>JAQJVK010000009.1:7220141-8615863 GCA_035578135.1 Flexamia atlantica
TGAGTTTAACATAGCCTAGTTTAAAAATGGGATAGATCTAAAACCAAGACCTTTGAAAAAAGTTTACTGACAATAAGTGAATTTGCAGAAGAAAGAAACAAGGCCTCCTGTATTCGAGGAAATCGTTGATAGGCAAGGAATGGCTTATAAACTAAACTATTCACATTCACAATATGTACATTTGCTTCAGTTCGCGCACGAATATCCCGACCAGCGCGATAATTTTTACACATGGGAGTATGGGGGAGGAGGGGAAGTGTACTCCCCTTCTCAAGCCCCCCCCCCCTCCCCCCGTTCGCTGCTTCGAAATAGTTTTAAGTTAGTGGACTGATATTCAAAACAAAAGTAATTTCTTGGTTGTCAAAATATCTATCTGGTTGTGGTTTGAGGTTTTGTTTACATAAGTTTTATCTTTATGAATACAGTCATTAATTGGAAGTATTAAAAAAAATTCTTCATCATTTAATTTATTTGTTATTAATTATTAAGAGCTTAAAATCATATTAGTTATGTTTTCATGTGTTTTAATAACAAAAAAAAATACTCAGAAAGAAATACATAATGTTTGTCTTCATTGAGCGATGACAGCTGTCAAAACAGCTATGTGAGTTTCAGGTTTAAGAGCCACTATCAAGCGGAAAATTAAAACACTTCAAGAACGATACAATAAAACCAAATTATCATCCAATAGGAAACCAATGAGGTATAAGCAAACCACTTAGCTGCAGCCAATGACATTCACATATTTAGGAATCGTCTATCTCACTCCAAACATTCATTATCTCTAAAATGGTCGGGATTTTCATGTGTGAAATATAATGGTCAGTGCATAAATGCATGAATCTCTTTGCTTAAGCCTAAAAATGAATTTCTTATATCTTCGGCCAACAAACAAATTATTATTTAATTTCTTTAATATGGTTAGTTTCTGCCACTTATTTAATTAACAACTTACAGTGGAACATAAACTTGTTTTTTACCATTAAATGCTTCTTGTAAAATATCAAAGGTTCCAACTTCATTCTTCATATTGAGGTAAATAGCTATACGTTCAGCACGTTGGAAATCTGGATGAGTTACTACCTAAAATAAAATATGGTTTAACTGAGTAAATAGGCTTCTTATGCAAACAAGACGATTATTAAAATACATGGAATTTTAGGGCCAAATAAATAAAGGTAAAATAATTTATTTTATCGCCCAGACCATGCAGATACAATTTTTCAAATCATGTTCATTTTACCGAAACATGTTCATAAAGTGACATTTTCAGTCATTGACAGTACATAAAATACAGTTCAGCAAAAACAAAAATAAAGTTGGCTGGGAAAATTTATTCTTCGAACTTTCGAATCATTTTCGAACCTATCACCCATCTAAATGACTAAATTTCTATCCTGGATCTTCGAAATGTAAGAGAAACTTATCTTTACTTCCAATATTTCCACAGGTTTATTTTGGAATTATTATTTATATTTCTAAAAAGAAAGCCGTAACTGTCTGTCACCATGGGCTAACAGCTACAGTCACATAGGCTAGCCAGGGGTGACTAGCCCCCTCCTTGATGAAACCCCCCCCCCCCCCTCATGATGGATCATTTGTCAATCGCCTGCGGCTAAGATCGAGCCAGCAACGTTTGACATACTGGGCTGCCGCCTCAACTATAATACAGAGTGTTTTTTTTTTAAACGCAACCCATTTTTAAGATTGAATAATTCGCATATAAATATGAAATAAGTATTGTTTTATGGTTCTTTAAATTTTATACAATCTATTATTTAAGTTTGATCACATTTAGTTCACCTTATGTGCTCAAAAAATCTGCCAGAGACATTTGTATGAAGTTATACTCTCTCCATCAAATTCCCGAACACGTGTTGCTAGGTACCTGTTTGAATTTCCTACATTTGTTTTGTTTGTTTTGAGGTACTGAATATTCTGTGACTTGTTTTTTTAGGCCTTACTTTGTATGTATCCCCAAAGAACATAATAATATAGTGGGATCAAATCCAGGGATCTTGGGGGAAATAATCCTTCACCAATAAAATCAAGTCTTGGGTTGCGTTTTTAATGTGTGTGTCTTTAAGCACGATAACTCACGTAAAAATGGTCCGATCTGAATGAAATTTGCCACAGACATGTTAAGATGTAATTATTCTACGATAACAATTCAAAAGCTATTCAGCACCTCAAAACAAACATTACAAATTTAATGCAAGAAATTTGAAGAGGCACCTTGCAACACGTGATCGGGAATTTGATTGAAAGAGCATAACTTTATACAAATGCCAATAGCGAACTGTTTGAGCACATAATGTAAACTAAATGTGATCAAACTTAAATAATAGGTTGTATAAAATGTAAAGATCAATAATACAATACTCATTACACATTCATATGTGCATTATTCAAGCTTAAAAATGGGTTGCGTTAAAAAAAAACACCCTGTATAATAGTTAGGCCTAAGTGTGGAAAATGTTTTGACCATAGTGGCTACATTACCTGTCACTGTAATATTATTATAGCTTTTGTTAATGAATAGGCTGATGAGAATTGGTTAAACGACACTTACCCTAGATGTAATTATAAATGTCTGCTTCAGCTTTTCAGTTTGTGTTAGAGTTTTTAATTTATCTTTGATCTCACGACGTAGTTTGTTTTTGGCTTCACGAACACCATCAGCACCAACTGAGCAGTCTGGCATAGTCGATGTCGTTGCTGCAATTGACCAAAACAGAAGAATAAATACTGGCCCACTAAATTTTTTGCACATATATCCTAAAAGAAGTACCTATGTTAAGGTTTGACTTTAAAGTAAAATGTTAAAAACAAGATAACAAACACATGAGTAGAAAGAGTTTAGTCTATTGTGATGTGTAGCTCTTATCAGCTATTGACGCAATTAAACTTTATTGGGTTGATATCTCTCGCTCATTTTTATAACTAGACCTAAATAGAATTTTATTCAATTGTAGTACCCTTATCATATAGTGCTATGATAAGACTTTCATCTAAAACTAACAATTTAAGCTTTTAAATACACTTGTTCTTTTCCTTAGTATTTCATTAAATGAAATTTTTTATTGCACTGATGAGAATACATGAGGATACTGATGAGAATATCTCGAATACACTGATTCATAAAAATTATTTTTCATAATATAGGTTATAACTGAATGTGATGTGAGAGTTAAAACGTAAAGTGTAACTACTTTCCTTGATTCAAATAAAATATTCCAATTATTAAATACTATTGATGAAAACCCCCCAAGGAATGTCTATGTATTTATAAATAGGCTAAAAGGCTATTGCCCAGGGAGCAGAATTATCTAAATTAATTTTGGATCAGGCTCATTCGGATAGTGGGATACAAATCAGAAATCAAGAAAAAACATAAATACAATGAAAGCAACATAGTTATCTTCGATATTTATAAAAGAGGATGATGGTTTGAATATATCTAAGATATATTTTCAGTTAATGGACTCGGACACCACTGGACTGTTTGCCATGTAAAATTTTACGAGAAGGTTTTGAACTCTCCGTTGGGAGGATTGATCTTCAAACACCAAAGGGCACTCATAGAAGTTACCTCTGGGAGTATAATAACTAAACAATGATAAGTAACAAATATTTTCATAACGAAAAACTGTAAATACTTACTGGGGAAATCCAAAAATAGCTTCATTCATAAAGCGATTAGATTTTTTAATCTATTGTCATTACATTACAGGGAAATTGCAATTAAAAAAAATAGAAGCTTATTTAAAAAGTAAAGCCTATTACTCCGTTGAAGAATTTGAAAGAAACTGCCATAGCGTAAATGGAGGCCGCAATAATAATATCAAGGAGGCCTATACATTAAAAAAGAATTATGTGATTTTGGTCTTGTTTAATATGTGTTTGTGTGTGTGTCGTTCGTTTTAATCTACGCAATTTTGACTTTGTCTAACCGATGGAATTTTTTTATATGTTAACCTGATGTACCTACTGACTAACCACCACTTGAAAATGGCCCAATAGCGCAGAAACCTGGTTGTGGGAAATATCACAACCAATCAGAACTGAAGACAAAAGATAAATTAAACCCATTTCAATTGATTTTACTTTTTTCAAAAATAGTAAACTTGTTTTTGAAATACCAAGATCAAGGGTTTTTTCTGTACCAAATTTCATTAAGATCGGACCATTTTTACAAGTTAAAGGATGATATAGTACCATTCTGTATGGCCTCGGTAGACTGGCAGAAAGAACATGTCTCAGGTTACACTGCTGCAGGAGCAGCTGTAAAAAATCACTGAGAGAATGGTAGTAGCAAGCACTGCCGCACGACCACGAGAGCCAGGTGTGAACGGTCCCAGATGAAAACAGTCAACAATTTATAAACTACAGCTTCTTGTGAATATTTTTATGGTTGAAAAAAATAATTTTCCCTAGTGAGTAAAAAAATTACCAGAACTTGGCAAGAAAAGTAATGAAAAAATGGGGTTACATTTAAGACTGTAAAATGTCTGTGTGATTTTTTAATAGAGATAAATTAAGAAAAATTATTTTTCTACTATAATAAAAACAAATCAGTAAAAACAACGACCTTTCTATCCTCCCTTCTTTCACAATTCGTGGAGGCAACCAAATTGTATTGCTGTCCATTTCCTCCTGCCAAGCACTTTTAAATAGGTACACTTCCTTATTATTTAAAATTGTTAAATTAATAAAAATAAAAAGTATTGAATCCTTAGGCTAAGTGTAAAAGTTATTTCGAGCTAAGAGTAAATTTGTACACTTTAAATAACGTTTAACCTAACTTAATGAAATATTTAACACATTGGCTGCAGGGGAGTGATTTTGTGACTCCCTGCCTTGCGGCACACTGTCCCAATAGTGTTGTGTCCATCCAAACTAATCTTATTTTGGTGCTCGGCAGCACATGAGTGAGATCAAGAATATATTTGTCAGTGTTTAGCCAAGATTCTGACCTGTCTCGAGGTAATTTGCATTTTTTCCAAATTTCTTTAATGGTTTTTGCTGTAGAGTTATTGTTTTTGTATGTTTTAAAGACTGTATGGAGAGTATTTTGTGAATAAATAAAATGGTCTTTGATGATTTTAATTTAAAAGTGGCCTCTGCATTGTGTAGATGCCTTTCTCATGATCAGAGTGATTCAGATATGAATTACTCGGCGAGCAGGGAAATACTGATGGAAGGGACATGTAAATAACACTAAAATAAATTATACGAGGCAGGATTTTTAAGTGAGAACCGTTTTTGAATAGAGAAGAGAGGGGTAGAAGCATAGAAGCCCATATAGAGGCCTTTGGGTATTTGCGTTGGTTGATAGATTCTTTAGGAATCTGTCAGGACGTGGCGGAGGTTGATAGGGATGTGTTTTAAGCTCTGGAACTAAAAAATAAAATGGCTACCTCAAGCTGCAGTGCTGACAGCTCCACTGCCACGGTAAATAAACATGCTGAACGAGAAGTGCATTATCATTCCTTTCTATGGATATTAATTAGTTTAGTGAATCGGTGGCGCAGTTGGAAGCGCTCTCGGCCCCGGTTCTGTGGCGGCAGCGTCGCAGGATCGAGTCCTGATGATGCCGCATACTTTTAGCAGTACTGCTCATCCTTGTACTGTACCGGCTCACTCCTTGGTTTGCTCCATAACTTCCACGCACAGGCCTGAGGCCCATATGGGGGGGCAAATGCAAGGTAAAAAGAGGCATATTTGCAAAAAAAAAAATAAGAATCAGAAATAAGTAATTGAATTTTGTGTTAGGGTGAGGTGGGGTAAGTGCACCCCCAAAAATCGAAAGTGCAACTTTGACAAAGTCTGAGAACTTTATTTTTAATGATAAAAACTTCAGATTTTTACCTTGCAATTTCAAGTATGTTCTTTATTGGCCCTAAAAATTTCATGGAAATCAAATGACTTTTTCATTTGAAAAAGATTCTTCTAAGTTTTTCCTACCAAGGGTACGCACTTGCCCCTGCTAGCGGGGCAAGTGCATATCCTGCCTCTAATTTATTTAAGAGGAGCAATGGGGCAATGGTGGGGCATGAGCATATAGAACTGTTTTAGGGCTTTCTAACACTTTTTACCGATTAAAATTATCTCCAATAGTTTTTAAGATGATTCAAACTTTTTTACGTGGCAAGAAAAATTCATCGGAAAAATGCTTAAAAATAAAATTTTGATTTTACTTACCAATTTGGGTTTAATTCAACTGCAATGAATGTTTTTCAATATATACTGTTAAATTTGAGTTTCTAAACACTTTTTTTATAATTTTTAGTCTGTAAACTACTTCTTATACCTAGTATTTACACATGAGTATCCAGTTTGTTTTTTTACTGAATGTTATATGGCGAGAACTGTATGTTAAATACCACCTCTCCTCTGCGCCTATTGTAAAGGTTCTGGCCAAACTTTAACAATATCTTCCTCTGTCACCTCACTTATGTCCTCTTTTTCAGGGAACTGGAAGATACTAATCTTCTTGTTAGCCATTTTTCGCACAAATCGCACTACTGGGTTCCGATCAGAGTTAATTGACTGAATTATACCCACAAAATGTTTTACTGTTTTCTTTCTTGCAAACTTGACTAAGCAAACTAACTAATTAGTATGCAAAGCTTATCGAAAACAAGATTAAAATGAACTGACGTGCTGAAGCATGATTTTAAACATAAACTTTGCAATGTGGGGCAAGTGCATACTTGGAGTATGCACTTGCCCCTTACCAACAAAAACAGGGGGAAGTGCACACCCCCCCTTTAAAAAAAAACAATAACAGGTGTAAACATAACAAAAATATGACTGATTAATACACTTCAAAATGTAATAAATGAGCTTGAAAAAACTAAAAAATATTGACACACTTTTTTTAAAAATATGTTTTGAAAAACCCTTGCGAGCTCGCACTTGGAGGAAAATTGACGTTACCTTAAAAAAAGTACACCACAAAAAAATTTCAATAAATGGTAATTTTATTTTATCATAAACATAAAACAGAATAAAAAAGGAAGCTTTTGGTGAGACTCCCACTGTCATAGCACCAATAATAACTGAGTTACAGCCAGGTTATGCTCTTACCCCGTTTATGCACTTATCCCACCTCACCCTAAGTTTATCTGGGGAACAATAATAAGCGACAATGTAGTACAACAATGGTACCGTTTACTTAAAGAAACTCGCATTATTGTTTGAGCTAAAAAGAAGAGTGGACGGGCATGCGTGGCAACCAATGATCTTGTTGTCAAAAGTTTGGAAAAACGGGAAATTCACTTTTTATGTTCCATCTGAGGGTTTTCTGAAATATCTGAACCCTTCTGAAGATAGATCAGCAGTAAATCTTATCTCTTCATTAGGTTTAACTTTTTTCGCCCAAAGGATGTTGGTCATAATGGCGCATTTCATGTTCAGCATGATTATTACCACAGCGGCGGAGCTGGCGGCACTGCAGCTTAAGGCGGCCATTATGTTTTGAGTTGCAATAAAGCCCTATCGATTTTTATCACGTATTGACAGACTCCTAATGAGTAACCCTATATCTGGGATTTTCACTCATTTATCTGTGGCTAGTTTGGAACTAACCAATGACCAGAATTTAATTACAAAAAAAATTAATGTAGGTTCGAGAACAATGGGTCTAGGATTTACAACAACCAAAATTGTAAAAATTAAATCTTCTGACATTCACATTTTAAATTAAAATTAATCCTTAAAAGACTCTCATTTGCTAAGATGAAAATAGACTACCAATAGAATTAATTTAACTTACCACTTTGATATTTGGTACAGGAAAATTTCAGTAAAATCGTTGATTTAGAGAGAATCTGAAGACGACTGCTTATCATCCTGCAATAAAATAGTTGACAAATTACTGCATAACAAATTCAAACAATTTGGTTTAGCCTAATAAAAAATGTCTCCAGCCCTTAAATTGTGTGTTAAAGAAAAAAGGCCTTTATTGATTAAATAGAAATTAAAATGATAATAATGGGAAGATATTGGTGAGTTAATTTAGGAAGACAAATATTAACTAGAAGTCTGATGGTTTTCTTCGATGTATTAATTAATTGAGTATTTTAATATGGGTTGCTTTTAGCACGTTAACAATGTTGGAAGCAAATTTATCTATATGTTGGAACATTGGAAGCAAATTTATCTATCTTGATTAAATCTCTGATGCAGCGATTTAATATAGATTTGTAATACGGAATCTATTGATTTAGTTTGTATAAGTGAGCATTGGCTTAGGGGCGATGAAGTAGATCTTAATATTCCTGTAGGTTACATAAGTGGCAGCTTTTACTGTAGGAAAAACTCCAAAAATGGAGGGGCAGGAATTTTTATGAAAGAAAATATTGAATTTAATGTGATTAATGTTGATAAATTTTGTAAGGAGCTGGATGCTGAATTTTGTTTTGTAGAATTGATCTCTCAAAATTTCATTGTAATTAGTATGTATAGGTCACCGGGTGGTAATGTAGATGTGTTTTTTAGGAATTTTGAAGATTTAGTTAAAAATATTTTAGAGACTAGACCAAGTGCTAACATTGTTGTAGCCGGTGATTTTAATTTTGAACTAGCCAAACCAGAAGTCAATGATCATAGTTCAAGGTTTTTCCTGTATCTTTTACGGTCCCTGAATTTATTTTGTACTTCCAAGCTACCTACCTGCTTGAGTTCTTGTCTGGATAATATACTTGTTAATTTTCCTGCTTGTCTAACGACTGTGAATTTAATGAGAGGTTTGTTTGCTGATCATGACCCACTTGTAATGGAACTTGATGTAGGAATATTTGGAAAGCAAAAAGCATAAGTTTGAACGATAGTTACTTTGTGAGAACTCAGAAACAAGAACAAATAGAATTTTTTATAGAGCTTTTAAAGAATGAAAAATGGGAAATGATTGTACAGTATGAATTAGGTTTAAGTAGTACTGAGGAACTCTTTGAGCAATTTTTTTAGGACATATGTAAATTTATGGCATTTTTGTTCACCGCTTATTAAAAAGAAATCCAAATCTAATTGTCATGTCAAGAAGAAAATAGTCAATTGGTATAAACCTGGTTTGATGCAGAGTAGGGAGCGTATGTTAAATATTTATAATGTTTATAATAACTTAAGGAAGCAGGGATCACAATTAACAGACCTTGCACACAGAGCTTATCTATCTTGCAAAAGAAAGTATAAATCTGAAATTAGAACAGCAAAACGAACAGCTTTTGAATCACATATTGACACTGCACCTAAAAAATGTAAAGCAGCCTGGGATATAATTAAACAAGAACAAAACACACCTTCCACACAACATATTATTTTAGATACAGAACAACTCAACAACTATTTCATTCAGTCAGTTGCAGATTTATCAAATAAAATTCCAGCACAACAAAGAACCATTGAGGAACTTTTTGGAGATCAACTTCCTGACATTGGAGAATTTCAATGGAGGGATACTACACCTGATGAGGTAACTTCCGTTGTTTCAAAATTTTCAAATTCCAAGAGTATGGATTTTTATTGCTTATCAAATCATATAATTAAACAGACAATTCCATATATAAAAGAACCATTCGCCTATATTTTTAATAAATGTTTAAGGAAAGGTTTTTTCTCTGACATGTTAAAAATTTCTAAAGTTACACCAATTTACAAAAAAGGAGATAAGGCTCTTCCTCAAAATTATCGTCCTGTTTCAGTAGTTCCAATTTTTTCCAAAGTATTTGAATCGTTGATGTGTTTACAATTACTTAATCATTTTGACAAGTTTAATTTATTTTCTGACAGCCAGCATGGTTTTCGTAAAGGTAGGTCCACTACCTCAGCGGTAATGGAAATTGTGAACCATACTTTATTAGCCTTTGAAAACAAAGAAACAGTTTCACTTGCTCTTTTTGATTTGACAAAAGCCTTTGACTGTGTCCCTTTTGACATCATAATTAAAAAATTTAAATTTTATGGTATACATAATGCATCTCTTGATATGATAAATTCCTATTTAGTAAATTGTATACAGTATGTAACAGTAAGGGGTAAGCATTAATATCCATACTAGGGGCAATTATATATTAAATCTTCCTCAACACAGGTTGTCTAGGATGGGTAATTCACACATGATTAATTGTATTAAGTTTTTCAATAAGCTCCCCTGCTCTGCACATAGTTGTTCAATAGGTATTTTAAAATCTAAACTGTTAAGATGGCTTTTGGAAAACCCTTTTTATTCAATTTCAGAATTTAAAGATATAGACGTTAACATAGAGTTTTGATTCTGTTCCCAAATGTGATTGTATTTTTAGGGCCGTAGGTTAAGTTAGGTTAAGCCTTTTGATGTTGTCCTATATCATGTTATTATGTGATCATTGACAATAAACTTCTTGATTCTTGATTCAGCTTACTGGAAGACAATTTTCTTTGTAGTGCTAGGCTATATATTGCTTTTTAAATCTCCTTCTAATGATTTAAATACAGAATCGTAATCATCATCTGGAGGTTTTCCATAGTAAAAGTCTTAATTAGCCCATACACTGTAGCCACGAAATCAGTATCCTCTACGTACCTTAAAATTTATTTAGCCTAGCTATGCAATTTTATTTTACAGGTCGTCCGAATTTTTTCCTGAATACAACAGCCACTCCGGCAGACATATTGCGTTCAAAATAGGCTAATGTAATTTAATGTGTGTGCAGCTGACATTGATATAATGTATCAATTGTCCTTGTTACAGAGAGTCTTTGATTTATTAACTATTATTAGAGTTATTAAACATTTTAAAGGAAACAGAATGAATTAACTTTTAATAAACCAAAATTGTCCTGGCTTTTGTCTCGTTTAGTTTGGCCAGACAACAATTTTTCTTTTCTGAAGAGCGCAGCTGTCGCTAAATGGCTGAAAGTGGCTGATAGGCACTGCAACATGACTTCCAATTGTGGAGAAATAATGTGATTGTCTCGTAATACAACACCAGTTCGATTTTTGTATGACGAGCCATTCCATACCCAGATTTCCCTCATATTTCCCTTGCCAGGTTAGTGATCGGTGACTTGATGTAATCTGATCTAACTTGAAGGAGCAAAGTTGCAGAAGATCACATACTACATAATTTGTACCAGGATTTATACATTTCTATATTTATGAGTTTTTGGTTCTGCTATAAGTAAGTTATTGGTAGCAACCATCGAGCTTAACAGATCTTGAGATCTTATTTTGTAATTTTTTTCCTTAGTATGACTCAAAACTCACAAGACAAAATATGACTAATTTACATAACCACAAACCTAATGTACCATAAGCCTCTAAACTTATCACTTTTAGCCAAATATTTTTCAATTCCTAGATCTTCCTTGAACTTCACTTGCTTTGGAGTTGAGAGTTTGACCCTAGCCTACTTTATTGGCTTACCCTTAATTGAAGTTATTGACTCCTCTTCTTTCTTTATAGGCCTTATACGAGAAATACTTTTTTTAACTTAGTTAAACCAACTCCAGAAACTAAAACATTAAGACATCATGTAAGTTATGTAAGACCTCGGACCTCGTAATTAATTTTCTTCTCATCACTATCAGTAACGACTTACTGTGCTGCAGAAAACAATTTTCTAGGTTAGATTTTCATTGACACATTCCTTCAATTCCTTCGAGAGTGTCGTCAGCTGCTAAATGGTGAGAGCTTTATTTTTGTTCTTCTTTTAAGCTAAGGTTCACAATAGACCATGAAGCCTCGCTGTTCACCATGGGGAGAGCTTGTTTGGCTTGCTCCCTTAGGTCGTTTAGGTGGGTCCTATGTCACTAGTGCAACTTGGTTTCTCGAAACATTCCACGCGAAAACACAAAAACGTCTGAAACATTTCTGCATTATATCATAGATAAAAGGATACAAAGGAGATGTCTCACACAGTGCTTTCCGATGTCGATGGAACGACCGTGCTGCGCTCTATCGGATATCAGAAGAACTTCGCTCTGGTGAGTCATTTTTGACGCGGGCCGGTGGCGCTCATGTGGCAAAACTAGAAAGCTTGGGCAATGTGGCTGAGGTGCACGAGAAATCCATCGGCTACTTCAATAGGAGGAAGAGAGAGGTTACTCGGCGCGAGGGAGAGGGAAACCATTTCGTCGTGGAACCGTTCCTTGCAACTGCTCCGTCCTTACCCGACTCGCTTACTCATATGGAGATTGAACTGATTGAAGTTAATTTTAGCGAATTTCCCCTATAGGGAAGAAGCTATTACCGTAGGTCTCATGGTAAGACCTAAGCCCGAGACCATGATAACTTTTCGTTTTAGGGCCACCAGAAGCAAAAAACACCATTCCTTCGAATTTTAGCGAATTTCCCCTATAGGGAAGAAGCTATTGCCGTAGGTCTCATGGTAAGACCTAAGCCCGAGACCATGATAACTTTTCGTTTTAGGGCCACCGGAAGCAAAAAACACCATTCGTTCGAATTTTTATATATCTATCTATCTATCTATCTATCTATATATATATATATATATATATATAGAGATTGTAGAATGTGTAAAGTATTTAGGAATGTATGTGGATCAGTACTTGAAATGGGATCAGCAAATTAATAATCTTTGTAAAAAACTACGTAAAATCAACTATTCTTTATATTATATTAGAAATTATATTAAAAATAAGCATTTAAAAAGTTTGTATATTTCTTGGTTTGAAAGTACATTACGATACGGCATTATACATTTTGGAGGTATTTATCCTACAATACTAAAACCCCTTGTAATGTGCCAAAGGAATGCTGTTCGCACAATTAATAATAAGAGGAAAATGGATAGAGTAACATATTTGTTTGAAGAGCAAAATATATTTAATGTAAGTCAGTTGTATATGTACAGTTGTCTAATGCACATCCATAAATATTTTGTTAATTACCAACTAAGACAATCAAACAGAACCACTCGGCTGGCCCAATTTACATCGCTACTTATTCCAAATTACAGAAAAGAGATAAGCCGACATCAGTTTTGCTATATAGGACTTAAGTTATTCAATCTATTTATAAGAATAAATGGTAAAGAAATATGTTATGAAAGTAAGCCTAAAGTAAAAATGAAAGCAAGAGCATTTGTTGCACAGCATACAGAAATTCCCCCTTTGCACTTATGAATCATGATTACAAAATGAGGCATACTACTAATCTAACTTGGCATGTTGTTATTTATTTGTTACTGTTTGCTATGATATTTTATTTATTTATTTATTTATTTATTTGCTATTTATTTCCTGTGCTTGTTATTAATTTTCCTGTTGCTCGTTATAATTATATCTTGTTGTTCGTTGTCCATTTTCATAGTTCATTGTTTATGTTAATCTTTATAATGAATTATTTACTGTTACATGCATGGATTGGTAAAGGACTGACTGCATGACTGTATATTAAAATTAGAAACACTTGATTGTTTAAGTAATTTAATGCCCGCACGTGCTATGTTTGGCACATTGGGTGATTCAACATTGCATGTAAAATTTTTCTTTAATAAAAATGTTTTGAATTTGAATTTGAATTTGTTTTGAATATATATATATATATGTGTGTGTGTCTGTCAGCACGATAGCGGCCGTAAATATGGTCCGATCTTAATGAAATTTGGAACAGACATGTAAAGTGGTAATCGAATGGACGAGTTCGTGAACCAGCCCGATCGGACCACCGGAAGGGGGGGTAAAGGGGGATAAACACCCCCAAAAATGGGTTTTTTGAGTTTTTTACATATAAAAATAAAATTTATCGAATCTTTGTTGGCACCATTGAATTCAGCTCAAAAAAACAAACAATTTAGTGTTTTGAATCATTGCTCTATGTCCATTGGTTACCGAGATATTGAAAGTGGTAAACACAGTACGTTGTCCCTATGTTAACCTTATGGGGAATAAGTAAAATTCTATATCTCGCTTATTTCTCAACATATCTGGATAAAACTTGGTTTGTGGCTTCATCTAGATGAGATCTAATGTATTTTAGTCTAAAATACCCGAAATTTCAGTTTTTGTGGCAGCAAACCTGCATAATCATTCCCCATGTTATCCTTATGGGAAATAAAAAAATTCTATATCTTACTTATTTTTTAACATTTCTTGACAAAACTTGGTATATGGCTTCTTCTAGTTAAGATCTACTAAATAATGAATTAAAACCAACCAGTTTTAAAATACCTGTTGCAGCAAACCTGCATAATCATTCCCCATGTTATTCTTATGGAGATTACAAAACATGTAAAATCTCGCTAAAATGGATTGAAATACCGTTTGTTGTGTTGCATCTGAAATTCGCTGAGTATGCAGGTCTGCTGCAACGGGGGTATTTATATATCTATCTATCTATCTATCTATCTATCTATCTATCTATATATATATATATATATATATATATATGTGTGTCTGTCAGCACGATAGCGGCCGTAAATATGATCCGATCTTAATGAAATTTGGAACAGACTTGTAAAGTGGTAATCGAATGGACAAGTTCGTGAACCAGCCCGATCGGACCACCGGAAGGGGGGGTAAGGGGGGATAAACACCCCCAAAAATGGGTTTTTTGGGTTTTTTACATATAAAAATAAAATTTACCGAATCTTTGTTGGCACCATTGAATTCAGCTCAAAAAAACAAACAATTTAGTGTTTTGAATCATTGCTCTATGTCCATTGGTTACCGAGATATTGAATGTGGCAAACACAGTACGTTGTCCCAATGTTAACCTTATGGGGAATAAGTAAAATTCTATATCTCGCTTATTTCTCAACATATCTGGATAAAACTTGGTTTGTGGCTTCATCTAGATGAGATCTAATGTATTTTAGTCTAAAATCCACGAAATTTCAATTTTTAGTGGCAGCAAACCTGCATAATCATTCCCCATGTTATCCTTATGGGAAATAAAAAAAATTCTATATCTTCCTTATTTTTTAACATTTCTTGACAAAACTTGGTATATGGCTTCTTCTAGTTAAGATCTACTAAATGATTAATTAAAACCAACCAGTTTTAACATACCTGTTGCAGCAAACCTGCATAATCATTCCCCATGTTATTCTAATGGAGATTACAAAACATGTAAAATCTCGCTAAGTTGAATTGAAATACCATTTGTTGTGTTGCATCTGAAATTCGCTGAGTATGCAGGTCTGCTGCAACGGGGGTATTTTTCCTTTTTATCGAACACTATTTCATATTTGTATTAAATAGTTTTAGCGAATTTCCCCTATAGGGAAGAAGCTATTACCGTAGGTCTCATGGTAAGACCTAAGCCCAAGACCATGATAACTTTTCGTTTCGGAGCCCCCAGAAGCAAAAAACACCATTCATTCAAATTTCTATATATATATATATATATCTAAATATATATGTGTGTGTGTGTCTGTAAGCACGATAGCGCTCGCAAAAATGGTCCGATCGGAATGAAATTTGGCACAGGTGTGTAAAGTAGTAATTATTCGGATGAGTTCGAAAACCAGCCAGATCGGACCACTGGTAGGGGGGGTAAAGGGGGTAAACCCCCCCAAAAATGGGTTTTTTGGGTTTTTCACATAGAAAAATAAAAATAATCCAATTTTATTTGGCACTATTGAATTCAGCTCGAAAAAACAAACAATTTAGTATTTTGAATTATTGCTCTATGTCCATTGGTTACCGAGATATTGAAAGTGGTAAACACAGTACGTTGTCCCTATGTTAACCTTATGGGAAATAAGTAAAATTCTATATCTCGCTTATTTCACAACAAAGCTTAATGAAACTTAGTTTGTGGCTTCATTTAGATGACATCTAATGCATTTTAGTCTAAAATCCCCGATATTTCCATTTTAATGGCAGCAAACCTGCATACTCATTTCCCATGTTATCCTTATGGGAAATAAAAAAATCCTCCTTTCGTGCCAAGCATAGGCTATTATTTTTTGTAGCCTTTTGCTCCTAAAAGCCACTAGGAGAGTATTTTTGCACGCTTTCTTTTGAATGTATATTGATTTTAGCGAATTTCCCCTATAGGGAAGAAGCTATTACCGTAGGTCTCATGGTAAGACCTAAGCCCGAGACCATGATAACTTTTCGTTTTAGGGCCACCAGAAGCAAAAAACACCATTCGTTCGAATTTTTATATATCTATCTATCTATCTATCTATATATATATATATATATATCTATATGTGTCTGTCAGCACGATAGCGGCCATAAATATGGTCCAATCTGAATGAAATTTGGAACAGACATGTAAAGTGGTAATCGAATGGACGAGTTCGTGAACCAGCCCGATCGGACCACCGGAAGGGGGGGTAAAGGGGGATAAACACCCCCAAAAATGGGTTTTTTGAGTTTTTTACATATAAAAATAAAATTTATCGAATCTTTGTTGGCACAATTGAATTCAGCTCAAAAAAACAAACAATTTAGTGTTTTGAATCATTGCTATATGTCCATTGGTTACCGAGATATTGAAAGTGGTAAACACAGTACGTTGTCCCAATGTTAACCTTATGGGGAATAAGTAAAATTCTATATCTCGCTTATTTCTCAACATATCTGGATAAAACTTGGTTTGTGGCTTCATCTAGATGAGATCTAATATATTTTAGTCTAAAATCCCCGAAATTTCAATTTTTGTGGCAGCAAACCTGCATAATCATTCCCCATGTTATCCTTATGGGAAATAAAAAAATCTATATCTTACTTATTTTTTTACATTTCTTGACAAAACTTTGTATATGGCTTCTTCTAGTTAAGATCTACTAAATAATGAATTAAAACCAACCAGTTTTAACATACCTGTTGCAGCAAACCTGCATAATCATTCCCCATGTTATTCTTATGGAGATTACAAAACATGTAAAATCTCGCTAAGTTGGATTGAAATACCGTTTGTTGTGTTGCATCTGAAATTCGCTGAGTATGCAGGTCTGCTGCAACGGGGGTATTACTTGATGCGAGACTTTAAATTATTTATTTATGCACTTGAAATTCGCTGAGTATGCAGGTCTGCTGCAACGGGGGTATTATTATATACACCTTACATTATATATATTATTATATCAAATTATATTAATCATACGTAACACTGAGTTTCATAATCACCGAGTTTGTCATTTTAATCAATGGGAGAAGTGGAAATCTTTTTTACTAATTTTTTTACATAGCCACTTCTTATTAATATGATTTTTAATTAGTTAAATTTAATTCTGCACAACAAATTTAATTTTCTGAATGGTTTTAACTTTATACACGTACACTTAGAAAATTATAATGAATGCGTGTACATGACGTGTATCTTCTGCCGTGAAGTAATGTAAATATTGAGACTACTTTACATCTCATATCCTTTATAATCAGATTTGATAGAGTTATTTGATAAACTGATTATAGGCCTAACTGATCAAATTATATTAAATTTAAACTTGACGTTACCCAGGAGTCTTGACGGGGACATAGATAACACCGCTTTCGTCTCCCAAAAATGTTGATGGGTGGCCATAGTTAAACTGTTGAACTTGGTAATAAAAATAACATTGAAGACAACAGAATCAATATTTTAGTTTTTAAATTATAAATTTTTATTTTTTGAATTACTAATTTATAAAAAAATGACTGGTGGCCACAGATAAACTTGGTTATGAAAATACTTTAACATCAAAGAGAATAGAATCAATTAATGTTAAAGATAATAAATTTTGAGTTTGTGAATTTTGAATTATTTATTTATTCATATTAAATAAGGGATCAATTCTTTTGTTATTGATTTTCATATTTTTCCCCAGTAACCGCCGTACTTCCCACCGGGTTGCCGCAGATTCTGGGACATGGTCTGCAAACCTCTTTTAATTTTGGCAATCAGGATTTTGTTTAAGATGCATTCCCGGTGTATGACGCATTCCGTATTGCATTTGAGCTGATGCATCTTAAAAATTCTTCTTTTGGTTTTTAATAGGACTGCCTGTTTAAAGTTGGGACGATGCATGTTCTTTTTCAACATGGAGTCCAAAACTGAGAGTGCAGCATCCACTACTTCCACCGTCTCATCTTTTGGATACATGAGGTTCGATGTATCACATCGGTATTCTCGATTCTTGATGAGGGACTCTTCGGTGTCGGCAGCCGATGGAGCCATGATTAACTCTTTTCTGCACTCGTCGCCATCAAACTGCTTCAAGCTGGCCCGAACACCGTAACCGGCAAAGTACCTAGAATGAGAACGTATGATTGAAGTAAAGAAGCTATCAAGGCACAACATCGATGCAAAATTTAATTTCTTAAACGGAAATGTATAATTTTAGTAAAGTTATATAACAAAAATAACTAAGAAAATGCATATTTAACGTATAGAAATGTTATAAAATGACCTTAAGTTTAACGATACTGACTTCATCACTAAATAAAATTTTATATATACAACTTACTATTTTTTAGTCATTAATAATATTTTTGTAGGCAGTAACAGTAACAGAATAATTTTTTAATTTGAGGCGGTATTTCCTTGTTTATAATATGAATAAAAATCTTAAAAAAAATAAATTAATAGCCCAATAACCAATGGGCTAGGTCCAAATATGAACCTTCGCCAAATTTTCTCAGGATATAAAAGTTACAAAACAGCAGGGAAAGCGGTAAATGGCGCGGCTGCCGGCGCGCGGCGCGGCTGTGGCGGCGGCATTCTTTGATTGTGTCTTGGTTAGGCAGCGGGAGGGTTCACCCAGGACTGCAGAATAGAAGGGCTGCGCCAATTCTTTGATCTCAGCCAAAAGCCGACGATGCCTTAACTCCCCTTAGTGACATAACAGAAAACTAAATAAGTTTTCTTATTTAGTTTTCTTATAAGAATAAGTTTCTAAATAAGTAAATAAGTTTACTTATTTAGTTTTCTGTGGTGACATGGCGAAGGTACACAGCTGTTGGCGGCCGCTGTACTTGTCTGACTGATACGCGCGGCTTTTCTATCACTGTTTATCTGTCCAGAAGTGAGATATTTGGGTCGAACCATATATATTTATAATCTGCATAAATTGACGAATATAAAAATGTAATTATGTTCTAGATAAGACTTATGGATAATTTTTACAACGAAAAACAACGTATTTTTATTATTGAGATTTGAAAAAGTTAGTCGGCTACAACTTTTATTATTTTTTGGTAAGTTTCGTATGCACGAAATATGTAGCTAATGAAGTGAACTTTACACTTTTTATTAAAACCTTTTCTCTAGCGCGTCTAGTTTTCCCACTTACTCAGGTTGAACAGACCTGGTTTACTGGAGAGCGCTAAAAACCCGGGCGAGCGCGTCGAAACTCGAGGACTGCTCACGTGTTTTTCCTTTCGGGGATTTGTATCCCAAATATGGAATATGGGATGGTATTGAAGAAATGAGGGAAAAATTGGGAATTTTTCTTTGAATGGGATAGTATTATTCGTAAATTGATACTGAACTATTCGCGCACGTTTTTTCGCGCGCGCCTACACTCCTATAAACCATTGTTATTCGTGCCGATACAAGTGTAATTTATTTAAGTATATATTTTTAATAAGCTGCTAGTAGTTTAAAATGTGTTTAAATAATGATGGCCTGTAGTGTAGCTTCTTGTAGAAACGATTCTCGAACTTCCACAAAAGTTGTATACCACGTGTTCCCGCAGAACCCGTCAGTGAGAAGGTGAGAAGTCGAAAGAAAACTTAAAGTTAAAACTAAAAAAATTAAATAGACATGTGAAAACAAAAGCGACAAAAGCTTTAAAAAATCAAACTGTTGTTAACTATTGTTTGCAATTACAGTAATTTGTATTCATGGTTTTTAACTGTACTTTGTTATTGCAATAGCGAAATAAATTAACTTCTGCTTGCTCTAATACAGCCTACAGTAGTGATTTTCCCGGTCGCGCGTCGTGCCGATAGCGCTCTGAATGAGGGGACTGAATCGTGCTCCGTAGCCAATGGGGGGGGGGGTCAGGGGTCAAAACGTCCCCCGAAAATGTTGAAATTAATTGCGTTTAAATTAAGGTTAGAAAGTTATTTTTTTCACTTCCTGTAACCGCAGAGTCCAAACCCCCACACAAATTTTTTTCTGGCTACGGCTTTGGTTTAATCAAATGTAAAAACCATTTGGTAATTCGATATTGCGTAATTAGATTGCGATCCTAGCCTTTACCTATACAACTTTTAAATTTGAAAATAAAAATCAATTATAATCTATATAATTAATCCGCCAACACGAAATTTGTCTTATGAACTCCTCCGTCATTTCTTAACCGATTTTGATCATTGACGGCTCATTGGAAAGAGCGTGTCGCGTAGATTTGCAAACTGGCCTTACATTTTTGAAAAAGTCCCTTTGGCTCTGCCCCATTGGCTTTTAAAGTTCCCATGTTATCCTTATGAAGAACATAATTGTTTACATTTTGATCAGCTGGATAATTTAATTGCTGTTATTTTTTAATTTGTGTAAACATAACCCTCAAGACGGATCGTGTTAGCATGATTGTGTTTTAAATTTGTCGCCATTTGAATTATCGCTCTGCTAGAGTAGCGCACGATTCCGTGCGCTCGGATCCACTAGTTAATATTATTGTACTGTTCTGTATTTATACAGGGTGTTGACGAAAAGCCCTTACAGACTTCGGGATATGGTTACTTACATCAAAAATAAGAAAAAAGTTCCTGTACACATGGGTCATAAAATGCTCGGTTATCCGTCTGTCGGTCTGTATGTGTTTTAACATGATTTTGCATAACTTTGGAACTACTGAAGATATCAACTTCAAACTTGGCATGTATATGCTGACTAATAGTAGGCCTACCTATTTTGGTGCGGAGTATCATAAAAAACACACAATTTTTGAAGTACCGTCTGTATTCCCAACGATACTGACCACTAAATACATTTTTATTAAGAATTCTTAGGGTGGAGCGAGTAGAGTGGCCGCTCTAGGCCTTACTTTAAAAAAATAATTTTTTATCTTCACTAAAAATTAAGTCAAAGTTTTGGTTGAATGAAAATAATATTAATAATATACAGATATTATTACAATTATTAATAGTTTATGCCACATCATTAGCTAAGAGGAAAACCTAACATTCCAAAGTAAGTATTGCGCGCGCCAAAATGTCACTCAATAGCCTAAACGTTTAAATTTATGTGCGCTTTAAGAGCTATATTGATTATGGTTTAAGCAAGCTATATAACTTCGGTGTTCGTTGTAAATTTATGTTTGTGTCAATTGTCCGGTAAATGTTTGAGATATGCATTACAATTTAAAATATCTTCGTTATTTGCAATTGAATCGTCTTATTAAACGTGTAGACGTCTACATTATATAAAAGAACGGTAAAACGCTACGGTTAAATTTTGCAACTTTTTGTCTCTTGAAATATTTTATTCAGTTTTAAAATTAAAATTCAGTATTCAATAAGGTCTGGAGATTAGGTTCTTAGCTAAATTTTATTCACATAAATATAGAATCGAATAAAGTGTAGTAGGTAGTGTAAAATGTTCACTTACTTGATACTAAAGAACAAGTGTGTTGTCTTGAGAGAGGTGAACAAAGTTTGTAAAAAACAACTAACTTTATGACAACTAACACTAATAACTGCACAATATTTACAGTTAACGGAAATAATAAATATCCATTAAAAATAACAATAGATAACACCACAGTATCAGTATCTGAATAGCGGAGCGAGAGTAAGAGCTCTGACTGTATCCGTTAAACTATGCTCTGAAAATGGCGAATCACAGGAACAGGTGTGTGGATGTGAGAACCAATGAGGGGTGGTGAGGCGGGTAAATTTAGAGCGGGGTGTCAAGTTCACCACGTGTCCGCGGAGTTTCCACGAAAACGGCCGTATTTGGAGTAGTCATAGTCAAGGCAGCCAAGGTCACTAAACGCCCCCAAATACTTCTCCCCGAAGAAGCACCGCAGATCTCGAGGTCTAGTCTAAATAATTGAATTGTAAGGAATAAAACGTTTATGATATTGTATTATTATTTGAAATAGTTTAATTTTTTTTTCAATTGTTTAATATACTTCATTATTTAAAAATACGATAAAATTGCATACTTTTAATTATAGCCCAGGCAAATTAGACTTGAAGCTCCCGAAAATTGGGAGGAAGCTGGAAATGATTTTAATAGGCTTTGAACGTCTTCATTAAGCAATAAATGAGTTTGCGCCATATTCTGACGGTGGGTGAAGTTTTGGGTGGAAACAAAGTATATATTATGCACATTTTTTAATTTTGTGCTTATAATTCAAATACACCCCTCCCCCTTGCAGCAAACCAGCATCCTCAGCGAATTTAAAATGCTTAGATAAATAATAATTGAAAAGAAGCCTTATATCAAGTTTTGTCAAATTTGGTTCATCATAAATAGGCATGCAAAAATATTCTCAAAAAAATAATATGGGATGTGAGTATGTAGGTTTGCTGCCACGAAAATGTAAAAAGGGGGGATTTTAGGTCATAATCAAGTAGATCTCAACTAGATGAAGCCACGAATCAAGTTTTATTAAGATTAGTTTAGAAGTAGGCGAGATATAGAATTTTACTTATTTTCTATATATATAAAAGCCAAAACCCATTGACTGACTGATCACAGTTTCTCAAAAACTATAAGGCTTAGAGCCATGAAACTCGGCACAAATATTCCTTACAGGCTCTAGATGCGTACTAAGAAAGGATTTTGCAATATTTTGTCTCTAAAGGCCTACATATGGTATATTATAAAATACAATATGGCGGCCACTTTTAACTTTCAAAGCTTAATTTCTCAAAATCCACAAGACTTTGGGCCATGAAACTTGGCACAATTATTCTTTATATGCTTTCATTAGATTATTTGAAAAAAATGGCGGCCATTTTAGTTTTTCCTAACTATGGATGGGAGTCCTGAAGAATATTTTCAGGAAACAGAAAAGGTAAGAGAACTAATCTACTGAAAGAATAAAATTTAAAAATTTAATGAGAAACTTTTTGGGGAAATAGGTTTTTGGCCAAGATATTTACCTCCTACTCTTTCTTACAATTTTCGGTTTATTTTCAAAAACGTGCTAAATTCAGATTGATGTCAAGTCGAAAATCCATCCTTAGTGTCATCTTTGTTTTATATTCCGGGTTATCTTCATTCTCTATATTGGGAAATTGGAGGAAGTTAATTTATAACATTTGCTAATCATGAGGGAAACATGTTTAGAGGAAGCGTTACACTTTCTCATTTTCATCTAGAGTGGAATTATAAGCTGCATCTTAAGGGTTTAATTGCACGCACATGACCCAATTAAATCAGTCCATTTGTTAATTATTCCTAAAAATTGCACAAGGAAGGGGGGTTTGTGAAGGGGGGGGTTGGAGGGGGGTTTTATTTGTATCCTTTCAGCGGGCGAAGCTGCGGGTATATCTGCTAGTTTCCTATAAGGTTAACATTGGGACAACGTAATTTGTTTACCACTTTCAATAGTATCTCGGTAACCAATGGACATAGAGCTATAACTCATAATACTAAATTTTTTGTTTTTAAGCTGAATTCAATGGTGAAATCCAAAATTGGATCCAAAACACGGTTAATAGAAGACTATTATGTAACAACCGTGTCACATTCGGATTGGCTGATTATAACTCATTTCTCTACAACATATCCACCAACAACACTTAATTACTTGACTTAATTGAAATGTTTTTTTTTTTAATTAATAAACACAGTGTATGCACTAATAAAATCAATAAATGTATTAAAACGTATCTATGATTATAAATAATTTTTTGAAAACTTAATGTATAATCGTAAAATGTGCCGATAGCAAACTGTCTTCAAATAAAAATACTAGGGGGCCCATGCGCTAATTGCGCATTTTAATATATTATTTCTGTTCGTGAGAAGCTCACCTATAGGTGAGAATTAGTTAGAATAAATTGCATGGATTTTATCTTTATTGATCAAATTAACCAAATTAAATTTAAATATCTAACCTATATAAACAAAGGCCTATAACTGAAGAAAATACATACACGTTATTCACCACTCAAGCGCTGTTTTTGAATTTGGTTGTCTTCTCTCTCGCACAACAGTAGGATATAGGAAGTTTTTCTTGGGGGCCTCATGTGCAAATTGCGCATTAAATATTTTTTCTGCATGATTTTTAACTTGTCTTTGTCTCTCAGCAGTTTTCTGTTCTTGCCGAAGGTTGAAGGTTGCGCATATTTTTCCTAATCTCGTCGACTCGTTTTCCTCTACGCCTTTCTCTTTTTCTTTCTGTATCGCGGTTCAATTATTTCACTATATGTTTACAATCTTTAGATCGTGGATCTTTACAATAAAGTATGATTTACCTCCCTCAATTTGGCTACAAATTGACAATAAAAGTAGTCCGAATTCATTTTCTTAAGCTGTATCGGATCTTGTTTACAGTTAGTTGCAGACAACCTATTTCTGTCTACGTGACTGGTTAAAAATTCGTCTGAAGGTAATCAGCTGTTAAATTACAATTACAATCACATTTTAAAACCGTTATAACTCAATTTGGTCAGCAATGGAGCGTTGAAAGCGCCGTCTAGAAACAAATCAAAGGCTTGGGGGTCGAAGCCGTAAAAGCAATGGCCATTTTAACTATCAGTCGCCGGTGCGCTAAGGAACATGTCGGCCTTAGTCAGTAACAAGACTACAAGATCACGTTACAATCATCCTTCAATCATCTGTCATTCATACTTGGCTTAAAATACCTACCTGGGTAGGTCGCCATTTCAAATTCATATAAATGTATCTAATGTACATTATAAGCTTTACAATGAGATATAAATCGTAAAAATCGATTAAGTATGAAGGCTGGAAAAGGGATGTAACAGAGAAACCCCTTATTGTATTAAGTATATAGATTTTATTTTAAGTAGAAACGGTTTTATAATTTTTATTCTAATCCAGTAAATTTGTAAATGGTACAGTATTAAAACAAAAATTTCAAAATGTTTATTAAAAACCTAAATGAACTGATAAAAAAAACTATGAATTTTATACAGTGTGATTTACGTTTCTAGATAGAATTTAAATACGTAGAATGTCAACAAGTATGATCGAAATAAATAGCTGTCAAAAGAGATCCGATAAATTCGGAAAACCGCCCGGCCTTGAGTTTCGGCGGGAAACTGCCATCATCAAGGTGACCGCCGGCGCCGCCGCGCCGCGCTACCCAAAACTACTGCCGTTCTTTAGTTCTGGCTGCGGCCTCAAAGGAGCCGCCTCAGTGCCGCTACCGCCGCTCCTCGCCTGTGGTCGCCCCATTTATTTTTATGCTGATGTTTCATGTATTTTTGCCCTTCAACAATAATATTAATATGTAATCATAAATATTCGGCATACACTGCCCTCTTTGAATGGCGTTCATCAACTTTCACTTGTCACTTTTCGCATAAACTAATAATGGCCAAGAAAATTACATTTTAAATTGCTACTGTTTTTCAATCCTTATCAAAAGTATAAAGGCTCCCTTTCCAACACGGGCCTTTCCAATAATTATGGCCTTGGCCTTTCAGTGTATTGTTACGATTTTATAAGAAATATGATTTCCTAATTAAATAATGAAGAGATGCCTAATTTATAATGTGCTAAAGGGGTTTAAGTTCATTTGAACTAGGAACAATATTAGTGCCATCGGGGCGCAGTGGCCACATATTTAAACATTGTTGAGCTTGCTGGTGTATGTGAGTGGGCTCTGTGCTGAAAAAAGAATGAGCCGATGTGAGGCAGGATATGACCATATCAAAATTTGGAAGATGTTCCGATGGATGGATTTTAAACTGGACCTGGTTTAAGCTAGAGTACAGTAACGGGGCCGGCTCAAGAGTTTTAGGCGCCACGAGTTTCTACGAATACGTGGCATTAGGAGTAGGGTTACCAGATTATTCCCAAATAAAGACGGGATACTTTAACAAAAACTCACTCCCTCCCCCCCCCCCGATCACCAATACAACACACCACACACCAAGGCGTTTAATTATATGGGGGTCTCTACCCCCCGATCCAAATTACAAATTTTGTAATGGAAGAAATGAAGTATCAAACTGTTTTTAGATCATTAATTTTATTTTCCATTTATTGAACTTATTACAGCGCAATATTGTTACAGTTTTTCTTTAAGAATACAATAAATGTCATGCAGCCAGCCATGAAAAATAATTATTTTAATCGCCACATACTGAGGATTAAAAATAATCAATTCTCATTTTTAGGTTCTTAACATTTTATTTTAAAAGGAAAAAGGAATTTCTAACAATAAATTACGTTGTATTTCCCCAATTAGTCTACATTTAGATTTCAAACAGCTCCATTGAAACGGCCGCGCGGCGGCGTTGCGGTGGAATCTGAGTCGCACTTCAAGCAATGTAATAGATTCGTACCGGTAACTAGTTTTCACATATCTGTTACGATAAAACAACTAGTACAAAAATCACTGGAACAGCCTCAACAGCGCTGCGGCGGGAGCGTTGTCAACTACGTCGGCCAGCGGCCTGAACGTTCTAGCAGACTGTGTTCACTGCCCGCTATCCAGTGAGACATCTCCCTTGTATCCCTTTATCTATGATTATATCGCGAAACAATGTATTTTAGTGGGGCCATGATTTTGCCTTTCTTGCCAAAAAATTTCGCGCCTTTATACTAATGGTTTTGTGAATGTTTCGCAAAACTAAGTTACACTAATGTCATACGACCTTTTTTCTACTTTCTTACTTGCAGTAAGTGGCCGGTTTCAATAAAGCCAAGAAACTGTGAACTTTGTTATTATTTCAAAGTTCGTTGGTGTATTGCTTCCTTGGTTAGATAAGTTCATTTTGAAAGAATTAACTAATTTTTTCAAACTAAAAAACACACAACATAAAACTTGGTTAATTTATTAGGGATGGTCCATAAATTACGTCATCGATTTGTAAACGTTGTAAATCGTCCAGGTTATATTATGTTAGGTTTGGTCAGACCTACTTGGACGTCTTGAAGAGTACTCATAGATTTTTTAACGTCCCCCTGGAGTCTTTCTACCTCCATCTTTACATTAATCCCCCTCGAGTGAAAATTACATCATAATGTTTATTACGAGCAAGAGCTGGTCCCCATTCCCGCTCGAACCAAGACCACACTGAAAAAACTTTTGTGAAAAAACAATTTGTAGTGCGGCCTTGCTCGAACCCCGCATGCCACATTGCACGTCTTGCAAAGTACACATTATTGGACTTACGTGCCTAATCACGCCATGCCGTAAGTATATATGGGATTCAGTGTGCAAAACGTCGTGCTTTTGCCCATACAGTAAATGCGATTAACTTATTTACATCAACTAAAATGTTAAAGGCTATTCTATATCATATAATAATTCAATTCAAGCACACCATAAGGCTAATGATTTAGACTCTACATGAAGTGCAATGCACGGCGCAGCGTGAGGGAGGCACGAGTGAGAATCGGCACCTTAAAGGTCCGTATATACTGGTCGAATAGCTCGGAGGAATTGATGGGATCAGCTGATTCCCATTGGTTATAGTATTCTCAACTCGTCCGTTCATCGGATCGCCAATTTGAGAAAGTCGGTTTAAATTGGTTGAGATAATTATCAAGTACTAAACTCGCTTCTATAATCGCCCTTTTACTTGACCAATATTAATCAGCTTTAATTATTGGAGTATACTCGGAAAAAGTTAATAATTTTTGTATTCGTTTTACCAATGAGGTTAGAGTCTCTTATTAGAGATACCGCACTACAGTGTATTTAATTAGATGATGAAAAAGCGGTAGTTAGATTCTGTCAGGTTGGCAATATAAGGGGGTTTAATGTCATAATGATTGAGTAATTAATTGCCGTTCTTTGAAAGTAACTATTCGAGTCTGACAAGAACGTCTTAAGATTCTAATAAATTCTTAAAAATAATACAGAAATGCTAAATATTAATAATCTGTTAATTTATTCGTGTTTTATTTTCAATTGAAGTAAAGATAACGATCAAACTAATTTAATATTGTAGAAACTTTGAAAATATGTTTTTATGTTCGATCAATCAAATGGATTGACTTCCATTACTGAGTCGTTCGATGTTGGTTTAGTAATGACAAATTAATTCCCTCCCATTTTGTAAACCTTACAAAATCAAAGGGACATAGAATTACCAAAACGCGTTACCAACCTCCTTGAGGTAGATAGTACATTATTAATATAACCTATTTTTACCACTCCACAAAAAGCGTGTATTATTATCAAGGCTCGAGTATATTTTGGCAAAATAATTCACATTTATTAAGCTACCAATTTTTTCTGACGACATTGTTTGAAAAAAATACATATATTGTGTAATGTTGTAATTGACAGATGTTACAATTTTTTACAAACTGGAGGTACAGGGCCGGCTCTACCATAAAGGTGAACTAGGCGACCGCCTGGGGCGGCAGGGCTTGAAGGGCGCCAAAGGGGGCGCTGAGCGGTCCCATTTTTTCATAAAAGAAGGCGCAAATAACACTTGTATTTTGGAAAGGATCATCACGGAACATCATGGAGTTTTAAGTGAATGCGCCGCTGGTGAAATTATTGCTAACTATTTGTTTGGGTAGTCAATCCACTATGATCGTGTGTAAACGCGAATTTACACGCATAATGCCCTGAAAAAAGTAAGCAAAGTTTTGACAGCTCAACAAAAACATTACATTTCAGCTGTGGTTTAGCAAAAAAGTTTTCTGTTTTTGCCCACCCTATTTCGCGCACTCAATAATAAAACTTAAATTACCATTTTTAAATGTATGGCTTTAATTCCATATACTGAAAGGTGAACGTGGAACAGAGTAGGCTGATAAACGCTACAAGCAGATCTAAAAGCATTGATCATTACAATCCGTATCCTAAAGCAAGGCCGCACTACAAAAAATAGTGCGGCCTTGGCATAAGCTAAAATAGCCATCGAAATGGATGTAGGCTATAATTAAAAAAACGGGTACTCTCTAAAAAATTCCCCAATCTGACTTCTAACTCAAATTAACTTAATTCGCATAAGATATTTCAATATTTTCCTATAAAAAATAGCTATAAAACAAAATTTAGAATATGACGTCATCTCAACGTCAACCCCTCCATGCACATAATCTTACTATCATTTTCAATCTCGACCCGTCCCCCTACTTTCACATTTTTATATACACTCATATGGACGATCAATAAATTACGTCGTCGCTGTTAGGAAATTTTTGCCCCCTCACCCACTGAAAAATGACGTCATAGAATGCAAAATTCAGACGATTTAATAAAAATAATGTAGTTTGTGAGGTAAAACCAATTATAATTGTCTTTTAGATTGTGAAAACCATCAAATAAATTTTAAAAACTATTTTTGAGCTTATGTTTTGTCAATCAACTGTTAAAACTAGAACTTATTGATTAAAAATAAATTTTTAGAGAAGACTTTCCATTTTTTCAGACTTCGCAGTATTATATTCTGCTGAAGTGATGGACGCTACGTTTAAAATTAAAATATAAATATGTATAGTTTAATTTAATCTGACGCAAAAATGACCATAATAAAGTAAACGGAAAAGTAATGACGCGGAGTGCAAACTCAGATGATAAAATTAAAATAATTCCAGATTCAGAGGTTCTAATGGGTTGTGAAAAAACCATCGAATCAGGTCCAAACCCCATTTCCAAGCTAATTTGTTGTTAATGAACTATATTGAAATCAGAACTTAGTGATTAAAAATAATTTATGAGGGCATGAGGAAAAAATGTCTATCTTTTATAAACTTTGCATTACTACATTTTACTGAAGTAATGAACGCTACCCAATGCATATCTAAGTAATTTACAGTTAAAATTTGCACTCGCTGTAGTTAAATCCGAAGCAAAAATGACCGTAAAATAAACGGATGCTGTAAAAACATGCACCCTTATTTTCTGAGCTGATTAAAGCTAAGTTTACACTAGCATCTAAAAGTTGCGTCACTTGGACACTCTAATCAACATTGTTGTTATGCCGATACAGGTTTACCAAAAACAACACCTTATTTATCATTAGAGGGATGCAGTCTTGAGTGACGACAAAAATATTTGTTTTTACAAATATTTGTGTCGCCACTTAAAACTGCATCCCTCCAACGATAAATAATGTGTTGTAACAACTGAAGTGTTAAAACAGCTGTTTTTGGTAAACCTGTATCGGCATAACAACAATATTAATTAGAGTGTTCAAGTGACGCAACTTTTAGATGCTAGTGTAAACTAGGCTTAACTAATTGAATTTACTCCTACTGTTTGGTCTGTTTGAAGATTTTTAAATTTGTTACCATAAAAAAAATTATTCAAAATGACGTCATCTCATCGTCGATCTCTTCCCCAAGAACAACATCCTACCGTCATGTTCAATCTTCCCTCCCTCTATTTTTCTGATGATGTAATTCATGTTAGGCTCCTAAATGCGATATCAATATAACTAAATCGAAATAAATAAATAAATTTTAATTATTGTTTTCTTTTGTCTTGTGCAATAATCAGCTGTAAGCCATATGGATAGAGCGCTTTGCGCATGCTCGACGCCCGTTGTGCGGGTTGTCTGCAGTCGTGGGTCGGATGCTATGTGCGGTTGTTGTGGTGGCCGATTCTCTGTGCGTCTCGAGTTCTCTTCTGATTAATTGTGCTGTTTTTAGAAGCTTGAAAGTGCTTAAATTTGTGAAAGAATTAGTTCAAAGTTAGTTTAGATGGCATATGTGACGGAGAAACTCCTTTAAAGTGAGTTGGGCACAGAGTTAGTCATACTTAATATACCTAACCTCAAACAGTTTTCCAAACTTCAAGTTTTTTAGTCAGACAATTCTGTATTAGTTTTTAAGTTCAAAAATAATCTCGTTGAGTGTGATATTGTCTTTAGTAGTAGGGTAGTATTTTAGATTGTAACCATTGCAAAAGTGTTTCATAAGGAAAAATTCAACAGTCCTTTAAAATTCCAATGGACCTTGAACATTTTATATACTAGGGAAGCACATAGGTAGTTTCCCATAATAGGTGTGTTATTCTTAGAAAGGATTTTGTAAACCTCTCAGCTCTTAGTTGTTATTCACTCTGTTTTTGCTAAATTCTTGGTGTTCAAACAAGTAAAGCCAAGTTTACACTGTGTAGCAAAACAAGCTAACTCCATGTAATTAACACTTTTGTGTTTTACATGAAACAAAAAGTACAAAAGTGACCAGGATAGCATTTGATTTAAGCTGAAAACTTAATCCTAGTTCATAATACATAGAAACATTTGCTGAATCATATTTTGTGTTTTTTATTGTTTCTATTTTTTTTTCGGTAGCCCATGTTTTTCAAGGTACTTAAGCTATGGTAATTGTTAATCATACCGTAGTATATTTTTTCTATACAATCTTAACACCTGTTTAGACAAATAAGATTCATGGGATCCTCAAATGAAACAAAAATTCAAGTTTCACCCCTCTAAGTTGTTGAAACACAAAAATAATTATTGGATTATTATACCTAGTGTACCATAGAGTACCAAATACCTATCTATATATTCAACTATACAGTTAATTTGAATCAGTTCCCTTTCTGTCCAATCAAGTGAAGTAATTGAAAATATATGATGTTTGAATATCAGTACTGACTTTTAAGTCATGGAAAGTTAGGTAGGCTATGTATGCATCAGTGCAATTAGGAGACTTATTAGCCTAAATAAATAGAATCAAGTAAAAGAACTAACAATGAATTAACAATAGAGATCAGCAGCAGTGAAAGTCCTAAGTAATGAGTAATTTATAGTTGTAATTGAAGTACATTACCTGTATGACTACTAACTATCAACATGGTTTTTCCTTATGTGGGACCAGTCATAGCCAATAGAAAATTAAGAGGGCATTTTCTCTCCCCCATAATTATTTTAGGCTGCTAGCGCAACATACATAGAGATTGTAAGTGATGTAGGTCAACCATGTTATTAGGGCCTAACTTATGTAACTTTATTGCCAACGACAAAACTACTTTATTTTCATTTACATAAAAAACCTTTTCCTTAATTATTATTACTGGCAACATTTATTTAGTGTTCAGGTCATAAAGTAAAAGATAATATTTCTTCAAATTTCATTTAGATTGTGGATTATTAAGTTAGTAAAAACTGAATGCAAGGCCCTACAATGTATTTATTTATTTTGTTGTATAGCCAGCAGTTAATTACTTTTTAAGTTAGATCGTTTGAGTTCGTTACAAATATGAGTGTAATAGGGAGGAAACACGCAGAAGAAGACGTACTGAAATTAGAAAATAGACTGGGACAGTGGTGTACGTGTCCTGTAATCCAGCTACTTGGAGGTCACGAATTGTGGATAGTTATGAGTGATGGCTTGTGAACACGGTGTTCCTAGTGGGGATTAATGTCCGCTTTATTGAATACTACAAACAATAATAGACCTTAGAGGACGATAATAGACCAAGTCTATGCGTAATTAGACCAGTTCGTAATTTGTAAACCAGGCAAAATTGTGGGTTGGATCCCACATTAAAATGTAGTTGTTCCTTAAGTTGCCATTGGCTGTTGGGCTATTAATTAACAGTCCTGTCTAAGGAACATGTCGGCCTTAGTCAGTAAAAGACTACAAGTTCGCGCCACAATCATCCTTCACTCATCTGTCATTCATAATTGGCTTAAAATACCTACCTGTGTAGGTCACCCTCTCAGGAAAATTATATGAAGTATATTCCTTATTTCTGTTAAGTACATAATTGAATTAATCCATGTCATTATTTTAAAAGTTAGCCTAACTTACTAAAATACAATTTTTTTACCGCCCAGTTTCAAAGAGGACTAGCAGCTCCACAGTGAACTGTAAAAAAAATTCTTTTATTCTGTTCCAGGTGCTACTGTACTGCCACTGTACTGTAGGTAGGTGTAGGTGCCACTGTACTGGTCGTCGCAGAAACTGGACCATATTGAAAATAGAATATATAGATTTTCATTACGAGGGTTTCAATGTACTTGGTGTCCCTCAGTTATTAGAGCTTGACTCTGCATTTATTCACAACTATGACCTTAACATCATCATTATTCTTGATTACCTGGCATCAAAACAATTAAATATCTGCACAGGCTAATACAATGCAGCATACCTATTTGTCAAGTATTTTACGAGACATTTTTGGTTACAGCTGGTGGTGTGTGATGATGAAAGTTAGGAGCAACTGTGGCTACAATGAAGTCCTCGACAAAGCCGTCTGCTACACACTCAAAATCGGTGAGTAAAACTGCCATTTTTCATATTTCATCTAGCAAGACAACGAGCACGTAAGGGCTACTTTTAGTTTAGAGGAGTTGTCAACTCGTCTAAGTAGCATCAAGCAAAGGTTCCTGTTATGGTGTGGTTTTAGCCAAGATAAAAATATGACTGAGTCATTAGAGATTCTTTAGATAGCCTAAGATTATATTTCAGGGAATATCATTGTATTAAGCGGCGGATCAACTTGGGAGCCAGGGTGGAAAGATTAGTGGTGAGATATATCCCTCCCTCCCTCTGGAGGTCATCCATAAAAGGCATATTATTTTGTATTTGTTGAGGTTTTGGTTACAGAGACAGGTACAAAGAGAAATACCCCCATTGCTCAAGACCTGCATACTCAGCGAATTTCAAATACAATAAAACTTCCATCCAAGATATGACATGTTTTTTGTAGCCTAATCTTCATAAGAATAACATGGGGAATGAGTATGCAGGTTTGCTGCAGAGGGTATGATAAAACTGGGTGGTTTTAATTCAATATTTAGGAGATCTCAACTTGAAGAAGCCATATAGGGCCTACAAAGTTTTATGAAGATATGTTAAGATATTTCAGGCTTTTAATATAGATTCTTATATTGTATTACATATAAATTAATTATGTCATTAGTTAAAATGCTCTGCATGAATGATTAAACATGACTTTGAACAGTATTCAAGTAAAGGTTTTCCTGCTTGATACTTAAACCTTAATGAGCAGTTTTAGGGGCGTACTTACGTGTGATATGGTGGGGCAAATGGCAATCAGTCATAGATTAGGCCTACATAAACCTGAACTCTTTCAGTTTAACTCTAGCCAATGTAATTTACTGCATGAGTAATACTGTTGTATCAGGTCTTTATTTCTTGTACATAAACAACCCTCATTTCCTCTGCTCCTTACTGCTCAGTAAGTGGTCATAAACAATTTTATTACTCTTTTGTCAAAGCAGTATTTTAACTTCAGTGTTTTAGTATGGAATACGGCTTTGTAAAGGATATTTTGAATACACATATATATCCATTAAGTTTTTTAATTAGCTTTTTTGTGAACGGAATGGTGAATGGTTGGAACTGCTTCATTGTTTTTTTCCCCGAGTTATAAATGCATTTCACACATTATCCTCCAGCTATGGCTACTATGCTACTAACCGTATCATATGATATTTTAAACATACGACAAACAGCGTTTGACGAACAGCAGGACTGTAGAACAATGTTTTCAGAAAAGTACCCCCTCTCCCCCCCACCTTGCAACGAGCTGACCCTGCCATTGTTGCAGATGTAATACACAAACTTTAACATTTTGAAATAACTCCTTTTGCATAGGCCTAGCCTTTTTTTCCCTCCCTGAGAAAAAAAAATTTATATCTGCTTTTTTTATATTGGAGTCAAATATAAAAGCAAAGTCATCTACAAAGTTTTTGTGCAAGCCAAAACCAGTAAACTGGTTCAGGTGTTCCTAATTTTATTGTTTCGGCAGGCATTATTAAAAATAAATTCATTTACTTGCTTTAGCCTACAAATTCAAAAACTGTGATAGATTTATTGGGATGTTATAATGATCACAGTAATAAAATCTGCAGGTCTTTGCCATATCAAGCTTCCCACCCTCAACCTTAGTTCATGCCAGTAGACACGTACTACTCAGCAGCTTTTGTTTATTATAATCAGCTGTTCCTTGAAATTAGTATTGAATCTTACAAACTCAGCTCATTTCTATCCTTCTAAAAAACTATAGCTCTGGACAGCCTTACTGGCGGGTGAGTGAGTGCGCTGTTGTCGTAATCAGTGTTTCATATCTGCAATGTTTTGGTAATAAATCACATGGTCATTTGTTTATGGAAAGGTACTTTACACAATAAAATATTTTGCTGCAACCTCGAGTGCAACTAATGTTAATTGCCTGCAATCTCAACACAATTCATGAAGTACGACGACAAAAGTGTGGAAACACATTCTTAAATGTAAACAAATCATTTAAGATGAAAGGTTGCCAAAACAAAAAGACCAGCTGATGCATTGCGCAAATATTTTCCAGAAATTTTAATTGCGTAAGAAATCTCTCGGTGAAATATTGCAGGGCATTCTTTTGTAGTGTAAATGAGGTGAAACGTAAACAAAGTTTTGAGAGTTCTACCAAAACATGTGTTTATTTAGCAGACATTTTGGGAGATTACAATTTTCGCCACCCGCCAGTAAGGCTGTCCAGAACTTTAATATTTCTTATCCCATTTGCTTACCGAGACCTTTCATTCGAGTATGAGGTTGATGGGTGTCAGACTTGTGATTTTCTCTAAAGTTTCTGGGTAACTTAGATTTTGTAATTTAATAATGGCTTGAAGAGGCTAAAAGCCCCTAATCATTAAAGTGGAAAATTTTCAATTAAAACAATCATTCTTTAGTATAGTAGGAAACACTTTCATAGTAATCTGGCTTTTAGATTCACCATACGTTAATAGCTAGCACCCAATTTTCAATTTAGCACCACACGTTTCAACGTACACAAGCAAACATTTTTAGATGCCAATGCTTTTTAAATGTCAGATTCTTTACGTTATTTCACATTTTATAGCAAGTTTAAAGAAACTTCAGTATTTTTACTGAGTCCTTGGTATCAAGACCTTCAATAATTTAAACCCTCTCATCATCCTGCAACTTGCCAAACACCCACAATTTCTATTCTAAATTTTGCTCATGTAATTATATACACAGGTAGTTTCCAGTTCAGATATACAGCTGATGACGCAACTTGTTATAATCTGATGTATGTCAGCAGTTTTCAATCTGCAGCTGCCTCATGCACTCTAGCTTGTCTAGCCTTTACCTTGCACTGAGCTGGTCTAGTTCTCAGCATGTGGTAGATGAAATGGCACGTGTGGTTTTTTTTCTTACTTACGTTTGCCAGTTCACAGTGTATTAGTTTTTAAATTGAAATTTTAATACAATAATGTGGAAACAACCTTTTATGATTAGTAGTTTTTAGTTTTCTTTTTTAAGCTTGTTTCACAAAAATGTCTAATAAATGAACATTTTTCAATTTTAACAAATGGAATCAAACACTTTCATTAATATTGTTCGCTGCTTGAAATAGTTAAAATTTATTTACAAATCAGTGCATATACCATTAATGATTATCCTGAAATAGAAGATAATAGACTCATAACTTGAATAAAACCAGAATTAAGTTGGATTCACACAAATATTATTGTTGATATCATCCATAACAGTTGTTAGATGAACATAATTATTTTCAATTTAGTTGAATATCTATGTAACATAAATTATTTTGGTGAAGTTTTCTAGTGGTCATAAACTTTCATTTTTTATTTTCCGTACTTGTAAAAAAATAAGAGATCTTTTTGAAAATATAGAATGAGAAAAAATAACCCATAAATCTGTTTGCTTTCTATTTGTAAACAGATTTTTTTTGGTCGGCAGCCTAAATTAAATGCACTCTGAAGGATTAGTTTTAATTAATTTTCAAGCCGATTAGAACACCAGTTATTATGTCAAATATATTTAATAAGATAAATTGCAATTATTAAAAAAAATAATCAGCTAAAATATATTATAGGCTTTTATTAATTTTTTTAGTAGTCTGTAAGTTAATTATAGATCGAATTTTAACTAGATTACAGGCCTAGTTCATTCTAAAATTAAATGATTCATTCTTTAAATAAGCCAATTGAAAGATTTTGTGTGATTGAAAGGATATCAGGCTATATTCAAGTTTTCCGATAAATTAATAGGATTTCCAAGACTTCTTACCCATTATCTACTTTCATTATTGAATGAAAGCTTTTGATCATTTCTGTCAGTTACGTAACGGTAACGAAATCATGAATCAGTAATCATGGCTTACACACTTGAGGTTGTGAAATAAGAAGGCTGAGAAACTTGCATGATATTTTGATACTCTGCCTTCTAGTTGGCTCGCCTGTAAAGCTTAAATTTGTCTCGTATTAAAATTTAATAAAAATAGGTTATCAGTAAATATTTACTGTAGGCCTATGACGTATGGGTACTATCAAGGCCGTCTACAAGAGATGGCTATGGTAATATGGATGGATCAAAGGATACGACTTGAATATGAGTTCAAAAATAGGGAAACGTGAATATTTTTAAGTTAATTTGTATAGTTTTACTCTTTGTTTGCAGAAAGTTTTTGAATATTAGGACATCTTGGCAATTTTTTTTGTTTTGACAAAAGATAAAATTGACTGCCCCTTTTTAAAATTCTCATCAATAGTTTGTGTTCGGATATTAGGGTCAATGCTACATAAGATATTTGTGTAACGTTTTTGTTTTATTTGTAGTATTGTTAAAATGTTGCAAATTTACATGAAAAATATAATCTTACAATCTTAATGATCAATTTGATAAATTAGGCAGAGAAAATGATGTAGATAATACTTCGAAAAAAGGAAGTTTGTTTGACTGGCCCACTTTATAAATCACCCTCCCGCCGCGTTTGCCACAAACCTTCGTGAAACACTGGTGTCGTATTCAGTCGAGATTGCTGACCATGTTCTAAGATCAGCTATTCTTTAAGACGAATAAGCTATTTGACAAAGCTGTTTCAAATGCTCAGCCCATTTGTGGTAGGAATGTAATCGGCGTAGTAGCTTACGACCAATGTATCAAACTCACACTTTTTTTACTATTATATAATTGTAACTTTGAAAATGTACTAACAGGAATACCACTGCATTGAACTCCGAATCAAATAAAATGTTGTTAAAACTGTAAGCCTTCAAACCAAATAGTCTATTATATTTTGAATTTACGTCTCCAGTTTCATGACCAGGTGGGGTTTCGCCACCCTCCTCTTGCAGACTGGTTATGTTAATTCTTAGTTTTTGTCGGCAGATGCTGAAACATTATACACTCTTTCGCCCACCCCTTGCAAATTAAATCGGGTTTCGAAACTTTTTAACCTTGAATATTTGATATGCGCTTATTCCTTAAATACACCAACAACCATATTTAACGTTTTGGGAAGTAAATGAGTAGTAGATGAACAAAAAACATATCGAAACAGACAAATAGGAAATGCACATGATCTTTTGACTTATAAAAACAGGATAGTGGATTGTTACTCATATTTATCTTTTTCAAACAATCATTAAAAGCTTATCTGTGTTATGAGTAAGGCCCGCATTACACTATCAAATATTTTATAAAAGATCTTTTATAAAAGATTTGATTTAACCAATCAAAATTCAAGTCAGCTGATTTTCAAAACAAAATCTTTAATTCTGATTGGACAAATAAATCTTTTATAAAAGAATCTTTTATAAAATATTTGATAGTGTAATGCGGGCCTAAGAAATAGATTTATTGGATTGTGATTCTGTCCTAAAACACCTTCACAAATCTACTAAAAAAACCTAGGATTTAATCATTAAGTTTTGTTTTTTATAAGTTGCCTTCGAGTCTAATGTAGGCTGAGATCGTTTCTTGAAAATATCCTACAAGTATTTTCTTTAAGTATTTAAGTATTTTTCATCATACTGTCCGGAAAACAGCCGTTTTTAGTTCTCTAAATCGTACGCAAAATGATCTTTTTGGATCACTTCGAATAGGAGTACTGAAAAAAACATATGGTAAATTTTGCCGCACTCTAATGTCAAAATTTGTTTATTTTACGTTTGAAAGGTTGAACGATTTCTTAACTTGTGTTTGTAAACAACTAACAGATGTGTAAATAACGATGACTATTTTGGATAACCTCAAAATTATGTAGTCTAATTTGTTAACAATTAAATGGTTAATTATACATAATGATGAAAATAGTTATTTATCACACGGAGCTTAAGTGTCTCCTTGGTACTCGACCGCATTTCCAAGCTGGGCTGCGCCTCCCCTGTAAATTACGATCTCGTACCAAAAAGAGCCACTTTCGCTCCTAGTGATGAAAACTATTATTGTGGTCGTCAACAGGTGTATGTTGACAGTTCAGTATTATTTTCTTGACCTCTAAAACTTGTGTTGTGTTATCTTTTTAACCCCTTTATAGCCTGTACGGGGAAAACAAATTTTCGATGTCGTTTGAGATGAAAATGGCGAATATTGTAACCTGATTTGCTTTTTGTACACCGCAGACTGAAGAATCTTTTTATGATATTTCATTAACATCGGCTCATAATCGTGGAAGGGCATCCGTTTACAAAAATCTCCTCCACGGCAATCGTGGCAGATTATATAAATGTGGTTGATAAAGTGCGGTGTTGGTGTTGATCTTTCCCCAGGATCGTCGGTCAGTTTGATTAGGCTTGGAGTTTTAATTTCACCTTCCCGTCTGTCGAAGCGCAGATAATATAATCCAAATGCGTTTCAACAACACTCAAACTTAATGGCTTCATTATGATTCTAAAAAAAAATCAAAACGTATCATAATTTTGGTAACGTAAATTTTTATTAACAATAGAAATTGTTCACTTACAACGGTGTTGTGATTGAACTCAGTTGATTCTTTACTTACTGCTTAAAGGGATAAACGATTAAACTGTTGTACTACAGTAATTGATTGATTGAATTTTACGCGTTTGTCTATGTGAACAGCTAATCAACTACCTATGTTAAGAATTTCGATAGATTTGTCTTTTAATTTAATGAATAAGATTTTAAGCTCGTGTAAGATTTGTTACAAACAAGTGAGGAAATTTGCTAGCCAAGAATACGGTTACTTGTAGGCTTTATTAGATTGTTCAAAAGAAAAGGAGTCAGTGTAGAGAAACTTTCCTAATACTTTCTTTTGAAAGTAAAGGTAATGGTAACACTTAAACGATACTTTTCGGAAATGTCAAAACGAGACGGAGTAAAGGAGTAACGAGCGGCTAACGATGAAGCAGGGCGACGCTCTCAGTCACAAATCCTCGCCCCTTGCACCCTCGTCGTTTTATCAAGTGCATTATTGATGATTCTTTGTGTCTTCTTCCTTTTATTCTTCATTCTCTGTGTACTTCTCTCTCATAATACCTTTTTACCTATGTGTAATAGTAAACTGCAGAACGTTTAAAATCAATAAAGAGAATTTTTCACCAATATGCACTGTTTGGTTGACGTTACTCTTTCCGTAGGTTACAGTTACACATGTTTTCATATTTTATCAAATGCAAAAACTAATCTTGAAAGTGTTCTATTCCCTAGGGATAGAGAAAAATCAGAGAAAAATGCTTTATTAAAAATCGACTTTTTCCTTATATTGTCAGGAGCATCTCTGTAGGCTGGCAAACGACAGTATAGTTTTGATTGTTCCAAAAAACAGTTGAGTTATGTTTGTTGACTTATCTCACCGGATTGGATGGTAAATAAATCCAATTAAGTATAAAGTATGGGGAACTTTCTTAAATACATCGCGATATTCATAACTTTTCACAAAATAGTCATGATGGTTCAATTTCACTGATTACTTTGATTATTCAAAGTTTTAATTAATATATAATCTGTGCAACTTTTATTTCAGATCGTTGAAAATAATTACAGTATACGAAGCTTGATCTCTGATTTATTTGTCGTAAATTTTTAGTATATAGGGAATTTTCTGCTCTAATATAGCTGTTTATTAAGTAAACAAAGGCTAACCAATTGGCCATATGGACAACTTTTTATGCACCAACAAGCGATTGGCTTTTAATAAAGGGAGGCAACATCGCCTTTGAAGACTAAATTTATTTGTACAGTATCAAACTGAAGTGCACCTAGTGTCTTTTGAACCTGCCTAGATTACTTCAGTAATCTAGGCCGCTGCATACATTTCAAATAAAAAATGTAAACCTTCTGAAAATGATACATTTTTCTGGTTGGTTCTAATTTACAGACAGAAAACACTTGTAGACGATTTGGTATTGATTATTAATTTACTTAGCACAACAGAAAACGAAATTATTTCATACTTACAATATTTCTATCTAAACGTGCAAGAATTTCGTAAAAAAAGTCAGAAAAAGATCGCGGAGCAAATGAAATGGTCGCTTTCCTATTTTGGATAAAAGTGTGAACCTGTATCAGTTGACTAAAGTTTGGTTTTTTGGGGCTCTTCTTCGGTACTTCGCAACCTTGCCTCTACAGGTGAAAATCGCTGTTTTTACCTAAGGTTTTGACCTTGTTCTGTGGAATCTAAACGGAAAAAATAACTTGTGATAACGTTATACTGTATCACGACTTGAAATGCATCCCGCCTCTTTTATTGACCCACGTAAGCTGTGGTAGCCCGCGGGCGATTCCCTCCACCGTCCGCGCCGCGCCACCGCGACCCCGCCACATCGTTATCGTTGCGTCACCGCCAGTTTATCATCGCGGCTTCGCTACTTTCCTCAACTTGCTTCCTGCTGCTCCGTCGTCGTTTGTTTGCGTAAGGTCATCGACTCTGTGAAGAAACAAAGCACGCGAAACTAGAATGCAAGAAAGGAGGTTTGGGAGATTAGTTTCTAAGGCTACATATAATGTTTTTAGCGAATTTCCTTAGAAATAAAGCTATTACCGTCGTTTTAACAGAACAGAATGGACAACAAATATCCGTTCAGGGTAACCTCAGCAATCATATTAATATTTATATTAATTGACAGCTTTTTATGTGTACTTTCTGGATATGAAGTGAGTTTATTGTGAAACCGCATTTTTACCTGAAAAAATCACGATTTGTTTCCAAATTTAACATGGGCTTATATGGGAAATAGAATTTTCATTTTTTGAGTTTTGTTAGCACGATAACTCTCTTAAATATCCTCCGATCGTAATAAAATTTGGTACAGACATGTAAAACTAGATTCTCTTGGACAAGTTCGTAAACCAGCCAGATCGCCATATCCAAAGTGGGGTAAAGGCCCCATTTTACCCCCCAAAAATGGGTTTTTTGAGTTTTTCAAATTGAAAAATTATATTTATCCAATTATTGTTTGCACCATTGGATTCAGCTTGAAAAAAAAAAACAATTTGGTATTTTAAATCATTTCTCTATGTCCATTAGTCTCCGAGATATTGCCATTTCGCATTTTTCCCCCCTGTGTTTTTAGTATCAGGGCAGCAGAATGTTGGCTTTCCTATTTACTCTCTACTGAGGTTTAAAGGAATCGCTTTGAGTAATTTCTCAAACAAGCTATAATATATAGATATATCACTTGTTTATTATTAGTGAATTTCCTTAAAGGAATAAGCTATTACGGTAATACTCATGGTAAGACCTAAGTCCGAGACCATGTTAACTTTTCATTTTGGGGTCCCCAGAAGCAAAAAACACCATTCGTTCGAATTTTTATACATATATATACATATATACCTATATATCTATATATCTATATATATATGTCTGTTGACACGATAGCGGCCGTAAATATGGTCCGATCTTAATGAAATTTGGTACAGACGTGTAAAGTGGTAATCACTCGGACGAGTTCGTTAATCAGCCCGATCGGACCACCGGAAGGGGAGGTAAAGGGGGGTAAACCCCCCCAAAAATGGGTTTTTTGAGTTTTTCAGATAGAAAAATTAAATTTATCAATTTTTTGTTGGCACCATTGAATTCAGCTAAAAAAACAAACAATTTAGTATTTTGAATCACTGCTCTATGTCCATTGGTTACCGAGATATTGAAAGTGGTAAACACAGTACGTTGTCTCAATGTTAACCTCATGGGAAATAAGTAAAATTCTATATCTAGCTTATTCCTCAACATATCTTGATGAAACTTGGTAAATGGCTTCTTCTAGTTCAGATCTACTAAATATTGAATTAAAACCAACCAGTTTAATCATCCCTGTAGCAGCAAACCTGCATACTCATTCCCCATGTTATTCTTATGGAGCTTACAAAAAACATGTCAAATCTCGCTATGTTGGATTAACATATGTTGTTTTGCATTTGAAATTCGCTGAGTATGCAGGTCTGCTGCAACGGGGGTATTCTTTTTTCGTAATAATGGATTAATTACTGGATATTTTGTACTTGGAAATTCGCTGAGTACGCAGGTTTGCTGCGACAGGGGTATTTATTAGTTGTATCATGTTTTGATTTTGATTTTTGCGGACATTCACAATCACTGATTAGTGAAACAATTTGTTTTTACAGTGATGGCAATTTGGTAATGTTCGCAAAAATCAAAATCAAAATAGTCACCATTTATGACAAGCCAGGTTTATTGCTTAGGTCTTTAGTTTTAGAGGGAGTATTAACTTCTGCGGTTACTTATATAATCTCAATATCCAGGTGAAAATAATGAAGACCAGGAAATATTGCACTTGGTTTTAATTAGGCTTAGATAAGGAAGTCGCTAAAGCATTGATCATGTTTGGAGTGAATCACTATTTTAGTGTAAGAAAAAAAAATCCGCAGGTGACGTACCACACCGAAAGTTACAGTTTTTTACCATTTATGTAGAATCATCCTTCACTCATCTGTCATTCATACTTGGCTTAAAATATCTACCTGGGTAGGTCGCCATTTCAGCTAATGTATAATGTGTATTCCAAGGTAGGTGATAAGTTTAAGGTGTTATGAAAGAAATTTGAATGCTTATCCGGCTGTAAATCGTGAGTTGATGAGGGGGGAGGCCGGAGTGACAAAACAATTTCCAACTTGTCATTTCATAAACAAGATGGTTAACTTTACCTCGTGACGCTTCAGAATAACATGTAACTTTCATGGCGTTGTTGCTTGATCTCTGCAATAGGATAAACATATAAGAGGTAGAAATAAAATTAAAAATGTCATTCTTTTAGAACGTGCATTCAACAATGGAATGCCCTTATTTTAGTGCTGCTGCTGCACCATTTTATGATAAAATTAATATTGTTCCTGGGTTTCATTTTTCAGATAGCAAGAAACCTTTTCATAATTACGAGTACAAATAAGGTCTAGATTTTAACTATGACGGGAATGGAAAATAATTTGATTTTTCAACTAGGCATCATTGGACAATTAGGCCTCATTGTTGGTATAAATGCGTTTATTCAGGACTTGCTGATAACACCGGTTTCATCAATGGAAATATATTTATTCCTTTATTAGTTAAATTATAACTATTGTAAAGACTAAATAATACAATTTTTATTATTTTTTACAGTTCTGAAGTAAATAGTGTCTTTGGAAATAACATCACAACTGCTATTAAATAATAAATAAATTAATATCTGGAAACTGTAAGCATAAGGTGGTTTAGGTAGATTAAAATTAGAATTTTTGACATTTCATAGGGGTAGCCATAGAGGATTCAGAGGAAGCTCAGTCAGGTGCAAAACCTTATAAAATAATGAACATTGACTGAAAATTTCATTCCTCAACTCCGTGTAGTTTTGCCGCACGGCAATCCACAAACACACAGTCGCTGCTTTATTCATATAGTTTAGGGTAGATCTTCTCCATCAGTTTGTTTGCAGGTTTGGAACCGTGAATAAAACTCGTCACTGATTTGTTGAATTTAATTGTTAGGTTTCGCACGTATTAAATTTCCCTTGATAAATTTTAAAACAATGATAAGATAAAACGAGCAATGAACATTTTTATTCTCTAGCTGTCAGTAAAATTTTAGTTTTATTTTTTTCCTGGTTTAACCACAGAAATATGATGGGAGTTGATTCGCTCGTGTTATCTCTATTGGCTTTAAAAATTTAAACACGTTCTGCGAGATAAATATGAGAGACTAATTTAATTTTGTTTGGTATTTAATGGAATTAACTTTGGTAGTTTCAGTAAATACCAAGCTCGAAGATGACAAAAGTGAAGACTAAAAATAGAATGGCAAATTTAATCAGGTTGCTCCCACTTTAACCCTTTGTTGTTTGCTGCGTTTTACTTTGAGACGTTCCTGATAGATTATGTATTGATTCTTAGTCTAAGCAATTTTTAATTAACGTTTTTGTTTACTAAACCCATTGAGCACTTCCCAACTTATTATTAATTATCTGTTTTTATTCCATGGAAAATTGAATTAAAATTTTTAATATAAACATCAGATAAAATACATAAGATTTGATCAATTACTTTTTAGGTATGGATTGGGAGTTTTAATCCAACTTATTGTTGGCCATTAGAAACAATAACTCAATAATGCACTATGACTTACAAAGTAAAAGTAACTACAGTAGGTACGTTTTATATTCAGGAGTTATCGTGATACCCCAAATTGTTAGGGGCAGTTTTATAGCTTCACGTTTGCCGTAAAATTTTATCACCGAACTATATTCTCATTGTAATCAGTCAAAATAATTACCGAGTAATGATGATAGTGGTCGTAAAAATTCAAATTTACATCAATAAGCCAACAATTGTCAGCGAATTTAAATATGAATTATTTCGGAAGCGCTTTGCTGCAACGCTGTACGCCATACTTTTCTACGAATAATAAATATTGACAGCTTTGATATTTTCAAAGCATTGAGATATGTTATCGCACTCCTCGTGCAGTTATTAATGGCATAGTGATAACTAGGCGAAACTAAGTTCTCGGTAAATGATAAATTAATTATATCTGTAGCTTTGTTTGTTAATTTGCTGACAAGTGATTTAAGAAAGTAATATTGTATCCCCGAGTCTAATACATAGGGATATATTTTCAGGAGAGGGTTTTTATACTAGTTTAGCTAGTCAGCATGTACATAGCCCACTATGTAATATTCAAATAGACAATTATCGAATCAAGTTGCTCAATATAAAACCGGAGATAAAAAAATGTTCGTAAGGAGAACAAAAATCTATTACAAGAAATACTTAATACAATGTCTTTTGTAATGATTTATTAATCGTGTCATCATGGGAAGTTAGGCGCTTTTATACACCGATTTCGATTTAAAAATATATAAATTCAAGGCCTTGGCAATAAGTCCTTTTCCAGAATTTGCTTGTGTAATTATATGTACCTGTTAGTTTGATTTATAAATAGCTGTGTCAGAAGCAGTAAGGATGTACTTCAAATACACATGTATTCCAAAAATACATCTTACATATATTTTCTTTAGTCAAAATGGTATTCATTCGATTTTTTTACAATAATAACTAACTGAGGTACCTGTTAATCTCAATGTTCGATAAATAACAGAAAAATTAACAATAATTCTCAGAGTAACAAAATAAAAACCTCAAAAATCTCAAAAATTTGTACATGAAAAGCGTACGCGCGAAGGCCGATGTAATTTTGAGGATGCGAATCGGCATCTATGATAGAGCCTTGAATGCGTATACCAAACAAACATACATGGCACAGAAACCCCCTCATTTTAATATAATAATGATTATTGTTATCATTGGTATTATATTCAATTTTCCACCAGGAAAATGTTGCCTAGTAACACGCAGCGTGGGAATGAAGCCATGGCGATCTGCGTGTAGTGAGGGGGTGGCTTGGGGGTGGTTGCAACTGCATTGGCGGGTGGGGGTGGGACCCTCTACCTGTTACACGGCCGTAAACAAACAACAGTTCACGGTCCAAGTCACTCGCTCTGACCCGCCACTGTTGAATGTTGAGTGAAAAAATGTTTCAGTAACGAAACAATTTCGTCATGGTGAAACGTTTGACGCTGACACCGACCGGGGGAAATAGTTTTATTCTTATAGCATGAGCAAATATAATGATTACGTTAATAATTCAACGTGGTATGATCACAGTAGATGCAGTTCAATAGTAGTTTTCATTAGTAGTCTCGAAAGTGACCAATTGCGGGGAAAAAGCTATTGAGCCCCGCAATAGCACTTTTGAGACGAGTATTGAACATTATTTTTCATTATGATATCGAAAAACTTGTAAACAATATGAATATTTTTGTTTATTCAACTTAGTATCAAGAAAAAACCGAACTCATAACGCTGAGTTCCCGTGCTTATGTCGAGGTACAGTAAAGCAACAGCTGATCAGGCTGCACCGCAAAATCCCATAACGGTTACTTTCCGTTTACCACATATTATGCATAGAAAGTTAACGCTATGTAATTTTGCCTTGCGGTAGCGGGAGATACAGTAATGCAACAGCTGATCGGTCTGCACCGCAAAATCCTATAACGGTTACTTTCCGTCCACCACATATGCACAGAAAGTTAACCTTATGTAATTTTGCCGTGCAGTAGCGGGAATAACCTATTTTCTTAGCTCATTTTACGTTTAGAAAGTGTACTTTCGTGTGTAGAGTAATGAAAAGTTAAAAAAAATCTCTTCCTCAATGTTTATCCACTCCTGTAGAAAATTTACGCTCCGTGTCTTGGATTCATTTTTATTCTCAGCTTAGGAACAGTTTTTATGAAAGATCAGAGAAAATGAAGCAGAAGTGTAAAAAGTAGAAAATTGTTATATTTGGTTAATTGAAGCCATCAAGAAGTTCAAATGGAATGGTTTAATCTGTGCATGTATGTATTATGAAAATGCCCATAAAATTAGTTTTACAGTCGGTATTTAATATGTTTGTACATTGCATAGATATTCCATAACGTGACACATTGAAAAGACATATTGCTTTAAAGTGAATTTATCTAATATCCCCGTTGGAACAGATTTGTACACTGTAAACCTAACGAATTTCATACGCTTAAAAACTTATTTCAACTTAGCATATTTTCTGATTATACTCCCTAAGAATAACATGGGGAATGCGTATGCGGATTTGCATTGGTGATTTAAAATGAATTCCAGTAGATCTCGACTATAATAAGCCATATAACAAGTTCGACCCAAATGTTTCAATAAGATATAAGAAATATATACAATTTTATTCATTGGCGATTTATTCATATACGATGAATAAGTGATTTACAGCAATAAATAATTTTATTCATAGCCTGGGAAATGTAATATAGGCTATGAAGGACAGCTGCCACCGAATAAATACCGCAATAAAAATGTGTAGGCCTAAAACAATTTTTCATCACTCTGTATACGAAAATTGCCCGTTACCGTACAGCTGAGATCTACGAAAACTCTCGATTTCCTTACGTCAAAACAAGTAATTATCAGCTGCTTTTTCGGTACCCAAACATTTCATTCCCGTACCCAAACAAACCATTTCCGTACCAAAACAAAATTTTGCCGTACCCAAACAAACGAATTCCTTAATTTGACAGTTCAATCAGCTGACTTTATAAACTAAAATAGACAGTTCAGTCGTATTGTGTTTACTTATAGAAAAATGACTAAACTATGAAATTTTGGATCATTTTTTATAAGTTTGGTCACTTATTTGCATCGTGATGAAAAGTACTGTTCACAACTCGTCACAAAAGTCCCATTTCGGGGCAAGATAGTGTTTTACTTGCGAGGCGTACGCCTCGCAAGTAAAACACTATCTTGCCCCGAAATGGGCTACTTTCGTGACTAGTAGTTAAATATACTAATGTTAACATTTTTGGAAAAGATCTCAATTTGTCAATGTTTTACACGCCCTCTGCTCCGTAGAAAGAACTTGAGTGCAGGCGGCAAACGGAAATTCGGTGTCGCCCTCGCGGCACTAAAATTACTCCGCCATGATAATGGGAAAAGGTAGTGCCATTTAGTAAAAATGACCTGTTTTTAGCGAATTTCCCCTATAGGGAAGAAGCTATTACCGTAGGTCTCATGGTAAGACCTAAGCCCAAGACCATGATAACTTTTCGTTTTGGGGCCACCAGAAGCAAAAAACACCATTCGTTCGAATTTATATATATCTATATATATATATCTATATATGTGTCTGTTAGCACGATAGCGGCCGTAAAAATGGTCCAATCTTAATGAAAATTGGTACAGACGTGTAAAGTGGTAATCACTCGGACGAGTTCGTGAACCAGCCCGATCGGATCACCGGAAGGGGGGGTAGAGGGGGTTAAACCCCCCCAAAAATGGGTTTTTTGAGTTTATTACATAGAAAAATAAAATTCAACGAATAATTTTTGTTGGCACCATTGAATTCAGCTCAAAAAACAAACAATTTAGTATTTTGAATCACTGCTTTATGTCCATTAGTTACCGAGATATTGAAAGTGGTAAACACAGTACGTTGTCCCAATGTTAATCTTATGGGAAATAAGTAAAATTCTATATCTCCGTTATTTTTCAACATCTTCTCTACTATATATTTGTCAAATACCATTCAGTGGAAACATCGTTCAGCCCAAACTACTTGACCTAGAACCTTGAAACTTTGCATGGATGTTCCTCTTAGGGCGTAGGCATCCGCTAAGAACGGATTTTACAAAATTCGTAGTATAAAGGGGTTTTTGGCGAGGCCGAAGTTTTCAAATTTTCCCATTTAAAAGTATGTTGGACGATTTTTGTTTACATTTTTAATGTTCATAAAACAATCAGCTGGTAGTTAGCTTCGGAAATGTATACGTTGAAACAGATGATAATAAATTGATTTCTTTGATCATGGCTTCATTTATTTTTGTTGATTTGTTTCAAGGACATAAGTATCTATATAAAAGTTACATTTAGTTTAGATAAAATCCACCATTAATTAGTTAAGTGGCACCATCTATAGTTCGGTAGCGGGAGTTACGCAGTTTCAAACGTGAAGAGCATACTGCCTTTTGTGGCCGAGTCTTGAGACTAAATCCCGGTAAGATGGAAAGAGAAAAGAACAGTGGTTTTTCAGTCACAAATAGAATGTGCTGAAATGATATGATTCTTTGATCTACTTATGTAAAAAATTGTAAATTATACAAATCCCTGATTGTAAGTTATATTTATACTACCTTTTCTACTATATTTTTGTCAAATACCACTGACCTATCATTGTACAGCCAAAACTACTTAACCTAGAACCTTGAAAATTTGCATGGACGTTCCTTACAGAGTGTTGACATTCACCAAGAACGGTTTTTTTTTAATTCGAGGTTTTTAGAGGTTTTTCGTGGAGCTGACAGGCCCGGCGACAAGGATTTTCGGGCCCCTGTGCAATCACAACCCCGGGCCCTGAGACCTGACGACCTTTTTTTACCTTTTTGTATGCTTTTGGGCCCTTTTTTAGGCGTTTCGGGCCCATTTTAGGAATTTCCGTAGAAATAAGCTATTACCGTCGGTTTTACAGAATGGACAAAAATATCCGTTCTGATGGGTAACCTCAGCAATCATATTTATTTTTATATCAATTGATAGATTTTTATGTCTACCTTCTGGATATCAAGTGAGTTTATCGCGGAATTTTTACCTCCAAAAATCACAATTTGTTTCAAAATTTAACATAGGCCTATATGGGGAATAGAATTTTAATTTTGAGTGTCTGTTAGCACGATAACTCTCGTAAAAATCGTCCGATGGTGGCAAAATTTTGCACACACATGTAAAACTAGGTTCTCTTGGATGAGTTCGTAAACCGGCTAGATTGACACATCCAAAGTGGGGTAAAGGCCACTTTTACCCCCAAAAAGGGGTTTTTTTGGCTTTTTTCAAATTGAAAAATTAAAGTAATCAAATTGTTGTTGTCACCATTGAATTCAGCTTAAAAAAAAAACCAACAATTTGGTAGCATGAGTCGTTGATTTAAGTCCGCTGGCCTCCAAGTCCAACGTGTTTTGCCATCTTTTTTAGTATCAGGGCAGCAGAATGTTGTCCAACGAAACCTGCGGAGTTTTTCACGAGTTTATCAAAAGTACTTTTAAGAGGATTTTGTATTTGTATGAAAAAAATAACAATGTTGCCTATTTATTCAAAAGAAATATATATATTTTTAATTACACTTTTTTATTAGTATTTTTGACAATGACTATGCAAAACAAACAATTGTATTTTATTTTAATACATGAATTTATCACTTTTTATATGTTCTTTCTTATAATTGATTAGTTTTTTATTGGAAATTCACTGAGTACGCAGGTTAGCTGCGACGGGGGTATTTGGTGTTTCCGGGCCCCCTGCGAGCCCGGGCCCCTGTGCATTTGCCCCCCCTGCCCCCCCCCCCTGTCGCCGGCCCTGGCAAACATATCTCTACATGACATATTCCTTGATATAAATATTTTCTATTCCGTCCTCTAGATTCTTCATATCAAGGTTAGACGATAATTTTTTTATCGTGAGCGAAGTCACGGGTTCTGCTAGTATCTTGATAAAACTAGGCAAATAGCTTCTTCTAGTTCAGATCTACTAAATATTGAGTTAAAACCACCAAATTTTTATATACCTGTAGCAGCAAACCTGCATACTCATTCCCCCTGTTATTCTTATGAAGCTTACCAAAACATGTCAAATCTCGCTATGTTGGATTGAAATATTTTGTTTTGCATTTGAAATTCGCAGAGTATGCAGGTCTGCTGCAACGGGGGTATTCTAAAATTATGGTCTAAATTAGCATTCAAAGTACTTTTAGCGAATTTCCTTAAAGGAATAAGCTATTACCGAGGTCTCATGGTAAGACCTAAGCCCGAGACCATGTCAACTTTTCATTTTGGGGCCCCCAGAAGCAAAAAATACTATTCGTTCGAATTTTAGCGAATTTCCCCTATAGGGAAGAAGCTATTACCGTAGGTCTCATGGTAAGACCTAAGCCCGAGACTATGATAACTTTTTGTTTTGGGACCACCAGAAGCAAAAAACACTATTCGTTCAAATTTATATATATATATTTGTCTGTTAGCACGATAGCGGCCGTAAAAATGGTCCAATCTTAACGAAAATTGGTACATATGTGTAAAGTGGTAATCACTCGGACGAGTTCGTGAACCAGCCCGATCGGACCACCGGAAGGGGGGGTAAGGGGGGATAAACCCCCCAAAAATGGGTTTTTTGAGTTTTTTACATAGAAAAATAAAATTTATCGAATTTTTGTTGGCACCATTGAATTCAGCTCAAAAAAACAAACAATTTAGTATTTTGAATCACTGTTCTATGTCCATTGGTTACCGAGATATTGAAAGTGGTAAACACAGTACGTTGTCCCAATATTAACCTTATGGGATATAAGTAAAATTCTACATCTCTGTTATTTCTCAACATATCTTGATAAAATTTGGTAAATAGCTTCTTCTAGTTCAGATCTACTAAATAATAAATTAAAACCACCCAGTTTTAATATACCTGTAGCAGCAAACCTGCATACTCATTCCCCATGTTATTCTTAAGGAGCTTACCAAAATATGTCAAATCTCGCTATGTTGGATTGGAATATGTTGTTTTGCATTTGAAATTCGCTGAGTATGCAGGTCTGCTGCAACGGGGGTATATATATATATATATATATATATATATATATATATCTATATATATATATATATATATATATATATATATGTCTGTTAACACGATAGCTGCCGTAAATATGATCCGATCTTAATTAAATTTGGTACAGACGTGTAAAGTGGTAATCACTCGGACGAGTTCTTGAACCAGCCCGATTGGATCACCGGAAGGGGGGGGGGGTAAAGGGGGGTAAACCCCCCCAAAAATGGGTTTTTTGAGTTTTTTTACATAGAAAATTAAAAATTATCCAATTTTTGCTAGCATTTTTGAATTCAGCTCAAAAAACAAACAATTTAGTATTGTGAATCACTGCTCTATGTCCATTGGTTTCCGAGATATTGAAAGTGGTAAACACAGTACGTTGTCCCAATGTTAACCTAATGGGAAATAAAGAAAGTTCTATATCTCGCTTATTTCTCAACATATCTTGATAAAACTTGGTAAATGGCTTCTTCTAGTTCAGATCAACTCAATATTGAATTAAAACCACCCATTTTTAATATACCCCTAGCAGCAAACCTGCATACTCATTTCCATGTTATTCTTATGGAGCTTACAAAAACATGTTGGATCTCGCTATGTTGGATTGAAATATGTTGTTTTGCATTTGAAATTCGCTGAGTATGCAGGTCTGCTGCAACGGGGGTATTTTCTTACCACTGTTCCAATTAACCTATCAATACAAAAATTAAAGTAATTTGCTTATTTGGGAGAAGCCACTAAACTAAGCCAAGTTGGGTGCAAATGCCAATGTAATTGGGTTATTCTTGAAAGTAGCCTATGTAGAGCCTAGCCAGGGTGGGTGTGAATGTCAAGTAGCTCTAGTGCTCGAGCCGGCGCGGTGGGTGGTCGGTACGGGCTGGCGACGCGACGTAACATCAGCGCACGTCAGCGATAAGCTATCACAGGCCGCGGCAAACATCAAAGTCTCGCCACCTCGTGTGCTGCATTGACGTGTGCACCGTGGTAAATGTGTGCACCGCAACGGGATATATGTTTCAGTCTGCTGTTTAAATTACTTATCTGGAAAATTAGGGTAGTTATCTGGAGCTGGTGCTGCCAAAACTACCAGAAAGGCGAATTACAATTTTTATTACGTTTTTTTTATTGTCTCCAAGATATCGCCCATAGATACAAATATAGTATAGAGAATGGTTTACTTTGGTTAGATTTGTCAAAAATAGCAATATCGATCCCAAGCTATGATATTTATTCTTTCATCACATACAGCGAACGCAGATTTCAGCGTTCCGTTACGGCAAGCGAAGGAGAAAGAAAACTCAACCACAAAGTGAATACTTAAGATGGAGTCTTACTATACATTAGAATTCTTATAACAAACATTTTCTAAAATAATAAGTTTAATTGAAGATTTAGGAGAGTATGTCTTGTTAGATCAATGCTTACTGGGCTCTAATAATTGTTTAACGGAATCACACGGATAACACGAAATAATTTTTTTTTTTTAAGAGGCTGGCGGCCTCTTTTTTTACCTTGCCTTTGCCCCGCCCACAGACTATTGATCTGTGCGTAAACGTTATCAAGCAAGAACGGTACAGTACAAGAAAGAAGATTTTTTTGTTTTTATTGATTATTTTTCTTCGAAATCTCCTCTTTAATATGATATATAAAACATAAGGATAAATAAATAACTTGATACTGGAAAGAAATGAAATAAAAAGGTCTGCACAGCGTTTGAGGCCATGTTTTGGAGCCTGCCGCCGAGATGCCGAGGTCCGGCTCGCTACCGACTGCGCCACAGACTCAGTTCGTTGACTCGATGATTGGATGACACATTTCTCTCCATAGAGAATATGTTGACAGGGGTTATGTTTTTGTTTTACATACATACATGTGACATATTCAAAGCAGTGTTTGATCTTTAAATAAACCGAAAATTGGCCTCAATATTCGTATCAAGTCCCCTATACAAATAATTAAATTCTGCGGACTCTATTGTTTGTAACTAACATAACTAATAAATTCATCACGGAAATTAATAAAAAATGCAGTTAAGAAAACAATGAAAAGTGTACTTGATCGGAGTTAACTGGTCTGAGGCCTTTTTTACTGGTATCCAAAAAAAGGGTTAAACATATTTATGAATACATTGTCTAACAATTAAGAAGCATATAAACAAATTTAAAGCTTCTACCCTCGGAAAAAGTCACTTCTGTTATCTTTAATAAGTAAACAATGTGGAATGTATAATCAATCCTACACGAATTCAAGGTTGGTTCCTTTGATAAATACTTATACAAGCACGAGTATCTTTTGTAATTCTTTAGTAATTGTACATACAACACTTACTTACACAGCAATAATATATATAATGAACAAAGTATGAGGCTTAACTCTATATCAAAGTGAAATACTTTAGGGAAACTCCCAATCATCAGAGGTAATAGCATGATTGCAACTCAGGGTACTGGATTGCTTTATCATGAAGCAATTCATATTCAGTTTGTATTAGGAAAATTTGGAAGAAAATTAGTATGAAGCATCGACAACATGACGTGGAATCGTTTGCCTCGACTGTGCAATGCAAGGGTCCAGTTACAGTTGAACAAGCCCTACACCAGACTTGCCGCCCGCTGTCGGAGCGGAACAACCGCTGGCTCGTGAACGTTGCGATGTCCGGGTCTCGCGCTCACCGCTCTCTACGTTCTGTTTGCTAAATATTCATGTTAATTTTGTAAACAAAAAGAAATATTTAAGAAAATCTTCCACAAAATGCAGGAGGATGGGAGAAAATCGGCTAGTTCCGAATTTAAAAATCAGTCATATTTTGAAGCTATTCAGAACAAAATTTAAGGGAAAAGAATTATGATGGAGCTGGTTATTATTCATTATTTGGTTAGGAGCTAGTACATTAATCCAAGTCTGTAAAATTACTATTCGTTATCCAAGTCCAAGATATGAATGGGTTTGAGCCTAGGGGTGTGTCTTAACCATTAAAAGGGTTATTAGATAAGAGGCCGTACCTTTAATAAAAGAAGTTATAAAATATGTTAAGAAGTCTAAATAAAATAGACATAAGAAGTCTATTTTTATTGGAATTAAAAAAATAAGATTTTATGTTAGTCTATATTTATAAGCGAGTTCGTATCGTCGCGTTGTCTCAAATGATAGCATGATTGCATTTTTTTCTTTATTATATACCCTTCCCACAATGTCTCAAAAATTTCAATAATAACTAAATTTATTGATCTATGTTGGTGTAGAAAAAATGTTTAATGACAAAAAACTATTGCGCGCTACATTAAACCACTATTGCGCAACACTATTTTAATAGAACTTATTAAACAAGATAAATATTCTGCTGAGGTGTCTGCACAAGTTGCAATTTAGTGTTGTCGAAGTTGAACTTTCAACGCTAAAACAGCGGAAGGTCAAAACGAGGCGTTTGACGTAATCGGCTTGTAATTAAAGATCGTAATTTTCTTTAGCCTCTTGACTGGAAACGAGTTTGTTTAGGTTAGAATGCTAATTGAAAATGTAAACAACTTTTCGCTAAACATTATCTTGTCGAATCTGAAACTACAGTAATTAAAACAAATAGTGATACCTGAAAAAATTGAACTGTAGTTTTTTCCAACTATATCAATAATACATTAGGCTACTGTCTTGAATATTTGTTAACAACGCTTTGGCTAAAAGCATTTTTCTTACTAAACAGATTGCTAATTGCAGTTTAAGTAAGGCGTGAACCACAAACAAAATAACCTCAGTTGAGTAGAAACTCGTATAATCAAGTAGAAATCAGTAAATTGTATCACCATGCACGTGTGTGTAAACATGATAAACATGACCTTGAGTTTAGTAAATCGCTCCACCGACATGTGCTTTAGTGCTGCTATTTGAAGGTCATTCGATTTTTACGTGTTGCTCCTACTAATACATATATGTTATTTTTTTCCCCCAAAGTTCAAACCTGTATTTAATCGAAAAGACTTACTTGATACTTAGTAATGTGTTGATCTAAAAACCGTATTTCCAATTATTAGGCTAATAATCAATTGCAACGCAAAGAGATAGAAATATAATTTTAAAATGTGCTCCCCTCCTCCTCCTGAGGGGACTCAGCTATTCAGTTCGTCCGGTGTTCACCTCACGCTAGCCTCACACTTTCCAACATTGTCTATATACAACCGCGAACCCCTGCACTCCATAATCTACAGTGTATATGTTTACTTTGAGAAGAAAAGTAATTAAACTGTGCAAAGTTCCCTAAGAACCCCCTACAATAATTAAAACACAGACTAATTGCAATATAAGCAAACTTTCTTACGTAACTTGTATACTTTGGCAGAAATTTCTAGATGAATGGTAAAGGAGAGGAGAGGCAGAGCTGTCTGGCCGCCGCTGGCGCAATACCAACGTGTCATGATAAAAGCCGAGTTATAACTACAACCGCCCGATATGTCGCACAGATCGGCGAGATTTATAATCAACGGTTCGGGTTGTCCAAAAAATATTCACAACGCCACAAAACATTTACAATATACTCTCTGAACTTGTTTGTTTACAACACTTATAATTGTCATACACATTTCAAGCCCTTAAATTTGCCAGTTCCTATAATTGAACATATTCAGGAACATAATGACATATTGAACATATTGACTCCTATAATTGAACAGGTAATGAGAATATTCAGGTGCAGGGGTAGGAAAAGGAAACTCGATGATTCTAAACCGGGACCTTTGGTGTTGGACCAATATATACTTAACCCTGCCCAAATCGGAACCCCCTCCCCCCCTAGCAAGATGACCCCTTTGATTACACTTGACCTCTCATGTACTGGGGGAAAGTATCGTGAAAAATATGAAACATCATATATGACCTGGTGTAAACGTATTTCGAAGTAGTGTTGGTTTTATAATTTATTGGGCTATAATAGATGTTTTTCTATTTAGGCTATCATTGGTGTATAGCCTTAGTTAAAAAAAAATTGTGTGTAAGCTAAAGAGAGTGAATTTTAATTATTTTATTCCAGTGTACTAACGGGATCATTTTCCATATTGACAAAATGTTCAGCATTAAAAATAAGTTTGAAAATTGTGTGTGTTTGAAAATTTAATTAATATTAGTCTGTTGTTTGGTTGTAAAGAGAGATACAGTATATTGCATTGAAAACCTTCCCATAAAATTAACATGACAAATGGAAATCTCCCGTTGATTACTTCACGTTTGTGGTACAATGACTGTGAAGTCACTCTTGCAATGTTAATTAAAGTCTTTACAGAATTCTTTAGTAGTTTTTAATCCACTTTAAGAAAATTTCATAGTTAACAATTCCTTACACACGTTTACTTGTGTACAATTGTAGCTATAATGAAAAATGTTTAATCGCTTGTAGTTTAGTTTCAACTGGAATAGGTACGTAGTCCCTGGCAACGAAACGGTATAGAGGGAAATTTTTGGAATACAATTTTTTGACTGCGCAGCTTTGTTTGGTCTAGTTAGGAGGTGAACATATCAAAAGTATCTGTCCGTAGCCCTTGAGCGTGGGGAAGGAGGGGGGTCTGAAGGTACCATTTTTAGGGTTTTCCTAAATATCTTAAAAACTATAAACTTTTAGTATTCCTTATTAAATTGGAAAAATAAAGAAAATTAAATGTCCTTTAAGAAGAGTATATAATATGTTTATTTTGGTCCAACCATTTACAAGAAAAACACTAATTTTATAACAAATATTGCTTTCCTTCCATAAGAAATACATTTAAATATGGGTGTAACAAACATGCCCAACGAGGCAACGCTTTTTCACCTAAAGGAAAATAAACAACATTCATGAATATTGACATCATTTCCAGAAATTTGACACCTCAGTTATAAAAATTTGTCTAAAATAGTGGTGTCGGCGAGCTCACAAAAAAGTTGTGGTAACCACAAATTTGTAGTAGCCTAGTCCCTTGAAAAATAAAATTTTTTTATTAGCTCACCAAGACCTTAACTTTTGGCAAATTTTTATGATTGAGGTGTCAAATTACTGACATTTTTGTCAATATTTCATAAATGTTGTTGATTTCCATTAGGTGACCAAGCGTTGTCCCATTGAGCTTGAAAATTACACACAAATTTACATGTAGTTATTATGACAATAATATTTGTTTAAATTTTAATAAAATTACTCCTTATCTTGTAAATGGTTGGACCATAATAAATATATTATATACTTTTCTTATAGGAAATTTAATTTTCTTTAATTTACCTATGTAATACTGAATACTAAAAGTTAATAGTTTTCAAGATAGGAAATACCTAAAAATGGTACCTTCCCTCCCCCCGCTCAAGGGCTACGGACAGGGACTTGATATTCACTTTCTAACTAGTCCAAACGAAGCTGCAAAGTCAAAAATTCTGTTTCACGCATTTCTCTTTACCTTTTTTTAGTATTTGTTACCTGGACTAACGGGAATTTAGACCAATTAAATGATCAAACCAATACTACTATGAAAGAGGGTTACAGGAGGTCATGTATAATGTTTCTTATTTTTCACGATACTTTCCCCCAAGACAATGGCCAGTACACGAGGGGTCACGTGTAATGAAGGGGTTGAATAAAACATGAGGTGGGTCGTCGTGCTTGTGGGGGGGGGAGAGTTCCGATTTGGACAGGGACTGTAGTAACGTATTAATCTAAGAAAACAAATCCCAGTATTGATAATATCTTGCTTTCTATATTTTGAGATTTGTGGATTCCGAAATTGTTTGATGAAACTCTGTTTGTCTGATTGAATGTTTCAAATGAATCCGCAAGGGGAAAAAAGTTGAAAGTAATATGCGTTTTATGATCATATTCGAGGATGAGATTTGCGCTTAATATCCTAACCGAATTTACTCTTCAACCACCGAATTAAGATTCTGATATCGACATATATTAAAAAATAATAGCGATGGAAACAAACTGTGGGAGGACAAAACTTCGAGCTAAAGATTTAATTATGTTTAAATGCTATTTATTTTTTATTTTCTAATTAGTATAAAATTTCTTATTTCTTATGTTCTTTGTTGCCTGCATTTCTTGTATTTCTTATAGAAAAGTTATAGTAATGTCAGATTTTAAACCGTACTAATAAACTTAAAGTGCAAACATTTCCGTTGGCAAACGCTATAAATTAGGCAATGCGTAACGTAAAGAAAAAAATAAAATGGGCTAAAAATGGTTGCTTGTTTGTAAATTATAGCAAATGAAATGAAATTTACAATCAATCTTTTAGAGATAGTGATTGAAGAATCGCCCCTGAGGAAACTGCATAGCTACGGGTATGTTTCTTCTAATTTCTAAATAATAAAATCTCACAAAAAATGAAATTTTTAAATATTATTTTTCTGATTCTTGCCTCTAAATAAAACCATCAATAAGGGCTGAACGTAAAGTAAATGCCCTGGTCTTTTTATTGCTGCCGTGCCTCCCACACGAATGTATATTGACCTTCCATAAAACCTACTTTCGTACATTTGCATTGTAAATCGCTTATATAGGCATAATATTTATACCTTTAGTAACATTTTTACATGATGGGATCATGGGTAACGGTAGGTAGTTTTAAGTATCAGCTTCGTTTGCCTGTTAGCAAACATCGAGTATCTATAACAAATAAAATTGTTAAATAATAAATGGTACATAGAGGAAAAGTAGATGGTCTGGAATTTAATTGTTACCTCGAGTCTATAAATTAGTTCAACCCAAGTCTGGCCATACAGTGTTTAACTGGAACAGTTCCAAGTTTCATTCTCTATCGCTTAAGGATAACTTTAACTCTGGAATTTATAGTTTTAACGCACGGTCAGTGGATGGTTTTAATAAGGGTGATTTCACCCCCCCCCCCCCTCCCTCTTGCTGTAGGTTTGCCCAAGAGACCATTCAATTGATAAATAACACACTTGGTTCGATTAATGATTTATACTTAATGGTGCTATGCAGCTCACAATCTACATGTTGATGCAAATTGACATTAAAAAGAATAATTTTTGAAATGATAATTTTTTAAAACCTTGTTTTCTTTTTTTATTCTCCTGTTGCCATTACAAAATTTTTCTGCTGTTTTTAAATACCATACGTGTTCTTAGTATCCTTTGTTTTAAGACGTTAATTAAAATGCAATTAGCTAATTGTGTGAACATAAATATATTATATATATACAATATAAATTGAAGTTATTCTAACCTTAATGGCTAGTATTACCTTAGCATACATAATTATTATATTATTACCTCGAAACCAATTTCATATAATTTTTATTCCAACTTAATTTTCAAAAGAAAATAAATAGTGAAAAATTTAATGCTCCGGAGGTGTAGAGAGAAAACTGTTTAAAACAAGTGGAAGTTAACTGTTAAACATTATCGAAATGTAAATAAACTTAAAGTGAAATGTTGCACATTTTGACAACATTTATCGACTGTGGAAAGTTTGAAAACAAACAATACGAATAGAATTCACGTTGAGGTTGTAGACAAACCTACCTAACGTATATGTTATGGCTTCGAAGAAGCAAAACATAAACTAAATAGCTAAACATGATAAAAATAGGTCCCAATACTAAAACCCATTCTAAACGGCCAATGACCGTAAAAATCTTAGTTGCAGGGAATTTTCAATAGCCTATTTAATAGAGTAACGGAATGGAATAAAGTATGTTTAAAAATCATTCTCTTTTAAAAGTGAAAGACTTCTAAGTTGATGAAAATGTTACATTTACAGAACCAAAGAAACAGTATAAATCGGTTAATTATCTGTTTAAACAGGAAACCCTGGTAGGTTTATGAAGAACGTTGTAACTCGTGAGTTATTGTCCATATACCATAACAAACGACCTCATATAGTGTTAAGCCGTAGTTAACAGCTAACCCCTTTAAGTTATGTATAATCACATCCCTCTTGCAAATAAAATATGTTGCAACCGACAAATTATACGATTTTGTTTAGCAAAATTGCTATCTTAGCAATTAAAAAAATGCTAATGAAATTTACACATTCATTTCGCTGAAGTGTACGTTTTGTGTAATGGAGTCAAGTATTTATTTGTGTAAGCCTTATCTTATCACTTGCCCCTGTTCTTATAGGATCAATTCGAGTATTAATAGGATTAACTGTTGCGTTTGGCATTTAAATTAAGTTCATTGCCATTGGCACAACTACATAATGTAATGCCAAAGTTAGGTTAGTTTTATGTTATAAATATAATGGTTTTAATAGTTATAAAACTTTTGTTTACTCGATTTAAGAATGAACTACTGGTATTTTTTTACATATTTAACGGTGGAGTACTCGATTTTATAAAGAACCAAATAGTTCATATTTAAGACTGTAATCTGTCAATAGGATTGAGAGGTATCTGTAACTGTAGTCTGTCTATAGGGTGTGTTGGTTTTGGTTCATAATCAGATTTGAACAAAGAATAGCTTATTTCAGTAAAACAAGTTTTTTAGTTTTTAGTAGCGTACTTCTACATTATTTTTAAAAATGTTAACGTTTTATTTTTGGAATGTTTACCGCCGAAAGCAATAAAAGGAAAACGAGTTTTCCACGATGAAAAATAAAAGAGGGGAATTCTGGGTTTGAAATATAAGCTCTTTAAGCCTAACACCTTGTTTTTCGCTTCCACTTTGTGTCTTTAAGCTCAACTTTAGTAAGCAAAATCTGACATTTTTTAGGCTTAATTGTAAGCCTATAAAACTTTTGATTTATTGTAATAAAAGAATGTGAAAATTCTTGCGTACTCATTAGTTCTTAGAAGGTAATAATCGTGATTTAATAAAATATCGTGATTTAATTGTTTAACAATTATTGTTCACAGATTAATAAATTTTGAATTTTTACGTATTCTTAAAATCTTTCACAAGAGGTTGCAATTAGAAGAAAACACAAGTTAATGTTTCGTTCCTATTTGCCACAACGAGTGTCTGTGAGGGTCTGTGTTTAACTGTTCTGTATGATATAGACAGGAAACTCAATACATATTCCAAAAAAATCCCATTAAATTTATATCTTTCATGTTCATTATTTACTACCAGAAAAATATTTAAACCAAATTAAATCCACCCCAGCCTAAATAATAACCTAATTTATTACAATTGTTTATGAGATGTATCATTTCAAAGAATACTCACTTTACTCTTTAAAGGATTTAATACCCCCAATCAGAACCCTATAATATAATTCAGGTACATAAAAATCGTAGTTTGAGTTAAGATCTTTAGTATATGAACGGTTAAACTAGGAATTAAAGAATAAATATGTCCCAATCAATCTTTCTTGATTCTTTATTTGTATTTTTATATTAAAACAAGTGGTTTTATTATGTTTAGTTAATTTACCTTTGATATGCGTTTGCACAGGACTTATAAGCAGTCATTTTTAGGATTATCAGCCGGCTACGAAAAAACACCATTTTCGTTTCATAAACTTAAGGGAGAAGTACCTCTGCGCTGTTCCGCGTTGTACGAAACATGTTGTCAGACGCTCGTAAAAGATACGAGCTCTGGAAGGCTGTAAGTCTTTTTTTACAACCATCTTTTCTGTAGAAAGAAATGTTTTGGGTAAACAATTGTGAATTGTTTGATAGTCAAGAAATGCCCTTTATTTTTATGCACATCCAAAACTCGAATAAAAATGCCTAATACCATTGACGTTTAATTTGCGACATGAAGTCCTAATACGACATAATTTAACCATGCACATAAATGGTTTTGTCTGCTGGGACTCAACCCTAAAATTGTTAGAATATAAAGAGAACTAAATACGTGTACTCAATGCAATGGTTTGTTCACTAAGGATGTTCACATCACCATGTTTAAAATACATGTAACGAAACTTAGTAAATAATCAGCAAATGTTTTTGTTACATTTATATAAATATATCTTGTAAAATACAGTGTATTCAAACATTGTAAGTGGGGTATATTCAACTAAATACTTCTGAGTTTCCTTCAGTACACGCGGAATGTTATCAGGCAAGCTAACACGTGGCATTCAGACATGCCAAGCAATGATACGTTATCATAATTGGTGAGTATTCAAGGATCGTTACTATTTATTGTTGTACTTTACCGAAACATCAGTTATTTCAGAAATCGTGGCCACGAGGTTGCCAGAAAACATGTTTTCCTTGGAACTTTGTGTGTACCTCTATGTTTTCAATAGTAAACTATTGCTTTCAGTTTGAATTATTAGATTAAATTATTGATTTGAGTATATCCGAGTTTTACCTCAAATGCGGCAATTTCTGTTCCGAAAGCTGGGTTTAAAATGTTGACACAATACTGATAAGTCGCCAATATTCGTCTTTACACAAGCGAGTAGTATGTAAAAATAGCATCAGTAAAAATGTCCCTGTTCTTTTTAAAATCTTAAAGTAAAAACTTCTAGCACAGGAATAAGCATAATAGAAAACTTTTGATAATTTAGATGTATCTTGTCATTCTCCGCCTCATAAATCATAGTTCATTGATCACTATGTAAATATCTGTCGCATATTGATTGAAATTTACAGTGTAATAACGATCTGCTGATATAAAGTAATATTATTATAATCTATGTATTACATTTAGTATTGGAGGGATGGGAATCCTTTTGCCGCAATGCTGTAAAGAGAAAACTGTGTGAAGGCGTGTATGGCACAAAATCTGGTTGTTAGAAAACGGCTTTCGGGCAGTTGTGGCTAACGAGGAACAGACGGGTAAAAATTGAGATTGTTAATTTTCCTGTTTTCAAAGAAATCGTGGATTGTAAATGGGTTGGCGCGAGCACCGGAGCATCAAGGCACTGCAGCTGTTAATGAACAGTGACCATTACATAATGATACACTTTCTCCTCTCATTTTCTTATACATTTGTCTTGAAGCTCAGCATTTGTTTCAACCACCATCTTTTTTCACGTCTCTCTCATCCTTGATTTTGTACTTAAATTCACAATAGTCTGAAGGCAGCACTTTTTTATCGGCGTATTATTAAAAAAGTCCAAAATAAAAAAGTAGTAAAGTTTCGTGATTTCACACCAAATTAAGTGTGCGAAGTTTATCGGGCTCAAGCTTCATTATCATGCAAGAAGAGTACGTTTAGTTTTAGCATAATGTATTTGAATCCCTGATAATAGCTCCTGGAGCTGCAATTTATATGCAAGACTTTCACTTAAGATAATATGTAGTCTTGGATAATATGTATTTGGATATGTTGGGGGTGAATGAAGTATACTAAACAGTCTGTCTCGTCTTATCCGAAAATTCGCTGAATTAAATTTATTCGGGACCGCAGAGTATACTCAAGCTGCATCACAATAACATTGTCTGTTTTACTTTTTCTGGTAATAGGTATCAATACTATATAAAAAATGTTATATAATTGAAAGAGTACTGTTATATTAGGACACGTATTTATTTCCTTTCTACATATTTCCACCTTAGTGAAAACGTCAATTTTGTTGTTTGCACTAACTACCTTTGTAGTAATCAGTTGACCTCTGTTTTAGGTAAGCTGCTGTGCTGAGTATGCCGTACCTTTTTATGCATTTTTTCTGTATGTATGCTTTTTATTAGTTTCAACAATTTTATACAGTAATAGCGAAGGGTTTGGTAATGTACTTTCGCCTTATACTATTAATGCATGTTTTGGCTATTTGAATATCTATTTTTGTATGTTGAAATGTTTTTTTACAGGTTTAAAGTAAAAGACATTACAAATTTTACACTTGTTTATTTTAATTTATATTTTTCTTAAGCATTCCTATAACGTTTATAAATAATGTTTTGTTAACCGGTAGTAATAAAAATATATTTTTTTGATTTTTTTTCAAAACTTCTGTATCAAAGTTGACTAGAAATGAAGTTGAAACAAATATTAATGGAATCTAAATTTTAAAACAAAGATTGTAAAATATAAGTGGCTTGACATAAATTGTTGATTATGGGTGCATTACATTAACAATCATCACATTTGTCTAAAACTTTTCGGATACATAAATAAATAATATGCATTTATGCATATTCTTCGGGGAGTAGCATTAAAATGCATGATAAATTAGGCCAACAAGATGTACGGATAAAGTGAAGTTCGTAAGGAATTTCTTCACGGTTTGACAGTCAAGTGCCCAGACTAGTTCTCAAACTACCTCGGCTGGTTGAAGCTCGCTTTTGGAAATATATTATTACTCTTATCAGCATGATAATACTAATACTAGTTAATAATAGTGATTGTGATTAATGTATTGAGAGCGTAAAGTGGGGCTTTCTCGCTGGAGCTAAATGCTTACTCGTAATTTTAGCGAAAGCGAGAAAGACACTTTACACGCGAAATACTCATAACTGCATTTTTGGATTCCCAAACGATAAATACAATCACATTTACTCACGTCCGTTGTAGCTAAATGCGCCATTGTAATTTTTTCTACGAGTTTCTACCGCTAATTTATGATATTACTATTTTACAAAAAAAAAAAAAAATCATAAACGGGACATTGCTCGGTGTTTAATTAAATTAAATTATTATATTAATTTTCTTAAATGACATCACTATGTAGTATTGTCAGAGTTTTATGAAGAAAATCTATTAAAATATTAAAAACTGTAAGATAGCCTGGAATTATTTTTGAGATAATAAACGGATGGAACGTAATAAACCATATAGCGAAATAAAATTACTCTAATACTGATGTGCTGTATTAGAATATTGACCAATTGACCAAAGAATATCATTATTATTTGATCGCTGGCTGTAGCAACGTAAAGTTGGTTATTGATGATGATCCTTATGACCTGTCAATATCGTTCACATTGTTTCATATTTTGAATAAATTTATCATCTAAAAATAAGTTCTGTAAGAAGTTTTATATTTACTACACAACAATGAATACAGATTTCACTAAAAAAAAGTCATCAGACAAACATTTATAAAGGAATGATATACCACCTGACGTACCTTTTTCGAATCCTCATAAATGAATTATCGTAATATGCCAAAAACACTTAATCGTAATGAACCGCTCCGTGCGATGAAGGTGATTGACTGCTGTGTACACAGCGGTAATTTTGAGGCATTTCACCTGGATGGACTCTTAGTTAATTACGGGCGTTAAGTTGGCCAAGTCCCTATGAATATTCAACCGGTTTCAGCCGTGCATAGGCATTCCGGCCTTTGCACACCCGTTTTCTTTTCAAAATGAGCAAATATTTTTTTGTTTGAAGAAAGATTAATGAATCTAATATCTTCCTATATTGGTTTAAAGGGACATAATATATGTTTATTGATGTACAGGAGCTCATAGTTTGCTAATTTGTAGAAGTACTCAGTCACCTTTTAACTAACTTTTGAATCAGTAATAAAACACATTCAACTATTTAATACTTCTGATAATTTTTTAATTATTTTCTTGCTCATGTGCTCGCTACATTATACATTTGATGACGTAGTACCGGTACTGAATGTTTAGGTACGGGGTTTTCCCCTCGTTAAACTATTTCACTACCACTCCTACATCTGTAAAAGGCATATATGTAGCTGTTACTTCTACAGAGGTTGGAATGTGGACCCATCAGTAACTCTTAGTAGTAAAAGAGATGTGTCATTAACCAATATGAAATACAAATGTTTTTTTGTCTCATAACGACTCATGGTGCCATTAACGTCTATCATAGAAACTGAAGCCTTCTAGTGAAGGCAGTAATACCCTTCATGCTTTTATTTACCTTATATTGCCGATTCCATTATTTTCAGTTGTATAGCTCTTCAGTTGTAACGATCAGAGGTACACAAATTCATTAATTAGCCATAAATAACTGTAAGAGAACACTCAACCAACAATAATGTCTCTATTCATATGTAGCTCACGGACTACCTTGAAAGTAGTTACCATGTAGTGGAAGACTTTGTAATTTTAGCTTTAAAGAGGGAATTACCTTAGCATATAAACACCATAAATTATAATAAGCATGTAAAATATTGGTATTGTTATGCAAATGAAAATCACGCTTGAATTGAAGACAGGAAGTATTGTGTTCAAAAATACTCTACTTCTTTATGTAAAATGTGATTTATTATAACCTGATCTCGAATAGATTTGCCTCTTCAGGCGATATCGGAGGGAATATTAAGCATGAAAAATGTGTTCCGACAAGAGTCTGAATGAAGGAAATTCCTGCTTTAAATTGTAAGCCATTAAACCCTTAACACCGTGCTCCGCCCTTCCGCTTTTTGTTTATTTTAGGAACTCGACTTAAGTCCTCCCTGAGCCTTGGGTTTTATTTATACATCAGTGATTCAGTCTAAATTCACTTTAATTCAGCAGCTATAAAAATGTACCACTTAAGTTATTTGTGAGGAAAAAACTATTTACGCTTCTCGCGATTTGAAGGAAGCAAGCATTTTTTACAATATATTTTTTTCATTTTTAATACAAAACATATTTTTCTGTGGTTTGAATATCATAACAAACTAATTTTATGTTTTTAACTGATTATATCTAACGGTTTTTCAATTTTCTTCGATATGTTTAGTCATAACGTCATTAATAAAAAATAACTGATCAAACAAGATGTTCTGTTCTGTTAAAAACAACAGCAAATATTTTATTAAAAATATAGGAAAAAACTAAAAATATTGATTTGATTGTAGTTTTTAAATAATCTTAGTTTTAATTTTGCAAAGCACTTCCCTTCGTAATTTTCTTTCAGTTATATCGAGGGCGATCTTGGAAAATGGATCCAAGTTCAGACCCAAACACTAGCGGTCGAGTGATCAATTCCTGAATATATTTGAATGGGTTAAACACAACAATCAAACATTATCAATAAATTAAAATTAAAAAAAATTGTAAACATTACTGGGGTTTTAATATTGTGTTTAGAATAGAAAACAGTTGAAATTTAATCAAATGAACAACACAATTCAACCGACAGAAAAGGTAGTTAAGACTTTTTTTGGACACCCTAATCTATTCTGAGTAAGGGTAATATGTTAGTTCTTGGAGACCGAAATGTGTTTTAAATATTTATGTTTTGTGAATAAACATTCCCGTTCTTCTGGATTCCAATTAAAAGTTTTTGCCTCTACAACTCTGGCGGATGGTTCAGCTTTTGTTTGATTTAATAGTTCTCGTCGCTCTGAGACACGGTATAGAACATTGCAGTACAAATCAAACAGTTAGCTGATAGAATTGTTTGCATAATGCATTTACTTAAGCAATCGTTCTCTTCGGGATGGGTTCCAAAATCGTATGGCTCAAAGGGGTTTTTACAAAAACTAATTTAAATCCTCTGCTCTTGAAAATCTCTCAGCGTTTTATTCATGCAGTTTCATGGAAAATGTTCCGCAAAATAATACTTTCTCAGATAGTGTATTATAAATTAATCTATAAATTATATATATATATATATATATATATATATATATATATATATATATATAACTTCTGCTGCCGTGTGTTCATGGGCGATAAACACCGAGCCCGTTTCCCCGTTCATACTTTGTCAACTTACATAATGGAGTATATAAATTTTGTCCTGTCTCCCTTGGGCTCTGCCCTGTGGTCTCCTGAAACTCCCTTGTAAACTTATAAAAGGGTTGAAGTTGAAGGTTAATGTTGTGTATAGTAAATAGTTATGTAATTTTCTTTTGTGACAATTAATATAAGAAGGAGGAAGCGGCTGCTCCTCCGCTGACGCCCGGTGAAACAATCGAATGAAAATAACCGGAGTAAAATATCGACATACCGGTAAGTTAAAGCTGAGATATTTCGTCATAAAGTATTGGAATCGATACAGCTGACTATGATAATCGTAATTTTGGTTATGTTTGGGTGTTGCGTATGCTATGGTTAGGGAAGTGATTTAAAATATGTCTCGTCAGAGTTTTAACCAAAAGCTTATGGTACATTCAAACGAAAAAATACTAATATAAAACTAATCTTTACTTAACAAAACCAATAAAAAATGGCGATTTAGTACCTCGTTGCAATCCTCACTTCATTTGACCGTGCAGACGATATAACTTACAACAGCACTGACAACGACGGACAATTGATCAAATGCAAGATGGCGAACGACGTGAATGAAGATTTTAGTACGTCAATGAAGGAAACGCTGTCGAGGTGTCGAGTTTCTTTATAAGTTTGAGTTTCGATTTAGTTTTACATCAGCTATTTTCATTCGATTGTTTCACCGGGCGTCTACGGAAGTGCAACCGAGTAAGCCACAGCAAAGGGTGACCGGGTTAGTGGCAAAAACTTTTAATTCCTCGAAAATTGAAAATCTAAAATAGTCCTCCACTTATTACAAGAATTACATTGGCCGTCAAAACCAGGAACGAATAGAGCCTTATGAATATTCATCGCGACTACGAGCAGCAATTAACTGAGAGTCCAGACGTAGTGACAATGATTAGAATCCCTAAAAGTTGCACAGAATCATATTAATTCCGTATAAGATTCATCGATGAGAACAAATTAATGTACTTAAAGAAGAATCATATCTATTTAAGAAATAAATGCTCTTTAGTCTCCTACTGCAAGAGAAGAACTTTTTTTGTGGGCTGGCAAGCTGCAGTGTTGGAAAGTGGCTTAAAAAGAACAGAAAACGTTTACCCTGGGTTGGGGGGATCATTGAACAGTCCGGATCAAATCACGTAGCTCAATCTGCACATAACACTAATGTGAATTTTATTATTGGGTCTTATGAACTGCCTGGCCCAAAATATTTCACTTGTTAGCAGATGCTCTCTGCGTACATGAGCGCGTTAATAACGTTGACCTTTAACAAAACTTGTCATCTGATAAAAGTATATATAGTTGTACAACTTTTCTACGATGCTATTTAAAAAAAAGTTGTGTTTTTGTTTCATCGTTGAAAGTCAAGAGTCTCTTTTGAGCAGACTGAACTGTATGACTGTTGTTATAAGAAACGTCCATAAATAGGTGTGGTTTGATGTACAAGTGTCCCACCCACACAACACAACATCTGTCGAGAGAAGTTATTTGCTATTTGTGGCTAAAGCGAGGTGTTGATTGGCACATTTTAATTATTAATTCATCAGTATATTCAACAAAAATAAATTTTAGCGGTAATTTATTGAACTGTAAACAATATACTGAAATCACTGAAGGGAATCGCAAATGTTAAATTCAAACTGAACTTTTTTGACTTCTTAATGTGATTTGTTATGTTGGTTAGGAATTAAATATATTTTTGAGGACGATAATTTGTCCTTAATTTCGCATTGTCAACAGAGTTAACTGACACTATTAAAATCAAGCAGAATTTTTTTGATTACTTAAAATAATATTCTGTTTCTGAAGGAGTTGAGGGTTTTTTTACACAAGATCCATGGTGTTTTTCTAATTTACCAAGTCAATAATAATTTACTCGGTAATATAAACATCAGTGCAATCAGTAGTGTGACAGTTAAAACTGTGGAAAGGGGCCTCAGAGGAAGCCGGCTTCTGCTAAGTTTTAAATAGATGAACTCTTGACTGTTGTAACCATTTCTCTTTGAATTTTAATTGATGTAATAATTTTACCAGCAGGAAACTGTTGTTATCTGTATTTATAATTTTTTACTCTTAAACATACCATTTATATTTATATTTAAGTTTGCTGTTTGTGAAAAATTTGATAAAATAGTTGTCCATAATTTTATCCATAATGTGATAACTGTCCAAACTTCGTCCATAAAATATTGAATTTTTATTCACTGACCTTCATAAACCTGAGTGTGTGCGCGCGTGATTCCACACTCTCAAGTGCAATAAAATGGTTATTATACAGTTCAATGTACATTTCTGGGAGCAAAGCTTTTTCCTTTTGACAGTTGTCCGAGTGAAATCGGGGAAATTATGTTTTAAGGTGGTGACATGTTGGTAGTGTTGTGGAAATCAGCTGATATTCGCCGCGACCTCCAACAACCAATAGGATGACATCACGGACACGTTAATTGTTGTGTGGCTCTTGAGACCAGACCGGCACCCAGCTCGTTTGTGGCCTTTGTTCATGGCCTGTAGACAGTTCTGTTGTCATTCATACATTAGTAGGCGATTGTTTCTTAGCCTTTTAACGTTAACTAATCAACTAATGTAGTCGAGAAAAGTAAATATGTTAGTACATTGCCTGATTTTCTATGATTCTGTTTAGTTGATGGGAAAGTCAAAATGAGTTCAATAACTGAACTGTGTGGTATTAATCAGAGTGGAAGAAAAAAAACTTTCAACTGAAAATCTCCTTAAATTCTAGTAAGGAGATTCTACTTCCCTAAAAGTAGCACAATAAATATTAGGATAAATATATAAATATTAGGATATTTTTGATAAATATTAGGATTTTACATGATCAGTCTTTTAGTGATATGTTTAATTAAGATACAGTAAAGTCATGTGATTGTTGATTCAACTTTTCCTAAAAGTTCAACAGATTTCAAAATATGGAAAATCACGTTCTTAATAATAATTGTTAAACTTGACTAAATTATCAAATAATTTGGTCGAAACGTACAAAATTCTCGAAATATAAAAAAATTATATAATCAGAAGTTATATACATAAGTTAAACTGGCTGATACGTATTTAAAAATTGTCTTACTGCCATTTTAATATAGAATGTTATGAAAATGCCTGAAAACATATCCATATCTTTCATACGGCGGGTAGGCAATATAGCGCGCTCCTGAACATGGAGAATATTCCTCCTCTATTCATATTATATTGCTTGAATTTATCAAACTGGTTTTTCAGATAGCTGATTTATGTTTAATATTAGCATAAGTACAACACAAAAGCCCTTTAACCATGCGGTAGCGTTTCAAAAATATGCTTGTATCATAAAGTGAGTCATAGCTAAAAAAAAGTAGAATCAAGAAGTATTTTATAGAATTAGAAACTTTAAGCTTTAGTCTGAAATTATTTGCGTATAAAATTAGTTGAAACACATATTACTTGATATTTAAAAGTTAAAAATATTTGTGCTGAGTTTTTTAGTAAATAATTGTGGTCAGTAGTATCAAATCTACATAGTATTACAAACTATCCTTATCATGCTACGGTTTCCTGAAATTACGTTTTAACCTTGGAAAATATAAAAGATAAATACTTTTCCCTTAGCCATCAACAAATATCTTTCTCATGTTCTCATTCAAACAACACTTTTTTGGAACTGCCATGAAATACTATTAATGGTACGAAGCTACATTCAACCAGCGCATTGTAAATTTAAATCTACGACCAAACTTCACACCCACGCTTCGCGTTTTGCAAACAAAGGCGTACATACACGAAAGTGACTTGAAGTGTGTCTTAAAACTGTAACTTACACAGAAAAGTTACTTTCAATTAATTGTTAAGCTTTACATCTAGACGTATCTAAAAATTCCTGTGTCTCCAGTTTACTGAGTTACCGTATAATGGATAGTTTGCGACTTTCATTTGTAAATAAATATAGTAAATAACAGCGAAATATGCTATAACTACTTTTAAGCTACGCTATTCATATCGCTGCGGAGTGTCCGAAAATCTAAAGCCTGTACTCGAACCGTATTGGTATGTAACTTTTGGAATCCAGCCGATGTCGAGCTGCGGCTACTGATAAGTTATCAGCCTCATGCAGCGAGCGAGCCGTCCGTCGATTTCACACGTTCTGACTTTGAATACTCTACCTTAATCGATTGCCCATTCACAACTCCAACGTCACAGCAATACAAGTTCTGCTCCCATCGCACGCACGAGAGTTGAAAATTGCTTCTGTCCAAGATTTTCTTCATCTCCTGAAAACGTTTTGTTCAAAATCTTGTGCCTTGTTTGGAAACGTGTATTACATGTTTGTTCTCAGGAAAGTTTTTTTTAAACATCACAGTTTGTTTTGCATGAAAAAGAACGTAAATGAACATTTTGGCTTCATCTACAACAACAACAACAATATATAGGGTCTCTCATAAGTCAAGTGCCAAACTCCAGGAAAAGGTTATACGGATTAAAAAAATTGAGAAAATCAAGAATGAATTTTTATCCAAAAACGCTTTGTTTACCAGAATAAAGCCATATTGTGTTTTTTACCAAATAATTTGTATCGCAGAATTTTTTCAACCGATTTTATGAAACTTGGTATGTATTTTAAGGTAAAAGAGACATGACCTGCCATACAAATAATCAAAATGATTAAATTTTAAATTTCAAAATAGCGTTCATTTAAAATTTTTAAAATTTCAAGCCAGAATGGCGAAAAATGGTCAAAACCGACAACTATCAGGAACTGCCACTTTGGTTTAAAAATTTAAAATGGACGCAAATACATTTCGAATTTTTTAAAGATCGGTTGGAAAAATTCGGAGGTAAAAATTATTATGTAAAAAATACTAAATAGAGGATATTTGGTAAACCAAGCGTTTTTGGAAAAAACCTTAATTATCTTATTATTTTGACCCATGTAACATTTTTATGGGGTTTGGCACTTTACTCATGGCACACCCTCTGGAAATAAAATGATTTTCATAGCAAAAGTCTTGATTTTTAAACCATATTAGAGATTATGAGGTTTTGACTTAATATGTATTAATTAATATGTATTAATCAATAATTTAATATAGGATTGTTTGGTAATTCATGAAGGTTTGTCAATGTGGAACCAACTTCCTGAGTCACCAATAGCTGCAATCGCACAATTCTTTCATTAAACTTATCATCATGAAGTGGATTATTATTATCAGTTCAGGTGATTGTGTTAGGTTTACGTCAAGTACGTTGTAGTGTAATTTATGACAACAATTTAGTATCTCAATTTCAAATGCTGTCAAAGATAGGAAAATATTCTTAATCAGATTAGGTGCCATAAATATTGCTAGCTAATTATATGCATTTAACCTTTGGAACAGTTGTTTGCGCTAATACCTATATACAGCAAGCACCCCCGGGGTGTGTCTGACCTTTGGTTATTGGTTACCTTGAGGACGTCTTAAACATTGATCACTGTATTAATGTCTACGCGACGACGTGCATAATGTGGTCGGCAATTAAAGCGGTATTTCTTTTTACAACAACTCTGTTTTGTGTATAAAATAATTAGCTTGTTGCCCTGTATAGTATCGGAAGTAATTTTTGAATTATCTCTTTTGTTGAAACATTTTTTTATCAAAATTACAAGAATTATTTTAAGACTGAATTTTAGCACCATACAGTTTCTTCTGTCCTGATAACCATAGTAGCATCAAAGTAGTTAAAATGCAAAAAAAAACTGAACATTCTCTTAAGTCTGTGTAGGTTTGATTGCAAAAATGCACTTCTTCAATTAATATTTTGATGCTGTAAACATAATTATTATGGATTAGTTCTGCTTGTACAAGATACACCATCTTATTTTGGCTCTTATTGAATTCATTGCCACTGGATTGGAACCCGCCTAAGACAAAGTGCTAGGTTATGATATGACTCAGATGAGCTCTAAATATTTCACACTGGAAATTAGTATCGACGGCTTGTTGGTGCCCCTACATACTCTAACTTGCTTAGAACAGAATTCATATTATCCTATTATTTCCTAGCGTTTTCTGCTGTAGTTCTCATGTCAGGTTTGGTTTGGGTTATACTTTTCTTTTTCAATTTATCGCCATGGTGTACGATTATTCATACCTCCAAGTAAAGTGTAAATACTAAACACATTGAAAATATGTTCACAGTCTTAACGTAAGTTGGTTCTGATGTCCTATTCTTCGAGGATTCCTGTTTAATTTGGTCTGGGTATCCTCCCAGCCCACATTAAGCCAAGTTAGCGAACTCGCAAGTATTCCTTGTCTGTATAATCTGCTTTAGGTAGAAGTAAGTTGAAATCTAAATTAATGTAATGGCTTTGGTAATTAAAATAAGAGATTTTTTCCAAGTAGCATTGACGATACCGTCATGAAATCTATACAACCCAGGCAAATGAGTGCCTTTTTTACAATCAAATTGCACAGTTAAAACCCACACACGTGTATTTTAAAAGTTTTTGTTTTAATCTTGTTGGAGATCTCATGACAACTTCCGTCGAATCTTGGATTGCAAACAATGGACGAGTCGGGCAGACTAGGAAACATATTGTGAATAGAAAGAATTTTGTTTTTAACGATATACACACGATGAATGTGATTTCGGTCAGTGAAACTTGCCACAAACACTGAATTTTCGTATCAGGACAGATGCCAGAGTGCTCTACTAGCAGCTGCCAGTCGTGAGAAACTTCGCTTGTCTCAGTTTATCTATAATACTCGTATGTTATTAATTGTTACCCAAATCATTGTCGGGTTATTGGTGTAAGGATTGTCCATTTAAATTTTATAGGTAGCGTTTAATAAACGCTATTAGGGAGTTTTTGCCATCCACGGTAAAATAACGCAATAAACGTTAAACTGTAAAATCAGGTGATTTTCTACATTTAGCACAATGTTAAAAAATACCGATTTCGTCATACTACTCGGGAACAAATGATCTTCAGTACTAAAATGGGTCTGGAAACTTGCTGTTTTAATTTGAAATAAGATATATTCCTTTGTTGTCTTTCTCGATTACTAAAATTAGCTACTCGTTAATCTTATGGTAAAAGCCTATTTTTTCCGGGAAGTTCTTTTCCGATCAGTTTTAGAATTTACAAACGCGACGCAGCAGCCTGACTTTGATTGTTGTCAAATCATTGGCCACAGTTTAACTCCCACTGATATTACACGTTTCTTGGTTAATTGTATGTCTTGTGTAGTGTAATGAAAAGTATCGTTCAGTACTCGTCCTGAAAGCTATTTGGTAATGCTCGATCTAAATTCCGTGCGAATCTTGCATGGGCAAAGAGCGTTTTTCTGAACTAGTAACGTAATATACTATTCGCGTTTACCGTATTGTTTTACCGTGGATGGCAAATACTCCCTACTTATACCGGGGCAAAACTTTGAAATAATTTGAACGTATTGGTGATGATACTTTGATAATCGAAAATCTTTCCAGACTTTTTGTTGTGCTATTTTAGAAAATTAGAAGCTAATTAGTTTTGTAGGTTATTTAAAAGGTCATAAGCCTTGAACTGTAAACAATCCTGCTGAATATTACATGGAGGTAATAAGCAGCTCGCGTGTACACGTTTCATCAGCTTTGTTTGAACGAAAACAGTATGGTTTATGTTAGTTAACAATATATTTCATGCCGATTTAGTGTTCACGAAAAAGTATCGTAGGGATAATATCTGTGGTTTTTTTTGTGAACAATCAGCTTATAATAAAGAAAAGTTGTTCGATTCAGGGTTTACATAACAAGCTTTAAAGTATTATATTTAGTTTAGACTGTATTTTTAATGTAAGCCTATTTTAAAAGACATGAAAATAACACTTCAAATGTTTTATGATTCGGTAGGTATAGCAGATAAGTCTATATTTGATGTCAAAAAAGAAAAAAAATCCTACAGTACCGTATACATTTTATATTTAAACTGTTGGTTGGAAGTTTGGTTTATTAAAATTTGCCTTACATGTACATTTTATGATTTGCAGACTTTTTCATATTACTTTGTTGTTGGACGTCGTATTTTAAACTCATAAGGCACTTGTTGCTTCAAACCTTAAACACATTTTAGTGTTTCAAGATTCCTATTAATTATTCAAATAAACTATCATGTTTATGGGATTTTCCAATTGGGTGCTTTAAAGCTTATATTTTTGAAGTTTTAAATACTGTCCTAAAATGGTAATTATTTATTTACTTTGTGCTCGCACACATGAAACAATGATCGAAAATGCAATCGTCCTGAGAGTAAAAATATTACATTAAACATGTATATTTACCCCTTTATAATTCCCTCTTGTCAATCAACAGTTTAAATCTAAAATTTCAAGAGTTAATCCTTTTTTTGAAAAATAGGAATATATCTTGTTGCGACGACTGTTGCTGTGCTAAAGGCACGGAGGTCAGATCCTTTACGATCGGCGTTGAATAAATTATATTGAGACTGATTTACAGACTGCGGCAAATTGTAACCCTGGTATCGAAATCGGAGTAATATTGGTTGTAATTGACTTATTTTGCTTTCATTATTACAATTTTTATTTTTCACTAAATTGTAGAACGGGGTATTTATTATACTTTTAACAAAATATATTTTCGCTTTTAATCTTTTTCATATCTTGATATTGTTCTTATAACTTGAAATACCATAAACGGGCAACTACTAAAATTATGTGTCGGAACTTTCCTTTACTGAAACAAATTCGTTTTAAAGGATAAAAATAGTATATTTCGCAACAAGGGCCGAAAATGAGGTTTTGCAGGCTCGAGATCGTGTTTCAAATTCTCGACTTCGTCTCGAATTTGAAACGATCGAGAGCTGCAAAACCCTTTCGGCCGAGGTGCGAACGCTATTTTTCACCACACTACACAATTAAATATACCCTAAATAATTAAAAAAATCGGATTATTATTTGACTCACTTGAAAACAAAACACAGCTATGACAATCATATGATCGCAACTATCCTGTCTTGAATGCCGTGTAATTTTGTGATGTTCTGACGTTGTTTCAAGCAAATAAACTATCAGCTGACTTTCGGCCCTTGGGCCCCCAACGTTTTCGGTCCTGTGGCGGCAAACGGTGTGTTTCGGTCCGCGTTTGACGTTTGTAAAACAGGTGATTTCGTCGTAGTGTGGTGAAAACACACTTTACACTATAGCTGATGCTCATACGGACGTATATAGAAACTTGAAATGAAGCAACAGCGATACTAACCTGTAAAACTTAACGGTTGTTTGATTAAAATAAGTAATAACCTAAAAACTAAACTAATCTAAACTAAAACTTTTATAGATTAAACATCTACCAAGTAGGCCTACCTCTTTTCATTATTCTGTATTCCTTTTCTGTGGTGTTTCGTTTCCCTTAGTTCCTTTGAGGTATTTTTAAGAACCACTTGAAAACAATCACTGACCAGGTAATTAATGGTAGTTTGTGGTTATTTTTAAGTGTTTACAAAATAACACAATAGTGTTTCTGACGAATCTCTCGTCATTTGGTAATGATTAGTATCGTAAGTGCAACACATCCAAATTTGAAAAGATTCGAAGAGATGTACGAATAAGCTTTTACAAAGCTCTCTAACATACACATTTTTGCAAATTGTATTCAATGCAATCATATTTCTTTGCATCTCATCACACTTTCTTATCATATTACCACATAATTTACTTCACAATACCACCCATTAAACGTACATTTTCACATAATTTGGCAAGTGCAACAACCCGTTAACTTTTGAATTGTTTTCAATACTCCGCCTTTTTACTTTCCGCTCCTCAAAATGTGTTCAGGCTCAGGTGGAGCTGACTTAAGAGACTTTGACTTATCTCTTCGAATAAACTTTGTCGTCTTAACTCCCCTAATCTGCATTTCGTCTCGTGTTCACAAGTCGCGACTAAGCATGATGAAGACTAGGTGCAACGAGGGGTTTCCTCATATAATTAGGGACAACAGTCAATAAAAATAAATAAAGTCGTTAATTTGTCTTTTCCCGTAGACATTTATTGTTACGTATTTTATATTTTTTAACTGAATTTAGAAAACTAAAAGTAATTTACGCTCCTACCCTTCGAAGATTTATCTGTTTAGTTTGTTAAGATCGATGTCGACGGTAAACACAGTTATTTCAAGGAGTACTAAAAAACCCAAATTTAATACATTGAAAGTGATCTGACAACTGTTGTTATAATATCGCGAAAATGCGCCCCTAGATTAAACGTGGCCAAATCGACTAGATAGGCAATACAGTTCAATGTTTAGAGCCACTAATTTAACAGTGTGTAAGATATGTTGTAGGCATTGCCCAAATATTTCGTAAATGCTGCAAAGTCTGCTTTAAGCCATTGTAAATTTTTTAAATTGCTGGTCTGTGAAGTAACTAAAGTAAAGACAGGTTTTAGCTCGTTACAATAGAACTGCGAAACGGCTATCATTTACTTAATTTTATTTGCACTTGTTATAGAATAGACTCAAAAATAAAAAAGCGGTTCGGAAAAAAGTGCTTGTGCTTCATATTCACAGGTACGAATCGTTTTCAAAATAACAAACATAATGGCAAGAGCTTGAGATATACCTTGTCAAGTCACTCACACCGAGCGAGCCGCTCGCCGACACTGACATGTTCGGTTTGTAACTAACCACAGTCAAAGCCGCTTCGCTGAAAGCAGACGGTGCACCACACTACGGTGGATGGTCTCTCCTGCGGCGTCGTTATTTTATGTCTTTGTCTATGTTGATGTTTTTGAATAAAGCGTATATTCAGTTTTATAAACTTTTCTAGCTCGGTATGATAACTGCAAATTTAAATTACTGTTAAAATTAAATAACAGTGTGTTGCATTAAAACAACCTAAATATACGCTTACGTTATTTTGGAGAAGATAATGAATACTCATCGGTAATTTCATAAGTGAAGCTCATTAAAATATAATACACTCAAACCTTTTATTTAATTGATTTGCGTCCTTAAATGAAGCATTGAATTTGTATCAGACAGTGTTTATTTGTCATGCAAAACTTATTTACTTTCAGTAAGCTTTGAATTGACGAATAATGTAGCCTATTCCTTTGTTTAGAGAATAACTTACTACCTTGCCCCCAAAACAATATAGCCTAATTTCCTATTTGAAGTTACTTTTGTGGTAGAATATCTCGTAGTTTTAATCACGTGCCATACAGTACGATCGATTATCGACATTTAATTTTACTTAATTACCTAAAATTGTTATTGATTGCAGTACCATTTGTCGTTTGACTCTTTACTTCGACTTGATTAAATTTTGTTATTGTTAGTTGGTTAATTATTCACTTGTAACCCTTCCTTCGTGAGCAGTAAGTATTATGTTGATCAAGACCTCGACAGCATTAATTCGTCCTGATTTTGAACAAATATCTTTAAATTATCATCGAATAAATGTTTTTCTCGGGGAAGGTGGAATTTTCATCCTGGCAATTGCAAAACCCGCCGCAGCGCTACCCTTTAGTAAACCCAATCCTCCCCCTCCCTGCGAAAGACTTTATTATCCGCAATCCCAATAATCTCATTACACCAGGGATTCTCTGTTTGGGAGATAGATACCCATAATATAGATACAACTGTTGCTTTTACGTTGATAAATTATGAGAGTAATTTATCAACCGTTGCCTTTACGTTGATAAATTATGAGAGTAATTTATCTGGATAATTGGTTTGCTTTTCATTGCAGAACTATTATTATTACAACATAAATCAAATTCACATGAAAATCAACAATGTTAGTCTCGGCTGGTTTGTCTGGTTTATTCAAGCGCCTAAACCAACATCATAATTGCCCAGGCCCATTCTGTCGTCTCGTTTGTCGTAAAATACATTGTAATTGTTGTTTAGTACAGATTTGATCTATTTTCAACACATTATCAAACAGCCTAGTTGAATATTTACAATCCACATGTTTTTTTTAAATGTGAAGCTTAAGTCTTAAAAAATGCGGTTTAGTGCTTTTCACTTTTTATTAAAGGAATCATCTCTTTATTGTAGCACGGTTCTTTCTTTTGCGATGGTTTTATGCCCATTTGCTCTATGATATAAAATAAACATATGCCAGCGTTCTCTTATCAATGCGACATGAAGAAGATTGCCCTGTTTTTTGTACAATTTATTCTTCGTTACAATGTTGTAGAATTCCCTCAAGAGCCGTCAATATTATTGCCTTGTTACAACACCACTGTTCTTGCTCCCTGGGCTCCTAGACTGGGACATGGCCTACTGTATAATATATATTCAAATCAGGCATTGGTGTCAGGCGTTAATAGCTAATTCTTAATTTCATATTTCATCGAGAATACTATTTAGGTACCGTATACAAGTAGTAGAAAGACTATATAATACACTATATGGTTATGAAGTACTTATTGTATCAGAGTACTATTTTTCAATTGAATCTAGTTCAATTACTTCAAATTTAGGAAAACAAGATACGTAAAATAGTTTCTCCCTTACGCCAAACAAATATAATTTGCACAAAGTGTTGTTTTCTTTATTTATTTCTACTACTTCCGTCTAATTAAGTTTAAAACATTGATATGGGTTAAATCCGCCTTAATTATATTTAAAACAGAGATGCCTCTCGGATCAAAGACAATATATTTCCTCTGTTTTCATCCCATCAAATTTGCTCAATAGTGAACACGGTAGCGAGATGATGCTTGTCCTTTGTGGCTTTAAAGGATCCCTTCCCTAACCTCAACAATATCCTGAACAATCATTGATTAAGCTACAATGGTGGTATGTATGGGTAATTTTAATTTTATTTAATGAATTAAGGTCTGCTGTCTACTTCTAGATCGTCTTAAATTGAGCGAATGTTTACTAACTACCAGATTTTAGTAAAATAATCGAATAGTGTTGAAGTTTATCGTATGTTAACTATACATCTCACGATTGTGTGGCATTAATAATTCTCATGTGTTTAGGTCGAAACATTTGAATGTCAAATGAAAGCAATAATCATGAAAAACAATATTGCTTTACACCGATTGGACTCGCCTTAAGTCACGTCTGATTCGCATCGACTCGAGCTGGGTAAGCAGCGACACAAAACAATAGTTTCGTGGAAGACATAACAACCGGCTGACTTGTGGCACTAATAAATCAAACCCAAGCACACGAACTGTTTACTGCACTACAACAACCGCAAAACCGCGTTTACTGAAACAATTGATAAGCTGAGTTATCCGAGCAGTGTTTTGCATTCCGCGACATTCATTAAATGTACTATATTTAAACCTCTTGGAGTTTACAATATAAAGTTCCACTACTGTAGAGTGCTTTTTTACGTTGATCTAATGGGTTTGGGCACCCTGTGCATTTTCTTTTTAGTTTAGAGTAATAAAATCTTCTTGAACCTATATAGAGATCACTTTTTTAAGCTCGTGCAACTACATTTAACTGTCTTAAAAATCACAAACTTCTTTCTTATAAATGCAAGCATTTTGGCCAAGCAATTTTTGGGTGTAATTATACCCCTGTATAACTATTATACAGTTTTTCTTATAAATGTTTTTAAAGATTAATACAAAAATTCAGTCGCCAATAACCAGCATTAGCTTGTTTAATATTTAATTGGTTGGAATTGGAGCATTGACCTCTTGGAAGGCAGATGTTAAGCAGTCGCTAGAACGCGGATATTATGTCATATGGTGTTGATTCCCTCGTGTTATGTTTATAATCTTTCGTCCGCTTACATTTTGTCAAACCGAATTAGAATAGTTTTAAAAGAAAAACTATGAATAAATAATCTAAGGGCTAAAGACTTTTTGCCTATCAACAATCACGTATTAGAAACAGTAAATCAGTGGGAACATGTCGAATGATAGAAGTGGTTTAAAATTCTTCTGAATTTTTAATGGGTGGTGGGGGTTACTTTTTAAAACTTTTCTGAAAGCTACATTTATTGAGCCGAAGTAAATTCAGTATGAATTTGTGAACGGTATTTTGTTTATTTGCATAGCAAAAACCATGATGTAACATGAATTTAGAGTTTAGACAAAATGTGAACAATGCATATAGGTTGTCTGTTTAAACGTAGGTCTTTACGCTTTATAGTTATGTTTTACAGTTGAAAATTACAACGGCATTGGATCCGGATTAAATATGGATCCGAATATTATCATTTCAAACCAAAGCGCACTCAAATAACCGTAGTTTACTGTAGTAATCAACCGTAAACAACAGGTTTGGTTTAAATCAATCGCTGATGGCGAGATCGCGTGGCACTTGGCGAGCTGTCGTCTAACATGCGAGAAATAATGGTTACCTTACATTTCAATCTATTACGTTCGTTTTAAAATCTATTTTAAGCGTCCAGTTAGGTTCATTTTTTACTTTATGAAGCTTTCTTGTGGCATCTAACTTAAAGTGGTTTTCGTCATACATATGTAAGAACGACATACAATACCGTCGTTTTTTTATATACAGTTAAAACACACATACCGTTTAGTTTATTTAATATTCTAGTATACAGTGTAGCCTATTTTAAAAGAATACCTAAAGCATCTCCGTTGTTTAGTTGGTCGATGGATGTAAAAAATTGTAATGTTGTCCTTTAATCATTTCTTAATGTCTCATAAAAATGTCGGGGAAGTTGACAGCAGTAAATTTTGGTGGGGTTTTTTAGTCTTTCCTGAGGCAGGATGTTAGGGTTAAGATAACAATAAACCCTGGTCTATTTTAACTTTGCCTTTTTTGGTCTACAACTTTGAAGCACGGTTTGCGTTTGATTGGTGATTTTTTTATGAAAACTAAAAAAGTGCCTAAATTTGGTTGCTTTCGAGCACTACGGGAGAAGCAGAGGTTTTCAGTGTTGCAAATTTGGGTTTAATTTATTCTAACGGATCCTAACAAAATATTAAGAAATCAGAATTATTATACACATTTGCGAGATTTTCTAATTAATTTTATGTTTAAATTGACTGGCCTATCGCTAATGTTACCAATCGTTTCTTCAATATTTTCAATACATCAATAATTAGTTGTCGTCAGTTTAATCCAATACTGACACAAATGATACAGGCGATCAGCTGATTTTGTTAAAATTAGCAATACAAGATGAAAGCCTCTTTGGGAAAAACTTTTTAAAGATAAAACAATTTTATCAACATTTTGTTTTTCAAGTTGTTAATGTTGTATATTTCTTGGATAACGAAAAATCTAGTTCATCTCACGGGCCTAAGTCGCTTCCTTATTTAAGAGGGTTCCCTGCCTACGGCAGTCTTCGTTTTTCTGCGACACTAGGGGAGACTTTTGGAACTGCTGCTCCATAAGAGCCCATGTTAAATTTGTGCACTTTTCGTTGCGAACGGCGGTGCGGGGGTAAACGCGGTGTCATTTAGCGTCTACAAGCCTAAAAATAATCCTTTTTTGGAAATACTATTGTAAAGATTAAAAGTTGTAGAGTGTTTATTGCTTCTCCAAAATCGTTTACGCTCACTCATTAAAAATTTACATGACGTTAAAGTTGGTCAATTTCAACGGAATGTATCTTCAGAATGCGCAAATATGAACGATTTTGGATTTGTAATAAACATTTTACAACTCTTTCTTTAGCTTTGAAATAGTACATTAAATTAAATTTTGTTTTGAAAACTGCAGGCGTTAAATGACACCGCGTAGAGCGTGTTTAATGAACCCTCTTGATAATATTTCAACTTCTTACAAAAGGTGTGACTTATGCCCTTAGTAATGAAACACACTATATTATTTAGTGTGTTAGTTATTGTTTAGTGTGTGATCACTGTTTGAGATGCCGACGCCGCTAATCATAAAAATGTTTAACCGAAGTCAAAATGTTCCTAAGGTTATCATAGGCAGATGTCTTACCATTGAGTTACCACAAGGAATTATCTATAGTTCTTTATTAAAATAAAAATTTCAAATAAAAAAACTAAAGCATTTTAAATCCGCTTTTTGGCTGGAAGCCTTTGATATAGTTAGTATATTTCGTTGTTAATATTATTCAGTCATAGATTTTAGCTCGAATTCCAAATAAAATGGTTCCGGGAACACAACCAAATAAAAAAAAAAAAAAAAAAAACAGTGCTTGGGTGATGAATAATGTGTGTTTTTGTTTTGTTCAGTTAGGCCTTTGTTTATTTAGGTGAGATCTTTAAATTTGAATTGAAAAGGTTAATTTCACTAATAGAGGTGAGATTAAAGCCATACAATATATTCTAACTGTATAGGTGAGTTTCTCACAAACAGAAATAATATTAAAACGCGCAATTTGCGCATGGGCCCCCTAGTTATTAACTTATTTATGCAATTACTAAAAGCACTGTAATTAAAATTGTTGCTACTTTTATAATTGGATGGTTTGCAGCAAACGCAACAACATAATTATAAACTAATTACTCGTTCTGTAAAGGAGCAATACAACTGAACGTCGCTGTAAAGCTTTGTGGGCTGTAACGCTGTAAGCAAACGAGAACAAGTTTTTTTAAAATTGCCGCTCTTCTAAGGGAGTGAACAACTCACTTGGAAAAAATGAACTCTTGAAACGAGTACAATTGTCGGGCAGGTGTTTCTAGTGGAATCGTTTTCGCTTTTAAAACCCTCTTGAGAATGTGTATCTGTGCACAAACATGTCAACAATTCATCGTGTTGAAAATTTTGACAAGTTTTTGTTTAACTTTTTGGATTATAAAACAGCAGATTGTAAACAACTGATTACTTGTATTTTCCCTAAAAAGACCAACACTTTGATTTAGCCTACATTACGAATGATCAAACAGATTTTAAAATTGATCTACATTATTCATATAACAGTATTGTAGGCTAATATATTTTCAATAATACCAAAGTTTTAATGGTTAAACACAGTTACTAATTTTCAAACCCTTTTTAACTAAACTGTTAACACCAAGTAAAATGTAAGTAAGTAATAGAGATGAAGCAGAACTCTCTGAAGCTATAAAAAATGTCTTTAAAAGTGAGTGTTATTTCCGATATTAAAAAACAGTTAAGCGCCCGAATAGTATTTCGATGTCTTTAATTTACCATCTACTATATTTATTTTTTCGATGTCTGCAATTAATTTATTACCATTGGATTCCAACTCTGAAAGAGAACAATCAAATTAAAGTTATTTTCGCCTTTTGCCTCAATTATTCACCCTTTCTTCATATGGGCCCGTAAAGCTACTATATTTGTTTAAGTTATGAAGTTTCCTTGCGTCGAAATAGTTAATTTTGGCAACCTAAATTTTGCCTTGTAAAATAGTAGTTAATAAGGGTACTACGTTATCTAATCGTTAACAGAAACCGCTTTAGTTTGCAGATGAATATAATATGTTACTGCTACAGTATTCACAAGTTAAAAACTAAAATCACCTGGTGGTGTAATGCAAAAACAAAGTGAGGGTAATAATTTTTCTTTTTCTCCGCCTTTAAGGCGCGGTCATGATGTATAGGATGCCACCATGAAGACGTGCGATATTTTACTCGGCCATCCTTGCCAGCCTAGTTTTATATTTCACTAAATTATGTTACCATTTCATTACCAAAATGCGGTTGAACATACAATATTCTATATTTAGACAAAACAACAATTTAAGAGTCGTTACCATTCTTTTTATTGTTTTTAGCGAATTTCCCCTATAGGGAAGAAGCTATTACCGTAGGTCTCATGGTAAGACCTAAGCCCGAGACCATAATAACTTTTGGTTTTGGGGTCCCCAGAAGCAAAAAACACCATTCGTTCAAATTTCTAGATATATATATATATCTATATATATATCTATATATATATGTGTCTGTAAGCACGATAGCGCTCGCAAAAATGGTCCGATCGAAATGAAATTTGGCACAGGCGTGTAAAGTAGTAATTATTCGGACGAGTTCGTGAACCAGCCCGATCGGACCACCGGAACGCGGGGTAAAGGGGGGTAAACCCCCCCAAAAATGGGTTTTTCGAGTTTTTTATATAGAAAAATAAGATTTATCGAATCTTGGTTCGCACCATTGAAATCAGCTCGAAAAAACAAACAATTTAGTATCTTGAATCATTGCTCTATGTCCATTGGTTACCGAGATACTGAAAGTGGTAAACACAGTACGTTGTCCCAATGTTAACCTTATGGGGAATAAGTAAAATTCTATATCTCGCTTATTTCTCAACATATCTTAATGAAACTTGGTTTGTGGCTTCATATAGATGAGATCTAATGTATTTTAGTATAAAATCCCGGATATTACAGTTTTTATGGCAGCAAACCTGCATACTCATTCCCCATGTTATCCTTATGGGAAATAAAAAAATGCAATATCTTCCTTATTTTTTAAAATATCTTTATAAAACTTGGTGTATGGCTTCTTCTAGTTCAGATCTACTGAACATTGAATTAAAACCACCCAGTTTTAAAATACCTGTTGCAGCAAACCTGCATACTCATTCCCCATGTTATTCTTATGGAGCTTAAAAAACGTGTCAAATCTCGCTATATTGGATTGAAATATGTGCTTTGCAATTCAAATTCGCTGAGTATGCAGGTCTGCTGCAACGGGGGTATTATTATTTTTAAATTATGTTTTTTAGTTTTTAATAGGTTTTTAAAAAATTGACGCTGTAATACTTATTAGGTATTATTTCATCACAATTTATAACAAGGCTATAATCATATAGATCATTTATGATTAGGTTATTTGTTGGTTTTAACTGGTCATTACATAAAATATTGCTCCAGTATGGTAGTCTCCTATCAACTGTTTAGGGTTTATTGTGTTGATTTTAGATGTAATACAGTAGTTTTAAATAAATTATAAACGTTTTTCACAAATCAATTCACGGTGAACTAAATAGTGACTGTTATCAAGTGTTTATGAAGTTTATTTTACATATTATATAAAATCACATAGGATATGTATTTTAAATGGAATATGAATAAATTTGGGGTACAAGGTGAACTATGATTAGAGTATGCTTATCACCATCATCTGACTTAAGAACCCATTCAAACATTATTATTAAAATATAAGTTTACGTGAGTGTAATTTAGAAAGAGCGGCTGCCTTAGAATGTTAAATTGACATGTTCACTGTCTCTTTGAGTCGAATAAGAAAAAAGGTAAATGTGGATACATAATTTAAAACGAAAAACTTAAATTCAGCAGAATATAGTTCTCATAAACAATGGCATTTTGATGAAACGTAGAACGTAGTCAGCCTAATACAGTTCTCATAACCAATGGAATCTTGATGGAACGTAGAAAGTAGTCAGCGGAATATAGTTCTCTTAATCAATGGAATTTTGATTGAACGTAGAACGTAGTCAGCGGAATAGTTTTCATAACCAATGGAACCTTGATGGAACGTAGAGCGTAGTCAGCGGAATAGCTTTCATAATTAAGAACCTTGATGGAATACAGCCTTGGATCGTAGTCAGCGGAATACAGTTATCATAACCAGTAGAATCTCGATGGAACATAAAACGTAGTCAGCGGAATAATTTTCATAACCAGTGGAATCTTGATGGAACGTAGAACGTAGTCAGCGGAGTACAGTTCTCATAACCAATGGAATCTCGATGGAACATAGAACTTGGTCAGCGGAGTAGTTTTCTTAACCAATGGAATCTTGATGGAACGTTGAACGTAGTCAACGGAATATCGTTCTCATAATCAATGGAATTTTGATTGAACGTAGAACGTTGTCAGCGGAATATCGTTCCCATAACCAGTAGAATCTTGATGGAACGGAGAACGTAGCGTAATATAATTCTTATAATAAATGTAATGTTGATGGAACGTAGAACGTAGTCAGCGGAATATAGTTCTCGTAACCAATGGAATGTTGATGGACGTCGAACCTAGTCAGCGGAGTGTAGTTCTCATAACCTTTAGAATCTTGATGGAACATAGAACGTAGTCAGCGTTCTAACGCTCATAACCAATATATAGTGCTCATAACCAATGGAATCGAAGGTTTCTTGACCTGTAAACCTTTCCCATAAATATAATGGATTGACGAGTACGGGTGAGTTGTATCTGAAAGCGAGCCCGTACACACCGACTGTGTGCTGTGTCGAGCGTCGGTCGTGCAGCTCCATCGATTCCTTGTTCTGTGACTTGATCATTAAAAATTGTGTCACGATGTATATTGCAGTAGAGTACACGCACACGCCAAGTCAAGTCTTGCTGCTGGATCATACAATTATATAATAGTGTGGAATTAATACTCTATTTACGAATTTTAAAACTGGTTTTAGAGATTTGCCGATTTTAAGCCTTGATTTTAAATGTCAAATTTGAGGTTCGTGTTCACTAATTTGTATAGTGAAATCATGTTTTCCAACTTATCGAAAAGAAGTTTGTCATTTCACTTCTATATATATATATATTATAAATAATACTTTTTTACATTAATTTTCTCAATAACGCTCTTATAAAAAGTAATAAACTATAATTGAACGACAAACAGTTTTGACTAGAGGTTTAAAACGTAAGAAATAATATAAAGCAAAATCATAAACAGCAGGGAAAACCCGCTTACCGTATCGATTGTTTTCGTATCCCTTGTTATTATATTAGGAAGGCCATGTTTGTTTAAAAACATGTTGATAATGAAACTAAAACAAGAACACAATGTAAAGAGATAACTTGCGAGTTTAACTTTGCTATTGAAACAAACCATATAATGAAAAGTATACATTAACATGATAATATGTTAATGTGTCAATTTGATTCTTTCAACCGATAAACTTATAAAATAAATTTTCTTAGTTAAATTTATATTATATTCAAAAACTTAAAGATTTACCTGTCGTGTGTTCGCAATATGGTCATATATTCTTTTCCACATAAATTAAAAATGTATACGCTTTACCATAAAATTGTTTAAGCCTATACCTGGCATGACTACACTTTGTAAAAGTAATGTATTGTTTAGTATTGTATTGTACTGTATTTTAATTTATCATATCGTATTTTATTGTATTGCATTGTAATTTGGTAAGTTTCATTGGATTGACACCAAGGAATATTTTGTGGGGCTCCATTGTGTTGTCTACGCTCATCGCCATTTTACTGAAGAGATACTGATAACGTTGTCAGGGAACGCGGCCCAAACCCTCAAATTGTTGTGAGAATACTGGTAATCAAAATCGCAACCTCTTAAAACCGAGTCCAAAAATCTTCTAACCACTAGGCTAAAACTATACCATTTGTGCTAGAGTCTAAGGGATAAAAAAATTATACAACCATTATTCAGAGTAAACGAATTGATAAAAATTAAATACCTCTCAATAATGCCTGGCTAAAAAGGGAGTGTGATAAAACTAGATGATAAATCGAGGGCGCACGGGGCCGATCGGGGCTGCATCGGCGCAGATAGCTCGGCCAGAGAAACAACATGTCTCACTGTTTTTTCTGGATTGTTGGTGCAAACGCTTTTATTTATCATGAATCAAGTTCGCCTTGTTTTTGTCCGTGTAGTTACATGAATCCTTTCCTGAAAGCCGACGCACCGATATCACTTTTCCTGTTAGCTTATTGGGATTAAAATCGTGTTAAAACATAACTTATTGCAATGTTTAAACCTAATATTCTATCCATGTTTTTGCGCATGCCAATCAGTCAAGTAAGAACAAACAACTCAATTCGTTGTTCCCAGTTAAAATTTTCATAATTTTATATCCTGTGATAGTATTTTGGGTTGTTCATATGATTTTTAATGATTTGGAAAGTTGCTTAATTTTACGTGGTTTACCTGAATTTCGTGTACCTTAATCATTCTTAATGGTGTTGTACATCCTAGGAATAAACTTGGTGTATACGCGCATTTTTTAAGAACTTATAGAGTAATTATTACAGAACTTACAAATTCATAAATTAACATTTTTTATTAACTGGTTTCAATTTAATGAAATAAACCAGTTAAAAACTTTTAAATCGTTTTTTACTTTATTTTCCTTTTTTATAAGATTTCTCGTTTTGACATTGATCATAGTGTATTAGTTACGCCATGCGCTTGCTAAAGTTATTTCTAAAAGATTCTATAGTGAGTCGTGTTTCTTTTGTATTACAGTAAGGATGAAATAAACCAGTTAAAAACTTTTAAATCGTTTTTTACTTTATTTTCCTTTTTTATAAGATTTCTCGTTTTGACATTGATCATAGTGTATTAGTTACGCCATGCGCTTGCTAAAGTTATTTCTAAAAGATTCTATAGTGAGTCGTGTTTCTTTTGTATTACAGTAAGGTAATGAGGTATTACATGTGCCTTTTGACAGATAAGTTGAATTGTTCTGCGTTATAAAACAGAATGCCAAATCAATAACTTATCATCCATTTAATCCAGCAATGAATGCAAATTAAAATATTATCATGAACGAATATTTGATCACTCATTATTTCGTCGACAACTCGTCTACCGCCCTAAGCTTCTCTCCTCCCTCCTTTGTAAATCTTCTCTGGCATTTAGTGTCAGCTTCTCTCAAAGCTAACGATCCTGTTTATCTTTAATAAAAGCTTAAGCTTGAATCTGCAAAACTTTGTTTTTACTTTATTCTGTGTTCAAGAAATTAATTGGTATTTAAGAGCGTTTTGTCATAGAAGTAATATGTGGAATTATGTATGTTAATGCTTGCATTATTTTACTAAAACTAGGCTATATTATTTTACCTGGAATTTTTTTCACGTTTCTCTAAGTTCACTGTATTTACTATTCTCTTTTGTGTAAAGTTATCTAGAAATTGACTTCACCCCAAAAATCTTTAATATTTAGCATGTATATATATTTTTAAAAGTTAAAACAAACATACCGTTTAGTTTATTTAATATTCTAGAATACAGTGTAGCCTATTTTAAAAGAATACCTAAAGCATTTCTGTTGTTTAGTTGGCTGATGGATGTAGAACATTGTAATGTTGTCCTTTAATCATTTCTTAATGTCTCATAAAAATGTCGGAGAAGTTGACAAGACAGCAGTAAATTGTGGTGGGGTTTTTCAGTCTTCCCTGAGGCAGGCTGTTAGCGGTTTTTTTAGAATTTCATAATTTTAGCAGCAGATCTAGCTGTTTCGGTGGGATATTTACCATATTCGTTATAATAATATCCTTTATTAACTTAATGTGGACTTCAAGGAAAACGTTAAAGGATATCAAATTATAATGACAGTGGTGCATATCTGAAGTACTAGGTTGATTGTATTACAATTTGAGAATTTTTCAGTAGGCCTTTAATTATTATTTTATCAACGGAATTTTGTATTGATTACAGGTAAGTAGACCAACATCTCACGAATGTTCTAAATACAAGTAAGTAGTTTCAAGCTGTATTTCCTAATAATTTTATTGCTTTTAAAAATGTATTTATTTCATGGTTTGGTAACACAGGATAATAATAATAAAGTAAATAATAATAATAAATAATAATAAATAATAATAATAAAATAAAATAACTTTAAATAATAACTTAAAGTTAGTTAGTTAGTTAGAGTTAAAGTTAAAGTTAGTTAGTTTTATATTATAACTTTATAAATAATAATTTATAAAGTTATAATATAAAATAAATATCCCCCGTTGCAGCAGACCTGCATACTCAGCGAATTTCAAATGCAAAACTACATATGTATTTCAATCCAACATAGCAAGATTTGACATGTTTTGGTAAGCTCCATAAGAATAGCAAGGGGAATGAGTATGCAGGTTTGCTTTTGCAGGAATATTAAAACTGGGTGGTTTTAATTCAATATTTAGAAGATCTGAACTAGAAGAAGCTATTTACCAAGGTTTAACAAGGTATGTTGAGAAATAACCGAGATATAGAATTTATCTTATTTCCCATAAGGTTAACATTGGGACAACGTACTGTGTTTACCACTTTAAATATCTCGGTAACCAATGGACATAGAGCAGTGATTCAAAATACGAAATTGTTTGTTTTTTTAGCTGAATTCAATGGTGCCCACAAAAATTCGAAAAATTTTATTTTTCTATGTGAAAAACGGAAAAAACCCATTTTTGGGGGGTTTATCGCCCTTTATCCCCCTTCCGGTGGTCCGATCGGGCTGGTTCACGAACTCGACCAATTGATTACCACTTTACATGTCCGTACCAAATTTCATAAAGATCGGACCATTTTTGCGGTTGTATCGTGCTAACACACACACACACACACACACACACACACACACACACACACACACACACACACACACACACACACACACACACACACACGCGCACACACGCACGCACGCACGCACGCACGCACGCACGCACGCACGCACGTTTGTATATGGTACTTTCTGAGGACCCGGTGTAACATCTGTACGTTCTAAGGACATCATGAAATATTGATACTGTATTTAAAAATTATCTTTATTACAATTTGTTGTTAATATTGTTTTTTAACTAAATTCAAAGCCCGGTTTTTGTTAGTTGATTTTTGTTTTTTTTTTTGTTACTGACCATACAGTGTGAGGACCATGAAAATTGTCCATCACTCTGAGGACACACTCCAAATGACCGTTAGATTTAGTAATTGCCGACTATCTGAGGACTGTTGCTTTTAATCTTCCAAGTGAGGACATACACGAAAAACCGTTAAAACAAGTATTCAGCGACTATGTGAGGACTATTACATTTAAGAGTCTTAATGAGGACATTAATATACACTATTATAAAGAAGAGGTGATTTCTATATGTATTTTTAGATGTGGCTAGTGAACGAGAAAAATACTAAATCGACTGGGTTGAAATTTCACACAGAGGTGAACCTGTGAAACACATAGGCCTATTCACTTCTCTTAAAATCCCCAAGGGCCTCATGAACGTCCTCAGTTTCAATGTTTACTTTTATAAGGATGTAAACATTAAAATACTGAATATGATCAGCTGTAATTTTTATCGTGAGCGAAGCCAACGGCAACTGCAAGTTTATTTGTAAACATAAATTCTTGTAATAGTTTCCTATAACCAAATTATTACTATTTTCATTACAATGAGTTTATGTATTACAGTATGTAGTAATCATTGTTGTCAGTATTTTCGACGTCAAAGACACACGCACGCACGCACGCACGTACGCACGCACGCACGCACACACGCACGCACGCACGCACGCACGCACGCACGCACGCACGCACACACACACACACACGCACGCACGCACGCACGCACGCACGCACGCACGCACGCACGGACGGACGCACGGACGCACGCACGCACGCACGCACGCACACACAGACACAGATGGGGTTGAGGTCCACACCCAATCTGAAATAAACGATGAATATTTACTGTATACAATGTACTGTATACATATTATATGTATTGTCCCCATCGGGGCTTTGTATTTGTCTGCTTTCTAAAAACTATATTTTGTATTTTAATTACATTTAAAGGTCGGTATTTTTCCTGTACTAAATAAATGATCGTATAATATTCATTTTAAATCAAGTTTAAAAATGTAGCACTCTTGGTTATTGATACTGTGAAGGAGGCATCCACTGGGAATCCAAAAGAAACCCGACCCCTTAATCTTGTTACCTTGGTTTGGGTTTAAAGAAAATTGTTCGTGCTTCAACAAAAGAAATAGTTGCGTAGATTCCGGAAAAATTTGAAGAGATTTCAGTCTTCGAACCGACGCTCAGACAAGGAGAATCCGCTTAAGGGAACGAAGATGGTTTAGAGCATGAAAAAGGATTTACATGTTACCTTTCTTGTTGGTAAAACTATTTCAATGCATCTGTCAGCCAACGTTAATTAAGTTTAATGGTATTTTGATGGTGGCAACATTTCACTTTGCTTATGCTTCGGTTACTGAACAAATTAAAATAAAAAAGTAATAAGCGAAACCCAATATTGAATTAAAGATGTGTGCAGCTCTAGCGATCCTGAAAATATAAAATATTCTATCTTGGCCATCAGGCAAATCCGGCTTACGTATGGCATCCGATCGCAATTGATCCAATAGTGGTGGGATCAGTGGTTTATCTGATTTGTGCTCTTTGTTTGCAAGTCGGCTTAACACTGTCGTTTTATGGAAAGTGTAATCTATGTGGACGTTTGCAGTGTTGCTCCATTCATAATATAAATTAAAGATGATTGTCAATCTTCCAATCGAATATTAATTTTTGTATACCTACAACAATTACATGGTCATGCTTTATTATGTAATCTTTATGAAACAATGTATTAATAACAGTTAAAATGTACTTAATACAATTCTTTTTTATCAAACCAGGAATTTTAACGGGTTAACGCATACACTTAGAACTTTAGAGGATTTTCAACTTCTTACCAAAAACATAAATTTCTACAGAGTCTTTAAAGTAAGAATAAAATCCTGATTCTTAAGTATATTTCACGACAATGCTGTGTATTATTAGGAATTATATTTAACTTCAAGCAAGGCTAAATCTTAGACCAACAACATCGTGGAATTCTGTATACAGGTGGTTAAATGCACATCAAACCAATGGTTAAACTATGCTAAATCAATCGAGTGTTGCATGACAAGCCACTGTTTCGTTCATGAGCACGCGATCGCTTTATTTCACACCATTAGTAGATAATGATATCATATCGACCCATCAAATGGAAATGATTGAATTTTTGTCTACTGCATGTTTTTAATGTGGAAGTGGCAGTATAAACAAAGTTTTTTATACTCATTGATAAAATGTAAAACTTTGTGTACATGTGTCAATAATTTTTATATGATACCAAGAATGACTAACTGAGACGCAAGTATTTCTTGTCTGTGTATTGAATTGGTTCGATCCGAGTAAGGGCTGGTTCCCCTGCGATCCTGGGTAGTTGACCATCGACTTGACGCTATGTTATAATCCTGTATTTAATTGAAAAAAAAAAACAGCCCCGAATCACATGGAGATGGAAAGTCGTTTGAACCAAAAACCAAAAATTTCATCGTACGCTACAATTTTGGTTTCCAGGCCACAAATAACCTGGAGTAAAAACTTTAATTTACTTTAATTTTCGTTCTACGGCTTCGTTAAATCTACGATATACAAGTGAAATATATGAAAATAAATGCAGATGTGTTTTAATTGAAAAGTTTTCCTTATATGCTATCGGCAGGTAATATATATATTCTTAGATTAATAATGTAAAACACACCTTGAATCCTACAAAACAATGGACTAGGACTAGATACAAATTCTACGAAATATTCATTGTCGCAAATTATTTTATCGCCATGGGTTATGTGTTAAAACCAGATAATTTATTTATCCGATTAAAATCAACAGCAGGCAAACCCTTTATATACTAATTAAGTAGTTTTTTATGTTAATTTATTTTCTCTGGTTGAATGTTTATTCCGATCGTACTTTATTATTTTTTAAACATTGAAAACTAATATTCTATTCACAATTTTGTTTTAACGTTAAGAATTGTTTAAAAGTTTTCAATTCATCCTCAAAGTTATATTTTTAAGGAAACTCTTATAAAGTTATACCTTTCTTTACAGAAAATCATGAATGTTAGAATTTACTTTACATTTCTATGCCTAAACATATCTTTGTCTTTTTTTGCTCTATTTTTGTCTATTTTTGTTTTTTTTTTCTACTTTTGCTATACCAGTATTTAAAGTATTGCCATTAGCGATGTCACCTAAGCGATTGCTGGTGTTTTCATAATTGGTTCAACAAAATTTAATGCATTCAAACTACAACGTACGTAATGTCTGTAGATTTCACAAATTTATTCCATTATTGCGCTCTGTATGTTGCGAAGTTTGACCCTTCACTTTCAGCAGCACTCTTTAAATTAGCTCACATTAATAAATTGTCTTGAATTTATTAAAAGAGAGTCCCATTCGGCCGGTTTTCGTTGCCGGGAGTGAACTATTTAGATTCATGTCCCTAACGACGATGGTCTGTATTATATCGTTCGTGACGTGTTTTGATCACTGCGAATGTGACTCTCTTTTCATGTTTTCAAGACAAATACATAAATTAATTTCGCTACTTTGAAGAGTGCTGCTGAAGGTGAGGGGTCAACCCTCGAAACATGCACTGTCGGATAAAGGAATTCATTTGGGATATCTACGAACATTACGTAAGTAATAATTTGAATAAATTAAAAAGTATCACGGTTGTTGGAGAATTTATTAAATTTTAAAAATAAACAAATAATGTTCTAGATATTTAAATTTATTGGGGTTATTGATAAGGAAAGGTAAAATCATAAGCAATGTAATGACATAGGCCTAAATAAATTAGATCTCAACATTTTATTTTTTATTTCAACATTTATTTTTTGTACATTTACTTAAAGTGTTAAAACTAAAATAAAACCGATTCTCATCACGTTAAAAGTATTTATATAAAAGTAAGAGATCATTTTTATCATAAAAGTGCAACAGAATACGTATAAAACCCAGCGACAACCAATCCTTTTTAGTTTATTTCCTCTTACGACAACATTGACGCTTGTTGCATTTAGAAAAGGTCTAATAACTAGATAACGCATGTATTCATATCCACTTTCACTTTCAAATATATTAAAATTAAGTTTTCGTCAAATGTCTACAAAGCTCCCTTGCAGTGTTATAATAGACAACGTGTTATAATAGTTCAACCTTGGTAGGTACCTTACCATAGACTTGAAGCGCTCTGAGTAGCCTTAATTTTGTTCACCAGTCAAAACCTTAATTGAATTGTTCAGACAGTAGTAATACAGAAAATATTTTCTTTGTTTTGTTACAAATCGTTTTCGTTGGTAATCGGAATAAAGGATACGTTTTTACAATGTCTTATATTAAGATAGAAGCAATATTGCGTACTATCAAGATGTACTTGGATCCATGCATGTATAATATTTTATTCCATAATATTGTGTATAGGTTCTTAAGTAATAATCCCAACAATTAGGTTTGGCCTCATCCTCAGTGATATTGCGACATATATACCTATAATTTATATCGAAGCTGGGTTGTCACTATCAAGTAATTCTTGCTAAATTTTTCAAATTGAAAACTCTATGATCTTCCTCCCCCTTGAAGTAGATTCTCCTTGATTGGAAAATCATGTTTCATATCTTAACTTAGATTTAACTTTTCTTCTAGGAACTATATTTGTGATGTAAATAAAATTGAAAAAACCTCTAAAATAAAAAATAAACCTGATTCATTTTCATTTTTATTTACTTACTAATCTGTCTTTCAGTCGTAGGGTAAAATTTGGATAGTTTTCCAATTTTTTCTGTGCTCCTCAGCTAGTAGCTACGTCTCTGTTTGATGCCGGTTTAGAGTTCGCAGCGATAAATAAACAGGAAAGTTTACTCGACATGTTGGACTCGAACCTAGAAGAAAACAAGTTAATACTTGCAGACTTGGTAGTTGGTTTATGAAATGTCTATTCACAAATTATGTTATTTTTACTTAACAAGCATCGCAAAATAAATTATACACGCACAAATATAAATACAATACGTAACAAGTCCTTTATTTATAAGAGTGGTAACGTTATACTAATGTAATTAAACATCTATTTTAAGTACGCTAACTCTTGCAATACGGTTTTGGCCAAAGACAAAGTTTTCAAATTAGTATTTTGAGGTCAGAATCTGTTGAATAACACGAACCAAGAATAACTCGAAAATCCGTCCAAGTTCGTAAACATACAATAATGCACAAACTTCCAGCCGCCATTAGCGAATCAAACATTGAAACGACGTTTTATCCGAACCAAAGTTTTTGTAACTGTTAAGAGTTAATAATATAAACGTAATTGTAATCTTTTAAATTATAATGTTTGAGAACAAATTCAATACGCCTCTTTTCCTAATTTAGTTTCTTGAAGTTAAGGAAAGCGTTCGTTATCAGTCGACGGATTCTTCAAGAAAACTAAAAACTTTAATCACGACATGTTGGGTAATTTTAAATTATATTCGGTAATCAAAAACACATTCTCAAGAGTCAATTTATTCATCTTAGATTATTCGTACAATTAGTTTACTATTAACATACTTTACTGTATATGTTAATATAAGGTGCCAAACTTACCTAGTGTTTTCTAGTTGTATATGCCTTAATGGTACCCTATAGTTATGTTTATGCGTTACCTGTATTATTGAACTTCAAACTGATTTAAAGATAAAAGCTCACCATAAAAGCCACTGTTGTAAGTATTCAGTCATTGACTATAGTTAAAGTCAAGGAAACAAGTTTAATTTTTTAAAATTAATATATATAACATCGCGGGTATTTTTTCCTCTTTATTACGAATTTCAAACCAGTAATTTCGATATTCTATAACAAAAGGTAATATATCCCCCGATATTTTCTATAAAATTGGATATAAGGAGTGGTGAAAACGTATCCAATAGACTCTTGGGACTAAAGGCTTTTAGGTGAAAATTCAGACGTTTTTAATACTCTGGAAATATTGTTTTTCCCAATGGTAGCAGCATGCATCATATTTTTTCTAAAAATGTTCTAGGAATTCAGTCATCAAGAATTACATGTAGCCATATTTTACAAACAAGATATACGTAGTATCAAAATCTAAAATCTAATTTTAAATTGTACGAAAATAGCTCAAATACATAGTAGTTTATGCAACGATTGTATAATGAATGCCTTTAAGCCACGAGTGAGATGTAAGTTAGAACACTCGCTTCGCTCGTGTTCTAAATATCTCACGAGTGGCTTAAAGGCATAATACAATCGTTGCATACACTATTTTATCTACGACCAACAATATACGACCAAATTTCCCCCGAAGTTAAACAAAACTCATGACTTTTACTAATGATGGAATAGGTCAACTAAAATTTGAGGTTAGGCAAATAAGCAGACTGAACTATGAATCGTTGTGGAACAATCAGCTGATGAGATAAGTAAACTCAAACATGAATCGTAATGCAACAATCAGCTGATGTACGAATTGCGTAAAATTGTTATTATGACACTACTTCCGTCAAATGCCGAGCTCTCATTGGTCTAGAACCAGTACTCTAAAGTGACTCCAGTACTCTAAAGTCGTCATTAGAGTACTGCTTGGTTTTTGGTGTTTTAATGTATATCATTATAATGTTTATTGTAATACCATAATTGGTGCTTATTGCAATGGTCGTAGATAAAATATTTTATGATAGCTTGCCATAGTAAACAAGCGTTTAAATGTAGTGGTAGGTTCGGTACTAGTGTATTCCTGTACGCCAGAGAGGGATAGGACATTTAGATGGTAATGGATCGATCAAATTAATTCATGAGGAAGATTGAGCGATAAATATTGTCAGTTTAGAACCTAAACCTGGTAATATGATGCATGGGGCACTCAACCCCAGCGAGCGGAAAGTCGTTTTTCATTGGTCACCTTTATAGCTCGTGCATTGAGGTAGATTTTGTATTGTTAAGGAGATAATCGCTTTATAAGAAACGCTGTTGTTCGGCAGGGCGTATAGCAGCCCTGCCTTAACCCAGGTTGTTCGGGCATTATGTCAAACTCAAATAATCAGACTCTCAATTTTATTAATAAATATTCGAACTTTATAAAGATACTGAAACCAAGTATGAAAAAGCTTCATTAATTTTAATCGGGGGCTTTTTAATGTGATTAATGACAAACTTAATATCTATTTGAGATTAATAATAAACTTTATTGCTATTAAAGACTTGGGTTTCAATCATAAGTAATGTAACTCGTTTTAGGAGGGACTCCGCCATTGTTAAATTGTCTTAATTCTTAAAATTTCACCCAATCTACTGTAAATATATATTTTCCTTCCTTTTGTAGGTTTTTCAATCGACACTGTATACATAAACTTTGTTAAATTACTTGATTGTAAAATTTTGTATATACCGGTTAACATTCATTCGTAAAAGAGCTCTTTATAGATAGACAGACAGCCTTAAGTTAATTCAATCATGTGAAAGTTTGAAGTTCATTTCAAATAGGCTATTATCAATTTCGTGATACATAATGAATAACTTGTATGCATGTATGCTAAACGGTTGTAAATATCAATTTAAATTCATGGCTTCAACTCATCTCTGCTACAAGCAGATAAAGAGCTTGTCATGAAAAAAGCTTATTCGTGCAAATTATTGTTGGACTTTGGATGACAGTTCGAAATAATGTGTTTTAAACGTTAATTTTCCGCTGTAGTAAAGGTGATAAATAAGTCACACGTAATTTGAGCAATTTCCTGTAGGTTTAAAGTTGTTGTATGGAAAGTTAACTAGTTAATTGTTATTAATTTCGGTTTTAAAACTTAGCTTTGGTCTTATTTAGCTTTGAATTGAATGTTAAAGTTTTGGATAACTAAATCATATAATATTTTTTACAACTATCGCATTAGATAATTGTGTTATGTTTTACCCATATATTGGTCAATCCATATGAACTGATCCAATAAAAAAAGATTGGTTGCTTGACCAATTTAAAAAAAATTGTAACTTCCAGGATTGTTTACCTCATGCCAGAGGAACATAAAACCATTTTTTTTAGTTTGTTATCTTAAGCGGTTTACCTGTGGCTGTGGTCTAAGTAGCATATATGCTACTTAGACGAAGTAACGAAAGGACTCCGGGGTTAATGTGCAATTATTTTGGGGGGTTAAAGTCTCCAGCTTACTCTTAAAACTTTAAGAATTAATTATCTTTGAAATAAACCTTCTTTCATAGCTTTTCGACAATGTGTAAACATGGACAGTTCTGGTATCTTCTCGAGAATTCTACTGCAAACCTCCAAGGAAAGCATGTGCTTCCCTGTGTAAATGAGCCCTTTTTAATTGTCATTTCTTAAAAAAGGTGATTGCTGGGGAAGGGTCTGGACGCCTTGCGAGTTGTATGTAAAAGTAAGATTTGAAAATAATAAAAAAGAGAACAGTTAAAGCTCGAGCAAAAAGTTCTCTTCCACGAAATTGTTTTGGAGTGCTATTGTTTTGGCTTAGTTATTATATTGTTTGAAACGTGGAACGGTATCAGCTTGCTTATTCATCCTGTTTTTCCATTTCTTTTGTTATTCAATAAATCGATTCCAGGAAAAAATATTTCTTTGCTACCAGTATAATTTAAAATCATGTTTATTTTGTTAAATTATATTTCCGTTGATAAATGTATTCATGATGATGACTAGTATTGAATATCACTTCTATTTCTATACATTTGAAAGGAGATCGTGCAAGGAGCTCTCTCCAGTGCTGATGTATAAATAACCTTGTATTTTGGAGCCGGTCGACGGCGACGGCAGCCCGATACAAGAAATGCACCGTGTTTTGTGTTGGGTTTCCACATTTCATCTCACTGCGTTCCGTTTATCTGGAAATGTACGTCTCGGAACATACATTGCAATGCATTTTTAAACATGAATTGGAGTTCATGTATCCCACGTTTTTATATAGACATCTAAACTTAACTAAATATATGTTTTGAAGAAATCATTAAATTTGATGGATACACGATCCATACAAAGAAATTTAGTTAAAATCCATGCAATTTATTATAGTTAAAATCCAAATCTAGATTAATTTTCCTAAATTTTAATAACATTTGGCATTTCTCAACAATTAAAAAAGTGTATATTAATGTTTGATTAGGTAAAAACTTTATTTATTGTAAGACGCTTATAAAAACAGACAATTAAATTATTTATCCTTACCAAATGTTATAAATATATGTAAGCAGAACATGTAAAAGGGATAAAGTATTTCATATTCATTTACAACAGGAAAAAAGTAGCATGTCTCCCAAAAGGTTAAACACGTCAACTTTTGATAATCATGTTTTGTAATAAGGACTATTTTTCAGTAAAAATATAACGTTATTTTAATAGTTACAGTAACTGCAATTTTGTGGAATTTTCACTAAATGTGTAAGAGGCCCAAAAATGTGTCACTCAACTTGAGCTACGTTAATCAGCGTTAACAGGTGAAAGTGTAAATTTACTCCTAGAAAAATCCTGTGATTGTTTTGCACTATAAAAATTAATTGTTTTCACTTCCTGTTTGTGCGAACCACCCCCTGATGTCCAGAAACGTCTTTAATGGACACTCTGAATTTGAAAAGGAACTCAATATTATCAGACTTTCTCTTAGTGAGAACTACATAATTATTGATAAATCGAAAATTAAATAATTCAAAACATCACTTGAACATCAATGATTCATCCTCATCAAGTACCGACACTGAATCTTGAGGCATTGACAATTTGTCAGCCCACTAGCCTCTTAAGAGCAAGGGCTGGACTACATGACAGTAGTAAGAGGTTTGAGTGGTTTTTGTTCGACATTTAAGCTCCTTCACAGAGCATTACTTCTTTGTAGTCCTCAACTCGTTATCGAGAGCCTTCTTGCTATGCGTTTTACATTACAATTAAAAATAAATTTTTGCACTAAAATAAAAATATTTAATTTATCTTTTTGACACTGACCCAGAGTAGATTGTCAAACAAAATTCAAACAGTTTTGATTTGTTGTAAACATATTAGGTTTTTATTTACTTCATCAAGAACTAAAGAGCATGCCAATAAAATAAATATATTTATATTTAGAAATAAAAATATTTTACAAAAGTCGAAATTAAACTGCGACACATTTTCCGCATTTACAGTGCTATAATAATATTATTAAATTAAATGAATACCAATTAGTTCAAATGGAGAAATATTCGCAAAATTCAACAGTACACAACAAATAAACTTGCTTCTTTTAACCTAGATAACATGTAAACCTTCATTAACTCGTTATGTCCCCACTAAGCGACGTTGTACGAGTTTATCACCCACAGCGTTTCTAACTTTCTACCCTCAACGATGCAAGTTAGAAGTAAGTAAAAACTCCTTAGTCTAGTAGTTGAAAGCGAAGTATCTTTTTACTGCCTGGGATGGAGTTACGGAAAATATTAGTTACATGGTTTTATGTGGTTTCAGTGAGAGATGCGTTTACGTATAAATGCTTAATACAAAAAATCAAATTTTACAACTGCCGATTTGTATCATCAGGTATCGGGGAGTAATTGTTGCAATTTGTGTAAGTGCTGAAGGGTATTCATTACAAAGGTTTCTTCGATTTTGATAGGTTATTGTTCGATAGGTCTAAGTAGTGCTTGATTTGTAAAAATTGAGGTACCGGAACTGTAATTTGCCAGTTTGTACATAATCCCCTTCATTTTCATTCTTCCGCTCAACAAAGTATTATTTGTCTATGTGAATAATTAGATCAATTTAAAAAGAAAATTTTACCTAAAACAAATTTACTGCGAGGCACAGTTAAATAGCATAGTTTTATTTGTGAAATCAGCCGATCTGGCGATGCGCAGCTTCCTGCAACTTGTTGCGTCTCCCATGTTAATTATATAGGTGCCACATCGTACCACACCACGCCACTCAGGTTTGTGGAAGACATTAGGCTTAGTATTCTGCAAGGGGCATAATAAATGAAAGAATAAAATCATGTCAGTACAAAATGTAAAATTACCAACTAAAAAAAAAACAAAAATAAAAAACATGAAAATGTAATTGAAAGATACTAAATAACAAATTTATGTCAAAATTGTAAAGGTTCATAATAGTTAAAAAATAGGGAGTGTTAAAAAATTACATTTAAAACAGTTTTTGAGCAAAGAAACTGTAAGCTCAATAGCATAGCTCGTGAGTTGGTTGTGTGGGAGTGAAAATATGCCATCTAATGAATCCATTTGGCAAAATAAAACTAAAAGAGTTTTAAAAATGCAAATATGCCCGATAGAGTTTTATGTTTACCATTTCCTTTTACACTGCATATACAATGAACAAGCTTTGACTGCTGGCATTTACTTTTTAGAAGAAAACATGAAAGGTAGTAAACGAATTTAATCACTTTTTCGAAGTCGGTTAATTTACCGGTGTAAATAAACAATTATGAAACTGAGAAAAATATACTGTCAACGGTTATTTATGTCTCTACTTGTGATCTATAAGCTTTTATAGATAAATTTAATTCAGCTAAAAAAGCTGAAAAATCCACTGTAAGTAATTCATGTGTTTACAAGTGAAGAGTTAGGTAGTAGAGAACAATTTGAATACAGCTACATATTTCTTGAGTTTTGAGATTAAGTAAAGTGCAAGATTGTTTCCCGAGGGAATGATCGTTTGCAATTAACCGGAGGGAGATAATAACATATTACTCAAACACATTTTCCCCCAAGTTAATATACTTATAATTAATAAGAACAACTTTTTTCAGTGGGTGTAAATGATAAAAGTCCTAAACACTCAAAAATATATTTACACTTATAATGTATTTACATACAAGACTTTTTTCCTTACTTGTTTATACACAAGTGCTGGAAGGTACTAAGATAAATATGTCACTTTTAAATCTTAAAGCCAAGACTCTTTCCCTATACATTTAATATAGTCAAGTGGGGAGCCTATTTACGTAGCTGGCCATCTTATCTCGTCTCTGACGATTTTTCCTTGTTAATAATATGGGAAAAATATGGACGCTGACAAGAACAATCCTTTTTTTTTTATGATGAGAAATAAGATTGGCAAACGTTGTTTGATTTTTAAAACATCCTTCAAGAAAAGCCGATTGGTTTGATTATATATGTTAGCTAAATACACAGCTATTCAAGCCACACTGAACGTATCTTAAAAATAGCTAGTAAATAATTAGCAATGTTTAATTTATGCATTCACATAATGTTTACGTCGAATATTAACTAATATAAACATAAGCAATACAAATAGCAACTTGCAAATTTACAACTTATTTATAATGATATAGAGGTATATTATTAATTTAAGTGAATATTATCCCATCGCATTCGTGTGTACATCGCCATCCATTACACGAGCTTCGGCACAACTTTCGAGTTGTGTTGGACTTAGGATGGCCTTAGACTAACCGAACCAGTACTAAAAGCGATTCATTTCTATGCAAGCATGAGGAAAACATTACTGATAATAAAAATAACTTTTTCCTAACATGTGTGCATTCTGCAAATTAAAAAAAAAACATGCAACGCATGGGTATATTCTAAGAACATGACTACCTATCTGCCCTTAAATACTTTGTTTGAAAATAGTATTAGTAAAATTGACTTCTTACCTTATATTTTATTTTCATGAGTTTTGAAAATGAGTCGTGCTGTGATAATAGTTTATGAATCATCTTGCAAATGTTCCTTCTTATTCATGAATGTTAAAGATACTTCCATAGACATTTGAACGAAGTTACATTTTGTAGATTTACAGGCACTAAAAGTAAATAATAATATGTCGTGATGTAGTTTGTCTTTCTATAGTTTTGATAATTTTTTGCACTTGTTGACATCCAGCCGATTCTGTCAAGATTTGTTTTATTGATATAATCTTGATAAAACCGTCTGAAACCAGAAATTTAATAAACTAAGTAAATCAAAATCAATAGAAGTAAACCAAAATCAAATTAATACCGATATAAAGTCTCTTGGAGCTGAAATTATTTTTAATTCGTGAGACATTAGAGCGTCAACGGGCAAATGTAACAAATTAATATCGGCTTTATTATATTTTAAAGGCGAAGCGTAAAACTCCCCGAACTTAATTTAAAACCAATTAAGCCAGAAAGAAAAGAAACTTTTATGTTCAATTTAGTAATGGAAGGATAAAGGAGTTTATGCATTAGTTTATTGCAGTTTTATGAACCTTAGATTTAGTTAGCGGTTTAAGAGAGACATAGTTTTGTCTTAAAGAATCGAAAGCCTTGTTTATTCCATAGTTGATTGTTTTGCCAAGTAGAAATAATTAAATCAAAAACTGCATCGTAAGATAAACGTTTAGCATTTTTGGAACATAATATTTGTCTATCTTTTTAAAGTATTAATCAGTGCTTTCCAAATACCAATATAATAAACTCTAGCTTTTGCTACGTAGGTGATGGAAGCCTATTTTGAATTGAAATAAATCGCAATTTTTGCAGGTAATAATGCGTTTCCGCAATAAACTGTTTCCATACCCAGGAATTACCCTGTTGTAAAAAAGCTACTAATTAATTTAAATATTAATATGATTGCTGAGGTTACCCCGAACCGATATTTTTTGCCCATTCTTTTAAAACGACGGTTATAGCTAATTCCAGAGGAAAATTCGCTGTTAGTAAAAATTCTTTTCTAATATTTCATATTTTAAAGTTTTTTACAAGAGTATCTGTCAAAATGAAGTGAATGATCTTCAGGGGAATGAAAGATGACGTCTTAGTCTTGCAATTAGATCAATATATTCAGTTCGCAGTCTCAGAATTTATCCTCTTTTGAAATTCTGAGAATTGAGTTGTATATATTCTGATAAGGATAATATTCCCAATGAAATAACTGAATAATAGTTCTTCATTGTTATATGACACTATATTATCACAATATGAATTAATGTATTCTTAGATGTACCTATACTTAATTTGGTTTCCAACTCAATTAATATAAGAAGTTGATGATTAAACTTATATATTATAATATTCAATAACATGGTTTACATATTTATCTTAGTTGGCCTTTTTAAATTGAGTTGCCACCTCTTTTAGCGGTTTCTGCTTTTCTGCTTTTTCATATTAGCCAATGGAAGTGCAAAGACTAATCAGTGGATTAAGGAAACGTTTATGTTGTATAATTTCAAATGACCTCTCATAATATTTTCTTACGTAACACTTTAATTAAATTAGAATTAGATCCATGTCTTACTAGTAATACTTAGAGATAGTTTTTCTTTCGATCTAACGCAAAAGTTTTGTTGTAGGGGCCTACCTATACATATATAATACATATAAAATTGTAATGGTAAAATTCTGGTACAATTTAAACTATCAGTTTTTTATTTTAGGTGAAATTTCGTTAAGTTCTTCGGCGTATGCAAAATGTATGTTATATATTTACTATGTTTTTAAATAAAAAAAAATAATTGCACTTAAATATATGATAGTTTTGAGCCCCTCACTACTTTTATACTGTATGTGATTGCGAAAAATAAAATATGGTAACGAGATTAAAACAATACTTTCTAACAAATGTGTAAAATCAAGGAACCCTGAGTCCTAGAAAATGCTTTTGAAAATAAAACCGGAAGGAGAAGGCACAGCAATTGTCAACACTCTCAGAAGTCGCTTTAGAAATGAGACTGCATTGAGGGCTGTGAGGACTGTTGCTTTCCAAACCCGAATGTTGACGAATCTCACAACATTTCTTTAAATCAAACAGTGCTGCAAAATTGTACATCCAAAGGAATTTCGGTATTCCGTGAAATCTGTAAGCTATTATTTTATTAAGTCTTTCAGGTATAGGTACTTGAAATTGTAAAACAACAATACACTTTTAAATTTACACAAGAATTTTAAACACCACAAACATGACTTTTTAAAATGCATAATTTTACATAAATGATATGCAATTATAATTTTTAGGTTTGAGAATAGCAAGAACTCACATGTTATGGAATCTAATAAATACTTACAAAGATACATGCAAAGATACTGATATTTACAAAGATAAATTACATACCACTTAAAACATAAATTTTACATGATCCAGAGCTTAATGGCTCCTTCCAGTCAACAGATTCCCTTATCTAAAATAACGCAGCTTAAATAAGCGTTCATAAGTTAAAGAATAAGTCGCTTTGGTTTCCATTTCCAAATCGCGAAACTTTGTCCCGGCCTTTTGCGGAAAGTTCATGCAGCGGAAGTGAGCAAACCAATTGTAGTGAATGCACAGTTAAAGCCGGGTGATCTTCGATATTTGGAATACAGTTTTGGTGTTGCTACAAAGGTTCTTGCAATAAGGGGTTCTGAGGAGAGCTCATGTGTGGACTGATAGCTTCTTGTGGGTGTAAATCCCTCACACCAGAAAAAAAACATTGAACTTAACGCAAAATTCAGTTTTCTATATTGTTGGAGAAAGTCAAATCAGCTGCAATATTTAATTTGAATATTCATTTTTGTTTCATTTGTATTTTTTTATCGTCACTTGCAGTTAAAAGCGTGAAATCCGTTACACTCGTTCCATATGGGAAGAATTGCGTCAAATTACATTGTCAAGTCAAGTCATATAAGATAGTCCAGTACATTCCAACATCAAACTAAGGAACGCATATGTTTCTCTTATTGATAAAAACATGTTTGTTCGTACTCCGTAGATTAATTTAAACTTAAGTTTAGAACCTTGAAAACATTATGCTACTCCTTTGTTATTCAAAAATATGAAAAATTTGCTCACTTTTTCAGATTTCCATTTATATTTTCAAAACCATTTCGCACATCTGTATACGTATGTGTCCTCGAATATAACTATAAAGAAGACTGAATTTCAACAATTTAAGCGATTTTGCAGTTTTTCAGCGTTTATGTAATTTGAGTGTTTTTTTTATATAATGGATGGCTTTAAAGATAGGTATACAGATTTTAAGACTCTAAAGACAGTACCAGAATTCATTAAATGAATTTTGTTTTTCGAGTAACAAGGAAGTAGCATAAGGTGTTATTTACATCTTTAAATAACTGTAAGAGCTACTAAAAAAATCAAATCAAATCAGATATTCAGGCGTGTTTGCATGGTTTGCCTTATATTGAGTTAAAATTAACTAGATTATATATTTCCATGTGAATTTTGTTTCTATAGTTATTGCATAACCTATATGAAGTGATTTTATCCAACAATTCTTTGAAAATAATGTTTCACTTTCAATCATTAACATCTCAAAACAAAATCAAAGTAAATCAAACAAAATCAGCTCAAGTAACTTCCAACTTTAAACAAATCTTCTTGCCCTCCTGTTGTTTTGGAAAATGTCCAAATTCCACTATCCAAACAAGTTAAGTACCTTGGTATGCATTTAGAGAAGCGTTCGACTTGGCACACACATATGGTGAAACTACAACACCTTGATCAAAATGTACTGAGGACAAACTGTTTATCTATAAACCTGTCTTAAAGCCACTGTGGACTTACGGGATCCAGCTATGTGGATCTGCTGCCTCTAAAGTTATGTAATATGATGGGGGAACTCCAACATCGAAATATTACAGCGATTTTAGTCTTGATTTCTAAGCAAAAGTCTCAGTGCAACCTGGTATGACTTGAACACAGCGATACCAACATCTCGAAAGTGAAGGCCGAAATCCAAAAATACAACGTGACATATTAAAATAAATTTGAACACCACATGAATTTTCTCGCAATGAACTTGCTGGAAAACAGTGAAAGTGCTTTCAGACTGTCAAGGAATAACATCCCATCCTGGATTTGTCCCTAACATTGGCACAGTGGGTTTACTAATTGTTCATAATTAATTTTAATGAACAGATTGTAAATGTTTGGAAAAAATAAATTCAATTACTATTCTTCTATAGTTACAAATTAAATCAAGTTTACGCGGTGGATTTTATCGGGATTAAATTATTCGATTTGTTTTGACAATGAAGCAGAATTAAGTGAATTAGCGAGGATGTTGAGTGTAAATAATATTCTGTTCGATTTCACACTTAATAAAATTCCTTTTTTCCCTTCATTCTCTGCAAAAAAGAACTATTTGATCGAAATAATCGATCATCCAAGTAGAACCCAGTACTAAAATAGCTAATTAACTTTACACCTTTTGTTAGAATAATTTCAAACATAGATGAAGAAATTTCTAAATCTGTGGTTGAAGTTAAGCGCCTGTTTAAGAACACCTAAGTAATATTCAGTAAAATAGTAACTGTGGTATTTGGGTATTTAAGAGTTCATCGACGAAACGTTCAGTAGATTGAGTATCAGTTAATTTACTCTTAAATACCCATTTACCATATAACTATTATGTTGAATAACTACTCACTTTCACTTAAAAATATCTACTTTTACTAAAAGCTGTTGAATTATCAGCAATTGTAGTTATTCCCATTGAGGTTTGCTTTGTTAAGTAAAATGACCGAAGTCCTAATGGTCTCTTGGTCATTATTCAATTTATTCATGTCTAACTGTTGCTTTGGTTTACCATGCATATTTGCAAAATATAACTGTGAGCAAGAAAAAAATTTACTGCATTTAAAGTGTTATATTTTTTGTACAGTACAAACAGTCTTAAATGATTTTTGGCAGTCCAGTTTAAAAAGTTTAAACCAGCTATCTGAAAACACGGAAAAGATTTAGATCGTGCGTTCCTCGGCGAAGCCGTTGTCTACGGTAATAGGAAACCGCGGCCCGTCCTCGGGCTTCATTCTCGTGCAATACGTCCACTCATTATGTAACTAAACTTGATTTCCCGATTTTCCATTCGTTCATTTGGAAATGAATATGAAGACCTACGACAAAAATTGCCCAGTTTGTTTTTATTAACAATACAGTTTCAGATTAATTATTTTAAAATCCTAGTCTACTGACAACGTTTTTAAGCTCACGGTAGTAACTGGGATTTATGTATATGAAGCCTTAATGAGATGGAATCACAAGATAACGACTTACTGAGGAATTGGAAATAATCCAATCTGGAATTAGATCCGTGGTTCAAACATTATTTACTGGTCATAATTAGCACCTTACAAATTGGCTGTAATGTCTTTTAGGTAAAAATGTTTGAGGGAACAAGAATTTAGATATATCGTATGATTTCGGTGAAAAATGCTTTTCTGCAACTTAATTTCAACCCTAGTAACTGTAGTGGAAACAAAGCAGTTGAAAAAGTAGTAGAAAACTCTTAAGACTACTGAGTTTATAAAGATCACAATTGTTTGTTAACATTGACTCCAAGTTTTTCTCTGATAGTCCTTCGTAAGGCTCGTACAACGGAAATACCTTCACATAAACTACCTGTTATTCCTCTATTACTGGAATGTCAATTAAGTTTCATTTCTTTGTAATAAGTGTGCTATAATCAAGTTTTGGACAATTAAGTAGGTATACATTCGTACATTCTTATTTAATATGATTGAAAAGTAAAGCAAAACATTGTCTTGAATTTTCTCTGTGATAATGGCGTTTCATCAGGTGTCTGTTTTCCCGTTACATGATGACAATTTTTCTAGTAGTCTTGATAAAAACATAGTTCTGCCAATGTAACAGATGATGTTGCCACACGCTATCGTCATTTGTTCAGACCTAGTCGCATACGTACTAGCTACAAAAGCTTTTCTTGTCCAGATATGTTAATTTTTCGTATTAAATTGATATTTTATATAATTGATAAATAATATCAATAGGCAGTTATAACATTTTTCTGATCATTCTACGTGTCCGTTTGACAGCCCCATTAAGCTTCATGAATTGGAAAAAATGACGGTGCATCTCAGCAGGCAACTGAAGTAACGTAAATTAGCTTTAGGAACGCAAACATGTTGGTTTTTAAGTGTTAAATTTATACAGGTGAGCTACTGCAGTTTATTATATTGAGTTAATTCATAATTTGACTGTGCCCCCATTTGATACCTGAAAGCTGAAAATATGAATTTCGTAAATAAAGGTTCGTTGAGGCGTTTTAAAGTTTTATTGAGACTGCTTTATTTAAAAGAGATTCCTCTCATTACTTCTAGTGCTGTAACTATGTCATTACGAGCATGAATCATAATACCTATTTTATAACAATTAAACTAAAACATCGTGAGGGATTTAAAGAAATAACAGATTACTTAACGGATTCCTTGATATGCATGGGGTTTCACATCTCGTTCTACGGAAGGATACGGTACACGGATTGTTATTGTTTGAAAGGCAAGATGTCTCAAGAAACACTTCAAGGACTCTTTAATAAGCTTCCCCGAGAATGAAATGTATTTACAAACTAGCCTCTTGTCTTCTTAAGTGAAATGTTACCCTTTAAGCATATATTTGTGTACCAATCTGTATTTCAATGAACCCTTTTTTATGTATCTTAAATTGAATGATGAAATTAAAAATTAGGAAATTAAAATATTCTATTGTGAAATAGCCTAATTTCTTTCAGTAGGAATGACAACAGGCACATAAAAAAAGTGAATAGTAATTCCTTAATATATATGCAATCTTGTAAAAATGTATTTAGATATTATTTTGCCTCAAGACGTCATTATTGTAATTCCAGAGGAAAAACGTACCAGCGTTGATTTCACATCAAAATTAAAATGAATACCTTCACTTTTACCCTATTTTTTCCGACGTTTTTCAAAATAAATGTGCATTCACACACGTCCGTTTGTTAAATATTTATGTGAAATTAGAATTTAATTGATAGATTTAAAATGACGGCCTGTTTTGATGGGTCAGCAGTTTAAATTTCAAATATTTAGGATGTTATATGAAATAAACCCATTGGTTTCTCTCTGTCCAAAATAGAATGCTTTTTTAAAGTTTAGGTTGAATAAAATTATGTAAAGTTAGACAAATTGCCATACGTTTATTATAAATTTAATAAAGAGAATACTCTGTTAACGTATATATATATTGATTTTGATCAACGGATTTTAATATAATATCATAAAAATATGTTTGCCTATTTGAGCTACCCAAAATATTTAGTAAGACCCGCTGTATTTATTCTTTATTCGCTACCAACTTGTAATTTTGGAGGTAGTAGGTGGAAACTTAGAGACACTGAGGGTGATTTATAACTCCGCTTAGTGGAGACATGGGAAGTTAATGAGGGGTTATCTGTTACCTGGGTTAAAATGGGAAAGGGCATTAATAGTTTGAGATTGAATGTTATTTCTGTTTTACTCAGATCTATATTGTAAAGAACACGAGTGACAATCGTGTTGGTTATATCTGTTATGTGTTAATACGATCTATTGTTTCTAGCTCACGTTTCTAGGGTTAGTCCAATTTTTTATTCCAATTTTCCATAATTTTCTAAAGAATAAACCGTGTCTAAAATAAAACTGATCAATTTCAAAACCTAATAAAACTAGTTTACGCAAACGTCGCCAATCTTGCAGGGGACCACGAGATACCTAAACTCATAAAGTTTCTTCCAATGTTATTAGTAAATATCCGCTGATTCAGTGTCGTTGCTTAGAGTGTTAAAATTAAAAATGTTACCTACAATGAAGAATTAGGCATAACAGGCCCAACACGCTCGCTCCAACGATTCCAGGACATGTCAATATGTATTTTCGATTTATGGGGCTAAATTTATGAATATGTGCTTGAATGTATGATTACAAAGTTAAAAAAGGATATAAAATCACATGGTGATAGGCCTTTGGACCAATAACGTAAGCTTATCGGACTATAGTGCGCAATTCTCTTTTGTATGTAACATATTTTAAGTTTAAAGCTCTGATCGAGTAATAACAGTGAATCAGCAGGTATTCACAAACAACATTCAAATAAACTTTATGAGTCCAGTTAGCACCTGATGGTAACATTCAAAATTGGATACTATTGACTAAGTGGGGCGTACTACTGGGTTTGATTACGTTTTGTAATTGTTCAGTTTTTTTGGGACACGGTGTACATACTTACTAAACGCTCTTGAAAAACTTGTTTTTTTTCGAATGAATCTATTTCCAAACGAAAAGAACTGTCCAAGTACCAAAACTACTAATATTCGACAACGCTCAATAAGTCTCATTAGAAGGCGAAATTAGTTTAAGAAATCCTTGTTAGGTTAAATGATTCATCTCTGGATTACGAGGAACACCACTATCATGTCATCATTATGTGAATATCGTATTTTACTATAAAACAAATAACACCATAGAATAATTATATGTATTTTATGATGTTACCGTACTTCTTTTTATGATTTCACAAATATTTATTTTTTTGTACTTCTCCGTAGAAAATCTTTTTTGTCAAACTTTATTTAATAAAACAAGTTTGATTATAATCTCCAAGTACCAAAACCTACAAATATTCGACAACGCTCAATAAGTCTCATTAGAAGGCGAAATTAGTTTATGAAATCCTAGTTAGGTTAAAAGATTCATCTCTGGATTACGAGGAACACCACTATCATGTCATCATTGTGTGAATATCGTATTTTACTATAAAATAAATAACACCATATTTATAATGTTACCATACTTCTTTTTATGATTTCACAAATATTTGTTTTTTGTACGTTCTCCGTATAAAATCTTTTTTATCAAACTTTATTTATTAAAACAAGGTTGATTATAATCTAATAAATTTAATTAATGATGAAGAGGTAACAGTACAATATTGCTGTCATCTTATAATTTATAATGCCCTTTAAAGAAATGTTTTCAGATGTCATTGTTATGTGTGTTAATACGTATAACCAGAAACCTTCGTTTACGAGGGTGTAGGTTTACTTAATATGTAGCGAAAAAATTCTTTTATGGTTGGTAAGATATTCTTTTATTGTTTTAATTTTATCTAGGAGAAAAAAATCGAGAATGCAAAAGGCTAAAATATAAATATCATTTTAATTCAGTGTTCTATGTAGGTAAAAACTTAATATCCTTCAAAGCAGGTTGATACAATAGGAGTTGTAAAACAAAGTGTTTGTGTCAGAACCCTTTTGTCCATACACAACGGATTGATTCCTTTACCAGACATCGTAAATGCAACCCACTTGCAAATTCCCCTTTATTGCTCCAGTTATCTGTAATCAACTACTGATCTGACTGATATCCTTGAATTTAAAATTATGTCCCTGAATTCTATTGAAATATAAGTGAGTTAATCAGTATAACATAGTTTTGTCAGTAGTTAAATACATATGAATCTAAAATGTTTGATTGTTCCATTTTTGCAGACTAAAATTATGCTCCTCTAGACCTTCAAGAGTTAATTTAGAGGATTGTTGAAAACAAAACTTAAAAGACTGTGACCAACGACAAATATCCAATTGTTTTCCTAACGTGTGTACTGCGATTATTCATACTTCTACCATTGACCCGTTTTTATTAACATTGATTTTGAATGAATGAATGAATGAATGAATGAATGAAAAGTTTATTCCATACAAAAATAAGCTACCACATACAAAGTAATATAAATGCTAGTGATCATAAAGCGTTTTACAAATAATGAAATAAAATTTAAAAAAGTACATAATCGTTGTAGCCTTCAATTAAAAATAATTGTCCAGGAAATCAGCAGACATAGGCAAGTACTGCCTGTGCGTCTGCTGGGTTGCTTTGCAAATGATAAAAATAAGACCAAAAAATTAGGAATAATTAAAAAAGAAAGTTGATAAGAAAGTTTGAGATTGAAGTCGCGAATTGGAGTGGCTATTTCTGTATTCAGAAAAAAAAAACTTTACTAAAAACGCAGAATTAAAAATTTAAAAAAAATTCTTGAGCAACAGTTGGCGGAAATAACTATTTTAGCGAATTTCCCCTATACGGAAGAAGCTGTTACCGTAGTACTCATGGTAAGACCTAAGCCCGAGACCATGATAACTTTTCGTTTTGGGGCCCCTAGAAGCAAAAAACACTATTCGTTCATTTTCATACATATATATATATATATATATTAGAAAAATTCTCTTCATATTTCAGTGTTAAACAGTTTTATTAATTTTCGTCCATCTAGTGAACTTCTTCAGATAAATAAAATGTATAAAAGTGTATAAAATATAAGAAATATAAAAAATAATAATAACCAAACAAAAAATTAACTGGTAAAATTAATTACCGGAAGGGGGGGTAAAGGGGGGTAAACCCCCCCAAAAATGGGTTTTTTGAGTTTTGTACATAGAAAAATAAAAATAATCGAATTTTTGTTGGCACCATTGAATTCAGCTCAAAAAAATAAACAATTTAGAATTTTGAATCACTGCTCTATGTCCATTTGTTACCGAGATATTGAAAGTGGTAAACACAGTACGTTGTCCCAATGTTAACCTTATGGGGAATAAGAAAAATTCTATATCTCACTTATTTCTCAACATATCTTGATAAAACTTGGTAAATGGCTTCTCCTAGTTCAGATCTACTATATATTGAATTAAAACCACCCAGTTTTAATATACCCGTAGCAGGAAACCTGCATACTCATTTGCCATGTTATTCTTATGGAGCTTTCAATAACATGTAAAATCTCGCCATTTTGGATTGAAATAGGCTATGTTGTTTTGCATTTGGAATGCGCTGAGTATGCAGGTCAGCTTCAACGGGGGTATTTAATCCTGAAGGCAAGCAGGAGAGAGAGATGCGGTCGGCGGATAGAAACAGTAGGTAGGTGTCGGCCAGTGTCGGGTCAGACAAGTCTGTAATCGGCCGTGATGATATCATCGGCATTGTCCGTACCTAAGCTGAAGATAAATTCATTTACTCGGATTTTGATTGATTAACTCTCATATTAATCAAACATTATTAATCGGATTACTAATAACGGAGAAATTGTAATTTTTCTCAGTAAAACACGGTTTCATAGTACTAACTCTTTGAAATTTTCATGCTTTTATTCTCTAAATTTACTATTTCTCGGTTACTAGTAGTCTGATTATCATTATCTTGATATCAGCGTTAGTTAGATTTAATTTTGCAATTTTCTGTCTCTTGAATAATTTTTATATATTTTTTGGTTTTTAAGATGTAAAGCTTTGAAAACAAAAACTTTTGCCATTTTTATATATAAAAAATTAGAAATTTGATACTTTTTAAGAATTAGTTCTGAGTAGCGGTAATTAATGTACCAAGGTTTAAGCTTATACTTTAAGTGGTTCGTTGGATATAATTAAATTTGTCAAAAATCACAAACAGACACACAGACGAAAAACGAAGCACTTTAGGACTTATGTTTATATAAACTTTTTTCTTATTTTCACCTCTACAAAATCATCTACTAACATATTTTACCATAATTTTCGGACACACTGTATAAAAATAGGTCTCACTAAAAACTTACACAACTCTAATAAATCTAGTGTCAAAGAACAAATAAGTGCAAATTTAGTAACGGAGCGAAACTAAGACTTTTAATTATTGTTCTCGGTGGAACTAATTACAGTTTTAATAGCAGTTGGCATAATGCCTGGTTGGTTTTGTTTAACTTTGTATTCCAAAGGAACGCTAGAGTTTTGTTTGGATTTATTTTACCTCGTTATTTTTGTGTTGTTTTGGATTAATTAATATTGCTTGAACTTAAATAGTAATAATATTTTCGTTTGAGAAGAGGTACATGCATTTATGCAAATAGAGAGTGTCGTTGTCCTCTCTCTAGTGTCGGGATTATTGCGGGTTCAATACTTCCCGGGCTTCCAAAATACCACCCCATTCAGCATCTAGGACACTACTAGCCGGAAACTGTTTCGTACATTAATTCGGGCTCGACTTTGTGTTTTATGCCACCAGAACTCTCCTCCGTAATAATAAATACGGATAATGGCCGGTTAAGATCGAACATCTTCATCTTCGCCCGAAAAACGGTCTAGTCAAAGCTTAACGCAGTTACAATCAGTACAATTAATTGTCCTCTCCCTGGAACATGGCTCCAACGCTTGTCTGTGGAGTTGCGACGGCGCCAATCTCATCACAGAGCGAAGCCGAACGACTGTGCGATCGGTCCCCTCGAAAAAGATAAAGAAGCACAGCTGTGTCTGCAATGCCGGAACAATAAAGCCAGTCTGAGTTAACACTAAAAAATCGATATTTAAATGTAATTATAATAATTAGCCTTTCCATAGTTTCATGCTCAAAGATTTTCCCTGAGACCATGGATAGCTATTTAAATGTTAGGATAGATGAGTCCTTAGAAGAGGTATTTCATATGCTTTGATAGTTTTTATCACAGAGTGTTAAGTTTATTAGTTATATTCGATTTTAAGAGCTTTAATGATGAGGCCTGACCATATTATTTCGATAACTAGATTAATTTATGGAAGTGTTCCCCAAAGTTGCAAACAATTCGACGATCAATATAAATTTTAAATACTTCCGGCGCCGGCGGGATCACCGCGTTCCAAACATTTTTGATTTATTCATAGTTGCTATTATGGATATACTTTCTTAATGATCGTGACACATCACACCCTACAAATGCAGATTGAACCGATTGGGCTTCTTGTTTGATATTAAGTAAAATGCTCTTTTTATTTACGCTTTATTATTTATAGTTCTGGCGCAACCCCTCATTTCACTTTGGATAAAGATTTGTGAAATGGGACTCCTGGTTCTAATAAGAAAATCTTTAAAACGCCAATACTGTTGAATGAGGTATTGGTAATGAGGTATTTTTAATTTTTTATCCAAAACGCAAAGAATTTATCATCGTTTAACAGTATATTTTATATAATTATTTTACCATTTTAATATCGCTAATAATCTGAAATATTGGTCCAACAGTTTACTCTATGTGGAATTTAGCAATTTTCGTCAACAGCTGAAATAGTTTATCTGTGTAAGTTTTATAAATTTTTCGGTTGATGTCCAAATTACATAACACATTTTTTAGGCATGTATATTTCAATAGAATAAACCATTTATGTCATTTTTCTTTGATGGATGCATTTTTATAAAAATAAATCGTATATCCAAACGTTTTTCAGTAGTATTTGTAGCAAACGACCGCTTGATTCCACAAGAAAACATCTTGAAAGAGCTAGTGTAGTTAACATAGTTCAGTTAAAGTTTAGCCGTGTCGATTTACAACTTTGGACGATTGGTTCAGGTTTCCTCGTTCAAACTTTTAACTGGTCTGAGGAGACTCATTACTTAACAAATTCGATGTTCCCTTATTTATTGCACAATTTATTTAGTTATTTTATTTAAAATACAATAAATAGTTTGCGTGAATACCACTTAATATATAATTTTAGCAAGTAATTTATCTGAATATAACTAAACGTAAGTCTTATTGTCAGCCTTTTAACTTTTCATTTGGCTTAAAACTTTAATAATAACACTTTTTAAATCGAACTCAAGTAAAGCAGGTAGTTTGTGATGGTTCAATGGATATTAAAGGTGCACATCATAATAATACATAGTGGACGGATGGAAGAATATAAAAGCGGAACAGTTGTATTCTGAAGAACAATAAAATTGCTGTGGATAACTCTCCTTTTGTAATTCCTCCAAACCCAAATTAATAAATCATAATTCAGACTCAAAACCAATTGATTCAACTGCAACTTTTTGCTTTCATCCATTACTTTCATTGTTTGAACTTATGTATGTCTGACAAAAGCGTTACAAATTTTTTGATAAAAACCCAACTACAATTTTTATATTGATTCATTTAAACGATCATATACGAACTTATTTCTGATTATAGATGTTTTACCTTTTGTACTGTATTTAAATAAAAAAAAACTTTTTAACATTAGATCAAATGCTATAATTGCTAAATTAAATAATCAAGTAAAGGCCTAAATATTCTTAAGCATGTGCTATAAAATTACTGACATTATTATAGGTATTTTTGAAATATTTTATATATTAGTTAACAATAAATGTTTTGCTAAAAACCGATTAAAAACCTTATTTTTTAGGTACGGCTACAGCTCTCAAGAAAACCAAAATAAGATTAAACATTTGTTGGATAAACCATTTAGGGAATCGGTTTTTGAATAGTACGTATACATCGAATGCCATGTGACTAACCTCATGCGTGATTTCTAATAAAGGTAATAAAAATTAAAATTATATCAATAATTTTTGCAATAAAACAAATTTAATTCTAATTGGTAAAATCTCTATAATTCCATTAGGAATTTCCCGGACTAGTATGTTTAGCATCGATTACGGATTCGTTGTTACGGATTAGTAAGTTACTTCCTGCCAGTTTTTAAGAAGTTTTTTTCTTATCTGCAGCTAGAGATTAACTCTTGCCTCGCGCACGATAAACTTACCAGTTTCCCTGACTTATCCAATAACTTTGCCCAACCTCGTCCCTTATGAATCAAGATAACGCCGCTCTCTTGTTATTAACGATTGTATCTCACGCCCCTCCACCTGTTGAAGTGGAACTAATTCGAGCTTGTTTTAGCTACACACTGTATCATCGTACCTGAAACATAGCAACCGACAACTTTTTTTATTCTGTAAGTACACGAATGAGGCTCAATTGCACATACCTGGATCATACTTCATACTGTCTATTAATTCTGTTTAAAATCTTAATACTTCACCTGACTGAAATAGGTAAGTGACTTCTTTGTAAAAATAAGGATCATAATGAGTTATATTATTTTTTCTTACTTTTTAAACAAACAAATTATTTTGTTTCAGGTAAGAAAAAACGTCGCCTTTTAATGGAACTCTTACCAAATTCGTAAGTAAACTAAATTGATTGCAGTGTTGTAACAAAATTGAAAACTAGACTAAAAAGTGTTTTTTATTGATGTTAAAACATGTTGATTTCATAAAAAGAATCGTAAAATATTGAATAGGCGATTCCTTAATTTAATTTGAATAAGTATCATAGTTTCGTGCTTTGAATACAAGGTTACGGATTAGTCATTAGACTTTGTTAGGCAATTTCTTTCACACACATAACACAGAAATAAGGCAGCAAACACTGAAATAAGCAGCTTTTCACAAAAAATGATGTTAAATCATTTTAATTTTACCCAGAATAATAAAGAAAAAACAAAAAAACTAAAATCGGGAATATATTTTAATAGATTTTTCTTCTCACCTATAATATGTTTAATCATTAATCCAAACACTTTCTACAACGGATACAAATGATTCTTTTTTACAAGACTGATAGTCCTCCTTTTATCTGTTCCTAATACGCTTGGTTTAGTCTTTCATTTGTTACAGTTCCAGTCTTGTGTTACAGGCGGATTGTTCGTGTTTTGACAGTCTGTGTCAAATCCCTTAAAATATATTCTAACAATGCACGTTTCTTCATCTCTGTTTTAGCGAATTTCCCCTATAGGAAAGAAGCTATTACCGTAGGTCTCATGGTAAGACCTAAGCCCAAGACCATGATAACTTTTCGTTTTGGGACCCCCAGAAGCAAAAAACACCATTCGTTTAAATTTTTAGATATATATATATATATATATATATATATATATATTATATATGTGTCTGTAAGCACGATAGCGCTCGCAAAAATGGTCCGATTGGAATGAAATTTGGCATAGAGGTGTAAAGTAGTAATTATTCGGATGAGTTCGAAAACCAGCCCGATCGGACCACTGGAAGGTGGGGTAAAGGGGGATAAACCCCCCAAAAATGGGTTTTTTGGGGTTTTCACATAGAAAAATAAAATTAATCGAATTTTGATTAGCACCATTGAATTCAGCTCGAAAAAACAAACAATTTAGTAATTTGAATCATTGCTCTATGTACATTAGTTACAGAGATATTGTTAGTGGTAAACACAGTACGTTGTCTCAATGTTAACCTTATGGGAAATAAGTAAAATTCTATCCCTCGCTTATTTCTTAACATATCTTAATAAAACTTGGTTTGTGGCTTCATCTAGATGAGATTTAATGTATTTTAGTCTTAAACGAGAGAAATTTCCATTTTTGTGGCAGCAAACCTGCATACTCATTCCCCATGTTATCCTTATGGGCAATTAAAAAATTCTATTTCTTTATTATTTCTAAATATATCTTGATATAACTTGGTATGTAGCTTCTTCTAGATAATATCTACTAAATATTGAAATTAAACCACCTAGTTTAAACATGCCTGCAGCAGCAAACCTGCATAATCATTCCCCATGTTATTCTTATGAAGATTACGAAAACATGTCATGTCTCACTACATTGTTGGAAGTATTTCTTTGGCATTTAAAATTCGCTGAGTATGCAGGTCTGCTGCAACGGGGGTATTTATTTAATGTGTAGTTAAATGTTACACCCAATATGAAGACGAAAATGAAGTTTGTTGATTTAAACACATTTTTCCTTATGGAACACTATTTTTGGAGGCAAATCGTACCTAAAATTTTTTATAGCCGATATACAAAGGTAAAATTATATGTAAGATGGCAGTGTTGTTTTTACCTGACGTGGTGCTTCAATTGACTCAGTGACTACATTTCTTTTAAGGGGATTTTAAAAACCTGCATTGAGGTCAACTATCCCCACGTAATATTAATCGTTAAATTATTATTATAGCTGTTGATTCTGATATTATCTGTAGCCTGTAATATGTATATTGAACAAAATGTTATTGTTTTTAGATATTTAGGACGAACGCAAGCATTATCAAATAAAAACTAAACTAGCACGCAATAACCACTTTATTATTTAAAAAAAAAATTAATTAAATAAACGCGGTTTCTTCACCTTTTAATAACTTTGAGAACTATGGCTTGATATAGACAGGAGTTCATCTCTGAAAGCCGGCGTTACTTCCATTTTTAGCGAATTTCCCCTATATTAGCGAATTTCCCCTATAGCGAAGAAGCTATTACCGTAGGTCTCATGGTAAGACCTAAGCCCAAGACCATAATAACGTTTCGTTTTGGGGCCCCCAGAAGCAAAAAACACCATTAGTTCAAATTTCTAGATAGATATATATATATATGTGTGTCTGTAAGCACGATAGCGCTCGCAAAAATGGTCCGATCGGAATGAAATTTGGCACAGGTGTGTAAGGTAGTAATTATTCGAACGAGTTCGTGAACCAGCCCGATCGGACCACCGGAAGGGGGGGTAAAGCGGGGTAAACCCCCCCAAAAATGGGTTTTTCGAGTTTTTTTATATAGAAAAATAAAATTTATCGAATTTTGGTTAACACCATTGAATTCAGCTCAAAAAAACAAACAATTTAGTAAATTGAATCATTTATCTATGTCCACTGGTTACCGAGATACTGAAAGTGGTAAACACAGTACGTTGTCTCAATGTTAACCTTATGGGGAATAAGTAAAATTCTATATCTCGCTTATTTCAAAACAAATCAAATCAAAATTCTTTATTGTTCGTAAAACATAAAATGCATGAACAATGTCAATTACAATATTGGTTTCATCTTATAAAAAACAACATAGAAGAATGTTTAGGCCTACATGTTTATGCCTATATACAAGGTCTAAATTCAAAATTATTAACAAAATAAAAAAAGGACTTACCCTTTATTCAAACAGAGTATTAAGGTCATAGGGGCATTTTGAAACTAGCCATTTCCTCAGTTCACTTTTAATCTTATTTCCTTTCAGTTCTTTGATTGTCCTTGGTAATTTATTGTAGAACATTGCCCCTCTCACATAAGGGCTGTTAGAGGTCTTTCCTAATCTTCTTTGCACTCTATGTATATTTAGTCTAGACCTAGTGAAATGTTTATGTACATCTTGGTTTCTAATAGTAACATTTTCATCATTGACCACCAGTACAACTGTTTGGTATAAATACATTGCGTACAAGGTCAAAATGTCCAACGAAATAAAAATATCCCTACAAGATCGCCTTTGATCATTACACTTCGCAATAATGCGAAGAGCCCCTCTGTGTAAAATTTCCCAACATATCGTAATGAAACTTGGTTTGTGGCTTCATATAGATGAGATCTAATGTATTTTAGTATAAAATCCCGGATATTACCGTTTTTATGGCAGGAAACCTGCATACTCATTCCCCATGTTATCCTTATGCGAAATAAAAAAATGCAATATCTTCCTTATTTCTTAACATATCTTGATAAAACTTGGTATATGGCTTCTTCTAGTTCAGATCTACTAAACATTGAATTAAAACCACCCTGTTTTAAATTACCTGTTGCAGCAAATCTGCATACTCATTCCCCATGTTATTCTTATGGAGCTTAAAAAACGTGTCAAATCTTGCTATATTGGATTGAAACATGTGCTTTATAATTGAAATTCGCTGAGTATGCAGGTTTGCTGCAACGAGGGTATATTTACAATAATAAATTCCTAACAGTCTTGAAGCATTTATGAGTTCGGTTGGATACGGATTAGGACTGTCAAACAAGGCATTGCTGGTATATCAGTACCTATATAGTAGTACATTAATAAATGTAAAGGTATTTGAAGAAGATGGCATTCATTGTTGAAATGATGCGGAAATTCCTCCGACGGCCGCGTCGAGCGGAGATCACGTTCCAAGATCATTCATCGCGTGTGAGCTTGGCAGAGGTCAAGGTCACTGGTGAATTTTTACAAATCTTAAATTACATTTGTCACAAAGTTACATACCATTTTCAAATATGGCAGTTGTGTTTATAATTTTTGCTGGAGCCTTAAAATTTAATAAATTAAATACAGTTGTTTAGATAACTAAAAAAAATTCATGCAATATGCATGCAATTGTTTGGCGCAATTGTAGTTCAACTGTTAAATGAGTAGGCTTAAGAAACGTTAATTTACTTAAAAAAAACCTATTAATTTAATTGCTACATCCCCATAAACATAATGTCATAATAAATATTCAAACAGTCAGGAAGGCCTGTTACCACCATAGCAGTTATAAAATTGGCTCTTGGAGTTGAAACCTGGAACTACTACAGCACGCACGGTACTGTAGTCGCTTGGCGTGAGATTTAACCAGACAAAATTATGCATATCGAGCTTTTTATCTGTTAAATTTTTGATAAGTTGGCCTCAAAGGACGTCTTTCAACATTCATAAAACTTCGATAGATTACTTGTTAATGTTGCTAAGGTTTATAGTAATTTTAGGACTTAATTCTGTTTATCTCAAATATAAGTTTTTAAAGGTATAGGAACCATTCTTTAAGAGTTACTTTTAGATAATTGACATGATTGACTTATTGAACTTTTTTCAGGTTAATAGGCAAAGGAGAAAAAAAATTAATACAGGAAGTTTTTCTAAACGCTTTGATTAAAAATTGTGAAGGTTTAAATAAAAAAAGAAAATTAATACTATAATATATTTTTAACATTGACAAATTAAAAATAACAACTCTTGTTAAAATATTTATTTATTTTTATTTATAAAAAGTACCTAAAGTTTAAAAATTAACATGCAATAGATACGGCCCACCTTAGGAAACGTTCAATCACATAATAAACTTTTATATTTAAGTGAAGAACTGTATTAAATCGCTACATTCCCTGAAACACTATGTCAGGATAAATATTCAAATAGTTAGGAAGGCCTGTTACCACCCTAGCAGTTATAAAATTGGCTCTTGGAGTTGAACGTTTCAAGAGATGGCAAACATTTGCTGAAAGTTGGTTTCACCTGAGGGAGTTCTGTACCCAAATGTGTTCATGTTTCATGTTAATGCTCACGATAAGCTTCATGTTCGCTGCGACATGAAACTGCCTTTTTCGCCTAATTTTTTTTCTTAAATGTATTGATAAATATCACCTTTCACGTTAACAATTTGTACTTTTACCTTCAAACGGATTAATTACAGGCAAGAAAACAATAGTTTTGCAAAAAAACTAGGCGATTGGTTAGTATTTTATGTTTTGTTTTCTAATTTTCAAGTCGATTTTTCGCATCGCACTTTTGGTACATTTTCATTGGTATTATTTTAAAGTGAAAAATATTGCATACAATAGCTGTACACTTTTATGAATCTTTAAGAATTTAACTGTTTTCAATGATAATCATATACGGAGTAAATTGCAGTTGAACAGTGTATACATTTCTATCACACTATTAGGATTCATCCTGTCTTGACTCGTTCATCCTGTCTCCTTTCTTGGACCCATTCTCTTCTTACTCTATGTGAACGATCTCCTATTTGCATTTACAGACCTATCGACACATCTCGATAGAGCTCAGTTAGAAGGGATGGTCGATGTATCTTTGCAACAGGCGAGACAATGTTCATGACCAATGGTCTAATGATGAACAACTCCAAAAGTCAGCGTATGCATTTTGCTACAAGGCCAAGAACCCATCAAGACCTCGATATTTCGGTCATGGACTCTGTCTCTTCTGCGAGGTTTCTTGGTGTTGTGGTGGACGAAAATATCATGTTTCATTTCTTGTCAATAAGCTCATCAGTTTCGTTATGGAAGTTTTGGCGCCAATTGTTGATCAAGAGACACATAAATGACTGTCTACTACGCCCAAGTGTATTCGTACCTGAGGTATGTTGTGGTCTTCTGGGGAGACTCGGTGGATTCGGGTAGTCTTTGATTGATGGAAATCCAAAAGATCATCAGAGTCTCAGCTGATCATCAGGCGGTGTTTCAGCTGCAGTACCGGCAGTCTTGTAGACCACACTTCATCAGTTCTAAAATTGTTCCCCTTGCCTCTTCATATATCTTTGAATCCAATTCAAAACAAGGTTTTTTGGTTTTGTGTTTCATCAAATCCAATCCAGATCTTTTTTCAAAAAAACCATTACACATACCTACCAGCTGAGGCATGACATACTTCACTACCCGATCCACCGCCCAACCCTCTATGAAAAGAGAGCCTATTACTCTGCATTGAAGGTGTTCGATATGCTCCCCGAACCAATCAAACAAGAGCACTATTTAATGAGGTTTAGGCACTCCCTGAGGAACCATCTCACGAGTCGGGCGTACTATTTGAAAGAGTACCTTTAAAATAACTCTTAAATGACATTTTGTGTCTGTAGAAAGTTGTCTGCATTTCTTGTAAATTGTTGGTTATTTTAATTACTTAAATTAAGACATTATTTTGGCAAGTCATATGTTTACTTAGCCTATAGCTTAAATAACGTAAACCAATATGACACTAGTAAATAAAAAAAGTCTTGGTAAGCTGGTCTGTAGTAGAAACAGAACTTAAAGGTGGTCTGCACTTTTACGCAATCTGGCTAATGTTTCATACTTAAAGGCAATGTTTGAGAATAATGACATCACTGACATCAGGACTGTCAAGTTATTCAGCGCGATTAAAGGTGATCAGTATACTAAATTAATAATAGATGAAATCCGTTGGAATCAAGCCGAGTTGATCACGATGATTGCTGTGTAGTGACGTAATGAATTTTAATGCGTACATTACAGGTACCTATTGAAGTGTTTTCAAGTATTATTTTAAATTGTTTTTACTATAATGTGAAAGCTTTTACAACGATATCTTACAAAAATATTTTTTTGACAACAATATACTGTTTGGTATGTTTCATAAAACACATATAACAGTCAGATGGGAAATTAATTAACAAAGAAAGGTACAACTGTATATAGTTGAGCGAACAGCCTCAGAATCAATTAGCATTAACATCGCCTGGAAGCCATATGAATTTTGTCAATATAGCTGAAGGCCATGGGTAGCTATTGTTGAATATTAATTTAAGAACTTTATTTAGGCAATGTTGCAAATTATTCCATGTTGAAGTCTCGATTCCGATGTAAGGTCATGAAGTAATCGAACTTTGATGGATATAAATCTATTCTTTACTTGGTGACATGGTATTTCATGACCATTGAAACTATTATTGAGACCACTGAAACTCTTATTGCATTTTGCAATATTTTATCACTGTTGAAATGAGCAATCACATTAAGTAATCCATCCACTGTGATTATTGTCATTTAATAGGACTGTATTGTCTACGGCACGCTGCCCTTGTAGGCTTACGCCCAATATTGGCGGTCCTCGCTCCTGCAAGCGCCGCCTGCTCATGACTGCGTCCAGTCAGTCCTGCTGTACGGAGCGGAGGTTTAAGTAGGTACATGCACTCGAGAAGCGAGTCTTCCGACACTGGCTTGCCCGAGTCCAGCGCCGAGGAGCTCTGCGAGTCGCTTCGGCCTACCGCACAGTCCCCGAGCCTCCTGTGATGGTAATCGCCGGAGTCATCCCCGTCCTCTTCCTCGCGAGGGAGAGTCATGCGATATATCGGGCCTGAAGTAGGCCGGGAAACAGCTGCCAAGGAAGAGCGCGACCGTGGCTTCGAATCCTGGCAGCGCGACTGGCAAGCCGAGCCGAGGGGACGTTGGACCTTCCAGCTCATACCTTCCGTCCGACCATGGGTGGAACGGCAGCACGGCGAGGTCGATTACTACGTGACCCAGTTTATTTCTGGTCACGGGTACTCCCGAGCCTACCTGCACCGGATGGGTAAAGTCGCCAGCTCGGACTGTCTAGTCTGCGGACAACGAGCCCCTCAGTGTGCGTAAACGCATTCCACCTCCTACCCCCCCACCCCCCCCACACACACACACACACACACACATACACACACACACACACACACACACACACACACACACACACACACACACACACACACACACACACAAAAGTCTAGGGCATTTTTTAGTTGGAAGGGGGTTCTTGCCTGAGGTAGTTTAATTGAGTCCATTAGGAAACATGCAGAAAGTTTAGAATTATTGGATGAAACTCTTAACTGATAGCTGGAATTATCGGATGAAAACTCTTAACTGAACGCCCCCAGCCCCGTTTCCAGGTAGTTTGCGACTTTCAAAACCCAATTGTGATTAGATTACATTTTTATAAAACCATAACGATTGAAAAAAGAAAATTTATAAATATAATATTTATTTAAAATCAGATTCGAATATTGTAAAATCATTCCCAATATTTATGTAAAAGAGGGTTTAGATCTTTAAATTTAAATTGTAAAAGAAGGCATCTAGTTTACGGTATAACAACGTTTTAGGGTCTCCCTTAGTTCCTAAGCAATAAATTTTGCCTCCGCTTATGCTTTTTAGGGGCTACATATATTTTGAAAGCTCTAATTAAATTTCCGAAAAAAACTGGTAATACAGACAGCAGCGGCTGCATCAGTAACCCCCGGTTAATTATGTTCATTGCCATTAGTTTTAGCCACATAATGAATTTTAATGTTCACAGACCCAATGATTTGTTTATTTTTTTTAAATAGGCTAACATGATCGTTATTTTAGGGTACAGATCAAAAGTTTTTATTTTATTTTATTATTATTATTATTATTATTATTTTTTTTTTTTTACTTTTGCAAAGATTTTTAATGACTTCTTTATTTAGTGTTTGTTCTTGTCAGACGGCTGTGAGCAGTCGACTAGTTAATCAGTCGAGCAATCATTTACAAACACTCTAGAGATGAAAGGGGCCAAACAAACGAGCCGGGCCGATGAAGCACTCGTGTGTTTGTGTAAAAATGTTTCTTGCTAAATGGTCATTTTAATGTTCCTGGTTTCAGACCATGCAATTTATTTGTGCTTTATCAGAAGAGTTAATTAATTAGCTGAAATAAGATTAAGAATACATTGGATATAAATTACTCTAAAGTAAATTTTGGTATTTTTAAATGCTAAATCATTATGTGTATTTGTTTCATGGTTCAGATATGCTACTTCTACTTAAAAGAAAGACTCTAAACTCATGGTATAATTAAAATAAAAGATTAAGGCTTTTTTAAGGTCAGGTGAATAATTTTTAATTAAGTAGTAAATCTTTAATTCGACCCTAATTCGTAAAACCGAAGATGAAGAATGTATACAGATTGATAATTTTACGCCCCCGTTTCTTTTGGTTGCATAGTTATTATCGGCTAAATCTGGCGAAGGATTAAAGATTTACTGTTGACGAGAGTTATTGTGATACCAGTGCAATTGGCAGCTAAACAGCCCAAAACAAAATAAACCAGATAAAACGAGCTCGCTAAATTCTTTTAGTTGCCAACTCGAATGTAAAACTAAGGTAGCTAAGTTCCTGAACATCATATCGATTGATGAATTGAACATCAGAGTCTACAATTCATTTCGACGAAATAATTGTGTTCAATGAGTTTAGAGAAATTTAGTTCCTTATCTTGACGGCCTAAACCAATGTAATAACTCATAATTCGTTGTATGAATTTGCTTGCTTATATTGTGCTGCATTACTTTGTCAAAATACGAATCAATTATTGTTAATGTTTGCTTCATTCATGGACTTATTTTGTCATACTGAATGAGCAAAATATATTAAAAGCCGTCTTAAATTGAAGATATTATTACGCGGATCCAATTCATGTAGCTGAATGTGCACGCGCCTTTAATTAAACGTGATTATTTACTAAAACAAACATTAGTCATAGATGTAATCCCCTTGTAGGCTGAACTTTCCTAATTGTTTACACCTTATATGAGTCATTACTCCGAAGGACGTTCATTACACAAGGATGTTCTTTCTATACACACATTCATTATTTTGAGTATTGCATATCGTAAAAAACTAAGAAATTTCATAGGAAATTAAAGTAGATTCTCTTTTTTTGTAAGAAAATAAGTTTTGAATAGAAACAAGTTTAAAATTGAAATACATTTTATTTTCTCTCTCAAAGTTAAACCCCTCAACGTTGTTTGTTTTTTGATCGATTACCCTCTGTTTTTCAAATGTCTGAAAGCTTTGATAAAACATGTCGTGTATTATTAACAAAAGTTTACAAATATCTTTTGTTGATGTCTATATTTTAGCACAAAATCAGCTTGAGATTTCTAGTTTTAGCCCGGATTGAATAATTATATTATGATAATACGAAATTAATGTTCAATATTTACCTATAAACATTTTGACGGCGTCTTTATAATGTATAAATAAAATATAATTTTCAGTGTCCAATGAGAATTGCAAATTTCACGTTCCTTTAAAAAAAAAACTGTATGCCCTTAATTGGATGTATCACATCTCGCTGTTCAATCTTTAGGGAATCTGTACAATTCAAGATTGGAAGCTTCTTGTTGGAGAGACAAAACTCCTACCAGGTTAAAAGATAAGAACTGCTTTATAAGCAGTCCCACGAGTCTAATGTTTCCTCATTGCCAACTAAGCTTGTTCTCTTTATAATTTAAAAAATACACCGTATCTTTACATTTATAAATTTAAAAAGCTTATCATTTTGAACTAGCATGAAAGTACCTCGCCCCAGGAAGTGGGCTTCAGTTTTAAGGAACGTATTTTGGTATATATAGGTTACTAAAACCAACAACGCGTTTTTATTAAACTAGAATCCATCAGATAATAATAATATTCATCCATCATAATTTATTTCATACAGTGACAACATTTTTCCTGATTTTAAAATCTTATCTTGTTTATTCTTATAGAACAGTTCAACACTGACAATTATTAATTATGGAATACAATGTTCAATTACGTGTTTACGAGGTCAACAATGATGTTTTTAAATGTTTGGTATCAATGACTTTAAATTGAATAGTCTGTTCTTCCTGTGGCTAGAGTAAAAGAGATTGGAATAACATTTAAGTTATGAATTTGTTATTACCGTATACACATATGCCTCAAGAAACCAGTTTGGTTTTTTCTACTGGCTTTAGGTGTACAAATCATCAATAATTCAATTCATTGTTTGATTTTTTCCCGGCTTTAAAAATGGTTTTTCATTACAATTATCACATTCGAAACTTTTTACTTTCATATTAGTCTGAAGTGTACAGCGATAGCAACTTAAAATCTAAATAGATACCTAAGAGCTTCATATTAATATTTAAATACATCCAAGAGCTTCACATTAATACCTACACTAGGATTCGAATTAAAATTAGGCTTAAGAGAAAAGATTGTGTGCTGTGTTTTATCTTGGTCTGTTTACAACTTATTGCTACGGTGCCCAGCATTTGCTTGGTGAAGTTTCATTGTTATCAATGTCGAAATTAGAGGTGTGTTTGATTGGAGTCACAAAAGTGACATCATTGGCAAACACGAGGTTTCGCAGGTTCAATTAAGCTGAGGTCTTTTATAATCACTAAAAATAGATAATGAACTTTTGCCGCCCCCTTGTGGTACCTCGTATTTTATCACAGCGCTTTCAGAAAATATATTTTTTGGAATCAAATTCTTTGAAACCGATTGTTGAGGTTGGATCCAAATAGTTCATTTAAACAACCACAATACAATAAATTTTTTTCACAGTCCCAATTTTTTAGTAGATTGAGTTTCTAGGTAGGCATATTTTTGTTATTTTAGGAAGTTTATTTTTTCAGATACGTATTTACGTAGTCATTTAGTTGAAAGTACTAAGGAAATCCAGTTATTATGGTAAAACAACAGATTATTACAGTTTTCATTCGATACCACGTAGTGAATATAAGAGTAGGAAGTCAAAAACCTCAGAGGGGTTTACGTTTACCCCGCTCACTGGTGATAGAGCGAGTTAAAGTCTTACTTGAGTTGAAAGAAGAAGTTTTATTGTTTTGGTTTCGTATAAGTGATCAAAACTATATTTATTTCCATGACACATGCAATTATTTTCCTCACCAATTTTTAAATTAACCTATAGACGACTTGTTACGCTGTCATCAATAGGCCACATTTGAAATCATGGGAGCTATTCTAAAGGGTATACTTTTTAAGGGTTCTCGATTTACAAAGCAGTGATGATAAACTTTCATTGGCTTTACTTTTTTTTTTTTTTTTTTTTTTTTTTTTTTTTTGGGTAGGAGGTGGAATGCGTTTACGCACACTGAGGGGCTCGTTGTCCCCTCAGTAGTGTCGGACTCCCACGAGCTCGATGTCCCGTGAACTACCGACTAAACCACCTCCCTCGGCACCGAGGACACTAGCCTGGAACTGTTTCACACATTACTTCGGGCTAGGCCTTTAATATTACGCCGCTAGGGCAACCTCCGTGGGGAAATGCTGAGGATTAAGGCCGATCGAGGTCGACCTTTTTCGCCCGAAGAATGGCCTGGACGTAGTGCTTGACACAGTTCCAGTTGCCCTCTCCCTGGAGCATAGCTCCAACGATGTTGTTTGGGCTGACGATCACGCCGATCTCAGATGAAAGCGAGGCTCGGCGGACGTGCCAACGGTCGCACTGAAAGAAGGTGTGCTCGGACGTATCTGGGATGCCGGGGCAATACAGACAGTCCGGGCTGGCGACTTTGCCCATCCGGTGCAGATAGGCTCGGAAGTACCCGTGTCCAGAAAGAAACTGGGTCACGTAGTAATCGACCTCGCCGTGCTGCCGCTCCACCCATGGTCGGACGGAAGGTATGAGCTGGAAGGTCCAACGTCCCCTCGGCTCGGCTTCCCAGTCGCGCTGCCAGGAGTCGAAGCTGCGATCGCGCTCTTCCCTGGCAGCTGTTTCCCGGCCCACTTCAGGCCTCCTCCGGTAAATCGCCTGCCTCTCCCTCGCGAGAAAGAGGACGGGGATGACTCCGGCGATCACCATCACAGCAGGCTCGGAGACTGTGCGGTAGGCCGAAGCGACCCGCAGAGCTCCTCGGCGCTGGACTCGGGCAAGCCGGTCTCGGTAGACTCGCTTCTCGAGTGCGTGAGCCCATACCTCCGCCCCGTACAGCAAGACTGACTGGACGGCAGTCATGAGCAGACGGCGCTTGCAGGAACGAGGACCGCCGACATTGGGCATAAGCCTACCAAGGGCAGCGACACCCTTAGCGGCTTTGTCGGCGGCGCGCTGGATCTGCTCGCCGAAAGACAGTCTGCTGTCGACCATGACTCCCAGGTACTTTGCAGCAGGCTTAGTCTCGAGTGTGACGTCACCTATCTGCACCGGGAACACGGTGTTTATCCTCTTTTTGGTGAGGACGACGATCTCCGTCTTACTGATAGCCAGGGACAAGCCGTGATCTCGCATCCACCCGTTGACCTTGGCCATTACAACGCTGAGCCTCAGTTTTGCCTGCTCGACGTTCCTCGCAGCGATCAAGGCAGCGACGTCGTCAGCATAGCCAACGAGGCGGGTCTCATCGGGCATGTCTAGCCTCAGCAAGCTGTCGTAGGACACGTTCCAGAGATCTGGTCCGAGAATGGACCCCTGCGCAGCCCCGGAAGTGATGGGAATGCGCCGCTGACCTTCGGTCGTGTCGTACAACAGAACGCGGTCTGACAGATACGCTTCTATCATACGCAGGAGGTAGGAGGGAACTTGGAACGTATGCTCAAGCGCCCACAGCATATCGCTCCACCTGGCGGAGTTAAAAGCGTTCTTCACGTCGAGCGTGACGAGAAGGACCACGCGGCGCGACCAATGGTTGTGGTCCTCCGCCCTCCGCACTGCCTCAACTACCTCCTGAATAGCGTCGATGGTAGAGCGACCGGATCTGAAGCCGTACTGCTGCGGGGACAAGTCCCCCGCAGAGACGATGGCCTCGGTCAGCCTGATGCGCAGGAGCTTCTCAAGCACTTTCCCGGCCGTGTCGAGCATACACAGGGGTCGGAAAGAAGAAGGGGTCCCCGGTGTGCTCTTCGCCTTCGGGATAAGAACAAGGCGGGCAACCTTCCACGAAGAAAAGAAAACGCCTTCCGCCAGACACGCGTTGAACATATCGAGCAGAAGCCTTGGATTCACCTCCGCACCGAGCTTGAGCACCTCCGCCGGAATGCCATCGGGACCGGGCGCTCTTCTGGGTCGTAGGGATCGGACGGCAGCGGTGAGTTCCTCTTCCCGGAAAACTGGGAAGGCGCCTACCTCTCCGAATTCCCTGACTGGCCGAACTGGGTGGCTGGGAAACAGTGTATCGACGACGGCGGCCATGGCTTGTGGTTCCATGACCGCAGGTGGTGAGCGAACCCCTAGCTTCTGGGTTACAAGTTTGTAGCCCATCCCCCAGGGGTCGTTGTCGATATCCTGACACAGCTGCTTCCAGCACCTGACTTTACTCCGGTTGATGGCACCGCGGAGCTCTCGGCGGGCCGCTCTATGCTCAGCCGATCTGGCATTTGCATCAGGGCGGTTACTGGCTCGCTGCGCAGCTCGTCGGAGACCAAGGCATCTCCTCCGGAGTTCCGCGATTTCAGGCGTCCACCAGTAAACCGGCTTCTTCCTGTGGCGGCGGGAAACTCCGGGCATCGACTGCTCACACGCGGTCGCGATGAGACGCATCGTCGATGCTGCCAGATCTTCGGCGCTTATGAAATTCTCAATGCTCTGGTCTTTAATTACGTTTGTAAAAGTTTCTTTGCTCAGACGACTGGTGTTCCAGCGTCGAGCCAGAGGAGCAGGTTCAGCGCGCAAGCGCACACCCTCGGGAAGGACCTTGAAAAGGATCGCCTGGTGGTCGCTGGAGGAGTAGTCCTCGCAGACACGCCAGTCGGAGATCCGCTGGGCAATCCCTTCGGAGGCAAGGGATATGTCTGGGATCGTCTCTCTGCACCCCGGACGGCGAAAGGTGGAAATGCCGCCCGTGTTGAGGATACAGAGGCCCGACCTGGCAGCCGACTTGAGGATGTAACGACCTCGAGTGTCGGTCCGCGGGGAACCCCATTCCACGGCTTTGGCGTTAAAGTCGCCACCGACTATGACCCCGCCAGAGGTGTTCATGATCTTTTCCTCGATGGAATCGACCATGTGGCGGTAGTCTACGATCGGTTGGTTAGGCGTGAGGTAACAGGAGAAGACAGTGAAACCCCTGCTCCTCACCCAAACGAAGCCGTTGCCCGATCCGGAATCGAGAACAGGCACCTTCCCGAGGTCCAAGATCCATATCGCCGCAGTGCCGGAGGGATCCGAGAACCACTGCGCGGAGCGTCGGTTCTGGTACTGCTCACTGAGAAGCAGTAGGTCAGCACCCTGCTCCGTGGCGAACTGGAACAGCAAGTCGTTTGCTGTCCTGCTCCTCTGCATATTAAGTTGCAGAACACTGATCATTTCTTTTGTGTTTGGCGAAGCTCCTGGATGGCCTGCCTGTACTGCACGCAACGACCTGACCCAGCGGAATACTTGACCTGGTCGCCCTTCAAGCCGGCTTCAGTACACAGGACACAGGACAACGCTGCATTGCATGCGCTGGCCTTGTGGTCCTGGCCGCCGCACTTGAAGCAGAGCTTGCTTCTATCGGGTCCAGGGCAACGATTAGCGACGTGACCGAACCCCAGACATTTAAAACATCTGGAGGCCACGAGCTTTTCGCGCACCCGACAGCTCACATACCAGACTTTGAGGTGGCCCTTCTCCAGGAGCTTCGCAGCTGCTCTGGCTCCCAGCGTGAGGATCGCCACCTTCTGACCCCGAGCGTTCGCCTTTGAGAGGAAGGTTTTCACCTCGACGTTGTCGCCGATGGCGGATTTGACGGCAGCGGTCACCTCTGCCTCGGTCGTCAGCTCGTCAAGGTCCCTCACCTCCAGCGTCGACTTGGGTTCGAGAACGCGGACGGTCGCGTTCGCCCCCAAGATGGTCTGCAGGTCCTCGCTGAAGGCGGCTTTGCTTTTGGAGGCGTCACCGAGCTCGACCAAAAGATCGCCGGCTCGGGTCTTCCTCATGCCCTTGATGACGGCGCCCTTCTCATCGGGCTTCGCTTTGCTGCGAATTTCGCCCAGCACGTCGGCGTAGGATTTCCCCTCCGACGGCTTGATGAGAAGAGCGTCCGGCCGCTGCTTGCGGGACTTCTTCCTCGGCGCCTTCTTCTTGTCCTGAGTGCCAGGCTGGCATCCAGGCAGCTGGGGAGGGTCTCTCTTCTTCCCCCTCTTCCTGACGACGTCGGTCCATTTTTCGGGGTCCGATGTCTCCCCTGGACCGTTTCCTCGAGGTTTTTTCTCAGCCTCCGGTTGGGCGGGGCTGGAAGCGGCCCGCTTCCCACCGGCTGGCTGAGCCTTTACCCGCAATGACGGGGTCGTCTGCGTCGAAGCAGTCACCGACTCACATGACTGCCACGACCTCCTCAGCTGGATGATGTGGTGAAGGCTGGCCTCCAATTGGACGATGCCATCCTTCACATCCTGACTGATGTTCTTCTGCCGGGTGGTCGCGGCCTTCATCACAGCGAGGGTGTCGAAGCACTTTTTGATGTGCTCCTCCTCCTGCTGCCTGGCGAGCGCGATGACCGCCTCGAAGGGAGACGGGTTGGCGTCCATTGGTACGTTGTCTCCATCGGGTTGCTTCTCAGTGGCCGCAGATGTTCTGGCCACCGATGAGGCAGGTGTCACGTTGCGGCCTGGCGGCGATCTCGTGAGGCGGGACCTTCGTCGAAGGGGCTAGCCACCTCACCCGTGAGCCCGCTCGGAGAAGCGGTTGATTTCGTTGTTGGGGTTAGGGTACCCCGGAAAGAGTCTGGCACCTTTTCAGACGTATTTTTATTGTTTGCTGCCATCATGTCTGGTTTGGCCCCCAAGACTAGGCATTTGACCCCCCAAAATGTGCCCCAATGAAAAAGTCAGACCGACCCATCACCAGAGCAACTATATCCGTGTTCGACCGCCTCCAAAACACCGGCGGTCCTAGACGAGCAGTGGCCTCGGCAGAGCCCCCCCGTGACCGCAGCGGGGCCCTATCCGGTCGCCAACCGGCACCGCCACGGCCAAGGGGATTTTCGCCGGCTGATAGGGCAGCCAGGTCAGCTGGCTGGGCTGACCCGGGCCCCTGTACTATCCGGCAGCCTGGGAGGTGCAGAACCCAGTTTTTAAGCTGTACCCTCTGCTCGTCCTAGACCCCCAGCGCAGTGGAGGTTGAAGAACACAGAGTCAACCCGGCGAGTAGGACGGAATGATTTAGAAAAACAACCGGGCTATTGAAATGATTCGGAGAATGGAGTTGTGAAAAGGAGACGCGAAAAAGGACCAGTGCGCCCCCCTCCCCTTTTAGTCGGCTCTTTCGACAAGCAGGGGATACTGTTGGACATTCTGTCCCGGCCCAACACGGGAATCATTGGCTTTACTAAAAGCTACATTTTTCATAATAATCTTTTAGAATTCTAGAAGCTTAACAATTTCCTAAATCAGTGTTTTGACGACAATTTTTTGGATCTATTATATTTCAGTGATCTTTTAATAAAAATTAAAAACCCAAGAACTACTACTTGAGAGGAGCAAAAAACAATTCGAATGACTTACTAAATTTGTACAAATGTCTTTGCCTCTGCTCTTATTCATAAGGGTTTGTGGACTTGAGCCGTGAAGCGCATACATCCGTCGCGTCGGTCGTTTTGTGGTAAGGGTGTGAATATGCAACACACGAGTTGGGCTTTGAATAATTTAATTTTCCTTTACATGTTTGTATAATTGCTTTCATAGTTCACAACGATTATAATTATTATCGTATAACCTCTTTTCTAACATGTATAATTGCTTTCATAGTTCACAACGAATATAATTATTATTGTATAACCTCTATTCTAACATCAAGATTGTTTCTAAATAAAAATTAACAATATTTTATTTGTTATCGTTTTGGTCAAGGGTAATGCTTGAAAATGTCGAGTATTTACTTAAACTTCACCTAGTATGACGTCCTTGTAAAACGTTTTTAAGAACATACCCTTGATTTTTACTTTACGAGATTTACTATAAGCCTCTTACAATTTATGAACAAATTAGAGAAAAAAAAGATTTGATTACATGATTTTTTAGTACATAATAATATAAACGTACGCTTCGGTTGGTTATGACAATGCTGGGGTTTAATTTAAAATCTGTTATGATGCAATCTCTCTCGAGGGCTAAATATTTAATCAAAACCACCTTTGTCGCTGATGCTATTCATGAATAACAATTCTGCTAGTCATAAATGTACGTTAAAATAATCAAGCCTCTTTTGGTCACAATGAACTGTCTATCAAAAGCGTATAACGGTAACCTCATTCTGCTAATTTAAAAAGTCCAACCTTGCTGTCGAATCTTGCCATCCAAGAATAGTTGAAAAACTTACTCAAAACTTGTGGCCAAATAGTGGTAATCATGTACAGCAAAACATCATAAAAGTCTAAAAGACACGTAACGCGTCTTTCAGTACGTATCACAAAGTCCTCGTGAATAGAATATTTTAATGTTTTCTCTTTGACGAAAATAAGTCCCTTCAAGTTAAAGTTACTCGGACACTCCGGACGCCCACTTACCCCTTAAACCAATGCGGGCGAAACGGAAAAAATCTTTGAAATGTGTTAACTTAATGAGCACATCACGTGAGTGTATCACGGTTGTAAGTTAACGTTTTGTTTTGACGAAAAAGAATAACTCCTGTAATATTATAGTAATGATAATTTATAAACGAATAAAATAATTGCGCCTCCTTTCTTCAAAATATTACTACCTTGAGCCCTAGTATGTGGAAATTACTGCCACGAGTGCAGCTAGTTTGACCTTGGTGACGTCATTCATGGCTAGGTATCAAAGTGAAGAAACAAACCTTCTTTCAGAAATCTGTTTGTCCGACTTTAAAATAGCACCATATTTGTATTTGTATTATTCATAAAAGACAATTACTATTTAGCTTTCTTATAAACAAATAAATAGTTGCTGAATCATACTTGAATGATAGTGAAAAAAAATCTTGAACTATAATCTAATTGAAATGTATAACATTGCCATCAGGTTATAACTTATAAACGTTAGATTAAGTTTTCTTTTTTAGATCTGATCTAGCTTTATGGGTGGTTTATAATCTATAAAAAGATTTACCGATAAATCGCCGCGTCTCACCGAGTGGACGAGCGTTTCTGAAAGGAGTGATATCGGATAAAGCCGCACTCCTGAACGTTGAAGGTGAAATAAAAGGGCTTCCAATCATTGTAAGAGGCGCTTTGTTCAATAAATCATGGAACTGCTCAGGAGTTACTCATTGAATAACAATATAAACATAACTCTGACTAGTCAAATGTTAAAATATGATTACGGTGAGGGCAAATGACAAATGAGTTTAAAATTAATCAATGGACTGTTCTTTAATGTCACTTAAAGACGAAAATACGGTTGTTTATTCAATGAAAAAAGCTTGTTTAAAAGTTGCTTTGGTCTCAGTTTGCAGGGTCTGTTTATTTTAATTCCTTGATGGTCTCTGCCCAGAGGTTAGTGGTTTTTTCTTGCAATTGTTAGCATTACGTTTTAACAAATTCTCTGAGATTTTGCTGTTCAAAAAAACGAATTGAATACCTCCCAAATATATATATATTAGGAATATTTAAGAAATTTTCTGTAAATATTTGACTGTCTCTTATCATGGCAAGATTTATTTGTTTTATAAATATTTGCGCCCTTCATTAATAGTATGCAAATAACCCGTATATAGATTAGTTGTAGAGAACTACTATGTCTCTCATAGATCCGTCGTTGGATCTATGCTCAGGATTATCTCTTTTTAAAGGGCGGAAATCGTTATGGAAGTCACCGAGATGTATGAGATCAATTTACAGCAAAACGAACATTTGGATACATGCTACTTTTGTATGGATATTGAATTTTACTTGAAAATTCAAGCCTACTTTACGAAATATTTAAAGTTACTCCGTTACAAAGTTTTTTATTTTGCTATATTATGACGTGTTATACAATGTGGTGGAAGGGAACAAAGCACTATGTTATTTGCGATTTTACATTTACACTTCAGCCATAAAAGAATTTATGGACTTGATTCAACATTTATAAATAGGTAGAAAAACAACCAATTTACCGTATTTTCATACATAAGTGGTAGGCCTAATGAGTGTTATGAACTTCAATTATTTCAAGGGCCTTTGGTACACTGACAAATGTCAGTGTATTTCCTACTAGTTCACATTTCTCTCCACACAAGACTTTAAATAAATAAAGTATATTAGTAAAAATTTAAATGCCGCCTTTTTTAAAATCAACAAAGGTGACAAAGGTGATTGAGGATTGCGTTTAGCCTCTGCCGGTTTCTGATGCAGTTGAGGAGAAAATACACTCGGCATCACAAAAAACAAAGCCCAGTAGAATAGTTGATCTTGCCCACGTATGAAAAAAGGATGGCAGGCAAAGTACCCAAACGCAATCCAGCAGAATTATTTTCGATTTATAACTCTGATAGATCTTACTTACAGTGACATTTAGTCGGCTCATATTTGATGGTGATACGAGTTTCCTTTTTTAAAACGTTTAAACAAAGCGGAAAACATGTGATACTGCCGTATTGAATGGAAATCAGCAGTTTGTAGCCAAAAATGTAATGAACCTCCCAGAGTGCTGATTTGTAACACTTACAAACAGCGATCTGTTATAAAATGGCACAGTGAGAGCTGAGTGTTACAATACTACCATTTAACCCAGCGTCAATAGTAGTTGTTAATTTGTTGATGAGCAAAACTAAGAGTTTTAATTATTGTACTCTTGGTGGAACTAATTACAGTTTAATGAAAGTCGTTTGTGAGAAACCCGGGTGGTTTGTTCAAACTTTTAAAGTGAAGGAACGTTGAGTTGCCAAGGTCAGAAAAAAATTTACCATTGATTTATTTATGGTTTCATGTTTGAATAGTTTGTTACCTTTTCATTCATCATCAGCCACAATACACAACATTGATTTATATGACTATACTTATCCACCCACAATATTCATATGACTCAGTAGTTTTCGGGACGATTTAGTTTAAAATGGCGTATTTTTTAATATTTTGAATCACAGATGCAATGCAATATGATCAAAAGTATTAAGCTTTACTATTATTATTGATTTTAATACTGTGCTACTTAATAGTGAACACTATTATTAATATACATTTATACTTGCGAGAAGGTTTTTGAAAACTTACGTTTAAGTCTATATTGAAATATCATAACAATTGGGGTTAATTTTTTGTATATATAATCGAGATTTAGTAGCAGTTTATTTGACTAATAAAACAATTTAAATTTTATCTTTTCCACTTCACACATGTACAGTTAAACAATTATATATATAGTACATGCATTGTTACACAGTACTTAAAATAATTACTCACTGTAATAAACAGGTAGTTAATTAATTAATTAATTAATTACAGTTACACTGAATTTCTCCAACTAATGGAAGTTCCATCAAATTAACATAAACATTACTGCTAATGACCAAACAAGCTATTTAGTTCACCTGCTTATGATTGTTCATTCCTGCAGTACGTGAGGAACATAACGTTTTAGCAACTAAAATCTGGCAACTCAGTGATGGGTTGCGTGCTGAATGTTCATGATTCAAACCTCATTTCAGAGTACGAAGTACTACATCTTTAACATTTGATATCACTCATCTTCGGTAGAAGCAAGTCCAGTTAGGCCGCTCTTTAACGCATACGTAAAAATATTATCAAGCTTATCTATTTTCTAAAAGGTATTTTATGCTCTTAAATCCTTTTTAAAGTTATTGCAATTAGTCATTGTTCAGTGAGCTATTTCTTATTTCCTTCAATTTCCACCTTTACTGTGCAATTTAAACATTGCAATTAATTTAAGTTTAACTTTCCCGTTGAGGATTTAATCCAAATATTTACATGAATTTAGGTGAACCATCATCGGTAAAAATGAATCATCTTATTTGTGTAATCGATGCCTTACTTAGCCGAATGAACTTAACATTTATTTTTTATGAAGAACATTTTATTTTAATATATTTTCCCAGATACTTTTGGTAATTCCATAAGGAATTTCCAAGAAATACTTGGTATAATTTCAGTGCAGTTAGCGTAGTTAGAGTGGTTATAGTCAGTGCAATTAACATTGTTTTGTTGTATCGATTTAACCCCTTTAAGAGATTGCTTCAAATTCCTACCGTTTAAAGTTTTAACAGGTTTACGGGAACTTAATTATCAAACAATTAAACTACCCTATTTGTTGAAACATTACTCGTTAGCTATTAAATTTTGAATTTGGAAATTTTTGTCGTCGTTGTCGTCATCATCATAATTACAATCTTCATTGGCTACATCGACTTAATTTGGTTATTCTTGGGTGTAGAGTTTAGAGTTCGTTTAGTAACCTATACATTTTATTTTAAATTAGATTCAGATTGCGTTTATTGTCGTCGTAAAAAGTCCTAAAGTAGTTTTACACTTAGAAACAATAATATAAATCAATCGTGTTGTCAACACTTTGCTTTACGCTCATAACAATACAGCTCAGCCAATCCATAAACAAAAATACTTTTATACTTAATCTGAATATTCAGCAGTAAAGAATTCAATGGCTGGAAGAATATGAAACCAGATCAATTGTATCCTAAAGATCACTTCAAGCTCTGTGATAAAATCCTTTCGTTGTTCCTTTATCGAAATGCTGAAATTACATTACAATAAAAAGCTAGAATATAATATGGTTTTAGTTCGATTTTGGAAGGCTTCTTTGAGTGTTATTTAATGCTCCCTGCGTTGTTAGTAAATTGTAACGTAAACAAAAATAGTGAATTCCTGTGAATAAGTGGGAAGAAGATATTACGTTTTCATCGTGTATGTAATTTTTTACACTCGGATCTTGCCGGAGAATAAGATTATATCAGCCCAAACTATTACTCGGAATGATTGTTTAGCACCATGCATTACCTACGTGCAACCTATGCATATTTCTTATGTCCAAGTTTAAGATAAGCCATAAGAAACTCTGCCTTGTGAATAATAAACTGACTTGTTTCCTCGTTTTACTTGGTAATTTAACCTAATGTTTTTCCAAATTAATCAAGTAAGAGAAGCTCGATGATGGTCGTCTCTCCACCTTCCCACCTGTTGGCATGTAAAGAGTCTCTATTTTTTTGTTTTATCCTGGAAACTCGATCTAAAACTTAGCAGATATTCTATTTATCCTCGGAAAAGTAGGAAACAAAATATACAATTCAGTATGTACGCATCTGAACTTTAACCCCACGTTAAAAATTCTTCTGCTCTGCAGTTCCAATACTCTTATTTAGAAAAAATCTAGATGCTTAAATCCGGAGTAAATATACATTTTTGTTTTCATTTAAATCTCCTAAATATGTTCAAATAAAAAATTTGTTAGTGTCTCTATTAAATATGTTCTTGAAGACATTTGATAATAATGTATGTATCTTTTTTATTGTTGCTTTATTTAATTGAAACTAGTTAGGAAAGTAGGATCCAGTGTCTATTTGGGAACTGGCAGAACTGTTTTTTTAAGTCTTCTCACTAAACTTGGAACCTTGTAATGAGCTTTGTGAGTATTATTATAAACAATTGTCGATAAGTTCAAGTTATCTTTATTGTTCCAGACATATTTTCAACAATCCAATCATATACATAAACCTCAGCTGCTAAGAAATAGAGCTACTGCCAAATATTTGATAATGCCACACTGGAATGACAGGAACGCTCCAGGAAAATATCGTGGAAATAATCATTCCTCACTATTAATTTTCATGAATTTGTTGTACACTCAGCTTTTAAATTCAGTACCCATCATACTAATAATCAATAAAACAAATAACCTACAACAACGTTTTAATAAAGGTAGTTATGTTTACCCATCATGTATTGATTGTGCAGGTGTATTACGACGGTGTAAGACCTACCTACGACGGTTTAGGCCTACCTGTTGGTTGTCAAGTCAGGACGCTAACGAGCTGAGCCGTTAGAGAAAATAACTTTTGCTTTAAAGCAGGCCCAAGAGAGCGTCTCGTTCTCCTCGGCTACTGGGCCTCTTTGATAAAAAATTACGATTACAGATTAACTCATTCGTGAAATAAGGTCGCCAATTTATGCCTGTTGGGTTAAATGTGAATACGTAATATATTTTTTTACATTTACTTGTAATTAAAGTATTTCAGAGGTTATAAGTGTTTGATGAAAAAAGAGTCTGGAATGGAACATCTGTTACAATGAATTAATTTTAATTACTACTGAATCAAAATTATTAATATTAATATTTTTTTCATCAGACCCTACTTTAATAATATCTTATATCCTCAGTGTAATAAAATTATTTTTGAAATGGTCTAAATTGTTTTCATTTTGAACTTTAATTTATAAAAATTTATTTGTATACAATAATAATTCTGCTGAGTCAAACACAGTTAGTCTGTAATAGAAATATAGACTTTTTTTGACTAATGGAACCCAGTAATCATTAGTCTTTTAATTGAATCTTAAAAAATCTCTATTGACTTTTTAAATTGATTTTCTGAGTGTTTTTGGTTCAACAAGATCATTGATTCTGTATAATATGCAGAACAAATTTTTAAAGATTTACTGTTATCGATAAGGAAACTTCCAACGAATTAAAAAAAATATAGTTCATTTTCAAAATATTAATAATTTACAAGTAACAAGTTTCTAAGCAAATAAGTAAGTATTATTTTGAACAGTTCTATAATCTGATTCACAGTTAGGCCTAGTACATACTAAATGTAATTCTCGTTTTGTTTGCTCTACATTGTTTGTACAGCATAACCCGGTCAAATAGTTAGTAAACGAATTATTCAGATATCTGAAATGACAAGGATAATTATAAAGCTAAATATAAAGCTTCTCAGAATCCTCGGAGATATCTTAACGCCGAGGAGACCGAGGGAGCTCCTTTAGACTGACGTAATCTTTTATTTAAGATCAGAATCTTCTTTATTTATAAATTACTAAGTAATATATAAGCTGAGACAAACTCGTTTACAGATATGATAACCTTATATCATTTTTTTATATCTTCAAAGTAAAATATTTGTTTTTTAGTTTTGTCGATTGAACGTGCCCAATATTTTACAAAAATGCTCAAAGCTTTATCAGAATATACTATAAACCTTTTATACATTGAAACACAGTAATATTAAATCAACTCAAAGTTAGTAGTTTGATAATACAATAGTAAGCACTGTTATCCGTATGTGTTATGTGAGTATTGAAAATGATTTATTAAATAAGTAAATAATTAAATAAATGAATTATGTTACAGGTAAGAAATTGTGAAGCCTGAGCAAGTTTGTAAGTATCTTTGTTTTAAAATTTGCCAAAGAATGCCTCTTCTTTTAATACATGTGTATTTTTATTCGAATATAAATATTGATATTTTAATAAATTTGCGTTAAATGTCGTCTATTAACTGAATTTATTTGCACAAATTTGATTAAAGATCGCTAAATTTAGGACCTTCTACCATTTTATATTACATTAGTCGTAAAACATCACATAACATTTGATAGTGCTCATAATTAATTTAAACGAAATATTTCAGCATATTATTATAAACGGTATGTTACAATCGACGCTCTTCAACCACTATTTTGAATCTACGATGCACAGAAATGAAGGTTAGGATTATTCATGCCTAAAGTAACTGAAGTACATGTTGGTCTTAACAATCAATAAGCATTAACAGTTATTAAGATGAGTGGCAGGGATTAACTGTAGTAAATTGTTATTTATTCTGGCTTTTAACAAGGCAACCTACCTGTAATTCCTTGTAGTAATTATTTATAGACCTAATGGTTTCTTTTGTTAGCTTTTACGTGTTAGAGTGTATTTGATTTTGAAAACTCTAAAATACGAGTTTATGTATAGAAATGAATTATTAATTCTAACTTTCTATATTAATTTTACTGTAGAGGATTTTATTATTAGCGACAAAGTTCCACAGTTATAAGTTATTGCGCAACGGATTAATAGATACTAAACCTTCTCACTAAATTCTTCTCATTTTATTTGTGAAGGCCCAGGGGTTCGTTATTCAAGTGTTTTTATTTACCAATTATAGATTTTACATTTCAAACGAGGTAGTTTTATACCCTCAACAAACACGTTGTATGCAGTCGTTACGATTTAGGTTTACAGTGAGAGAATTCGTGTTAAAACACAAGTCTTAAATCTGACTTTTGCTAACCCATTATGGGTCTAGTCAGAGTATTCAATACATATTTTTTGCGGTAGATTTGTTATTTAAGCTTCCTGAGGCTGTTGTAATAGTGGTTTTCCCGGAATAAAACTACCTATTGAGTTCTCCTCGAAAAGTTTTATCTTATTTTCTTCAAGTAGCTCAGTAGTTTATCAACATTTAAAAGAATATCATATGCTATCGTTAATTTTTGGCAACGGTACAAACTGTGGAAAAACGATTTTAAATTGCACATTGAAACTTCAGCTAAATGAAATTAAAGAAGAAAAAAGATTACGAAGGTGGTATTTCCTGTCCGAGATGATTCCTCCGCCCGCCGCGCCGAGCGATGATCACATTCCAAGACCATTTATCACGTGTGAACTTGACCTTCAACCGCAGAGGTCAAGGTCACTGGTGTTTATTTCTTGAAATCAATCTGACTTCTTTCACTAACAGCCCGTTGATTAGTTCGCAGTAATAATTTATTATGCACAGTTACTAAGAATACATTGCACGTGCTTATCATTTTTGAAATATTAACGAGTATAGTTTACATTTCATACTGCATGACCTAGGAAACACAATCGTACTTGGAAATGTCACATTGATTGTAGTTGGATTAGATAAAATTAGTGAACAAAATACTGGGGTATTACTATTTCAATTACGATACCGTATTTAAAAACTGTTAAAAATCCCAAAACCATTCCAAATCCATAATTACAGTAGAGCGCCGAATATCCGAACTAATTGGGGACAAGGGGTGTTCGGATAACTGAATATTCGGATAATCGAACATGAAAAGACAAAATTTAAAAATTGCATATGTAATGTAATTTTTACTAGTAAAAAGGCTAAAAAAATTATCAAACAAAAATTATTCATGTAATTTTATTTTATGTAATTTTTTTTATGAAATCGATCAGAATACATGGGTATAAATTTTTAAAGAACAATATATCATACACAGATAAAGGACACTCTATACTTTTTATAGAGAAAAAGTCCAAAATTTGTTTTTTCTTCAGTCCTAACACTTTTTTTTGGTGCGCAAATTTGAATTGCTTGAGAATCATGTTCAAAATATGAATTATTACGGCGTTCGGTTAACCGACGGTTCGGATAACCGACGTTCGGATAATCGGCGCTCTACATGTGCAAATTTAAACAACTTTTTAATTTATATGGGTTTTTACATAAATACAATGATTTTTAAGGAGTTGTTATTACATTTGACTACAATGTAAGCCTTTCTTTGCCAATCGTCTAAAACGGTCAGAATTCTGCAAAAAGGAATTACAATACGCAAGTATAAACATTTGTTGATTAACTAACACTGACTTCCACCCACTTAAAAATTGTCAAATCAATGATATTTAGTAAGTATCATTAATTTTATGATACTCTTGTTTCCACCGAAAGTTATTTAAATCGTAATTGGTACATAGTGTCAAGTTACATATGATTTTATTATTGAGGTTGTTTTTATTTATGTTTATGTTTTTAGTTTTTAGAATACGAATGTTTTGGGTTCCTATATTCAGTGATTTCAAATTAATTCTACAGTAATAAAGATAAGAAATTAAATTCATTTTTTACTCTTATGTTTTTGACATTTTTGCTTAGTATGGTCTGGTGAAGATCTGATAAAAAATTATTTATTATAAATTTGTCAATTTTTAGTAAAACTTATGAATATGTTTGTTTTCTAAAACTAAAATATTACCAGCTAAATAGAATAATAACCAGAAAAGAAACATCAGATCCAGTAATCGCAAACCTGGTCCTTATAGTTGATTGTTCAAGATATGGCAAACACTCGCTGAAAAGTTGGCTTTACCTGAGGGAGTTTCATAGCCCGTGTTACATGTTCACGTTCATGCTCCATGTTTCTAGTGTCATTTATTTCCTCTTCAGTTCGCTGTATTTCTTTGAAATAAATTTTGGTTCATAATATTTAGTTTTTTTTTTTTTTTACTTTTTAACATTAATACCGTTATTAAAACCAATACGAGTGGAAAAACGACACATTTCCTGAGATAATTTGTGTTAACATCACTTTATACTAGTTAGGGTGTTTGATAAGCAACTTTTTAAGCTTATGTATTATGTATTATGATGTGTACCTATATTTTGGTTATTACTTTTTAACTTGTTTACGATTTAGTTATCAATAGTTAATGCTAGGCTTTCCATGTATAATGTATAACGATCGAATTATTGTAACTAGCAATACTTTACAGTCAATTGTCTTTAATGTTCATTCCAAAATACATTTCTTTGTCCTTTGCATACAGCAGAGTTGAACTTTGTGATTAGTTGTGTTATCAGGATTCTAAAGTAATCAAGCGCAAAGCGCAATGAGTATGCGATTAGTATTTCATTAAAAAGTTGATGAAATCCTTTAGCGGTACCTCGCTTGATTACGTTGATTGCCGTGCTAAGTTGAACTTTGATGGATTTATGAGAAGCAAATTAAATAATTTGTTCCCTACATTTATTCCCGGGTACGTTAATTATATATTAGATTGATTCAGGATTCAGGTTATTAGAACTTTAGTAAGCAAACACCATCTTCAAAAAATTAAAATATACGTACGATTGTGCCTTAATTGAATGACCGACCTCATAATTCTCTCGCCCACGCTTGTCGTAATGGTTTTTGTCACGAACGGTGTGGGTCGTGTGCAGTTATCTTTAGACCAAACCCGCTCCATAGAAGTATTGCTTAAACAATTCGTAACTTTTCAATCGTTTAGTTTTATGATGAGGAACAAACCTTACTCTCTTTTTTGCCGATAGTTTTTTGCTTTTTGTTATGGATGAACCTGAATTAAAAGAAATTGTTTGGGTAATGGAATTTTATGTCTTAAAATATGTAATAAACTCTATACGATATATTTCTAGCGGAATACAATGATTTAAGAATAGGTGTTTAAAAAAATGATCATAACATAATGTTAAGTAATTAATATGTCCTTGAAGGAAATGTTCGTATTGGAAGTGGTTAGTTGTTCGGGCAGTAAATTATTTAATTAAGTCGTCCAGTCATTACTTATAAAGTTTAGATTTATTGGGTGAAACTTTTAACTGATTGCCCCCAGTTTTCTACTCAGAAAGTTTACTTGTTCGCAAATACCAATTACAGTTTATTTAATTTTTGTACGAAAATCAGTTAAAACACGCAATTTTATTCAAAAAATATTCCGAGAACTTTTTAATAAAATAACAAATCTTTTAGTTTAAGAATTAGTTGAATTCACGTGATAAATTCGAAATATGGCTACTAGTTTACGATTGTGTTACTTAAACAAGTGCAGCTACTGTAACATTTGAATTTTTGTCACGATGAAAATCATTTTGTACATTATATTGTCTCACAATATAATTACGGAATGCTATAAAATCTAAAGTAAACAAAATCATTTGATTTATATATTTAAAAAATATATCCAAAATTAACAGTGTTCCATACTAGGTATTGAAAGGTATTCACCAACAAAGGATCCCCATAACACTTTGTACTGTGCTCTCACTAGATACCAACAGGTGGCGAAATAAGTACAACTATTACGTTAGAATATCCGCTCATGTTTTATTCTTTCCAATTTCATAGCAATAACTTTTTACAATGACTCTTTCTGGAGCCATCGCTTGACGCAGTTGATGTACACCAACATTCAAAACACACGACCGACTGATTTCAGAACAGCAGTTCCTTAATTACTATTTCTGGTTCCGATAGAAATTACGACTTACTGATACTGTTTCAAGAATCTTCCAGATTTGTTACCACTATCTGTTGCACTGTGAGTTAGTAACTGTTTATAATTTTATTTAAGTTTTCCTAAGTGATATTTAGGTGAAATATACATAAATAAATTATAGACTTAGTGAAAATAGATTAATATTCACACGAACTTGCATTAATATTTGTTTTAGAGCAATTCAAATATCGGAATAGTTGCATAATAGGCATTCGAGATTATGTTAGTAATTTGTCTCTACACTACTATGATATGACAACTTTTCGTCATCACCTGCGAAAAATCATTCGATTGATTAATTTTGAAAAATAACGTTTAATAATGAATTTTGAGATTTATAATCTTCTCTATTACTTTACCAATATAAAAAATTAAACAAATACAACTGATTTCAGTGTAGTGTTGGAAAAGAAATAGTTCAAAACACGACTGGAAGTGTTAGTGTATTCTCGACCAAATGACGTCCTCAATAAATTTAGTACTTCAAAAATATAAGTAGGACAATTATTATTAGTCCCAATAGGTAATAGTTTTTGATTTTAAGAAAATATTTTTGGCCATCAATCATAAAGCAATAATCCCGAGATGACAAGGAGCCAGACACGACCGGCGTGGGGTGCGAGTCGCTTGTTCACGACGTTTTTTTGTAAAAAATGAAACAATCCAGTTAATGCTTGTATTTAAATTTGCAACACTAATTTTTGCTCTTAGGTTCTGATTTTAAAATTTTTATTTAGGCACTTTAATGAAAATATCAGGAAACCACCTTGTAACTTTGTATCGCTATATGCGCATTTCTAGAAGTAGGAAGGCAAGGAAATCGTCTCAACTTAATATGTGCTACCAGTGCTACCTAAGAGGGTAATAGTTGATTCTTAAAATAATTTTTTGGTTGTTCCGGGTGAAAGTTCTTATTCGTTTGTGAAAATAAATCAAGTAATGGGTTTAAACGTTATACAAAATGTATTCATTTTAATATTGTCTGTGTAATCTATGTAATAATTTTTATCATTATCCCTCCATTATAACTAGACTTTATAAAGACTTCCCTTTACAGTTACTTGAGTGTTTTTCACTCCGTTCAATATGTATTTAGTTTCGGTATTTCATCGAATAGTTTCATCCACGACTGATGGAATGACCGTTGACAATAGGACCATCAAGCGGGTTGAATGTGATCGTTCGGCCCGATGCCGTGAAAGTTAACGGACTCTCGGATCTTTACAGTTGTAATAGAGGGCGAAGGATGTTTTACATGCAATTTACGTAACGCTTTTAAGGATTAACTACTTTAAATAACTGTTATATTTAGTAGTTAAGAAATAAACTGCAAGTAGTAAATAATCCTAGGTAGTCCTAGATAGTAATAATTATACATTTAAATCAGTTGTTTTACTTCTTCCTTCTCAGTTAAACGATTTTAAAACCTATTTTTTTTTAATGAAGTGCGTACCCAAAATAGGTTGGGACAGGGTAATGTGAGTGTATTTTTCAGTGCTTTTAGAACTAAATCTTCGTGGTTACTTTCCATGTTAATTTTATCATTATTGTTACCATCCATTTGTGCAATTCGACTTTTCTCAATCATTTTATATTATACTCAACGACAAAATATTTAACTTTATATTTTTCTATACAAGACCACTGGTCGCTATGGTTGCCATGGTACGAATTTGTTTACTTGCACTCAAATTACCCCGGATTTAGGGGAAAGATGGTATAGGATGTAGCGTTATGTTAAAATTGGCTTTATAACTAAATATCAAACACCCCAATCATCCCAATTTAAGGTAAATTTAGGTAATCTTGGAAGTAAAATTAGCTTAATAAGTATATAGGCCTAATATTATTTGTTATTGTGAAATGTAAATGAAAAACGAAAAACGTTTTTAGCAAATGAAAACAGTGTGACAAATTTTCACAAAACTTAGAGCGCATTTGCATAGGTCGAGTTAGACGGTTGAGTGCACCGGGCGAGTCAGTGGTCGAGTAAGTTTTTGGTTTCACTTAGGCTTACCCACATTTAAACCGAACTGTTGACACGCTAGATACACAAAGCACAATTCTCGGTACGGTTGCAGACGAGTTTCCATTTCTGAACCTGTAAAAATCAGGTGTAAACGTAACGGTTGCCTGATTTTCTCTCCTGAATGTTTCCAACCTGTAATGCTACTCGACTCGCCCAGACTGATTAAACGAGGCTAGTCGATCATGCGAGTAGCATCTCGCACTTTTAACTCACCCGCCAACTTGACCCTTGTTTTTTTTTTAAGTACTAGAGGTGCCAAATTAAAAAAAAACTTACTTCATATAATTCCCAAAACAACAATAATATTAATTTAGCCTTGAAATACTGTTTGGTTTTGAAATTACAAAAATAAGATTTCATTTAAAGCCAAATTACCTAGTGCCATATAAATTTAATTTATTACAATACCACTAAATAAACCTCCATATTTGTTACGTCCCTAAAATATATAATTTATCTTATGTAAAGTTTGGTCGGTGTACTGTCATTTCTCCATAATCTACAAACAGTTGAACACAACTAATCAGTGGATCAAACTTTTCACAAAACTTAGTTAAATTTTCTTTCCTGAAGCAACATGAATTTTCTTTCTTCTGTGTTGCCAACATAAAAATTCTCATTAGATATAATTCCGAACACTGCAACAAACAATTATTCATATTAATTTGGTATTGAAATATAAAATAAATTTCAATTATACCCTAACCAACCCCCTATACTCAAATCACCCTGACCCACCCGATACAAAACTAAAACTAAAGGACAGGTTGTATAAACTACCTTTGTGCTTAAGGATGTCGGTTCATTTGTTGAAAGTAAAGGTATCCTATTTAGCAACTATTCTTCGTTTGATATTCATTGCTGGTGATAATGATTTTATTTTTTTATTTTTATTTTTGTGGACATTTGCAATTACTGATTAGTAAAAGACAAGTTTCACAACGTTTCGGCAATTGGAATCTGACCCCGTCTTTAGGTGGAAGAACCTAGAACATGTCAAGATTAGTAACACACAGCTAAGATAACCTGGACAAAAACACAGCTAAAACAGACATCTGTAAAATCAGTAACTTAAAACTCTACGCTGAAAACGAAACCACAACACAATACAGCACAGAAATGAAAAGTATCACAAGAATCAAGAACACCAATCAGGAGAGAGCATGTCTACACCCAATCAGGCTGAGATAACACTGGAAACGGTTGTTTTTTATGTCAATAAAAATATGAAACAACCATTTAGTGTAATATAAACGTAATAAATATTAATTTTAATACTGAAAAACAAAAAAGTGAATTAGATGCAGTACTGAATTCAAAATAACAATATTATAGAATGTACTAGCACATCTGAAGTATACTTTAAGTAATGATTAAACAAGCAATGCAACGTAATGAAAAAAATCTAAAAACCTGCAAATGCTAAGGTTTTTAGATTATGTGTTAGTAGATTTACTCAATTACATGGAAAGCTTAAATATGAAAATAAAAGATGACCAAGGTAAGTAAAATCAAATAGAGTTTGGAATCAAATAGGTAAATAAATTAACTAAATATTGAAATCATTAGTCAGTTCAAAACTTTTATTCGACCAATAAAAGAAGGAGAATTGCTCGAATAGACAAAATGTCTATTAAGTATGATCTCAAGGTGTCAAATATATGATATATATATTTATATCTACAAAACCATGCACAAACGCATACAATTTGATAGACATAAAACCATTATATCGGTTGGAGTGGTATTTAGTTCATGCTTTTACGTTGAAACCTAAATACCGATTCATAGAGATTAACACTTAATTTACGTTTATTTACTCATCAACAGGACCAACAGTAATCCTTATCTGATTGAAGCGTATTTATGTTTTCATTTTGTGATGTAATCTTCTAAAAGCTTTGGGATAATATATTTTTGATATTGTATAATATTTTAGGTTGGGAATTTTTGTTTGGCTTCTCATCCTTTATTGGATCTTCTTTATGTATAAGTAAATATAAATAGCTGTATAAATCTGTATAAATAACTGTATACATCTGGAGTAAATGTACAATGTTTTATTTGGTGGCTACATTTTCTATTAGACAAAAAAGTGTGTTTGTAGTATATTTTCTTATAAAATATTACCAGAGGTTCGTATTTATGTCGTACATTTTAGATATATTTTCTTGATACTGTTGTTCATAGAGCCATAGCTGAATTTAAAGTTTGCTTAATATAACATTTTTAATTGCTGGATTATTCTTTGTTTCTAAAACACCAAAAAGAATCTTTTTCTAATAGATGGTAGATTGGAAATGAACCAATTTGTTGCCCCCATTTGTGTTGTTGGGTCTTTTTTTGTGTAGATTGGTTCATAATTCACCGTATTCTTGAAAGTTTTTTTTACTTTGCATAAAACTCATAAGATAATCACTGCCAGCATAGATAAATTACTTCAATCTTATTGAAGACAATCTTAGAAGATGTGCTCATTAGTGGACCTTATTTTTACCTTTTATTTTTGGTAAGCCATTTCGTAGGTTTTGCAGATTGCTTGGATCATTTCTGAAAATCATTTCCTTACTTGCGTCATTAATAAATCTCAGAGTGACAGGTTTAATACAACTGCGGAATACAATATTGTAAAATAAGCTTTTCTTTGAAATTCTGCTCCATGGCTACATTTTGAACATTAGTAAACACATATGCTTCATACTATATTGATGAATTACAAACAATTTTTCATTGAACAGTAGGAAAACTGCCTAGGGTCTTTCCAATTGGATATATGCCATGAATTTTTACTTTTTTCAGCATAATATTCAACCGGTTATCATGTGTAGATTTGCTATTAAACCTCTATCATTTATTTATCCGAACCATTAATTAACCCAATCATCATATCATTCATACCAAATTTCAAATATACCTGAACTGATAAAAAAATCTAGTTTTGGTAAAAAAAATTTAAAGGTTTTAAAAATTGTACTAGAGTAGTGATTTTTTAAAGTCGAGCCGAGTTTTAAGAATTGCACGTGAGTTTCATACTTTTTTCGTGTCGAGTATTTTAAAGAATAGAAGTTTACAGTTCTGCATAGTCAGCATATAAAAAAAAAACATATTAATTAGTAATAAAATAGAATGTAACCTTTTTAAGCTAGTCTAATTTGTTCTGTTTTTGAGTTGAAAGTAAAACTGCATGTAATTACTGAATATTGGGTCAAAATTTCAGCCTGTTCAAAAACCCACGTACACCAAGGACATTTTGGGTTTTTGTAATACATTTTCAAGTACAGCAAGGGCATTTTGGGTTTTTGTAATACATTTTCAAGTACACTTAGAACATTTTGGGATCTTGTAATACATTTTCAAGTGCACTTAGAACATTTTGGGGTTTAGTAATACATTTTCAAGTATGTTCAAAAAGAGGGGGTAAACTGTGTGAAAAACGGCCATAAACTTAATTCGCAAGTTCTGGGGTGAACTCGAAGAGTAACTACTTGACTCTAACTCTCGAGTATTTTGCAACATTTCGAGTCGAGACGAGTCGAGTAGTGTAAACTTGGCTCGTATAAGCTCAATACTCGAGTACTCACAGGCCCCTAAATTATACCTTTCACGTTTATTAGTTGGTCAAAGGACAATTTGAATTCACAATTTAACCTCTTTCTCTATGTAGCAGCATACATGTCATTGTATTAACTATTTACCTGTTAATATTGATTCCATGTTTTATTTATTCCAAGTAGATAGCCCGTAAGTTGAAAGTAAAATTCCAGCTATGTCGGTAAATCGTGAAGAACTCGTTAGGCAAATCTGTCGCCTCAAGAACCGCGGAGAAATGACAATACGAAGATTTTCCACTTGGCTTCACGCCTTTTGTGGGCCCAAACGCTTAACAAATGGTTAACGTTCTAACGAGCTCTCGTAAAAGATAACGTTTGATGAAGCGTATTTTATGTCTGCGCTCGCCAAGCTTTTGAAACTTAGGAAGTGGAATAATGATTATTGCAAATGTATGAGCAAAGATTTACGGTATTTGTAAATCGTAGAAGTAAGAACAACTTTATTTCATAGCAGTAATCAACCAGTTGTGTAACAAAATACTTTGCCCCCACCTGCTATGTTTAGACGTTTTTTACTCTTTGTAATTGGTGAGTAAAATAATCATTTGTCTCCCAGTTGGAGTAAAGTGATTACTTTGTCTCCCGGCGGTAGACGAAGTAAATCCATAAGAATAACATTGAAATCAATAATTCATAAATTAAAGAGCGTTCAAATTTACACGCACAAATACAATATGTTGCAGCTCAAAGAATATTATGTGCTCAAAGGAAGCGCTTATAGCTGATATAGTGGCAGGAATAATCAAATGAGATTAACATTAACAACAATCATCTGTGAGAACGTCTAAGAATTAAGCGTGTAAGAACGTTGCGACAATCAGTTGATTGCTTTGCATGCGTAGTTGCTAATAGCTACCTTGAAGTAGGCATTATAGGCAGAACAAAAAAATGAATATTTTTATTACTTACTAAGTTAATGAATTGTATTGGAATGGTCAAGATATTTATTATTGCAGGTGACGGAAAAATGTTGCTTGTATTTCGAGAGTAAAGCACATTGTTTCCCTCGTGAAAATCGTCGCCCTCGCAAGCTCTGGTACCAAAATTGTTTTCACTCGTGAGATAATGTTGTACTTTAATCACTCAAATAACTATTTCGCTACACTACTGACAAATCATCTGTTGTCGATATAAAAAATCTGTACAAAACACAAGCAATGATTTTAAGGTGTTTTATAAATATATTATTATTGTGTTTTTATCAGTAAGGAACTAAGCGGGAAACCCCAAGAGGCTCCTTCAAAAACAACTCTAATACCTTAAGCAATTGTAAAAATATAACTTTCATTAATGGGAATGAGAGTTTTTGTTTAGAGTTGAAATCAAAATTACTTTGATACCATTCCACCTAAAGATTGTTTTTGTTTTCAACTTTCTCTTGAGAGCATGACAAATTGTTGTTGCTCAACTCTATTCTATTTCTAGGTCCAATCTGAACTATATTAGATGTATTAGATTTGGTAAATTAGGTTTTACGCTGTTGAAGTCTTACGTTTAAAATAAACTTGCAAAACTAACAGGGACCTGATATAATTTTTTGGGTATTTTTTCAGTTTTGATCACGAGAAGAGTAACAGCTTAATTCATTAATATTAAGGTAAACAAATGAATTAAGGTGCGTGTTTGTTGTGCAAGACAATACCGTACAAAGTATTTTATTGATGGACAAAATGTGCATTTCGTGTAACTAAATTTATTCTACATGCATTGTTACTTATAATCGTATATTATGATATCATTCATAATAAATGAATCTTGGTCTGCAGGGAGTGATTATTTTCTCTATGAATAATCACAACTGATGGCACCCAGGGCCCAACATTAACATGGGAACTGATGGTTATGTTCCGCCGGAAACTTCGCTTCACAACAAATCGCTAATTAGCATTGTAAATCTGTGTAGAATATTACCATGAATATTTGGTTAAATTGTTATATCGCTAGTTAAATTGTTTCAAATCCATTAATCTAGTTAAAACTATTTATTTCTTTTATAAAATTAATCATCATTTTACAGGGTGTTTTATAACGCCACCCAAAACTTTATGTTATCAGTGAATGATTATTTCCCCCAAGATACCTGGAATTGACCCCATTATATAATTTTTCTTGGGGATACATAAAAAGTAAGGTCTACGGAAATAATTCACAAGATATTCAGCACCTCAAAACAAACCTAAAAAATTTAATACAAGCAATTCAAAGAGGTTCTTTGCAAAACGTGTTCAGGAATTTGATGGAGACTTTGTATAAATATCAATGACGGATTGTTCGAACACATAATATATGGTAATTGTGATCAGACTTAAATAATAGGTTTTATAAAATGGAAAGATAACCAAAGCAATACTCATTTAATCTTTCTATGTTCATTAGTATTTCTTAAAAATGGGTTGCGTTAAAAAACACCCTGTATTAATTGAGTGAGAAGGTAACAAGTTGTAATTTAAATGTGACAAAGATTGCTCTAACACCGGGGCTAATTAAATAAAGCTTTGTTTGAAATACTGGTATACGATTTTCTTCATTATCACCTCATCGCCCTAACTTAATTTTACTGTCGGTTTTGGCCCTTTTAAATTTGTGTGTAAGCGGTTACTGCCCTAGGGACCGCTTGTTATTCTTCACATCTTTGATGATTTACCGTAAAAGCTATTTCAGCATATGATTCAGCATCATACAATTATTCCATTTTTATAATGACTGACCGGGCATTATTTTATAAATACCCTCCCTATATCTTACTAAAATGTTTATCATTCATTAAAAGTCAAATCATTTTATACAAAAACTTTACTTAATGGTAGCATAAAATGGTTCATACTAATAATTGTGAGCCTGAGTATAGTCAAATTAATTAACATCGTATCAAGACAGCACTTCATTTACCTACAATACTTCAGCCAAATTGTCATCTAGTTGTTAATGTCCACCGAGCTAGTGCGCTTATACATTCATTTTAGGTTTTGTAGACCTCAAAATGGGTTAGTTTTATAAGATCTATACGACTTAACTTAAAATCAGTATTTCGATATGTTTGATCAAGTAAAAATAATCTGCTTGTAAAATATTTTACAAAATATTGTAATTGAAATACCCAACCCCAATATAAATACATATATTTTGTATTTCTAAAATGTTATCCCAATATTATATACGAAAACGATTTATATATAATTATATCTCGACCGTTTTCCCCACTTGTTGCCAAGCCGAACTAGTGTGTTCAGTGGGTGTAATAAGCAGAACGCTGTATCTCAGCTGTAATGCTAATCAGGATTGTTGATGTGCTTACCACTGAATTTAATAAGATAACACTGTTTATTGAACACCCAGTTCCATGCAAAATGAATTTGTTTATCCCCTGAGTTTAATCTTATATGATTTAAGTTTTCCATGTCTTTAAAGTGTTTGTTGTAGCTAACTATCATAACTCTTTCTCTATCCTTGAATATTCAATAACTCTTTTTATAGTATATACAAAAGATTGCGTGACAATTAACTATACCTGTAAATTTATATGAATTCAGTATTTGTTCCCAAATTCTAGGGTCATCTAAACCTTCATAAGATGGATCAAATACATTTTTTTTTACTTAAGTTTTCAATCCGATTTTTATTTTAGAAATCCGGTCATGAAAAATTTGCAAAATATTTTATTGTTCCTCAAAAGTATTTTTTATTATTTTCATAATTTTTCCGCAAACTTTGTTTATGAGACTAGTTAGTTGTCAGTCTACATTAGAATACGTTGCGCAGGTTTTGATTTTCCTTGTGTCCTACGGTGTATAAGCGTAAACAAAAAACTGTCCAGGCGATGGATTTCATCTCGCGTCCCGTGATTGTGGTGCTGATGTATCGAGCCACATTCTGGAGGTAGACTGCAGCAAATGAAGTGGCGAGTACCAGGCACCGAGCCCCGCCAGGAGCGGCGACCAAACGAGATGCTTTCTGTCTCCAGAAGGTCACCAGTCGACCGCGGTCCATAACTCAATAAGTAGGAGTGTAACGAGAGCAACGATTGCTTTTCAGACATGAGAAACACTTCCACAAGTAGAGATAAGAACGGGCGCCGTTGTCGTCGAGAGAGCATTTACGCATTTTTACCGCGCAAAGAAACGTTCTGAATCATAACAGCCAGTGATATCAGGACTGAAATTGTTATTTGAAGGTTTTTGTCGGAATCGCTCTCTTGTGTCGTGTAAGCCGCTTCTTTTGGTTATGAAACAGCCTGCAGATACATTTCACTCCCACAACCCCACTATGCTGTGCTTGTAAACATAAGTTGTGGGGGTGGGTGTGGGGGTCATTGTTGGTTGAGTTGTGCTTAGTATATTTAAAGTCCATGTTAATTTATTTTCAAGTCTAATTAGGTCTCATTTAAAATGTTTCTATAATCCTGGATATTAGATACTTAGAAATTTACTGGAATCGATGGTTCTCAAAAATTTAAAATGTTCTCATTAAGTGTAAAAAATTATAAATATCCAACAATAAATTTCTTTGGTAATTTTTTAATTGAGTTGGCAGTATTTATTTGAGCTTGACATTGATCTATAATTTTGCGAGGAATGTCTTAAACCTAGTGGTAAGATGTATAATCTCAAACTCATTTTCAAAGTAATTCGAACATTAAATACCGCCAACTGAAGTTTCACTTTGCTTTCCTCTATATCCTAATAATGTAAAGTGAGATAATACAGAAACGATTGCAATTTAGAGAATGTTTCAACCTTGACGATGGCATAAAGGATCTCATTCACTGCGGATAAAGGCTAAAGCAAGGATGATGAAACGCTTAGAGAATAATTTATTTTTCTGCAATGCATCTTTAACACAAGAATCTTAAAGAATCTTGAAATACTTTTGTACATAATGTTAAATGAAAATAATATTTTTTATATCCTTTGACAAACAAGCCAAAATTAATTTATATAGTTATGATTGTAAAGATTGCTGATCAAAATTGGTGTTTCTTTTGACTTGCTTCGTTTTTTGTGTGTAAGGTATGATCATATATTTTAAATTAATGTTTTTTCATGTGTAGTATTTAAATTTAAATAAAATAGGCTACAAATGCTATTATATATATGATATGTTAATAGACCATAGTTATGTAAAAAATACGTCGGTGGAAAATATGGTATTGATTCCAAAACATTTCTCAATAATCCATTTAATAATAAGGGGCTCAAAGTTACATGAAGCTCCAGTTGTTGTCATTGATCTCCATAAGCTTGATAAGGAAGCTCCAGAACAGCCATTGGTGTAAGCGCGGTTGCATAGTCTTTTAATGTAATGGCTGTTAATATATATTATACAGAACATTATCCTACAAGTTTATTCAGATTCGATTATATGTAACTGTTTTTTTTTGAGCTGGATGCTTGTAAACATTGGGCTTACTCGTAATTTTACTTGGAAATGAATCACGTGGCCTTCCTCCGTGACAAAACTCTTCTACAATCGAAACAGATAAATTGCATTCATGGAGTGAGGGCGTAAAGTCCCCCATATACAGCTGCTAAGTTTCACCAGCGCATCACGCAAGTTTAGTGAACGAGTAATTGTTTGGAGTAATCCAGGCGGAGGACGTCAGGAGCACCAGATATGAGACTTAACCCACTGCAGGCGTAAGTATTAAATGAAGAAATATTAATATAACATACTTATTTTGTATGTTTAATATTTCGAGAAGGAACCAATATTAAAGATCATATAATAACCTATAAGGAAGCAGTTCATGCTATCTTAACAACTGTCACACCGATATTGTTGAAGAGTATAACTAACTAAATAAAACTACAGTAAGTAAATGAAGGATTTCCCAGACAGGTGGTTTTGAAATGTGAAAAATTTGAAAAATACTACTTAAATGCTTAACATTTGACTTAGTACTCCAGCAGATACCGGGTGGAAACCTTTCGCCCTTACCCCCACCTCCCTTGCTTTTGACCCCCCTCCCCACCTGAACAGTTCATTTCCACTGCTCACTCAAATAATTTGTGTTGCGCTCAGATAACTTTAAGCTGTAGATACGTTTCGCCCACTTTTTATTCTGTTTGATACTTGCTCCCACAAGGAGCAGGGGTGGCCGTGGGATTAAATGCAGTTTGAGCTTTGCTACTTTCAAAATACTATTCAATTGAATAGGATGACCTCTTTATTTAACTATCCCTCAACTGTTCTTGTTTAACTATTTACAATCGTCTGATTTCATATAGTACTTTGGTAAATATCTTCTCTCATAGATACCTTGGACTGCCGTTGAATAAGATCAAAGACACTTAAAGTACATGAACGCCTTTCCTACCCCTTTTGTTAAAATCATAGAGGTCCCATTTTCTTATGAATTTTTCATAACTCTGCTTTACCACAAGAGCCGATACAAGTAGAAATACCCCGTTGCAACAGACCTGCATACTCAGCGAATTTCAAATGCAAAATAACGTATAGTTCAAGCCAACATAGCGAGATTTGACATGTTTTTGTAAGCTCCATAAGAATAAAATGGGGAATGAGTATACAGGTTTGCTGCCACGAAAATGGAAATACTTGTGATTTTAGATTATTAAACATTAAATCTCATCTAGGTGAAGCCATAAACCAAGTTTTATCCAGTTATGTTGAGAAGTAAGCGAGATATAGAATTTTACTTATTTCCCTTAAGGCTAACATTGGGACAACGTACTGTGTTTACCACTTTCAATATCTCGGTAACCAATGGACATAGAGCAGTGATTTAACATACTAAATTGTTTTTTTTCTGAGCAGAATTCAATGGTGCTAACAAAAATTCGATAATTTTATTTTTCTATGTAAACAACTCAAAAAAACACATTTTGGGGGATTTATCCCCCTTTACCCCCCCCCCCCCCCCCCCTTCCGGTGGTCCGATCGGGCTGGTTCACGAACTCGTCCGAGTGATTGCCACTTTACACGTCTGTACCAAATTTCATTAAGATCGGACTATATTTATGACCGCTATCGTGTTAACAGATATATATATGTATAAAAAGTCGAACGAACGGTGTTTTTTGCTTCTGGTGACCCAAAAACTAAAAAATATCTTGGTCTGGGTCCTAGGTCTTACCATGAGTACTACGGTAACAGCTTCTTCCCCCTGTAGGGGAAATTCGCTGAAAGAGGTGCCATTGTTAACATGACTAATTCAATAGTTTAAAAAAGGATTGTTCTACAATCCGCCTCATAGAACAAGAGAATACGATATGCCATTGAACTGCTATCTCAAAATAAAATACCTTCATTGAAAATGCAAAGGCAGCATCCGAATTAGAATTTGTACACATCAAATTTTAATGATTAAACGAAGAAGTAAACAGTGGTCAAGTTTTTTCTCTTCTTATCGGTCAAAACAACCGTAGTGTTTGTTGTTCGTCCGGATTTGCGGAACCATTTTTGTGGATCAACGTATGGTAATTCAATTTTAGAACACCTGATGAGATTTAGGGTTTCTTCTTTTTGTTTGATTACTTTTTTTTGCAAGTAGACGATAATCTCTTTAAATTTTCATTTGACATTCAACAAAAGTGTTCGATGCAAAAAACTACCGGTACTAATGGTAACTAGTGGTAGTAAAAATCATAGATTTACATTGCATTTAAAGCAACTGTATTGTCGGGATGAAATGTAGTTACTTTTTTCAGTTTCATATTACTTATTGACTATAATTATATAGTAATTAACTTTATTGCAAACTTGCGACTGTTTTAATTGGTAGGGTTTGTACAAATATATGTTACCTGAACTTAATCTGAATTTCAGACAAATCCATTATGAACATCATCCATCACTTTATTCAAACACAAATACACTAACCTTTCCTCGGAAATAATTTATTAACCCTGTTTTAAACTGATGGATTGCAATTTCCGTCAGAAACTGTCCTATTTTATATATCTGCAAGCTAATTATTCTCACAGAAAAGTGACCAATTATTTTACAGCGTCAGGTTGCTATCTAGTTTGTTTTTTTATGGATATTGATTGTTTTCTACTTGCATTTATTGATTTACGCTGCGCTTTATTGCGTTAAACTTTATTTTTGAAATACTAAAGTTTTAAGTTTGAAGTTTAAACTGGAACTTTGTTTATTCTTCCTGCAGGTAGAATTTCTATACAATTCATTACATTATATATTTAATATTAAGTACTTATTGAATTAAAAAAAATAATTGTTTTGTTTTATCTTTGTATGTTTTCCATTTCTTGCAATTATCAATATTTTCTAGTAAAAAGTTTAGTGCATCAAACTATTTAAAAATAAACTTTAACTATCATATTGCCAGTGCTATTTAGTCTTGGAAACAGGAGACATGCGTGATTCATTAATTATTCATCCATTATTTATAAAAGTAGCAAAATATGAAAGACATATCTAGTTTGTAATTTACAAAAAAAACCTTACATGATTATCTCACTTGGAATCCTTTTTAATAGTAGATGTTTTTGATTTTTATATTTTCCCCGATAGAACAATTAAAGTTAGCATCTTGAGAAACAACTACAATAAAGAAAACATTGTCATGGACTACAGACTGTGTTTATGACTGTATTGTTTTCAAATTGAGTTTGGTTGCGGTTTGGAAACTGTGGTGGTTGGAAAAAATAACAGTGGTGTTTGTTGATTGCTATGCTAATCGCAATTATCGATTGCGTGTGTACGGGAAATGTTTACAGAATCAGGATTATTATTTGGCGATTAATGATATAGCATCTGTTATGTAGTTTTAAATTGTTAAACTAATTCTAGTTATTCACTAGGTAGCGAATAGGAATAAACATCACGTTAATTGATTCAGTCTGCACACCAATGATTGATTTTGTCAAAGCTTCGGCGACATACGTTGTTTGCAATTCCAGCGCCCTATAACGAACCGAAATCTCCTTTGTGATAACGTTTTAACGCATTTGGGATAATTAGTATTTAGTGTGATCATTAACTATAACTATGCGTTAGTGTCAGTAGAAAATTCAATCAAAAGACTAGAAAGTGAAATTTATAAAACGAGCTCAAGTATACCAATAAAACGAAAAATGGAAAAGACCAGAAACTTATTTTTGGAAGTTGATAATTTATGTTTTTTTCAGATTCTGTAGTCAGAGTTATAATAGTAGTTTATGCAACGATTGAATTATGAATGTCTTTGAGCCACAAGTCCGCGAGTGTTATAAATATCTCACAAATGGCTTTAAGGCATTATACAATCGTTGCATACACTACCTTATCTACGACCAACAATATACGACAAAATTTTCCCCGAAGTTAAACAGAACTCATGACTTTTACTAATGATGGAACCGGTCAACTCAATTTGAGGTTAGGCACATAAGCAAACTTAACCTTGAATCATTGTGGAACAATCAGCTGATGGGATAAGTCAACTCAAACATGAATCGTAATGCAACAATCAGCTGATGTGCGGATTGCGTAATTGTCTTCAGACACTACTTTCGTCAAATGTCGCGCTCCCATTGGTCTAGAACCTGTATCATAAAGTGAAGCCTGTTGCATAAAGTTAACTTTATGCAACGGGTTTGTATTTGGTTTAATAATGGACCTCATTATGACATTAGTTGTAACATCGTTTTGGTGATTATTGCAATGGTCGTAGATAAAAAACATTTCATACAAATGGAATTTACATTAATGTCGTCCTGCAATAGTTTTATCTGTTTGGAATCTCGTTAACGGAGCTAGCATTTTTTAGATGACGGTATTCATTAAGATGAAAAACCAAATCTATCAAAACCTATTTCGAACGGAAAGTTTTACTTCACACTGTAATACACTATATCAAACTCTGTTGAAAAATACAATAATATGAATAGTTCGTGACAAACTATGCAAAACAGACAGTTATATCCATTCTAATAACAGGCCAGTTGTTTTGAACAGCCGGCAGCGATATAAATGTTTAACCAAATTATGCTCTGAGCATTTAATTTGTAACAGTACAATAGTAGGTTTTGTTAGTATTTATATTACTTTTGCACCTATAAACTCACTGATGTTATTTTTTTTTTCAATTCAGCTAAATCACCGCTCATAGGAAGTGTTTTATAGTTAATCCATAATCCATGTAAAAAAATATTAGCCGTTCAGTTAAAGTAGCTTTTTTGGAGTAATCGTCATGAAAGAAGGGTATATAAAGATATATATATATATATATATAATACACACACAGGGTGTTTTTTTTAAAACGCAACCCATTTTTAAGATTAAATAATGCACATATGAATGTGTAATGAGGATTATTTTATTGATCTTTACATTTTATACAACCTATTATTTGAGTTTGATCACATTTAATTAAAATTATGTGCTCAAACAGTCTGTCATTGGCATTTGTATAACGTTATGCTCTCTCCATCAAATTTCCGAACATGTGTTGCAAGGTATCTCTTTGAATTTCTTGCATTGAATGTGTTATGTTTGTTGTGAATTGTGTTCGTAGAATAATACTACTTTACATGTCTGTGGAAATTTTATTCAGATCGGACCATTTTTACGCGAGTTATCGTGCTTAAAGACACACACATTAAAAAACGCAACCCAAACTTGATTTTATCGGTGAAGGATTATTTCCCCCCAATATCCCTGGATTTGACCCCACTATATTATTATGTTCTTTGGGGATACATATAAAGTAAGGCCTAAAAAACAAGTTACAGCAGATTCAGTACCTCAAAACAAACAAAACAAATGTAATGCAAAGAGGTATCTAGCAACATGTGTTCGGGAATTTGATAGAGAGAGCATACCTTCATACAAATGCCACTGGCGGATTTTTTGAGTACATAAGGTGAACTAAATGTGATCAGATTTAAAAAATAGAATGTATAAAACGTAAAGAACCATAAAACAATTCTTATTACATAATTATATATGTGAATTATTCAATCTTAAAAGTGGGTTGCGTTTTAAAAAAACACCCCGTATTTAGAGAGGGATTGTCATTTTTACTAACAGAGTACCCTTTCTTGTTCATGATTAAATATTTATTTAATTAAAATTTACATGTTTCGGTTCTTGGCCATTTTATGATGATAATTTATAGTATTACATTTTAAAGGGTACTCTGTTTGTAAAAATGATAATCTCTCTAATTATTATAGTAGCCCTAACAAGGGAATGTAATTTATTTTATATATATATATTTTTTTTTCGAACGAATGGTGGTTTTTTGCTTCTGGTGGCCCCAAAACGAAAAGTTATCATGGTTTCGGGCTTAGGTCTTACCAGAGACCTACGGTAATAGCTTTTTCCCTATAGAGGAAATTCGCTAAAATATAGATTTTTTGGTTATTAGAAGTTTTTATTAACACGTATGCTACTTCTCGTACATATTTACTCCAGACCTTTTTGTTTGTGGTCTTAATCGAATTGAAAAAGAAGATGAAAACTGTAAATATTTATATGGTATACAATATCAGGTTGTCTCATCTAAGGTATCTTAATGGATTGCGGCCAAATCAGTAGTCCTACATAGGTAAAACGAAATCATACCCCATTAATTCGGTCCCAAGGAACACCATAAACGTATTTTTTAAACCTTTTCAAATACAGGGTGTTCTAATTACTCGGGGGCATGGGATTGAATCTCAGAATTTTAAAATGTAAACATATGTCATGGCATGCATCAATTTAAAGCTCTTAACAATGCAAAAAATTGGTGGAAACATAATACTTTTATTTTAATCTTAATGAATTTCAAAATGGCGGCCATTTTCGTGGAAAATATTGGTATTTACGCAATATCCTGTTTCTCGAGAACCATACAACATTTGTTCGTTCTGTTTGAAAATTTCCTTATAAATTCAACATTAATTTTATATACAACACTACAACATTTAGAAAATAAAGTTTTTTACATAAAACTTTTTAATGTTGGTAATGATGGTTTTAATGTTGGAAAATCAAAAATTTTAAATGAAAGCATATGTCAAATAGCATATCTTTTCACAGGTCTTGCAAAGACTAATAACTTTTCAATTTATACCTACCTCCTATCTTTGTTGGTTTCATAGTTATACTCCATTTTTCATAAACATCTCAATTTTCCCAAATAAAGCTAATGTTGAACGTGCAGTACTCAAGTTTAACTAGTACAAGTTTCGTGCCTTAAGGACTACAAATTTTACATGGGCAATATATATATATATATATATATAATTTAAACAACCGCACCCTAGTTTTTAAAGGAAAAAGCTTAATTTAATTTAATTAATTCTGCACAATTTAAATCACAGCTTAATTCTGCTTGTTTCAATTTGACTACAAATTACTTTAAAATTTCCCAGGGGTATTTTTTGCTGTATCTAAAGACTTTCTTCATGAACTTTTACATCATCAAAGCAGGTTCAACCAGTTTCTACCTCACATAGTTAAAGCCAACCCTTTTAACCGATATTCAATAGATTAATTAAACCCATTGTAGTAATGAAAGCGTTTGTATACATTTTTAAACCAGGAAAAGTTTGAAAGAAACTTTTAACGTCGGTGTTCCCATCAGTGCACTTCAATGATTACCGCTTGATAATTAATTAAGGTTGTTTGATAACTCATTGATCAAGCCGTGACATTTTCTAGATTGTTCAATCTTCTAGATGGGTTTACCTTTGAAATGATTTCAACAGAAAGTCAATGTTTGATTTCATAATTTGAATTTAAACAAATATATGTAATCGACATACATTTCATTTATTACATTAACATAGATTGCCCCTCAATTTTTTATGCCTCTATAACCTCTAAAAAAGTGGTTCTAAAAAACCGGTTAACAGATGTAACAACAAAAACTTTTGTATTGAATTTTTATACTATTGTTCAGTTCAAAAGTTGATGCTATATTATTTCATCTGATTCAGGTTAGTTAATATTTCATGGTTAAGTTAATAATTCATGTGTCTAATGAAGAAACCTCATTTTAGTCTATTCTTCCCCTAAAGTTATTTATTTTTCACAAAGTTTTTATTTCCCTCACATAACTAAGTTTATAAGGACTAAAAGCGCTTGTTAAAAAAAGCTGTCGCTGAAATATGTGTAGACATTTTAGCCCACTCTCAAAAATGTTATGAAGTAATAACATTAACATTATATTTAAATAATAACATTATATTTAAATAGTTACGGTTACTACCATAGATGACGTTTGTGGGCCGTTTGTCGTTCTCTATTTTGATACACAGTCAGGCATTAATGTCTGTTACCCGTACGTCCAGTGATTTGATAATACACTGCAAGCTGCCAGTTGAACCGAATCATTAACTCTGACTTGTTTTGTTCAGTCTATAATTATTTTCAAAACGTAATTCGAAACGTTTATGTTTTAATTCAACGCCTATATAGTTATTTTATTTTTTATTCATGTTTTTAATTTAGTTGGAGATAGTCAACCTTTGGTCCTAAAAACGATTTAACTGGGTTTAAGTTTCCCCGACGTAGCATAAGCTGATGCGACAGCTGCGTTTGGAATCCCCTTGGAGCTGAATTCCGGATAGAACCTACACTGCCAGCGAAACTTCCGCCCCCGCGAACCGAGATACTTGCAGTTTCACCTTCACCTTATGGCTTTGTAAATATCTTTTGTATCAAACATAAATTTTTACCCATAAAAGATATTATAGGCAATGAAAACACTATGCTTTTATGTTTACAAATTTAATTGTAAGTAAATATTTTTAAATTCATGATAGTGAAGGATTTTGTTGTTATTTAATTTTTTTTGACTTTTCCTTTCGCTTCTAGTGTTTAAACTACACTACTTTTCGAGAGGTATTGGAACTGCTCTCGTTTTCAAGTGACCCTACTTAAAGTTACATTAACTTACTTATTTCTTATAAGTATTCTAAATTTTTTCTGCGTCATTGAAATCACAGCTTCTCTAAATTTGTTTACAATGATCAAAGAGCATTTTTGTTCTGTAGCCACGTAATATTTATCTCTGGAGAAATAAGTTATCCTGCGCTGCTTCCATGAAATTTGTCCTGCCAAATTAATCCAGTCAAACACTTGAATTTTACTCTATTTCATTTACGTCTATAATGTAGTGAACGTGACAGCAGCAATTAATCCCCTGTTTGGTTTCATAACACAAACTGTAATTGCAGATTTAGTTCCATACATCACAAGCGTAATGGCCCGTAATGTGTTTCGCCACCACATACCCCCTTATTGCTTCACCCTTGAGATTAATTAATTAAATAAATAAATCTACTGAGGCCTCCCTGATGCTTCAATAATATTGGATTAAATACCACACAACACTGGCAAACATATATTTTTGACTCTTACTATGAAAATCCTTACTCATTGATCTAAAGCATCGGTTTTTTTACGTTCAACAGTTTTTGACTTAATGTAAAAAATAGTATTATGGTTGCTATTGTGGAAAATATAACTTTTTTTATTAGTTTGTTACATTTAGATAACGCCATTAAAAAAAGGTTACTCAAGATATCATTACGAGTTTTTTTTATATCTCAAATAATCTTAGGCCTAATAGATGTTGAGTATTAAAAGTAGATTTACAAAAATCCAAAGATTTATTAAGTTAATCGTTATAGATTCTAACTTAAAACTTCATTATAGATAGATTTTCCACCACCCTCTTAAAAACACAAATATCAAGAATTCGTTTTTATGAACTATCAGCCTGGTAAGTAGCCAGGTCGATGTTTACTACAATTGTCGATGTTGTAGGAATTTATTGTTTTCTTTCTGTTTTAGCACTTCATGCTTGTTATTGTAGGTTCTCAATTAGCTTGTGCATGGTTCTTGTTTTGTTACAGAAGTTAAAATTTTAGTTTGTGAATGGTTATTTTTATATTATTTCAATATATTGCGATTATTTGTACATAACACTGCTTTTTATTCAATACTCGAGAATTTCATGCAAGCGTTCTTGTATATTTGAGTTGCCTGGTTTCTGCGTCATTGGACGTATTCTGTAAATTGTTTTCTTTCAGTCGGAAAATATTAATATACATATTGTAATATATTTGACGTTGAAATCTCAAAAGAATCAGAAAGCTTAAATCCCATCATTAGTGAAGTTTAGAACATGGGCATATCTCTTGGGGGTTTAGAATATATTATGTCTCTCGAACCTTAATACAATTAATAAACTTACTGCTACTAGAAACTTAATACTATTAATACTACTTGCCTAAAAAAACATGACTCTTGTTTACTCATTCGCCAATGTTTTTCTTTGTATTATCGTAGTTTTATATATATTGTGAAAAATATTGTGATATTTATATTTAATTTTTCCTTAAATTAATTTTGCTAAGCAATCCTCTATTAATAGTCCAGGAATTTTGTGAAATTAATTTTTTGGGAAAATATTTTATAGAGAATGAATTTAAACACGTACAAGAACTATAAGAAATAATTGCTAACGGATTTCCAAATCCTCGTGCTCTTTAAATCCTTTTAGGCATTAAAGTTGAAAACTGAAAGATATTCATGTATTCAATTTTATCTTGTACCTCTTTTCATCAAGATTTCCCCCGAAAGACATTTAAAAATGACCACGTATTATATCCGCGTGAATTACGTTTCCGGTAGGCACAATTTGTCTTCAACCAAACTTCTGTTTACATGCCTTTCTATACATGCCATTCTATACTCACTTTTCAGAATTCTCTGGAACTTTATTCTTCAACTCACGTCCAAATACAGTTTTGACGTGCCGTTTATCTTGATGAGTCATTTTACTCCAGATTGTTTTGCATCGTGCGCGGCGTGATTTACGGAAAAAAGTTTAAACAGCAAGAACAAAATGTTAGCTAGTATCAAACGATACACAAACAAGGTATTTACTATTTAGATTTATGGCTATATTTTACAATGATGTAAATTAGTCTTTTTTATTCAAAATATAACACTTGAACTTTTTGTGCTTAATGATGCTACCTTTAATTAATATTCACAGTCTTGTAACCTTTTTCTTGCGAAAACGGTTTCTATACGTTTTTTACATAGATAAATAAAATTAATGTAAGTAATTTATCAATCCTATCTTAGCGCTCAAAATAGCAAATGCATTACAGTAACAACCATGTTCCATTAATGTGATGGCGCACGCCTACCAGTAGTCACAGGGTAGTTGACGTATGGCATCGCACAGATGACAGCTAACGGCCTAATGATTACGGATTACCAAAACGTATATATAACATCAATATTAAACAGTTCACCATTATAAATAACACTTATAATAAGTTCTCCTTTTAATTAATAAATATTTCTTTATTTCCCTAAATGAACCGAGATTAGAACCAATAATCGGTTCAACTGCTGCCTAAGACCCTCGTTGGCCAAGAAAGAATATTAAAATCCGCTGAGGTATTAACTCGGGCTATTAGCCTGAAAATTTAATTAAAGTGCACTCGAGAGCCAACCGTCGATATGATGACATTTCCCTCCCAGTGGAATTTCAATATCGATCGCATCACTAAGCATGATTACGAGTGTGATTATTATAGTATATGAGATACTACCTTTCACTGACGTGAAATGTAGGAGATGTTAAAGACAAGAAATATATCTTTTGTTGACTGAATGTGTTCTGAGCTCGAAATATCGCTCGAGCTTGAAAAATTCTCGAATGCAATACTATGTAGTTAATTCACTAATACAAAAGTCTCGTTGTACAGCCTTATTTTGTTCCCGTCATTTAACTTATTAAAGCATTCCAATAACTTTTAGCAAAATGGTATTATTTGATTTTTATGAAAAAAACATTAGAAAGTTATGATGAAACAGCTTTCTGAAGAGTTTCATCAAAACTTTCTAATGTTTTTTTCACCACACTACGACGAAATCACCTGTTTTACAAACGTCAAACGTGGACCGAAACACACTGTTTGCCGCCACAGGACCGAAAACGTTTGGGGCCCTAGGGCCGAAAGTCAGCTGATCGTCTATTTGCTTGAAACAACGTCAGAACATCACATAATTATACGGCATTCAATAGGTTCCAAAGACAGGATGGTTGCGATCATATGATTTTCACCACACTATGACGAAATCATCTGTTTTACAAACGTCAAACGCGGACCTAAACACACCGTTTGCCGCCACAGGACCGAAAACGTTGGGGGCCCTAGGGTCGAAAGTCAGCTGATAGTTTATTTGCTTGAAACAACGTCAGAACATCACAAATTTATACGGCATTCAAGACGGATAGTTGTGATCATATGATTGTCATAGCTGTGTTTTGTTTTCAAGTGAGTCAAATAATAATCCGTTTTTTTTTAATTATTTAGGGTATATTTCATTGTGTAGTGTGGTGAAAAATAGCGTTCGCACCTCGGCCGAAAGGGTTTTGCAGCTCTCGATCGTTTCAAATTCTCGACCTCGTCTCGAATTTGAAACACGATCTCGAGCCTGCAAAACCTCATTTTCGGCCCTTGTTGCGAAATATACTATTTCATAACTGTGTTTTTCAAAATCATAATAAGGAAGTTGTATCGTCATTCATAACCTTCAAGTTTTGTTTTCCAGTGAGTCAAACAATAATCCGTTTTTTTAATTATTTAGGGTATATTACATTGGGTAGTGTGGTGAAAAATAGCGTTCGCACCTCGGCCAAAAGGGTTTTGCTGCTCTCGATCGTTTCAAATTCTCGACTTCGTCTCGAATTTGAAACACGACCTCGAGCCTGCAAAACCTCATTTTCGGCCCTTGTTGCGAAATATACAATTTTCATAGAAATCAAATAATATAATTTTGCTAAAAAGTTATTGTTATGCTTCAATAAGTTGCGTAATAGGTGCTACGAAATACACACCAAGCTTCTTTTTCCCAATTTTAAATTCTTGATTCAAGCTATTCCGGGTTTATGATTTAAATATCAACAATCACATTTAGTGCAAAACTGAACTTATACTGCCATATGAATGATACTATAGTCAGAAAGACGAAACTTTTCTAGGACATAGTGACAAACATTGCTAAGCGTTAGAAAATTGTCTTGTCAACTCAGTAATGTAATGCAATATGAATACGAACTTAAATAACGTATTATGAAAATTTCAAAACCACAAAAACTAAAACGAAAAATGACAATTTTTTTAACTATTCATGAAACGTTTTATAAAGATGTGTAACGATACGGCCGTCAAAGCGAGGAAAGACAATTGTCACTTGTCACATTATCACATGATGGTTGATTCGGTTCCTTGATGGGTTTTATAAAGAAATATCTAAAAATATCGATCCCAACAGTTTTGGCCAACGAGTTGATTGACATAAAAAAAACATTGTTTTGTGAAAGGAAACAAATGCATTAAATGTTTTATTTGAACAGTCGGTCGAGCCTGTATTTACAAGAGTTTAAATCACTAAGCCAGATAAATTTAATTTTTACGTATTCGCCCACACGAAAGTAAAAAGTGTAAATAAGAAACACTTTCCAACAATACATTATTGATTTCAAACCTGTAAATTAAAAACAGTTTGAGATTTTTTAGCTGTGGGTGTTTTGTTTTAAGAAGTAAAAATGTTGGATGTTTGTTAAGAAGTAAAAATGTTGGGACAACTTTTGAAATATAAAATTAGGTGATCATGTAGGTAGTTTCAAGTCACCTTCTATAAATCCTCTAAACCTTTGAACTTATAAACGCTAAATTTCTATGGAGCAATTGATTTGCCAACAAAATTTAGTTTATCTCCTTATTCACAAACTTCGCTTAGTTATCGTCCAAAAATCCGATTAAAACTTGCAGCATCTGCGTTTTAATATTATTACTTTACCTAAAGCGGTTTTTTCAAATATAAATTTTACTCCAGTAATTACAACGAACTGAGAATGGTTTCTGTATTCATTGGTAATCAGTGGAGGATCGGCCAAGCGGGTGCCAAGTCGCCGCTCCGTCGGGACTAGGTCGGGCCAATCCCATTATTAGTTTGATTACAGTTCGGCTAGTATCAGATATCGATTTAAATATAAAATGTTATACCAAACATCGTACCTTTTGATACTTTTATTTATAATATATCCTTTTCTACTATAACCTATTAGTTATTCAAAAGAAACTAAATTGCCTGTTTGCAGGTAGTAAAGCTTTACTCTTTTTACAAATCAGCTAATTGTTCATTGTCTTATAATTCAGTTTGACTTTGTTCGATTACAGAGAAGGTATACTTTGAATTGAATTTAAACGATTATATGTGTTAATTTTAAATTGCCTTATAGTTGCTATAATTGATCGAAGTTTAATTAATATCATTTTAAACATCTTTGAACCATAATTTTTTTTTATTTAAATATTTGTGTTTAACAGACCCCTAGAAAACTAACATTACAGTTTTGTGTCTATAAAATTATATTATTATTCGTGATAGGAATCATGAAACCGAAAATTTAGATCGATCGAGGGACTTTGATTTTGCTGCGGCTGCAAGGCACCTTCTAGAGCCTACAATAATGTTCACACTTGGCCGTCGAGAGTTATCCATTATTCATCACACAATACGCTACCGTTTCCCAATATATTGTTCGAAATATAGATCTTCTATTAAATTCTGTATTAAATTTTTTCAAATATCCTTAAAAAAGTTTATTGCTTTAAGCGATAGTATATTTAACGTTTCGAACTGCATATTTGATTTTAGTGTAAAGGTAATTAAATGGCCCTTTGCTATTGAGCAACAACTTAAAGTTTTAAAAATAACGTTTCTTGGATGTTTGGAATAAACATTGTTAATACAGGGTGCGGCAAAAGTCAGCGTACCGAAAATTCAGTTAAACTATAGCTAGTATTAACAGTATAATTTTAATGTACCTGTTAGAGAAGCTGCTCAAAGTGACCACCATCATTGTCTATACACTTGTAGCACCTTTTTGACACTAATTTACAGATTTTGTTACATAGTTGTGGTGTGAATAAAACATAAAAATGTTTCGTTATAAATTCTTTCAAATGTTCTAAACTTTGAGGTTTCTCCGAAAACACGTGTTGTTTTAACAAACACCAATACTAAAATGGCACGGAGTTGCGACTGGGGACCTAGCAGGCCAATCAATAGTTCCTCTTCTTTCTATCCATTCATCGAAGTTATCATTTAAAAAGGTTCGAACAATAAGGCCGTAGTGGGAACATTAAAACCATTAATAATAGAAGTTAATAAAACAAGCACTACACTCACCAACTTAACTTTACTGTCACAAGTGGTATACTAACAAAACAAAGATTCATAGATAAAGAATAAACGAAGGCAAAATAAACCATAACTAGATGTTAATATAAGAAAAGGAGTGACACTATATTAGCGCGAGAGATAAACAATGACGCTCACCGGCCTGCAGCGGTACGCTGACTTTTGCCGCACCCTGTATACCGGGTGTCCCATAATAGTCCCCCCCTCTAACTTTTTCCTATATTTTTTGAAATATCATTTCCACACCACCCCCAAACATTATTGGGTGGTTAATACTTCATTTTGAGGGGGTACCCAATTTTGGCTGCCATCTTGGATCAACCATATTGGATCCAAAATATTTTTTCAAATGTTAAAGTGGTGTTGTGACCCATCATTTCGAATTAGATTTTGTCACTGATTACAATGCCGCAATCCGTTTTTTAATATCTCAATTGGTTCTCAAGATATGGGTACTTTTAATTTATTTATTTTCAACCAATTTAAACATTACGAATTGATAAAATAGGTCCATAACCACAAAATAATGCTAGATAGTGACAAATAACCACCATCAGTCATTGTTGTGCGATTTACACTTAACATTTACCAATGTAAATTTTTTGGCCGCCATCTTAGATCCGCCATTTTGAAATGAGGTAAGTTATTTCAAATATGAAGTTAGTATTGTGACCCATCATTTCAAACTAGCTTTTTACGCCGAATTGAATGCCGCAACCCGTTTTAGCGAATTTCCCCTATAGGGAAGAAGCTGTTACCGTAGGTCTCATGGTAAGACCTAAGCCTAAAACCATCATAACTTTTCTTTTTGAGGTCCTCAGATGCCAAAAACACCATTCGTTCACTTTCATAAATATATATATATATATATATATCTATATATCTATATATCTATATATATATGTGTCTTTAAGCACGATAACTTGCGCAAAAATGGTCCAATCGGAATGAAATTTGGTATAGACGTGTAAAGTAGTAATTATTCGGACGAGTTTGTAAACCAGCCCGATCGGACCACCGGAAGGGGGGGTAAAGGGGGGTAAACCCCCCCAAAAATGGGTTTTTTGAGATTTTTACATAGAAAAATAAAATTTTTCAAATTTTTATTGGCACCATTGAATTCAGCCCAAAAAAACAAACAATTTAGTATTTTGAATCATGGCTCTATGTCCATTGGTTGCCGAGATATTGAAAGTGGTAAACACAGTACGTTGTCCCAATGTTAACCTTATGGGAAATAAGTAAAATTCTATATCTCGCTTATTTCTCAACATATCTTTATAAAACTTGGTAAATGGCTTCTTCTAGTTCAGATCTACTAAATATTGAATTAAAACCACCCAGTTTTAATATACCTGTAGCAGCAAACCTCCATACTCATTCCCCATGTTATTCTTATGGAGCTTACAAAAACATGTCAAATCTCGCTATGTTGTATCGAAATATGTTGTTTTGCACTTGAAATTCGCTGAGTATGCAGGTCTGCTGCAACGGGGGTATTTAATTATAGCGTTTAGTTTTGAAGATATTGTCATATTTCTAATAAAAATCTCAAAAAAATATAAATTTTTCAAAAACCAAATTTTATAGCTAAAATCGGATTGCGGCACTGAATTTGGCGTAAAAACTAGCTTGAAATGATGGGTCACAATACCAACTTCATATTTGAAATAACTTATCTCATTTCAAAATGGCGGATCTAAGATGGCGGCCAAAAAATTTACATTGGTAAAAGTTAAGTGTAAATCGCTCATCAATGACTGATGGTGGTTATTGGTCACTATCTAGCATTATTTTGTGGTTATGGACCTATTTTATCAATTCGTAATGTTTAAATTGGTTGAAAATAAATAAATTAAAAGTACCCATATCTTGAGAACCAATTGAGATATTAAAAAACGGATTGCGGCATTGTAATCAGTGAAAAAATCTAATTTGAAATGATGGGTCACAACACCACTTTAACATTTGAAAAAATTATTTTGGATCCAATATGAAGGATCCAAGATGGCGGCCAAAATTGTGTACCCCCTCAAAATGAAGTATTAACTACCCAATAATGTTTGGGGGTGGTGTGGAATTGATATTTAAAAAAAATATAGGAAAAAGTTAAGGGGGGTGGACTATTATGGGACACCCGGTATTTTCCTATCGTTTGTTGCGTTTTTTATTTCCATATTCCTGTCTATAAATAGATGTACACAATTAAAATATCCCACAGTGTTAAAAACCTTAATTAAAGAGTTTTTTTTGTTTTATGTTTCAGTATTATCAAACTTGTTATCACTGTTTTGCTGAAATATCATTGAAATGCAACTATAAATTTCACAACGTAGTTGAAAGTAGTGCTAGAGTTTTGTTTAAATGATCGCGTTGAATTCCTTGCCAAGGGAAAAAAATCATTTTGCGCTTATTTTATGCGATTCTTACGTCATTATTTACGTTTCTGTTATTAACTAACCTACTCTTGTAGTCTTTTTATATATTTTTGTAGGCCAGTTTTATAGGTATAGCGGAGGTGGTGGATTAGTTAAGTTATATGTGGCTCATGACGCTTTTCTAATGTTTTGGAACTGTCTCTGTGAACGGCTCTACATAGTGATACAACGGGCACCTCATCCGCTGCTTGTCGTAATTGAAGCGGTCGCCGCTGTATGGTTAATCCGACCGTCAGAGCGATCAGGTGCGTGACGGGCCGTGCAGTAATCCTCCAATCAGACGAATTGGCCGCCTCGCCCCTTCTAGGTGCACAATTCGACACCGGCGGCGCTGGCGGGGCTTCACTACTAATAACAGAGGAATCCGTCATATCCGTGATGCCTACAGCGTCGGGCGTGTTTGCGGCTTTGTCTTTGATAAGCGATTTGAAATATTCGATATGCAGTTTGTGCACAGAAATTATGAATGATTTTCTGAAGCAAATATTTAATTAGTAAAAAACAAGTTAGTTCACTTTAGTGTAGCTTAGTTTAGTTTAGCTTGCAGCTGGAAACGCTTATGCAGTTTAGACGCATAACTATTTTCCCCCGTTAAACAGTATAAAAAGGTTTTGCATTCAGACGAGAAACCGGGTGCCACTATTTATGAATAAAGATTGCTAATATTGTCATTTAGAAAGTCACACAAACCCACTGGTATTAAAAGTTTATGGATATAACTATTGTAAATATTTTTATCAGAGTTTACTACGTGCCTTCGATTACTTATATTGAGTAAAGAATTTAATGTACTGTATAATCATCTATCAGTCATACTCGCCTGATAATACTCCATAATGATATTCGACGTCTTGTAATAATAAATAATGTCCTGTAATAATAACGTCTTAGTCTCTCATCGGGCCTGATGATGGTGTGACCAATCAAAATCGATTGTCATTTTTCACAATTTTTTGTATATTTACGATCTTGTATGTAATGCATTATAAGTTTAATATATTTATTTTTAAGTGTTGTAGTGTTTGTAGTGTTGTAGTGTTTTAAGTGTTTTTAAGTGTTTGGAGACTTTTTTGTATTTACATCCAGTGAATGCAACAACAGATATCATGCTAATCTAGAAATTATTTAATAAAGAAATAATTTAATACTGTAATACATTTACATCTTAGACTTTTATTGAAATAGATTTGCCGATGTAATTGATTTAGTCTAAATTAAGTTAAATATAAATTAAAAAAATATAATAAGAATGATGAGTTGCATTTTTGTTTATTTCCAATTAATGGATGATTCCTAATGCACAGTTTGTTTGATCAAATTCGACTGTTTTCAAACAATCTGTCTTAAAAACAACCTCCACAAGACTGAGTTAGGTTTGAAACTACCAACATTCCGTCGTTACAATACCCCGTTATTACAGAGTTGTGGCTGACAGGTTTCACTAACCGTTGTTCAGTTGGCAGTTGGATGAACTTGATGCTATTAGACGTGTCTTAAACCCCGGTGAATACTCTAAAAGAGACTGAGTGTTAAAATAAAAGAAGCGTGAATGACTTTAAAAAATGTTATCTTATGTAATAATATTGTATTTGAAATAATTTAATACATTCACTAAATAATGGATTTTATGTAATTTTGAACACTTATATCATTAAAATATTTTCTTATTACAAGCATGATTTATGACTAAAGCATTAGTACCAGAGAAGCAACTGAGCGAACGGTAAGGTTCTTGGAAAACGTCTTTTGATTTTTAAAATGATTATATTTTATTCAGCAGCTCAAATTATACCAAGAATCTCTTTACACAGCGCTGGCAATTTAAAAGGTTTGACATTTTTTAAATTGTTACTTCTGAGAATATTATTGTAATGAATTTTAGATTAGAACCCTGCAGTATTTTTCTGCTCTAAGTCAAACCTTCAGTTACTTCAGCTTATTTAATATCAAACCAAACAAAAATATCACTTATCCCTGCAACCAGTTGACGTAGACTAATACTTCTTAACACAAAATTCATAATTTTTTCAAGCCAATTTTAATGGCTGGAAGTATATTTTGATCAACTATTTTAACAAAAACTAAGAAAATGAAAAAAGTTTAAGTAATTTTGGAAAATTTTAATTTTTAAAACTCTTAAATTCCCGTATTTTCGAAACATGATTTGTACAGAAATGGGTGGTGTATGGAATTTCTATAAAAATCGATTGAGCTTAGTTTGAGAAATTTGGATTTTGTTGTTTTTATGGGTTTTTGTGAGGTGGATACCGTTAAAAATAAAAAATTAAAAGAATGAGAAAACCGCCTAGATATATCACGGTTCGATACTTAAATGCCAAAATTCACGAAAATCGGACCATTAGTGTCGTCTCTAGCTCTCTTAACATACAACCATACATCCACACCAACACCCACACACACGGACGGACAGACACTACTCCGAAAACAACTTTTTATGATTCGGGGAGCAGTAAACGAATGTATCCACTAACAACTCAAATCCGAAATTTTTTACAAAGACAATACTTTCTCATTATATTATATATAGGGGGGGGATCAATATATGTTTTAGAAGTGAAAAATATTTAAAACTTACTTTGTGCCTAAGATTTGAAGTGCGAGGCATTTTTGTAGCTAATTTCAGGTGATTCAATTCACCTGAATGATAGATTTTGATGAGGTTTAATCATCTCTATAATTTAAGTAATAAAAGACAAAAAGAAGGAAGAGAGCACATGTAAAATATAAGTGTTTTTACTAAAAATAAACAACTACCATTTCGCAAACTTGAAACAAAAACTAAGCCCAATAAAGGTTTATCCGTTCATTCTGAGAATAAGAAAACAAAATTAATTTTTGCCAGAGATTACAAACAAGTGGTTGGAAATCTTACCTTGTCTGCATACTGTGTGCCTAGTGTGTCTTTTGCTTGCTTAAGAACTATTTGTTGTTTTTGATTAGAGTATTTTACTGTGAATTTGCAAAATGGGTTTGGGCAGAATGCAGAAATTAGTAAGAGATAAGGATAAGATAACGGGTAGGTCTTCGGAGGGCTCGCCTTGGGGCCAATGAACACCGTGGCTGCCCCTTACACAGCAATATCTTCTAGCGAGTAATTTTAGTAGCAGTACATCGTCCATCCCATATTATATATTACCCGTATATTTTACATCGCTTTTATATTCACGTACATTCAAATTGTTTTAGAATATTGTAGAGTTATTACTTATTACTTTTAATCTAAAAAAAGAAAATACCAACTCACGTTGAGTATTAATCAGTAATATTTCGATAATATTAGTCTTCATCTAAGTATAATGATATATATTTCAGCATGTATTTACTTTCGGCCTGATAAAACTTTTTATTTGAAGGTTTTATTTCGGCTTTTATATTTCGTGTAAAAACAAGCATAAAATAAACAAGCACTTTTTTATGTCGTTCAAAAAATGTAAAATAAATAACTAACTGTGTTTTGGTCAAATGTTAAAGTGATCTAACGCAAACTGATCATACAATTGACATTTCAGTGCTGTCTCAGTTAGGAAACATGTTGCATGAATAAAAAAGCTAGAGTTATTCTCAATCGTTGTAAACAACAGTTATTTGTGTGTTGAGTGAGTAAAGTAAAACATTGTCTCACGAGTGAAAATCGTCGCCCTCGCAAGCTCGGGCGCCAACAATATCACTCGTGATACAGTGTCCTTTACTCAACACTCCCCCACCCCACTTGCAATAATAAATACCCAATCGATATCAATTGCATTATCTCATTAATTAACAAACGCTATCCATTTTATTTCGATCTGCAACTAGCGTCTGCATGTGAGTAGCTACCAGCGGTGCTGTGTTCATGTACCAGCGGTCAGCTGATCGTTGCAACAATCTTACAAGTTTAACTATCAGCTGATTGTCGTCAAATTTGTTATGTGACTTACAAATAAATAAATACACAATGTAAAACAATAATAGTATATTACGCAACTAGTGCGGGAAGTAGGTGTTTACGTGCGAGATGCAAGCAACGTAAACACCTTCCCGGATGAGTTGCGTACGATAGTTTTCGCGACACTACCAGCAAAAAATATTTAGGGTAAGTGAAAAACAACACACTTCTATGAAAGTTAAAAGATTTAAAAAATATTAAATAAACTGAAGAGAGAAAATGCGAACAAAACTATATTTATCTGTGCGGGGGAGATAACAAAAAGCGTTATTTCTGCTGATCAGCGACCGAGTAAGCCTTTCTAGGAATAGTCTTATCGTCACACAGACGGCAACAATTGATTAAATAATATTGCTCTTTATTAACTTATCGCTATTAACTGTACGTAGTCGCAGCCTGGGAAACCAGTTTAGTTACAATTGAGATATGGTCGTCATAGTTAAAATGTGTATGTTGTGTTTATGTATAATGTATATAAATTGTGTGATATACTATTTTTTTCTTCAGTTGGCAACATTGAGCATTTACCGCACTCGTGCGGTAAATGCTCAATGAAAACTCTTTACCGCACTCCAGCTGATTTTTTACCTCACTACAGCTGATATTTGTCATACTCTTTTGTAAACGGCGACTTCCCACACTGAAACGGAAGCGGAAATCGGCTAATTACTAGTGTAGTGTTGCGAAAACTATTTTACTATCATGAAACACACGTAGAAATAAATAATAATTAAATGGTTGTAACAATTATAAATTTCTAATGCCGAATATCATATAATAATTTTTTTAAATAAAAACTGTTCATCTGCTTATAATTAACCGTTCATAATTAACTTAGAACATTTTCGTATGTGCTGGCAAGTGTAAGTATTATACAGTTTAAGAAGCAGTCATTCACATTAACTAAGTTAATTGTTATTTCATGATTTTATCTTGATTTATTTTCTTTTTTACAGGTGAGTCCTCCTACCCTCCAGGGCAGTGAGTACGAACAGCAGATTTTTCTTACATTAATATTCATTGAAAACTTTATATAAGAGGTTTAGTTTGGACAATTTCAGATACGTTTATTTTAAATCAAGTCGAATATTATTCAAATTTAAGCCTCAGAAATAAAATTAAGACATCTTTTCAAGAAAGTTTTCATAGCTACACGGTTAATTCATAAGACACAAAGTTAAGTTTGTGTTTTGATTATGATCAAGTAGTAATCCAACTTTAATCTTAAGTTTTTGGATTTAACTTTAAATTTAACTATTGTAAGTTACATCTTAAACATTTTTCATTGTTATTCTGTGATTGTAGACAAATTAAATTAGTTTGAGCTCCACTTGTAAAGTGTTATCAGTTAGATTCTTTACAACAAAAAAACAAAAATTACTAATTCATCATATTGGGCGGCCGAATAGTATGCACATTTTTACTTTGTGACTTTGTCTGGAGAAGTATAAGAAGGAAAATAAAAAAGGGACTGAACCTGCTTCAATTTACATTCCTTTGATAACTTTAAAGCTTTTAAACCACACTAAATCTTTGTCATGTTAGCTGACTGTTACATGTTAACCTCTTTATCAAAAAATAATATCTATTTATTTTATTTTATTTTTTGGAAATTTTATACAACTAATGCAGTTTTACCAAATGCAGTGCAATATTAATATTTACACAATCGTTTTTCTATGTTGACCAGTCTTTAACTCGCGGGTATTGCGCCTTAAACATTCTCCCAAGCCATTATGCAGTCTAAATAAAAAAAATACAAAGTACAACACACACTCCAATAAATACAGTAGTTTAAAATAAATGATCATAAATACTTTTTTATGTCAGTTTAGTTTGGCAGAACAGTAACGAGGAAGTTATAAATTATGTAATATTTATTGAACTTGATTCACCTAAACGAAAAGATATGATAGATAAATTAAAAATATCAACACCAGCAATTAATAGGAAGTTCATTGAAAATTTTTATCATGGTATTAAGAGGCGCATTGCCAACAAGGTTAAGTGAGAAAACCTACTGGGTGAACAGCAAGCGGGACCGGGAGTTGTGGCGAGAAACCTTAAAATTCAGATTTGTATAATTTAATTGCAATACGAATCACAATATGTATTGTAATATGTGTTGTCTTGCTTTGAAAGATTAACGATCATATTTTATAAATAAATTTATACATCCAATGTCTGATTGTCCTATTTTCATTGCCAAACTCTTACCTATTGTTGAGGAACTTAGGAATAAATTGTTTTCTGTATACCTGGGAGGCTTTCTATCCTATTCCGGTTTTTTAATCCCTTAAGCCTCATTCCCTCGGGCTTCCAAAAATTTTATGGCCCATCCTATGGAAGGATAGGTCCTTCGGCTTCATTAGGGATCCATGTAAACTTACGACAGTTCCGCACTTGTTACTCTCAGCGCCGAATGAGCCTCTCTGAAAACCTGCACTGAAATAGTATATAAAAAGTACTTCTGCGAAAAATACTGCCGAAACTAAGGAAAAATATCTCAGAATATAATTAATTCTTACAATTTTAGTGACATCATCAAAGAGATAAGTTTATTTTTGGTTTCAACCCAAAGTACTGCATCATAATATTAAGTGCTTTAAATCAAAATCAATCCAACATGTTGTCGAATTTCACAATGACTTGTATCAATGAGACCTGTGTAATGGCACGGACCTATGAAATCCATGAAAAGGAAGAAAATCTTCGTGTAAAGTTTTAGAAATAATATCCATACAATATTTAATTTATTGTCGGAAATAATAACTTAACATTGAATAGTAAGGGTAATGATTTCCCCTCCCCCATGTCTTTGCCGGTTGGGGTAAATGGTACAGTAGAACCCCTGATATCCGGCCTCCACGGGACCGAGCCTAGGCCGGATAATGATTTGGCCGGATAATCCAACCTATTATGAAAACGATAAGTTGTGCCTAAATAATAATACGTAGCTAATGGATTGAGCCCAAAGGAGAGCTTTAAATTATTTGGGGTTATTTAAAAATACATATGTTATTAAAACCAACACATCACTTAAGTGACCAGTAATAATTGATCTCGTTTTACCTGTGGGTTTAGATGAATTTTAAATTAAATTATTTCCCTGATCAGTAGTATTCGCTACCACCACAGCTTACATCTTTGTTTGTATGCTTGCCATACTATAGTACTTGACTAAACAAAACAATAACCTCACTGGATACTTGTTATTAAACAACAGTTTAGAGATTACAAGCTCAACTGAGTATTCTACCATAGCCATCAGAGATGGTTATGATTGTTGTACACATGGCAGTACTCTTTAATGGCTCAAGTACACTATTGCCGAATCAGGACCTATCACAATTGCCGAAACGTTCGGCGAGCAATTTGCCGCGTGAGGCTTTATAATAGTGATGTAGGACGAGTCACACCAAACATATCGGCTCGCATTCACCTGTATCATTCTGTTTGTTGGTATTAAACTTGAGCCATGAACAATTAGAGAAAATAAAGCGTAAACTAGAGAGCCATCCGAGAGAGAATCAGGGGAAAATATGTCTGTAAGTGTAGGAAATATGTTTTGACATAGGCTTCTGAGAACCGACCGGATAAACCGAGGACCGGTAAAACCGAGGCCGGATATGAGGGGCTCTACTGTAATGTAATACTGAGAATCCGCTATTAGTTAATACTGAATCAAAGCCAAGCCGATCTGACTTAATGGGTGTAAATAGCGTTACCCACGTACCTTCTAACGTTCATAGTGAGAGGCAATACCTAATCTTACCTAAACTTTACTGACGTTTTATCTTCACTGTCTCCTTGAGATTTTAAATTATTTCAGTAGTTAACATTTTAAATAAGAATATCACCAAACTAAAACGATGGCGAATTGTTCACTCCTCAGTGAACAACTTCCAGACTTCATCACATTATTAACTGGATGACATCAAACTAGTTAATATCAAATTGAAGCTTGAATATCAAATAGAATTTTCCATAACTTAGCATTTAAGTATAATTACACTAAAAGCAAAATGTTCTCACAAAATTTCCAAACAAGCGGCTGGAAGGTTTTGCATGTGAATGCCTAATAATGTGAGTGGTAACAGGGGAACCATTTATTGTTTCAGAGATATGAACAATACCTTTTACGATTGCTATAAACATATATTTACAATTTACACACTTCTTCGCAATTTACTCAAATCGAATTAAAATTGTTTATTGCCACCAGTTTTGATTCTTCCTTTAGGTGAAGTTTTCAATACTTTGTAATTAATATATGTTAGCCTAACAACCAATTTGAGGTCATTGACCCCACAGCTCTGGTGAAACGTAAAATAAGTTCTGCTGTGGTACAAATAATTTAAATCCTCGTAAAAGTTAATAATCATGAGTAGAATTGTTTACTTTCTCGCCTATATTTTTCTTTTATAGTCTTAAAATTTAGGTCTAATTGCTAATCGATTAATAAACTGAAATAACTATTAATTCCATTTCATTAACAATGTAGTATACTTTTTAAAAATTTACAGATGTAGGCCTATTAGTATATCATTTTAGCTTCGTATGTAAATTGGGTGTAAAGTATTTAAAAATGTATATTCATTGAAAATATCGGGAAGAGAAATAATCTGAATCAATTGTGTGGTCTTATATAAAATAGGCAATTCATACATCAAGTGACTGCATGGATATGCGCTGCGTATCCAGATAAGAGCGCCTTCCTTGGCAAAATTGCCTCATAATATTTATCTTGCTTATTCAAGTCGCCCAGTAAATCGTAAGAAATTTCGAATTCACAATTCCATTGGATTGAATATCCTAAATGTGGATCTTGCAGTAACTCGTCCGAATTTTCTCCTGTTGCTAATTATGAAAATTAAATTAAATTCTTTATTGGGATACACTTACACTTAACCTGTAATTCATTAATACACTTAATCTAATTAATGCAAGAACAATGCAACTGACGACATCATAGTTTTGAAATTCTTGGCCATTTTTTTGAATAGTTATAATTTTGTATGTTTATGAGTTTCGAGCCATCAATCTAAAACCAATCTCAACGAATGGTATAAATTATAGTCGGCTATTAATATCAAATAAATTCCTAACTACAGATTTGTTAAACCAAATGTAATGCAGGTGCAGTATATTATGATTGTACGCATCAACTCCTTATTTGCATATTGATTAACATATATTCAGATGTAGAACTAATACAGACAAAAGTTTTCCTCTTAAAACATTTTTACTCCTTTTTCCTATTATCTATGAAAATAATGCTGAGAAGTAACAATGTAATTAGAATTTTAAGTTGTTTATAGTTGAAATCAAACCAAAAAATACTTTTATTACCAACAATATGTCTGATATTTTTTATTCATTCCAAGCAAATAAGATCCGAATAAATAATGTTTAATTTAAAATTAGTTTCTATTTAAAACTCTAATTTTATAATCTTATCTTTTTAATATTTATATTTCAGTGAGGTTGATGAGAGATAGTGTTCGGTAGTATCACCTAGCAGGTAAATGAAGACATTAAATCAAGTGGTAAAAATAATGGATCCCACGTCGGAGCCTTGCTGCATCCAATCAATCATGGAGATCGCTGGTTTCAGCGGCCCTGATAAGCTGGTAATCAGTGAATTACTCTACAGTAATCAGCGATGCACCGCTCTCAGATCCATCAATCAGACAACATCTCATTCGAAAGCAACACATTTGTAATTTACTAAATAGGGGGTTATGAGAGTATTACTGTACTATTTAAATTCTTGTTACAATAAGTCATAAAACTTTTCACTATTGACGTCTTTCTATTTTATTAGACGTGTTTTAACGGGCTAAAGGTTCAATTTCGTTCGCTCTCTCTGCTGAGACCAGATTTTTTGTGTTTTTAAAGAAGATGATTGATACATCCAGAAGCATTAGGAGAGTCAACTAGTGCATTTCGCGACATGGAAAGAAAATTACTGTGGTGTTAAATTTAATTTATATTGGGCTTCAAGTTAAAAAAAATCCTTCCTTTTGGTTTTATTGTTCTTGCAAATGCGTTGAAGAAATTGGGATCCGAGTAGGTAAATTCATAAGTCAAAAACACCTATAATATTTCTAAAAAGAATAAAAAGGTAAACATATTCCGACTAACAAGTTATTAATGGATGTGGGGGGAAGGGGATGTTGGAGAAAATCTCCTGGTACTCGTGATGCAACGTAATTGGGCCTCATACACAATTCATCGTGAGTCCACAACAGACGTAACGTCGGGATCGGGCCACTGCGACTTGCAACTTTTCTGGTTATGGAGTATATTTTGTCATTTTTTGAGTGTGTTTACCATCGGCCCTAAGCTTGGTTTTATCAAAAAAAGTTTAGCCTTATGATATTACTGAGATATTCTGTTCGGTTCTGGTACTTTTCCAAAATTTGTACCCCCCTCTCCTTTTTGCCCTACAATTTGTGTAAGGTAAATTCGCAATAGTATGATGTAAATATAAGTACATGTATAGACGTTAAATAGGTATTTCACCATAAATTTCCTAGAAAATTTCAGTATCTGTGCTATAAATTAAGTCTACTTGAGATTAGATGGGAAACGATTCATTTTAGTCAAATACATGTTTGAAAGTGTGATATAAAAAAGCCTAATATTGTTTATAAGGTATTGAACTTTTTACGTTTAACATTTTTAAGGTTGATTAATATGGTTTTTATGTGGGCTTGGATTAATGTTTTTAAGTATAATGTAATGAAAATATCTCTCTCAAATCATTATCTAACTCTCCTCTTCTAAACAATTTTGAAGACAGTACAAGAAAGTCTTGCGTCTTCAAATTTGGTAATCCATCCATATAAATAGCTGAAGAAGCGTGACCTCGATTATTTAAAAATAACATTAGGCCATATTATACATTACTTTAAATGGCTTCTTACCCAGGTAGGCATTTTAAGCCAAGTATGAATGTCAGATGAGTGCAGGATGATGTGACGCGATCTTTTAGTCTTGAAACTGACATGTTCCTAAAACAGGACTCTTAATTATTAGCCCAACAGCCAATGACAACTAGGGGACCCACAGTTTAATGTAGGATCCGAACCAGAATTTATTAGGGTCTGTTGTTATTGGGAATAATCTGAACTCCGCTCTACTGCAGCGCTGTCCTGACGTGTACAAGCCCCATATGTTTTCCATAACTGTCATAGCCAAACCTAATTAATTTTCTGATTAGCTTGGGTTGAGCTTGATTTTTTCAACTTGTTGAATATCGTCTCCATATCAGACCGGTCTAAAACAATGTTTGATATAAAAATATTCTTAATTCATGATTTAAAGAAGAAAAAAACTTATGTATTAAATAAAAAATTTCATTTGGTGTCAAATCATTATTATAAATACAATGAATACTCAGAAATACTCTTTTGTGAAATCGTTTATCAGCGGAGGGTTCCTTCATTTTATGGTTCCATAACGTTAACTATGATAACGGCATAAGAAACTACTTTCACAATATCTCAAAACCCAGAAACGTTTTTATTCATGAATAAAACTTCAGGTAAGCGAATACGTTCAAGGCGGGAAACTTGCTAAATGTATAGAAGTTTGAGGTTGGTAACTTCTGTGTTAGTTCACTAAGATTAGACTCGGTTTTGTCCGCCTTACGTTGTATCACTTATGCTTAAAGTGTTCGGTAAAAGTATTACACTATTTTGAACAGCATATAGATATTGGATGTATTTAAATTAATTGTGTATTTATTTAAATTATACTAATTTCTCAATAGAAACCTCTTATCCAAGTGTTGGTGATGAATCCTGCTGATTTTTTTACAAACCTTCAGATAGCTTTTTATTGTCAGATATATATCTCTGTACTGTAAAATATTATTGGTGTTATTAGGTAAAACTTATATTATAAATTGATTGTGTTATTAAATTCATATAATATAAATTGTTTAGAAAGAAAGGAAAACAAGTAAGTATTGGGAATGATGTTTTATAAATACATCCTTTTCGTAAATTTTAGTAAAAAACAAGAAATTTAGTCATGTTTGCTATATTTTTTAGCTTGTATATAATTTTTATCTAAGAATCGCCAGTCGCAGGCAAATTTTAGGAATTGAAACCTAGAGAACAAATGTACAAAAGTTTAATCAGAAAAAATACAAGTATATTATCACAAAAACAGAGTTATACTATAAAGATGTGTTGTTACGTTGCCTATGATTTTCGTTCTTATCTATTAAGTATTTTTTCTTTATCACACAATACGTTTATCCATCAATATTTGTAATACAAATAAACAAATCACTAATTATTCATATTTGATAGTCAATTCTAAAATAAAGATTGCAAATTAATTTTTATACGATCAAAAACATTACGTATCAGTGTAAGTCTACACACATGCCTTGGTAAAAGCTTCCACTGAAAGCCTCGTTTAATCTCTCAATTAACTGTATAACTATCATCAAAGGGTTTTAGTCTTGGTTGCGTTGCTGGCTTTTCACGGTTAATAAAAGGGAGCGATTTACTCAATTGTTTATTAAATCGTACTTATACATTTGTATATATTTAGTCTTTTTAAGGTGAGACAATACATACACTTCACGTCACGTCCATTTTCGAGGTGAGTGGAACCTGTGATATCAAATGGTACAGGCTATGCTTATTCGTCACGTCACGTCAAGTCACGTCACAGCCCGATTCGATTACTCTGAAGAACATTCACGGCCGAATTGGCCGAATGGGGACACGACGTGACGTGTATGTATGTATGTATGTATGTATGTATGTGTATGTATAGCCTCTACCAACATCCATTCGGCCATTCGGCTATTAAAAAAATGGCAGATTTGATAGTGAAAAACTGTCCAAGGTGTTGTTTTTGGAGTTCAAGGTTTATATTAATTATACATCAATAATAATAATTTCGTGATGCGTATCGCTTATAATATCTAATAAATGTCAGTAATTGGGGAAGTTCGAGAATGAACGACAATTCATATTCGGCAATTCAACATAGAATTAATTCATTTACTCATTTGAAATATTAAGATTATTTTTTCTTTTTAAACAATGAAATAGTTTTATGTTATATACTCATTAGTAAAAAAAGTTCTTTCAGTTAAAATTGAAAATGTTTTTGAACTGTGGATTCAGTATAATTCCACGTAACGCAACAGCGCTGTACCTTGATAACGCTTGTTTATATATTAAAATGCTGCCTTATAATTGGGTTAGAGATTACAAGTTTTGCAGCCAGTTGACTCATAATTTGTGGGCCTTAGTCGCGGACGGCGGAATTACACTGTAAATAGCAATTAGAGGGCTTAACAGCTTTAATCGATTATCTCTCTTAGCCGTTTCTAGTCTATTTGTGTGATTTGTTTTGCATTTTCCGTCAACTACTTTACTGTAATAATTGGAATATTCATAGTAAGGCTCATGATTATTGTATAGTGTGGTGAACATGAGAAGGTTGTAAATTTCATTAGTGTTTAGAATGTAGGTAGACTTTTTTAAACTTAGTTTTATAGATTCTGTCACTCTGAAATGTAAGATAATCTCTGATGCATTGATGCATAGTAATATTTGAATCACAAACTAGGATTCATTAAAACTTTTGATAATAGATGTAACTATAAAGACAAATCAGATATCATACTGAACAAAACTTTCTTCTGTTTATTATGATTCGAATTGGTAAAGCTGCAAATAATTTTTTAATGATTTAATTTCCTTATGATGAGGCCGGATACCAGCCTCAAAAGCAAGTCCTCGATTACTTTATTCATAAGTAATGTACTCAATTACACCCACAAAAAACTTATTATAACGTATATGTATAAAATTAACTGTATATAATTTGATCTGTAAGCTTTGTAATTATCTCAATGTTATTAACTCCACTAACAAGTTGTCTTTTTCAGGCGGGCTTCTATCGAAAGGTAGCTTGATACCAAGAGCCATTTTGTGGTATGTTGCATGTAACGTGGACATCTAGTGCCCCAGATTTCCCTGTGTACGCAAAGTCACTTAGATGCGCGCTCACTGTACTCTTGTCACTTAAATAGTCACAAATCACACAACCATATTTTTATTTTAGCTTTTTATTTGCAATCTGTAGATTCCTTAATGCTTATTCACCTGCTTAGTGTCTGTAGTTGTGGAAAATGCATATCCTACTGCATCAAACGTTTGTTGAATGCCAAGTTTTTTTATTGTTCATGCATATTCATGGTAATGAATAATTTGGAGCGTTGCGACATATTAAAGATCTGCAGTCTCTCACAATTATAATAAATTGACAAATAACGGTTACAACTTCAAACACCAATTCACAATAGTTTGACTAACGCCTCTACAAGAATCAAATATATTTTATGAGTCCTCAATAGTAAGTACAAACTGCAAATATTTGTCCACATTCCTAAACCCTCGCTCTACATAGATTTCCAGCTTAATGGTTTAAGGAAGTTTGGGAATATGACCCTAACATGCTTTCAGTCTCTTAGCTAGCATATATAGAACCCCTTCCCCGGTAATCAACACGGCATTTATGTCCATACAAAATTCTAAACTTATGTTCAACATAGATTAACATTAAAAAGATTATTTGAATTATTTAAATCATGGGAACCGCACGTATCCGTTAGATGAGCTTTTATGTCGTTGTAGGATAGCGAGAACATGCTGAGGTTGTCATACATTTAAGGAAATGATTGTTGTTCTGTGATGTGATTAACAGATTATTGTCTAAAGAAAATTGTGTACCACTAGCTGACCATAACAGAAAAGTTCGATTATAAATTTATTGCGGTTTTTTTAGATACATAAATATAAAAAAATCACAAACGATTGTTCGCAACTGTAAAACTTTTTTTTGCAACACTACACTAGTAAGTAGCCGATTTCCGCTTCCATTTCAGTGTGGGAAGTCGCCGTTTACAAAAGAGTACGGCAAATATCAGCTGTAGTGAGGTAACAAATCAGCTGGAGTGCGGTAGAGTTTTCATTGAGCATTTACCGCACGAGTGCTGTAAATGCTCAATGTTGCCAACTCAAGAAAAAAATAGTATATCACACAATTTACATACACATTACAGGGTGTCCCGTAACTATCTGGAACACTGTATATAGCGTTATAGCTTAGGTCAAGACAAACACATTTCACTATAGGAACATGGGTCTCTGGTGCCTAGTTTTCCGTCTGTCTGTCTGTATGTGTTTTTTACAAATAAATTCATAACTCCTAAACGGTTTGAGATACAGCGTTGAGATTTTGCACAAATGTTCATCTTATTAGGATGTATCTTCCTCTAAAATTACACCTAATTATCATCAACCGTTTCAAAATGGCGGCCATTTATATTATTTGATGCCAAATTTCACAAAAACCGTTAATTTAAACAAAACATTTCAAGACACATAAAAGTAAGTCCATTTTATGTAGTTTTCAATGATACCTTATTTGTTGAGATTGGATAAATATTTACTGAGAAATTAAATTTTTTCGTAATGCCTGACCACTTTTCTCCATTTAAACAATCTTAAAATTAAGGGGTGTCCAACTTAACTGTGCCACCATTGGTATCTCAGAAACTATTGGATTTAGAGATAACTTTAAATGGGGGACTTCACCTACTTTTTCAAGACATTTAAAAATATGAATTCCATTTTCTTATAAATGGCTGCCATTTTCCAATATGGCGGATAACTTTGATTTGGAACACCCTGTATTTTATTGCTTATTTGGATTCTAAGATTCTATGCTTAGTTTTAAGAACTTTTTATTCTTTGGCATTTTTTCCTAAACTCAATAGTTAAGTGGATATAAGCCGTTAAAGTCTGATTTTTAACACCCCGTATTTTAAAATTGTTTATATGGGAAAAAGTGGTCATGCATTACGAAAAAAAACTAATTCCTCAGTAAATCTTTATCCAATCTTAACAAATAAGGTATCATTGAAAACTACTTAAAATGGACTTACTTTTATGTATCTCGCAATTTTTTATTTAAGTTAGTGGTTTTCGTGAAATTTGGCATCAAAAAATTAAAATGGCCGCCATTTTAAAACGGTCGACGATAATTTGGTGTAATTTTAGAGGAAGATACATCCTAATAAGATGAACATTTGTGCAAAATCTCAACGCTGTATCTCAAATTGTTTAGGAGTTATGAATTTATTTGTAAAAAACACATACAGAAAGACGGAAAACTAGGCACCAGAGACCCATGTTCCTATGGTGAAATGTGTTTGTCTTGACCTAAGCTATAACGCTATATACACTGTTCCAAATAGTTACGGGTCACACTGTATACATAAACACAACATACACATTTTAACTATGACGACCATATCTCAATTGTAACTAAACTGGTTTCCCAGGTTGCGACTACGTACAGTTAATAACGATAAGTTAATAAAGAGCAATATTATTTCATTAGTCAATTGTTGCCGTCTGTGTGACAATAAGACGTATTCCTAGAAGGCTTACTCGGTCACTGGACAGCAGAGATAACGCTTTTTGTTATCTCCCCCGCACAGATAAATATAGTTTTGTTCGTATTTTCTCTCTTCAGTTTATTTAATACTTTTTTAATCTTTTAACTTTCATAGAAGTGAAGTGTTTTCTCCTTATCCTGTATATTTGTTGCTGGTAGTGTCGCGAAAACTATCGTACGCAACTCATCCGAGAAGGTGTTTACGTTGCTCGCATGAAATTCCCGCGCTCCGCAAGCGTCGCGCGTGAACTATCATGCTCGCACGTAAACACCTACTTCCCGCACTAGTTGCGTAATATACTATTACATAGTTGCAGCCAAGGGGGAAGCCAGTTCATCTTACGAGAATTCAAAGAGAGCCATGAACTTGACAGCCGAGAGTTGGCAGGGTATCAGTGTATTCTCGTGCCAGTCGTTTCCCAACCTCAGCGCCAGTCGCGGGTCAGTCTCTACCTAGTCCGGTCGCCATATTTAACCTCCCAAATATCTCGCCGAACCTCTCAATGTGATCTTTAGTTTAAATAACTTTCTTTCTTACAATCGACTGAAATTTGTATTCGATTTGGTTGTGTGAACAAATTCTACCTTAGAACATCCTATCACTCTGTGCTAGGCGGTGGTGACGATGTGTTAATGTAGGTCGGCATAACGCGCCTCCTTGTTAGCACCATGTGATTATGCAGTGTCAAGTGCTCGATCAGAGGGCAGTGGCTTAGTTAAGGTTATGTGCACCATGAACGACCATGTATTGGTGGATCAAAAACTTCCATTCGGTAAGACCTTTTTGTTTTTGTTATTTTTAAATTTTGAGGTTTAATAAACCATAAACAGGTCTGTAGTTAAAGGTTTGTATTGCAGTTATGTTGCGCAACGTTAAATAGTACATATGCGTTAAGTTTAAAAACGTGTGATACTCTTGTTTCATAGTTAAATTCTTGAAAGTGGACTTTTTAGAAATCCGTACTGATAACATTTAAAGCATTAATATTCACTGTTCTAAAAATTATCTCTTAAAACTTAGGTTATTACAAAAATACGCCGACGTTAGTTAAAAATACACCCGCTAGTATTGCTCAGCTTATTATTTTGCGGGTGGGTTGGCAACAGTGAAGATATTGTAGATGATGGCCAACCTGGTTTCGTGACGTCTACGCTGATTGCATAACTTGGATTCATTGATGACTTCTGCCAGGGTCGACTGCAATAAACCATTTAGATAATGTGCATGTCTTGTTCATATGGTTTCTGACTAAACCTTAAATCAAGACCTTAATATTATAACGTTTGTTGTTGAATTTGCAGTACTCATAATCTTATTACTAGATGGCCTACAAATCTTAGAATTATATTGATAGTTAGCGGATTACTTGAAAATCTTACTAATATAAAACTAAATAATATACTTAATGTATTCACAAATATTTCGACTTTACCTAAAGTTTCCTTTTTTTAAAACTTTTTACTTTGGGCAATGATTTTTTTTGAGGAGATCAGAACATTAGAAACAACATTACATTTTCAAGACGTAGGACATGGTTAGCAAAACGTATTTGATGACATTTTAATGTGAGCAAAACCATATTACATTGCCATTAAGACGCCGACCACCAGTAACGGATAATTTAAGGCGAATATGAGTGAAGGATGGGTGTAGGATGATTGTGGTGCGATCTTGCAGTTTTGTTACTGACTAAGGCCGACGATGGTCCCTAGACTGGACTGTTAATTTATAGCTCAACAGCCACTGGGAACCAAGGGGCCTACATTTTAACGTGGATCTGAACTACAATCTCGCCGAACCATAATTTACGAACTGGTCTAATTATGAGCTCGGTCTTTAAGCACGTAGTACTCAGTAGTGCGGATGTTAATCCTCACTAGGGAACACCGCGTCCACAAGCCATCGCTCATAATTAACCACATATTTAATTTCTTAACAAAAACGAATGATCTATATAATAAGATTTGATTTTTGTAATCGTCAAGTTACGCATAGACATGAATAGGCATAGTTACTCGTAGGCATGAATTTAAATTGATTTTACCAGAGGAAATACTCGTATTTTTATATAAGTGAAAACAGACTCTTTAATAGGTTTTCATACACCAAAATTGTCTTTATAATAAGGACATTTTTTAAATAATTAATTTTCTTATTTTAATGCATCAATATAAACACCCATGTAAATATAATTTTTAAATGTCTATGTTAATGGAAGTGATTGATATACTCATGGATAATATTCCCAGAATAAACTTTCTTCCAGGAAATAGTCTACTAGTTTCGTACAATAAGGTTTTTGATCATTTAACACTTACGATTGCGTTCCAACTATACCGATCCCGGCTTTATTAGTTTTATTGTTAATATAACAATTGCTCGAATACTTCTTCTCAGTTTTTGTCTTTCAAGAGAATTTTCACTATTCAGTCGCAACTGATAGTGCGACCGACCGACCCCGTCGCCAGCGAAGGCCGCTGTCGCAGCTGGTCGCCCGCACGTGGCTTCATAGTAATTGTTAGTGGAATAACAGCTCGGCCATTGCGGCACTCGAGTCGGCATGTGCGCTGGGTGTTAAGCATCAGATATCATCATTGAACGTACGTGCTGCTCACGGAAAGGTTCGGATGCATCCATATTTTTTCAATGTATATATATTTTGAATAATTATAACGCAAGTGAAACTCTTTCCGTAACATATTCAATAATCATTCCAGTTGTTCAGTTTTGGCGTGGATTCGTTTTTATGGTGAGTATTGCGTTTTCGATGACAAGTTATTTAATAACTGTGAATTTATACTGTCCATTGAAAGAGTTTTTAAAATTGTGCTGTGTGCAAAATGTACACAGATGCCTTATAGTATTTTGTATACTGAAACATGCACTCTTTAATTCTCTCGATGAAAATATTTTGTCATTCATCCAATGATGTTTTTTGCTCAAGATAACGTTAATGCGTCAGAAAAAAATAACAACTGCCGCTAATATAGAACATTAAACAGCCGAGTTATAAAATCATGTGTTATAAAGAAAATGAAAGTATCTATTAGACATATTAGGTACATATGATATAGTCGCGTAATAGTTATTCCGAGCAAACATTTTATTTTAATGTGATTAAATCACTTGACAAATATGACTACATCTCAGCCTTATTTGCCGTCCACTCTCCAAATTAAGGCGCTCTCTCTGATGATACATGCTAATATGATGACAGATGATATTTTAAAGCAATCCTTACTTATTATTATTTTTTTTATTTTACAGCTAATCTTTCAACTTACTTATGATAGAACAAATCACACTTCAATTTCCCATTTGTATTACATTTTTACAAAAATAGTTTAGTACCTGTAATGCAGCAATATACATGTTACTTAGTTGAGGCTTAACATAATCCTTATGCCACCTTTTAAAAAGGTGTGGATGGAAATAAACAATTGAAACTCGCCCTTTTTTACATCATGCTGTAAAGTAGACACCGTAAACTATTTTCCGGGACTACCAATCTCATATAACTAATTTATTTCATGAGAATCGTAAAAAAAGGTTTTTTTTTAACGCCTCATTGAACGAGATGGGTATTGGCGGAACTGCTTCAGGGTGCGTTGAACCGTTCCTCATTGCGCCCCTTCGTCGTTTCGCATTCATAACCCAACTACAGGTCTTAAGTGACTTTAACCAAGTTGTAACTCGCGTCCCAACTACGCGATAAGTGTGTATCAAGCCCTAATAAGCAGGATCATGTAAGTTTCACTTGTACGAGTAAAATTGCATTACCCTTTTCAAGATACCCGGTCAACAAGAATTTATTTGTAACTTATAGTTTATATTTATATGGTTATTCAGGGTTAGGCAAAAGTGTGGAAACCCCCACCTAACTTTTTAACGCGTCATATTAGGGAATCCCAACCCGCCATACCTTCTCAACATAAAAACTGCCCTTTTAATGAGAAATCCCATTTTTGCTCCCACCCCCAAAACTGGGTATTTTGGGGGCAGCCCGAGATTTGTATTTGTAAAACCCATATCGAATTACCCCTCATTTTAAAAGGTTTGTCAAAAGAAATACTATGACGCAAACCAGAGGTCAATATGAAATCCTTAAAAAAATTGGCAGCCACTTCAAAATTTGAGATAGGTTAACACAACTACCCTGCTTAAATATTAAATGGGTTACAGTAGATGAACTATACTGAGCACATCTTTATGCGTCATAAAACTCTACTTTAATGACTCATAAAGAAATTTTGCCACCGACCTCAAAATGGTTCACCTTGGGGGTGACTCCAAATTTTTAAATGTGAACCCCTATAAAGCGACCCCTCATTTAAAAGACTTGTCAAAAGAAATACAATGGCGCAAACCCGAAGTCAATATCACACACGCTGAAAAATGTTCGCGGGAAAAAGCTATTTCGTGTGATTAACCACAACGCCCTTTCGTGTTGCATGGTTCCACATTGTTAATTTTACTAGTGTTATAACGAGGAATGCCTTTTCATGTATACGTTATTTAAAAAAAAGGATCTATAACTGCGAACAAATTATTTAGCCTACAACTTTTTTAAAGGTGGCATAAAACAACAACTTAACTACCAACCTTGTATTAATTCAGCAAATTGAAATACGATTTGCAAAAATAACGAGTCTCCACGATGTAGGTCCTTGCACATTCTTTTAGCTGTTTAAGGACAGTTAGCAAGACCGTCACGTAGTCACAAAGTACATAAACAAACCTCGCTCTTACTCTGCCTTTGCGCTAGACTCGGATGCAATAAATGTTTTGTGTTCAATATACTATAAATATTGATTGTTATATAATTTCTTATATCGGCAAAACAGTTTTTTTTATCTTTGCGGTATAGAATACAAGATATATCAATAGAAAATTTATAATGTTTACAGGAATCACATCCAAGAAAAAGTTTTAGATGGCTTATATTTACTAACAAACCCGTTAAGTATTTGGCCAGCGAAGAAGTAAAGGTGATGGAGGACGCTAAATCGTATACCAGATTTAGTGCTGAGAATTCCATAGATCAACTCAGTAAGTAGCTCAATGCACAAACCTCCACAGGGTCATGCTCTAGTGTATGCTAATCGCAACAAGCCAATATAGTCGTGCCCCAAACACAGTCACGGCACCACATTGTATTCTGATTTGGCACTAATAATAACAGTTTATATTCATTGTTTTAAGCATAGTAAAAAACTACTGACTTAGTTATTTTTACAACATACTCATTTTTACTATTAAATGCAACACGAACATGCAAAATAGAAAATAACGATCCATTTACCTCCTACCACACCAATCATTATTAGGTCCATAAAGTTATAGTGACCCTAATGTAAACTTTATTTTTGTCCGGAAACTTTTAGAAATTAGTGATAAAGTCTATCAAAAAACTTGACAACTAATTACAAGTCTTCCCGAATGTGTCGCTGTATTCGAACAATATCGAAAATACCATAACAATATATTGCGGCATAATTGTTCCTCATAGGTTCCATCAATAATAAGATGTTTTGTTTTAATGTAAAATAATAACGTATCACACACAATGATGTTGTTTGACGAAAACATAACTCTTATGTGTTATAAATATTGTTATATCATTGGAGGTAATCCATGTGGTGTAACCTAGAAGAGTCTCCTCGGTATATGCCCAAACATCAACTGTTCGAGTAAAAGCATGTATTAATCATAGACGGTCAAGCTAGGGCGCGACAACCGTTCGAAGCTAGGGATCTAACTCCGATCACTTCATTGACAGCAATGGTGACAGCTCGTCGTCTCTCAGGCTGGCGATTTCGATCCCCTACTTGGCTGACTGTTCATCATTTTGAACGACAACCGTTCCTTAACAACAGAAAGGATTCTGATTATTTCTAGAATTTCCAGGGTAGTTTCCAAATAATAATTAATCGCAAAGTAGTTTATTATTTTACTTTTTTTCAAAGTATTTTTCCAAAGCTTACGATTATAAGAAGAGCTTCTTTAAAGTTATTTAAGCAGGCCGATTTAATACGAGTTGAAGTATAAAAATTTTAGTGTCAGATTCTGTTTAATAGAAAGAACAAAATATTGATCCCGATGTCGATAGTGTTTTGATTTCGATTAATTGTGTTCGATGAAAAAATCTGTGCAAATCCAAATGTAAAACAAGATTTTGGTTCGTCAAATTGAGGAAAAACGAGTGAGGGTGGAAATAAATGAGTTGGGTGCTAATTACGCTGAGGAGCAAGTCAATCATCTCCATTTCGCAGGAGGTTAGAAATAGTGTAATCTCTAATCTTCCAAAAACTTGACGAGTCTTTCAAATATTTAGCGATGTATGGTCAGGATGTATCTCGGAAAAGAGAAGAAAAGGCCTAATAGTTTAGTGTATTTTCATGTAAATTTGTTCTTGTTTTTTTTACTGTTAGTTTCATTTGAACAGAGTTTTACTCAAAAAATGAATGTTTTACTTTAAACATGTTTTGTATCAAAACAATAATTATTCGTACATTGCGTTTTTAATTTATTTTGTACAGGTGAGAGAAACATGTTTGTATCATGGGAGTCGTCTTCCTTGGGAAGATCGCAAAACATAACCATTTTCCTCGAGATTTTTTTACCCCCATAGTACACAAAAGTCTAAATTACCAGCAGTAAAACAAATTAAAACAATAATTTAAATTAATTAAATGGTTTAATGCAAATAAAAGAATTATTATTAATTTTGAATTTCTCAAGGTTCATTGTCTGTCTAAGGTTTAGTGGTTTAATTAAGAGTTTTCTCTGTGTATGGGCTATTTGTGCCACTAAAAGTATTAAAATATTTGAATTAGATTTGCTTTTAAAGAGAAATTGTAAGTGTAAAATTTTTGTATGAATTGATGTAGAGATTTTTTGTTGAGATAATATTTATTGTTAAAAGCTAGTTAGTTATTTACCTATCAAATAAAGAATGCATTTGTTTTTTCAGCCGTTGCCATGTTAGTTTACCTACGATAGATTCAAATATATTTGTCTTAGTTCTAAATTAAAAATATAATTTATTCGCTTAGCAATACAAATTTAATTCACGTTAGTAATTTCACGGTGAGGAATACACATAATTCATGGTTACTCGCCCTAAGCAGTTTACCACTCACTGTTGGGGGGAGTAATGAATAAGAGCTGCCTGTTAATTCTGGTACGGCTGCGAGGTTCAGTAAATTGTTTGTATTATTTGTCCAATCGGATTTGGTAACTCATTCAGACCAGCGGTTGTATTGAAGGAATTCCAATTCGCTTTGATTTCACCAACGATTATGTTAAATGTAATTTGCATTGTACTAGTTTGAGTAGGATACTATATAAGAGTGCCTTTACAGAAAATAAATTAAGCATCTTAGTTAAATGCAAATTATTAGTGAACAAGCCATTTCTCATTTATTGAAACAAATCTATTTTCTAAACATATATCACCACTTTCTACTAAAATATATATATTTATATGTATACAACACTAAAAAGACCACCTCCTGTAAAGAAAGGGTACGTTGGAATTACAAACTACTTTTGTTCTAAACTTTGCTATAGGCAGACAACAAAAATTAATACGGCAAGACGAAATCGATGATAAATATTGGTTTTAAACAACGAGACAAGTGTAAATATTTAATAACCTCCAAAATAAGAAAATAACTTACAGATTGAAGGATTCTGGAATTGAATCGCGATCCACAAAATGATATGAAAAATAGTGTTGGAAGTATCTTGTAGACAAATGATATGCCATACTCGAGGGCCTCCAGCCGAGTCCCAAGACGTCGTTTATCTCGCAGCCAGTCGTGCGACCACAGCCTCCAGCACCTCAGCGGCTCAGTTCGTCATCCTACCCTTCCCACGTAAAGTACATCAGCCGTGTTCTATGATAAACACCAGATTCTCACGTTTCTTATTGTCGATCCCTCACGTATGCTGTAATAATCAAAGATATGGGCTGTTCATGTAAATCCGACCCTATTATTATAGTTGAATTGTAGCAAAAGACCAACATAATTAATGAGTTTTTCTCGTTTAAATATGGAAAGAATACGGCGGTTCTAGTGCAAAAGATTATTGCCAAACTAATAGGTCAATATTTATAATTTACGAGTTATTTGAAAGTGCCAATGTGTAAATGTGCCTTTTGAAGGTCTTGAGACCATAAAAGAACCTTGCATTGTTTAGGGAGCCTGTAAAGGTCAGTTTTGGCACATTTTAATTACAAAGGACATAAGATAAAAAGATATGTGTATAAAAAACAAGATTGGAGTAAGTGTCAAAATAATACTTTTGAAGAAACAAAATACAAAAATATGGTTTGTTTGTAGTTTAAATAATTATAAAACATATTTGTTACATTAATTTAATTTTAATTATTAATTATTAATTAATAATTAAAATTAAATTAATGTAGATTGCGCCACAATCATCCTACACTCATTCTTCACTCATATTCCGTTAAAATACGCAGCCAGTGCTGCGTCCCGGTCTTAAAGCGGTATTAAGGTATTAAAGCTATTAAGTTATTAAGTTTGTTTCACATACGTTATTCATAATTCACCTTACTCCAAAAAATGCAAGAACTTTATGTGCAGTAATGTAGGTTTACTGTACTTGAACTTTTTAATTGATAAACCTATTCTTTTTAGCAAATAGTGGTAGGAAAAATAGTTAAATATTAAACTGCGTTTACGTTAACATCTTTAGAAACGTGTTAAATTCTTCAAAGCTTTAAAGAATAAAAAAATTAAAAATAAAGGTTCATCAAATGTAATATAAAATGAGGATGGAACGTGTTAATAAAACTCGCAGTTTCCATTAGAGTAATTACATTGCTGTTATCAGTGATAAAAATCAAAGGCTAATGAGAAAATCGTACACACAAATCCTGCTTTTAATAAATACGCTCCTCTTTATTATATACATAAAAAACTATAAATTTTTTAAACTATAAATAAATTATTACTGTATTAACAATTTAAACGAAAGTAAATATTAATGATATATTGCTTTGGAGGATTTGTTAAGGTTCATCAAAAACTTTAGGGTTGTCATCAGGTAACCGTATTTTTTGTTTATAAATAAACAAGATATACGTGCTGTATTAAGATCTAACAATAACTGGCATTTAAGAAATTACGTTTACTTTACGAAGCTGATAATTATAACTTCGGACTATGTTTTCGCTGCACTACTTCTGTACAGACTTTTACCTAGCAATTACTGAATATGTAATAAAAAACCTTTTTTTACTCTGGATCAAAAAAGGAATGTAGGCTTAAGTAACAGCTTCGTACATATCATGAAACGTTAAATTTGATTCGCTTTCGCTGGAGATTATTTCCGGAGTGTAAATTTCCCGACAAAATTTCAGATGTATTCGAGAGTCCATTAGTATAGTCCGTGCCAGATTGAAAAAGAGAGTTTCCGACCGGTTCAGGTAGGCCCAGATAGCCCTAATCCGCTGTTGACACAACACCTATTGTTGTGAGGCCGGCCGGCGAGTTATTTCTTGAGTTATTCCTGGTATAAGGAATTTCAAAGCGGCCCGCAGTCAATGACTCAGGCGTGGGGGCTGCCCACCCCCGTCCGTCGCCGGCCGGCCTCACAACAATAGGTTGTGACAACAGCGGATTAGGGCTGTCCGGGCCTACCTGGACCGGTCGGACACTCTCTTTTTCAATCTGGCACGGACTATACGACTGAACCTTTTGTTTCCACAAAGAAAAATCTTAGCCAATATTTTGACTAATTGGAATTTGGTAAAGAAACGTTCTCAAAACGATTTTAACGAAGACTTTGATTCGATTGTAATAATATATTAACATATATTTTACTGTTTAATTCATAACGTAGGGCTGCAAAAAGTATTTGTAAAAATAATAATGAACTTGAGCACCCTTTTATCATTGTTTTATTTAAAAATCACGACACGTGTTTAGGTAATCATACCATCATCACGGTGAATTAAAACCTAACCTTAAATATAAATAAACATCAGTCTTATGTTTCTTCCTGATAGATAACATTTGTCAATTAATTAATGTTCTGGGCTAAGGTGGTTGATTTGCTTTTCTTCATATTTAATATCTTTTCAAAAATTGGGTTTTCTATTTCATTGTATTGTTAAATTATTATGCTATTTCAATTTTGAAAGCCGTCGTATTGTTTCAAGGTGCTGTCATAATTTGGAAGGTGCAATACAAATACGCTATCTACTTTAAGGGCTGAAATTTACTGTCGCTGTTAAAATGTACATGCTAATATCAGTTTTGCTTTGTTTGAATGACATCATAAACCTATCTTCTAGCCTAAGAAAGTTAAAACAACCAATAAATATTTATAATATAATCCGTTTCTTATTTTAAGTTTATGTCAATAAGGAATACTTTAATTCCGTTTTGTTAGGAGATCGGATTTATACACATATTAGAGTTAGGACACGTTTTTTCTGTCAGTTAAATCCTATTCAGTATGCGTTGATTTAAGAATATTTATTTATCTTGGGAGATTTGTTAAAGGAAAACCAACCGTCAGATGTTCGAAATGGAGCTCAGACGCAGTTTGGTAGAAATATTATGTGCAATATTGTGAGAAACCGCCGTCTGCATTCAAACTGACCCTGGGTATTTGAATCAAGGATTTGAAACTTGTTCAACCAAAGTTTCATTTTCCATTTTAAGAAGTTTACCTTGACGTATATATTTTAATATTTCATTCCTTGATATAATTACAATAATACTTTCTTAAACCAATTGACTTTGGTTTACAATTTTGTAACGATTATATTGTGAAACGCTTTTATTAGAGTAAGTGCTTTATTATTAATAATATAATGTACTAGTTTTTCATTAATCATACAATTAGCAAACCTGTAACAAATCTTTTTTTAAATATCTTTGCAATTAGTATTTCACTTGTAGTAGTTCTGTTCTGGTTCCAATTGTGACAAATGCGTAAGAGTTTATTATAAATCATCAAAACAGGAATCACTCAAATAGCTTTTTACCCCTCGCTACCAAATCAATTCAAGTAAGTTTTACGAACATTATCTAAACTTAACATCCAAACAGGTTTAATCAGTAATCTCCTCTGACATGAAACAAGTCTTATAAATACCGTACAACATGAATATTTTCGAATTGTTGTTAACCGTTTTAACATTAAAACTTGCATTTTGTACATATGCAGTCTTAAAGAGAACAGTGACTTTTTATTTTAAAATAAATAGTGTGTTCTTACTATTCCTTCTTTGCTTAGAAAATATGAAAAGAAGCCCAACTATTACATAAAGTAATGTACCTAGGTAAATTTTAACATTTAACATTTTAAATCAGTATCGCTTCTTTTATTTGTTGATTAACGCTATATTTTGTTTGACTTTTGCAGCTACTAACATGATGTGTTAAAAAAAAATCATTTAGAATGTTTGTTATTATAATAACAAAAACTCGATGAAAACAGTGCGGTTGATTAATACAGCCCTAGCGGAATCCAAACTTGGTAACGAGGTAAGAATTTGAGAAAGCAGGGGTAAAGTGGCCATTGCAGCCGCCTCTGCAGCGATTTAAGTCCGTTCTAATTTCCGTTCTCTGCGCTGATTGTGGCATAACACTGATTTTGAGATTAGATTTTAAGCATGAATGAATGTATGTAACAATTGTTTTCCATAATGGTGGCCAGTGAATTTTTTATTTAATTGATTCGTAAAAAAGGTTATCGGAGACAATACGTGTGTTATGAGTTAGTTTATTTTATTAAAGCTTCAAAGAGGAGTAAATGACTCATAGAATTCTTTGTCTGTACAAGTTAAGTGAAATGAAACGTTATATGAAAAATAAAACTCTAAATCCTACTCATTTACATTTTGTAATGTATTCAGGTTTCGTAAAAGAAAAACAACTTTAATCTTTAATATCCGTGCCCGGCAAATAATACCTTCAGAACAGTGACTTTTTATTCTAAAATAAATAGTGTGTACTTACTATTCCTTCTCTGCATAGGAAATATGAAAACAAGCCCAACTATTACATAAAGTAATGTACCTAGGTAAATTTTAACATTTTACCTATTTACCCAGTATCGCTTCTTTTATTTGTTGACTAGCGCTGTATTTTGTTTGACTTTTGCAGCTACGAACATGATGTGTTAAAAAAAGTCAGTTAGTATGTTGTATAGCTTAATACATTATGCCCATATTACTGCACTTACGATGTATTAAACTGAATATACATACCCCTTCTCCATCAAGTTTGACCTCTCCAAGTTATGTATGTCTCGGAGCATTGACTAACTTCCCTCGCCCACGCCAATGTTCCTTCATGTTCCTGATATCATAACCCATCTCACTTACACGCTACATGACCTTTCAACGCTATGAGGAACGAAAGGTTATATACAGAGCGATCGGTTATGTGTTATTAGAATAATCAATGACCACTATAACGCTAGTTTGACCAATTTTATAATATTTTAATAAATAATTTAACTAAATAAAAAAGTCTGAAAGCCAAAAACACAAATTTAAACTATCAGGTCCGTCTTCTTTCAACTGTTAAAATTGTGTTCATATTATGTTTTACTTTATTAAACCTCAGGTTTGCCTAAATGAGAATTTGTTATAGATACATTTTCATCTAGTAACTAGTCAAAATTCCACACAGTGGTTTTGGAGGCATAGCAGTTTGAATAAAAAATATACACTTTCAGTTATAGTTTTTTTACTTTACACGAGTAGTAAAAATTAAATCATCAGTAGGTGCAATGTAAACATTTTCAAAAAAATTCAAAGGCGATTGAATATTTAAAACGTGCTCATGACTCAAACTTTGTTCAACACCCACCTGTAGAAACGTAAGACTTGGTCTGATCCCCTCCCTGGGAGGTTGTGATAAAGCGTTGAATAAAGGACTAAGACTTGGCGGCTCGACTTAACTTCGGGTAGACTTCAAAGCCTTTAAACCTCCGTGAGCCTAGTCCTTGTCGCAGTTAATTCAATATCGAAACGACAAGGAAACAAGTGGTTGAGTAACAAACAAAGAAAATATTTTACGGTTTTTTTTTACTCGGTAATCTTTGAAACAATTCTTGCCAGCACGATGGGGAAGCATTCCTTCTCGTTAAGAAACCATATAATTTTTTCTCCAATGAAAATAAAAGTAAAATTTTGTGATCGGTCTGGTGTTATTTGGTGTTAGTCCTTAATGGAGTAAAGGACTAGATTGTCTTCCGAGGGACATGGTTGTCTATGGTAATGGTTAGAAATGTTCCTGAGGGAGACAGATAATTATATTAAAAAAATTCATACTACAGTTCCCCCCCCCCTACTGTACGAATACATCAATACACCGAAATGTACAAAAATATTTGTCGTATTAACCCCAGAAAAAACACGATTTTACAGTATGGCTTCACACAGCCTCAGTATCTTAATTGTCACAAAGTATTGCTAATGTTTCCTGCCTCCCAATAATCAAGTGTTTGCGCCTCTAATCCGTTTTTGAACAAAAATTATTTATTTCTTGATTAGCTCTTGGATGGTTGAAAAAATTATCAACTAATCCACGCTAGCATATAACAAGTTTTACTTTGAATTTTGACGTTGCTCTATACAATTCCATAGAATGCATTTGAAAAAATAGTAATGTTTGTTATATTTAAACATTCTTATTCTTTAATAAATGCATTTATAAGTCAGTATATATATACAGTTTTAGTCATTTAGTCATTTTAATGTTAGTTGAGATAGTTCAGATACAATATTTTAACTCTGTTTAAATAAAACCCAATGTCTAACCTCATATGAATACACAATAATACAAAACTATTTATAGAGAAACAAAATATAGCGGACTACTCTTATTTTAAAAAGTTTACTAATGAGTAAGACAAATAAAAAAAAAAAATAAAAATTAAGTAACGCTAAACTATCGATACCAAATCTGAAAGTACAGTTGAGAACATAACCGAACATTAATGCCATGTAATCGGAAATTGCACAATCTGCAAGATTCTTTACCCTATATACATGTGGCCTAGTTTCTTCCAGTCCTGTTTCTGCTGATCTTATCCGGATAAGCTTGGTAGAGCTTCCAGTAGAACTAACTTATCTGATCAGGATTCTCCTAGAATATTGTTTGTCATAAATAATAACATTTTCTTTTAAGTCTGAGAGCTTGCAAATTCACGTTTTATTGCTGTGTACTGAACAATAAATAATTGAACAGATATACATATTTAAACAAACTGAGTAATTAATTATCTGTTCAATAATACTGAACGTAGAAAAATGAGTCTTTATAGTCCCTTATCCAACACAATTTGTTTAACATTTAGATATCGACGGTAGCATAGTTTTCTGTGGTGAACTCGTTTATAGTTCATTCTCCAGCGTTGGTTTACAGCAAGTTAAACAGTGTTTTCATCAGACAAACTCCAGTTGTACCAGGTTGAATAAAATCAATTGTTTGTTTTATTCGCTGAACAATTGAGGCAGACCTGGAAAGTTTTATTAATGCTGCGCCAAGCCATTCAGTGTAATTACACGTTGTGGATACAATTCAATTCATTTGAAGAGCCAAACAGAAAAAACCAGATGTAAAGTGCATGATGATATTCACCTGAAGTTTCTTGCTGGTAAACTATGGATTTCCATGTTTAATTTTAACCTTCTTATCAGGTTTAAAGTAATAAACTGGTTATTATTTTTCAGTATACCGACTGAATATTCCGAATGCTTTGATTTTTATTTTCATTTATGATTCTAGTACGTAACGTGTTCTATTCGCATCCTTGACCACAATTTCGGATAACTGACACATTTTCAATTTATATTTAGTATCTTGATGCAAAAAAACATTATATACCACTAACCTATCTTGTTAAGCAGTTTCTAAGCAAATCTAAGAAACTATTGAAACGTTGTTTTGGTAACTTAACTCTCCGATTGCAGTTCAAGTCTAATACCCTTTTATGTTCGTCAAACACAATAATATCAAGTCCTTCAAAAGAGGAATGATAGTCCCTTTTGAGTCTCATTGACAAGCGACGCAAGTGCAATAAGCTGTGAATGATAAAGTGTGATATAAGTGCAGTGCTCTTGCAGCTTCGAAGAACAAAATACATGAGATACTTATTGCCTAGCTTTGGCTTATTTTAGTTTTGTCTTATTGACTTAATAAAAAAAATTAATGATTTATTTGCGTTTCAAGATGTGTCATAGAGTTAATAAGTAAAATGAAGAAAGAAAATTCCTTGTCAAACAATGGCATCAATAACAAACAACTAAATCTTATTATTTTACTCATTTTTTATCTAGTGTTTTTATAATTTTATTCATATTCAGTGTTACAGAATCAATGTGATCACTTATTATTTACTCTGTCAGTTTACAGTGCTCCAGTTTCCCTATTGAACAGGTTATTGTAGCAGGTGTGAGCGGTAGATACCATTACGTTGCATTAGACTAATGTTTCCTCGCTAGGTAGATGTTACACAAACATTGCGCTATGGATTAATTATATCTTGTAGAGACAATTCCTCGTAACTCCCAACCGTATTGTATGGTTATGTTTCTCTTGTATGTAATGAATATTTCGTTTTTCTTTCCAAGCTATTATTTTTATTTATTATTTATTCTTATTACAGTTTCAGTTAAAAAAAAGACAATTCTGTCTATTGGCAAGGCAAAATTAAATTGACAGTTCCAAACCATTGTTTAAAATCTTTTAGTTTTTCTATATTTACCAAATTGACACATTTTGTTGCATGAATTACATAAAATTAAACATTAACTCTTTTACCATTCAACAATATTCGAGGACCATCAGAAGTTCATCTAAGATTTTATTAGAAGTACCAAAGTTTATGAAAACTCTATTTCCATATATAATAAAAATAACACATTTATTGACTTAAATTTAGAAATTGTCAAATTTACAAAAGTATTTAAGATTAATATTATTGAGGGTAAAATTGTTATTTAGTTTTGTAAGCCTATTTTTGTCAGTGGGTATTTATTGAAATTTTATTGTTCAGTTCATAAAAGTAATGGTTTTAATTTAAATGTTTGTGCGTCAAGATAGTGCTAGAGTATTTTCGATGGAAACTTGAAATTAAAATGGAAACCAAAGGACTGTGAATACTTTGTACGAGTAACAAAATAATGCAATATATGTTTCATAATCCACGCGTACGATTTGTACTTGGATTATATATAAATTGGTAATTTGTAAGTTTTGAGAAATATAATGAATTTTTAATTTGATTTTGAAGCTTGTTTTTAATGCACAACCATAAATGCCGTATGCGATTTTGAGGGTTTCTTATATGGTTTTTTAATAACCTCAAATTTAAATGAACATACTTTTAGCATCTTTTATCCTTGCAATATAATCGCTTTTTTGCAATATTAGCTGATTACTTTGTGTTATAAATACGTTTCATACAATATAACATCTGAAATTTTATGTAATGTAATTTAACACGTAAAAATCTCTTTACGAAACAATGCGGTATTTTTACTGTTCTTCGTGGTCCAGTTCCCTTTAAATGTTTTTAATGCTTGCATTTTATGTATTTAAAAAAATCGATCATTTGATCGTAAATTGCCATGAAAATTATTATATGTATATGTATACCAATAATAAACAATATTAATACTATGATAACTATTGTATGTATACAGAATAAAAGCCCAAACATTTATTTTTTATTTTTCTTAGGTAACGTTATGTTTTATCTGCATTTTTTCACATATTTTTACGGAAAATGCATGATAGTCCACAAAATTTATTTCCCTTAAAGTCGAGATGGAATGTTCAATGCCAAAAGTTTGAAGGTTATGTTTAAACCTATGAGGGTCTAGCCGGTATCCGAAGCCACCCTCTCAAGTGCTACACGGTCTGGTGCTTGTATTTAATTAAACTAAATGCCGGCAGACGTCGTTACAGATGCATGGTAATCGTGATGATAAACCTCGTAATTAACATATGACATTTTCCACCTACTTACATTATACATTACATGTAAACAAAAGGTGGAAAATGGAATTAGGTTTTAACTGGTAACATTTATTAAGCAGAGTCTGTCATGAAAAAGTCTTGGAATTCAACCCTAAATTATTCTCTCATTCTTACACGAAAAATATTTGTGAAGAATATAATCATTTCTTATAAAAAGTATAGTGTTAAATATATTTTGGTCCGTGGTACGTTATGTAAAATTTGGAACAAAATGTCACAATGAAGAATAGACTGAGTAAATGTCATTTCTCCGGAAAACCCCCGTAACGTAATGGTAATCGTGTATTCATTTAACTTAAGTTTAGTCGTTGAAGATTTATGTTTGAAAGATCACTAAGGTATTTGTTTTTACAGAAAATATTTAATAATTTATAACACTTTGAGTTTAGTATTATATTTTTATTGCTATTCTAATACAGTACATTAGACTTAAGTCAAATTTTATTTTCTGATTTAGCAACGTCCCTACGTGTGGCCGCGTTACTTTTCGTAATTACGGATGTTGTAAGATAAACATAAAAAAGTACTGGTTTTTAAACTGAAGAATAACAATTGAAGCTTAAACGTGCAGCAAATGTAAAAATTCAGTTCTTCTCTTTTTTAGCCATCTTTTAATTAGTAGCCTATTTGTGAATGCTCAATTATTTCTTCACACTGTGGTCCCCTCATGAAATAAAGAACGTAGTACTTCACTTTGCAGTTGTGAAGTACTGAATACTGCTCTACTTTTAGGTACTCATGATTAAAGATGATTTCTGTTGGAAACCTCTCAGCACCTTGGTATTAAACATCTCAGCCTAAATATTATCCCGATAGAAGTAATATTGAAAACAAACCTGCGGGCTGCAATAATAAGACATGTGTTTAATTCTATTAACCTTTGTTTTGAAAACTTCTTCCCCTCTCAGCGCTTCCAAATGAATCCTTATGATGAGAATTCCTAGTAGTTACACATAGAACAATATACTTTTATTATTACTAATTTTACTGTGTAAAATTATTAATAATAAAATTTTGCTATGTACATTGTAGACCAACTCATATGAGTTAGTGAAAAAATGTATTTCCTTAAAAAAATGGACATAGTTTATTTTTTTAATACAAATTAATTTATTACTAACCTGCTAACGTTCTACAAGGTTGAGAGTAAATTTATCTCGCCTATATATTACAGTAACCCCAAAAGCTGTCCTCATATAAATGAAATCATTTTGCAGAGGCTTTTTTGTTATGATTTTCTTTAACTTTCTTAATTAGAATTTTCCTTTTTTGCTCAAGAAAAAGTTAAAAAAAAATTCCTTAGAAACCAGTTTTGTAAGTAAAATTTGACTGCTAACAATATATTTTTAAATCAATGAGTAATAAATCCGTATTGAAATATAGTAGTGTCTCAATATTGCCGTAAATGTTTGGTTAAATACTATTTAGTTTAATCAGTATGAGTTGGAAATAACTGCCGACTTTGACTATTACTTAATTCAATAATTGTAATTGTATTCCTAATTTTAGAAAAAAACATGTTTTTAAGAGGTTTGCCCCTCTTTATGATCACCATAAGAATAAGTTTAATCAGCCATAAGTTTTTATGAACAATTTTTTACGCCAGTATGGTCTAACGTATAGTATATTTATTTTCTCCGTAGATTCATAGTCAGTTTCTCTTCAAAGACGCTTCTTCAAGAGGTCTTGTTGTGGTGTGTATTGGCGTCTTTAGTGGATATTTATGTAAATGTTTCCTTTACACTTCAGGTGTTTCCTGAGTGGAGCTGAGTGCGAGTTTAATATACACTGTCTGCGATTGTAAACTACAACCTCGCTGTTAAATATTGCTCAATACCTGAGTGAATACTCTTGCTGAACATGTGCATCAACGAATGAGCTAAAAGGAAAATTTCATAAGATATAAGCCAAAATAAAAGTGATAATTTGTTTAATTCTTTTATACTTAATAGTATATATATATATATATACACACACAGTTTGTTATCGATTGCTTTTAAAATGTAAAATATACTACCGTCAACCGTAGATACGGTAATTTTATAAACAATGACAGTACATGTCATTTTAATTTTTCTGAAATATGCTCTGTAACACCAGAGAAACAATAATTGTGTTTGATTAATGTTCTCTATTTGACTTAACAACTTCGATGAATTGTATTGCGATCAAAGTGTTGCTCTTTACGGTTGCAATATCAATAACAGTTTTACACTAAAATGGTTTATAGGCCTATTAACTGGGGAGTTGACGCTGGATCCTAACTCGCGTATCAGTAGCTTTTGTAAGTGTTGTTCTCTCATTACAACAACATTGGGTTTTTGGGTTTTATTTTGTAATTCACAACATTATTTGCTGGTCGAAGTTTCCTTTTGTAAGGTTCTTCCCCATTGCGTTGTAAAATATTTTTAGGGATGTCAATGAGCACGAAAAGGCCGTAATAGGTAAAGAAATCATAAGATAACCATATATTGAAGTGTTATTCCCTTTTGCTGTATATTTTCTACAATAATAACTGTCTAAAACTTAACTTATATATTGATTTATAGACATGTCGTAGTCACATGCTGTAATTATGCACTTCATGAAGTGCCCAACGCTTTTCGGGCTCTTGATGTAAAAAACGTAATAATGCGTAAAACGTATTACTTTTAACTGTACAACATATTTTTAAAGAATTTTGTAAAACATTAAGAATAAGATTGTCTACCACTAAACCAGACGATTCTTGCTTGTATGTTTTTAGCAAGGTTTCGTCTACGTTTTCTGAGTTATTTAGCTTATAAAATATTATTAATAATATTATTATTGAAACAAAAAACTGTTTTTAAATTGTTTATTGTTTAAATAATAATATTATTAATGATGTATGGAAAAATTACTCAAAAAACATAAATTAGATGATTCAGTAAATTTTAATGTTATGCTTTAATAAAATAAAACACATGAAACATTTTACCAAACACAGTATTATGTAACATAGCACATAAACATTAACATAAACCCATTTTTAATGCGTTTATAGATTAACTTCTCACGTAGTCGTACTGAATAAAACTTATGATAACATATAGCAAGGTAAAACAGATTTACAGAAACTGCCTTAGTCTTGACAAAATTAATAAAAAATCCTTGTTTCTTTTTTGGTATCAAAATTGACAAAAAATTGATTTACATAAAACTTGAATCGTATTTCGTTTGTTCCTTTTAAAATTTTATTATCATTTACGTCAATTTTGGGTTAAGTTTTTGTTTTAGGCTGATGAATGAATTAACATAAAATGACTACATCAAGCCTTTTCATAGTATTTTTGTTTGTTTATAGAATAGTGAACATTTATATGGAGTGTCCTGTTTACTTAATAGTTTTTAAGTAATTTACATAAACAATTTACTATACTCCTTCTGACACCAGTAGCTTAAAACCTAAGTTTGTATAATTAAGTAAAATATTTGGAAATTCATATGAAGGATTTTTCGAAAGCGATAATGGTGCGGCCCCAAGTGACCGAATTACATATGACCGAATCCTTAAAATATTACATATGACCGAAAAAGTATTATTAATTTCAGTCAAATGTAATAAACTAATTTCGGTCAAATGTAATAAACTAATTTTCGGTCGAATGTAATAAAGTAGTAAATATTTCGGTCAAATGAAATAAAGTACTGATTCGGTCAAATGTAATAAACGGTATTTTCGGTTAAATGTAATAAACTATAGAAGTTTTCGATCAAATGAAACAAATCACTTATTCGGTCATATGTAACAAACGGCGTTTTCTGTCAAATGTAATAAACCCCATTTCGGTCAAATGTAATATTTTACAAATTCTCTTTTAAGTAGAGTATTTTTAAATATTTAGTTTTTAGGTCAGCTCTTCTATAATGTTATTCAATACAGTAATTCGGTCAAATGAAATAAATCCAAATTCGGTCATATGTAACAAGTTACACTTTCGGTCAAATGTAATAAATCCAAATTCGGTCAAATGTAATAAACTCATTTTCGGTCATATGTAATAAATAAGAAAATATTTCGTTCAAATGAAACAAAATACCGATTCGGTCGAATGTAATAACCCGTACTTTCGGACAAATGTAAGAAATCACCTATTCGGTCAAATGTAATAGTTCATATTTTTGGTAAAATGTAATAAACTATAGAAGTTTTCGGTCAAATGAAACAAACACGTTTTCGGTCATATGTAATAAACCACAAATTCGGCCATATGACATTTCGGTCATTTGTAATACTTCTCTTTTCGGTCAAATGTAATATTTAGTGGATTCGGTCATATGAAATTCGGTCATATGTCATTCCTGATGCCTCTGTGTGTCATATGACCGAATTACATATGACCGAAAACTAAAAATATTACATTTGACCGAAAAAGTATTATTAATTTCGGTCAAATGTAATAAACTAATTTTCGGTCGAATGTAATAAAGTAGTAAATATTGCGGTCAAATGAAATAAAGTACTGATTCGGTCAAATGTAATAAACGGTATTTTCGGTCAAATGTAACACATACTAAATTCGGTCAAGTGTAATAATTCACATTTTCGGTTAAATGTAATAAACTATAGACGTTTTCGGTGAAATGAAACAAATCACTTATTTGCTCATTTGTAACAAACGGCGTTTTCGATCAAATGTAATAAATCACATTTCGGTCAGATGTAATAGTTCACATTTTCGGTCAGATGTAATTAACTGAAGAAAATTTCGGTCAAATGAAACAAATCACTTATTCGGTCATATGTAACAAACGGCGTTTTCGGTCAAATGTAATAAATCCTATTTCGGTCAAATGTAATATTTTACAAATTCTCTCGTAAGTAGAGTATTTTTTAATGTTTAGTTTTTAGGTCAGCTCTTCTATAATGTTATTTAATACAGTAATTCGGTCAAATGAAATAAATCCAAATTCGGTCATATGTAACAAGTTACACTTTCGGTCAAATCTAATAAATCTAAATTCGGTCAAATGTAATAAACTCATTTTCGGTTGAATGTAATAAATAAGAAAATATTTCGGTCTAATGAAACAAAATACTGATTCGGTCAAATGTAATAACCCGTATTTTCGGTCAAATGTAACAAATCACCAACTCGGTAAAATGTAATAGTTCATATTTTTGGTCAAATGTAATAAACTATAGAAGTTTTCGGTCAAATGAAACAAATCACGTTTTCGGTCAAATGTAATAAACCAAACATTCGGTCATTTGTAACACTTCTATTTTCGGTCAAATGTAATATTTGGTGGATTCGGTCATATGAAATTCGGTCACATGGGCCCCCACGAGCGATAATCTATGAATTTTAAACATTATTCTACAATAAGGAGTTGCTAGAAAACGTTCAATTTTCAACTGTCATTATAATTTTTTTAATTTATTATTATTATTATTTTTATTTTTTTACAAAATATTTTACACTGTTGTTCAAATTTAAAACTATTTGTAAACCACAATATTTTTTTGAAACTTTTAACCAATTATAAGCATTTGTGTTTTATTCTATAGTAAGTGGTTATTATTTTATTGTGAAAATAACTGTCATTGTTAAATGTATATTTTACTCAGAACTTGACTCATAAAACAAAAAAATTACTATCCCAATATAACCTAGACTTATTATATTTTCAAAAGGTGCTCGTTACTAAAACCAAGATTAAAACTTTTAGATTTGAAAAATATTGAAAGGTTTAATAGCAAACCTTAACATCTGCTACTTTTAACAAGGACATTGGGATTTACCTAAACAAAGATTTTAAATCAACTGACCAACATACCTCGATAGTTACAGCATGTGTCCAGTGAGCTTGGGACACATGAGCTTGTGAGGAAGTGTCCAGTTTCGTTGCGCACATGCTGTAATTTTGACTGAAATAATCGAGTTACACAATGTGCCCAGGCGCGCTGGGCACTTCATGAAGTGCCCGGACTGCGTTGGGCACTTCATTAAATGTCCAATTACAGCAAGTAGCTTTAACAGAAACCTAAAAATGGTGAGGTGTAATTAAATACAAAACGTTTTCATTTATGAACATTATTTATAATATACTGATTCTTATACATTTTATTAACGCTTTGGATTAATTATATTGTTCCTAGAATATACAATAAAGTATGATTATTTTAACGACTTTTACGGTATTAAAATAAATTGAAATTACTTTAAAAATTCACAACCCTGATGTCCCAATTCCCACTGAGTATTTTACTGTTTACTTTTATTAGTTTTATTTCAAGACATTTCCAGTAATCTGTATTTACTATTTAAATTGTTATCCTCTCAAACAAGTTTTCTGTTATTTGATGTTGGTTTTATTAAACATAGGAGTCTTCGTATTGAAAACATTCTCAAAAGACTTTTTCTGGATTTACTTTTCTAACCAGTTTGTGTAAAAAATGTATTTAGCAGCTGCTGATGCTCAGATGAAAGGAACACTGCATGATAACAATGGAGCAGAAATTTAGATTGCTTTTCAAACGCATGATCGAGTGTGATTCCTGTCATCAAAAATGTTAATTCTTTGGTCATATATATATAATTTTTCTCTTTAGGAGAGCATTCTGACTCTCAAAATCTGCTAAAAATTTACGAATATTTTAAAATCTTTTCTAAATTAACGGAAAAATAAATAAATTAGCTGGCAATAGTATTAATCCCTGAAATTCAGAACTGTGTTTGTGTTACTTCGATCAAAAGTAGGTATATTATGATCTAGTAGTTCTCTATAAGTAATCAGCTTATATTGTTTGTTGTCTAATTTCGAGCCAATTAGTTGGTAGTAAACCCAAGCGCAGGCAACTCGTTTTATGTCTCTTCATTTACGACTAGAACATATACGACTTATCATTGTAATTTTGTTTACACTATACCTTGTGTCCCAAAAGTCCCGGACCGTTTAGCAACAATTTAAGGTTGAGTAATTTATTAAGAAATGAGGTAGAACAAATACTTGTTACAATTACATTTAAAGGACACTTGTGTTGTGAGGATATAGATTTAGCACCGCCATACTAACAAAATCCTTAGTTATTTTTAACGCCTCACAAACATTGATGTGTCATTTATTAGCAGCGCAGATTACTTGAGTACATAATCCTTCTCTACGTCGGTTATTCATTAGGCCTCCTGAAAAACGTAAATATCGGGTTGGAGCTATAGAAACATCTATTTCTGAAGAGAGATCCAAGTGAAATGAGATAAATTTCTAGCGCTGTCCTAAGATTTAATCCATCGCTTTAAAGTTATATGCAACTAATGGATGAATTATTTCTGGCATGTTCTCAAATATTGGAGGATTTTTATTTAAAGGTTGCATACGTTTGTATGAATGAAATTTCCTTCCACGTTAAATTATATGATCATTTTAAACATTTTTGACACTCTGAATTTTTTAAATGTCAATTATGAATGTGCTGTTTACTTTATATTAGATATCCAACTTTTAGAAGTAGCATTTAATTCTGTCTAATAAACGATGGACAAACAATTTTAGTAAGTAACCGCCCACACTCTGTGCCAGTAGATGGATGAGATCCCAACCATTTATCGCCCACCAGACATTTCCTTTTAAGAACAGAAAAGCAATAACTCCAAATTAATGCTGAATTCGTTTTGCTTCGTGTACACCTTTTGCTGAGTACCCAGAAATAAATGAGGGGTCCTTTAGGCATAGAAATATTCATTGATAGTACTTTTTCCCAAAAAAAACTTATACAACCCGTTTAGACAAACGTAGGCAATCTTGCATGTGACCGTGTGATAACCGAACTCATAAAATTTCTTCCCATGTCATAAATAAATATCCGCAGTAGTTATCCGCTGATTCGATGCCTTTTTGTTGTTCTCAACTTCAACGTAACTTCAAACGTAACTTCAATAAAGAATTGGCATTCAATAAATTCAATACACTTGGCGCATTATATTTTGAACTATGGCCTAGTCTATTGCTGGAGCTGTCAGATTTTGTTTATTGTCAATGATTTTGGACAAAAAATAATATAAAAACAAATTCCCACAAACACCAACTATATTTTGTGTACAATTGATGATTAAGATATATATTGACAGCTGTTGGAAAATGCTAATACGTCAGGCCAGTACAACGTTGTGTATCAGCTGTGGTGTCTCGATGACTTTCACTTCAATCCGACTGCTTCAGGTGTAATGGGTTCCCAAGTGTCAAGATAAAATGCGCCAAGTGTAGGCACAACAAGGTGGCCCCAACTGTAACGGTCCAAGGACCTTTCATTATGTTTTTTTCATTTGTAGGTTTTAGTTAACGACCAAGTGTAATATCTATACAGTTCAAATGTTTTCGAGTTTAATAATCATGAAATGATAAAGGCACTCGAAAAGTGATAACTTTCAGACCGTCTTAAAGGTACCCATGTCAGGGATTTTGAAGGAAGTTGAGTTAGATTTGTTTACTAACAAAATATATGAAAGTAAAATTTAAAACAGGTGATGTAAATTAATGGTATTTCTTTCTCATATCTAATAAAACATAAAAATAGCGTGCAAATTTATGATTAAAAAATAAGAGAGGTTAAGAAGTTTATTAAGGTTTAAAAAACAGCATATGGTGATAGGTTCTGTGATCAGTAATGCTCCATACCTCAGTATTCAACGTGTTGGAATTACATAGTAGCTCAGCCTTAAGGCATTATGTTCATGTTTTGTTATATCACACCGTTCGTTTGCTTTTGGTTAGGATCTGGTTGGTTCTGGACTGCCGTATTGGCGGGTGAGTGATTGCGATGTTGTCGAGCGTCGAAATTAGTGTTTAGCATCTGCAATGTTTAGGTAATGAATCACATTGTCATATGTTTATGTAGAGGTATTTTACACAAGAAAATAATTTGCTGCAACCGCAAGTGCAAATAATGTTAAATGCATGCAAGGAAAATTTAACTAACTCATGAATACATAGAAAGTTTCAGTATGTCACTAGTATAAAGCAAGGAGGTTGAAATAAAGTAAATTTTTAGTAATAACACAGTGTGAAAAAAAGGAGTTTAAAAACACGAATCTATTTGGATTATTTTTAACCCTAAATAAACTATAAACTAATTACCATTATATATTTTTTAGTTTAGTTTCAAACATATCAAACTTAAGGACACCGTGAACGAGGAATCTTTTTTCGAACGTAAAAGTGAGCAGGTTGGGCTCGAGCGGCTCGGCGACGTATGCCCAAACCAAGACAAGAGCAACAACCGGACACTAACAAACATCTTGGCGGTACCCAGCATTTCGATTATCAGTCCAAATTGTCTGAAGGCATATATTAGGTAAACTACCAGATCAAAAATTTAAATATACCACATGATCATTATGTAACGAGATTTTTAGGAATCAGGATTATAATTGTTACTCTGAACACAAAACAATTTCACTTAAAAATGCATAATAAAAATACGATTCTTGGTCATCATTGTTCTATCATGAAATAATATATTAAACTAATGACATTGCAAAGGTGGTAATCAGCTATGCAAGGATATAATGTTGTTGAAATGACTGATTTCGTGAATATTCTTAAACTTCATTACATTGTGAGGGGGGATTAAACTAGGCATATAAATTTCACCGATTAAGTACCTAAAATTTAAATAGTTTCAATTAACTTAACCTATATGACGCACTTGGTACTTCAGCACACACATATTGGTGCTGAATATTATTACTAAACATTATTGCAATATCTCAGCAAATTTTTTTGTTCATACTTCGATAAAATATAATATTCATTACAATACATTACGTAACATACTCTAAGTTTAATCGAGTATTTTTTAATAAAACTTCAATAATAACTGGGAATAGCTCCCAGACAGTTGGCTAGTGGATGTGCGACTAATTCAATTACGAGATGCAGCGCAAAGCGCTTTCTACATAAAGTTCTTTTACTCGTCGTTTAGAATAAAATAACGAAAATAGTAGCCGCGTGAAAAATAACTATGATGACTTATTTTCAGTTGAATCAAGCATTCGAATTACTGTTTAAGTCTGTTTGGTAGTTGAAGTTAGCATATCGTAACCCGGCTTGGTAAACCGAAACTTTATTGAATTTCTGACATATGTATGAGTCTCTATGAAATCAAAAGGTAGCAAATCACACAAAATACTATTTTTAAATACATTTGTACTACCATGTAATGTTTTAATATTAAGAGGTGTATACAAATGTATTGAAGGAGGTATTAAACGGAAAATCAACTACGAAAAATTTAGTATAGTAAATATTTCAAAGTACTTAAACCCAAGAAGATGGCTTAAAACCCTAAGGAATATGCTATGAGGCGAGAAAGTAAATAAAGGAGATTTGGGTTGTGTAGAAGACAAGTTAGTTTTCTTTTGCATCTCTTTGTGGTAAACCTCGGTTCAACTTCTCTGTCACCGAAAATGTGTATATGTTTCCTATGTATTTGTATTTAAGAGAATTTGACGAAATGTGTTGAAAATTATCAATTTTTTTATATTTAAACTCCCCATTAAAGGATTTTATTATTTTGAGACGGTGACTATCATATAGAAAGTGCCAATGCACAAAGGTCTTTCCCTTAAATATAAAGTGATCTAAGTTTTAAAGTTTTTTTGGTATGTATACATTTGTTTCCATACTAAAACTCTATGGCGTCAGCTAAACTGTTGTTACTTGTGGTAAGGCGGCAAAACATTGTCTGCTGACTGTCTTGGTGATTGATGCTCTTAATTGTTGCGAACATTAGTCACCGAGTGTTAACGATGTACATTGGACACACCACTTCTTTCATCTCTAGTTAGTAACCTTCAATCCTCATTCAACAAATTATTTAAAATTCGAACTTATGCATATAAATTCGAATTTATGTACATATAAATTTATATATATGTACGAATTTATATTCATACACACACGCACATATGTGTGTATGTATGTATATACGTATAATTTCACGGAGAATCCATTTCGCCCCAGCTCATTTGGGATCTCCGAATTGGCCCAAAAGGGTTCCCATATCCTTATGTAAAGATATTGTTTACAAAGAGCTATTGATTTTTTGATTTGGTGATACTTGAAAATAGTATAAGGAATGACATGATTCGCATGATTCAGCTGATATCATATACGTTTAGACTTAAAACATGCATATAACAAAGCTAATTTTTATTTTCCTGGAAAATGATAAACACATTGAGAGGAATAGATTTTTTTTAACTTCCTCCTTTATAGTTCTTTTTTTTCAACTGAATATACAATATCTACAATATATATATATAAGTATTAAATAAGGTTCATGACATCCGTAGACTACCATTTTTATGGCTCTCCTTAACAAAGAATGAACCTAAATCTAGATGTGAAGGACAGAATCAGTTCCTTTTTGGAAATTCCATTTATTTGCCGGACCATCTGCAAACCAGGCTGATTATTTTCTGTTTAAGGTAATTAAATTACAAACCTAGGTTGTTTTTAGAACGATTACTGCAAGTCTGCTTCCTCCTACTAACCTAGTTCGCTTCGGTTATGGTACGACTATAAACTCAGCAAGCGTGTCTGTTATGCCTTAGAATTAAGCGTAGGTGCAATAAGACTTTATGTTCATTTTCCTAAACCGTACATAATGACAAGTGGTTCCTATTTATAGTGTAGATTTTTCTTAAATAATTTACCAGTTTTATACTCTGAACAATTTTACTCTTTGCCATAAAGAAACTGATTTCCATACATTTTTAAAGACAAAGCCCTCATTAACTTACTCATTCATTACTGATCCTCCCTTTTCCTATTTACCTGGAGGCTGATATTTGATACACAGGTTCTTTCGGCATAAAATAGGAAAACTCAGTAGTATCCATCCTCATCTGACCTTAAAATCCTGCGCTATAGTCCCGCTCAAAGTTCTCATGTTATCTTTATGCTAAAATAGAGATATTTACATCGGAATAGGTGTAAAACGCAACATAAGACAACAGCTAACACAGCTGTCAGATATGGAACTATACTCTAGAAAATTTGTATTACTTTTAAGAGTTTTGTCATTTTGTACATGGCAAGGAAGGAGGTAGGGTGTCATACTATAAACCTTTTACCATACATGTTTTCAGAAATTTCGGGACGGCTTTTTATAAAAAAAAAACAAAAAAAACTATTTATAGACTTTCCAGGATTTAGTCCCAACCGCCTTCGCTTAAAGCAATAAAGCAAGATTTCAATCGACGCGACGCCGACGACGTTTGAAGGAATTCCACAGCTTCATCAACGTTGGAACTTGATAAACAACAGCTGTGTCATCGGGTTTGAGTGCTACTGCTGTATCTTGAGGTTATGAGATATCTAAGTTGCTTACAAAAAGGCGCAAAGTTACGAACGGATACTACAATTTAAAAAAGGAGAATTGTCTGATTTTTCACATACACCTGGTTATAACAAATTATCAGCAGCAAAGGGGGCCAAAGTGAAGACATACATTGCAATTACTGTTTGAAGAGTTTAATCAACAAAATCAATATTTTTTCATAACTTTGCAAACCAAAGTAGGGTTTGGAGCATTAGAGCTAAAATTACCATCGTTTAGATGGAAAGAGGTTAAAAGTTCTTGTATTAAAAAAAAAAAAAAAAAACTACGTGATTTGTTGAGATAATACTACTGGGGTTGCATTAGCCCAGGATTGTAAAACATTACTCAAACACGCATTAAAATTCCCTCATACAACATTCAGTTTTCAGAAATACGCAAGGTACGTGGACAAGTCAACTTTGTGGTGATTTGTAAAGAACTTACCCATAGTTGAGATTTAAAAACTGTTAAATGTGATCGTGAGTGAAGCCAAGGGTATAACTGCTTGTACTGTAAGTTAAACTTAATATCAGTTCAGTTACTTATACAATTTCCTGATTATACTACTTTTTATATATATTGTAATGAAGTAAAAAAAAACTTTACCGACTTATCTTTCCTCTTATGACATAAGCTCTGGCAAGTATAGTACAAGAAAATACTCTGTATTTGCTGGAAATAAACTAGAATAATGACAGAGCGTCAAAACACTTTCTTGCCAACAAAGTCACACCAGGCAAGTGTCAGTCCCGCGGCTTAACCACCAGGACACAAAACATAGATAAACATGGTAAAGTGACAAAAAACGCTGGGCGCAGATGTCAGTAAGAAGGGAATGAAGCGCGAAGTGATAAAGTGACGTCACCCTTCACTGAACTGATTGATCACCAGAATAGTTGTAAACACCTATCGCAGACTGTTAACACTAATAATTGGCTGAATAATTGGTTTCCGCTCTGGCCTAACTAACCTTTATAACTTTTGAAGCGTGTTGTCATTATTATTTATTATTTTGACTGAAACGTTTTCCGCAGTGGTTTCAGAAGCGATTAATTTAAAACTGGCAAGGCGTCGATCTCCCAATAAAGTTATGCTTGATGTATCAAACAATAACGTTTGATCTGTGCACCACGACATTGGATTATTGATGAGCCTACATTTTAGTACATATGTACTAAAATTCCACTCGTACTATTTTAGTTCCATATTTCTGACATACTATTTTAGTGCTACTTCAATAAAATATTAGTGCTCGAGGTTGAAAAGACAACAATAGATTGTAATACGATCTCAAGAAATTACATTTAACCAAAAATTCTTTCCATGATGATCTCATGAGATTGGTGAGATGGATACTTAAAATTTAGCGAATATGGCATTAAGAAACAGATTTGTATATGCAGTGACAGTTTTGATGTCTGTTAATACATTTTACCTCTCATGCACGTTTTACTTACAGACAAGGCTCGGTGTCGTGGATGTCGGAGGATCACTAATATCTGTCACCAAAGTAATCCTCCCCACGTCATGCTTTTGTATCTTTCCCAGTGGTTTATTTATATAAGACATAAATCATTAAACTAAATAGTAAATTCTAAAGAATATTCCGCAGATTATATAATTAATTTGTAAAATTGAAGCCTAAGCGTACTATCTTTCTAAAATTTCCTTTTTTGTTTTGAATTTACCAGATAGGTCTATTGTACTTTACCTTTCCTTATGTTCCCTTGTTTTTCAGATGCAATTGCCCATTAAAATCAAAATATTTAGTAGAAATAATAAAATATTTCTATTTTGTAAACTGCTTGAACGGTAAAGTAATTTTAAATCAAAGAATATCGATAAACAAAAACAATAATATATTAAACAAATGTTCATGAATTATTGATAGCGGTTGCTAACGTTTCCAATTTAAATCTCTTTCGCATGCAACCTGATACTGTTGAAATTAAACTTGGTTGTCAAGCAGCAAGGTTATCGACACCCTAAACAAGCAGCATCGTGATTAAAGCCTCAAATCACTCCGCTGGTGTTGGATGCTCCCTTGCTTTATACAAAAACAAACCGCTTTGTTGTTTTCAGGGCCAAGTCAGTTTAACGGAAAATTGGAATTTTGCGTCGGAGTATTTCATGGGAAAAACGTTCAGATAGAAGTTTTTTTATGAATTTAATGATTTTTTTGTTATTCGGATCCATATTTAGGGGCAATTATGATGAATGCAAGAGCAGTTAAACCCTTCGGGAAGGCAAACTGTTATTAATGGTAAAAAATGAACGTCTAAACAATCTATAACTAACAGCCATGTAAAAATAACGACGAGTTTGGTTGAATTTAGAAACGTATGCACTAAAAATCCTCGAGATTTTTTCACATGAAATCACAGCTTCAGTTATATTGTCACTGAAGCAACGTATGCTTCAGTGTTGTCAGTGTAAATAAATGTGTTGCAAATTAATAGTTAATGACTTTTTTTTTAATTATCTATTGTGTTATGTTTAACGCGACATTGTATATTTTAACAAAGAATTAATTTTTTTGTCATATTTATTATTCTCCAGATGTTGTTTTTGGATTTTACCGGAAAGAATCATTTCCAAACAGACATGTAATATTATTACATCATTATTATCTTGATATTAATTCGCAGAAATATGTGGTTAAGAATTTAGTTCAGTAGGTAGGGTTCCATTATTCCATCCTACTTTTATATTATCATTGAATGATTGTCTCTGCATTAATTCATGACATTAAAAATAAACATCCCAAAATGTGCTTAGTTTGTTTTATAACATTTTCAGGCTACTTAATTGGAATTAATACAAAGTTATACTTTGGGAAATATTAATTCTGTATGCGATTCGCGTTGATAGATTTAATATATATATTTTTTATAACTTGCTTATTTGTTCTGTGATATTATCAACAATTGCAATATAATTTTGTCATGTGCTTGGTTCAAATTTCTCAATAAATGTTATGCTAAAAACTCTCGATAATATTTTACTCTGGAGTCTTAATAATTTTTATTTAGTGGTCCAAATGAGTTCGAATGCTTCATATATTTATCTAAACTACCAAAAATAAATTTAAACTTTAATAAGTCATCTTCATTGCCTAATGAAATTTTGTAACATTAACTCACATATCATCAGTAATGTTGGCCTTTAAAAGTGTCGTGGTTTGATTTCCAATGAATATTAAAATATCATTAAGGGTTTTAATTAATGATTTTGGTTGATAACGCTACGATGAAAATTAAATATTGCCTTTTCATTTATATTTAAATTTGTTGAATCCATAATTTAATTTCTTTCGCCTTCTTTGTTATACCCTCGTTATCAATACAATTTGTTTCTTCTTATATCCTAAAAAATGTTTATGATTCAGCTAAATCAAATTTATTTTTCCCACCTTATTCTTTTTTTAGTAGTTATTGTTTATGTTATGGAACTGTATTTTTCTAAGCACCCAGAAAATGCTAAGCGAACTGTATATCGTGATAAGATTGCCTCAAGTGATTATTTTGATTTTCTGGAATGTACGGAGCAGCTGTATTTGGAAATTAGTATCTTTGACTGTATACATAATTCAGATTCAAGATTAATGTTAGTACTTAATTACCTGATATTGTTTACGTGTTCGTGTACACATCTCCATTAAATGTATTTTTTAATATTTAGCTTTAGAGTTAAAGATTAAGTTTTTTGATAAAACTTCAGGGGTTTAGACCTGTTTGATTCGTTTTCGAGCCTATGGCCGTTTTATGCATTAGGCCAACGATAGCCCTAATGCATCGCAAAAAGAGCAAGTGTTCCTCTTCGGCGTTAGTAAAAAATTGTAATTCCATTATCGTTTTTCCTCGAAACCCGATCAAACAGTTTTGTCATTGATAGTTTCTTCTTTTCATATACGTTGCTGAAGGTTTTACCTAAAAATGCATAGATAAAAATGAGACTACAAAATAATCGAAATAGTGTTTTTGGTTATAGTTAAAATTATCTTAAATAGTATATTTTTACTAAAACCTAATAAAATACACCTTATGTTAAGTTTGGAGTCACTGGTTTTATATAATGTATAATCACAATTAATTAATAAAAGTAAATTACATACTTAAAATATAGACATGCTTCAACTATCTCTTAACTACCTTGTCAATTTTTATTTAATACAACCTCTACGGTTATCTTATAAAATTGTACATAAATGAACCTACAGTTATGTAGCTTTATAAAATAATTTCTCGAAACAGATTGTTAACAAAACGATGTAGATACTGTATTGTGTTTAACACCTTTCCTATAGTGTACTTCACGAGACATCGTAAAATAAAGAATGCTGCGGCTGTCAAGTCGTAAAATATTATGAAAGGAAGGGTGAAATAACCCAGTGTAATAAAACAGGGGTCAGATATCTTAGTAGGTTACTTTATTTGTATTATTTATTCCCAAAAGTAATAAGTAATATATATTTACTAAATAACTGATGCATTGCCGGTGTTTCAGCTCTAAATACTTTAACATGTTAATTAAACGTGTACGACCTCTTTGTCAAAAATATTGTAAATACTTTATGCTTGGTAAGTTTTAAAATGCTATGTTCAACTTAAGCCTGATTAAAAATATTTTGTTCGCTAAAAGTTTGTATTGGGAAAATGTTTAAAAAAATTGGCGAGCGTTTTAAAATATAATTTATATTTTTAATAAAATGTACTCACCGATTAACGTTTGAAACTCAATGTATTATATTATGAGAAGTATAATGTGAGTTTGTTGTGTTACCTTACTATTTTGCTGCATAAATGATCTATGATACTCTAAGTTTGAGACTTTGAGACTTTTTCGTACTCCAAAAAGACGATAATACTCTAGGAAAAATCATCTACTACTACGCGGAGCTTCTCTTTACAGATCATTCACAACACAAAACTGGTATACCGTTGTTTTGAATTTACTTTTGAAATGAATTGCAGCTTACCGTTGGTTAAGAAAATACCTGAGTTGAGTCTAGATGGAAAGGAATTCCTTCATTGTAGTTTCGTGACTTATCGGCACCTGTCATCTTAATTGATTTAGGACGCAGCGCAGCGCCTGCAGCCGGACCCAGCTACGAGGCCTTCCAGCGGAACAGAAGTAAAATAAATAGTAATAGATAAATGCAAAAAGGTAATTTATGCGTGGTAAAATATTAATTGAGTAGTGCTTTGTAATTTTTTTCCCTTTCTTATAACTGATTTTGTAAATTTTTATGGTAAATTATTTACATTTTTGTATGATTTTTAAACAAATCAGAGCTTAATGAAACTCACATTGATTTGATACCTCACGTAAGATAACAGTTAAAGTAAACTGTTATAAATAATATAGCATTTAGTAAAGTCATTCCGAAAATAAGCATTATGCAATTGTAAACTTTATATTTACTTGTAATCTTGTTTAAAAATAAAGCAATAAACTAATCAACACAATCAAATAGTTTAAAAAATAATTTACTGACGGGATGTAAAATGCAAAGCAACAAAAAGTTAATGTTTCAACATGAAATAATATTGATCACTTTATAAACTATTTTTCAAAAGACAGTTGACGAATGTGAAAACAATTAATGAGGAAGTAAAAGTTGAGTGTTTATTTGGGAATATTTCACACTGCTCTTAATGGCAGTAAACATAACAAAAATCTAATGAAATCAATCCTTTGTAGCAACTATTATTAGTTGTTTGTCACATATAAGAAATCACACTAATGTGGAATTAAAGTCCGGAGACTATAAAACCTGTGCGGAGCATATACAATAAAGGTAAAAACTTACTAGTCAGGAAGTGAGCCAGTGTGTGCCTGACCGATTACCAATGAACTAAATTTTAAATTTCATGTAAATAACATGAACAATAGAATAGTTCTATGTAATACAAAAATATTGAAACAGTATATGTAATTATAAAACTATGGTACTCAATCTTCTACAATAGTTAGAAATGAAGATACAAGTGAATAACGTAAAGATTCGCATGTTACTAAAATAATATTTGATTTGTCTTTAAGATCATGTTACATCAAAACAAACAAACTGTAAAAGTTATTATAGAATTTACATACTCACTGTTTTAATGAAATTAATATGGATAAACCATTTATCTGTTGATATGACGGTGTTTTTGTAAGTTTGTTAATATTATTATTGTTTGGGAACTATACAATCCATCAGAAATTGAATGTTTGTATATTTAATTTTTTACTGTGCTGGTTTCAGAAGCACACGGATGAAAGTGAAGGCAAAGAAAGATTGTCCTGACTGCGTACATTGATTTTAGTCTTCTTTAATGCTGCACTCTTTCCGTAATGTAGTGAGTTTAAATGAATGTTCGTTGCATTAAAATGTTGTCCTAGAAGCGAGGTTGTATTGATTTCAGTGTCACTTGTTGATGCATGCCTGATGTGGAGGATTGTACACACGGCTGATGTGGCCCCCTCATGAAGAAGACGCATCGTTATGAGTACTTGCAGCTTGTATTGTCAAATAAAAGAAACTTGAAAAATCTATTAACACGTTTTTTTAAAGTACACAACAGTAAATAAACAAAAACACGGGAAATATAGAATTTATCGTTTGAATTGGCATTAAAAATGCTGTTTAACTTTCTTGAATATTTGATTATAGCTTGAGTTCGAATACTATGCGTGTTTTTCATCATTTACACCTCAGTTTGGAATCAGCGTCACGCGGCGGCGAAGGAGGTTCGCCCGGCCGTGGTGGTGTATTGATTTCAACATCACTTGTTGCTGCAGTCTTACGTTGTGGGATGTGTAGCCGAATATGTTGTAAATCCAATTTATATTGTTGCGTTATAAGTAGGAAAAAGGAAAATTGCATTAGTTTTGTCAGAAGACCTAATGTAATCCTTCAAATCCAAGCGAATAAAGTCTGTATTAGCACGTACTATTACTTTACTGACTCGACCATTTCTCTAGCAAATAATATGGGTGATAAGTTACTCTATTTTAAGAATGTATTTAGAAGCAAATGAAAGTGTGGGTTTGTCCCTCTGGAAATGTTGTGAAAATAATTTTAGGAAAATTGTAATGGTTTGATTTATGTAGTAATTTTGTAACATTGTTTGCATTTCATTTTTGGTTATTAAAAACTTAAGGTTATACAATAAACATTTTCATAACGTTAGGGATCTAAAATAGTTAATGATAGTATCATTTTATTATAAGTGAATGCCTTTATATTCAGTGTAATCTTTCGTCATGTCAGTGTAAAAATATGCCGGTTTTTTGTTTCAGGTATGTGTCGTTTGATTTGTCAATTAAACACGCTTCTGTTATGTAAGTTATCATTTAGTTGATTCATATTTATGTTAACTGTTTTCTATTTATTCCTAACAAAGATATAAAATGATAAAAATAATATTCATAATGTACACATAAAATACAATTCTTAATATACCTAATATATATAATATAAATAAGAAACAAAATACAAAATAAACATATAAAAAATCACGTTTCATTTCTTTCTTCTTGTGTAGTAGTAATGTTAATTTTTAAGAATGAAAATGCTTTTAGGTATAGGTATTAGTAATTTATAAATACAATCTTTTTACACTAACTCGCTTTGCAATGTATGGGAGACATTAAAATTATAGTTATTAAAAAAATATGTTTTAATTAAAAGCGAGTGAATAGAACACATTATTAAGTCCAGCGACTGGTTTCAGTTAAACGCGAATCAATCAAAATGAGACAGTCCTTCTAATGGGTTTTCATCACTTGTCAACACATATTTCATCCACCAGTTTTTCTTATGTACATTAAAACTATTAACTCGAAGTCAGTCACTTAAAGTAAATTTCATATCTAAATTTTCGATCCATTAGTTAGTACTTTTCATTCATTAAAAATCAAATATTAAACACTACGATTCCTTCATTAGAATGTTAAAAAGCTCATGTTTCCTCCCAATAATATTAAGGACACAAAAAGCCAGCAAACGTTTTGGCCTAAACAGTGGTTGAAAAGAAAATAATTCTTCATATTTGTATATAGCATTGTGAATAAAATCCCCTTTTTGTCTTTAATATTTAATATTTAAATTGTCTTTAATATTTCAGTCCTTACAGTATTTATGTAAGTATTATTAAAGTACATTTTTTAATCATTAGTTAATTTATTTATAAATGAAGAATGTATTACGGGCATTTGTTGGGTATTTTAACTCCATTTAACTTTAACTTGGATACCATTGGAACCATTTATCATCAAAGATTTCCATACAGTAGCTCAGCCAAGGGACACAGCACTTGTCGGCAGAGCCAAAGAAAAACAAACAGTAAGAAATTAATCACAAAGGTTGCCCTTATGTGGTGGCAGGTGAACCAATTATCGAATTTATAATTTCTGCTAAAAACACTAGTGCAGGAGCGTACACATACATATACATCTATCTATAGGTACTAAAGTACTCAGAAATTACTCTATGGGCTATCAAGAAAAGAGTGCTTTAAATTGAAATTCAATTGATTGATGTAATTGAATTTATTGCTTTTTGGAATAGACATGAAAATTAAATAGAATATCTTTCTCTAAAACGAATTAGGGAAGAAGACTGATTTCGAAAGAGGAGGAACTTTATAAGATTTGATATTTAGGATTGAAAAAGTATAAGCTAATGAGTGACACAAAAATTTGTGCTTGTTAGATCTGATAATTTTTTATCAGCTCATCTAAGGCCGTTACTCGGACTATTTTTTTATTGAGCTATAAAATTACTGGAAATTTTGTCAAGATCTCTTGAATACAGTTTATTTGCCTTTTAGGGGAATAGGCGTTACCCGGTCGGTTATTATTTTGCCCACAAATTTATGTGCATTTCTTATGGAAGCAACTTTTGTTAAGATCAGTAAAATCAATGGTTAAATGGTTTTTGCCAAATGAAATATATTGTATACCCTTCATTTTTAATGAGTATGTTGATAGTTTTCGAGATATTTAGAAAACCCATTAAAATGGTACTTAAATCCAAGATGGCTTTTTGATATGTTAAAATATACATGCAAGAAGACATTTTAAAGCAATATCCAGAACTATAAAATATTTCCCTTTTTCAGGCAAATTTTGACTTAAATATATATTTTTTTTCAGACAAGATACACAATTAATTGTTTTAGTTATCATCATTGCCTTTATATGCATTGAATCTTTAGCAAGTTGAATGAAATGCTTTTCGGAAAAAAATTGAATTAAAAAAAACTTTGAAACTGCAAGTTTTTCTGAAGAGTTATGCTTTTCACACACATAATCAGCTATAAGTTTTAGGTTATTCATTTACTTTAATCACCTACTTTTAGGTCGTATTGTTTGTGTTGTTTATTTATTTTTTTATTCCATTTAAAAACAAAAGAATACTAGCTACCTAATGATTTCGTCATTCAAATTCCGTTCAGAAAGATAAATACAAACCAAAATCTGTCTCACTTCTTGATAAATAGTTCTGACCTTTCAGATTAGACACGTTCACGTCCACTAACCAAGTTGAACCCAGTAGCCTAATCCTCTTGTTATCGATTCGCCAAAATCCAACTGTGATTCTTTCAAGTTAGGCTTGTTAAAATGAACTTTGACATTTAAAATTCATTTAAAGTGTCATTTGTATGACAGCAAATTTCAATAGATAAAAACCTTATTAGTGTAAATAGAAAATTTCATTAGTTAGCTGGACCTTTTCGAGCTTTTGTACATGCCAGCTTAATATATGTAGAGTAATTTATATAAATCCTTTTTTACCTATTTGTTTGAAAATTTGATGGTAATACATTTGCTACTTTTTTTCCAAATAGATGTATAATAACTATTAGTAAAATGTTATTTTTTCGCTTTATAAATAAAGCCTACAGTTCTAATAATTAATTTGGCTTACCTATAAGAAAGTGAGATTCTGAAAATAAATTTAATCTATGAATTTCAAATACCTTTTCAATAAAACGCTAATTAATATGGGCGTTCCATTGAAGTATAAAGCACTTCAGCTTCCATTTTGCAATTTGAGTTTATTTTTAGATCCATCCACTCTTATTCAAATATTCAGTCAACCAGATGTTTGCCGTCAACTTTAGTAATGGGTAATGACTTATTTCTTTGTTTAATACTAAGTACCATAGTATGAATTAATATTACTGAAGCATGCATTCATTTGTAGGTGAAACATTTTTGTATTATCACGAAGTAAAAGTTTCCCAATTGACATTGCAAGATATTTAAACAAAACATTTGAAAACTTAAGAAATTTAGTATACAATTGAATAAATATACATGGCAGGAATACATTTAAACATCTAAATAAAAAAATAAATTATTTCTCTTTTACATACCGAATCAGTTGAAAACAATTCATTATTAAATATTAGTGAATAAGGTTCTCACAAGGGTTAGTCTGAAACGGGATTATTTTAGTTGATAAATGAACAAAAGTTTGAAAATATGCCAATGTATTGATAGTAACTAACAAAATTTAATGTTCTAAAATATGATGTATTAGTACATAGTACATCATGAAATATTACAAAGCAATTTTCTATCAACGTTAATATGCTTACAACAATTAAAAAGGAATCGGCGTCCAATAAAACGAGACACGGAGTTAAACCTGAGGTTTAAGCATATCCTCTACCCTCTTAATGTTTTTTGTCATTCTTCAGTTATATTTCGTTTCATAGATTTAAAAGTGACATTGAACAGTCTTATCGCACAACATGAACAAAATTGTCAGAAGAGAATTAGGTTCTTTGGTAATGCAGGAGTGTGGTAAGAACTTAAAGAAATTTACCATAATAAAGGCAATGTTGTCGTAAGGATTTGAATGCGACACTTACAAAAAAATAAAAAAATAAAAAAAAACTCATAGAACTTAATGAATATACACATTTTAAAGGGAGGATCTGTAAGTGTTTAAAAAGCAGCGACCACATAGCACAAATGCACTAAGTGGTCATTGGTAAAAAGCGAGGACTTTGAAACCTAGCTGTGTTTCATTATTGTTCTTGCGATACATTTTTTAACGTAATAGGCTAATAAATTTCACGCGGTAGATAAATGTTTTCCTCCCCAACAGGAGATTGCATGACCCACACTAGATCCTACTAAACCATGGCAAACAGTATCAGTTAATGTCTAGGATACAAATATTTCAAACATTAAAATGTCGATATCATAATATGTATTTTTCTTTAAAATTTTTACCAGATTTCCAAGACAGAGTGCAATCAGTCACATGCAGGCCCTTGATATTTTACTATTAATTTAAAATTTTTTGTCTATTCTCACTTTGCACAGTTGATTAATATGATATTAAAATTTTAATAAGTTGGTTTTTATTACATATTATCCTTTAAAAAGTATAAGATTCATGTATTAAGTTTTGTCACTTAATGATATTATATTATGATTATTATTTAAACATATTAAGTCTGCTTGCATGCAACATTAAAGGGTTCTTAAATCTTCGCTTTGATAATCTTAGTGATTTGTAATCAGCAAACGTTGCTAAACTAATATTGAATTTAGCTTCACAAATATCATTATATAATTAGGAAAGTTAATTGGAGCTGAAACTGACACTTGTGTGACGCCAAATGTGATTTCACTATTCTCGCCTTCAACTTTAACTATTTCTAACATACAATTTGAACGAAATTATAAGTTAGTAGTTTGATCTCAGCAAGCCACATTTTTTCTAAAGGTGTACTGTTATAACTGCATTAGTGCCTTGGTAATATCAAAATACACAGCTTTACATATTAATAAAGCCTGAATAATATGTAATATAAATAACTAATATTCTATTTACCAGGTTACATAACCGGTTTTTTGTTATATTGGTAGCTACGTGTAAAATGATATCAATCAAGTACGTTTACCCTTTTCTAATTGGTATTTAGTACAGCAATAAGTTGAGAGTAACTCCTAGAAGAATATTATGCGTTGCCCTCGAGCACCACCCGTGTTTTCTTTACATTCTTTTCTTTGTGCCTCGCTCTCTTGTTTGAAGAACACCCACTCCATTTCACTTTTCTTGAAAGAGTCCTTTACCTTATATAATCCAATCCTCCCTCGGTAGTTATCGGCTGAAATAATGCTTAATAAATATACTTGGTAATTTTTCCCTAATTTCCAATTAATTAATTAAATAAATAATCATATAATTTAAAGACATACGTACCGAGCGCTAGCGACCTAACTGGCCATTTAGTTGCAAATTGACGAATTAAATTTAAACTTCAGCTAAAAAATTCGTCACAGTTTTCTCTGAAATAGGCTTTGTTTTATATAATGTCCAGGTTTCCTAATAGGATAGATTTCCCCTTTTGTCCTGCTAAGGTAAACTTCCACATGCGGCATGCATGCGTCCTACTACCAATGAAAAATGTGACTTGATTGACAAAGGCATTTTATTTGGATGTTCATCGTCAATATATAGATAAATAAAAAAATGTGAAAAACCAGACCGATAACTAAAAAAATGATGGACAACCACAACAATAGTGTAGAACAATATGTAGAAGGTTATAACTAAGCAGTGGCTATAGTACTAACTGTAATGTTTTGGTACCATGCAGTATTAACCTAGTATTAACTTTTGGTATGGTGTATTTTAGGAAATTCTGAAATGGCCGGGCTCTTATTTACCTTGCCTGTCAAAATGTTTTTGTTAATTAATCGTAAATGGTAGGAGTACTAACGCTAATTTTCGGGTACTATGCAGTACTAACCTAGTATTAACTCCTGGTATATTTGCAATTTTGAAATTGCAATATGGCCGGGCCAGCGAAATGGACCTTAGATTTTAGGCTCGTGAATTCCAACTCAAGGCCGCCAAATTGGCAAGAAGGAGATAATAAATGTTTCATGTCGTAGGAAAGCTTGCGGTTATAAATTAAAAGCACCGTAGAGTGGAATTTACTTAAGGATTAACCAAGAGGTGAACTTCTGACCGAGAGGTGTCACTGCGGTTGCGAAGTAGTAAAACTTTGTACTACCACTGACTTTGAATAAGTTAGTGGTACTACTTTGTACCCTGTATCCTTGAATTTCTCCAAGACAAATTAATTAAATTAAGGTAAAAGTTATATCTGGTGCGGAAAAAAATTCTAAAATCACTGTAGGAAGAAATCCTTTGAAAACCGGGAAGTTGGAGTGAACGTAGGTGTAGGTGGATGCAGCGGCGTGTTGTTGCGCGGCGGCAACAGGTGGCGTTGCAATCAATAGTGTGCAGCCCGGGCACGGGCAGCCTCCCGCGCGCTGCCTCGCCGCTTCCGGCCACCAGGAGGTCTCTACTCCCTCGCGAGGCCGCTTACGACTTCATTCGGCCTAGGTATTGAATTATAAAGGCCTTTGCTACTTCAAAGTACACTAATAACCATGTAAGGTTCGTTTACTTACCTCATAAGGTCATTCATCACCCTGAAAGGCCGTTTATCAACTCTTTTGTTCAGGTAATTAAATATCTGTCTGGGTTCCTTATAACATAATATTAGGTTAGTAATTAACTCATAAGAACGACAATGTCCTCATTGGGTTCCTTAACGCTGCACATTATTAGAGTTCTTCTTACCTGAATTGTGTATTGGCTTTCGTCATAACTAAAATATATTGTTTATTGTACCGCGTTGCGTGAACGTAAAGTTAAAATGTATCGGTAATGCTTATTTGGGTTTTCGGTTTTGTATTGAATGAAAAATAATAAAAATGTATTTATTTACCCTTTTTTATATAAAAAACATAAATATAAGATGGCTGGAATGGAATCACATCCATCCCCTTCAGGTTAGATATAGAATGACAGTTCTCAATTACATTTTTTAAATCCTTCCTTATGGCATCAATGGGCTGCGGAATATTGCCACCTCATTTTACCGCAGGAATTAAAAAATCTTTTACTAATCTTGAAAAGTACTGCATTACTATTAATTTTTACGAACATTCAATTTTATTATTTTTTCCTTCAGCCATTATTGGTTAATATAATGATGAAGATTTCCGGATTAAAATTTTTTTTTATAAAAAATAAACTGATTTATTATAGAGTTGTAGATGTAACGTCTAAAGTGAAGTTCACAGGTCGGAGGTGCAAGGAAATATAAAGCCCCAAACAACTTCCAGTTGTAAATCTCTAATGTGTAATAAAGCGGCCTAACTATGTTTATGGGTGGCCCTGTGATATTTTACGGCTCTTGGAGTTGCGAACAACATTCCTCGTTTGAAAATAATATATTTACAATTTGTCGTTGCAGAGTTGTCATACTATGTTTTTAGTTTTTGTAACCATATTGTTCACATTGTTGTAGGCCTCAGCTACACGACAGCTGTGACTAATTATGTACGACAGTTTTATTTATAGTTAAGAGGAGAATACGATAGTCAAGTTAAACCATAGTCAGAAAGGAATTTATTTTATATTAGGGAAGACTAAAATATTTGATTAGTATATGTCTGTCTGATGAACAATTCTTTGTACAAAAGGTAAACATAACTTTATTAATTGTAATGAATTATGTAAATTAATATGTAATTATACTTTTTTATTAACATTTTGTTAATAGGAACTACAAGAGGAATGATACGTAACTGTTTGTGAATGTTTAAGACAAAAACATTTATAGTTAAATATTTCTGTGGAGATAACTTCTGTGAAAGTCTGGAGGTATTCCTTTTTGAAGATGATTTTAATAATCATTAAATAAGGAATAATATAATTTTAACGGCTATTTATTTACAACACAACTAAAAACTAAACATGTCATGAAACATAAATAAACTATAAACATATGATTATAATCCCGAGACAGTGAAGTGGGACAAATATATATCAGTTCTCCCCCGCCATTTTCGAAGAAATAATGATCTACATGACGTCTCCAAATGCACTAATCGTCAATTCTGAGTTTATAAATTAGATCACCCTCTTTACTAATAATCTATCATTTGAACGGTTCTTTATTTACAGCACAACTGAAAACTAAACATGAAATGAAACATAAATAAACTATACAAATTTGATTAAAACAACGAGACAGTGAAGTAAAACAAATATATATAAACTATTGTAAAATATTTTATTTTAAAAGTAAACTAATGATAATTTTAGACCAACAGTTACGTAGGTTTAACGTTTAGTCTGTTAAAAACGGTGGTATATAACCATTAAAAGAAAAAAGTTAAAATTTTCGAAAAATTTTCAACGTTTTTGTTTTTATTTTAGGAAGATGAGATTCCGGAAATTTTTGTGTTTCCAATTTGCATCAGTTTTCAGTACCATACCAAGCATGTAAATTTAAAATTAAATTTTATTTAAATTTATAGTAAATTGTATATTCAGTAACTTCGCTGATGCTGATAAGATAAATATAAATACATTAATATAATACATATATATATACACATAAATATTTTAATATATATTAAAAATATATTTTACATAATATATATAAAATATTTATGTATATATACTGTATATATATATATATATATATATATATATATATATTAAATATGACCATCATCCCAGTCGCTTTGAAAAATATATGTGTCAGCTACACCCACCTTTTGTCTTGTACGAGTTAAAAGTCCTGTATGTTGTTGACAGTGGCAACTCAGTTGTTTGTTTAAATTCCAGCCAAACAAGTGTTTTAATTAGTGTACTTTTAAATGAAAAAAAAATTGTAATATAAATGTAAAAAAACCTTTTTAAATACTGTACATTGATCTTAAAAAGACTCGCCGTCGCATCTCAAGGGATTCAATTAGAGTTTCTGAAGCAGCGTTGGCGAACTTGAATTAAGATAATTTCTCCAAAGTTCAACATTGAGACATTTATTCCTTTGAGTATAAGTTCTACGGTTTGAAATAAGAAGTTTATAACCTTAGTTTATTTATACAGGGTGTTTTTTTTAAAACTTGCTTCTTAATTTTTTCAGAAACAAAAATAAATTTTAGTATTCTGTTTTCTGGAAACGTCTACCAACGCAGGGGGAAGTCAATTTCACAGGAAAACTTTATCCCCCCAACTACCCCCTTCTCACCCCAACCCCTAACTTAAAATTTTCAAATGGCAACATACCCTTTGTGACATATCAAATTAAAGAGCACAAAAAAGGAACATTTTGGTGGAAGAAAAATTTAAATTGCCTCACGCGTTCTCGAGTTATTTGGTTTTTAAGGGTGTTTTTTGTTTAACTTCAAATTTTTATTATTTAAAAATTAACACAGACATAAATATGATGTTAGCGGGAAACATCTAATTAACGACAGGGGAATGTGTCGTGAACTCAAAATCAACCCTTATTTCACCCCCTTCCCCCAACCCGTTTATTGAAGATAGAGACTTACCCCAAGTGATGTATCAAATTAAAGGGTATGAAAAAACTAGATTTATTGCAATAACTAAATTGAGATCTAATACAGAAATTTTTATATCCTCATATTTTACAATCTGACTATTAATTTAAGTGCAAATTATTTTAAATTCATCCATTCTACAAAAAATTATTTTTGGCTAGATAAATCTCTTAGATACCGGATAGCTACAGAGGGCATTATTTATTAACAAGTACTGACAGGATAACATGATAAAAAAATATTAATCAACATAGGGGTTGGGGGAAGGGGATGAAATAATAATTTTTTTGCAGGATGGATGAATTTAAAATAATTTGCACTTAAATGAATTGTCAGATTGTGAAATATGAGGATATCAAAAATTCTGTATTGGATCTCAATTTAGTTATTGCGATAAATTTAGTTTTTTCATACTCTTTAATTTGATATATCACTTGGGGTAAGTCTCTATCTTCAAGAAACGGGTTGGGGGAAGGGGGTGAAATAAGGGTTGATTTTGAGTTCACCACACATTCCCCTGTCATTAATTAGATGTTTCCCGCTAACATCATATTTATGTCTGTGTTAATTTTTAAATAATAAGAATTTGAAGTTAAACGAAATCACCCTTAAAAACCAAATAACTAGAGAACGCATGAGACAATTTTAATTTTTCTTTCACCAAAATGTTCTTTTTTTGTGCTCTTTAATTTGATATGTCACAAAGGGTACGTTGCCATTTGAAAATTTTAAGTTAGGGGTTAGGTTGAGAAGGGGGTAGTTGGGGGGATAAAATTTTCCTGTGAAATTGACTTCCCCCTGCGTTGGTGGACGTTTCCAGAAAACAGAATACTAAAATTTATTTTTGTTTCTGAATAAATTAAGAAGCAAGTTTAAAAAAAAACACCCTGTATAATAACCGCTTTATCACGAGTTTGATATGAAGTCTAACAGCTTTTAAGTGTCAGAATTTATGTTGATGACTTTTTCACCTTTGTTTCTTAGTATTTTTGCGGATGAAACAAGTTATTTCTTTAAATGAAGTTTTTACTTCTAAAGAAAGTAGGGAGTTATAAGTCCTGGTTATTGAGAGTGCATTATTACTGCTCTTTTTGTAAATACTGCTACTTATCTACATATAGTTTTCTCTAATACAATATAAACTGTAGAAGTTTTAGCCAGTAATTCGCTAGTAATTTGAAAACTAGGTTTAAGTACACATTAGTTTTTATTTGGCTTTTTTGCCGGTTTATCAGGTTAGTAGTGAGTCGTTTTTGCAGGAGGTAGCGTGGCAACCTTCTTAACCAGCAGATCGATATACTGAGTACTGTTTTTAGATTGTACATTGTCGTGCCATTCTGCCTCACTTAAATTTGGTTGATAAAGTCCACGCACAGGCCTTGAGACCTCTGTGGATGCAAGGTCAATCGGCCGCCAAATTCTTTTTTTTTATTTTTTTAAGTGAAGAAACAAGTTTATTAGTAATTTAAGCGTGTAAGTCCAATAAATACATTGTGTTATATGTGTTCAGTACATCACTTGTTTTGTGGTACGTGTTAAGGATGCACTAATCCCATGCGCATAGAATTAACCACGCTTACTGTGATAAAAAAATTAAAACTATTCTGTTTGTGTTGGAAGGTTGCAAAATAAATTCTGGATTAAATATGATATTACAACCGATTTAGGCAATTTATCCTTATAAGTAACTCTTCCCACTGAAGCGTTCCTAATTGCTCATTTTTCATTTACATTCAAATTCAAACTTTGAACAAAGTCATTAAAAGATTCTTGAATGGAATAGTTTGTGTGTTTACCATCACACCATCAAATCACATTTAAAGAAGGAAAATAGATGTTGTAATTGCAATCAGATAAGATCATTTGAACTTAAAGCCTGATAAGCAGTTCCTGTCGAAGAGCATTACCAGTTTTATTGTTGTTATTAGTTCTTTCCTGCAATATTATTTTACAGCAGCCTATAGAATCTTCTTTTACGACTGTTGAGATTTGCAGTGTTATTTGGAAGTTGTAAAGGTTTATGTAGTGCTAAAAACCAAATTGCCACCTTCACTGGACGTTCTTACAGACAGTTGAACGTAAGAGTAATGAGTTCTAGTGAATTTGTTAAAATTAGTACTATGATACTAACCGTTATTATTTAATGTTAGTTTTTAAATAGGTTCCTTAAGATAGCACACCATTTTTTCCAACCCATTATGCCCTCACAGGGATTTGGGTCTTTTTTTAGTTATGTCCCTGCATTTTAAATGTTTTTCTATAAGCCTAAAACGACCGCAGAAATCCCATTATGATACAACATAACATTCAATGACAAAGGACAAGTGTATGTTGTCGATTTAACAATTTTATTTTACTTTCCGACGCGACCAACGTTGTTGTATCACATTGTACAAATAGATGGAGCAGTCCTGTAGTAGCACGGCAGATGCTGCCATTGCCGTCATCTTATCTTATGATAGAAACACAAACCGGCGGTGGCGCTTAGAACCGCGTAATTTGTCGATGTTCACGTAATTAGTCAACTCTTAGTTCATACCACTTAAGAGAGAGGAAAATGGTTAAAAATTTTCAGGTGTAAAGTCACCTGGTCGTGTACGGCAATAGCGGTAACTCATCATGAATAACCACGATATTTTTAAGTAACTAATATTAAACATTGAACTCAAAAACACACACTGCATTTCATATGGATAAACTTGCCTATTTGACTTTCATATAACTTTATACATTTTCGCACTTCTATTAGACCCAGTTAAAATTGGTAATCGAGGGTAAAAAGCTAAATGGCTGAATTTCGTAAAATAGACGCATCTGAACGTCCGCGATTATGGGGTGTCAGATAAAGGAGGAATACAGGGTGTTCCAAAATTAGAAATAATTTCATACTTCATGAATATTTTGATAAAATGGAATTACGAATAACAGTTATTTAATAATTAGTTCATGGAGTATTTAATGAGGGTTTAACTTTTCTTTTTCACCCTCAGAATTGTGCTTAAAAGATTTTCCATACATATGATTTACATGTACATAAGCTGTCTTAGAATTATGACGTATAGTGAGTCAGAAGTATGACGTCCAGATGGGTCTATCGAACATGTATATTACAGTTTTCAGCCATCTGGCATTTCTTCCCCTCGATTACAATGTTTGTCTTATTTTACTGGGTCTAGTAGGTCACCCAATTATAGTAAGTTGAACTCAACAACATATCATATTTAAGATCCCTCGATTTGGTGCTTTGGTACCAACGTTCTCAAATTCCCTTTGAGGACTTGACACTATATTAAATCCTAACCTAATGATAATTTTGAGTACATCTTACCTGTATTTGTTGACTCTTGTTAATATACCATTATTAATTTTAGTTTCTAATGAACAGGTTGATTAAAATAAGCTAATGAAGTAAAATATAAATTTTTAAATATTATCCAATGTTATTAATGTTTCCTTATACGTTTTTGAAGGGTTTATACTTTTTTATTAATAAGTAGAACTACTTGTAAAATTGTTCGATTATCGAACTTTTATCCAATATCCCGATTCATATTTAACCAACTGTTCATTTCATAAATTATGAAAAAGAAATTGTTTGTAATATTTCTCCTTTATTATGCACAAAGTTAACATCATCGTAAGTGAGCATCTAAAAACGATTTTTTAAAGCTTAATATTGTATTTGAAAATAAAAAAAATTGCCTTTTTCCGATATTTGAGAAAATTACATTTAACTGACTGCATTCTCGACCATACTTCTAGATTGAAGTTTTTCCTGTCAGTTCCCGCCAACAATCTTAATTTTTCCGTTGTCAAAGACCGTCCATCTAAATGTACCCCGATTCATTACTTCTATTTCATGTTGATTTAACTGAAAATAAAAGTTATTTTTGTTTCATTTTCTCAAAAATATTTTCGTTATAAAGTTCAATAGCTTATTAACAAAATGTTGGCTTCTATCTAGTTGATCTATTTTCTCATGGTAAGACCTATTTATTTATTTTATTTTTTTGACATGTTTTATTTATACTTTGTACTCATTTCACTCTGCATGTTTAAAATTATTTATTATATCGGTGTTTATTTATTTATTTATGCATGTTGAATTCATACCTTGTACTTATGTCACTTTGCATGTTTAAAATTATTTGTTAACGTTTTCTCAGTAGCATGAAATGCATAAATTAAAATCACTACTGACTATATTTATAAATTCTGCTTGTGCATGTCTCATTAGAATATGTGGTGTGATTATTTTTTTCTCTTCCAGGTTACCAACTTTTTATGGATACTTGTTTAATCAATATATATATATAAAAGAAGAGTTGTGTGTTGGTATATTTCGGGCTGCAGCCAAAACTACATGTCGTAGACACTTGATTTTGGTGTCAAATTAAAGCTTGGAATCTCATGATGTGCACTATGGTGATTTGGTTTTGATATCTTTAGGGGCTTAGGCCCAGGGTCGTCCTAAAGGGACCTATGTCAAAGAATTTGGTAGTGCTTTGAATAGTTGCTATGGATACCGTTAGAAATAGCTACTATGGTTACTAAGAGAATGCAGCTCTATAAGAAACAAAAAGAATAGGAGAAGAAAAAATAATACCCCATGCAAAGCAGGGGTTGTCAGCTAGTATATTGTAAAAATATTGTAACTTGATGTAGCCCATGGGGCTTAAGTCAATAAAGATTTTGAATTTTGAAACAAAATGTTAACTTCTCAATATACAGTAAACATTATGGTGTTATTGAAAGGAGATTCACAGATTTACTTGATTACTTAGTTATATTTACATTGGTGCTTTGTTAAATATTCAAGTAACCTAATGGGTTTAAGGTAACCTAATTATTTATTCAAATAACCTATTTTTTATTAGCAATTGTTATTTATTAATATCAATTCCATATTGTTATAGTTTCGAGTGTATTATGTTCAAAAAGAAATTGATAAAATAAATACCGGTACAAGTAAAGTAATAAAGTTTTGTTCAAGCGAACAAAACTTTATAAATGTAGTTAAATAGTATGTTTATAAATAGTATGTAAATAGTACATAACTTTATAAATAGTAATAGTAGTAACTTTATAAATAGTAGTTAAATAGTATGTAATGTATGTTTATAAATGTAGTTAAAATTTATATGTGAATGTATGGAGATTAACTGTTTGGATATTATACTTTAGTTAATTGTTGTTACTTTACACTTTTTCATTGTTTAATATATAATTCCGTGAATATTTAAACCTAAAAATATATATATCTTAAGAAAATTTTACGGTAGGCTAATATGATTTCGAAGTACCTCTTATATACAATCTTTTTATAGGTGGTTCAAATGCTTGACGTCATCTTAAAATTTGCTTTGTCAACTTATTTTCTCAAAACTTAGGGATGATTTCATACCTATTCCACATTCCCAAAATCAAAGTAAAAGAAAACAACAGTTGTTTGATTAAAATACTCGCTGCAGGCTGATGTTTGACAAGTGACAGGCCGAACAATCTGATTGAACAAGACAAGTAGATTCAGATAAAACATGTGGCATCCACATAATATAGGAAAACAAATACATTATTTTTGTTGGATGCAAATTTCAAAAGCTTTTTAATACTGTGTTATGAAGTTCCTAACATGTCCTAATTAATCATTGCATATCAATTATAGTGGCCGAGTTCTTATTTTATTTTATGTTTTTGACTCATCATTGACCAAAAACTCATCTCTCTTAATCGTTTAAAGTTTATTAATATTTACAATACCAAAAAACATCCATAAATGTAATGTAACTGGTTTGGAATCGGAGAAAATACAGAAGATAAAATATGAACATCCTTACTGCAAATTAATTTATAACTTTGTTTTACCCAAGGCACCTGAACAAATTAAGTTCTGTTACATCTTGTGTTTCCTTGGAGACTGACTCAATATCCAAAAATTGTATTTTTCCCGATGTTTTAGTCCAATTGAAAAATATTAACACTAATAATTGTATCGTTTAGTGCACTAATTCGTTGTTATATGGATAATATTTAACCTATTGCTCATGATATCTCAAACATTGTTTCTCTTATTTGCTTATTGTAACAGATACATTTTTCCGTTAAAAAAATTTGTTAAATTTTACGGTCATTTTATTCTCTTTTTTATTATATTAAATATAAATTATTGTGTTGACCTTTTACCCAAACGGCGAGTCCAGAAAACCCCATGAGTTTTAAAATTTTCCAAATCGTTATGATTTATAGACTGAAAACTGGAACGTAATTTGCCTGTCTGCTAATTAGGGAAGAAATATGTCTGGTATAATTCAATATTACTGCCAAGCACAGTAACAGTATTTAGCTTATATTTAAAGACACGTATTACAAAAATTCATGCTGGGAGTTTAAAATATGCATTTCATTGTCACAATACATTTCTTTGTCACATTAATCATTTATTATTTCTCCGGGTAACACTGCTAGCTGTAATGTGCTACGTTGGCAGAATAGTGATAAATCTTTCATTCGGCATAATCTATTTCTTTGATAAATGACTTACCTGTAAAAGTTCTTAACAGATGTCTGTTTCGCTAGATCAACCGAAAAGTTGAAAAATGGCCGGCTCATCCAAATTATTCAGAATTTTCACAGAGAGGTAATCAATAACAGTCTATATACTAAACTGATCTTGTAGACTTAGTGAAGTAAAGTGAACAGGTGTTATGGAAAGAAAAGCAATCTTGGAGGAATTACGATGAAGAGCCGGTAAAATTACAAAAAAATGAAACACTGGCCATAAAGCTTCATGACGAACTTTGGCCTGGAAACCCGTATTATAGATCTATTAAAGCGTATGTAACTAGTTTTTATGCAGTATTACGCAGTTGTAACTTCTTAATCTATAGCATTATAAGTGTTTTTCTTAAGTTAAGGTTATAATTGTTATCAATCTATTTTTCGTTTATAGCTAATAGTATAACTTTCTTGACCACTAATCCAACACCGATGTACTGAATATTTAATATTTTGGGAATTCAATCATTTTTACATTTTTACATCTTTGTAACACACACAAGCTCACTCTGTATACACTTCCTGAATACTTGTGCCTCTGATTACCTGCAAAAACAAGGTTTACGTAACAATGTTGAGCTGCCCGATTCGTGGAAGCTACATTGCACCAGATTTCCCTCATGAAAACTAAACCAGATTTTCGGAGTTTAAAACGTAATTTTTTATGAATGTATCTGCAATTGTGGATCTATACAACAATTAAAATCCTCGTCTAAGTTGTACATCGGTGGCACTTTTCTGCGAACGAGGGCCTTTGAGTAGATCGATTATTGTTTTTCTTTTCTCTTGCTTATCACATGCGTTAATATCAACGGACAATGAGATGATCAAGCTAAACAAAAAGCTATAAAAACTTATGATTTCTAAAATTGCAACTGATTTCACAATGTGGACCGATGAACCCAAGTGCACTAATAATAGAGCTTAACCGTCCCCTCGATCCCTCTTGAGTGAAAAGGGCTTCAGCGTCTTTGGTCTTCAATCCCTCACCAGGTACCTTGGTCAGGCACGTTACTGCGCTGTGCATCTAAGTTATATTTGTAAAAAAATAAATGGTACTATTTTTAAATTTTACATTTTGATTCATGTGTTTTTACAATTTCTAACTCCTCCGTATAGGCCAAGCTTTTCGCCAGGTCGCACTTATTAATTGTAAAGCTATTTTTCGTAAGGCGTATAATTAGCTTGCATGGTTCTAAATCGTGTATGAACCTTATTCAGTCTCCTGCAGCAGATAATTTTAACTTATCAGTTTAAGTGACAATGCTGTTGTTGCTTCTACTGTATTATGATACATTATTCCAAATTCAACACTAAAACTACATAACAACCTACCACCACAAAACTTTTTTTATTGTTCTCACTGATTATAATTCAGAAGGTAAGTTTGATGTATTTTGTAAACATTTATTTTTTGGCGGTTTCCAATGCTTCATTATTTTAATAGCAAAAAATTAATGATTTGTGACTGAAAAAAATCACATGATTTAAAGTTGTAATTTTACAGACACTCCTTAATGAAAAAAAACAACTTAATCTTGGTTATGGGTTAAAAGCCACGACAACAATAACATCTTTAGTTATCAATTTACTTGTATTATAATTTTTGACATTTTTCCACATTGTGTTGTTAGTTATAAATACTTATCCATTTACTTTTGATTTGCTCAACGGATAAACCATTTTATATTCACATATGTGATATTACAGCTTTAACAGTAAAGAAACTTAAGTTACTGAAGTTTTATATAAACAAAAATCCTGGCTATATGTAGCAAAACGAATATATTATTTGTAGCAAAAAAACGGCAGCTAATTAGATGATCAGCTATAATAATCTGAAAGCGCAAAACAAAACAGTATTGCATTAATAAACGAAAACATTTATCATGGTATTTATCATTTATCATTTATCATAGCATGATAAACTTTATTGCGCTGAAACAACCACTAAAAGACATACACCATTTGTATAGCTGAAAAAAATGTAATAATGTAACAACAATTCAACAGGTATATAATAAATATTTTAACAAGTAATATATATATATATATATATATATATATATATATATATATATATGATGTAGTTGAATGAATATAGCCTATTGTTCACTATTGCAATTAGGCTGCAAAACTTGAGCTTATCAACTTCACTTGTGTCCCAGATCACGTTCCCCAGATCACGTCGTCGCGGCGGAGGCCTAATGGCGATCCGTGGTAAGTTTAGCTCTGGTAATGGCGACAGTAATGGCTGCGATTTGGATATGACATCGATCTTGGCGATCAATATTGACTGGAAGTTGCACACATTTAATGGCTCCCCATTTTCTTTAAGAGTGATACATTTTTATAAGTAAAAATAGTGACCACTCTTATTGTTTTTAGAAGAAATGCCTTTTGTGACGTCTCCTCAAATGTTTGAAAATCTTATTTTAAATCTTAAGACATACCATTATCCCTTTTTTTGCAGGACCACTACAATGTATGCTGACTTAAATTGTATCAGTTTAGCTGTTTTGTAATTCTCAAGATTATTGTAAAAAGCAAAGTTTAGGTTTTTATATTATTGTTATTTATTTTTATTATATTTTTTATTTATTTGTTATTATTTTTTATTTAATTTAGTTTTTATTGTTTTTATTGTTATTTTATTTTTATTTTATTTTATTTTGCTACACTCATTTCTTAGTATTGAACTATATAGTGTTTCTTAAAAATATATTCATGTACAACATGTATCAAATATTTATTCTCAAAAGTTTCCTTATTGGGGGTATAACATGTTTTCGAGATAAAACAAAATGAAGGAGAAAAATTACGGTCTTAGACTCACCGTGTGCAAATTTCATCATTACTATCTGGAGTTTGTTCAACTACAAAACAAAATCTTGCTCCCCGTTTTTAGACTCGATAAATGCGAGTGTATGAGGTATCGTTTTGAATTTTATAGTTGTTGTTACGTTTATACATGCGACGTTATCTTTTAGCCCGTAACGTGCTTATCAAGAGGATATTCGAATGGTAGTGTAAGGGTTGCAACGTGGCTATCGTGCGGTGCCGACTGCGGACCTCATGCAATCCCCATATTGGGGTCAACCCCACAATCCCGTCTTATTACACCACCTAGCGACTCGCTGACCTCATTAGCCGTTATGTTATCTAGGTTAGACACAGAGTAAGCGGCAGAAGCATTCCTGGTAGCAACGGTCATTTCCTATCTTCAAAGTTTATTTACTTTAAAGTTAAATACGCGGAAGGAATTACAGTAAGCCTGGTTGAATTAAGTCGAACATTGTGGATATAATTGTATTATTTGTTCATTTGCTACCACCGTTTTCGCTTTAGCTACCAACGGATTACAAGATTATGGCTCCAAACAGAGACCTATCTTCGTTACTATTTATTCACTGTTATATCCAGTCACTTAAAACTGAAACAATACTGTAATAATTATCGAGTGCAGTTCTAATTACCCGTAATAATTTGTATACCCTAAACTTTCGTGAAAACTTTATTTAGTTATAAATTTTTTATTTTTCTGTCTTTCTGGGGATTCTTTCTATGTTGACCTTATGTCACCCTGTACGATTAATTAAACCTTCTACATAATTTGCTTGTTGGATTATGTAAATATTGCCCAAAAACGTTAGAATAAAGTAATAAGTTACTTTTGCTATAACATTCAATTTTACATAGATACCATAATTATTTACCGATTCAACCTCAATTTTTACTATGAAATATAGTATTATTTTATTACCCACCCATTACTTTATCAGGCTATTGCATAATATGGGTAATAGAGAATGTTTTAAATCTTAAACAGTCACCTCGATCAATTAAATTAGATAATCAACAGCTGAGCAATTTATTGTTTTATTTAATTTTCTGTATTTTCTCCATAAAGCATCAACGTACTATAGATAGACGGTAAACTGCTCAAAATAACCGAATTATAAACGACAACGTAAATAATAAATGTTTATATTTTTGACCTTTAACAACTTGGCATAGTTTTGACGCGTTGTTTCTAGACTTACTAATCAACCATAAGAAAATAGTTAGATATTTAATGAAATATATTCACTATAAAAATATATTTATATTTAATGGCTAATTTTTTCTAACAGCACACACATGAGAATGTGGTAATGGAACTAATAAAAAAATCAAGGCAAAGCGAGATTGTGATTATTGTGAAATATCACATGTGGCAAATAAACAGATAAGGCCGCGTGAGCTAGTTTATTCAAACCGAATTAGCTTCAGGCAAAGCCGTATTCGACTCTAACGACGTTATGTGAACAAAGTTTACACTTCTACTTAGACAGACGTTCTGTCGCTTGCTTGGTTATATGACATTTTGATACAGTTAATTGTACATAGCATTTAACTAACTAACAATTCATTGTTCAAAGAATTTGTCATTTTGTATAAGTCAGTTATTATTACGGTTGAAATAATTTTCTAATCTATGAAATTAAGTTCTTTAAGCCTTTGAAAAGGGCACGAAGATATAAATGTTTAACCAATGAGATCCTAAAATTATTGAAATGCTTTTATTTAAGTCTTTCAAATTATTGATCTTGACACTTTTAGACTCTTGATTTTAAAGTAGGCCTACATTACTATACTACTCTGATCTATATAGGGATAGACCATCACGCCCACTTTTGGCAAACGTTGTTAATGACCATCTTCTCTAAACACTGAATTTTTCATCGATTGAAAAAAATATTTATATAGGGCGTCCAAACTCAGTTTTCACAGACTGGAGTCAACACGGCTTAAATCGCTAAACCTTAGCCAATTAAAATGTTTATCAAATCCATAAAATTGATGTTTTCTTCACATTGGATACCAGATTGGCTTGACAACTAGAAATGCTCAATGCTGTTTACTAGACAAGGACCAAAATAACCCTAAAGATATTAGTAATACAAACATTTCACACTCCAAAGATATTTTTGTAATTGAATCCTTCAGGCTAAAGTAGTAATCATTAGTTAATGAGTTACATACCATTGGTATCATGTGAGAAACATACAACCATTTAAAAAACTCAATTGGTCTACATGTATCAAATATGAAAACTAAGTTTTAAACAAATCCGTATCAACTAAACAATGACTTTTACCTCAGTGGCGAAATCGCCGATTCCACTAATGAGGAGCCATTAAATGTGTGTAACGACTGACCCGCGTTGATTGGGCAGATCGATTCCGTGGCCTAACTGCAGCCATTACTGTCGCCATTACCGCTGCGAAACTTGCCTCAGGTCGCCGCTCCGAAACATGGCCTGGGGGCATGGATCTGTACCTGGGCGGAAGAAATTATTTTGTAATTTATTTATATACGGATATTTAAAAGGTTAATTTACATCTCAATACAGCTAAACTCGCAAGAAACGTAGAGAATCATTTTCTTATAGGACGGACAATCAATTTTGTAGAAATTAATTACAATATTAATGGGTTGAGATAAATAACTAATGAAATGAGTTTTAACTGTAGGGATCATAATAATAAAATACAAACGTGACAAGCAAGCAAAAATAGTTGTTAATATAGATTTTTAGAATAAATTTTCTATTATTATATTCCTTTCAAGCGAAAGTAAACCTTTTTCTCAAGCATCAAATTAATTAACACAGTAAGTGTCATAATTTAGTTCAGAGTAAAAATTGTATTTAAAACTGAATTTTATAACTGTTTTTATATGTTGGAGAATAGTAATTTTTTAAGCATAAAGAAACCCAAGCTTCAAGAGTCTAGATTAAGTTAGAACAATTCAACTACACGGGCCACTAAGAACAAAGTGGCCTCAAGACCATTGCTGGTTGTGATAGTTGTTGCAAGCTTGGACTTAATGTAAACTACCCACATATGTTGGAGGGGAAAGGTGGTGTAATACAATGTGTGCACTCTATACCATGTTACTTTTGTTACCTTGAGTTTAGGACCAAGATATAAAATCGCTTTTCGGGTTGGATTATATAATTATCAAAATAATGTGACATTATTAAAATGAAGAGAATTATGTAAAATACCTTAGGTTAATGGGGTTTGAATTCTCACTAAAGCAGTACTTCATAATGTCATACAAATAATTTTTGAAGGTAAAATAATAAATATATTATATAAATAAATGTATTTATATAATGTAATAGTATATTGTGTAAAAACGAATTCTTCATTTAGATTTTAAATTAATCTATACTATTGACTTAAAAGAATGCTAGTGTAATCTCAAGTTAATAACAAAGGGCAGCCGTCAATTTTCAACGCATTTCTAAATGTTGCAACATTGTTTTATTTAAAATAATTTCAATTCATAAAATGTAATGTACATCCTCTGAACTGTAATAACTCTAATTTTGCTCAGGAACTCGAAAAGAAACAAAACATATTACTCGTCTCAAAGTTTGCCTCACAGGAAATTCAAGTTGGTGTAGAACATAATTTGTTCTGGTTTCTGAAGTAAGCAATGAAATTACATTTTGCTCTCGTGTTTCATTCTCTAGCTTTGTGATGTTCAAAAATATAAACTTCAGATCACTTGTAAAAACGCACTAGCATTAGAGGCAGAAGCACACTAACCACCAAGAATATATTGACAAGGAAAATTAGAAATTCCGTGTTAGAGTTTGCATTTTTTGGCGTGACAGAAAGGAAAGTTTTCAACACGTATAAATAAGGTAGTTAAAGTATAAACTAAAAAGATCTCAATACCGATTTTTAAATTACGCAGCAGATGAAGGCATTATTCCTTCTAAAAGTCATTATATCAAGTAACAGGTATAAATACACTCTTCAAGATATAGACAAGACGTTGGGAAGAAACATCTCGCTTCAAGTCTTCTCTTCAGAAAAAAATCTATCTCAAACTCTTACAATCTTATTTTAATAATGGAACTTTTGTTCAATGCATCAGTCATTAAGGATTTAAATAAAATAACACATCACACACACACATCACACATCATATCGTTTTAAAATAATACATTAGTGTACGTTAAATATTTTATAATGTAAATACGCTTGACCTTGCTTCGCAAAATCCTATATTGAATGATAAAAAGAAATACGCTTGACCTTGCTACGTAAAATCCTATCTTGAACGATGAAAACTAAATAGAGAAATAAAATACAACATGAGTGATTAATTTTAAAATATTAACAAAACCAAACTATCGTTAATTTATTTTGTGTGCATCAAGCATAAAATCTGCATAAACTTATATCGCAAGAACTCTACAGATTTATTTCCTTGGTATGCCATGTCATTACTAAGAAGCTATATCAACAAAATTCCTCCACAAACAAAACATTAGAATCTAAACGGCAAATAAGAATGTTCAGGATGTCTCTTGTATAAAAATCACACATTCTACGACACCACAACGCCTGTCAATCACGTCAGCTTTCAGACTTGCCAGCCCGCCTACAGTTTCTACCTGGAAATGAGGTAGGTCGCGTTTCTATGTTTAATATTATTCTTAGGTTTAAATTTTATCTACATTCTCACCAGTTTTATACTGTATTTTCTTTTAATCTACAGTATTACTCGATGACTGATTTTTTATCCACTGCTGTCTCCTAAACTGATGAAAAATGTTGTTAAAAATTTACAAGTTAAATTAATGAAAGAGTCGATGAAACCAAACTAAATACCTACTGTTGTTTATAATTGTGACACAAATTCAGATTTCCATTAATGGTCTTATAGTAATAGAGTTAATTACATTTTAGCGAATTTCCTTAAAGGAATAAGCTATTACCGTAGGTCTCATGGTAAGACCTAAGCCCGAGACCATGTTAACTTTTCATTTTGGGGCCCCCAGAAGCAAAAAACACTATTCGTTCGAATTTTTATATATATATCTATACATCTATATATATATATATATATCTGTATATCTATATATATATATATATCTATATATATATCTATATATATATATATATATATATATATATATATATATATATATATATATATGTCTGTTAACACGATAGCGGCCGTAAATATGGTCCGATCTTAATGAAATTTGGTACAGACGTGTAAAGTAGTAATCACTCGGACGAGTTCGTGAACCAGCCCGATCGGGCCACCGGAAGGGGGGGTAAAGGGGGGTAAACCCCCTCAAAAATGGGTTTTTTGAGTTTTTTACATATAAAATTAAAAATTATCCAATTTTTGCTAGCATTATTGAATTCAGCTCAAAAAAACAAACAATTTAGTATCTTGAACCACTGCTCTATGTCCATTGGTTTCCGAGATATTGAAAGTGGTAAACACAGTACGTTGTCCCAATGTTAACATTATGGGAAATAAAGAAAATTCTATATCTCGCTTATTTCTCAACATATCTTGATAAAACTTGGTAAATGGCTTCTTCTAGTTCAGTTCAACTAAATATTGCATTAAAACTAACCAGTTTTGATATACCCGTAGCAGCAAACCTGCATACTCATTCCCTATGTTATTCTTATGGAGCTTACAAAAACATGTTGAATCTCGCTATGTTGGATTGAAATATGTTGTTTTGCATTTGAAATTCGCTGAGTATGCAGGTCTGCTGCAACGGGGGTATTTTTCTCATTAAACCATGTTGTTACTTATGTCAGAGGTGGAATTAATAATATAGGCTTACTCGGAAAAGGTATAACGAATAAAGGTTTACCTATTAATAAACTTATTATTATTACGATTTGGTTGCATGCATTGTTTAGTCACAATAGTATAAAACGTTTTATTAAGTGAGATATTCCATTAAAGAATAACTCTTAAACTGTTTAAGATTAAAAACACTTCACACATTACGCAATAGCCTGATTAAGTAATGGGTGGGTAACAATATAATACTACATTTCATAGTAAAAAATTGAGTTTAAATCGGTAAATAATTATGGTATTTATGTAAAATTAAATGTTACAGAAAAGGTAACTTATTACTTTATTCCAACTTTTTAGTGCAGTTTTTACATTATCCAACAAGCAAATTATGTTAAAAGTTTGACATTTTTTATTCTCTCTGAATTATTAATGTTTTGAAATGCTTATAAATATTTGATCCCAATAAGGCGTGTCATGAAGTTACATAATCTGTTTTTAATTGCCTCTAATGGCTAAACAAAGAAAGATAAAAGTTTGCACAATTAACTGTTTTCCGTCATAAATTGCGCGATCGCATTACATTTAATATTCATCCCGTGTATTAAAATATAGTTATTAAATTATATTAGAAAAAGAATAGACGGGAAATAAAGCAAGAAAGACCATATAAATATAGACCATAAATATATTTCATTTTGACAACTTTTAACAACTCGTTCATTGTGTGGGGGAAATGTAGATCATACCAAGGGGTGTGCATTGAATAAATAAAAAAAATCTGTAACAGTGTGCTATTGTCAGGACAATAATTCCACATCTATTGCCTTAGTCCATAAGCAGACAAAAGTTATTGATTTGAATTAACTAGCCAAATAAGTCCCAAACGAATCGTTAGGTCTGCACGTAATCGAGTTAAAAACAAATCTGAACCAACTCCAAACTCCCCCACCAGCTTGGCTTCAATATTTTTCGTTAATTATCGAGAAAAATATTTAGATGAAGTAATAAATCGTTATGTAATCTCTTAAGGTGCTTTTGCGTAATTATAACATCGACATTATAATTGGTTTTTATAAATAAAATAAATCGTAATCATCATTAAATACAGTAAACTTTTAATGTAAAATTTACTTTGATAGTCTAGAAGCTGTAAAAAACTATAATTTGAAGGAGGTTAAACGCGTTTAATCACCTGTTTTTATTAATAGATACTTTTAATAAGGTTTATAAAATTTAAGTTAACTCTTAGTGTACTTAATGTTTGGCTCAATTAAAAGCATTTTTGAAATGATTTCACCGCCTTAATAATGTTTAATTACTTTTTACTTCTATTTAAACCTTGAGGTAGTACATACCTCAAGTTATTTATGTGAGTCAAGTAGTCAGGTATGTTAGTTAAGGTTAGCTGAATAGGACATTGGCTCTTATAAAAATACTACCTTAATACCTATGTAAACAGTTTTTGCCCTTTTTGTTTTAGGTAAAGTCACCGTTTCAGGACGTAAGTAACTATAATCTAGTTTTTATTATCTGAGTTTTTTCATGACATCCTCTGAGTTTGCAAAGTTTAATTGCTTTTCAAGACATCAGTTGTAGAGTTTGGAGTGACTGTGTTAACTAATTTATCGTCAGGCTCTTATAGAACTGTTCGCCCCGATAAAATAACTGTTATATAACGTTTTTTTACAGAAACCCTTAGCTTTTCTTTTACCGTATCCTCCTTTTTTATGCCCCTCATCCCTTTCTTCATAATGTATTGACATTACACGACTGTTCACCTACTTCACCTCGGGCCACATTAAAAACTCTAATAACAATGTTCTTTTGGTTTTAGAACAATTATGTTAAAATATAGTCTACTCATACGAGCTAGTTAGGTAGCATACATCTAAATTTGGCATGCCAATTACTATTTATTTTTTGCATCTAGTATAAAATAATTAGTCTTCAACTTGAACATGGAAGATAACGCTTTCAACTGTACAGTAGGCAAAATGAATAAGCATTCTATTCATCCCCTCATCAATTGTGTATTACCTTATTATTGAAGGTAAACTGACCTGTGTGAGATGACAAAATTAATTGTTCTAAGAGTAATAAGTATCCGTAAGTATGTTATAACTGTTTTAAATGTTGAGATTGTGTGACATCGTGTGAACTGTGACAAACGCGTCTAATGTGTGAAATATAGGTTTTCAGCGACCGAAGATGCATCGTCAAGATGCGAAACGCATCACAATAATGAGGACAATTTTGACATCTCAGGCAGCTTAGTTTACCTTTAATTACATATTTAACAGATGTCAAGGCTGACAAACCAGTTAAAAATTGTAATGAATGGATGGGTTCTGAGAAGTCTGGAATCACAACATCCAATGTATCTTGTTCTGAATTTGTGACCCTATTACATTCCTGGAGAATCTGTTAATAAAGAAATTTTGTCTATTGTCTATTGTACATCACAAAGCACGACTTGAATCTCGTCAGGCTATCTTACATGAAACCCAGACTAATTCATATATTTAAGGCATAAGAAATTGTAAAGGCAAAATAAATTTTTAGAAATCTAGTGCAAAATCAAGTCAAATCAGAAAAAAATGAAGAATGCAATAATCAAGAATATTTACTACTCAGAAAGTTTTAAAACGATTTCAACGGACATAAATAAAATTTATATCAAAGAATTTACATTGGACAAAAAATACAATAATTTTCAAATACAGTATTGATATTTGTTTTAAATAATTTAAAAGTTTCATTTTAAATCCTCTATTTTGTATTTTTTTTCAAAGAATAAAAATATTTACTCACTGCTAATTAATAAGTAATTTCAAGTTTATAAAAACATCCCGCTAAATAAAGAAAACAAAAAACTATCCTATTAAAAAAAAAATAAAAACATAACGTAGTTGAATTGTAATTAAATTAGCTTATACAACCCTTGTTACTCGTATGATGACTGTCTCGTCCCCCAGAACATAATCTGGTCGAAGTATGCAATTACGTCAATTTTGTATGAGGGCCGTAATATTTATAAAACGTTGCATAATCATGTATTTTCAGTGTTTTACAATTAAAGAAAATTGTTGTGATTGATTGACTGAAACTCATGATGTACTGAGGAGAGAAACAGTTCAGTTCATGTCATGATCGGCACATGTGATTGGATAGAGTCATTAATATATATATATCCAGGGTCACAATGAATAGTATTCATATTGTTGGTATTTAAATGTTTTGATATGCTAATATGTTTGAGTTATAACTTTGTAAAAACTGAGAAAACACATATCCAACATGTTTTGCTGTGCTTGCATAATGCAGCCCAGATGCACGCGCCTTGTTAGCTTAATCATGTTACTTTGCATTTATTCCTACCCTAAGTGTTTCTGAAAGCAGACATAAACCCAAAGCGGGATCACACGGTTGTAGTGTAAGATCTTATCATTTTGCTTACATTATTGTTGGTTTAAAATTTATTTTACATAGCAAAATATTAATCATATTTGTAAAAATGACAGTTATGTTCATTATCTGTACAGGTCTGTTGTACTTATCGATACTTAAAAAAAGTAGATCGTAATTAAACATTAATGGAACGTATATGAAAATATGTCATGTTAGTTTAAGATCATTTCGCTTCTGGCAATAAGTTATTTAAACACTGTTATTAGCATGGTTTTAGAAATACAAACTTGGACAAAGTCATGAGTATTATTTTTTACAAAAAACATGTATTTGATTAGGAATGATCAATGATTTGGAAATAAAATAAATAAAAGGTATAAATAATACACACTATTGCGAATTAATTATTTAAAATAAGTGTTCAACCGTTATTTGATAATATAAGGAGTCAGGTTTTCCTTGTAGGTAAATAAGGAACTGATCAACCAATATACTTATCGAAGGAATCCATCAATAAAACATCAACATTCCAGTCAGACCTAACCTCTAAATGAAATAAATTCCTCCCACCCTACCTGTAGATTGAGCTCTATATCTTACTGACGCCCGAGTTGAATGTTAATTTGCTTCTCTGAAAATTTTATTGGCCTTAAATTGTCTAAATCTGGTAAAAAATTATTGGGTTAGTTTGTAATAGTTTCGTACTAATTTAAAAAAAGGGTATATTTAATAGTATCGAATGAGTATCGATCAGTCAAGTGCCAGCTTAGAAGTCACCAGCTGTACACCAGGCTGAGTCGGAAGTATTAGGTTGTATGATAATTTATTCCACTTGACTCGGCAAGGACAGAATGTTTATTATTACAGTAGTTTTAGATTGACTGCACTGTAGAAAAAATTAGATGTCGTCTTTTCGATAGATCCAGCTACTCTGCAAAGTTATTTGCTCCACCACACCACATTCCCACCCAAAACCTTACCCTTCCTGAGTTCACTCTTCGTATTAGTTGAATTTTCTTTATTTCCTGCTTTCTTATTTTAAAACCATTTGCTCTGGTTGAACTAAAATGGAATGTAAATACCATCAATCAAGTTTAGATCGTTTTGACACTGAAGGCTACAACAAATTAATCAACAAAAGCTAACTTTTAATCATACCATAACTCCTAGTTGTAGTTTAGCAATGCTCTGGTATGGGTTCTAAAACTTTATTTTACTCAAGCAAACATCTTTACTATGCTTTGTAATGCTACATCTTTTTTCTTCTTGGAAGCTTTAATAAGTGAACTCTCTTTTTATTGTTATTTGTTATTGATGAATAACATTTCATATAGGCCTATTGATTTTTACTGACTGTTTTTGTTAAAAGTAATTTTTTTAATGAAAACATAGTATTTAAAGTTGATGTTTTTGGAAATAATTTTCCTATTGACGAAACCGTCAACAAATATTTACTTATGGCTTGCTTGTTTTCTGTATTTTTATAATATCTGCTATGTACAAATTAATTATTGTTAAATACTTGAAAAATCTATCATGAAAAAGAAATTTGTTGTCTGAACATAAAATAGAAAACAGTTTTTATCTATTCGAGCCTTTTAGGTTTTACAATGCCAATCGTGCATTATTACTAAACCACCTATCAAATTGAAATATACCGTCTGATTTACTCTGTCAAACTGAGGGTTTCGTTACAGTACTGCTAATCAGTTGTTTGTTAGAAGCCTATTACTTCATTGGAAAGATTACAATCAACCACAGCCGTTCAGGTTTAATGACGTTATCAGTCTGTAATGGCGGTACAAATGTTCATAATCTTAATACTTTAATCACCTCTGTTTATTTAATTTGGCTATTATAAAAGGTCTATCATTTTTAAACCACTAAAATTTGTTACCAATTAATTATTCTATGCTTTGTTCCTTACGTTCATATTTTTTTAATTAAAAATATCATCAATAGCTTGATTATTAGATTCGTCAATGTTTTCCTAAAATGCCATCGTGGGTCGTTATGTATTTGTTCCAAAATTGGATATCTTACAAATTCCAAAACTTATAAGTAAATATTTTCAAGTTAATAAATCCGTCAAGTAATACGTTTTCACAAATGTTTAGGATGGACTACTTGAAATTGTTGCCTACAAGTTTTTTATGGGTTGACACTTTTTGGATAACCGTGAATTGCTTAGTCTCTTATTCTCGTATCAAGTGGAAAGTAGCTCGTGGTTCTCGTTTAGTAGTTTTTTGCAGTCCGAAATGTTAAAAATGACTCAGAGTTATATATAATTAGCTAATATGTCCTAAAAAATGTATCATATCTGTCCTTTGCTTTTGAAATGTTTTAGTTTATCGAAACTATCCGTTCCTGAAGTTTATCGTTGCCCAGTTCTCACCCAGATCCAAAATATCAAAAAGTGGTACAACCCAGATCAGGTAGTCGTAGTATTCGTAGACGACATCACGCCCAATTGTTTAACCCACCAATGAACAGCAACCGCAGAGTGGGCCTAAGTACTGCTGTCAAGTTACACGACTGTTGTGCGGAGTTTAATGGGTTCCTAGGGCCAGAAGCGGTATTTGTGGGCTAAAGTTTGCCACTGACGGGGTTGGTTTTAAAGAATCTTTGTTTTTTTTTTCTGTAGCGTCTTAAGTTGCAAATAAAACTAAAATAAGTTTTACTAATTACTTTACAGGAAACGGATATGGCTAATCATTTTTCACATAACATTTTCATACTAATACACTCCCAAGTGTGCCCTCTGTTTCATCAAACCAAAGTTCATAGGAAATGAAAGTTTTTAGAAAAACAAAATGAAAATCACATTTCGTATTCTCGAGATGTTGCATTGTTAAAAAAGTTGTTTTCTTCCTAATTTATCATTTCAATCATTATTAAAACTTTATTAAAAATAAATAAATTAAAATATTGGTTGCTGATTGGGGTAAAACTATAATAATAAGAGCAAATATGTTTGATGAATACATGTTACTCTCCCTCCAACCTCCTTCTCTCCAAGTAACAAATAGGTGTAACTCTGAGCTTACAAATGCCCTTAACTCTTGTCTGATATTACCATCATGAATTCCCTAACTTACTTTTAAGTGATGTATATTAGATTTATGTAGCAATATACTACTGTGTATCCCTTTAATGTCAGAAGCTAGATACAACCAAAAGACTTGGAAGAGTTTTTGTTTTGGGCTTTTAACAAAAGAATTACAGGTATTAGTAATAAAATAAACTATCGGGGAAATGCGAGAAAAATGATCCAAGCGTAAATGAAACTTTACAGAAGTTTATTGAGTTACAATCAACGGCCCCGTGCATATAGCCTTCGTTAGAGCCCATGTTACATCCGATTTGTTTGTTTTTGACCGTGCAGTTCAATCGGAAACATCCTGTACATATTACTGTATACTAGTATTTTAAATTGTACCGTCACCTTTGACATTTGAATCGAAGAGAACATTTTCTCTTTTAAATTGTTTGTTTAACCTGTCGTAGATGTTGGGATGATTTGCCCTTTATTCAAGGGTTTATGAATTCATTTTATGAAGAAAATATTGTTTGTAAAAGCTTAAGCACACCTACTTAAAAAAAAGGAAAAAAAAGAAAAAAGTCATAGAAATAAAAAAGTCATCATTCTATTATTTTATCCAGTCTTAAGATTTTGTTTGAAATTCTAAAATATTTTTGGCACTGTACTTTTTATAAATATTTCAATTTTAAAATAATTTGAGGCATAAGATAATTATTATTTTAGTAGAGAAAAAAAGTCACACTAATGTCAAAATATGAATTAATAGATTTTTTTTTTAATTTGTAATGCTTCTTGTTTTTTTTTTGTGAACACAACTAGATAACATCCAAATAATGTAGGCTAAATGTAAAACTTATAAACCTTCAAATGTTGATTTAATTTAGAAATGTAGGACAAATTAAGGGAAAATCTATTAACACAATTAACATTCCCAACATGTATTTTGTTCCTTAGTTAAAAGAACCTCTTAATTTAATCTTACGTCGAACCATCAGGCTCAAGTGCTACTCTCATTTGCTTTTCTTAGTAAACAACACTATCTAATAGCTCATAGCTAATTACATGATTAAAAAAATTATTACTTCTATTTTACCTGACTTCCCTATTTATTTTCAATTTTAAAGTACAACAGCGGCTACAGGCGCAAAGTTAATGCATAGAAATTAGAATTAATTAAATAGACACTCGTTATTTATAAAATGAAAAAAGTTACACCGTACCAGATCAGGTAATTTAGCGGGTCACCGTACGTTGGCATACAATTTGTTGGTATGGGGGAACATGTGCTTAACTGTGTAATTTATTAGTCACTGAGTATGCTGAATTGTTGAGGTACTGGAATTACCCGCCTCTCATTAACATTTATCAGAATATAACAAGAAAATTTATCTTGTTATATCAGTATTTGTTTGGGGTTTTCTTATTTGTTTTCAGTTGTGGGATTTATTTGAACATGATTTTGATTAGCTGTTGTATTGCATGTTTGAGTAAAATACGGTGAATCCGTTTATTAGAATCAATTTATTTAAGTCCTGCAGCTTCTGGTTCAAAATATTTTGAATCTGGTCAACCTAGAGTGCTGAGTTCATAGTGATTAGGTTGCATGCCGTTAAGAAAAAAAGGTTATTCAACGGTTCCCATTTATAAAATCCCCACCAGACTGTTTTTAGCACTGCTATTAGCAGTTTGTGCTGCCTATTACTTACCAAAAAGTGATATTACTATGCAATCATTTATTGATCAATTGCTAAATTTTTAAAAAGTTGTCAAATAGAGGTTTAAAAGTAGAAGAAAGATTCAATTTTTTTAACTGCTTCGAAGCAAAAACGCTGCTTTCAGACCAATGCGGTACCTCATGGTTACACTGGCTACCTACAACACTATTACTTACACCCACTAATAACATCGGGGCACTTCAACCAGGAGAGTAAATGTTGAATTTAGTCAATTAGATAGTTTGAATTTCCCTCTTTGTAACTCATTAGTGTATTAAATGGGGAGAACCGTGTTACAATGGATGTGAACTGAATAAGGTTATTTGTTTTAGACAGTAAATTTATTAGTAATTTATATTCACACATTTCCGTAATATAAAACTTGAAATATTTAACAATAGTTTCATTTTACTGTTAAATGGGAGGATACGTAAAACCCCCATACGTACGTGGTGATAAGTATTGAAACGCTGAGGGTAAAATGTGCTTGCGTAGGGAACTAAGGATTATTGGGTGTAAAGGTCATCACCGTCCAGTTGGCTGGAATGAAGTGTTTAAGTTCATAATATCCTCCCTTTGCTGAACGGAGAACCCCATTGATTATCACTATGACATCTTTATTTAGGACAGCATTTACATTTCTGTCTGCTTCATGGCAACCGTTTTAAACTTAACTTTGTTGTATTGATAATAAACTAATTTATAGAGTGCTATTTTATTTATTATCTTAAATTTTGAAATTGAGTTTTACATTAGATTATTTTATTTCTATCTAGAATTGCAATTTATTCTATATTTTTGCTCGTATTTGTAATTATCACCTGAAGTGCCACATAATAGTCTGCTTATGTATATTTTTTAATGTAATGTGTACCTTTGATTTAATTAGAACACTTTAGATTTTTAACTATAGCAGAAAAAGTTATATATAATTACTTTCTAAGGCAAGTAGGTCAAAATGTATGATATGCTATTTGTTGAGGGAGTAAACATACTTGTATAAATTGAAGCATGACGTGCTATTAGTGGAACTGTCGCTCAAATGCAGGCTTCGTCTGACAATTCACATTGATCTTAATTTACCTATCCACCTATTACCTCTGAACTATAACTGTAATATAATATGCTATCTTCAAGTTAACTACTTGGAAGACTGTGTTTTTTGTACTTTCTGACTTGTGAAGTTTTTTTGTACTCTATGGATTTCATAAATAGAACTCGCTGTTCCCTGTTAATTCACAATGGATTTTGGCTGTAAATTAAAAAAATCATTATTTAATTTCGTTGTTTAGATATTTTTTTATACGTTATAAGAATGATTGTATAGCAATTATAAATAAATAAAACTCTTAAATTGGACTCGTGTACAAATTATTGAACAAGTTGCGCATATTGACTCTTTGAAGATTTGAAACTGAACATCAAAAATGAAAATTTGACTAACAGGTTAACTTCTTTTCCGAAGTATTGTTGTAAAACGATATTTAAGGTTGTATAAATGATAGTTTGAGAGTTGACCATCGGCCTACAAAATATATATATCCCGTGATTTTCTTTTGCATTATCAATTGGAAAAGAATTACATGTTACAGAAACACTCGACATGTAACAACATGTACATGTTATAATTAGTTAACTCTCAACTTATTACACTCTTTATGTATCGTAAATGTAATAACTTATTTAACTTTAGGTCTAGGAGGATCGTTCAAGCTCTGTTAATTAATTTTTTTATTTTCAATCACACATTCTAGTAATTGTTTTAACAATTAATAAAATTACTATTTCTATCTGTAGTACTGTATTGTATGGAGAATATTAAACCTATTAAACCAAATCTAATTTATTTGATGGGATCCCTTTGCTGCGAACAATGTAGCTTTCATATACAGGCTTTATTGAATTTCCTACCATCCTATCGGAAATAATACATTTAAAATCCTTTTCCAATAGCGTGAGTAATTCTTTTTAAAATTATAATTTATATTGTTTGTTAAAGTATTGAGTATTAAAGTTTCACAAATACTCTAACTAATCGGTACTGATATTGATAACAATCGAAGTGTCCAAATCAGTCTTATTCTTTTCAATCTATATTCTATAGTTTTATTAAGTATTACCGTATTGAAGAATCACAATTTCTTTAACTAACCTGCACTGATATTGATACGGCTTTGAACACATCAGTTCAAACCATTGTAGAAAATTCGAACAACCATGAAAACAAAATCTCTTTACGTTCAAGCTATTTTGATAATCCAAAGTTTTTTCACGCAAAAAAAACAACGAATCTTTAGTTTTTTTTAACATCCACTAAAAAACGGATTATGAATAAACAAATACGGAACTTCATTGAATATACATAAATTATTTACAATAGATTTTGTATAGCTGTGGATGGGTTTGATAATACGGTAAGTCCAAACTGTTTTTCAACTAAAACAGAGGCGAAAAACCTGATTAGTATTAGAATTTAAACTACACTCATAATTTTAATTAGTAACTTTTTACTGTACGTTGAAGAAATTAAGTAAAAATAAAACTTAAACAATTTCCAAGAAGTAATGTGACTTAACAATAATTTTTTGACAAGAGTTCTGCTGACATGATGAGGGGCGACACAAATGTTGGAATCTCCGTAATTGAAGGCCTAAGGGCAGCGACCACGGCCCCTCGGTGGCAGGCCAATGCTCGTGCTAATGAACTTCATTATATCCTCGTGTCATTCCTCCTTTTTTCGCGAATTTTCATTTTTACTGTGATGGTTCGCTTATTGACGAATTGGGATAAATTACCGCTGTTGTGCGGAATTGAATTAATCAACGTATATATTGGTCGTTAAATTGGGTCAAACGACGGTATTTTGTAATAGAAGTTAAAAACGTTTAAATAAGGTTATAGCTCGATTTCGAAGCACCCTGTTTTCTTAAATAATTACAACTTGTTCAAAATTATATTAAAAACTTGTTTTAACTTTAACTTCTATTGCATTCCTAAAAGTATCTAAGGTAATAAATACACAAGAAAATAATTATTAGTTTATTTTTTTAGTATTTGAATATAATTTTTTTAATTAGGTACATATATATTGTAAACTCTTATATATAATGCTCCTTTTTGAAATACTTTTCACATATTTAAGATTTTATTTTGTATTTTTGTTGTTCTGAGAAAATTATTTGAATGCAATAGCTTGCCTTAATAACAGTCCAGGAAAGAGCTTTGAACTTGGAATCTTGGAATGAACCATAATTATTTCGATAATTTTTAATATTTTGTGTCCTTCAAGTAATTATACATTTATCAATAAAAAAGTTGAAAATAAACTTAAGAAGAATCATCCTCGCTTTAAGCACATGCATTTTTTCTCTTTGCTCGCATTTTATTTTTTTCATATTGTATTTCTACCCTTAGCTGCGAGTGAGGCGGTCAACCACATCGCCGTAAACGCAAATAGTCAACCATTTCCCCGCACATTCCGTCTTGTTAAGGTAGAGATATCCACTTTCACATATTGTTCAAAAATGTATTCTACAACACACAAGTTTGACATTTCTACATACACTACAATTTAATTTGGCAGGTAATTGTAATATAAACAGTTAAATATTTTCCTACCTATTGTACTATTTAGATCTTACTTATAAGGTTCATTTGTATTAGCCTTTTTTTGTTAAATCGGTAATTTTCTCTACACGGTGCTGGAATCATGTGCTGAGAAAAAATTGTGATTTTAAAAATACGATTGAAAATTGTCGAAAATTTGTTGTACATAATTATTGTGAACACGTCGTAGAACAACTTCTACATGTAAAAAAAAAAAGAAACATGTATGTTTGGTTTAATGTAGAAAGCTCTTTGTGAACTTTCTACATTTAACCAAAGAATTATCTCATACAGGTTTAGCTGGCTGGTTACGAAACATTTAACTTGGTATTGGAAACCTCATTACAGAAATCCATTAGTCATTACTTTGCTCCGATCATTTAGTTACTCCGAGAACTTTCGCCTCCAACACTTCATACGGTATATCATCATGAAAATCGCATCCTTTTCTAGGTGGTTTTATATATATATATATATATATATATATATATATATATATATACGTGTATATTGAAAAAAACTTTGTTTATGAATATCTTTTTTATGTTACACTAAATAGAAGTGCCACATCGTAAGATAAAGACATTTTTTAAGCTTTGATAATTTAATAACCATAGTCTTAGATTTTCTCACATTAACTTTTATCTGTTTGGTTATGTTTTGTAATAATTAACTTAAATTTTAATTGTATTAAGTTTTATCATATATTTTGTTTTAGAGGAGAAACAGTTTACTTTTAGTACCTAGACCTAAAAAATAAACTAAATTTACATAGTTGCTGAGAATTCTCCTCTTTGCTCAAACTTTATAATGTTTAATGATTTGTACTATAAATACATTTACAGTATTTACAGGAACCTTAAAGAAAAATGTCTTCTTCTCAGCTTACGCTTTATTCTTGCATTAATTTGATAAATCATAAGCATAACTTGGTTATAAAAATTAGGCTTCCCGCCCTACTGTTTTAGTGTCAGATTAAATTTCGATTTCCCGATGTGAAATTTACAATGTAAGGATGTGTGTTGTGAACGTACATATGGGCTGATGAATTTATCGGATAACGCATTTATAAAATGGGGTTTCTAGTCTGTTCTGTAAACTTTTGATGTTGTGAACTATAAATGAAATTATGTAGTTACTGCCGCCGTCCTTTTATGTCTTTTAAAGTATAAGGTAAAATGAACTGATCCTTATACGTTTTCCCTCAAGCAAATTTATTTATTAATATTAAACACTCCTTTAAAATATTTGTCTAACTTTTTTATAATACAAATTATATCTTGAAATACTTTTAATACTTAAAATTGTAATGAGAATTGAATTACATATTGTGATTTGACTACAATAAATAGCACTGAAGTCAGACACTGAATGTCAAACATTTTAAAGAAGTAATAACTGATTATTTAAATATGGTATTAGAGAATAACATGGAGAATAATGTCAGAGTTCTACTGTTCTTGGCATTTTTCAACGCAAACGTTTAACTGTTGAATTTTATAAGTTAAATTACTAAAATTTATATCATAAAAACTATTATTCTGGAAGGAGGTGCCTGTAACAGCTGTTTGTGATGTTACTGATCAACAGACTTGTCTCTTTAGAGGTGACTATCCACATTTTGTATATTGTATCGATCGGCAAAAAATATAAACATATTTTACATATCGAAATGAAATATTCTTAATCTACTTTTGTTTTAATTGGCTTAAAAGTTTGTAATATTTCTTAGAGTTCTTAGTTTAATTTTTACGAAATTATATTTTTTCTATACAGTGAATACGTTTTTGCTTTATAATCATACGCAAATCTTCAAATAAAAACCGCACATTTTCATTATTATCTTTAACTGAAACATAAATTTGTGTATATATTAAAAAAAAGAAAACCCGTACATAGTAATTAATATCCTGCGAACTTTCCTTCTCTTGTAAAAAATGAATCACTGGACGCCTATAATGAAGGTAAAGCGACAAACGAAAAAAGTAAGACAATGAAGAGCGGCGTATCGGGGAACCGTGACCTCCAAAGAAATCATTCGAAAGCTCGATAACGTTACAATGGAAACCCATCACTCAGTCCAAGCTGGTTATCGTTTCTTGAATTCCTGTAGGAACAGTGAGTTTTCAATTGTAACTGTCAAACAATATTCTGAGATGGAAAATAGATCATGTCATACTCCTTACATATCGTTCCTATATGGGGTCATTTTTGCCAACCTTATTATTAACCTTTAATTGAATTACGGTTGTATCATTATTTTAAATAATGATAGTGTTTATTATTAATTGAAATTCCTAGTTTAAAGCCTGGACAATAATATAATCTATAGTATATGTGTCGTAATTATAAAATTATACTCGAGCAAGTTTTAAAAATGGCATAAACCCGCTTGAAGACGAAGTAAAAAACATTCATAGAAAAGCTTTGTTTAAAATGTGAGTTTATTGATGGGCAGTAAGCGTCTTAAAAAAAACTATGGATATTCAACAGTAAAACTTGTGTTACTATTGTAAAGAAATTATCTAAAGTAAGTTGTTTTTTTTAACACTTGACAAGATCTATAAAGTAGTGGGCATTTAGTTTGGGTGTTAATGTACTTGTTGCTCTGACTTTAGATGCCAGTCTGAACACACCCCCTGAAAAGGAGATTTTTAATACTGAATGAGGAGTAAACAATTAAGTTCAGAACGTAAAGGATTTACTAAAGTAAAACTCGTTAAGGTTGTGACACTGGAATTCATAAGCAAGAAAATTTATCGTGGTCAACTGAGCTGACGTCAGGAGTAATGATGACATTCGCACGTTGCTGCATGTAACTTGACTCTTTGTTTAAACTACAATTGTAACACATTTAAATTATCCATTTATCTTTATTATTATAAAGTCAACGGTCATGTGTCTCTTAAGTTGTCACATGTTTAAATAATAACATGTTACTTACACAATCGACCTTGAATTACATGGATTTTTTCATGATTTTGTAGCTTGTTAAATGTATATTAATTCCACCCCGGCTTGCTTTGGATATTTTGAGTGAAAAAAAAAACAAAATTATAATTATTTTATCGCTAAGTGTCATTTGCCTATTGTTTTAATACAAAATACGTATTTATTTTCAGATTAAACTCCGGTAAGATTAATAAAATATTAAATATTTTGTTTATTAATTCTCCAGTAACATGTTGAGATTTGAGTGTTTGGTTTAGTGAAAGAATAATTAAGACAACATTAAAATCAAGATCATTTTAACAGTATTTGTGTTAAATTTATTAGTAGAAACAAGACCTCAATCGAAACCCTTTTTACTCCAATTTTTATTATGGTATGTAATCTATTTTCTAATACATAATTATAAACAGCAAACATTAAATGTGTTATATGATGCCATTTCAACTAATCCGTATATATTAAGTACAATAAATACTATACATTACAGTAACTGGTACTGTATCAAGTCAATTGAATGATGCAGACATTACACACGCAGTTCGACGATACTCGTCCTCGTGACAATAATTGTGTCGGGAGTTCACAGGACAATTACAGTGTCAGAGGCGCACGGTGACCGCGCCACCTCAAACACTCGCCACAGACAGCCACAGTTATGAGTTCATTTCGCCAGTTATGTTTGCTTTATACTGTATTTTCAGTAAATTTGTTAAATTATGACATCGGAAAGTAATAATTATTCCTAAACAAATCTAGAGAGAGCTTCCTGTAGGTAATTGACTGGTGCATTTCATAATTTGCTTGTCTCTCAGTTGTATATCGCTACGTCACAATAATTATAAAACGTATGAATATTAAATGCTCAAGTAATCAAGAAATGTTTTAATGAGAATTGTTTTCTTTGTTATGACTTGTACAATTTATTTTTCTGGCTACATCAATAATATACATGTACGTTTATTGAGATACAATTACGCTACGAATGCGGAAAGCAAATGGTCAATTGAATATCAATATTGGATCTCGGAGTCAAGTGTCGGTTGATTAAGCAGTTCGTTTCAGTTTCAACCTTGTGTGATATCACGTGATTCCTCACTTGTATTTTGTTTTATTAAGTCGCAAAATTATATTTTAGTCGGTGGTTGGCTTCATTAAAAATTTCATTAAACAATTGCTGTTTATAGTAGTAAGGTTTTGATGAATACAGTATATCACTATTTCAAACAAATAAGTTATTTTAATTTTGTTTCGCCTCAAACAAATATTGTGTACAGTTTTTTTAATCTTGATTACGAATTTTTTGAGGCGGTGACTTAAACCATATAGATGTTTAATTATAGAATAATCTGAATTCATAGATCATAATTAGGCCCAAGCCAATGGGACTTTACGAATGTCTCTTTTTTTATTTTGTTCCAATATATTTATACCATCCAATATTATTTAATAGGTATTGTCAATATAAATACTTTGATTCAAAGTGTCAGCTTGGTACGGTCATTCACAATAGTAAATTATAAGCAAACATAATATTGTAAAGACATTTATATGTATAAGGTTTTTAAACAAATTATCCAAATAGCAAATAAATGCATTGCTTAGAGAGTTCATAGGTAAATTATCAGTCCAGCCATGAACTATGGAGCTGCCTTAAGATCTTTGAAAGTTTGTAATCGGAGACAAGTATCGGAGTTCATTTTAACTTTTGGCAAAGCTCCAAAACTTTACAACCATCAACCTTGTTTACACCATTTTACTAGTGGGAAATGTAAATAGCTGAGGGGTAAAACATTTTTAGGTAACCTTAACATTGGTATTTCAGTTGAGGAAAAATGATGTAAAACAATTTCTTGTACATTGAGTTTTCCGAATGAAATTTGGCACTGACATGTAAAGTCGTAACTAATCGGACGATTTCTAAAACTAGCCTGATCTTACCATTGGAAGGGGGGTAAGGGGGTAAACCCCTCAAAAAATAGGATTTTGGGATTTTCACCTAGAAAAGTAAAAATTACTCAATTATGTTTTGGACCATTGAATACAGCTTAAAAAACAAACAATTTAGTATCTTGAATTGTTCCTCTATGTCCATTGGTTACCGAGATATTGCTAGTGGTAATTACAGTACGTTGTTCCAATGTTAACCCTATGGGAAATATATAAAATTATATATTTTGCTTATTTCTCAACACATCTGAAAGAAACTTGGTATCTATTTACTTTACTTAGTATGAACTTTATCTAGTTGATCTCCTGGATTATTACAAAACATTTCAAAATGTCGCCCTTTCATATAAGCAAACCTGCATGCTCATTTTCCATGTTATTCTTACGGAGGATATTGTTGTATGCTCATGTTAGGATTGATTTTACTTGATTTGAGTCTCCGAAAAAATAATTATTTAAGCGTTTGAAATTTGCTGAGTTTGTAGGTCTGCTGCAACGGGGGTGTATTCTCTTTTCTGATTTGTTTCATATTTTTGCAGCTGGCCGCTCGCAGCTGGATAGAGGCCACTTTCCAGAAGCGCGAGTGTGTCAAGTTCATCCCCAGCCCCAAAGATGAGCACAGGTGAGTTATTCTTGTACATAGCGCAGTGATAAGGGTTTGACAAATTAGAAAAAAATTGTTTTAGTACCCTGATCGAATACTCACGCTGAAAAAATTAGGTCACGCTTTCATCCTTGTTCCTTATTTTATTACCTATTTAAGTAAAATAGTGGAATGGTTTTTATGGGCGTTTGATTAATTTTTAATATAAGTAGTTTTATTTTATCTTAATCCGTGTTTGTCGAAGCAGTTGTTTAAATACATGAAAGTTTTCCGGATTATCTGAAATACTATAATTTTTTTTCACTGAGTAAAATATTTTTTATAATTAATATTTAACCAAGAGAAAAGCAAATACTTACAGATAAAAACAGAACATGGCTTGACAGCTTTGAATTATGAAAGGAAATGTAAATTTTGAAATGTCACATAGAAAATTAAACTGAACGTTGTAAAGAGTCACGACGTATTTATGTGTTTTAACTGTTCGTTTGATATTTATTTGACAACCACTTTCCGTTTAAGCAAATGGTTGTTTTTGTCCCCTCAGATAAAGTCATTTTTATTGTAGTTTATGTGTACACAAATTGAATCTTTCCTGGAACCCAGCCGAAAAACTCCATGTGTACGCTATATCCTCAACTTAAGTTGTTTAATCATTAAGAGGAGAAGCTGCACGCTGGTTAATAGTTTGTTTTGAATTTTATTAATATATTAATAATAAGACTGATATTATTGTTGGTTTTGATGTTTATAAATACATAAAAAAATAATTTCGCAAATTTTTTAGTTTTAAATGCAACCTTTTGATTTTAATGAATTTTGATTTATTTTGTTAGTAAATACGCTTCTAAGCTTTAAGTAATAAATGGAGACAATGATTTATTTCTAATTTTGCTTAAAACTTTAATCATTTTACTAAAAACATTTTACATAATATAAATTATTTCCTACAGAAATGTAAATCGCCCTATTTTAGGTTTATAAACTATCCTTTTTGTCTTAAAAGGATTCGCTCTAGAGGCCTTAATCATCAGGGTAATAATTACCGACAATATAAAATGTGAATAATTTTTTCTTAATACTAAACTCTCAATGTAGTGTAAATATCTCTGGGTTGGGTAAGGTCGAATGAGATTGCTGAGGTGTTAGCCTGGAATGCTTTTGTCAACCACTTTGGCTGTCTAGTTCCTATACCTGGACCTCTTTATCGAAAATAAAAATGTTTTTATTTTTTCTCCCTATCCACCTAATGCGTGAAAGGGAAAACTATCGTTTGAATGCAATTTGTTACCCGAAAAAAGAAGGAAAGGGTGTTGCTATTTTTAGGCGAAATGCTGGAACTTTAGTGGTATAATCATGCTGGAACTTTAGGGACTCAACGGAATCATTCAGAAAATACATTAAAAACTGTTTGAAAATGCGTCCAAACCCGCAATGAGATGTTTTGTGCGCGTGCTGTGAAAGAAAACCTCGCCCTCTTGAATTGGAGTCCTAGACGCAAACCGTTAGGATTACTAGCTGTAAGTGGATTTCAATTTGCTTTTTCCGCTAGGTTTTACGCAGATTTTACGTTCAAGGATCCTCCTTCATCAGAACTCATAAATATTCTTGCTTATGAAATCCATTAGTAAAAGGTTAGAAAAAAAAACAAAAAAGGATTGATAAATTATAAATGAATCCCCGAAAAAGAATATTAAACGTAAATTCACTGATAACAATTGGATACCCAATCAAGTTCATCTCACGTATTAGTATTTGATTTAAGAAATGCACGTCAACAAAGTTAAAAGAAGCCTAGCAAGTCTTAGCGATTGTTTTGAACCTCTTAGAAGTTGAATACAAGTAATACATTATTTAAAGTGCAAGGCTAATGAAACCCCAACTCAATTAATACTCGGTTTTCTACAGTTTCTTCACAATACCATTGTCGCGTCGGAGCAGCAAGAACCTGTTGTGCTTGCGTGATTGATGCCAACCATTATGGCAAATATCAACTGCTAGAAGTCCATTCATTTTTAATACTATTGGTTTAACATAAAAGAATGTTTAGCTTTGTTTGGTGATGACAAAAAAAAGTGTTAATGATTACCGTAATATTATTTTAAACACGATAAATAATTTGTTTATTTTACCAATGGTTGTCTAGGGAGTTGCATATTGGACGTTATGTTGTAAGTGCTAAGCAGCCTAATAATCCCACCTTTAACAGTAGATTATTTACTCTTACCATCTTTTTTAATTTGTATCCTTGATTAATCTATTGTTTATCCTTAGTTTTATCTTTATTTAGTTTGAAATACGCATTTGAAAAGTGTCATAACTATTATATTGTAGTATAGCATAGATGTAAAATTTATTTATTGAACTAGCTATAATGTTTTTTCGACTTATATATTTTTCCAATTAAAAAGAAGAAAATGACGGTCTTTGAATTTGTAAAGTGTAGTGGGAAGGTGTATTTAATTATAGATTAAATAGTTTTACTCAAAAAATTTACATTACATTTATTCTGTATCTCTTATTTCCAAAACCAAATTGCAATTGCTTGTTGTTTATGGTTTAAACTAAAGTTGACTTGTAGACACTGTTTTTAAGTATTTAGAATTAAAGATTTTAAAATACATTATTCAGAAATGTTCTCTACTGTAACCATGGGATGACTAGCGGGATAACTCAAGGAGCTGCTGTTACTGGTCAACCAGGCGATCACTCGGCACTGGGGGGTTGTTATTGAGATACATGAGATCATTGCTACATGGGCCCTCGCTGACCGGTTGAATAGCACCGCTCTGTCCTCATAAACTGAAGGTTGGAAACGTTTTGATGATTCAGTATAGATTTCCATTTTTCATGATACAAGAGTTAATACTGCTTTACAAGTTTGCTGCTTTATAAGTTATAAAACGTATAACCCCACTGATGAAGAAACCCAGAGTGGTTTAGTAACGTTTGGGTAGAATAAATAGTACGAAAAGTAAAACAAATTGCCTAAAATTTATATAATAATTTTTAGAAATCACCTGTTGTTCTTGTTAATTTATTCAGTTTAATTTGACAATGAACAGAAACTATTCGTAATAGACAATATACTGTAAACGGACGCCTAACTACGAATGAAAATATTATAATCTAATTCAAAATTTGTTTACAAAAGTTGAATTAGAACAATTTCTTAGAGATATAGCTCTTTGTCATGCCTACTATTATTAATCTAAAACAATTAATCTAAAACATCGTTAATAGCACACGATGTTGGAGGTTGTGACAACTTTGACTAATGCGGAATGTACAATAGGTATAGTAAATTAATTAATACCCACTCGTGTCAAACAATACAACTAGACTCGTATGTGAAATCCATTCATTAAAGGAACACAAATAGACCAACGATTGTTCGGAGTAAACGACTGTTTACAATTGACAGTAAATGTAGTTCGTTTTTGTATTTGCTTCATTGATTTGCACCCTCAGTGTTCAACCCTAGATTGAAGGAACTAATTAGAAAGTGCCTTTACGATTAGAATAAACCAATATTATTTGGGAAGATCATGTAACCAAATTTCCTATATCAAGAAAATATTTCTTGAAGTTAGTTTCTGAAGAAATTATTTTTTGGACTTTTTATTTATAGACCAGTGAAGTAATTATCTTTACTACCTACTGGCTGCAATGTATACATATACGGGGATACATACTCATTTCACAAAAGACACAGTACCGGGACGAAAAAGAATGCACTTTAATTGAACTGACGAAGGTGGTGGAGTAAAAGGCTCAGAAATCGTAAGTTTGTTGAGCTTTTAGTTTGTGAGAGGAATGAGGCCACTTAGCGGCGACCTTCCTATTAGTTGGACTCTTCGCGCCTCGTTTCAGACGGCCAGTTTTTACATTAGGCCAACTCTTGATACGTGTTCAAAACTTTATAGCATGTTTTTAATTTACGTTCAAAATTCTGTACATTTTATTTCGTGTTCTAGCATAGAAAGTTTGGATTCTAAAACGAATATTACTCTAATTACTGTTTGAATTAACAATAATTGACAAAATGAGAGTTCAGAAAGGTAAAGAATTTTTGGTGTAATTATCATAAAATCGTATTCAATTTTTTTGCATTTTGTTAATTTTCTCTAAGTGATTCTCATATGGTATTTTTTTGTTATTTTAACCGTAAAACAGCTATCTAATGGGTCTTAATTTTCACCATAAAATTGAGTGAGTATCGCAATAGGCAACCGATATTGTGGATTCGTCATTTTTTATTGCTAAATACAGCTCAATCTCATTCAAATGTATTTTTAAAACTGATTTTGCTTATAGCATGTTTGTTTGAATTGTTTAAACATTTATGATCGTTGATAATATGGGTCTAACCTGCTTCGTATTTTTTGGTGTACACATCCACAAACATTTGTAGACGAAACTATTTTCAAACTGAGTTGCTAAAAATAGTAGTACAACACATAATGGTTTCACACAATGCCAAACATCTGTCAAACCCCGGAATCGATGAGTTCTTCTCGGGCAATGTCACACAAAATTGGATGTAGTGTGTAAGGCAGTTTCGTCCGACAAACCTGTTTTCTAAATGTTTTTTTCTAGGCAATTAGTTTTTTTTTATGTTTGGAATGCTTGGATTTGTGTCACCCCAACTTTATACTGTGTTTTATCCAATGAAAAAGTTTAAAAAAATCAAGGGACACTTTGGAACAAAAAGTTCATTCTCAAGTATTTTAATAGTTTACTGTCAATATTTATATCACTCGAAGTCGCAGTTATTTTTATTTGATAGTAATGAGTAATAGTGCAATTTTTTTTCAAATAATACTGTCGCACAGTGTGTTGCAAAAAATAGCATTTGTGATTGTTTTGTCAGCAAAAAACCAGTTCAAATAGCTAATGTAAAAGTTGAAATTCCTATCAAAGATGCTTAAAGAAATAACACTATATCATTTCATCAATCCATTTTAATGAATCTTAGAATAGTTCCCTTACATCCATTGTAAAATCTAAAGTAACCTCAACATTGTGTTGCTAGTAGTTGCAATGTTTGGGCCCAGACAGTTTAAATTGCAGTCGTAAATTTAATAGATTTTTAATGAATTATTTTAAAATGATAGTTAAGTTTTAAGTAGGACTGTGCTAAAATAGATGAAAAAGGGAACTGAAGTACAAAGTAAGATAATATTATCTTGCTTTATTGCTCAACTTCTAGCTTGAAGTGCGGTAATGAATTAAAGTCATGATCCCGCCACAAGACTTTTGCACATAAAACTACTTTACTTTTTTGAATTAATTTTTATAATTTATATGATTGTTATTTGAATCATCAACCTACTCATTATTCAAAAGTCCCTTGATAAGTTATTGAACTCTGTGTTGTTCTTTTTTTAATAATTGATATTTTATTATGATGAAAGCAAATAGTAAAATTGCATAGAAAAAACGTTTTAATGTTTCTTTCAACTGATTGTTTGAAAATAGGAATTAAAATAGCAAATCCTTAAATTCGGAAGAAGATTGAGTAAAAGAAAGAAAGTTTTGAAACAATTATCTTTTCTAACTTGATAATTATAATTTTCGATATTCAGTAAAGAGAAAGGAGCCTAACCATTGTCTAGACTATAAAGTCATTAAGCTTTAAAAGAATCGGCCGTTAAGAATTTATTATTCATTATCGTTTCAAAAACTTACATCTTCTTAATTTAGTTAAAAAATGAAGAAACAAAATTTTTGAGACGTGTCTATTCTAACGATTATTTACGAGAAGAAATTATACTGAAAACATACATTACTATAACTATGACTATATAAATCGAACAAAGTTTTTATTTTCGTTTTTCGGTAGTGCTTAGTAAAATATTTAATTTATTTGGGTAAAAAGTACTCAGTCTTAGTACTAGTGTTGATATTGATTTTTGATAAAGATCTCAAGGAATGATTTGAAAAAGGGGGGGGGGGTTGGACTAGGAAATATCGATGTGAGACAGCAGTCTAGACACCGAAGGAGAGCTGGTTGTGATGGAGAGTTGGAGTTGTGTTGTGCTGGTTTGAAAAAGGGTTGATATTTGAATTTTTACTCTTCTTTTCTTTCTTTTTTTCTTGCTGCTTGTTTCCGCTACCGCACAAAAAACAGACGTTAGTTAGTTTCCACGGTCCGATGTCGATTGGTCCCTACATGAAGTTTTTTTTACATTGAACAACTTGCCTATGTTTTTGATTTTGAAGCCATGCAGCCGTGCGAGCGTCTGGACATGCTGAGAGTGTTAGTTTTGAGTGGATGGGCCATTGTCTTTGTTTGTGTTTAGTCTTTTGTCATTGATATTGGTGGTTGAGAGTTGTTGGCTCCGGGGTGCTCGGTTCGTTTGTTTTTGAAGTGGCGTGTTGTGGTGGTGGCTGTTCTGTTCTTGGAGGTTATCTTAGCTAATGTAGTCTGAAGTTGGTTAATAGGGCGGTTCAAAAACGTGGTTAGAAAAGGATTTACATTGTTTCAGGTCTAGCAGCGTGTCTTATTCATCTTGCGGCAGCTGCACATTGTTCGAATTCGTTGTTCGCCGTAGGCAGTTCAACTATGCAAGACAGGACCTTCCAGTTTTCATTTTTTATTTGCAAGAAAGAGTCTCCGCCAGTTTTAGAGGATGACCAGGGAATTGGCGTGCAGCATGTCTTCAGTATCTGAAGCGATGACATGCTGTCTTCCTGTTTATGCTTTTTACGTCTACAAGTTTGACTTTGGAGTGCCTTGTAGAGTGTTGGGACGCTCTGAATGAGGATCGAAGTATCACCTTCTCCATTCTGGTCAAAGACAGCGGTGTGCTTTTGTCCGAGCTGTTGTCTTGAGTCTAAATTTTGCTGTCGGCGTTATGATTGTTGAGTAACTTCTTTTCTTTAGATATATTAAAACACACTGTATTGCTTTATGAATTTGAGAAAAGAATGATACGTTTTGTAGGCCGATTTTTTTCTTTCTTGAACTTTTATTGGTCTGTCAAATCCATTTGTAATTGTTATTTCGAGGTATTTCAGGGTCGTCACAGTTGGGATTCTCAAAGTTTCTGTTTGGGCTTTTGCAGATTCTCGTGGGATGAGATGAGGGGGTTGGCACCTGGGACAGTATTTATGACTTTTCATTGTTTATCTTTAGGCCAGTTTCAGCAGAAGTCTGGTTCAGCGCCTTAAGTATTCGTTGTTGAGGAGAAGAATTCATTTAGAATGAGGAGGTCGTCTACATATACAAGGATTAGCAGTAGTTACAAGGTTTCTTTTTGTTCAAGACTTAGCAGTAGCTCAAGAAGTTTTGCTTTGCACAGTGCATGGTGTAATGCCACAGTGAAGAGTCGTTGCGATAGAGGGCACCCTTGTTTGGCCCCTGTTCCTTTAGTTCTTGCAGCTGTTCTTCTTGTTTCCTACTGGATTCGGGTGTTATCCTACAGGCAGGCATTTGCGATTCTGTTAATGAGGTGTTCTGGTACATTGTAGATTTCCTTCGAGAGCTGAAGGGTAAAATATACAACAACCAAAAAAAACAGTTATTGTTATAGCAGTTATAGTTTTGAAAAATTATATTCTTATTTTTGATGGAGGTACTGTATATGATTAGTATATATTTTTCAAATAGCCGTTGTACCCATTTTTTGTACGGTTAACCTGAAAAACATCATTTTTCCGCGGAAACCAAATAAAACTACAAAATAAAAACATATTACGAAATATATAAGTAAAAGAATGCAGGGCGAAGAGGGGGGGATTTTAGGGGCGTGCACCTATGTCTATGTGTTGACCGGGTGATCTTGCAATATCTCGCCTCGGTCGGTTTGGTACCCAGTTTTTGCAGTTACCCAGCACGACAAACAAAGGAACAGATATAAATAAACCATCTCTTCTTTACAATATTATTTAAATATTTTGAACTAGCCCTAAGTAATGTGCTCAGCTCATTACCGGTTGCTTTTTCATATTTTATTTGAAACCCAATATGCTGTAATACATTTCAGCACGATTAGACATGTATTATCCAGAAGCTTGAGAGTGTAAGGGTGTAAATCGCCACATCACGTCGGGGCTTGTACGTGCCGGACACCGCTGGTGGTTTTGTGATATCTCAAGTTTCTTCGACCTTGTTTCGGCCTAAACTATCACTCGTATACTCTTTAAAATCGATTGTTATTTATTTTCTTTGGGTTTCTTCAACGTAGGTCCATAAATGCTTCTAAAAATAAAATAACGCGCTAGCATAAGATAATAAAATGTTATAACGACAACGGCATATAATCATAAAAATTCGACAATATAGCAAATTTTTTTATGTTTTTCACTAAACCAATATTACTTAATCGATGTGCTAGATAATGCATAGATAATAGACATTTACATATTTATGAGCGGATTTATTTATTGAGCATTACGTTATAAAATGCTTGCTGTAGAATATATTGAGGCCAAAAAGAATACATGTCGTTACTTCCCTATTGTCATTACAACAGTTACTACAGAAATAATTTCAACTCTTATAACTAGAAAGAATTTACAGGGTGATTGGTTGTTTGTTGAATAAAATGTTGTGGGTGAAACCATAAATAGAGCCTAAATACGTTATTTATCTTGATATCTCAGTTGTCTATTAAATTTTATTAGAAAATTTCACTTAAAAGAATATTTTTATAAATTTAAGAATATTTCCACCATGGAAAAGGTTATATTTTTCAATTTTTGTTCTATCCAATTCTTTTGAAAACATATTTTGAAAGCTGATAAAATTAATGTTGACTCAGTTAAGATAATTTTTAACTGATAGTAATTATTGTATTACAGTTGTAGATTTTCAAAATAGAATACTTCTTTAAAAATACCGTTATTTTAGTAAATAGTAATTTTGTTATTATATAGTTTTAAATAATATTCTTACCTAGCTTTCAGAAGATATCAAATTACACATTATCTACCAGTCATCCTTTTTGTAATCGATATTAAGTGATTTTGTCATGGATAATGGTTCACTCCAAGTGCCATCATTATCCAAAAGAAACATTAACCAGGTAAATGTAACAAAAACTCGGAATATAGTTTGTTAAAAGATCAATAATATTTTGTAAGTTTTAAAAAGTTGGTACTGAATGTGAATGGTGTTACTTATAACTAAAAATGTTATAACTTTAACTAAAATATGGGACACATACAAATACACTCAAATGAACAATACTGTATATCATGCGTCTTAGCAGTGAATAAGATATAGCCGTGAATGTCCCTCTTTGTTTACAGCATGTGTAAACGTCGGTTATTTGGCCCTAGATCCACGGTGTACATAAAAAATGTATTTAGTTTTTTCTTGTAACTCCGGTCGCCGAGGGCTTTGCGTATATCATTTAAAAATTCATTGACCTTTTAGTTTGCTATAGTGTCCAAAAATCAATTCTAATCCTAATTAATTTACTTATTATTGTATTTCAAACTCTATATGAAACGACGGTTGGTTGAATTGCATTAGGTTTTAAGATTACGGCTTTGTCGGAACGAAATGAAATGAAAGCAAAAGCCGATTGGAATGTGGAAAGACAATTTAATATTATTGGTTTAGTTGTCGATTCGGGACTGTACTTAAATATTTACAATACAGTTTCACACTCCCCCTGAATCTGCGGTGAGTTAATCTCAAATAAGTATTCATTTACAATAGTGACACCTTTCCTATGCATGGCCTGTTAGTATTTTATAATGTAAATATTTGTTCTAGAAAACCCCGATTTTACTTGGGGTTTCTCTCCAAATTAATGATCAACACTTTCCTATTGCTCTAAATTAAATTAACCAATGTTAGCAGAAAAGTTGTAAATCTTAATAAACCCAAATAAACTTTCCATTGAAAAAAACCCCGAAAATATCTCTAACAAAATGTTCTATCCTACTTAGTCAGTTACAAAAAAAAGAACTTTTAGCGAATTTCCCCTATAGGGAAGAAGCTATTACCGTAGGTCTCATGGTAAGACCTAAGCTCGGGACCACTATAACTTTTCGTTTTGGGGCCCCCAGAAGCAAAAAACACTATTCGTTCGAATTTATATATATATATATATATATATATATATATATATATATATATATATATATATATATATATATATATCTATGTGTCTGTTAGCACGATAGTTTTTTTTTTTTTTTTTTTTTTTTTGGGTAGGAGGTGGAATGCATTTACGCACACTGAGGGGCTCATTGTCCCCTCAGTAGTGTCGGACTCCCACGAGCTCGATGTCCCGTGAACTACCGACTAAACCACCTCCCTCGGCACCGAGGACACTAGCCTGGAACTGTTTCACACATTACTTCGGGCTAGGCCTTTGATATTACGCCACTAGGGCAACCTCCTTGGGGAAAAGCTGAGGATTAAGGCCGATCGAGGTCGACCTTTTTCGCCCGAAGAATGGCCTGGACGTAGTGCTGGACACAGTTCCAGTTGCCCTCTCCCTGGAGCATAGCTCCGACGATGTTGTTTGGGCTGACGATCACGCCGATCTCAGATGAAAGCGAGGCTCGGCGGACGTGCCAACGGTCGCACTGAAAGAAAGTGTGCTCGGACGTGTCTGGGATGCCGGGGCAATACAGACAGTCCGGGCTGGCGACTTTGCCCATCCGGTGCAGATAGGCTCGGAAGTACCCGTGCCCAGAAAGAAACTGGGTCACGTAGTAATCGACCTCGCCGTGCTGCCGTTCCACCCATGGTCGGACGGAAGGTTTGAGCTGGAAGGTCCAACGTCCCCTCGGCTCGGCTTCCCAGTCGCGCTGCCAAGAGTCGAAGCTGCGATCGCGCTCTTCCCTGGCAGCTGTTTCCCGGCCCACTTCAGGCCTCCTCCGGTAAATCGCCTGCCTCTCCCTCGCGAGGAAGAGGACGGGAATGACTCCGGCGATCACCATCACAGCAGGCTCGGAGACTGTGCGGTAGGCCGAAGCGACCCGCAGAGCTCCTCGACGCTGGACTCGGGCAAGCCGGTCTCGGAAGACTCGCTTTTCGAGTGCGTGAGCCCATACCTCCGCCCCGTACAGCAAGACTGACTGGACGGCAGTCATGAGCAGACGGCGCTTGCAGGAACGAGGACCGCCGACATTGGGCATAAGCCTACCAAGGGCAGCGACACCCTTAGCGGCTTTGTCGGCGGCGCGCTGGATCCGCTCGCCGAAAGACAGTCTGCTGTCGACCATGACTCCCAGGTACCTTGCAGCAGGCTTAGTCTCGAGCGTGACGTCACCTATCTGCACCGGGAACACGGTGTTTATCCTCTTTTTGGTGAGGACGACGATCTCCGTCTTACTGATAGCCAGGGACAGGCCGTGATCTCGCATCCACCCGTTGACCTTGGCCATTACAACGCTGAGCCTCAGTTTTGCCTGCTCGACGTTCCTCGCAGCGATCAAGGCAGCGACGTCGTCAGCATAGCCAACGAGGCGGGTCTCATCGGGCATGTCTAGCCTCAGCAAGCTGTCGTAGGACACGTTCCAGAGATCTGGTCCGAGAATGGACCCCTGCGCAGCCCCGGAAGTGATGGGAATGCGCCGCTGACCTTCGGTCGTGTCGTACAACAGAACGCGGTCTGACAAATACGCTTCTATCATACGCAGGAGGTAGGAGGGAACTTGGAACGTATGCTCAAGCGCCCACAGCATATCGCTCCACCTGGCGGAGTTAAAAGCGTTCTTCACGTCGAGCGTGACGAGAAGGACCACGCGGCGCGACCAATGGTTGTGGTCCTCCGCCCTCCGCACTGCCTCAACTACCTCCTGAATAGCGTCGATGGTAGAGCGACCGGATCTGAAGCCGTACTGCTGCGGGGACAAGTCCCCCGCAGAGACGATGGCCTCGGTCAGCCTGACACGCAGGAGCTTCTCAAGCACTTTCCCGGCCGTGTCGAGCATACACAGGGGTCGGAAAGAAGAAGGGGTCCCCGGTGTGCTCTTCGCCTTCGGGATAAGAACAAGGCGGGCAACCTTCCACGAAGAAAAGAAAACGCCTTCCGCCAGACACGCGTTGAACATATCGAGCAGAAGCCTTGGATTCACCTCCGCAGCGAGCTTGAGCACCTCCGCCGGAGTTAGCACGATAGTGGCCGCAAAAATGGTCCGATCTTTATGAAATTTAGTACGGACATGTAAAGTGGTAATCAATTGGACGAGTTCGTGAACCAGCCCGATCGGACCACCGGAAGGGGGGGTAAAGGGGGATAAACCCCCCCAAAAATGGGTTTTTTGAGTTTTTTACATAGAAAAATAAAATTTATCAAATTTTTGTGGGCACCATTGAATTCAGCTCAAAAAACAAATAATTTAGTATTTTGAATCACTGCTCTATGCCCATTGGTTACCGAGATATTGAAAGTGGTAAACACAGTACGTTGTCCCAATGTTAACCTTATGGGAAATAAGTAAAATTCTATATCTCGCTTATTTCTCAACATATCTTGATAAAACTTGGTAAATGGCTTCTTCTAGTTCAGATCTACTAAATATTGAATTAAAACCATCCAGTTTTAATATACCTGTAGCAGCAAACCTGCATACTCATTTCCCATGTTATTCTTATGGAGCTTAACAAAACATGTCAAATCTTGCTATGTTTGCTTGAAATACGTTGTTTTGCATTTGAAATTCGCTGAGTATGCAGGTCTGCTGCAGCGGGGGTATTTGTAGTTATATAATTTAAAAAATTCTAATAAATAGATTGCATCCACTGTTGTACAACGCTTGATTGGTTTGCACGTTGTATACGTTCTGATCCGCGTTGCAATCCGCCTAGCAATGAAAGTGGATTGGTAATAATGTTAACTGAAGAGTGGATAAATGTATAAAATTTTAGTATTAACCAATGACTGAAATTCCAAGAGTTGGAACTACTGTCATATTTCATTCGACGCTCATGGGTGGCAGTTGTTCTGTTCCTATATTATGTATCTAAACCGTGTTTAGGAAATAAAGTTTTATTTTTACCATTCGTTTTGACAAACCCAGTTGTGATGACGAAACTTGACTAGTTTTAACTAGTTTAAAGTATTTAATTACCTTCGCAATAAACACAAACTAAAAATTGTGGTAACGCAAACCAAGTTTAGCTTTCAAGTTTGCTAATCTACATCAGTTTCCAATCTGCAATGTGGATTCCAATTTGAGATAGTGGGTGGAAAGCACGGATAAATTATTTATATCTCTCACTCCTAAGCAGATGTTGTGGAAGTTTCTCTGAAATAAATCTCCCAACACTCAAGGGATTTTAGCCATATCAGCTCGGCCCCCGCATCCCCGCTCGAAATCAATTCTCGTTTCAGAAAGGATTTATGCCATTCCAATTATGATTTGTTGTGATGTGTTTGAACATTGCTTCGTTTCGTTAGATTTCTTTCGGTGTCGCCTGCAATTGTTTTTTTCAAATATCTCCTCGTACGTATGTATTTAATATTTCATGTTTGATTGGCAGTGTAGATATGATTCGATTTTGAATGTACTTTTAAAGAAGTTTGCTTTTATTTTAATCAAACGAAAACCTTGTCCCTTGGCAACCTATATTTTGGGGGTATTGTTTGTTTAACCCCTTAGTTTTAGTATTTGTGAGAACACTATGATTACTGATGATTTCCAAATTAAATGTTTCCTTTAGTTGAACTACCTTTGATCGATTCAATATAAACTCGGATGTTAAAGTAGTAAGAACATTCTTCCAAACCATCGAATAGATGAAAAGTAAATGTTTCAAATCGTATCAATAAATTTTCAAATGTGGTTTTACAGTTTTTTAAAATTTCAAACCATTCATGCATTGTAATATAAAAAAATGTAAAAAAATAGCGAAATTTGAAAAATTTTAAAAACCTAATTTAATTTTGTTAATGTAGTGAAACCGGCTAAATTGATGCCTCTCGCCTCCACCCCCCCCCCTTCCTACACTTAGTACCTCAATTGATCTTCTACGCTCTGTAAAACCGACTCTTGCTCTCCCGGCTTCGATTTACTTTTCACTTTCAATCCTTGATCTATGTTCGAATAAAATACATCTTAAACTTACAATATGCTGTCGATTATTACCTTAGTATACTTTAAGACGCTTTTCAGCATTTATCATTAATATTGACAGGCATAAGCTAAGAATGCCACTCAAAAAAACTTCTGTTTTTGGTGATTAAGAATTAAAAAAAAACTACAAATGTAGGAAATATTTTTATATTTATAAACTCTAATCCGTCAGAAAATTATCAATAATTTATTTTAAATATTATTTGGACAGTACTTAAAAGCTATATAGTTTAAAGACGGCCAATTATGCACACATAAAAAATGTATTAAGATATATATCTTGTGGAACATATTGAAGCCCAAGGGTTCAAAAAAGACAGTTATGAACCGGATTTTGGGGTCGAGGAAGAACAAAATACTTAAATTAGTCTAATTAATGAAAATTAAAAAAAAATCCAATTCACACTGCTCCAAGGTTCAACGAGCTTTGTTCCTCACCAAGAACAACCATTCTTTCGACTGTTTGATCAGTTTAAAATTATAATTATACCAATTAAAATTATAATTATACCAATATTGTGTCTCGCTGTTAATTTTGTTTCATTGTGCATTGGGCGGTAAACTTTAAAACTCCCTGTCCTTTGCCAATAATCCTTTAGCTTTGACAGAATGTAATAAGTACACGTTTCTGCAATATCCGGTGTGAGGCTGGTGACAGGGTTACGTTACCTGTTGGCATGGGGGGGGAGGCTATATAGGGGTGGTGGGTGGAGGAGTTGACAGATGAGGGTCGTGGGGAGAGTTAAGTTGTTTATGTTACGGAAAGGTCTTATAGATTAATTTGGCTATTCTAGTCTGAATTAAAACTAATTTCTGTATCTACTCTAACTATCAAACTCTATCTACTTTATCTCTAACTCTAACTTTCAAACTCTATTTTTACTTACCAGCATAAAGTACACTCAAAGCATAAAGCTTAAAAACGTTAACTCAGTGGTACATTTAATATATGTTTTTATGGAAAGACCTTATTATATTCAACATGATTTCTTCAAAAATATTCTTATGGTTATTGAATCATCTAATATTAGTAATAATCGATAATAATAATAATAATAATAACAATAATCGATGGCGTCCATGACACTTAAAATACCGTGGTCGGCTTGGGCCGACAAGCGTGTATCAGGGTGGAGGCGGTAACGATACAGGTCAGCAGGCCTCCAGAGACGTGTATAACGGGGCAGATTTCCCGCGGGATAACATCTGCCACAGTTCCGACCACTTTATTGATATTAAACCTATATTCATTCTATGATTTCTCCTCAGTATGTACAGAGTGTTAGATGTTCCCAGTAGTCCCAAACTTCGTAGGTGGCTGTTTTTGTCAAAGTCTACAACACGTTCAGAAGTGTCTAACACAGAACAAACAGTGCTTCATTTCCCGTTTTGTTTTTAATTAAACTATAAACTATGTAAACCCTTAATAAACAAGGTCCTTGCACATTGCTTTTTCCATCGTTCTATGAAATAGTTATGAATTGAAAAAGAATTATTACGTGTTTGTATATCAAAATATGCTGCTCCCCATTACTCTAGCTCATGTGGGTTTCTTGTGTGCAGCCCTTGAACGTTCATCGTTGACCCAAATATTATTTCCAGGAAGTATTTGGCAAACAAGACATCCATTGAATACAAGGTTTTAGATCTCAGGAGTTCCTCTAAGTATTTACTTGTAAAGTCCTATATATATCATCATATATTTAATTTCGTAAGGCGATTCTTTGCGTCAAAATTGTGGGCGCCTGGCAAGTCGTAGAAAGATGGGAGAGGGATCAAATTAAAGGTTTCTATTCAGTGATGGCGGGAAAAAATACTGAAATTGCTTGAAGTTTACTAGAAAATGAGAAATAACGTAAAATATCTGCCATTTAAAAAGCATTGGGAGTTAATAAAATCTGCTTTGTTTACATAAAACATGTGGTATTGTTATTTTATTCTAAACCATGTTCTTGATATTAACATGTGTAAGATCTAAAAGCCAGTTAAGAAAGGCAATTCTTACTATATTAAATTAAATGATCTCTTATTAGGGGCTTATGCCCCTACAAGCCACTAGTTACATATTAAAACAGTTAAATATTCTATTTTACTTTCCATCTCAATAAGTCTCAAATTTTTAGCAATTTGTGTTCGTTTTACGCTAATTTGTTCAAAATAAATAACTGTTGCAAGATTTATTTAATGGAAAACCTTTATAGAATCAGCAAATCTCTAAATCTATATTAACAGTTAATTCAGCAAAGGGTATCAAATCCCATTCTCAATCAATTAGTAAAAAAATTTTTTTTTGTTTTACTACAAAACCATATTCACAACGAAATCAAAATAAGATTTTGTTTTTCCATGAAAATGATTGATTTATATCTCATTAAGTTTTAATAACTGAAACATTGTTGTTCAGATTTTTATAGTTGGCGTTTTTTCTTTAATTTTGAAAATAGTTTTTAATAATTAGACTTTGTCGAACCATTTATATTAAAATAAAATACAACAGAAATATTACCATAGATGCATTGATTCTTTGGATTTTGCTTCTGTTGCTATATAGGCCAACCTTCCTATTACGAGTTTGCGCAATATTAGAAATATAGAGAGTATTTCTGTTTACAATTATAACTAGTTGACAAAAGATGCTTAGCAGCTGTAAAATTAAGTGCACAGATAACTGCAAATAAAAACAAATAAATCAGCTGTTCAGCCATTTTCTTACTGTTTGTGCCTTAGGAAACTTGTTATCAAAAATCTAATATTTTTCTTTAAAGTTTCTCACCGACACCTTTCATCCAAGTAGCCTAGGACTTAAGGTTTTCTGAATAGTTCCGGTTATTTTGGGCTTTATATATGGATAGTGTTTCGAGTTAAATTCTGGAGAAAAAGTCAAATGTCACCATCGATTCTCAAAACTTCTTCAATTGTGTTGGTTTTCGTAAGAGTTTTAGTCAATTTTACTTTAATCTCTCTTACCTTAATAATTAATTTTCACTTAATTATATCACAATGATAAGTGATATTGCGCTATGTTACATTAAGTGAAATTTCTGTTTGAGATTAAAATTGTAAGAAGATCTTCAAAAGAAGCTTAAAAGCTAAAAGGAAATGTATTTTTTGATATTTAAAAAGCAGTACTGGTGCGAAGTCCACTAACAAAGACTGATGACAGCATACGTCTCCGTCATCTCCTGTCATGTTCCATCTTCCTAATGTACAATCTTAACACGAAATCTTAAATAATTGTGTGGCATATTCTTAGCCCGCTCCATTCACTCATTTTTCATATATGCTCATTAATAAAGTACACTAATATTTTAATTCCAAACTTACATGATGCACTTGTTTTATGTAGTCAAAAACAACTTCATTTATGGTACATGAAATGAAATCTACCCAGCAAATAAATAATAAGTAATTTAACATAACTACGTTAAAATTTATAATATTTTGCTTTCAGTTGTTATAAAATATTTTATTTATTTATTTATTTATTTATTACGAATGTCTTAATTGCCATATAAATATGGTTAAGACTGATACATTACAAAATATGATTTAAATTAATTGTATCCGTAGATGTAAACCTTCTATTTAAAATCTTCATTTAAAAATCTTCAATTTTATGTATACATTTTCTTGTTAGTTCTTCTTTTAATACAGACTTAAATTTCTTCAGGTTCGATAATTGTTTTATTGAGATAGGTATTTTATTATAAATTTTGATTCCCAGGTAATCTAAACTTTTTTGTCTAAATGCTGTGTTGCAGGCTGGTATATCAAATGAATTATTATGTCTTGTAAAATGGCCATGTTTAATAATTTTGTTTCCAAAATTGGTTTTATTACAGTGAACATAAATTGCTACCTGAAAAATATAAAGAGCTGGAAGTGGAAGAATGTTAAACTTTTGGAATATCTACATTATAATTTGAATGAATTGAATTTGGGAGTATTACAAATTTTATAGATTTTACTCTCTACTTAAAAAAACGTGAAATTAATTGTTTTAAAAACAAACACCGTATACCGTAGTTTTTTGCACAAATGTAAGATTCAACAAAGTATTTACATAAGTCGAGCGACAAACACAGCAATTTAAACATCCACGCTTTACATTTTCACAATAATACAACGTTACTCTCAAAGGACCGTAATATTCAACTGCTAAGCAATTCCTTTCAGCAATAAAACTTTTGAATTCCTGCATGCGCCGGATGCAACTTGTACCAAAAAGAATATCCTTTTGATTTTTTATTCTAAAAAATTTAACCTCTGATAAATGTTTTTATATTGACTGTTTCCATTTAAATTTTCACTTTTTAGGCTTATATGAGCTTAACACTCGATTTATTGAGGTCTGTTAGGGGTTGTTAAAACAATAATAAAATATCCTCCCTTTTTGTTTAATTAGGTTAGGTTAATTAAAATCACTTAATTAAATTATTTTTTCCTTTAACATATACTAGGTCTGTTTACTTTGTTGAACAAGGTACATCAAGTATGTTGCATTTAAATAATAAGATGACTATTTTAAATAATCTATATTTTTTTAGTAACAAATAAATTTTTTTTTATAACTTTTAACTGTGGCCGGTACATTTGCTGCACTCCGCTCAATATTTCAGTTTTATTAGCAACTGCATTAAAACAAAAATATATTGGACTCTAATTATAGTATTAAAATCATTAATTAAATTCACTCAACATTGGTTTGTGTTTGGAATTTAGAGTTTAACCATCGATAATATAGAGATCAAACACAAAGAGGGATCAAACATATATGTTTGACCATTCGTAAGTAACCATTTGCTGCAATGGTAAATTTATTTAGCGTTTTTAAATGGCATAATACATAGTGGTGTATCGGTGTCGACTTTACAGAGATCGTACTAGAAGAGGAACGATTCAAAAATTATTATTCCTGTGATTATTAATTGTTGGTGGCAATGTCTTACTCTACTCAGTCAATTTAAATGGAATAGTTGTGGGGGCCACTAGCCCGGCCGCGGTCAGTTTTGGGATGACGTCAGATTTCCTCGGGGATGGTGTTTTCCCCACGATCCCAATAACGCAGTTTTCCCCTTCAAACAAGGCAAGAAAGCTACTACTGGTCATAATAATGTAATATTTTAAGTATGTAAAAAAATACCCATTGTCGTCATTGCCTTAAATTACCCATTGTAGTAATTTAAGCAATCTTTAATTTGGACGTTTACATTGTTACTGAACAAAGTTATTATGATGTTTTGGTACACACTATATTTACACTTAATTTGTATTTACATACAATACGGTTACTAATACACAAATGGTGAAAAATGGCGACCGACTTCGATTGATCACATCAATCATCAGCAGGCCCAATGAGAGACTCTTAATATGTTTTAAGTGTTTTAAGACGTTTTTATTTACATCTAGTGAATACAACAACATGTATCAAACTAGTCACGAAGGTATAAAGCATTTAGACAGTTTTCATTAAATTGACTCCATATTTTGATAATTTGTTTGCTAGTCTGTTGATACTATTTTTGCTAGATAAACATTTTTATCGCGAACTCATAATATATTGTATGTAGTTATATTAGATGTATATTTAATACGATTTGTCATTTTTAACAGTTTACCACGCTTCATTAGTTGTCATCCCAAAGTTTATGTATCGATAAGGTTTTAAGTTTTGTCATACTAAACACACTGCAGTTGGAGTGGCAAAACCACCCAACAAACTTTGAAACTGCCCGAAAAAGCAGCTACGAACAACTGCTTTAGGCTGCTGATCTACATTAGTTCTTCATCTGTATACTATTATAATATAACATGTCAGTCTGCTCATTAAAATTTATTACAGTCAACGATAAAGGAGTATCTAATGCCAAACATTGCGTAGTGGTTTAGAGTAATGTAATAGTAAGGTATTTTTTTACAACAGTTGATTTATTTGGATAATATTTTTGAATATTTTGTATCCAGCTCATAATATTTTCGATTAAATACATTTGCGAGCTTTAAGCTTAATTTAAGCCAGCAAAACTCTGTCGTTAAATTTCGAGCATTTCATAGTTATTTCATTTGTGGTTAATAATAAATTATAATTATAGTCAAAATCACTTATTTTCACAAAATATTTACGTGTTTATTCAATATATACTTATTTTGAAATAAATTGCTTTAGTGTAAGAAGCAAAAAAACAAAAAAAAAAAAAAAACACTTAAAACCTAAAGCGGATTGGCCCCTTTTATTGCAAAGTCCATTGCATAAAACATTTCAATGGTATTTTAAAAAATAATTACATTTTTAATTTAATGTAATGGCTTTTTAATAAAACAACTAATTAAGACTCTGGAAATGAGTCATCATGGATCATAGTAGTTTGAGCGTAAATAAACGTATATTAAAATTAGTGCTTTTAGCAAACTATTTTCTGAGTCGACTAAAATTAATTATAATTTCATATTTTATATCTAATTGCATTTAAATGTTAATAAAAAAGCATGTTTCATTAAAATTACTGCTGCATCAGTTGTTTCGTTACTGATTATTTTTGGGAAGGTCAGATCCTAAGCTGCAATTCTAGGCTAATGAGTGTAGGTTATGATGGCCATAACGTCAGCCGATTGTCCAGAAGGCGGTGTTTGCACGCAAGACCCCGCTATCACAGTTTGTGTCACGTTGACAAATACTTGGAATTATTTAGAGTCCCACCTAATTGGGACATTTATTCGCCAACATATTTTACCTGTAAATATCTTTTAATTTTTATTAAGATTATTTTGATAACATTACATGATTCCTTTTTTAAATTTCTTAAACCAGGGACCAAAGTTAAATGTATATTTAAATTTGGTATTTAAAAAATAACAATTACATCAATTTTTCCTAAATATAGTTCAGTCATTATGTAAATAATAATGGCAATAAAAACAGGAAAAATGTTCAAAATAATTTCATGAAATAAGTAAAAGCTTAATAACTATTACTTTCTTTGTTTGAAATTCATTGTTGGTGTTGGTGATGGTTATTTTATATTTTGATTTGGATTTTTGCTATTACTTATATTAATTGTAGACAAGTTAAACGATAAATTAATTTCCTATGTTGCATCTACCTCTCAACACTACACGGATAACGTCCCAATTTTAATGAAAAAACTACGGTTGAAATATGTTTTTAAAACATGTTTTAATTACAGAAGCATGAAATCCCAACATGTGCCAAACCAAAGTATCAGTCGCTGTAAGCTGCTATGGAGCTGATGGTTTATTAATTACGTGCAGAATCTCTCAAAGCTCGGAACGGCTTTGCGGTAAAAGCCCGGTCCGGGCCCCTCGCTGCTTAAATGTTCCATATCACATTAAATGTTCCACTTTGTTCGATCACATTAGAACCCGGGTTGTAATTAAATGAGACGCGCGGGCGACGGGGCGGCGGCGGCGGCGAAGTTGGAACTGTGAGCCGGTCGCCCGCGGATGTAATATGTTTGCCTCTCATGTTCAAATTGTGGGAGAAACTATCAAACTGATATTACATTAAGCGTGCGCCCTACTACATGCTGATACTCACTAAGTATCCCAATCGTTTTGCGAATTTAGTGGAAACTTGAATAACACATATATTTTCAATATTGATAACGTGATTTCAAACTGCACAAGCCAATAACTATTGATTGGTTTGAAAAAAAAGCGCTTAGGTAGACGTAATGGCTTATCTTTTATACGAAATCTTGTATTATAAGTACCTGGAAAAATCACATTCCAAAACATGTTTTTGGACTGAAATATAATAAGTACACCTAGAATCTATATATATAAAAAGCCAAAACCCATTGACTGACTGACTGACTGATCACAGTTTCTCAAAAACTGTAAGGCTTAGAGCAATGAAACTTGGCACAAGTATTCTTTACAGGCTCTAGATGCGTACTAAAAAAGGATTTTGCAATATTTGTTATCATAAGGCTTGAATAAGGTATATTATTAAATTAAAATGGCGGCTATTTTTAACAGCTTATTTAGCTTATTTTCTCATAAACTACAATACGTTGGGCAATGAAACTTGACACAAATGTTCTTTATAGGCACTAGGTGCGAATAAAGAAAGGTTTTTAAAATATTCTCTCTCAAATGGCTGAAATAGAGTTTATTATAAAATTCAAAATGGCGGCTATATCAGTTTTTAAAACTATGAAAGGAAGACCTATACAATATTTTCAGGGGATAGAAAAGGCACGATATCAAATCTACTAGGAGAATAAAATATAAAAATTTATTTCAGGCACCTATCATATTTTTGTCAAATGCTCTTAACCTCCTGGCGTTGTACGAACCGCCCGAAGTACAATATTGTATTATCTTAAAATAGTTTATCCATCTAATAAATAAATAAATAAATAAGACCTTTCTCAAACTAAAATCTCAAAACTCATTATGTATATTTCATTTTGTGTACATGTATATCCACTAGAAACGGAGGTTTTAAATTAAAATTAATTATGTGATGAAGATTTCAATTAAAAAAAATATACCAATAATACAACAATAATTTTGCCTTATCGATGGGTTAGAGACCCGATCTTCAATGTGATTGAGAAAGGTTTGGGAAATATGTTTTCGGCCAAGGTACTTAGGCCTACCGTCTACTTTTTCCTACAGTTTTCGGTCTATTTTCAAAAACGTACTGAAAATTCATTTTGATGTTAAGTCGAAAAGCCACCCTTAGCGTCTTATTTTTTTGTTTGTTTTATATCCCGGGTTGTGTCTCATTGTCTGCATTGGTAAATGGGAGAAAGCAAATTCATACCATTTGCTAATCATGAGGGAAAATTTTTAGAGGAAACGTTAAATCTAGGGTGGAATTACTAGCTGCACCTTAAGGGTGTAATTGTACGCCAATGGCCCTTAACCCAAATCAGTCCATTTGATAACTATTCCTAAAAGTTGCACATGGCATAATATGAATTAATTAAAATTAGTCATTTTTTCAGCAGGCGAAACTGTGAGTATATCTGCTAGTAATTTATAATTCACTGTAAAGAATTACTTTCGTAAGATTTCATGTGGTATTCACATTTTGCTGTGACTCGTGAAAGTGCCAACCGAAAGATCTTGCCTTGTTCGTGCAAATTAAAGGTGAAATATATGACTCTGAATAAATGGCCATTTGCCTGGTAACAGGAGAGCTGAAGAGCAAGTGGTGGTTTGGACAAAGCCCACCCTCTCACTCGTCCGCAGCCGCTGAGTAACCAACGCTTTAATTACTTCCAACTTTCGACGTAATTAAAATTCTACCCAGCCCACACGCCGAAAACATTAATAGAGATTACTATTTGATTCAAGAGGAACTCTCACAAAACAATTTATTTTATTTCGGAAAAAGTTCAAAATTCATTCTGATTAACCTAATTGGAGTGTGGTGCTTTTTTATGAACAGTTTTGGACTGTAATTTTATTGTTTAAAACAAGTAAAATCCGTCAGTACACGTTTTGCAGCTATTGTCTCCACCGGCGTTTGTTTAAAACGGTTTGTTTAAAGTGGCACATGTGATCAAAGAAGTAAAGTAGCACCCTTCTGCTCATTCCTCCAACAATAGAGGAGGGAAAGCAATCAGGAATCAATTTGTCTCCTCCAGCCTCTGTTGCCTTAACTCCTCTAAATCTCAGACATGAAATACTTTTGCGCACTTTTCACCATGTAAAGAACCATGTGTATTGAGTTTTCGACAAAATATATAAATATTTTTCCATATAATTTCATGTTACTAATCACTTTTGATCTATAAAATATTTACTATTATTTTAAATAAAAAATTATTCGGATCTGTTGCATAAAAAAACTCAAACATATAGATATACTTGAACATAAAATTTTAAGTATCTGGTAGATTGTTGTTTAATGAATAAAAAACAATCATATCATTGTCACTAGTTAGTTATAGTTTCACTTGAAATATTTAGTAATCGTTTGAGTTAAACATGCATGTTGTCAAAGTAAAATCATCGTACTAAGGCCTACAAATCTAAGACGTAAGGTTTCTTTAAAAAGTTATGAATTTTTCATGAGTGGTCGTCATGAAAATATATAGTCTATATGTTGTGATTCATAAATACGTCATATTGGAGTTAAACGTGTTGTCAAAATAAAATCATTTTAATAAGACCAAAAAACCCAAGATGTAACATTTCCAAAGAAAGGTATAAAATTACCTGGTATAATGCCAAATGATTCTTGTGTTGGTTTCCTCAAGGGTTCATTTTCTAGTTGTTGTCAAGCTAATTTAAAACATTCCTCTTGAAGGTTGATGGTGTTGAAGAGACGTCATCACACTTAATACAACAAAACCCCAACATATATATGAACTGACAAACAATAAACATAAATTTACAAAAACTGGAAAGTCATATAAATGTTGTGTTTTTGTTGTATTAAGTGTGATGACAACTCTTCAACACCATTAACCTTGAAGAGGAATGTTTTAAATTATATTGACATCAACTTGAAAATGAATCCTTGAGGTTTGAATCCAGTCAATATAGCCAGTCAATATAGTCAATGTAGTTCAGTCATTGAAACCAACACTTGAATCATTTGGTAGCATACTAGGTTATTCTATACCTTTCTTTGGTAATATTACAGTGATTCGGAGGCTATTCAATCCTAAGACGGAAGCTTTCTTGAATGTTTTTGAATTTTAATGAGAGGGCCTCATGAAAGGCTATATAGTCTACAGTGGTTCATAATCCTATTATAAACTATATCAAATCCATGGGTTTTTCTATTTATCCACTTTTGATTAAAAATAATTTGTTGCAACCTAATTTGTTTCAAGTTTTAAATGCAGGAAAGGTTGTATAGATGTAGCAAATTTGTTAATTTTATATTTTAGACATACAGCAGTATTCGACCAACACCAACACCTAATTGATAGTCTGCAAACTGTCATTGACGTGGGATGGTTCCAATACCTTGGCAATCACGGCACAGCTGGGTTTGCCGGTGTCATTTCACTAATTGGCTCGGAAGGCAGACAGTGCTCCGGGATCAAAGCGCCCAATCACTGCATTACTATTGGGTTACCTAATGTGGCAACGACTTTTTTGACCAAAGACTTAATTACAGTTCTTTTTGTGCATTTGACGATTTGCAAGATTGGTAGTTGCGATACTTACTTTAATCTGCCTTTTAATTAGGCCAATGAAAGCTATATGAATAATATTGTATTTCTACCCAGCTTATTCCTATTTAAGTTTGAAATGAAAACCAAAATTTTTGATACAGAATTTTTTTTTCTTTGACGAAATAGAAGCTATCGATATTACATGCGTAGAAATAATTTTGGTCCGTCTTTTCCATAACCAGGTAAATGTGATTAAACTTAAAAGGCAAAAGTCAATTCACTGGATTGGTATTAATATTATATATCAAATACCGATCTAATTAATTGTACAGGTAATCATCTACATTGACTTCTACATTGAAAGTAAGTTCAGTTCACTTGTTGAAGTCACTATTCGACTGTCTAACGCAATAAAAAGACATTTAACTAAATAATTAAAAAGTGCATAGAGTTAAACCATAATCAAATGTGGCGACTTTGAATAAGAAAACATTAGGATGAACGAGACACTTTCAACAGTAATTACTCTTTTGCTGGATGGCCCTTTGTTGCTCCTCGTTATTTAAATTGTAAACCACTGTGGATCTTAATAGGAATCTGGCTGTGTCAGTTGTTCTGTACTTAATATTCAAAAGTGGTTTGATTTTCAGTAGTGATTAAGATTTTAAACGGAAGTTTCAAGTTCTTGATCAGTTTGTTGTTTCACTCCTCTTGCTATTAATTATTGCTTTGTGATGCTGTAAGGCTGTGATCAAAATTACATATTTACGTTTGGGAATTTCAATTATATGAATGTAACATTTAGTTTACGAAAGTTCTTCAACAAACTATAATTATATATTTTTATATTTTGCCATGTATTTTTTAACATTTTCCAGGCATCCGAATGAAAGCTCTGTTACTAAAGATTATTTCTTCAATTGCCACTATCAATTAATTTTATGATCATTTTAATTTAGTTTGTGTTTGTATAAATTAATATGTTGTCATAAAATTGCCATTTTATGACAACAACTGGCAATTACCAACTGGCAATTACTGGCCAACTGTTGTTGGCTGAGTTTATTTTAATTATTAATAACATAAAATACAGTAATCTCTCTGAAAATCATACAGTGTGGTCGGTGGTGTCCAAATCTCGTACATTTAAGCCATTATCGTGTTGCCACAATGACCTTTAATCTGGGGATTCCATTCATCTTTGCAACAATAAGCCTCATCACTAACGCCCGCCACACAATGGCTTCCTTCCGGACTTCCTATTCTTCTGGTTATGTAATATCCAAAATATATTTTCAACACTCCCACCAGCTCATCTCATCTCATGCATTTTTGTGTGAAAAGTTTTTTTAGAATATATTTTTTGATCCATTGATAAATTCATTGATTAGGGAAATGAAATTGATATTATGAATAACATATATTTAAAGGATGCAGACAACTATTACAAGTACAAATGCATTAATCTTTATAGCATATAAGTAAAAAATTATACGTTCCTTTCACTTCAAATTTTACAAAACAAACTGTTTCCCTTGAAACTTTAACCTCAAAGACATTCTAATTGTTCCCCTCTCCCAGTGTTATGTTCATTATCGACTTTGATAGCTTATACTGTTATTCCCTTCTTTATTGTGACTTAAATATCAAATGAATAGTGTTCGTGTGTACATATTTTTAATTGGAGGTGATCATCCCATTGTTAGGTATTAACATTATTTTAGTGTTATCATTATTCTTTTTTAGTGTTTTCTTTTTTTTATGTTTTCCCAAGTCATTTTAAGTTTGTTATCTCAAAAGTTTGTGTTCCATTTGTATCATTAATGAACATAATGTACCATCTAAATTAGTTTAATTATTTGACAAATTTCACAAATGATACTAACTACCAAATGTTCTACAAAAATTCTTAATGTATCTTATTGCTAATCATTAATTAACTGTAATGAATTATGCTATTCAAAGAATTTGATTTTTTCTCTGAAACTAGTTTATGTTTAATTAACCTAGTTCAAGGAATCTAACAGACTATTGTAATGTTAGTGTATTATCCCGGTAACAACTAATGCACATGAATCAAGCTTTGTACATTGTGATTCAATTGTATACAGTTGCAAATACATTTGCCTAAATCCCTTCCATTGTAAATTAGGTTAATCAATTTAAACATCAAACCTTGCAAACACACATTTATCTCAGATTTTTTTGCAACCCTAAGAGAATCATACATCCAAATTTGCAACTCTGAAACCCTCAGTCATGTGATAAAACTGATAAATTCTGTTTGTTTTTTATATCCTCATTTATATTGGAAATCATGCTTTATACCAAAACCAAAAAGTAATTTAGCCAAAAAGTAAGTTGATTATTACAACACTAAAGGAGACTATGTAAATATTCCAAGAAAATACTTTTAATCTATCTATTTTATCCTTACTTGTCAGAGCCGTGAATCTTAGAATCCTAGTGATCTTAGAATCTTTTTAATTCTCATTTTTATCATATAAACCTATGTATCATATAAAATCAGTCTTGCTTACCTTTGAAGGGCCATATCCCCAAATCTATTAGAGCCAAGATGCTACATAAACATTTCAATCGTACAGAGTTTATTTAGTCCTCTTTAAAGTTGTAATTTGAATGTTTCCTGTAGAACGCATATGGTTTTTAATATAAATGGAGAAATTCAAAATAATTGCAAAGGAAGAGTAGCACATCAGTGAGAGAATAAAATTCTCCAATTTTATATTTACTTGAAAGCAAACCTGCATACTCATTAGAATTATTATTCTCATAGGAAATTAAAAAATAATATATCTTCCTTACTTCTTGAAATGCATCAGTTAAACTTGTTATGGCTTCTTCGAGCTTAAAGCTACACCGTACATTGACAACTTAATTTTTAGATACCCTCAGCAGCAAACCTGCAAACTCGTTCTTGATTATTTTCACAAGGAAAACACCTAAATGAAATCCTACCCCGCTACTTATAGTTGAAATATGTTTTTAAGCATATTGAAATTCACTTAGTAACAGGTTTGCTGCAACAGGAGGACGATAGTCTTGTGACCGTGGGCTGTTGTTTCAGATGCTGCTGTGGGCTGTCGCTCACGTTCCACTGCGGCACCGGAGCGCAGATTGATCGGTCGGAGAAGCCGGAGGTCTGGTCCCCGGCCAAGCACACACTACCCTCCCCCACCGACGCCTATGGCACCATCGAGTTCCAGGGCGGGCCCCACCCCAGCAAGGCTCAGGTAACCCGTTGCACCTTATATGTGATGTTAATACAGTAAGACACATACACCCAACATATAACACTAGCTGGGATTTAGTTTAGCTGATAATATGTAGGGAACATATTTTTGATCAGCTAATTAACTTGTGCAGACTACTAAAAAGGGCTGGAAGTTTTTCATGATACCTCCTCGAGGTCCTGAAAAGCTCTTCTAATAGAATTCACATAAAGCAGAGATAAAATGGGGAAGGCATGATGAGATTTGGTCACTTAATAGAGTGAGAGATTCTTTAAGAATCAAGAATCAGTGACGGGTGCCGGCGTGTAAACTGTTTTAAATGTTGTGTTGTGTTCATGTTAGTCATTTTAAACTCATTACAAAATTTAAGAGAATGAAATTGTAATTTGCTCTTATATTTTTGATAAGATTTCACACACAAGTCGAAACTGCAGTCAACAACAGAAATAAGTTGTACTACTTTGTGGAATTGTGATATCAAGTTATGTAAACCTGGCCATTGTTAAGGATTTTGGCATATTCATCTCTAGGTACTCATAAATAAATCTAGAAAGATTCGAAACATTCCAAATTTCTCGAGTTTAAACCTTGTTTAGACTGGAGTATTACTGCTGTACACATGGAGTTTAAGCAATTGAATAAAAAGTTAAAATCATGAGCAGTTCAATACTTAATCTGTTTCTATTTATAACTCTTTATAGTTCAGAATAATTTAATAATATCCCTCGTGTAACAGTTTGTAACCATCTGATGTGTTAGGGCAAGAGAGAGTGATTATAGCAGCCAGATGAACAAACCCTCTAAAGTAGCTTCAGCTTAAACAAGGGCATCACAGTGATCCGCTTATAAGCGAGGGACAACATTATGCTTGTATGTACATCGATGTGATCACCACTTACAGCCACTGGGTTAATGGACACATGTTAAACATGAACAATGTTAATTAGCAAGAAAGTTATACAGAACTTTACAAAATCCATCATGAAAATAGCTAAAAAAATAAGAATTAAATAAACTAGTAAACCCGTTGCTCAGATTCGAGCAATTATCATGTATCGTCTTCTAAATTAAAATAATTATGGTAGGCCTACAGTATTCTAGAACTATTTTAGCTATGATATGGTTCATCTTAAAAGCCACTTCTAGTAATACTGAGATTATTTACTAAAGTTCTTTATAAACAATCTTTCTTGTGAATACTCTCATCTTTCAGAAGATAATTTGATTTCCGTTAAATTACAGATAGGTCAAGGTTATATGGAACATCCTTACTACAACCACAGAGCATCACTTAGTACCAAAGAAAATTTCACTTATATTCTTTTATTAGTATACAATTTATAAATAATTTTAACTATCATATCACAATTGAATGGATGAAAATAGTTTGATGAAAACCTTTCAAATTGTTATATTTAATCAACTTGATCAAGAGCCTTAATACGGCTACTACATATTTTAATTTTTAAATCATTACTCACACACAAACTTCATATTAACCATCACCATAAACTTGTAGAAAATTGTATCTCAATCGAGTTCACCAAGGCACCTTTGTCGTACTTAAATTATTACTATAAATTAAATAAATATAACAGGAAACACAATATAAGAAAACAGTTATTTGAAAATCTACTGCAAGTTCATTTATACCAAATATGTTTTTAAATGGGTTGTTCTGAATAGATTATGAAGAATGACTATTAATTTCATAAAATTTATGATATTTTCCTAAAAATTGATGTAGTTCAATTTCTGTTACTCAAACATAATCCTTCTTAATCTTAACCCAAACTACAATTGCTCACCAAATCTACTAACTCATAAATGAATACTTAAAGTTTATTTCAGTATATATATAATCAATGGTTTAAATTCCAATAATAACACGTGGCTTTGCTGAAAACTGTTTACTCTATTCAGTTGCTTTATTGAAATTTATATTCCCCTGTTAAATCTTATGGACAAATAAAAAACTTTAAGGGCATATAGGGTCGTTCCCTCTAGTCTAATTGTCATAAATTTTATTTCCTGCAAAACTGCAAACCAAGCACCTTCCAACGACACCTAAATTATTAAAATCGGCCCAGTAGTTTGTGAGGAGTAATAATCACAAAAAACCCCTAGCCTATTAAAGAAGTACCATATATAGATATAGATTACAAAATTGTATTGCCTATCAAAAATATTCCAAAGTAAGTCAAGTAGAATTTGCACTGAGAGAGAGATCATAAAAAAATCGGAAGCAAAAATTTGGCATGTTTTATTTTTTATAGTACATCCATCAATATTTCAATAGTTAATGATTTGCTTCAGTGAAGTAGATAAACCACCGATTTATAAGGGTATCATACGAATGGCATGCTAATGCCTGATGTATTCCAATTTATGATGGGGCTCTGAGGCTAATGCATATCATTACCATAGAATGGAATTAAATTGGAGTAGCTATAATTGAATACAGTTACATTGTATCAATGTATGATTTACGTGTTCCTGTCTAAGTTGTCAAATGTGGATTGAGAAAACTCATATCACAAAAATTATTGTTTTAGACTTAGATAATAAACTTTAACAACATTTTGTGTTTCAAAACCAGCTATAACTCGAGAATAAATTACAACTGTAGTTCAGTTAGACAATGACAGTGTCCCCATACCAGCAGCCGGGATAGTTGTGTGAAGTAAAGGAACATTGTAACTTGTGTAACGTATGCGGGTATTTGTTTGTACGTACGTAATGTGTCGTGTGTCCATTTATCCGAGTTTGATGTGTGTGACGACGTCGTCTTGAACGACTGCAATTTCAACTTGATGTGGGATTGACAACCTACTTGATAATGGCACAATTCAGCGTTGAAACCTGGTTGTAGATGAAAATTCAACCATCGAACTGGAGACGTAAAGGTAATTTAAAACCATATTTATATGTCATGTTCAGTACGTGCGGCTGGCCTACGACACGCGGCCAGAGCTGATCCTGCAGCTGTTCACGCGGGAGTGGGGGCTGGAGCTGCCCAAGCTGCTGATCACCGTGCAGGGCGGGAAGGCCAACTTCGAGCTGCAGCCCAAGCTGAAGAAGGTGCTGAGGAAGGGGCTGCTGAAGGCGGCCAAGACCACAGGCGCCTGGATCTTCACCGGGGGAACCAATACAGGTGAGATACATTTTACATTTTATACCAATACTAACTAACAGGCCCGGCGACAGGATTTCTGGGCCTCTATGCAATCCTCAATCCAAGGCCCTGAGTTCTGGTGACCTTTTTTTACTTTTTTCATGTGCTTTTGGGCGCTTTTCAGCCGTTTCGGGCCCTTTTTTGGCGTTTCTGGGCCCCCTGCGAGTCCGGGCCCCTATGCATTTGCCCCCCCTGTCCCCCCCTGTTGCCGGCCCTGCAAACTAATGTTGTAAAATATTAGGTTAGTCTTTTCATTATAACATCAGTTGTATTCTAAAACTAAGACCTGTACTTTGAATAATGCTGGCTGAATAAAGGCATTTTCATTTAATTTTACCTCAGTGGATTGGTGGTATGGCTGGGTAAAAGATATTCAAATTAATAATAAAATGTTTAAGTCGATTCAACTTCATTCTTCCCTTTTATTGGTTTTCACCTGTAAAGAAATTGCTTTAGGCTATTACCATTGCCTTTGTTTTAAGATCGAAGCCCAAAACCACTGTAATTTTTTCTTCAAGAGAGTTGAATTACCTAAATGCTTAGATCATTTAATGATCAATTGTATTCTACAATATGTAATCTGTTGCTTCGCTCACATTAGAAATCATAGAAGTAAGATTTTAAATAATTTGAAACATGTGATATTGCTCCTGCACTATTTCTTGCGTCTGTCAATTGGAATTGGGTTTATTTTTTTCCTACATGGAAATAATCTCATTGCCACACCTGTAAACAGTACGCAAAACGGTTCATTTCCGCTTTCATTTCATTCCCACTCCCTAAATCAGGGTTACTCATTAGGTTAAGGTGGCACACAAGAGAGATGTCTATGACGTCAAACACCACAGACCAGTTTCTATTGGTCAGAAATCCCATGGCACTCATCGTATTCTAAATTCTAGTTGCCTTGATCTAAATCAGCTGATTTCATTGTCACCATTTCTATCCCAACTTCCGGTTCGTTCCAATAGAATAAGCAAACATAACCTCAATGAACTTTTGTGTACAGTTTAGTCAATAAGTTAAACTGTTTGAATAATGGTGGTAGGAAAAATATTGTGTGTATTACAGCACAAATAGTCATTGCTGCTCTCGAAATGTTTGGCTGTACTCAGCTATTGCTTCGTGTGGCCATCAACAATTCTCGAGCGATAATGATGTACTATGCGTTCTTAATACACAAATAGCTATTTCATTTATCTGTCTGCCTGGATGGATACATTGTTACAACTGTCTTAAATAATATGACCAATAACTCACAAAACACTTTCACACTTAAAATATTACTGTTTGTCCGTTTTATTTGGAGTTGGCCTACCCTGTTGCCGGAGTTGTCAAACATTGTTTGTTATCACTTACCAGGAACAATAAACAATGTAAAAATTAATTTCAACAAACATGAACTGTGTTTGTCTACAAATTATATTGAAGATATGAATAGACAGCTGTTAGAAAATGTTAACATGTCAGGCTAATACGACTTCAGAGATTAGCTGTGATGTTATGTTGACTTACACACCACCCCAACTGTTACAAGTGTAAACGATTCCCATAGCTCAAGATAAAACGGACAAATTGTAGTAAGATAATAAGAATACAATTTTTTCGAGAATACAAATTGAAGTGTCTAGAATTATTAAACTAAGTACTATTAATAATTACTTATGTACATTTGTGTGACGACAACCATTGTTGTTTCCTTGATCACTTTCCTTATGTTGAAACGTCAGAGCCTCATGAATAATGAAATATGTTTTCATCAATGTATTAATTCAGACGTTGTAGACCCTCTCTATTATGGTCCTTACCTACATGAAATTTCACTGTCATGTTTGTAAGCTCTTTGTTATTAACTTAACAGCATTGTTCAGTATTTATTTGATGAAATATCTCAATTTAAATAATTCACGAGTTTTTTTAATGGACTGTATTATAAATGAGATTGTTTGTTACATTGCTGTATGGTGCGTTTTATGGTTGCCTTCACTGCTCCTTTTCACAATAATTGATTTGCATTTGATAGTTCAGGGGCCCTTTTTTACTGTTTCCTCTTCTTATAGCAATGCATAATGACAATCTAATTGAATTAAAATACCTTATTGTTTTAACCTTGAAGATGTACTTTGAGAAATTGATTATGATAAAAAGCTAATACTGTAGCTGATGAATTTACGTGCTGAGTTCATGAAAACTTGTGCAACAGTAATTAAGGAGGGAGTATACTGTGCTCCTATTGGCTGATACCGTACTGTTTGTTTGAGTACGGTGATTGGCTGATTTGAAAACTGCTTGCATTTGCACGTCTGACAACTTAAAAAATGAAATTCCTTGCTTATACCAACTTGGTGTTATATAAAATGATAGTATTTTTCTTGCCTAGTTTACAATTAATATTTTTGACAGTGCCTTTTGTCATATAAAATAAAATATAAAATAACTAAGAATCACATGACAAACATTATGCAAATAATCTTAACTTTTTGTGTGCGGCAGGTGTGACGCGGCAGGTGGGCGACGCCCTGCTCCTGGAGAGGTCGCAGCGCAGCGGCCGCGTCGTCAGCATCGGCATCGCCCCCTGGGGCATCGTGGAGAACAACCACGAACTGGTAGGACACAATCGGGACGTGCCTTACCACTCTATATCCTCTCCTAGGTAAGTCATGAGGAAAATTATAAGTTAATTTTTTGGAGGCTGAAAGATATTTCATCCTGTTCAACATTTTTTTACCCTTTGACAAAGAGTGGGTGTAGAAAACACAAGCCTTTTTTATCCACGATTGATTCATGTATATTTTATTGCACTCAACTCAAGTTCTCCTGAACTCAAGATACTGTTCTTCAGATTTTTTACTTAAAATTGTTGTAGTAAACTCAAAACTCTTTTGTATATCTTAAAAATTTGGTATAATTTCTTGTGTTTAAATTATATAACCAAGTCATTAATTTTTCGCAGATCAAAGTTCGCTGTTCTCAACAACAGGCATGCCTATTTCCTGTTGGTTGACAACGGCACAGGTGGTCGATATGGTGCTGAGATTATCCTTAGGCGAAAACTCGAGAAATACATTTCCAACCAAAAACTTCATCCATGTGAGTAAACAAATCTTAAGGCTCAACTTTTGAAGGAAATATTAGTATGTTATTCCATTTTTTTATTAACTTAACCTGAGATTGGAAATAGGAATTTATAATTATTTACATACCAAATTAGATACGTTTTGGTAGGCAGATGTTATTTATTAAAATGTGACTCAAGTCTATAAAATATATTAATACGAAAGAACCTTTTAACTAATTAGCTTGTTTTGTTCTAAAGTTATTGTTTTTCGGGCTTAGTGAAATAAAACTCTCATTTTAACCCCTTAAGGAGGAGTAATTTGCCCCCCATGTGATCAGTAGCACGCAGTTGAATTACATGATCAACACCAAATTGCGGGGTTTTCGTCTCAACACGACAAGTGCAATAGTGCAGAACTCGTGGCGTGAACGTAGTTCCAGAAAAATCCACTAGAGTGCAGCACTAAACTGTTTGCCACTCGTCAGGGTCAACTGTACAGATGTAGAATGAAAAAAACCTAGCAGAAAAGTGTACCAACAAAATAATGAAATAATCAGCTGAGAACGTCAAATACGAGTAAACTCGGGCATGGCGGTCAACGAAGTAAGGGTGACGCACGAGATATCTCGGGCACGCACAGAATACTACCACGAGTTAAATCGTGCCTCGGGGTTAAGGGGTTAATCTTACATTGAAAGCCTAACCTAAGCCTGACCTTGCTGACCTGATCCAAAAAAATGAAAACCATCTCCCATAACTTGAAAACAGTAACCATCTCTGATTGCAGGCACCCACTGCAGCACGCCGGTGGTGTGTCTGGTGATAGAGGGCGGCACCAACACCATCCGCGCGGTGCTGGAGTATGTCACCGACACTCCGCCTGTGCCCGTCGTCGTGTGTGACGGCTCCGGCCGCGCCGCTGACCTTCTCGCCTTCATGCACAAGTCAGTAGACCAAACATACAAGGCTATACGGCTCATCCACATTAAAATTTAACGTTTAAGAGAAGAGAAGAGAATGTGACTTTTTTTACCTGAACTGTGGATCACATTGAGCAAAGTCTTGACCAAGTGCAGCATCATTCAAAAGAATTCACAATGTTATTCTGTATAATTGAGAAAATGGTAGTAGTCACACTAAAAGGTTGAATAAAGTATTTTTATTTTATTTTTATTTGGTGTCTTTTATGCCATTGGCATTTTTTAACGTTTTGATCGTGAATGGTCCAAACCTAGGTCTCGTTTCTTTCTAACGGCGACCTTTTGTTAAATAACATCATTAATTTATAGCCAAATGACAAATGGCATTTGGACCCAGTTTTGGCATTTGGAACCGACGACCCTCAGGTTTTAAGGTGAGCACTTTATCCACTCGGCTATTATGAACTCTGTGAGTCAATTGATAAGGCAACATGTTTTTGGTAATTTAAGGGATGAGTATGAAAGCTATAATAATATTACAGAAATAGTGATGTGAATATTATAATATTATGGTAGTTCATTGATAAAATTGTGTGCAACTTCATTATATTTAATATGTAATCAGGCATAACCAAAAAATTATTTTAAAACTGAAAGTTCCCACCTGCTATCGCACTGAAATACCTATTGCATTATAGATCCCTTTCCGATGATAAAAAGATACAATGCCTTCTTAAAGAGTTGATTCTTTCAAATAAGACCATGGTGTTAGTATGTAAAATGTCTCCAAGTAAGCATGGCTCTGCATCCGTCACTAGAAAACCTAAGTGTATGACCTAGTTCTAACAAGATAGTTCTAATTTTTGAACTAGTTCAGCAATTGAGATAGTTCTAGGCATGAGATAGTTCTAATTGCTGAATCAAATATAAACTATAGATTTTTTTAATATCTAAGTAAATAGGCATGATATATGGTATTTCCGATCACATAGGTTAGACGAGTTTTCTCAATGTGCAGTTGTGTACTTTAGGTATGCCTCGGAGAGTGGGGAGCAGACAGTCCTGGAGAGCATGAAGGAGTACCTGATCACGACGATCCAGCGGACGTTTGAAGTGGGCCTGGAGCAAGCAGAGTGCCTTTACAAAGAGTTGCTCCAGTGCACTTACAAGAAAAACCTGGTAATCTCACTTGTGTCTCACTACTATAAGTTTTACAATTTTATTTTTAATCTATTCAAAACAAACTTAATTTAGTTTTCCTTGGATTGAAGCATCCAAACTGTAAAAAGAAGCTTTATAATAAATGGGCGTGTTCAGCCGCAGTCACCGGTGACTAACCGGTTACCATAGTCCCAAATAGGCAAATCCACTTCTTCTTGAAAATGAACAATGTCCGATTACTTACTGAATCCACCATGAACACATCATATGTGAATGCTCAACAATGATCAGTAGGTGGTACACCCACCACTACTGTTCACTTATTACAGGTTGGTAGATTACCTACCGCTGACTGTGGCTGAACGCGCCCAATCTTTTGATAAGGTTTACCAACAAGATTATTTATTTTAAAATCTAATATATTTTATAATTGGCTTTGAACATTTTGGCTGGAATAATTTTTTCCTCCACCTAAATGATATTTACTTGTAGTCTGTGGGGCAGTTGGTAGCATAGTCGGCCTCGGAACCATGGCCTCGAAGCATTACAGGTTCGAGACCCGAGCTTGTTGCATACTTTTAGCAGTACTGTTCACCCTTGTTCTGTACCGGCTTACTCTTTGTCTTTGCTTGATAACATCCACGTACAGATCAACAGTCTATGTGGGCGGGGCAATGGCAAGGTGAAAAAGAGGTCGCAACCCTCTTTTCAATAAAACAAAGAACAAACAAAATAAAGAAAACTGTGCCTAATTTGTTTCATGGCAAGTAATCTAGTTTCTGAAATCGTTAACAAATCAGTCTCCAGTTATGTTTTATTCCTCTTAAACATTGTTTTCTAAACTTTTTGAACTGACGATCCAGTTTTGTTCTTCAAATTTCCTCTTGACTCATTAGTAATGTAAATAGTGAACTTATATATTAAATCCTACAAAAAAATCTCTATTCTAAAACAAAGTGAACCAAATAAAGTTGATATTAATGAAGTTACAATTTGCTTATGGCTAAGTTCAAGTATCTGAATGCTAAGAAAAACATAAGACAAAGATTTTGGATTAACCAATGTAAATTGATAAGTGTGCAAAAAAAATTATCTAAATGTATATTGAGTACAAAACTAAATAATAATTTTAAAATAGTTTTTGTTTTTTTCCTACTCGTAATGCTGTTTTACTTCAACACGAGATCAGTGCTGATTGAGAGTGAAAAAGCTACTGTGTAGCTCTTACGCACAGTCAATACCCACACTTTGCGAACCACTGCTCTGGATAGTTAGGAGTTAGCCAGTTAATTAGTCAGTTTGAGAAGTGTCTTAGTTGATAGAGCTTCATGAGTCACATACATGTTTGTCAAGTATAAACTGATTCCCAGTCCTCAGTATGTTAGTTTTGACCGGTATTTCCTATCGCAGATCACGGTGTTCAGGATCAGTGACCGCCAGGAGGGCAGCAAGTCGCAGGAGCTGGACCAGACAATCCTCACGGCGCTGTTCAAGTCGCAGCACCTCTCGCCCTCCGAGCAGCTCAGCCTCGCGCTCACGTGGAACCGCGTGGACATCGCACGCTCCGAGATCTTTGTGTACGGCCAGGAGTGGCCTGCAGGTACTGCAATCTGCAGCTTACAAACATACAGGCGTAATTTTGTATATAGGTCACAAGTGGGTACGAGTTTCATATCTGATCTTCTGCCGTTCGTTCCTATAGCAGACGATTCAACATCTGATTTTCTAAGAAAACAATATCGAACGATCTACCGATAGTCGAAGTTCGATGTACTGCTTGTTGGTCGAAACTTGCCATCCGGATTCCATTGTATTTCATATCAATTGTTTTGTTTATCTATGAAAATATATTTATCGATAGTATTTCATTACAAGATGGACGATGATTAGAAATAAGGTAATTTGGGTTTAGTTAGTTGAATATAGTAAAGTTTTAGTTAAGTTTTTAATCTATGTTTGGTTTAATATTAGTTGTATTATATTTACGTTTTGTATGTTTTATTGTTCGTGAGAGAATCGAATAATATAATTGACAGTGGTTTCGGTTATTGTTTGTTATCAAAGATTCTTCATTACTGACAATTGTTGAAACAGTTCATCGGTTGAGTTAAACACAATAGGTTGATAGTTGATATTGGATAACCAAATCCTGAACTGAGTACCGAAAACAAAACTGATCTTTGCCCATTTTAAATCCTATTGAGAAGTTCAGTTATCAAACATAAGCATTAAAGGTAAACAATCAACGGTAAACATAACCTAGAAGATCAGATATGAAACTCGTACCCACAAGTGGCCAACAGGTACAGCTCAGGGTAGCTGCATCTAAACTGCAATCTGCAACTAACAAACAGGCAGATGTAATTCTTTACTCAGGTAACAAGTGGCCAGCAGGTATGGGTTAGGATAGAGGCATCTGAACTGCAATCTACAACTAACAAACATTCTGGTGTAATTCTGTACTTAAGTTGCAATAGGATGTTCTGCTACAAAATTTTTCAGTTAAGCTTCTGTATAGGGTGTTGATGCTGGTTTTGCACTTAATTTTGTCTTGCTAAATAATACTTAATATGTATTTAAGTTAATGGTTTAATTAATTTTTTTATCAGTTTGTGTTAGAATTAATTGTACACTCCATACTATTTTTTGATATAAATCAATTAAGTTAAAGTTTTTGAAGTCTTCTTTCATTAGCCTCTATAATAGTAACATTTTCAATCACAAAAAAATATATGATCCAAATTAACTTCACCTGAAGGAGTACCTAGTAAATTTGAATAAGGCATCACTCTCTCAAAGTGAAATATTTTACTAATCACTTTTACTTCTGGTAATAACAATATCAACTTACATTTTTATTAACAGGAGCTTTGGATGAAGCGATGATGCAGGCGCTAGAACACGACAGGATAGATTTTGTCAAGTTACTACTGGAAAATGGAGTCAGTATGCGAAAGTTCCTCACTATTCCAAGGCTAGAAGAGCTCTACAATACGGTAATTACTTATTGCTCTTCTTATTAAAAATTACAGCAATCATAGTTTTTGAACCATGATTATTGTAAGTCTATTGCTTTAAAAGCACAGAACTTTGCTCTTGTTATTTTCTCTAAGCTTATATTATGTTTATCTTGCTTCAAAATGCACAGAAAAGGTATGATCAAATACTTGTGGCATTTTTTTCACGGCCTTTCTATTAAATACTGTTTTAACTTAGTTTCTATCTTTTCTTAACAAACTCAACCAAGTACATAGTGAAGTACCCTCTGAATCACTTCACATTTTTTTCAAAGACCAGGATCTTTCGACAATATCAACAGGTAATTTATCACCCCATCTTTTTAAAACAAATAATTAAAATCTCTTTTGCATGCATAAACTAAATGAAAGAAATTAAAATGATAACTGGAACAATATATATTCCGAAATGAATTGCTTTTATATTATATTTTTATCTAAAAAGCACTTGAAGCTAACATTTTAACATTTTTCATAAATGAATTCACGTGTACAATCCATAGTTTTACTAGAAAACTTTAGTTGACCAATTTAAAGGTTAGATCGCTGTTTGATTTTTGCTATTACAAATTTAAAAAGTTAAGTATTAATTCATCTTCATTACTAGTTTCCAAATACTGTGCCCTATTTTTCAAAGAACAATATTGCTCCAGTTTATAAAATTGCTCTATATTAAAATGTATGTAACTATTTTAAAATTTTTAGGCATTGAAAAATCAGTCAGCTCCTCTCCACGGTTGTCAAGGTTCTTCATGGGTAAATTGGTTTTTGTTTATTTCTGCTTCTGTCGCATCGGCACTGTATGGATTTGCTGATTGCCCTTCTTATGTAATATCATAAACTCATATGAGCAGAATAAACCATGACTATAATGATATTTACACATGTACCGCTTTACTAGAGGTCCTGCCCATAAGTGGAATCGAATTATTTTTTACTAACCTTACAATTGAGTGGATTGAACTCACAAAGTGGGTGGCACCTTTTTGCTTTTTAATTTTATTCATTAAATATCTATGATGGACATTATTCTGTTTAATTTATTTAGAATTTTTAGCTCAGGTATTTTAGCATGGTATTCAACATAGGCGACGCAAGTAGACATGTAAAATAGAGTACTGTTAGGTAATTTGGATAGTATGGTTTTATATTTATTGTTTGTAGATATGTGAACACTTTTATTTCTTTATATTAGTTTTATCATTTGTGAAATATTTGTTGGATTTGTTTTTACTGAGTAATTAACTAATCTTGATATAGTAATAGATGCAATATTCCTTTCTTCTTTTCTTAGTTGACAATATCAGCTGTGATTAAAATTTTTCTTGAAAGGATGTTGTACTGGACATCTAAAGGTTATTGTTATCGTATACAATACCTATGCAATTCTGTCGTTTATAAATAAGCAGCTCCTTTTAAAAAGAAAGATATTGCGGCAGACATTTTTTGGTAGCTCAAAACTAATTATTTGCATATACTAACATTTTGGGTGGTATTATTTATCAAAAATTTCAAAATGCACTTGCACTAATCTTTTACTAACATCAATCAAGGTGGTGGTTTTGACTAATACTTCAAGATTTGGTTGTTAGGCTAAACTTTAGAATCTGTCTCTACAGTTAAAATCGATGTTTAAAGTCTATATCTTTCCATTTGATACAAATTATTAAACTACTTCAAAAATATATGTGCTATTGTTATTAATGCATAAATTATTGTAAATACATCTTTCATATCATTTTTAACAGATTTCTTGAAATGCCGATTCCAGTCAATTCAAATTCTTTGAATCCCATTACAATTAGAGAAACTAATCCAAGAGTACATTCAAGGATCACAAACATTTGGATTGTTAGCGGATTCAGTTTTATTAAAGACAGTGTTTCATTTGAAGATATTGAAGTACTGGAACTATAACAAGCAAAAAGTTCTTGACCCCTTGATTCTTCCCTTTCCTATAAGGGATTTGTCTATGTGAATAGTTAGTTAATTTTCTAGAGTTCCAATTTGTTTATCTCTTATTTTTTAATGAACCAAATAAAAACCTTCAACACATTGCATTAGTTGAACAAATTTATTTAAATTTAGATTTTTAATGATTAGCTTTGTGGAAGTATTTGGTTCTTTAAGAATGTTTTAAAGAATGACTAGGCAAAAGAACATGACATTTGGGCCAAAACTTTGCCTATAATTACCGTACAATACGTGTGATCGTCATACACGGCAAATTTCCTTCCGCCGATTACGCATCGTGGTCTTTATCGCTTAATCGGCATCAAACATATCAGTATTACAGTAATTTAAAAAAATTCACTTTTGTCCATTACATGTGATCGTCTCTCATGGCAAAATTACTAAGACTGATCACATGCAATCGTCTTTTTGCAGCCAAGTTGCTTTCTCGCTGATCTTTTGCGATCTTCTTTAATGGCAGAAAAAGGTCATGGAACACCGTTCCGCAGCGTTCTGTCGCAAATCAACTACTGATTATAGGAATGTGATTTTGCGATGATTCTAGGAAAGTGATACATAGTGGAGATGGTTATATTTGGGTGTTTAACCACCGTGGATGTATAGATGTAAAATCCCTAAGAAAAGGCATATGTTTCGAAAGTTCAAAAATGTCGTTGGGTAAAATTATGAAGATAACTTATTTGTGAAACCATTATCCTACACAGTAATTTGAGTCACATTCTGGCTAACTGAAATGTTTTATTTAAATTAAACTCGTTTATTTTAATTGTAACGATTTTTCTATTTAATATGCTATTTTGCTATATAACTACTGTATATGACTCATGCAGATAAATATCAATACTTAAAATTACCATTTGGATTTTATAATCAAAGTTATAGTGATTGCAGTAATGACAGTTGAAAATATTGAAAGAATATTTATTTTAAACATTAATTTTAACAATGGAGACGGATTCTAAAGTTTCACCGCTTGTTCAAAACAAAGTATAGATCTCACAAAAAAGTTGTTATTTATTTATTTATCAATCAATAGCTTACTCCAACAAAGTACCGATTTATATTTACATAAGATTACTTTTTTAATATTGAGAACTTATCACAGTTACTGACCTTGTAAAGGTAATGGAATTGTTAATTTACTCTCTTGAAAAATTGAAACTACTAATTTGTATTGATCTGTTCTATTTATCCTTTCTATGTACTATCAAGACCTTTACCTGTAGTTGATGTCTTGATGATTCATACCTGTTCTGAGAATTGAATCATATTTAGTTTGATGAGATCAGATTACTATTTATCTATCATTGTTTGCATTTTATGTAATAGTGTTTAATGTAATAAAAATTTTGCCACCGAGGGTTTCAATGACCTTTGCAATTATGATCTAAAGCTTCACTTTTAAAAGTTCATGTGTGCATTCATGGGTATCAAGATCAAGTGATTCTTTTCCTATCAATGAACCACATGCAAGCTAGATACAAACATTCTGTCGACACATTCTATTAGGCAATTTATATTAAGATAATTTTATTTTGTTTTGCATTTATTTGTTATTCAGGATATTTTGTCTGTGATGGACAGGAATTTTCGGTTACCTTGGAATTTGACAGATGTATTAAGAATCATGGATTTGTACTGGTTATAATCCACCCATGTTATTATAACAGAGTTGAAACCTACCCCACAAGGAATCTTTAGTATAGGCTGACATTGTCAGTGCAGTATCCCCTTCAACGGATTACACAAGGTCATCATTCCATAATCTTCTATTGAGATATTATTTTGATTAATTATAAAAGTTCATTTGTTAAAGAAAATATTAAGTCTTAAAATGAATGGAAAGTTTATTTTACTTTGCTCTTTAATGTAATGGTATGAAAACTTTACAGTAAGTGTTATTGTAAATATAATAAAATAAATTCTGCTTGCAGAAAAAGCTGGCTGCTCCTAAGTTATATGCTTTCAATTGTTGCATATTACTGCAAATTACTGCGAAGCATTGTTCCGCATTATTGCTTATTACTAAAATGTTGGTGTATTTTTATTTCCAGACTAGAACTAGAAAGAATCTGCAATTTTTATTTTCCATTTCATGGCTGACTGTTGAATTTATAAAGTTTTATAATGATTGCTACGTTATGTACTGTTATTCTGATAGTCAATGTATGGAATAAATGCAACACAGTTGAGATTATGTGTCATGCATATTCTAAAACTTTCAAAAGCTTATCGCAGTGTTTATAATAATATGCCCCAGCCTTGATTTTAAATTTTCTGAATTCTCTGGTTTATATCCCAGGCCCTAGTCTGGATTCTTTGATTATTTATTTGTAAATATTATAATTTTTTTATATTTTGAAAACCTTCAGTACTTGTGAAATTTTATTTAAAATGCTGCGCAAAAATAAAAATGTTCAGTTGCATTTACTCTATAATTATATAACATTTTTAAAAGGTATTAGGTATAGTATTTTAATAGTTCTCTGAATGATGTAGTTTGTTTTTGCATAATGACTTTTACCTTAGTTCGTTTTCCCAAAGAGATTCAACTGGTTTCCTATGTTGTTCTATAAATGGTATGTATGTTAAATATTGAAATTTTCAGAAACAAGGACCAACAAACACGCTTGGTTATATCCTGAGGGATGTCAGGCCTCACATTCCTCGTGGATATGTTTATACACTTCACGACATCGGACTAGTCATTAACAAGCTGATGGGTGGGGCTTACAGGTAGGCGCTACTAGTATGGTAAATCTTGAGGCTATTTTACTAAACTTTTTATGGGTTCCCCTTTGTGATCAAGGATTTTTTTTTAGAAAAAGAAACTGTATACTATCATTATACATCTCAACTTTATCAGATGTCTATTTTGGATTTAGTTTAGATTGAAGTTGATATAAATATAATTTGTTCACCATAACATTTTACCTCAATATCATGTTCAGCGTTTTTTATTCCATGCAACATTCCATGCAAGTTTTGATTCAAACCAGATTATTAAATCGCAGAATTTTATAATAAGTTTTATGATTGAGAATTTTTTCAGATAAGATGTTCAAATTGTTTATTTTTCATTTTCAAAACCCTAATTTTTAAAGATTCGTTTTGAATTTCAATTTTAATTCATGTTCTAATGATTTATAGCATTTGAGTGAACCAGTGGAACCTCTCTTCTTTAGCCGTCATGGATAGCCTACATTCTAATCATACTTTAAAAAGCATAATTTTTTAAACTTTAAGGACAGTTTAAACATAAGGTTAATGAATTCGGCTTTTAATTTTTTTCAGAGCTCATTATACTCGAAGAAAGTTCCGACTGATTTATGCCAAAGTAATGAAAAAATCCCCTCATGTTCACCGCAACAGTGCATCTTTCATTAGATACTATGGAAATGCTAACCTTACACTGAGTCTTCTTGCGGAAACGTTACCAGCCTCCAAAGAAATGCCATTGTTTGACTACCCATTCAATGAACTAATGGTGAGTTAAATGAACAACTTTGATTTTTTAAATATTCTAAATTTTTTTATTAAGATTATGTAAAGCTTTCTTAGGCATTTATAAAAATGTAACAGCCAGAATAGTGTGTACAACTTTTGATCTGCCTCCTAACTACTTCATATCTTGAGCAATCTTTTTATATAAATTGGAAGTTGTAGTTGTTTCTATTTAATTATTTACAATTCTTGAATAAGACTTTGACAGAGAGAATTGATGCAAGCTATTCAGTGTCGTTCATGCAGAGTATGGATATAGTAGTTTGCAGAAAACCTCATAGATGGCAGCACTGATTGGAGAAACTCAACTACATTACCTACTCAATGCGTTGTGTTCAATCAAAGCTCAATCCCATATTTACTGTGCAGTACAAACCTTTAGAGATACTGTCATCCTGTCCCTTTTTCTGTGTAATTTGTTGTGTGTTTATAACAAGTATAGTGAATAATTATATTGTTACCATTATCTCATCTGGATAACACTTCTCAATGTACCATTTGGAATACATGGCCCACAGGGATTGTTGAATACAGCATTCAGTAATTCAATCATTTGATAAACAATTAAAACTAACTGTACCGTGTTCTACTCAGTGGTGTTATTGCAAACTAGCATCAGTATTTGCTTATCACCCAATTGTGATCATGATACTTTTAGCTATGGAAGTAAATTTTCTGAGCACTGGCCTTGTCCTTGTCTCCAACTTTAACCATCCAAGGAAATGTTCAGTAATGACAGAGTGAACTAATGACAGTAAATTTTCTCACATGTTGTTATTTCTTTCAATGCAAAGTGCAGATATTCAAATTGTTGACACTGTTAAAAACATCTCAATAAAAAAAAAAAATTAAATCACTTCTTTATCTAGTGCCAGGGTTTTTGGATAATCGTTTAAACGTAATAAATGTTTGTTCATCCTCTTACGAGAACAATGTGTATACCTAGTATAACGCTGAGAATTATTCTGCCTGATGTTTGTCAGATCTGGGCAGTGCTGACCAAGCGCCAGGAGATGGCGCTGCTGATGTGGCAGCACGGGGAGGAGGCCCTGGCCAAGTCCCTGGTCGCCTGCAAGCTCTACAAGGCGATGGCTCACGAGGCGGCGGAAGACGACCTGGAGACAGAGATCTACGAGGAGCTCCGCAACTACGGCAAGGAGTTTGAAAACATTGGTTCGTATAATGAGAAGTTTTAGTGTTATTTCCATCTGACTGGCTCTTTGGAATAATGTTAAAAATAAATTAGTCCACTAAAAAGAGCTTTCTCAGATTTTTTATGATTTTTTAATCATTAGGCAATTTAAGAATATAAAAAAGTATTATTTAACCATATTTTTTTTTGGGTACAAAATATCTCCATATTTTATTGTTTGTACTAACTAAAATTCTTGATGTCAGAGCCTCTGTTGACTTGGCATTACTGTAGAAGAGTTCCAACATTGTCATCATTTAGTTTATGACAACTTAAATCTATTATGGCTCTTAAATCAACAACTCAGAAAAGTACCTTCTAAAAACAAATCCTTTCTCCAGCAATCATGTGGTATTATTTTCAGTACGTCTAGAGTGATCCACTTCACAATTTTGTATTGAAGACAAGTATTTGAAATGCACATTTATTTTGTCATGAGAAATACACTTAACCCACATAACCCAATAGAAGCATTCAAAGGATAATGTACTAAAATGGATATGTACTGTTAACTGTTTATAGTTGAGTATACTTCACAGCTCAAAATGTGCATTACAGAGTGCGCTCCACGAAAAAAACCTGGCATAATATGTAAACGTCAAATCAAAATGTTGTACTTCACAAATAAGCTTCAAAGTCTTAAACCTTAATTTCTATCTCAATACACCTGGATACAATCACGTAAAGGGAATCTAATATGTTAACTATTATAGGATAAGGAGTAAAACCCTCATTACTGTTGCAGCCCTCGACCTGTTGGACTACTGTTACCGCCAGGACGACGACCAGACGCAGCAGCTGCTGACCTGCGAGCTACACAACTGGAGCGGGCAGACGTGCCTGTCGCTGGCCGTGGCAGCCAACCACCGACCCCTGCTGGCCCACCCCTGCAGCCAGATCATACTGGCCGACCTGTGGATGGGTGGCCTGCGCACCCGCAAGAACACCAACCTCAAGGTAACTATAGCAGACTGAGAGCTACACAACTGGAGCGGCCAGACATGTCTGTCGCTGGCCGTGGCAGTCAACCACCGACCCCTGCTGGCCCACCCCTGCAGCCAGATCATACTGGCCGACCTGTGGATGCGTGGCCTGCGCACCCGCAAGAACACCAACCTCAAGGTAACTATAGCAGACTGAGAGCTACACAACTGGAGCGGCCAGACGTGCCTGTCGCTGGCCGTGGCAGTCAACCACCGACCCGTGCTGGCCCACCCCTGCAGCCAGATCATACTGGCCGACCTGTGGATGCGTGGCCTGCGCACCCGCAAGAACACCAACCTCAAGGTAACTATAGCAGACTGAGAGCTACACAACTGGAGCGGCCAGACGTGCCTGTCGCTGGCCATGGCAGCCAACCACTGACCCCTGCTGGCCCACCCCTGCAGCCAGATCATACTGGCCGACCTGTGGATGCGTGGCCTGCGCACCCGCAAGAACACCAACCTCAAGGTAACTATAGCAGACTGAGAGCTACACAACTGGAGCGGCCAGACGTGCCTGTCGCTGGCCATGGCAGCCAACCACTGACCCCTGCTGGCCCACCCCTGCAGCCAGATCATACTGGCCGACCTGTGGATAGGTGGCCTGCGCACCCGCAAGAACACCAACCTCAAGGTAACTATAGCAGACTGAGAGCTACACAACTGGAGCGGCCAGACGTGCCTGTCGCTGGCCGTGGCAGTCAACCACCGACCCCTGCTGGCCCACCCCTGCAGCCAGATCATACTGGCCGACCTGTGGATGGGTGGCCTGCGCACCCGCAAGAACACCAACCTCAAGGTAACTATAGCAGACTGAGAGCTACACAACTGGAGCGGCCAGACGTGCCTGTCGCTGGCCGTGGCAGCCAACCACCGACCCCTGCTGGCCCACCCCTGCAGCCAGATCATACTGGCCGACCTGTGGATGCGTGGCCTGCGCACCAGCAAGAACACCAACCTCAAGGTAACTATAGCAGACTGAGAGCTACACAACTGGAGCGGCCAGACATGTCTGTCGCTGGCCGTGGCAGTCAACCACCGACCCCTGCTGGCCCACCCCTCCAGCCAGATCATACTGGCCAACCTGTGGATGCGTGGTCTGCGCACCCGCAAGAACACCAACTTCAAGGTAACTACAGCAGACTGAGAGCTACACAACTGGAGCGGCCAGATGTACCTGTCGCTGGCCATGGCAGCCAACCACTGACCCCTGCTGGCCCACCCCTGCAGCCAGATCATACTGGCCGACCTGTGGATGGGTGGCCTGCGCACCCGCAAGAACACCAACCTCAAGGTAACTATAGCAGACTGAGAGCTACACAACTGGAGCGGCCAGACGTGCCTGTCGCTGGTCGTGGCAGTCAACCACCGACCCCTGCTGGCCCACCCCTGCAGCCAGATCATACTGGCCGACCTGTGGATGGGTGGCCTGCGCACCCGCAAGAACACCAACCTCAAGGTAACTATAGCAGACTGAGAGCTACACAACTGGAGCGGCCAGACGTGCCTGTCGCTGGCCGTGGCAGTCAACCACCGACCCCTGCTGGCCCACCCCTGCAGCCAGATCATACTGGCCGACCTGTGGATGGGTGGCCTGCGCACCCGCAAGAACACCAACCTCAAGGTAACTATAGCAGACTGAGAGCTACACAACTGGAGCGGCCAGACGTGCCTGTCGCTGGCCGTGGCAGCCAACCACCGACCCCTGCTGGCCCACCCCTGCAGCCAGATCATACTGGCCGACCTGTGGATGGGTGGCCTGCGCACCCGCAAGAACACCAACCTCAAGGTAACTACAGCAGACTGAGAGCTACACAACTGGAGCGGCCAGATGTGCCTGTAGCTGGCCGTGGCAGCCAACCACCGACCCCTGCTGGCCCACCCCTGCAGCCAGATCATACTGGCCGACCTGTGGATGGGTGGCCTGCGCACCCGCAAGAACACCAACCTCAAGGTGATCAAATAGCTGACACACAAGTAATTGTTGAAATATATGGAGCAATGACCTGGCGAATAGAAGATAAATCATGAACAATCAGTCCTTTTAAAAATATTGCCCTAGTTGGATCATTTATTTACAGCATTCTATGTCTATAATATTTGAATTTAAGGATCCTGCAGTTAGCTTACAATTTTTTCTCAGTTCTTTGAGCAGCCAACATTTTGTTGGAAATGAAACATTTAAAATTTTGTTTGCAGATTTACTTGCCAGACTGAGGTACAAACTAACAAAAGAACCTTAGCCAAGTGAAGACAGTTAACAAAGCCAATCTTCAGGCCTCATATAAAGTATTTACTATCTCAGCTATGAAAAACTTAATAAAATCGTACTTTGATCTTTTAGAAGCTGACTTTACAGCTATGAATAAATTTTGTGATACTTACCCATCCTGAAATAAATTATTTACTACTAGCCGATTATAGTACATTCAAACTAACTTAGCTAGATGATATTGCTGCATGGAGGCTTTCTTTTTCGAAAGTCAGTGTCTTATGAATTTGTTATTTAAAATCAACTCGTGAACAGTAGTTTAACAAATTAATTGATTATTCTAGGTTGTAATTGGTCTGATAATGCCAATTTACATCAGCCAACTGGAGTTCAAGTCCAAAGAGGAGTTGCAGCTCATGCCTCAGACAGAGGAAGAACATCTGATTGGGCTGGAAGAAGAAAACGAAAGTGTGGATAACGGTAAAAATAACGATCGTGACCGAGAAAGGGGGACAGAAGCCGACGTGGAAGTGAGTACAAAAATATTCTTTTCTGACTCTGTACAAACTCTTTTGTGTGTGAGGGTGGCTGGCGTTTTGGTGTGACTCGCACTAACCCGGTCATCTGCATTCAAAGCATTAACTAAGAATCAGTCCTTCTACTATCAACATCTACAGTTTAATATAATTGAAATATACATAAAAAATAGTCAGAAACGAAAACTAAATCAAGCTGATAGTTTAAACAACAATCTTGTCTTATAACAGTTATTTCCTTTTAAATTTGGCTTACATTGAAACACACTTTAATACTTCGGTACTTAAACAAATGTTATTATAACTACGTAATGGAATTTCTGGCTTAAATAAGGACTAAATAAATATACATATATAAAAAAAACATGAAATGACAGTAATTGTATATTTCTTATGTTGAGGAAAATAATTCTTTACCATGTCCAACGCTGCATTTTTATCTGTGAAAGCTGTCGTTTGAGAAGTGAGCCTTAAAAATAATTTTCTCTTATTTTACTTTGGATAGTTTCCTTTCCTTTAATAGTGTTTACAGAATAACAGAAGCAATCCAAACAAATAACGTTGTCAGCGTTTTGACATGCATAGAGTGGAAATAGTTATTTGTTATTTGAGCATCTAGGGACCAATTAAAGTGCAACTTTATCTCCCCGAGTGAAACAGAAACAGTTTTCCCTAGGTAGAAGAAGTACTTTAATCCCTTAATGCACACAACATTTTTCCTCCACCTACACCAACAACAATAACTATGACAATATAGTTTTACCTTCTTATGATCCTTTGCTCCAACAACCTTGATTAGGATCACATATAAATAAATTATACAAGGTTCTAGCAGAACCCGTGGCTTCGCTCATGATAAAAATTAAACATAAAGTGTTATTCTTGAATAATATAGTTTTGGTTTTCCGTTCATTCTTCTTGTTGTAAAATCTACTTCTTAACATGTCAAATGTACTTTCAAAAAACAAATATTTTTAGAAATTTGCTTAGTTTGCAGGTGTGCTGCGACGGAGTTATTCTATTCTTGCCTAAAGAGCCAGTCTGTACTAAAAACCCAACCTTATCCAGTGTCCCAACAACAAAGCCCCAAAGGGTGTTGCTGCCCTGAGTAGCCTCATGCCCAATATCGGCGGTGCTCCCTCTTTTAAGTATCATTTGCTTGCGTCGGCTGTCAGTCGATCTTGCTATGAGGTGGAGGGGATTGCTCTTCCATACTCGAGAAGTGAGTTCACCTAGCCTGGCCTACCCAAGTCAAAAGCTGAGAAGCATATATGGTCAACTCTGCTTACTGCACAGCACTTAAACTTGCCCTGATGATTATCATGGGGCACAACCTAAGGAGCAGTACCCTTGGCTTATTCGGCGGGGTGTTGAATGCTTCTATATATAGTATAGAGTGGCCCTTAGGTAGGACTGTATTATGTACCCCCGTCACAGAAGACCTGCTTATTAAAAAATCCTATTTTTTTCTTCATGAAGGTATATCTGTAAGTAGAACCGTAGAACATGGCTTGAAATTGCATTCATTGTCAAAGCCGTCCCGGCAAATTTGAAAGTGCCGTAGATAAAATAAGTAGTTTACAGTAGCACACTCTATCTCTTCAAATAACAGCTGTTATAAAGTTTAAGTCCTTCAAATAACTCTGGTCATTGATTTATTTTAAGTTATGTTCCTGATTGTTGGTTCAAAATTCTATGAAATTCCTTGCTTTTTACATGAGCTTTAATCTGTGGGAAATGAGTCCAACCAAAACCGATTTCAAACAAAGATCACCTGTTCAAGTATGCACATCATTATTTCTTTTATATTACGTAAAGAATATAATTGCTTAAGGCTGATAACGGAACTCTTTTGGACCTCGGGGGAGGAATCCATATGAGTTAGGACAAAATGGATGGCTCATAAACCTTCTTCTTGAAATTTTACATTAAGTTTATACCAAGTTTCATTGCAAACGGTCAACAGTTTTCAAGTCCATAAACTATATACATACCAACATCCTCTTTTATATATAGAGGTTTAGGCTATATATACGACCACTTTATTCACTCTTTCAAACTATTTCAAATATTAAAAAACACTAATTTTTTTACTGTGTCTTAATTTTTAAACTAATCCCCCAAAATATTGCAGGTTAGAAACAATCTTGTTCATAAAACAATCATTCAGCATAAACAAAACTCTAGATCATATTTTTATATTTAGTGTTGCCAACTTAATTCATGCTTAACAAGTATTACCTGAGTATTAAATGCATACGGTTTTGTGCTCTTCAATTGAAACACTTGAGTTCTTAAATGAAATTTTGGAGTACGCAAAATGAAAATCGATAGTGTTGCCATATTTTCTCTCTGTCCATTGCGGCATTGTCGGATTTCTTCCGACTAAAAGAGATTACTTCTAGTCCCATGGGAGAAAAAGTATATACTTTTAGTCCTGTGAGAGAAAATGTAAGCAAGTAAGTCCCATGAAGTATAAACTAGTACTTTATTGTTCTATTCCAGATTCTAAAAGACAACGTTAGATAGTAGGTGGAGGAAAATAAAATTTACGTAGACTAATAACATAAAGTAAAAACTGCACGGAGCATTTATAGTTACCAAACACAGCTCAGATTTCCATTTTTTTAATGGACAGATTTGTAAAGTACACATCCCAATACTCTAGTATAAAACTTTCTTGCCGATGCACAATTAATTTTTAAAACATGTAGTAAAAGCAAAAATGCAAGGTCCAGCCAATCATGTAATTTTTCATTGTATGGTGGCTACTGAATTCTCAGCAACTTATTTAGTGCTTAGATTTGTTCAAATCAAGCAAACGGACACTTATGCTTCTAATTTTTTTGTAAATAACTGGAAAATGGTGAGCTTCTGCTAAATCCTATAGGAATTATATTTTATAATCAAAATCAAATGTCAAAGAATTAATGAACACCTCAAACAGGTTTGAACCATTCATGCACGGCTTATCTAAATACTAATATTACTCTTAGTCCCAAAACCTTAAAAAACTGGTGAATGTTTTTTCAGAAAGAGGCATGATATTTTGGACCAGAGCTGCTAATTTTAATTTTATAGAAAGAACAAGGTTACTTTAAGTACAAAAAAATTAGTACAAAAAACAAAGATAATTGATTTGTTGATGAATGGATCTCCTTATCCTACTATAAGGAAAGTGTTTTTTTATATATTTTTTTCTGCGTTTTTATTCTTTATTTTGACTGATTTCGTATGTTCATTTATACCTCCCATATACACATTACAGATGTTTTACCGATTCAGGCTATTCTAATCGATCGATTTCCATAAGCAATATGGTATTTAACTTTAGATTCTCAAAAGAGTGTTACAATAACTTAAATTTTTTGACCTCTAATGATATATCTGAAGCCCTTGAGAGGTATAGTTAGTGTATTATCTGTTCTCAAAGATCACTAAGTTTGGATTTTTGTTAGACATGTGGATCAACTTGCTCATTGACAAACATGAATAAAAACAACAACAAGGTGGTTTGTTTGGGTAGTGATGGCAATCATTTGTCATTACATTCCGTTTTTGCTCCTTGGTAGCTAAACAAACCCGACTGAAATCATACCTTACTAGTGAGCCTGTTGATATCTATCAATATATATGTTCTATATCATTAGGAATAATTCTAATAAGTGGTTTGCACTGTAATCCAGCAACTTGGAGGCCTTGAATTGTTGATAGTTATAAGCGATGGCTCGTGGATGCAGTATTCCTTAATTAATGTCCGCACTGGTGAATACTAAGTACCAGTCACAAATTTGTAATTAATTGGTAAAATTGTGGTTCGGATCCCATGTTAAACTGTAGGTCTCTTAGTTGCCATTGGCTGTTGGGCCATTAATAATAGTACTGCCTAAGTAAAATGCCGGCCTTGGTAAGTAACAAGATACAAGATCACTCCACAGTCGTCGTACACTCATCTGTCATTCATACTTGACCTAAATTATCTACCTGGGTAGGTCATTATATATAAAAAAGTATAGTTATAACGGTACAGCATTTGATCTTTCCTAAGTAAGCTTGTTCTTTCTGTAAAATAACCTGAAAGGTCATTTTAAGGAAGAAGGTTCACTTTTCACATGACAGTTTTGAATGGAAATGCAGCAAGGTCCAGCAGGCTGAGGCTAAGTCATGTTTGTGTGTTGTCAGAAGGCCAACAAGCGTATGAGTGTTCGCAGCAAGTCTTCCAGCCAGCAGTTTGGCATCAAGGTATTCATTGTTCTCGTTCGCTTCTCTCGCTTAATGCACATAACCTAACCATTGTCGCTTGATGTTTCTCTCAAGGTGATGCCGTTAATGTACTAACACTCATCCTCCATTGGTCTATAATTGTTACTCTTTAATCTTCAAGTCGTGTATTTTAAAGTGGTTCTTGTACTGATTTTGGTATTTTTTTGTAATTTTTATAATTATTGATTTAATGAAGAGTCATTGTAAAATTACTTGATCATGAATACAAGTTGCATTTTTAACTTTGATAAACACAGTGTATAAAATTAACACATTTTTTTTATTTTTTGTTTTTCTATGCCAAAAACGTGTTCATTAATTTGCAGGAAAAACCTCAAAATCTTGACCATTTGTTTAAAAGATGTCATTAATTTTCAGAGATATATTATGTTGCTTTCCAATATTTCTGTAAAATATATTCATAGTGGTCTGATTTGGTTGGAATTCCAACGTATTCTTTGCTTTGGCAAGGCAATATTAAGCAAATTCAGCCAGCTGAAGAGCCCCCAGGGAAGAGTACCTGAAATGTAAACTTTGACTCTATTGTCCACAACTGAAACATAAAAATATTTTTTGCTCTAATCAAAAATGTTACATTGTATTATTTGTTCTACTGGGAAGATTTTGTGAGTTTATTAGTATTATATACTATTGAGACTTTAGTTAAATTTAGTACACGATTCTGTTCAAGGGTAGCTGTCAAAGTTTTGTTCAACTCTCTTGAAAAGAATCTTCGTCTTTCTTTTAATGAGCAAATATTTATTTGTTTATTAACCACAAAAATACGGACATGTTGAAACCTTTGCATTAATTGAACATCTTATTATATTATGTTAGTACATAGTACCTAAACATTTAAATTATGAAATACATAAGAGAGTCTACTAAATGTTCTTATTTTGTAAACCCTACTTTTCAAGTTCTACTCTACTTGTCAAAAAGGCTGATTTCCTGATGTTTCCAATTTATATTCCTATACTCCAACTTTTATAAATGTTGTGTCTTTGTGGTGAAGTGTTGTGTTGTACTTTTTGTTTCAGTATTTTTATACATTGTTTATATCTGTTGTGTAAGTCCAAGCTTAACAAATGGTTTAGGTTATTATTTATTGCATTTTTTATTTTTTTCCAAAGACACAAAATTATATATTATTTTCCTAATGGAAGTACCTCTTAAATCAATGTGTTCAGGCTCTCAGACATTTATAAAAAGTCATATTTGGTTTTTATTGAGAATATGTTGCAATAAATATTTTACTACTTAAAAAAATATTTAGCTCTTTCAGTCTGAAATAGAAAATGAAATTAGTTCAATAGTTCGTTTGACATGTTCACTGTGGTGCCTTTAAGGGTGACTGATGCGGAGCTCGGCAACGTGCGCCAAAGAACTGAAATTTCAGTTCACGGAAATTCAGCGTTGGAAGAAACTTTATGAGTTTATGTACCTTGTGCTCAAGAGACAAAATTTCTCTGATCTGTATTGCTTTAGAACAAAGTAAAATAAAGTTTAGCTGGTCTCCGGTAGGAAGCAGCACCACTCAGACAACTGAGGCCATCAATTTTGCCAATTGGGGGGAAAACGATTGACCAATATGCATCTAGGGAGCCTTAATTAGGCAGGTAAATTGCGGTAAGTTTTAGAACCAACCTAAACAGGATACAAGAACAACAGGTATCCAAAACCGGGAAAAAATATTTGCCAACTATTCTGGCTTTATAGTAAGTGAATAAAATTGGCATGGATGCAGCGCCATATGGCACCCTTCCGAACCCGTCGAAATCCCGCCAAGTGCCACATGCGCTTTCCACAGTGAACACGTTAAATCGTTTTGCTGCCAGTAAATGAAAACTCATTCAATCTGGTCTACTTTTAGAATTTTTTGTTTAATGGACGACCTCTTCCTCCGAATTTCCTTAAATGCCTTTAAAACTTTGTTAAGAAATATTTTGGAATAAATTTGTTTTGAAACTATTGTTATACACCGTGTCCCAAAAAAAAACTGATAGATTTCAAAACCTAACTAAACCTGTTCATGCAAACTATAGCCAATTTTGCAGGTTATCATATGATAACAGAACTCATTAAGTTTATTTAGATGTTATTTTGTTAAAATCTGCTGATTCACTGCCGTTACTCAGAGCTTTAAACATAAAACTTTAACCTAAAATAAAGAATTGTACTAAACAGTCGGATAAGCTGAGATTATTAGAGCTAGGACCTATCATCGTGTGATTTTTAAAAACATTTGTAAACATCATAAATTTAAACACAAAATCTTAAATTTAGTCCCACAAACTGAAAAAAAACAAAGTGACACGTACTTGAATTGTTGGGGCCAGCGTGTTGGACCTGCCATGCATGGCTGATTCTTTATTTTAAGTGACATTTTTAATTGTAACACTATGAGCAACAACATTGAATCGACGAAAGTTACTAATGGCGTTGGAAGAAACTTTTATGAGTTTATGTACCTTGTGGTCACCTCCAGAATTGGTGAAAAAAGGGTCACCACGTTTGCCTAAAAGGGTTTTACTGGGTTTTGAAATTGATAATTTTTTTTGGGGACTTGGTGTATTCTCAACGATTAAAAATAGAGTGAGAGATATGGATTTTTAGTTACAGTGATGGTCCATCACTGTTGGAATTTAAAAAAATCAATATACCATTTAATGGTAGATTTACAATCCTCTCCTAGTTTTGCTTTGCTGAAATTAGTATTGGTGTCTAAAATGTCTTTCTCTGTTCAAAAAGCCTTTTTCTAGATAATGGTAAAGATCCATTTACGTTTATGTCTGCTACGTTAATTACTGCTTATTCTCATTGTTACAATAGATGTTATTGTCAAATAACCACCATAAGAATATCTTCCAAATTTTAATTTGTTATTAAAGAAATTAGAGTTTAATAAACCTGTAGACTACAGTATTTCATATTAAAAACATTTTCATTCCTTTTTTATTTTACTGGAAAAAAACTCATTTTAGTTGTCAATAATCATAGTTCTGTGCCAAACTTGCATTTGCAACGATTTTTACATACCTTCCTAAATAAAAATAACTAAACCTATGTGGTAGTATACTAGTCATGTTGTGTTTACCTATATAATAATTTAGAATCGGTCATGAAATTTTAGTAGATGTTCTTATTTCCACAATATATTAATTTATTATAATAATTTGTATAGAGTTCTTGATGTTTATAATGCTCAAACTGATTCTTATATTGTTATTTAGGATTTAAGTAGAAATCATGAAGACAGATTACATTCTTTCATCCTTAAAATTATATTTTTTAAAATATTTTTAATGTATACATAGTATTTTATTGTTTTCGTCTTGGTTCTTATCTTTTTCTTATTGATTAAGAATCATTTCATAACGAGAGTGGAAAGTAGGTTTTGCATATTTGAGACTATATTTTTTAAGTGTGAGATTTATCAAATAATTCATATGGTCAAAAATATGCAAAACAATTTCATATATGTTTTGAATGGTATTTTTATTTTTCATTTCACAACAATGAAATCAGCTGTTTTGGTTTATGTGTTTATATCGGAAAAAGATAGTCAAAATTACTTTTCCGCAGGAAACATTATTTTCCTGCAGTGAGCAATGTAATTATGAATTTTCATAGGTAAAAACAAGAAAAACAGGTGATATCATAGTAGTGTAGTAATATTTGTTTTTATTTGAGTGAGCATGTTACATCCCGACCAGTGTTCCATTATTTATCAAATCTACTGTGTAATAAAACTTTCATTGTACATAAACAAGTTTTGCTCTTCCCTTCATCATGTGTAAGACTGATATACTTACCTGATGTCCAAACTTTTTTAAGTTTAACTTTTCCAGGCCCTGATTCAGCAAAGCGACATCCAGATCAAAGACACTGTAGTGACAGAGAACGGCAAGGTAGTTGCAGACAACGCGAGTGGCTCGGACAATGGCAGCCAGTTCTTTGCTCTTCCGCTCGACTACTACGACCTCAAACAAAATCGACCACTGAGATTGAAAAGGAAGTTCTACGAGTTTTACACAGCGCCAATCACAAAGTTTTGGGCCAACTCAGTAAGATATTTCTTCTTCTCAGTGACAACTCATCAAATGTGCAATAACGAATAATTTGTCTGTCTTATTCTTAAGACATAAGACACTCAAAAAACCGTTTTTAAATTCATATAACATTTTGGTAATTTGTTTATTTTAAAATACAAAAAAATATAGATTTACTTTAGAATAAAAATTGCTATTACCACAATATCACTATTTTTTGCGAAATGCTATCACTACTTTGAATTCAATGAAGATTTGATTCAATCAAGAGAATCACAGAATTAAGAATGCTGTTATAAAAGCAGTATTTAATTTTTTTTTATAAATTTCATGTATATTCTGCAAGTTTATTTCCTTTTTCCAAACCAAATTCTTTAACTTGGCAAGGATCATAATTTTTTCCAACTCTCTGTAGGCTTGTCATTAAATGGTAACATAAAAAATGTTTTCATTAGTTTTCAAGCCAATTTAACTTTAAACTTTGATTATAGATAGCATACATGATCTTCCTGCTGATATTCAGTTGGACTGTACTAGTCAAGATGGAGACCACTCCGTCGTGGCAAGAGCTGTACTGCATAGCCTACATCACCACTCTCGGCTGTGAAAAGATCAGGGAGATCATATCATCAGAGCCTGTCGCCATCAGGTAGGTTGATCAAGTTTTCTAATCAAAACATTTTGTTTATGCTTCATTAAAATCTTCCTGAATTATTTTCTGACTGCTCATGAAACATATCTGGTCTTGTTGATGGTTCCAATAGGTGTGTGGAATCACTAAAGGTCAGTTATTGATATTAAACCTAAAAATAATCCCGAAAATATGTAATAAATCCCAAGGTAAGTAGGTTTTACAGTCACTTACCTGGACAAAGGCCTTATTATTCCCACAGTTTTAGCTATTTCGTAAACTAGCAAAAGAAATATTAAGTAAAATAATGGAGGTCTAATTTTAATGACATGCAAACTGGACAGATAGACTTTTCAAGCCCAGTCTACATATACTAAAACCACCTCAAGGAGGCAATGAATATGTTCTTTTTTTCCTTGTTACTGTAAAACATCCAGTTATAATTTAAGTTAAAAGCCAATGAATTGACTTGGTTTAAGCCATTAATTGGTTTAAGATAATATAAACTGTATTTAACAAAAAATACAAGCCTCTAGGAGTGAACTGAGCCATCAATCTATTTGTGATCATACTTCTTTCAATGGTGTTTTACTTCTACGTACTGCCGGTGACCTCAGTGTTCCTCTCGCGTGTCCGCAGCCACAAGTTCGCCGTGTGGGCGTGGAACATGTGGAACCCGTGCGACGCGGCGGCCATCATCTTCTACCTCATCGGCCTCAGTCTGCGGCTCAAGCCGGCGTCCATGACCACCGGCCGCGTCATCTTCTGCGTGGACATCATCTACTGGTACCTGCGCATCCTCAACATCCTCGGCGTCAACAAGTATCTGGGTGTGTGAAAGTGAAGTAATGTGAGAAATTTTGGAGAAAATAATGTAAAGGATTATTTTTTACAGACTTTTGTTTAAATTTAGTATTTGGTTGGTGTCAGTTGACCCAACCAGCGACTATGACAGGAAAAATAGATAACAAGATGTAATATGCAATTATTTATAGTCAACAGTTTATAGCTAACACCTTTTTCAAACATTAGTAAAACTTTACAAAAAATATATACAATACATTATCAAGACCTAAAATGTAAATTTATGAGATAAGTAAAAATTTACAGTTTTTCTTAATCTAAATTTGGGGACCAATTTAAGATGACAGGGTTTTATTCTGTTTATTTTGCGTTGATTTAAAAACAATAAGTGCATTTAAAAATATACCAATCTGAACTAGATTGGGTGTATGGCAACTAATTTTTTACGTAACGTCTGTACTCTCTGAACTGCAAAACCGAGTACTAATCGTAATCCTGTACATGCCGGTAGCAAAAAATGCAGTTTTTGTAAAAGAAAGTTAATATAAAATATAAAAGATTTGGGATTGGCGTAGCAGTCCTCAATCTGGCAATTTTTAATAAAATTAATGGATTTTATTACAAACCTATTTATTTAAGTATCAGTACGAAATATAAAATAGCATTGTACAAAATTAAACAACCAATTATGATTGGTGTGATTGTCTGCAGGTCCGCTGGTGACGATGATGGGCAAGATGGTGAAGAACATGATCTACTTCGTGGTGCTGCTGCTGGTGGTGCTGATGAGCTTTGGCGTGTGTCATCAGTTACAAATGGTGTGGTTGTCTGCTGGTCCGCTGGTGACGATGATGGGCAAGATGGTGAAGAACATGATCTACTTCGTGGTGCTGCTGCTGGTGGTGCTGATGAGCTTCGGCGTGTGTCGTCAGTTACTATGGTGTGATTGTCCGCAGGTCCGCTGGTGACGATGATGGGCAAGATGGTGAAGAACATGATCTACTTCGTGGTGCTGCTACTGGTGGTGCTGATGAGCTTCGGCGTGTGTCGTCAGTTACTATGGTGTGATTGTCCGCAGGTCCGCTGGTGACGATGATGGGCAAGATGGTGAAGAACATGATCTACTTCGTGGTGCTGCTGCTGGTGGTGCTGATGAGCTTCGGTGTGTGTCGCCAGTTACAATGGTGTGGTTGTCTGCAGGTCCGCTGGTGACGATGATGGGCATGATGGTGAAGAACATGATCTACTTCGTGGTGCTGCTGCTGGTGGTGCTGATGAGCTTCGGCGTGTGTTGCTAGTTACAATGGTGTGGTTGGCTGCAGGTCCGCTGGTGACGATGATGGGCAAGATGGTGAAGAACATGATCTACTTCGTGGTGCTGCTGCTGGTGGTGCTGATGAGCTTCGGCGTGTGTCGTCAGGCCATCCTCAAGCCCGATGAGGACCCACAGTGGAGCATCGTGCGCGACATCTTCTTCCAGCCGTACTTCATGTTGTACGGAGAGGTGAGTCCAATATTGTTGGTGGTTCGTGTGAAACAAAATTACAATTTGGGTCAACCCGAGTCTGGACTGATGATGGGTTCTATGATTCTGAAATTTATGTCCAACGACTAAACAAAAATGAAAATTTGTTGACAAGGAAAGATTTTTTAGCATATTATAAAATAATAATGTTTTTACTGTGGCTCTAAATATAATTATATAAAAAGGTTAAATTACCTTATATCCGTCGTGTGATCCAATTAAATTAGTAGCAATAGCTACCACGTGGTTTTGAAACTTAAAGTTTCATCCTCAGGCCTGCAATACTTGAACGTAGCCCTCAATTTGAGGTCGTCACGAGTTCAAAATCACTAAACACTGACACTTAAACATTTATGAACAATCATTACGAACATTTAAAATATTCAAAAGATTTGGCCAAATCACTTTTAAACAACAGACCGGCACGGGCGAGAGTAGAGTCTAATTCTACGACCTCAAATTGAGGGCAACGTTCAAGTATTGCAGGCCTGAGGATGAAACTTTAAGTTTCGAAACCACGTGGTAGCTATTGCTACTAATTTAATTGGATCACACGACGGATATAAGGTAATTTAACCTTTTTATATAATTGAAATCTGTGATTCGGAGCCTACACAACAACATAATAAAGGCTAAATATAACCTAAAAAATCCAAAAAAAAGTTATCTCTTGAAATCTTGAGGATGTCTTTAGTGTCGTCATCGCTTGGGTGAGAATTTTGTACACTAAACTAACTCAAAATAATCCTTGCATAGGCATGTATTCAATTCTGGGATGAGGGGCGAGGAAGGGATCACTTATCACTTAATCACTTTAATAAGACAGGTACCTCATGGAGGACGTTACCCTGAATATGAGTGAAGGATGAGTGTCCATAAAGAAAAGACTGTCAGCATCACAATTCTGCAAATATCTAGAGCATGTATGTGACTTTTCTCCGTGTAAATTTATTACCCTGTGAGAGACTTGAAGGGGATAAAAGCCCCAAGCATAATCCTTTTTTGTTCTAGTACAGAATACTTTCATAGTAAACTGGCTTTTATATCCACTATTTGTTAATATCTAGCACATGGTTTTCAATGAAGTATCAGCACCACATGTTTTATGTAAACAAAGCAGACTATTTAAAATCCCAATGCTTTTTAAACGGCAGATATTTTACGTTCTTTCTCATTTTCTGGTGAATTTCAAATAATTTCCCCCTGGCATAAATAGAGTCCCTGGCATCAAGACCTTCATTTTGAGCCTTCTCTCATTATCCTGCGATTTGCCAAACGCCTACGATATCAGCGAAAAAATTTCCCTTATATAATTATATTTATAGATGCTTGAGTAACGAAAGCGATGATCTTTGGAGGAACGCTATTAGCACTGATTCGCAGGCTGTGTTTTTAGCCGAAACATGTTTTTGTAGGACCTGCAGTAGAGCCCCACATTTCCAGCATCAGTTTATCTGATGTATTTGGTATATCCGACTGCTTTGTAGAGTTAATGTCAAAAACATATTTCCCATGCCTTTCAGGTCAAAGTATATTTTCTTGTTCTCAAAGTATATCCTTTTTTGTTTTACTACCTCTCTTTCATTTAGTGTGGTTATTAATAGTTTACTACTTTTTGTCAAGTGCTGTAATGTATCGGTTTTTAACTTGTGGTTGGTTTTTAAAAATAACCCAAAAAGACCTAAACAGTACTTTAGACGTTATTTATCAGTTAAACTAACGTTTTGTTTTCATAATAGGTTGGTTTATCTGGCAAATCGTTATCTAGCCAAGGCTCAGTCCCTTCAGTATGAGGGGTTCTACTGTACCCTGTTTCCGACTCTGCATTTAATAATCAAACAATTGGATGAATATATTCATAAAATTAATATCTTGTTTCTAATCCCTGTATTCTTAAATTTGAATTTTTTGTCTCGAAACCATTTTATATAAATGGAATAATTTTTATTATTATACATTCTTTTACTTCTTCAGTTTTTTTTTTCTAAATGACGAGGTTATCAGGAAAAGGAGGCACTTTTTGTGATAATGAGTACTTCTGAAAGTCAGTTTAAAAATAGCGTCAGAAACAGAGCACTGTGAACACATTTTTTTTCTGCAAGGATGATGAAGATTATTAAGTTCATTTTCTAATGAATAGTAAGGATAAAACTTGAAAATGCTCAAGTCTTAATGTGCATTTTAGGCGCTATGTGCCAAATATTTGCAGTATCTAAATAACTTAACATGTATTTATAAGTCTAAGTCTCAAGCCAAAAAAAGTTATTTTAGCTGTTTTATTTTGCTGCAAAAACAAAATGAAAAATCTATTTTTGTAAATTTATTGAGTTATTGTTTGTTCTTTTCCTCTAAAACTTTTTAGTGTTAAAAATCATTGGCACCTCTAAAAAAAATATAGGTGTTGAGTTGCTTGTGGTTAGTGTGTTATTATTTATATTACTTGTGTTTCAATTGCTATTGTTCGATTGATCAAATATTACAAACTGGAATAGGTCTTTAGAATGTTTACATTACACTTGATTCTGACCTACTGTTTAAGGCCTCTTTCACAAGATGTGATTGTCACATGGCTACTGCCATGTAACAAGGAGCCGTACGATTCATAGTTGTGGTTACTTAAGGGCACTTTCACATGACGCAGCAGAGTACCACGCGGTAGTTTCATATGGTCCACATGCTAAATTGAGATGGCAGTGGCTCAAATGACCCCTTGTCGTGTGGCAGCAGCCACATCAAAACTGCATCATGTGAGAGGAGCCTAAGAAATGTTTATTCTTTTGTACAATATTGTTTCTTTCTTATTGAAATTACACTTTACTTATTACACTTTCTTACAACCGATGGTGTCAAATAGGTGTTTTTAAAGTGCCCACGATTACTTACACACAAAATGAGTGACAATGAGACAGTTGAAATCACAATTGCTACATGGAAGGCAATGGAAATTTGCCAGCTACAAAAACTACTACCACCAAAACAGTTTAACTTCAGGGCTTCAAAGAAGTGGTCAACATCGATTCAGAGGTTTGAGATGTACAGAAAGGTTAGTGACTTGCTCAAAAGGAAGAGATTCTGTCTTAAAGTAAGTTCATGTACATATGTAATGGGACCAAAATCTGATGAAATTGTAAATTCTGCCAAATCAACTGATACAGATATTACATCAAATTATACATTTAATTGTAAAGGAAATTCTCATTTGAAAACTGAATTTAATCCACAAAAAAGCTTAATTTAACCACAAAGTGAAGCAAGTAAACAAGATGGTTAATTGCTTTGTTACAGCTTTATTTGCATTGATGTTTGCAACCATAAAGAACTAAGAGATGAAATAATTGGGTAGATTAGTTGTTGGCCTTGATAGAAACTTACAGAAGTGTTATGGTTAGACGCTAACTTACCTTAAAAAATCGGATATTAAAAAACTAGGCAAAGTAAATTTGGACATAAATTACAGGTAGTATTACTAAAGCTTGTTGTACTTATATAAATATTACGAATTGCCAAAAGAATACTGTGTTAGTGGTTTTTCATTGATTTTTTCTGAGGAAAACATTAAAACAACAGTTTCCAATTTAGTAGCGGCATATATTGTAGAAATGTAAAGGAAAAACCCATGTATATGAAAAACTGTCCTGCCATGAACACTATTTGTTGGTAGTGTTCAATTAGAAATAATTTTACCATTATTTATGTGAAAACTAAATAAATAATGGAATCCGATGTCAAAGGAGTTTTTAAAAAACATTAGTGGATGGATGTATTTTTTGGGGCAGTAAACATACATGATTATAAAAGCATAAAAGTTAATTCTAAAAGTAAAAAGGGTTTTTACATGAATATATGATTAAAGGATATTCAATTTAAATCAGACATTGCAGTAATTCCAGAATAATCAAGACCGAGTATGTATCAGGTACTTTTTTAATTTTAATTACTCCTTTTTACTACTTAACCTTTCTTCGCTTTTGTTAAAATCTGTTGCAAGTCAGGGTTTCTCAAGGCAATGATTTCATTTCATCTTAGTATTAAAAAAAAAACATCTTGGGTAAACCTGCAAGTTGAAAAGCTGTATAAATTGCAATGTTATCATCTTATAAAACTTTTGCATTCTTTAAGCAAAAGGGAAACCAATCCAGAACCACTGACTTTTTCTTCTTTGACTCGTCCGACTACAAATTGATGGATAAAACCTAGGGCTATCATAGTTCTAAAATAGTGAAACCGGAGTCTGATGAAAGACAACTAAGAAGAAGAAATCTCTACATCTAACCAGAAGTGCATCAACGTATCAGAGGAGGCAGAAAAAGAACATATGATTTATTTGTCCCAAATTTGCGAGAGATTCTTCATTTGAAACAACTGACAGCTAAATGAAGCATAGGGTGAGATATTGGCCAGAAATGGCATTTGGTAATTTCAAAAACCACTCAAACTGCAATCATGTTGATATCTGCCCATTGGCTCTGTCAATCTTATCAAGTGAAAAAGATGAAAAAAATAAAGCAAAATGGAAAAGAGTGAGATTTTTATGTTTGCCTTATTCTCACGATGAGTCTTTTAAGGAACGCAAAGTATTTTTTTCAGTCTTACTAAAGTTGACCTGATTATTGTAAACTATAAACAACAACAAGAAACAACACAACACAAGAACACAACAGTACAACACAAGAAATAAGAACTTTAATGACCCAAAAATGCACTAAGGAAATTAGTGCTTTAGTGAAAACTAACTTATGGTGCACAGAGTTCCTCTAGATGAAAGGAGACCAAATTACATAGGACTGACATTTCTAGACCTCCCCAGATTCACTAAAAAACGTATGAATCTCAAGAATAGGCTGAATTTGTTTGTATCAACTGATGGTTCTACAAGATCCAACACGTTTGAGCCAGCGTTACATCATCCCACCTAACCTATCATGGGATAACATGTAACTTTGCTAACCACATCTCTCTCTCCCTCTCTTGTGACCTGCCGTTTTTTTGGGTGTCTTGTATATCTTTATTTCTGTGTGCTATTTTCTTTATTAAAAGTATATGTGTATATATATTTTTGATGTACTAATAATGTTCTTATCTCCGCTTTGCAACATAAAATACATAATCCTATCCTGTGACTTAACCTAGCTTGGGCACATTGACACATCCTTCGCCCTATCAAGGAGCCCTCTGGACAAGATCGAGAAGTGAAGTAAGTAAATAAAGTATTAAAAAGAACTAGCAGCTTATTTACGATACCTATCATGACTCTGGTTTTGTTTAGGTGTTCGCCGATGATATCAACCCTCCCTGCGGCGATGAGCCGGGGATGGAGCCGTGTATTCCCGGGAGGTGGATCACGCCCATCGTGATGTCAATGTACCTCCTCATCGCAAACATTCTGCTCATCAATCTGCTTATCGCTGTATTCAACAACATCTTCATCGAAGTCAATGCCATTTCACACCAGGTGAGAACCACCTTACAACTTATCTTTTTTCAGTTTGTTGTTTTAGCTTTGTTAGATTTTTTTTATATAGAATTAGTTGTATATGAAACAACAATTAATTAAATATAAAAATAAGTTATTTCTCTATAACTTATTTTGATATTATAATAATACACATATGTTTTGGATATGAGTTAAAAAGTAATAAGAAAACAATAACTTTGCAAAGTTTAAAAGACACTATCAATAAATAGCTTTTTAAATGTGTAAACCTTTTTTGACAAAGTGAGAAAAACACACGCCTACATTTAGGGGTGAGAGAGTGATCTTTGCTAATCCAGAGTTACCAATAGTATCATTAAAGGACATCCCTGCCATTTCTAATCACCCTATTTCACAACTACCTCTGTGTGCAGGTGTGGATGTTCCAAAGGTTCACAGTTGTGATGGAGTACGAGCAGAAGCCCGTGTTGCCGCCACCCCTGATCGCTCTGTGCCATGTTTACCTCATGCTCAAGTTCCTCAGGCGCAAGGTACATCTGAAAAACTTGTGATTTTTCCTTACAATTGACAGAATAACCTGGCCTTTAAAGTATAAAGACCTAATTCCTTGTGCTTTTTAGTGTTCAAACATGTGCCTGCATATATTTTTTGTAATATTCATCCATAATGTTACCAAGTGTTCATATACCTTAAGTTAGGAAAATCATATCTTTTAGATGTTGTGATTGATTAAAATTGAATAAAAGTCCAAACAGTATAATTTGTTAATAAAAGTTATTGTGCTGAAATATCTTAAATCTTAAGACTTACATTGTCTTTGGCTGTCAATTTGTTCTACTTCTCGCAACCTCTGATCAATTGAATCTCGAGAGTCTCTTAAGGCCTCGGGTACGATACGAGCGACGAGCGGCAAGCGACAGGCGGCGAGCGATATAGCTCACTTCTGGTCAAGATTCGAATAATTTTAAACTGCCGTCAAAAAACTGTATTTCATTATTAAATTACTGATTAATCCCCTTCATTTTTCTAGTCTGGCAAAAGGAAATCCGCTTTTTCATCAACAAAAGCATTGTCGCGGTATCTCCAGTTAGATTCTAACCTCAAACACTGCAACAATGCAGATGGTAAGCGACAAGCGACATGAAAAACATTTTTGAACATGACCGGCGACAAAAACGACACTGAACGACACCACTGAATATCGCTCGCCGCTTGGGACAATCGTAGCAACTGCCTTCAAAATTAACAGCTGACAAATAAATGCTACCCGAAAACCGAGCGTTGACACTTGCCGCTCGTCGCTCGTATCGTACCTGAGGCCTAACTGTTTCTTTTTGGTTACATGTTGAAACACCCTATGGATTGTACAAGTTAATCATAGACTGTAAATCACCCTGAGCCTTTTACAATTAAAGTAGTAAGATAATTGAGTGTTCCACTCAGAAGAAAACATTGAAACCTCCCAATGTTCTCAGGTTAGAGTAACTTTCTGCTTTATTTAATACTGTCGGACTCCTTGTTCCCATTCAGATCGAGAGTAATAGGACTAGTACTACGGTATTTAATCAACAAATTAAAATTAACAATTTTAGTATATTGAAAGAATTTTAAAAAATATTCAAATTATGATAGAGGGTTACATTTTGTTATTTTAGGTACAGGGAGTCCAGGAGACTTATGACAATGGGCTGAAACTGTTTTTGGATAGTGAAGATTTGGAGCGATTGTACGATTTTGAGGAGGAATGTGTGGAGGGGTATTTCCGAGAAAAGGAAAGCAAGCAGAAAGAATCTACAGATGAGCGAATAAGACAAACAACGGATAGAGTAGAAAACATGTACCAGAAGGTGGAGGATATCAACCAGAAAGAAAACAACCAACAGTCATCAATTCAGGTATGATTTTAGATTGAAATCCTCCGTTGAGGGTTGTAGAAACTAGCATAACAAGATTCTTCAGGCTATTTTTCTTCTAAAAATATATTTTATACTAAAACGGTCTTCATAATATCATCAACATCATTGTTATCAACTCATCAGAGAATTAGAAAAGTTTGTAAGTTTATTTTCTTCAAGTTCATTTCATTAATAGTTTGTTATTTAAATTATAAGGTAACAATACATGTTTCTTCTTTGAATGTTTTTAAGAATTTTATTCACACTCCTATTCCCTCGCAGGCGGTTGAGTTCAGGATACGCAAACTGGAAGAGCTGGTGGAACAGACGCTGTCCACGCTGGGAGTGATCCACAGGTTCATGGCGACCCACAACCGCATCCGGGGTAACCGCGGGGAGATCGTGGGCCTGGAGGGCGACTCGCTCAACATGGACCGGCTGCGGAAGACCAGCGAGCGGTCGGACATGACGGAGGTGTCGGACATCTCGCTCCCGGCCGTGAGACGCAGGCCGATGGTCCGCTCCATGACGGAAGTGCGGCCCGACCCACTGTTGGAGGGATTATTCTTCACCGCCAGAAGCCACAGCATCACCGATCCCGAACCCCCTCCGCTGCCGGAGGAAGAAGAGAAGGAAAAGACTGAGGTAGGTGGACGCAAGATATTACCACAAAGACTAATGATTAAATTATTGTTTATTTGTCAAGCTTTGTTTCGGGGATATTATTTTGATTTGATTTCTTAACAATCTTTCAGCCTTTTACTGACTCTTTGGAGATGGCGGTGTCGAATGTTTGAGCTAAGAGGTCTTAAAGTGACTATTTCAAAAAAATGTTGGTAATGATATTTTATTTTTGAATGATTTTGTAAACTAATTAGAAAATTAAAGCATATAGATAAAATGTCGACTAGCATGTTCACCAAAATAAATATAATATTTTTCATTGTTGAACATCCAAAGTTAAACTGTTAATTTTAAATTTTTTTTCTACAATAATAGATTTGTTATCAATTAAATTAAATAGTTTGCAGTCCAAACCCCAACTGTACAATTCTATTGTAACACGCCAGACTTCTTTCCCTCAAACGTTAATATCCGCTTAACCCGTCACATTCTATTGCATGCAAGGGCATTAACTGTGCTGACTTACAATTTATTTTCTTTAGTTTATGAATTTTTGTTTAGGAAGACAAATATGATAATATGGTTGAAGGTGCGTTCTATGAAAGGCAAAGGCGGACTTCAGAGTTTGTGCTAAGCGTAACACAGGTTAGTGAGTGTTGATGGAGGTGGTGCGGCATGGCATGTTCGGTGTCACGCTTCTTATGCTGTTAGCCCTAGACTGCGGGAACACAGAGATAGCGAGGCTTATCATGCGTTTTATCATCATGATATCAGATCAATCATCAGATATCAGATCATCAGATATCAGATCAATGCCTTATGTACCTTTATTATTGACAAGAAATGTAATTAGGTGCGACTTGAATAATATGTAGTCCTAAATTTGATTCAAAACTGTTCCTGGATTTTAGATAGTTGGTATTAACCATTAATTGATTGTTTGAACAAATTCAAAAAAAAAATTATTAAGAATTCAAATTGCTACAAATTCAATTTGTAATAACAAATTGTTACTATGGGTAAAAGTTCAAAAGGCTGTTTTAAACTGCATTCCATCAAAACAGGCCATTACTGCACACAGTTGCTTTTGGTAGTGGGGAGCCTACATTGTAATTTCAAACACCTACATTTTACCATAACTCTTTTTAATTTTTTTTTATTAGCGTGACACTTGTTGCATTTACTGGATGTAAATGAAAATCTCTTACAATCTCTTACAATCTCTTACAAATCTCTCTCGAAATCAAAATACATTTAGACTTATACTATATGTGTTTAGTTTTTTGTGAAGTCTGAATGTATACACAAAAATTGTATTTATAGGGAATCGCCATTTTTTACCTTTCGTGTATTTTTGCTATCTTGTATATTTGCTATCTAGTATTTAAACACGGTTTAACTGTAAATATATTTTGATTACTAAGAAAATTCCACAATCCAAAGTATCAAAAGTACTTTTTAATTCATTTACGGCTAAACTGGATCAAAGCCTAAAATTTGAATAATAAAGGTACATTATGAGTTTACATTCATCATGAACAGGGTTCACAGATAAAAGTTTTTCACATTTAAATATGTACTTAAAATTTATTTTTATAATCAGAGTTTTTTATTTATTTTTTTATATTTTACAAAGATTAATAGATTGCTAATGGAAACCTTAAGTAAAACCCTGACTAGTTTCAAACTTTATATCTGGAACCCTGAATGTACATCGAAGTAGTATGCTGACGCTTCTTGAATTATGTTAACTAAGACATCATTATTACATAAACATTGTGTTAGACCAAGTAATACCAACTGAAAATTGATGGCAGAGCACAGACATTTTGAGAGTATAAGTTTGCTAGCGTGAAGATTCCTTCTTGGTTTAGTGTTTAACCAGTTAACTTATGTCCATATTAATAGTTTGTAACTTGACAAGCCAAGGAAGGGTGATATTATATGTTTCCATTATGGGATTTCCTGTGTTTGGGCAGATTTTATTGAATCCCCACTCCTAAGCAGTGTCTGTAAATCTGTTGATGAGTACTTTGGATTTGATTTGTAAACTGTGACCTCAGTTTGAAAATCAGTAAAACTTTGATTATGGGAACCTGGATCTAATTATAAGTGGCCTTCCTTTTTTGTATGAGTTCAAAACCTTTTGAAAAGTTCAATCTATAATCATTTTAAGTCAATGGTTTGTTTAAGTTCTGCATTTAAGAGCAATCAGCAAAATAATGAGGATATTTAAATTTTACTTGATTGTTAAAGTGAGTTAAAGCCATGAATATGTTTAAAATATCAGAAGAAAGTGGCAGTGGCGTTAATAATCAAAGTTCTACTGATTTGTGTTTATGTATATATTAAAATTTGTATTCATTAAAAAACACTACTGTATACATTGCTTGAGAGATTAAATATTTAAAAAATGTGAGAAAATTTAAAAATGTATTGCCTGACTACTATCTAAAAATTTGTTAATGTAATTTTTGATTACTAGTCCAGGCAAGGAAAAGGTATAGAGGGAATTTTTTGGAACACAATTTTTGACTTCGCAGCTTTGTTTGGACTAGTCAGGAGGTGAACATATCAAAAGTCCCCGTCCGTAGCCCTTTGGAGGGGGGTCTGAAAGTACCACTTTTTGGTTTTCCTAAATATCTTGAAAATTATCAACTTTTAGTGCTCCCTATCAAATTAGAAAATTAAAGAAAGAAAGTTAAATTTCCTGAAAGAAAAGTATATAATGTGTCTGTTTTGGTCCAACCATTTACAAGGTAAGCACTAATTTTATTAATATTTAAACAAATATCCCTTCCATAAGAAATACATGTAAATTTGTGGGTAACATACATTCCCAATGGGGCAACAACTTTTTCACCTAAAGAAAAATGAACAGCATTCAAGAAATATTGACAAACTTCCTAGTGATTTAACACCTCAATCATAAAAATTTGTCAAAAAAATTAAGGTGGTGGCGAGCTCACAAAAAACTTTATTTTTCAAGGAATTATTACATATTTGTAATAATTCCTTGAAAACAAAATTTTTTTATAAGGTCATGAAGACCTTTACTTAAGACCAATTTTTATGATTGAGGTGTCAAATGAATGGAAATTTTGTCAATATTTCCCAAATGCTGTTTATTTCCCTCTAGGTGAAAAAAGTGTTGTTCCATAGGGCATCTATGTTTCGCACAAATTTACATGTATTTCTTATGGGAGGGATATTTGTTTAAATATTAATAAAATTAGTGCTTACCTTGTAAATGTTTGGGCCAAAATAGACATATTATATACTTTTCTTACAGGAAATTTAATTTTCTCTAATTTCCCAATTTAGTAGGGAATACTAAAAGTTAATAGTTTTCAAGTTATTTAGGAAAAACAAAAAAATGGTACTTTCAGACCCCCCTCCCTCCCCCCGCTCAAGGGCTACGGACGGGGACTTTTGATATGTTTACCTCCTAACTAGTCCAAACAAAGCTGCAAAGTCAAAAATTATGTACCATGCAATTCCCTCTATACCTTTTTTTGACCATTCGTCACCTGGACTATACTCGTTTGTCAAAAATTAAAATCACATACTTATTTATAATTTTGGTTACTCATTATTGATTTTCTCATGTGGTTATTATACTTATTTTTGGGACACAATCAGTTAAAATACATATTAAAAAATTTTTAGAACAGCCTAACAAGGCTACAAGTAATACCACTACAGGTCACAATTGCTTTATTTTATGAAATTAATAACCTCAAAGGATTTATACACTTTTGGACGGTTAAGTTAAAAAGAGACAGTTATAAAAATATTGAAAGTATAGTTTGGTTATAAACCTTTTGACTTTAAAATTGATAAAAAGTGTTTTTTAATGAAAATCATACTTTTATAATCAGTTCAATGTCATACACAAAACAATGAAAATGGATTTACTTTTTCCTTATTTGATTTTTGTGTGACCAAATGGCAATGTTTGAGTGGTCATATGTTTTGTTCTGTTTTATCCAAATGGTCAATGATTCCCTGCTGTGAATTGTTGTTTCTCCCTTGTCTGGTTTGTTGAACAAAATGTGCCCCTGTCTAAAGTATTACATTCATTGACTGGATTGTTAAGACATGCATGTACTTTACAAGAGTTCCCAAGGCTCTTATGAAAAAATTCTTAACTTCGTGAGACATTTCCCATTTTTCAGCGTGCAGTATAAAGAAAATCAAGTATTTCTTGTAGTTTTAATAAAGATTTTTAAATCATTTAATTTAAATATAAAACAATAAGCATCGTATTGTACATTTTGACACCAGTTTGATTCAACCCAGGAAAATAACATAGGACAGATGTAGGAAAAATAGGCCATTAACAGTACAGAGCCAAAACCATTGTGTAAATTCTGAATGACACATACTGTCTAGGTCTATCTCTAGCTGGTAAAATAGCAAGAAATTTCTGGTCCTAGCTGAAGTTCCTTTTTTCTGAGCTAGAAATTGTTAATTAATGTTCATGTGCTATTGAAAGAGGTTATTCCAGAAAAAGCCCCCAATTTAGTTATTTTTGGTCTAAATTTTCTATGTCCCTTATTGTTGCTATTAACTAACTTATTTTGTTTTCAATGAAGTAAAATATTATATTTTCTTCTTCTGAGGGTCTGAACAATAGTTGAGATCAGTTAACTCTGTTGTTGACTTGTAACTAGGCCCTCTTTTGATCCTGACTCAGGCAAAACCTGGTTCACTTTTCAAGATGTTATCTCGATGTCTTCTGGGCAAGACCGTATGTAGATGTTGAAGTTTGTTGCCGATGTTTTGGAGACATTGCAGTTCTCCAACTTAAGGGCAAAATTGCTTATCACCCTAATTATTTTACCGCCAATTATATAGAATAATTTTTACCAACTATGAAAATAATTGATTTTTTGCTTGTCAGGCATTTTTGCCCTGAAGATGGAGAACCTCAACATATTCAAAATGCAACAATGGACTTAGACATCAACACACAGTCTTTCCCAGAAGACGTTGAGTTAACATCTTGTGAGGACGACCGTGAAAGCCTACATTCTTCACTGGCACACTTTTTACAATGAAGACATGTTGTTTCCTTCAAATTTTAAGTTTAAAGGCTAAAACTCCATAGTTAACTGTTGACTGACTGTGACTCGCGGCAGGTGTCGGAGGCGAGCAGTGTGGCGGGGGAGGTGGAGGAGGCGCCGGTGCCGCTGCCCGCGCGCCGCCAGAGCTCCGCCAGCTCGGCGGGGGTGCTGCCTGTGGCGGGGCTGCCCCCGGAGCTGCTGCCCCGCCAGCTGAGCCAGACCCACTCGGAGCCGGAGGGCAGCACGTGCGAGCCGCTGGGGGCCAAGCATGTGGAGCGCTCCGTCACGTGGGCCGAGCCCCGCATCAAGGTCATCCCCCCGCCTGGGCCCAGCGCCAGGAGCATGCTCATGGCCATGCACACCGAGTACACCAGGTGAGACTAGTGGACAAGTGCTGCTTAGCACCTGTTAAGTGAACAATAATTGTAAATGAAAACAAATGTGTCAGCTGTTCAGCCATTTTCTTTAAATTTGTGCAATAATGGAAAGTTTGATCAAAAAACTAATATTTTTGGCAAAACAAATTTTCTCTCTGGGACCTTTCATTTAAGCATTGGTGGGTGTCAGACTTACAGTTTTATCAAAAATTCAACAACTGCTACAATCTACTACTGCTAGTAATCTAATAAGACAAAATTTAAATAAAGACAATATTATAAATGTTGGTTTTGCCATGACTGTACAAAAAATTTTGCTTTTTAGAACTTCTAATCATAAATCTTAAACCATACAATCATTTCTACCTTTATTACCATTAGGGAAACCGATCTTAATTTTTTATTTCTCAATGTTCATTAGCATTTTACCATTAAAAAATTATTAATACTATCAAACGATTATTTTCCACGTAATTTTCATATCTTTTTTGATCCTTATTTTCAACTGCTGCCTATTCTCAGTTTGTTTGGAAAATCTAAACAATACTATAAATATTTCAATAAGGCAAGGTTTAAATAAAATCTATACCACAAATATTGGTTTTAGGCACCAGTAATATGTCTCTGTCGCCACTTACAAGTACCAACTGGCTGATTAGAAGATTCCCACAAACCTTCCATTTTGACAGCAGTACAACAAGCTGTAATGAGTCGTGGTTTTACTGTCCTGTCTTGCATGCAATGTTCAGTCAACAAATCACTACGTTTAAATTTTTAGCAAAAAAACTACTCTAGTGATTTCATAGTGTTTCACTTATGAACAAAATATAAAAATCTTTCATGTTGTGTTCCTGGCGGAAGGGGATTTTGTGGTCATACCCCCTCCCCACATTGATAAAAAATGTTTACTTAAAGATGGCCATTTTTATTATATAGCTTGATCTCAAACATAACACAGCTATATTGGACCTTGGCATCATATCACAAACACCTAGTGAGTCTACCACCAAAAATGCCTATGTTCACACGATTCTACATCTGATTTCACTTTTTCTATCAATGGAGATTACGTTAGGAAGGGCTTTGATAGATATTTTGAAGGGCAATATAGTTGGAGTTTGTCAAAACTGATGACCTGCACTGGGCCTATATAAACTCCGACTGGACAATGGACACGCACCCGACTATTTTTAGGTCACGTTGTATAGTGAATACTGATGATTTAAGATTTAGTTTCTTTACAGTGTGTTTTAAAGTAAATGTATACATTGAGAAAAATCATTTTATTTTTATTTCACAATCCTCAAGTTTATAAATAAAACAAAATATCCTTCTCTACACAAGCAGCAAGAAATTAAAATGGCACAATAAACAGGCCCATCGAATATAAGTTTTATGGTATTCGCTTGCCCTTCATAATAACATAATTTCTCATATTATGTTGTTAGATAGGCTAGAAATGCATTTTAGAGTTTAACGAATTACTAAAATTGCTAGACCCAAGTAAACTCCTACATTGCAACTTAGATCCAGTGGTGGCTCAAGTGTAAGTGTAGGTTCACTGGTTTAGTAAATCCCTTGAAAAAATTGAATAATAATAATTTTTTATTGTGAATAGTAGAAACATACATGAATTGCCAAATATACTTTTTTTTAATTGCTGAAAACTATTTTTGAGTTTGAATTGGAGCTTTCACACAATGCAAGGTTCCATACGCACACTGAACTCATCACACAGGGCGAGGTGTGTGCGGGGAGCAGAGGGGGGCTTGTTTGAAAGTAGTGGACTAGCCGTTAAGGTTTTGTGTTAGCGACTAGCAGAGCTCTGGCGACATTTGCTGAGCTCTTCCAAAGGAGAGAAAAGTGTCTTTTGGAGCTGCTATATGTTCCAGCGGCACCTTTTGGAATGTAAACCACAGGTCCACCCCCGAGAGCTATGTTTAAAATAAAAATAATTATTGTAGACTCTTAGGTACGATGTGCTGTGATTTAGGTTAGCTGGGCTGTTAAAGTTATACTTTTGGAATTCAGCATTTTTTCCACAAGTTCAGTATAGTTCTGTTTTTAGTTAGTCTATTCAGTTTTTAAGTAAACATAACTATTTCAACATAATGTAGTATTGTTTAGCTAATTTTTCTCATTTAATAAAAATATAAGTAGCATGGGTCCCCAGTATTTTGAAATCCTGATAGAAAACCCTAGCTTTGATATATGCTTGGCTTTTGTTTTCAAAATAGATTTTTTAATAAGTAAATAGTTAAAATATTATTAATACTTTTCACAACCGTCAACCTCATATAGATATTCATTAGCTAGTGGTAGTGCCTAGAGGTCCAAGTGTGGTAGTGCCTAACTATACAAACGCTTCAAGCGTTGCTCAACAGTATCTCAAGAACTGCAGGCAGTAAGATCATTCATGCGTGTAATGGTATTGCACAGATGGTTGTAAGGCAATAACTACAATACAATACATTGTTATATATATATTTGTTATTAACTTTGAACCCCCAATATGTAAACTCACAAACTGCCACTGCTTAGATTTACCTTTAGTTCTCCTTTTAGCACAGAAACTGGTTTAATAATTACTGGTTAACTAGTTAATTTAAACAAAAAAACTTACTCATTATTTTATCATATTATGTCAATTCACTTTCATTTTATAACTGGTAGGATAAAGTGGATAAATAAGTTGAGAAAAAGCTAAGAGTCAGAGTGATTCATATTCTGATTGTGATACATTATTGGGATTAGTGAGGGAGGTTTCATCAACTTAATTAGATATTCAATTAATAGTATCATTCACCTCCGCATTCGTTGTAACAGGGAATTAACAAGAAAATATAAAAAAAGGATAAAACAGGAGTTTTAGACGTCCCTACTAACATTTTGAGGTTAGTTTCCTTCTTGTAGGAATTATTTTTCAACAACCATGATAACTCATTAACACCGAATGTTGAGGGAGGTTTCATCAACTTAATTAGATATTCAATTAATAGTATCATTCACCTCCGCATTCCTTGTAACAGGGAATTAACAAGAAAATATAAAAAAAGGATAAAACAGGAGTTTTAGACGTCCCTACTAAAATTTTGAGATTAGTTTCCTTCTTATAGCAATTATTTCTCAACTACCATGATAACTCATTAACACCGAATGTTGCAACAGTATCACCGATGAGCTGGAGACACTGTGCGGGCTGCTCTCCCCGCCTCGCTCCCCCCGCCTCCTCTCCCCCCCCAGGATCGGGGAGAGCTCGACGAGCACGCACCGCTCCCGCCACCACTCCGAGATGTCCAACCCCGAGATGGCTCTGTACCTGGAGAAGGAGCATCTCAAGGTCAGGCAACTACTGTAGCTGATCCAATGTTATCAGTTTCATACCCATGTGAAAAAAAATTTTCTGGGCCAGAAAAAAAATTTTCTGGTCCAGGTTCTGGGCACTTCCAAAATTGGCAAGAACCTGGGCAGTACTGGCCAGAACCTGGGCAGAACTGGCCAGAACCTGGGCAGTACTGGCCAGGTCTGGCCAGGTTCTTGCCAAGTTTGGAAGTGCCCAGAACCTGGGCAGTACTGGCCAGAACCTGGGCAGTACAGGCCAGAATCTAGTTAGAATTCTGGACCATACTGAGAACAGGACTAAAGGGAGATTAATTAATAAGGCTCTTTTTGCAACAAACTATGTGTATTTAAAAATTCCACACACAATATTATTTGTCAGCAATTATTTTTTCCCCACAAATTATAAAGAAAATAATAGGCCCTACTAAATATAAAAAGGTACCTATAATAGACTAAGTATAAAAAGTAGGCCTACTAATAAAGCATAATATCAATAGTATAATACTATCAATAACAATAGTATATAATACAGGGTGTCTAGGTTGTTTTTTTCCAAAATTTAAGACTAAATTCAGACTTTATAAAGACTTTCAAAACCATACACCTAATGGTTTAGGTGTATGGCCTAAACATAATGTGTATGTTTTCGGGCCTATCAAAAACATACACATTATAAAAAATAATTTTGTTATTTGTATGAATGGTTCTCCAACAGCTCCAAACACTATGACATTCTTCGCAAAATTCAAGTTCTGTTTTGAATTTCTAGGCCTAACTCTAATAGTTTTAAAACTGAACTTGAAAGAAATTTAAATAAATTAAGATAATATAACTATGCAATAATTTGTTTAAACAGCATCTTACATTTACTAGTGTGATTGACGATGATTTACAAAAATAATGCCAGCTGATTTATTTTAAGTTTAAGATATTAAAGTTTATTTAAATCTTCCCAGAATAGTGGACTTTTTATAATTTAATTTTTCCACGATTGTATTTAACTATACAATGTAATACGTATAACCTAGCAGCCATCTTCGAATTGAAAATAAATATTAGGCCTAAACATTTTTTATAAAGCTGTAACCAAGTTTGATACCAATTATAAACATTATAAAAAATTAAATATTTGATTATTATTGTTAAAAAACTATACAGTAAACTTCTGATTATCTGAGACTCTGGGTTATCCAGCTTTAGGCTAAAATGGTTTTATTTATTTTTGGTCCAAATGTAAAAGTAAGCCCAAAACATGATTTTTTTTAAATATTAGGCTATTGGGTAAGTTTTTAATATGTTTTATAAACACTATTTTTACCAGCAAATTCTACCGAAATGGTCTTATTATACCTATAGCTTAAACTTGAAACTGTTGCGTCCTCGCATGGGCTTCATTAGCCATTTGATTAAACTTTAAAAGTATATAAGTAGGCTGATTATTCTTAATTATTTTACCACATGTTTTTTGCTCGATTTCGAGCTACATGTTATCTAGTATATCATAGGTACGTCTGCGGAACTGCACCCAGGAACTGTCAAGTGAACACTAAATCCCTTAATTTATCAGCCCTTTCCAGCTTCCGTTAAATTTAATATGTGACATTACAAAACAGTTAGCCAATAGGCCTAGTTGAAAATAATAAATTAGTTTTTTATGGAGGGCGAAACTTTATAATCCGTCTCAACCGTTAAAATCAAAGTTAAAAATAGAAATTTTTCGATAATTGTTATCGCGATTATGTTAACCAGTGTGTTAATTGCTGGTATCATTTCAATATTGCCATCGAGACAATAATTTAAGGCATAGGCCTAGATGTTTAGATAGTTTAGTAAATAAAACAATAACCCTAACAGGTTTAATAGAAATGAAACATTAAGATCACAAAAATATGGTTACAATTACTTAAGTACAAACTTTAGTTGCACCTTCTGTTCATTGATGAAATAAAATCCATAAAACTAGAATCATTGTAATACCGCATGAAACTAAATTAGGCCTATAGCTAACAGAGCAAATTTGTGCAAGCCATGACTGAATGTCTGACCCTAGGTAGGCCTATGAACTTTTTCTAATTTAATAGGATAGTTAAAAAACTAACTGAAACCGACACTTTAACAAAAGGTTAAAACAGTTTAACCTAACTCGTTTATTTCAAGGAAGTTTCACATTAATAACAATACGGTAAAACATATGTTTTTAAGGGAAGTCGATTATTTATATCAGATCGAAATATGTCGATTTTAATCTTCAGTTTTAATGGTGGAGACAGATTCTTGAAAGTATAGCCTTATTGAGTAGGCAAGGCGGTTTTCTTCAAATTATCTCAAGAATGTAGGGTATGTCAAACGTGGTCTACCATAACCTGTCCCAACCTAACCTAAAAAGGCATGAAACGACCAAAATGTCACATGAATACAAACTATTATTGCTGCGCGGCGTAACAAAGGTTTTTCCACCCCCTCCCAAACATTAACTAGCATAACAAACAAGTTAAGAAACATTATGAGCATAAACTAATAACATCAGTACCCTTTGATAATGTGAGAAGCAGGCTAACCTATGACTCTACCTATACCGATCCTACACTTCTAGATGGATTAATGACTTAACTGAAATGTTTAGGTTACACAAGTTCACTTTAAGGCAATGAGTTTATTATGATAATTAGCTAACCTGTGGTGCACTTACGACTTATAGCGAGAACAAGGCCGGTGTATTCCATCGTCTTAGCCGATGATTCACTCTTCCACATGTATCTGACTTTTCCTTAACCTCGGGTTCCTTATAAAAAATTAACTCAGATTCCGCAAAAATTAGTCCAGAGGAATCCTTTTTGCAGTCTAGACTAATAGGTAGAACATTTCTAAGCAAGTCATAATAACAAGGCTAAAGAGAAAAAACTGTGAAAGAGCGACCAACTCACACCACCGGCCGGCGCCCTTTTAGACAGTTGAGACTTCAAACTTCAAACGTTCGTTGCAACGTTTGTGATACGGAATGGACATGCGCATTGAGAAATTGTGGGAACATATCTGTTCGTTCCATTTATACATTTATGTATTGGAGCGAAAGCATATAGGCCACACTGTCAAGTGGACTGAATTGGATCCAAAGAGAACTAAGACAGGGGGAAATTGAGCGTTTATGGAGGTTTAAAATTAATAGTGATTGGCTAAGAGAAAAAGCAGGGAGCGCACACTATGACGCGACGACTCCGGCCCCGCCACGGACCGCGAAGAAAAACAAATATTCCAGCGCATTAAACGAACGATAATCTGCTTATAGTTATAGCTTTTTATCATTGGTGGTACCTATTGATCTGCTGTGCAAATTTATATCGTACACGCTTTTTGCCTTTTAACTTCAAGATCATGACAGTTAAATTTAATTAATTCTCTTTAAATGAGTGTAAATTAGGGGGCAGAAAACGGAAATACAAGTCATACCTTTTTGACGACTGTCAAGTTTGGCACTAATATGAGTGGTTGTTATTTTGATGTAGCTTAATTTTAGAGTAATTAAGAATTAAAGTACCTGGTGGACCGAGCCTTGCTCGATGTTATTTCATTTTTACCAGTTCATCCAGTTACTATAAAATATTTCAATGTCATAAAATGTATCAATATAAACCTTTTTTATTGCTCCATGGACTCTTCATCCCACCTGCTGTATTTTCCCTTGATAGCTGTAGATTCTAAACAGCTGTTATGATTACTTCATTTGTTTACACTTTCCTTGTTTATTTTCGTTGCTATCACGGCAACCCATAAGGCCAATGTTAAAATTTTACAACTTTAAAATTCGATTTATTACGTTATTAGATTTTCTCTGGCCAAGTAATCTGCGCAGAAGACATTTTTGAGTCATAAATTACTCATTTCCAGACTTTGAAGGAAATCCTCCGAGCCGTTTTTGAGATAAATGTGCAAGCATACAAGCAAGCGAGCAAGCACGATAACATTACTCATATAAGAGTATAGGATATGTTAAATTATGATTAAATTTTAATTAATTAATTATAAAATTAATTTAAATTAATTTTATATGATTAATTTAACTGTAATTAAATTATTATAAATGTTTATTTTTTTCATTGCTGATGATATGTTTATAGTTTTATGTTTTTTTAGCTGATGTATATTAATCAAACATATTCAGAAAAAAAATTAAATAGCATTAATCAGATATTTTTGGTACGTATTAAAAAAAAATTCCAGTAGGCCTATCTAAGTTTCTTTATTAAAATAAACTAAAATATAATCTATCGATTTTTCTGAAAGCATTAAAAAAGAGTATTCTGTTGTCTGGGAACAAATGCGAAACTATAAAAAAATACAAATCAACTCGGCTCATATAATATAAAGGCTGGAAATTAATTATAAACAGCTGATTCCCTAATGAAAAATTGATAATTGTTATAATATTTTGTATAGTTTATATTGGGAACCAGGTGTTTTAATACACCTGTCATTAATACAGTCACTGTGAATATGTATTGAAACTGGTTTCACTATTGACAACATCGTGTCTGTATGTTAGAATCAAACCAATGTTCTTGTAAATGTTAATCATATATTGTACAAGGTAGTAAACTTATGAAATAAATATATTTGCTGCAGACCTAACTTAACTTTATAAAGATAAATCCTTAAAACTATATGACGGAGAGATGGCTTTGTCATTGTGTATGGTTAAAGGTTTTTTCATGGAATTGAAAATTATTTAAACAATTGAAATGTATTTTAGTTAGGGGTGTGCGAGTACTCGAGAATCGAGCTTTTTTCGAGCCGAGTATACACTACTCGGCTCGACTCGACTTATTGCAAATTACTCGAAAGTTCGAGTTGAGTAGTTACTCCCGCCGTCTACCCGATATCGGCACGTGCGAAAGAATATTACGGCCATTTTTCACAATGTCAATCCATCTTTAACGAATATAACTGAAACTTTGTTTGTTATAAACTTGAATTAAAAAGTTCTTTTTAGTTATTAAAGACACATAAATTTTGATATCCTTTTCTAGTTTGAGGTTAGTTATTATTACATCTTGTAAAAAAATTATTTTTGTTATATTTTAGAAACCATTCCAAACAAATAAAATCTTAGTTTTTTTGTTGAAAGTTACATCAATAAAAATGTACCTGAGTGAATAACTCAAAGGAAATATTTTAATCATGGATTGAGACATGTAATTGGTCACGGCTTATAATTAGTGTTTTCATTTCATTTCAAACCCCAGGTAAGCATTAAACACAAGTTAGACTTGAAAAATACATCAAATCAAGAATTATTGTAAGCTTAAGTAAAAGGTTTTCTTTCTTTTGTTTTGGTATAATTTATTTGCATATCTGCTCTTAGTTCAATAACTCTTTTAAGTTTAATTACCTCAAAATTGTAATTTGTATTTGAGTAATGATAATAATTGTTTACCATTATGTAGAAACATGATGACTATTATATTATAAACTTAAAAAAAAAACTCGACTCGAAAAAAGCTCGAAACTCTCGGGTATTTTTCAAAACTCGGCTCGGCTCGACTCGACTTCAAAAATCACTACTCGCACACCCCTAATTTTAGTACGGTTTATTGTTAGAAACTAAATTTTTCAACACATTTTTTCTACTTATTAATTTGAAAGGCTTTTATTTTATTACTTAAATCTTCCTTCCTTTTTTACATACTGCCAGAGGACTGATCACTTGGTCAGTTCTGGGCCAGGTTCTGGCCTGTACTGGGCCAGGTTCTGTCCACTTCTGACCAATACTGGACCAGGTTCTGGCCAGTACTGCCCAGGTTCTGGGCCAGGTTCTGGCCAGTACTGCATAGGTTCTGGCCAGTACTGTACCAGTACTGGCCAGAACCTGGGCCAGAATAAGATTTCCACATGGGATAGCTTGTAATATACTTTCAACTTTAAATAAAATACTTTAAAGTAATATCCTTGAAATAAGATGTTTCACAAAATCTTTTCTATATAACTTTTTGTATGCTATGAAACTGCCATTAGTATCATCCACAATGGCTCTTGTAGTTTCATTGCCTTGCTACAAAACATAAAATTTGTCATGTAGTATATTTTCTATCTATGACTGATCAAATGTCCCATGCTGTTTTTCTACAGTAAAAAACATTCTATTTATTTCTATTTTTTTTATTTCTATTTATTCTATTTTCTATTTTGTTTAAAACAGTGGAAAGGCAAAACAAATTGTACTTATTCAATGTTAATCCATTGTCATTTAATTATAAAACCTCGTTATGTTAGTTCCAGTTGGAAATGTGAAGATCAAAGTGTTGTGTAACTGTGAAACCACCCACTCTTGTCATTCACAGCAAATACAATTAGGAAATGGGTCGTTGAACTTAGCTCTCTTTAAAAGTTAAGTGGAAAAATTGTCTATCAGTTTACAACCTGAACTTTCCTTATTAGTTTTAAAATCAAATCAAATGCAGCATTCCCATTTTAAAGGAAGAGCCAAAATTTATTTAAATTCATTGCTCTGTTTTCCCTGTAATTTCAGCCTAAGTTTCCTTTTTCAACTTTTTTAATTTGTAATTTCACCTAAGTTTTCCTTGTAATTTCAGTGAGTTAGTTGTCTCAGTGTTGTTTGTCTGTTTACAGGACGCCGAGGAAAGTGACTATCTGCTGATGGAGGGGTTAATACAGACGAGGTTCCAGCGAAGTGACAGCGACGACAAGTTCCACAACAACGCTTTCTTCCTGACTGCGGACCACAGCCTCGACCGGGGCCAGGTATGGAATGTTATTAAAAATTGACTGTCTAAGGTAAATATTAGGTATATCTAAGGTTTATCTATTTAAAAAAAAGCTTTAGATATTTTTAAAATTATCAATTATATCTATTTATTAACAAAAAATAATAGAAGTTGCAAGGTAATTTAGTGTAACTCATATGGTTGAAACAATCTGGTAATAGATAAAACATCCAAGAGGTTAACTGATTGCCTTTCTAGAACAAGCCAAGTTCCACTGCGGCAGCAGTTATATTTGTTTGCAAAAATTCTGAGGTTATTTCAGATCAATTATATTTTTCCAGAGCAAGACAAATTGAGTGAAACATTTACAACTTCAGGACCAGTTTCTACAAAGCTTCCCAACCTTACTTATTGTGACCGTTTCCTTTATTATTTGGACTATCCAACCATTTTTATTTTCTAATCTTGGCCCAGTTCCGTAGAGGTCGGTTAAGAGTTTCTGATATTTTACATCAGGTGTTGAGTGGCCAATCAACACCAGATATAAAATATGTAGGTGGCATAAAATATGTTTATGTTGATCGAATAATAAAAAGGTATTTCTGAAACTGATAATCTGCACTTAAAATATACGATGGAGGTTTTTGTGATGAAGACTCCTTCTTTAGTTCCAAACTAATTTCAATAATTTAGGTGTCATTAGAAGAAGCTGTGCATCAAGTTTTGTAAGAGAATAAAATTTATGAAGGTCAGACTTAAAGGAAGAGCACTTACACACCCTTAAAGACTTGTAGAGTTTTCAAATTATATCTCCGGTTACGGCTACTATGCTACGAACTGTATCTTATGATATTTTCAACATATGATATTGTAAACAATGTTTGATAGACGACGTGGCTGCAGAACAATAATTTCAGAAAAGTACCCCCCACCACACCTTGCAACCAGCTGACTCTGCGCCATAGGCGGAGATATAATGCACGAACTGTTAGACCAAAAGATCCATTCTAAGATTTAACTCAGGAATACAGGTTTCAAAATTAAAAACTTACTAAATTTAAAAACTTACTGGTAGTACTTACTAAAAACTTACTGGTAGTACAGCCTTTAGATTTCAAATACTTTAGTTACAAGAGACCGGTTTTGGTTCTTTGACGAACCATCTTTAGTCACCTAAGGTATTTGACATCTAAAGGCTGTATTACCAAATTTGGTAGGTTTTTAATTTTGTAATACAAGGTGTCAAGGCATCAGCAATCTATTGATAAGAGGTTTCAAGTAAACACCTGATTGAAGTAAGCAGTTTTTCTTCAAAGCCAGATATTATCACTGGAATTGAGAATGTCATTGCAAGTGAAGCTAAACCTATACTCTATTAGTACATTTATAACTCTATATGGCTTTAGTAAAATGATTAAGGATAATATAATGGTTTTTTGAATAAAAGAAATAATGTAAAACTTGATATGTAAACACAGTGGTAGTTGTTATTGTTATGTGTTAAGAATTATTAGGAAACTCCTAAAACATTGATCTGTAGTTTTAGTAAAATGAACACCATTTTAAGATTTAGAATTAGAATAGTAGTCATATCTTTTTACACAAAAGACTTGTATTGCAGGGAAGGCCCCTGAGGAGGGCGAGTGCCATAGAAGGGGACCTCCCAACCCCTTGCCTCTCGCAGGCCGTGAGTCTGGAGGACCACATCCCCACCACCCCTGTCCCGGGCGAGGCGACGGAGGGGTCAGCGACCCCGGTCCCGGGCGAGGCGACCGAGGAGCCCAGCGGGGACACTGCGGGGGCGACCGGAGGTGCGGAACCCGGCGGGGAAACTGCGGGGAGATTGGAGGTTCCCGCAGGACCTAGCGGGGGGCCTGGCGGGGAACCACCCACAAACCTGAGGCCGACGGACAGTCAGAACAGTCTCATTCCCAATCCCGAGACTATGTGTTGACTTGATAGTTTTTAATATATCACATAGCGCTCAGGATACTCGACCGTGCAAATGAGTCGAACTCTGCAACTTGTACGGTTGAAAAAAAGTCTTCAAGACTAAGATGTTACTTAAACTGTTGGCAAAGTTGTGAGCACTTGTTAACACATCACTCCCTCCCACCCGCCCCTCCGCCCCCTCTGTGTCTCTTCAGAGTCAGATACCTGTGGTGTTTGCCAGGAAGTTTCGCTGTCCAGTGAACACCTGCATGTACCATATTTTAAATAATTGGTGGCTATCAGACCGTTTTAGGAATTGAAATTTTCTTAGTTTTTAAACAAATTGTTACTGTTTATATAATGCACAATATTTTTTATTGAGAATATTTTATGATAGCTTGTTGTTATGTATAGTCTAATGTTTAATAACAGTATATATACGTTTACTCGAAGAAAATGTATATAAAATGGTAATTTTCCTTGCAAAAAGTTTTAATAGATACTAATGATGTTTAACTATCTCTATGTAATTTTATAAGGATTTTTTAATTAAAATCTTTATTTTGTAGTCTTATTCAACAAGATTTGTAGTTTTGTTTATAAATTTATCTTGCCATTTATATTTTGAAACACAAAATAATTACTATCAAGATCTATTTTATTTGCCTCTGTATATTTACTCGATGGAAGATTAAAATTCCATAAAACACTAAAGCAAAAAACTATTTTCTGGATGTGAGATGTTTTTCACTTAATGTTAACATTCTCTAAATTACATAGTTGTAGCAACAGTTGTGCTAAAACAAAAATTAACACATTTTTATTTACACACTTCCATGCTTTTTTTATGTTTTTAAAGAAGACATACCCTATAACCGGGTCTTGTTACTCTGAAAAACTTTTCCTTATATTATTATCGGAGAATTGGCCCTATAGAAAAGTATATAATAGTCGTTCAGATAAATGTTATGAAAGGTTTTAAATTTGTTAAATTATGTTTAGGATGAATCTAAGTTTGGGCTAGTGTCCATATCTCTTACACTTTATAGTTAGTTAATCTTAATTACAGAAATTTTAAAGTACTTTATGATTAAAACAAGTACACAAACAATGCTGTTTCAGTATAGCCGAATTAAAATTTCGGAGCTTAAATTGCTTATTTTGAACACAATTCCCCAGATTTTTGTTTTTATTTTCCTTAAAGATGTTCCTACCAAATTTCGAGAAAATCGGTCAAAAACTGTGACTGCTAGAGTGCCGAAATATTTATTCTCTACTTAGTCACATACTACTCTCTATAATAGTACAGCCACCTACCTACTTCACCATACCCTATGTCATACTACTTCACCTAGAACTTTGAAAATTTGCATGGACGTTCCTGTTAAGGCGTAGGCATCTGCTAAGAAAGGATTTTTCAAAACTTCCTCAGGGCTATGCCCTATGTTACCTCAAAGCATCAATTTTAAACTATGGGGAAGGTTAATGACGTTGTCGTGGAAACCTAGTGAAGTATATTAATTAATTGATTAATTGAATAGTTAAATCATGAATCCAGGGAAGTTTTTCTGTTTTTCCACAGGGGTGAAATCGGATTGATCAGTCAGTATCAAATATTGATAAAATTTTTAATGTAGATATTTTAGCATCTGGAGGCCCTGAAAGGAAAATTTATCATGGTCCCAAGCCACAGAGCCACCAGCTCATGCCAGTAGCTCATGCCAGTAGCAAAAATCCTTAGGATATTTGCTAATCTAGTGATATTACTGTTAATTTAATTATAAAGTTAAATTTTTTTTATACAAGATTGAATGTTTTAACTTTCAATAAATTTTTTATACAAGACCTTTTCAACTCAATAGAGAACTTGTAAGCTAACTTTTCTGCTGAGTTAATTCATTCTTGATCAAAAATATAGTTTTTTCCAAACATAAAAAATAGTGTAGTAAGATTGATTGGAATGACATATAAATTATTTTTCATATCAGTAATCAACCATATCATAGTTTATCGGTGCTGAAGGGAAAATTAAGATCAGTAATGCATTATATAAACTGTAACATGTAGCAATACACAAATACTGTAGATTTACAGTAGGGATGCAGGGTAGCAAAACTACCTTTTACCAAAGCAATGCAATGAGACTCGATACTTCGGACAAACCAAAGTATAACAATAAAGAAAGGTTGTCTTTTTTAAACCGTGTTGATGGGATTGCTACATCAAGTGACACCAAAACGTATATTTGTGATGTAAACTTAGGTGTTGAATGCGGCCTAATGTGATCCTTTCTATTGCATGAGTGTTTTATTACTTAATTACAGTTAGTTTAAATAGTGTGAAAAGCTGTTTATCGTTGCCAATTTTTAGTTTCCCCTCTAGGGACCAAGTTTTCTCCAGAAAATCTGAAGTATTGGAACAGATGTAGGTAAATACTTTTTTTTATTTCGATACTGAAACTGTAGAATTTATAATGTACAATCCTTAAATGAGAATTATGATATTTTACAAAGAATTTAGAAATCATGTATATTTTTATGTTTTAACCTTTTAGCTGTTTGTATGTTTTATATCATATTAGATTGTTTTATGTAAGAATAAGGCATGTTATAAGTGTGTATATGTTTTGATTTATTTTCATACATATATGGCTCTTGATAAAAGTCAATAGGCTTAAATTATGGATATAAAGTGGTTTTTTGTTATACTGACCACTCACTGGATATGTGATATGTAGCTTTTATTTTGATTGTTCAACTTTCATTAAAATATTTTCTATTTAATACTTACAGTAAGTACCTAGGGTGAGACAGTTAGTACAATTAACTAGATATTCTGATGTAATAAAATACATTACATCGGAAGGTTGATGATTTATGCTGCTTATTTAAAAAAACAATTACTATACAAGACTAAATAAATATTATTTATTTCCAATACGTAATGAGGTCAGGACTAAGTGTTAATGCCTAGTAAGTCGGATTAATGCTCAGTAAGTAAGATGATTGCTGATGGATCAATCAGATTAGTGTGGGTGTGTAATCACGCATGTATGCATTGCTGCTGAAGGCGTATTCAGATTTCACCAGAGTCTAATGTTCGGAATCACAGTTTCTTTACATATAAATTTCGGCACACATGTTTCGGTTAAAAATGTCAACTTGAGAGACCTAGCATACACCAATGTCCATGAGACAGAAGAATACCCCAGTGACTCTTAGTGGATGACTACCCCAGTAGTTATTTGATTAAGCCAGTGGTGGGTTAATTCACAGAATTACTCACTAATAAACAAATTGAAAATAAAATTATAGAGAGATTTTGTGCATTACTTATAATATTAACTGTAACTTACCATTCCTTGTGCTGTATCATTGCTAAAATTGTTTTATCACCAACCCTAAACATTGAAATACTGAAACTAAAAACACTCTAAGACTGAACTCGTAGTGGCTGCAAGGTTCGCTTTTTTACTGCGGCGGAGCACTTTAAAAGGCATCAAACTCTCTGTCAGCATAGACATAGAACAGAGTCCATTTAGTTTTGTTCATTTAGTATTATAGCCTCTTGAAGCTCCATACAATAAGAATTATTCAGGTGTTTGACCGCATCTCAGTTGAGTACCTAAGTATATGCTATCCTAAAAACACTTCCATTACTTTTATTGTTCATTATAAAACTTTTCTCAGACAAAAAATATCCTGATCTGCATTTACATGAAATTTATTTTTCTAAAACAGAATGTCTTATTAAATATTTTTTATTTTATACTATTAAACTCCGTTGTAGAGCTCTTATGGATTATCCACCACTGGTCAAAACTTGTACTGTTTATACTGTTTTATTTTTTTATCACTGAGAAAGTATAAAAATATGTAAACTAAAAATTAAGTGGAGTGATTTTTGTTACCTAGCAAGATCGAAATATGAGTTAAGCCGCATTAATTATAGGTGACACAATGCAGTGCGGATACCTCTGTAATCTGGATGATTTTAAGATGTCATTGGCCTTTTTATATATTTTGACTATACCCAGGCCCTTGCTCTCTCAATATCTTATGAGAAAGAATGGCCTGCTAAATTTGAGTGTGTTTGTGTATTACATTATTTTTACTTCATAGTCATTTCATTATTATGATTATAATTATTGTATTTACCAAGTTTATGTTTCCCTTTGTAATCAAGAAATTTTGGCAACTTGAGCAAATGATCATTTCAAGTAACAAGATTCCCCTGTATTTAAATAATCAATTTTTTTCAAAACTTCCAGCAAAAATGTGTACATATTTCACCCATCAACTTTTAAGTGTTGAGGAAAAACCAGGCGACAAATACTTAAGAATTGGAGGGTTGCCGATGAATGAAAAAATTATTTAATTTATTTGTTTCCTTGTGACTTAAAAAATAAAGAAATCTAATTTTGCAGAGCAAATAATATGAGTGATATGCGTTTATCAACAATATTTTTGGTTTCATATTATGCTTAGGTTTATGGACCATATTGTTAATTATTTACTTTAAAACAATTAGTTTAATATTAAAAAACTGAAAATTTTTACTGTGGTCCTAAAGTTATTTGGTAAGCATCTCAGGCCATTTATACCTTTATAAATGTCAAGTTAATATCATATACAAAACTTAATTTGTTTGTAACTGAAAAGAGATGCCATTAGGCTCTATCCAAAACAGCCCAATAAACCCTTATTTATCTAATATGAAATAAATTGTGACTTAGACCTTGTGAATTGTGTAAAATTTTTACCGCGTAATACAATAATTCAGGGCCTAAAACTGTTTGACTGTTATATCTATAAAAAATTATTATTTTCTAAAAAAATAAGCATCTCGTGAATATATTGCACATAGAAATTTAATTTTCTTGTTAATCAGTGTTTTTTTTTTCAAGGAATTTAGTCTTAAAATGATTTTTACTGTGAAATTGTTTGTTGAATAATATAGATGTTAAAAATACACTGTTGACATTTAAAGTTTTAATGATCAGACAATATTATTAAAGCAATAAATTAAGTTTTGAAATATTGCAATAAAATTTATATTTATTAAAGACTGAGTAGATTTCAAGCTTGTGGATGATATTTAGGCTTGATTTAATATAAATTAATTAAAAAATGTAAGTTTTAAAATCTTACATATCACCAGTTATGAACCAAATAAAGCTAGAGAATTAAATCAGTTTTATAATTTTATTTTCATTTCATGAAAGAATATTCTTTATTCTGATTGGGGGTGATTTATGAACTACTCATAAAAATTGTTAGCTTATCACAAAACAAAAATGTCTGCCTTATTTGTTAATTAAATTAAAAAATCATGTATTTAAGGAGATTTATTTGTGTACTTAATTGGATTAGTATTAGCTTAAGTAAATTAAAACCTAGTTAAGCCATTAAAAATCTGCAATGATTAATTAGAATTTTTTATTGATGTTAAAATTTATTATTAAATAATACTGAAAGTGTTTAAAACTGTTATAACAATTGTATGTCCCACATGCATGAAAAATTTTATTTCAAGATTCATACAGCTCATGGAATCAGTACCTCATTTACTGGATGTATAAATAAATCTTTTGAAGAAAATTCAACAAAAATGTTCACTTTTAAATTTTATCCAACGTTTTTGTGTATACGATTGTTTTACTTTTAAATGGATATTTTTATTTTAAAAGCAAATATTTTCACACCTTTTTTACTTAAAAATTCATTGCTGATCAAATTGATCAAATGTTGAAAAAAATCATTGTAGTCTTTAGTCTTTATTGACCTTGAAAAGCAACTGGAATTTGATAATTCATTAGTTGAGCAAGTCTGCCATAAAAACTCTGAATTTTATTGTTCTAAATAATTTAAATCTATTTGTCTTTAGTGTACAGTATAAAATACATTTGTATCAAAACTAATAAGGAAATCAATACCAAAACCAATGTTTAATTTTTTTTTGTTTAATTACATAAGTTGATTTTAACTTTGTTAGCAATGCTTCCACCATGGGACCACAATGGAAAGTAATCTTTAAATTGTCGCCAATCTGTTTGAAGTATATATACCACAGTTATATTTTTAGTTGTATCAGTAAAAATTATTAACTAAACCAATACAAAAGTGATAAATATTACACATACTGTACAGTAAAGGTTTCCTCTAAGCTAGAGAAACGCCATATTTGGTTGATTTTTGTGATATGTCTTTTCTAAGACCTACGTCTACCGACCCTCTTAGCAATACTCTAGACTGTTTCTATCTAACCTCTTGTACAGTGTACTTTACTACTCGACAATCATCCTGTCTTCAATAAACTAAAAAAACTCAGTTTCTGTTATTTTTTCCTCCCTTAAAGAAAAAGTCTGGGAAAAAGTTAAGTTGTGATTTAAAGCATCAAAAATATTCTGGAAATCAGTTATTTATTAAGCTACAAAAAATTTATTTTAAAACATGAAAGGTTTATTTAAATGCAGAAGTTGGAAGTATTTTTGTTTTCCTAATATTTCCTCACAGTTTCTGCTAACTTGGGGTTATAATAAATTATTTAACCCTTTAGCAAACATTCACGAAATAGACGAGGGGGTATCTACCAAAGTATTGCTGAATCAAAGCTCATACTTTACTAACTTTACCCACTTGGTATACATGCCAGGGGCATGTACTTTAACGGAAATTCATCAGACTATTAATAGGTTAGTTACCATCAACAACCCAATGATACTGTAACTACATGAAAATAGTATCAAACATTTACCAACTTTTTTTATCAGATCATTAAGCAGAATTTAAACTGTTTGCTACTAGTCTGCATAAGTTTATATATGTTTCTTTGGTTTAGTATCTATACTATTAAAAGAATTTCTGGAATTTTGTACAAAGCAAATTGACCCCTAGAAATTAACTTTACTACACATGTTTGGTATCAAATTAAAGCTATTGCTCTCTAGATGTTCCTTTTTGGAAAATATCCCATCAAGCATCAAAAGCCTTCAAACAGGAGGCTTTTGAAATTCCAGCGAAAGTGCTACTATCTGTAGTAGAACCTGTGAACTTTTTCTAATTCATATTTATTTGTAACAAAACAGATGATCAAGATTTGAAATAGTTCGAGAGATATACCACAAAATATGGGGCTAGCAAAAGTCAGTTAACATTCATAATTATGATTTTATTTTCTTAAATATTAACTTTTTTAAGACAACAGAAAATAAGGACGAGTATTTGACCGATTGAAACTAAGACCAAGAGTCTGTAACCTTCTAATTTACTGTATTTATTTTCTTAAAAGGAAACTTAAAAAGAAACATAATAAGTAACTCAGGAAGTGCTCTGGAGATGGGATTTTCTAACAAACTATTGTAACAAACGTGTATTCAAGATGTGAAACAAAAATGTGGGTCAATTTGAAAATTTAATTTTTCAGCCGTTATGAGCATTGAATAGTTAGTTTTCACGGAGTATGGCTATTTTATAAATGTATTTAGAAACTAGTTCTTCATTATATCAGTGGTTTGTCCATCTTCTTGTAGTTTGTTGTTGAGGCCTAACAAAGAGGAATGCAAGGAACTGACGCGTAGATATTATGTAGAATTAACATAAATATTCAATACTTTTGAAAGAAAACTCTAAAACAGAGACATGGAGATGCGCAAAGCAGTGAAAACTAACCACCATTTTATGCAAAATGAATTTTGTTGCGCTGTCAAAATTTCAAAGTGTAGAACGTATACATAGACATTTTTAAGGCAGATTAAATAAATTAACTTCTCAAATTCTGTGAGAAATTTCTTACCCACATTGAAGTTTCAAGTCTAAAGTAATGAGTTATTTTTAAACGTGTGCCCCGATGAGAAGTTCAATTACTGACAATTTTATTCCAGTGCTATGACAGAAAGAATTAGTCTAGAGAACTAAAAAAATCACAAAAATTCACACACTTTCTCATTGAAAGGCATTTTATGCTGAAAAACTCCATACATAATCAACTTGAAACTAAAGCCTATTTTTTACCATTGTTTTTAAGTCACGAAGTGACGCGGGCTGCTAGTTAGTAATTAATAATTGTTTTGTGGTGTCGTGTTAATAAATCATCTTAACCCTAGAATGAAGTTGGGCTAGGATTTTGACTTGGAAACATAAATAGAAATAAATAGAATTTCTACTTATGTTTCCAAATTAAAATAGTTGAATTATTATTAAAATCTGAGCTAGTTCAATCACTGTTAATGTATAGAATTGATCTCTGTGTACATTCCAAACAAGTAAAAGTATAAATTACCAGTGAGTATAAGTACAATTGTACTTATACTTATTGTACTTATACTTACTGGTAATTAATACTTTTACTTTGTTTGGAATGTACACAGAGATCAATTCTATACATTAACAGTGATAGAACTAGCTCAGATTTTAATAATAATTCAACTATTACTCACTGCAACAAAATTGTTATTTGTTTTTTTATTTGCACTTATTTCCTAACAAAAGAGAGGGTTTTTATAAAATAATGCCTCTGATTTCAAATAAAAATACATTTAATGTACATACGAATTCAAAGATTCATTTACAAAAGCCTTTTATGTCATCTGCGGTGAAATAAACAACCCTGCCATCGACATCCCTCTGTCGAAACGAAATTTTTGAGGAGTTGAGTTTGTCCTTGAGTTTTGGGTAGTAAGTGTTAGGAGCAGGGACCACTTTTTTGTTGGCAGCTTCTGCTGTCTTCTGCCTCATTGTGAACTTGGGACCAGCAGGTTTGTATATGTCAGGGTTCATAGGCCCATACCTGTCCGGAGCAGGGTTGCCTTCCCCTCGGGGAGTCTTTATTTTCATGCGCCTGAAAAAACCAACAACTGTGATGTTACAGCCGCCTGTTAGAACAAGTCAAGTGCAGTAGTGGCATATTTCATAGGTACACCAACATAGATCCTTGTGTATGCACGATGTTGTAAGCTTAAGCCTACTCCAAAACTTATTAATATTTTGTAGAGTGATTTAATATGTTGTTCATTTTTGAAATTTGAAATGTTTAGGAAGTCTACAGCAACCAGCCACACTATTCACTACACCTCATACCATCCTCAATCGCAGAAAATGGCAGCTTACAATAATATGGTTTACAACTTCAAAAATTCCACTTTCACAACAGTTATTTGAGAATGAAATAAAACAATAAAACAAATAGCAATAGAAAATGGATTCTCCCCTGACTTAATTGATAAATTGATGAAGAAACATGTAGACATCCTAAGAATAAAAAGGAAACTGAAAATAAAAAATACGTCTCTGCTGAGTTGAGTAAAAATCTGCACCACACTTTGAAAAAAGAGTTGAATAAAAATGGTATCATGCAAAACATCAAACAAAATAGGTAATATTAGCAAGAGTATATCTGAAACAAAACAAGATTAACTCAACTGCACAGGTATTTTACAAAATAAATTGTTCTAACTGTTCTAAGTTTTATGTAGGCCAAACGGGGAGACCATTTAAAAAAAAGATCTCTGAACATATTCCAAAACCCCATTTGAAACAGAAATTTAGTTTTGTTTAACATTTGGTAGACAACAACCATTCGACTAGCATAAATAATTTTGAAGTACTAAATGTCTGCCCAAAAAGTAAGATTATGGACACACTAGAAGAATTCTACATTTTATTATCTTTTAAAGCCACCCCGCAACATGTACTCAATGAGTAGCTAAATATTATTTCCAATAGCCTTTTTAACGCCATATTTAATTTGGAACAAAACAAGACAGTAGTATGTGCAGCAAGAGCTGGAAGCCAAAGTCCACCTGATAATGACACGACGCCGGCGGTCTTCACTCACGCAGGCAGTGCACTGTCACTGGTCGACCCGACACGTTCTGTCCGTCGCTAACTAGGCCTAGTTTTTTAAATTTTTTAATTGTTTGTGTTTTTATGTCTACGCCTACGTGTCGTGTTTTGTGGATTTGTGTCCTCGACGACATCTTTCAGATGTATATATTTTTAATAACCTGGAATTTAAAATGGATATGATTATAGCTCCTTGGACAACAGAAACCCGGGTCATCCAGAAAGGGCAAGAAAACAGCTGTGACGGAAAATTGTTATGTACCATACATTATTACTTAATAAGTAGCTAAGTTGTAGGTTAATGTTAAAATTTTCAAGTTACAGTACACTCCCGTTTATCCGAGGTCTTCAGGACCAAGGCTACCTCGGATAACACGAACCTTAGATAATACGGAGTTTATGTGTGTTTTGAGGTTGGGCTGTAAGACCACTTCAAAATGTTGGTAATATTGGATAGTATTTACCAATAAATACGACAATGAAAGTCCTTTCGAATTGCAAATAATAGATTTTTTAATAAAGACACTTGTTTAACGCATTATTATAACAGTTATTAAGAAAACAAAAACGTACATTTAAGCTTAGAGCTGCCTCGGATAACCCAGAGTCTTGGATAACCGGGGCTTGGATAAACGAGAGTATACTGAATACGATTTATATGTTAACATAAAAAGTTAATGAAACAGATAATCACTCACCTAGATGATAGTCAGGATCAATTTAGGTGTTACTCTTGTCAATGCAAAATCTTCATTGCTTTTCATACCAAATTATGCTTTTGTAATAAGGAAGCCGAAATTTTTTATCTACTATATATTTGTTAAATACCACTCACCCATCATCGCACAGCCCAAACTATATGACCTAGAACCTTGAAATTTTGCGTGGAAGTTCCTTTCAGGGCGTAGGCATCCGCTAAGAAAGGATTCTACATAATTCAAAGTTTCAAGGGGTTTTTGGCGAGGTTGAATTTTTCAAATTTTTCAATATAAAAGGGTATTGAACGATTTTTTGTTTACATTTTCAATGTTCATTCAATCAGCCAGCTGGTAGTTAACTTCACAAATAATATACATTCTGTTACAGCTGATTATAGTTAGTTTGATTTCTTTCATCATAGTCTTATGTTTTTTTTTTTTGTTGATTTATTTTAAGGAGATAATTGTAATACACTATTTAAAAGTTCGTTTAGTTTAGTTTTTTTAGTACCTCATCTGTTTAATCTTAAAATCAGTATATGGCACCATCTTTATTTCGGCAGCGGGAGTTGTAATTATGCCTTTTACGATGGTTTGCCTGTTAATCTAATTCAACCTCTAAAGTTTAAAGACTTAAGTGCGTGCTGCCTTTTGTGGTTAAGCCTTGAAACTAAATTCTGGCAAGACTGAAAGAGAGTGGTATGGTAATTTTTTCGTCACCAACTGACTGTGCTGTAATTATTTTAATTCTTTGATCTGTTTGTATAGAAATCCTTACATTATAAAAATCTCTAAGTGTTAAGGTTTTTTTTGGCGGAGTCAAAGTTTTGAAATGTGCCCATATAAATGTAATGGATCATCTTTTGTTTACATTTCCAATTTCATTCAGTCAAGCAGATGGTAATTAGCTAATCTGATTCCTTACATCATGGTTTTATGGTTGTTCTGTCAATTTATTTAGGACATACGCACTATTCAAAAGTTACATCTATTTAAGGTTCAATCCATCATCAGTTTCTGTACCTTATCTGTTTAATCATAAAATGTGGCTCAATCTTTATTTAGGTAGTGGGAGATAGTTTTTCCCTTAGGGCGTCCTTAATGTACTCATCCCCTACAACAGTTTGACAAATTTCTTTTTCATATAATTCGAGGGTATCCTGGCTTTGCACGGAAAATAATAAGTGCTGCAGTCTGTAGTTGACCTTTCAGAATACTAAAAATCCCCATGTTAAGTTGTAAACTAAGTGAATCGAGTTTGAAACTCTGTCGATGGATAGCGGCGCCATTGTTCCGAACATTCAGCTCTCTATGTACTTATTTGATGCCCTATTTGAAAAGTCTGAGCCGTATTGACAAATATGCCTAGAAATGCCTTAAAATTGACACATTTTATGTTTAAATCGGTCTTACCGCTTTTGAGTTATGACTGTGAAAAGAAAACCTATACTATCTACTGTAATACGAGTAACTGTAATACTATCTACTGTAATACCTACACAATGCCATAACACGTAAACAGACCTCTACATTAGACAACCTTTTTTCATTCAGCCCCTTTTCAGACTCGTCAAATCAAGGTTAGACTATAATTTTTATCGTGAGCGAGGCCACGGGCAACTGCTAGTTGAATATATTTGTGGAAAACATATCATTAAAATCAACTCCTTTTATTTCCTCCCACAAAACCATGGAGGATCAGTTAAAAAATCATTATAATTAATAATTAATTTTAATATAAATTTGTGCTAGGATTTTGTCTTGGAAACATTCAAGAGAGTAATTATATCTAGACCTCTCCAGTATATACTCACATAGTGAAAGCACCATAGTTGTATTTGTTAGGCGCTTGAGGGCCGAAGGTAGAGGGCAGCTTGTAGGTATCAGGTGATGGGACGTATTGGGGTTTCAATGGCTCAGTCCGTCTGGCAATTGTAAATTTTGGAGGGTTGTTCTTCTGATGAAGATATTTCTCTGGACGGTAATGAGAAGGTGCAGGGGCGTAACGGTCACCTATGTCAATACTAAGGTTATTTCAAGACATTTTGTCAGAGCAGGGCCGCCGAGAGCCAAGCAGGGCCCCAAGTCTGCACACCACACGGGCCCTCTGGGGGGTCTGGGAGGTATGCAGGACCCCCTAGTGAAAGAGGGGTCCGGGGGTTCTCCCTTGGAAAATGTTAGAAAATTAGATCTCTCAACTCGCGTTTTTAGGCAGTCTAAAGGTGGAACAACATACAAATAGGAACCACAAAAATCCGGACCAATTGAGGCTGAATGGTCAGTTGGATTTAGAAAATAGTCTACTCTGATTAAAAATTACTGCTATCAGTGATGCCGCACTATTGGATTTTCAAGACATTCGTCTCATTCCCATAGCTTCCACATTTGTTCCATTCACGAACTTCACGATCAATGCGCACGATTGTTTTTACGCCATCTGCGTTAATTGTACAAACCATACATTAACTTAAATATGTTGTACTCATATTGTTTACCATCGTGGGTAATTTCATCATAACAAATTTAAGTTGTCAATATACGTGAGGGAGGTATGAGTCAGCTACGCTCACTATTCGCTGACCGCCACCGCCGTAGTGTACAAACAGTCGCAAATACAATAGTATATCTGGCACCAAATCTTAAGGCCCAAGCCATCCATAAGCCCAATGCTAAAATTAACATTAATCTTATGGACGGCGTGGGCCTTAAGATTTGGCACCAATAATACAGACAGTCAAAACAATCGTTTCTGCCTTAACTAAATACTGTATAGTATTATCAAAGTAATTTTCGTGATAAAGCTGGACATTTTATTTTTTAACATGTGGGCCTAAATTTATTTTCAAGAAGTCAATACCAATACTTTCTCAATCTGAAAAGTTCCGCTCATCCCGGGCCCCTCCGGAGCCCGGGCCCCAAGTTTCAGACTTGGCTGACATGGCCTCTCGGCGGCCCTGTGTCAGAGTGTACATTTGAAAAGCTCTAAAATAATTTATGTGTAAGGTTATGATGGATAGAGCAGTTTTAAACAGTATTCTGAAAGTATATTTGTTGTTATTTATGTATCCTTTATGTTACAAAGATGAACCCATAGATTTGTTACATAAGATATTGGTGGGATTTGCAGGATGTATAGGATACACTCTGTTAATCCTTCAGCTGGTTATCCACAGGATATCCCCTCCACCAAGGCTGTAGTAGAAGAATGTTCAGGGTCCTCAATTTAGAATATTAGATATCATACTCAGGAAACATTCTAGGAAATTCAAACATTCTAGGAGTTTTTGGGGTGTTGAGGTCATCCGGAATGATTCAGGGATATTCAAATGTATTGTTGGGTGCTTACACAGTATGAGGATTATATAATATGTAAAATTTTAGCTCCTAGCGGTAAGATTTGGCCTGGGCATTGATAGGAATATTTTCTTTAAAAAAATAGTTAAGTGCACCTTTAGCCCAGTATTCAGCACCTTGAGTTTATTAAAAACAAACATGATTTAATACTATTATTTACTACCTATTATAAAATCATAAATAAAAAAAAGTCTTGCAGATTACCACTAATCTTTACCTTTGCCTATATATTTTAGAACCTTTGGCTATCCCTTTAGGATTGACTGGTTAGCCGAGCGGATTAAGTGCTCACCTCATAGCCTGAGGGTCGCCGCTTCAAATTCTTACCAGCATTGAGACTGGGTCCAGTTGTCATTTGTCATTGGACTATGAATTAATGATGCTATCCAACAAAATGTTGCCGTTATATATAAGACCCGGGTTTGGACCATTCCAGATCACACAGTTGAAAATGCCACTGGCATAGAAACACACAGAAATTGGGCATCATCAATTATATGCTTGAACTACTGACTCACTCAACTCAGGCAGCTTGGCTCCCATGGTGAACGCGGGCTCCCGCGCCGGGCCGAAGCGTGTTTTCTCATTGATCTTGTAGAAGCCCGGCCCCAAGCCGAGCCGCTCGTCCCCGTGCTTCAGTCGGATGGTGTACACGGGGGCCTTCTGCTTTGTGGGGTCGTGGCGTCGGCCCCCCAGGCACGGCGGCAGTGCGTACGTGTTCGGTGCCGGACCTGAGAGAACCAAACTTTCAAGAAAAAGAGTGGATAGAAAGGCTAAGCCAAAAAAAAGTGTAAGCCAAAAAATATAGCATTATTTGACAAAGCTTAAAAATTTGATTAGGCTTCAAAATTTGTATTAGATCAAATTTTTATTGAATATAGGCTGGGTTTAGGGCATAGATTTTTATTTAAATGGCTTCTGCTCCTTTCATAAAATGATCAGTGGTGCTATATTGATAGAATCACAATTGATTGACATGTAAAAGTCAACGTTATAATGCTTCTCTAATGAAGCTTTGCTAATTTTGCTGAGTAAATAAAAAAAAAATCATTGGAGATTATTCTTGAGCCACTTACCACCCCTAACCATTTCCAAGATAAATACTTGAACCTAAAGTAATTTTTCTTCTATTCAAGTTGCAGTTTTATGTATAAATTTGATGCCAAATTTTGACAGAGCCAATAATAAAGTTTTATAATACTCTTGGGAGAGAAGTAACCATAGTAATGTAGGAAAAATTATTAAAAATTTCAAGAATTAATATTTTGGTGGATGAAATATGTACCTTACTAAATAATGTTAATTGGTTTAATCTTATAAATAAGAGGTAGTTTATGTACAATGTCAGTATGTCCGTAGTATGCAAGCAATAACACAAAAGCTAGGCCGGTCATACTGCAAGATACAAGAAAAAACAAAATATATGTTTTGAAAAGACGTGTCGTCTGATCCGTATTTTATAAAACTAGATACAAAATGTACGTCGCTGTTTGACCACAAAAGGCAAAGATTTGTCGCGGCTAGCCTTACATGTTTAACTCTTACACGTTCTTACAGTTACATAATTGTCATCAACTTTTTTCTATTATGATTATTCCAACGAGAAATCCTCCCACTAATGAGCTTAGGCGCTTGTAATCCGTTTAGGTGCAAGATGTTTTCATGTCTGGGTAAAACTTCGAAGGCACTAGATTTTTATTATTTATTATAATGTTATTCTTATTATTACTAACTTCTGTCAGGATTTTTGATATTTTTTTATAAATCAATAACTTACCAAATTTGGTAGTGTAGCCTATATATGTCAAATTTAATTTCAGACTAGAGACCGGTTTCGGAGCCTTTACGCACCATCTTCAGTCTTGTCCATATATGATTTACACCACATTTAACATACTGGAGCTCACTATTGTGATTGTCGACAAATTTACTTTAAAAATACAGTACAAACACATAACAATATTTACATTAAAACACCTATACTTTTGTGTACACACATTAAAAAAAAAACCAGTCTGTGTACAGAACAAGACTTATAGATTTACTGCCAGCTAGTGGTTACTTCAAGGTCAGAGATGGGTTATCTTATCAGCTGATTTGTATTGTTTTTCAGGCTATTGTAGAGTTTGAAAGTAAATTTATCTGAGTATTCTTCTTTTTTGTTTAGGAGGCTGTTATTATTATCCATTGAGAAATGTTTGAAAATAAAATATTCCTCCCACACTTTTGCCTTGGCTTTGTTTTTACACTGCTTTAAAACTGTTAAAGATGTGTCCAAATTTATAGAATGATTTGGATGTGACTTTAAATGTTGGGCTACTACTGATGTTGGATTGTTTTTTTTTTGCACTGTGTTCCTTAATTTTTTTAATCATTCAATCCAAGGATTAAAATGGAACTGAACATAGCAGGTGCATGGGATGAAAAATAATGTTTACAGGTTTTTCCCCTTACTTAGTCTAATACAACTAACACACTGTGTGCCCAAAAGTCAAAAGTACACTTAAGTAAGATAGCGTTGAATATCTGCCCCTAACTGCGAAATGTGATTTTGGGGAGTTGCCTTGAATTTTGTATAACAAACTCTTTGCGAGAGGCCATTCATTTAAAGGCCTTAATAAAAGAAATAAAATGTGCAAACCCAAGGTCATACCCCTGTTAATCATTCAAAAAATAACCTCCATATAATATTTGTATTTAAAGTGATCAAAAGACTGGTTAATACAATAATAAATTCTAAAAGATACAAGAAAACTTTGTACAATGATAATTCTCAAGGGACTTCTTTCACAAATAATAACTTTCAGCTAACTTTTTAAGTTACCCTCAACTTCACAAAATACAAATTCGGGATGGGATCTGCCCCATATTCACATGCTTTGATCCCAATAATAAAGTGGTGGTTTATGTTGAAGGTCTCGTTAAACTAAACACATAATTGTGCATTTGATATTAATAAGTAAATATAGATATTTATTTATGAAAGACAGATCATGATCTCAGCCATTTCATAGGCCCGTTCACATTTAAAATTATTTTTGGCTCTGCTCCAAAGGCTTTTCATGATATTTTGTATTCAATTTATTGTGATTTTGATAATTTTTATTCAGTTTGCATGGGAACTAATGTTATTTTTCAGTTAGCCATGCGAAGATCAGGTACAACAGCTAGTATTTCATTTTTATAGCTTAAATTTTAATGTATCATACCTTGATCGCATTAAAACTAACTTAATTGGACCATTAACAATGGGAGCTTGCATAACACAACCTATGTCAAGCCAGCTTGTTTCACAAGTGTAAAGCTTTGTACGTGGAGTAGCATCAGACAGCCACATTCTATTGCTTTAGTTTGTCCCGTGAATTTTTTTTACTTTTTGCTGCAGTTTATTGAAATCAAGGCCCTTCATTTACATGTAACATGACTAATTTTTACGTGAAATTATCAGTCTTAATGGTTTGTATTATGACACTATTAATATTTTGCTATAAAACCTGTTTTACCTTGCACAGTATTATAGGAATGTGTTTTTCTAGTAATTCCATCGAGTAATAACAACTCTATTTCATTTAAAGTTTCTTTTCAGTTTTTAAAATAATAGTAGTCTTATCCATTGCTTTGCTAGACCTTTGGTAACTTTAAAATCATTACTTTTGACTTTGTCTATACTCTTATAAAGGAAAAAGAGTGTCAGGGAATCATTTTTTTCAGTAGTTAAAATATTTAAAAAAAATTGAATGTTAAACTTCTGATTATAAATAGTTTAGCTGATATTACACTATGTCATTTTTATATAGCACACAGTGTCATTCCGACAAAAGCACATCAAATTGATGTCAAAATGATGTAATTATTTTTACCTGCATCCTCTTATTTTTAAAGCGGAATTCCTGCTCATCAAATTTATGTCAAATTGATGTAATATTATCATTCAATGTAACATTCTTAGTTTTTTAAATAGTTTAACTGTTAAAATAAAATTATACAGTATATGTATATTAATATCATTTGTTAGTTTGTTCTCCACATAAAAACTATGTAAAATTAAAAAAAACGATGTAGAATTATTAAAAATAAAAATAAATAGTTTGACAATAACATTTTACTGTCATATTCAAATTGTTTTTAGCGAATTTCCCTAAAAATAAGCTATTACCGTCGTTTTAACAGAATGGACAAAATATCCGTTTTGGTTAACCTCAGCCATAGTATTAATTTTTATGTCTATTGATAGCTTTTTATGCCTACTTTCTGGATATCAAGTGAGTTTATCGCGGAAATGCATTTTTACCTGCAAAAATCACGATTTTTTCAAAATTTAACATGGGCTTGTATGGGGAAATAGAATTTCATTTTTCGAGTGTCTGTTTGCACGATAACCTTCGTAAAAATCGTCCGATCGCAACAAAATTTAGTACAAACATGTAAAACTAGGTTCTCTTGGACGAGTTCGTAAACCAGCGAGATCGACATATCCAAAGTGGGGTAAAAGCTGCTTTTACTCTCCAAAAATGGTTTTTTTTGCTTTTTCAAATTGAAAAATTAAAGTAATCAAATTATTGTTTTCACCATTGGGTTCAGCTTGAAAAAAACAAACAATTTGGTATCTTGAATCGTTGCTCTAAATCCATTGGTCTCCGAGTTATTAGCGAAAATACCTCTGGAAGGCTCCTTTTTGCTCCTCAAAAATAGGTTTTAGCGAATTTCCTTAAAATAAGCTATTACCGTCGTTTTAACAGAACAGAATGGACAAAAATATCTTTTCAGGTAACCTCAGCAATCATATTAATATTTATATTAATTGATAGCTTTTTATGTGTTCTTTCTGGATTTGAAGTGAGCTTATTGTGAAAACGCGATTTTACCTGCACAAATCACTTTTTCAAAATTTATCATGGTCTTATATGGCAAATAGAATTTTCATTTTATTTTTAGTTTTGTTAGCACGATAACTCTCGTAAATAACGTCCGATCGTGACCAAATTTGGTACAGACATGCAAAACTAAATTCTCTTGGACGAGTTCGTAAACCAGCCACGTCGACAAATCCTAAGTGGGTTAAAGACTCCATTTTACCCCCCAAAAATGTTTTTTTTAGTTTTACAAATAGAAAATTAAATCTATCCAATTATTGTTTTCACCATTGGATTCTGCTCGAAAAAACAAACAATTTGTTATTTTAAATCATTCCCCTAAGTCCTCTGGTCTCCTAAACGAATTTCCCTCTGGAAGGCCCCTTTTTGCCTCTCAAAAAAGATTTTTGAGATTTTCCAACTGAAAAATTAAAGTTATCAAACTATCGTTTTCACCTTTGAATTCAGCTCGAAAAAACAAACAATTTGGTAGCTTGATTCACTGCTCTAAGTCCATTGGTCTCTATGTTATTAGCGTATTTCCTTAGAAATAAGCTATTACCGTCGTTTTAACAGAACAGAATGGGCAAAAAATATCCGTTCAGGGTAACCTCAGCAATAATATCAATATTTATATTAATTTATAGCTTTTTATTTGTACTTTCTGGATATGAAGTGAGTTTATTGTGAAAAAGCTTTTTTACCTCCACAAATCACGATTTTTTTCAAAATTTAACATAGGGTCTTATATGGGAAATAGAATTTACATTTTTTGAGCTTTGTTAGCACGATAACTCTCGCAACTATTGTCCGATCATGACAAAATTTGGTACAGACATGTAAAACTATATGCTCTTGGACGATTTCATAAACCAGTCACATCGACAAATCCTAAGTTGGGTAAAGACTCCATTTTACCCCCAAAAATGTTTTTTTTAGTTTTACAAATTGAAAAATTGAATCTATCCAATTATTATTTTCACAATTAGATTCTGCTCGAAAAAACAAACAATTTGGTATCTTAAATCACTTCTCTAAGTCCCAAGATATTTCCACGTCATATTTTTTCTGGGTATTTTAGTATCAGGGCAGCAGAATGTTGTCTTTACCAATTTATTATTCACTTTATACTGAAGTTTTCAACGAATACCGAGGAGTGTATCTTGAGTTTATCAAGATATTTATATAGGATTTTGGCTTTTTTTGTGAATATAATTTTGACAAATAAACTATCTTGCCTACTTATTTAAAAGCGATATTCGATTTTTTATAAAACTTATTTACTCATATTTGTTGGCAGAGACTTTGTAAAAGAAGCAATGAAATATTTTTTTAATATATCACTCATTTACATCTCTTCTTTTAGTAATAATGGATTAGTCTCTGGATAAATTTGTATTTGAAAATTCGCTGAGTACGCAGGTTTGCTGCGACGGGGGTATTAATATACCTGTAGCAGCAAACCTGCATACTCATTCCCCATGTTATTCTTAAGGAGCTTACAAAAAACATGTCAAATCTTGCTATGTTGGATTGAAATATGTTGTTTTACATTTGAAATTCACTGAGTATGCAGGTCTGCTGCAACGGGGGTATTTTTTAACTGTAGTGATTTTCAGTTCAAACAATGTGTTCAATTAATTTATTTCTATTGTTTGACTTAATTGATAGAAACTTTTTTTAAGATTAATGTTTCTAAAATTTGATTATTTGTTAAAATTTGAGTATAATCGTTTTTATCCAAATGAGGTAAAATTGGCACAAAATTGATGTATGGGATTAACATGTAAATTCAAAGAGAAAGGGTAGTCCTACAAAATATTAATATTATTTGAATTTATTTTACTCTGATAAGGCCCACGGTACAATTGAAAGTACTATTGCTAATCTATCTATCTATACTACTATACTATTATAAAGAAGAGGTGGTTTCTGTATGTATGTATGTATGGGACAAGTGAACTCGAAAAATACTGAACCGACTGGGTTGAAATTTCACACAGAGATAGATCTTGAACCCGGGAAACATATAGGCCTATTTACATCCTTAAAATCCCCTCGGGCTACGCCCCGTGAACTTCCTTAGCTTCAATGTTTACATTCGATAAGGATGTAAACATTTAAATAACGAAATATTAACAGCTGTGAATACTACAATTTGACAGTTCAAAGAGCAGAAGTAAGATCAGATGTAATTTTTATCGTGAGCGAAGCCACGGGCAACTGCTAGTTTACACATAAAAACAATTTATGGCATTTTAAAGTAAAAGCTTAGTTAAACTTTTTATATATTTTTAATTATTCATATTAAAATAACTCAAATTTGCATATAAAAAATATTTTGATGATTAAAATAAATTAGTTTAATTTCGAAAGATAATATACCGTATGAACAGAAATTGGTGACAAAACGTTAAATTTTGAAAATCTTTGCAAACTAAGTATAAGCACGTTTCCCTCAATAGACGAGTTTAAATGGACGAGAGATCTAAAGCGTCAGGAAATTCAATGCAGGGTGGCGGTTTTGAACCCAGCATAGTGCCCATGTATTTTTATCCCGGAATTCCGTTTTATAGTCATTCATTTATCCCAAATAAATGTGTGCTTAAATTATGATTCACACTTTTTCAGTTTAAAATACATTGACATCAAATAGATACAATATTGACATAAAATATTATGAGATGTAATATGAGATTTTCTTAAAAAAAGGCGAATTTCCCATTTTAATACTTCTCTACCTAAAATATAATAGTTTCCGTGATGCCAATGATGGCACATTAATGTTGGACACCCTTATATACAGACACATATTCTCTCTAATGTTTTAAGAACAGTGTCACATTAAACTTGGGTTTCGTGAATATTGGCATCACTTAAGTCTATAAACGTTTCTTCCTGTTAGGGTTTTTTAATGTAACTGATTGACAACAATCGGCTTTGAATTGTAAATTAATTTTGAGTAATATTATGCTTCAAGTACTGGGTGTTGTTTTATGTTTGTGTACAATTTTATTACGGCCATATTTTATTTTGTAGATAATCATGGTTGTGCAAGAGGCAGGCTGTGGCTCCGGTAAACAAGAATCTCTTCAGTCGTGTGGAGAGATAAGCACATGTAGCAAGTATTACGAATATCAGATTTCAGTACACTAATCCTCAATAATCCTCATTACTCTCTCCCCTCCCCCGGTAACATGCCAGCTCTACTATGTATGAAAATAGAAATTTGAAATGCATTAGTATTTAATACTTATCGAGTATAAATTTGAGGACTTGACCAGTTTAAGCAATACAGTTAAACAATTTAAGCAAATAACCTATAGTTTATGATGGAAGGTTGTGAATACCAGCCTGGCCAGTTATAAAGTGCGAATATCTATTATAGTTTAATATAGATATTATTTTTATTGCTCAAAATTGAAGTTACGTGCTCTTACCATTGGGGAGATATCAGATTTAATGTATGACTGACTGAAACACCTTTTGGCCAGGCCTTGAATATAATTTTTATTTAATTTTTTTTCCTAAATCTCATTTTTACAGAAAGTGTAACATTTTGTGCAGAAAAAAATCAATGTAACCAACTAATTAATAAAATGATCTGTTAAAGGTATGTTTTACTATCTTATGTAAAGTCCAAATTACCCGTAACTTTCGAGAAACCATAAGCCCAACACCCATCAGCCTTATACTTGAATAAAAGGCTTCGGTGATAAAATTCCAGGGAGAATATTAGCTTCTGTTTAAAGGGGTTTTTCTTAAGGGTGAAACATAAAGAAAAGGGTTGAATAGCCGATGCATTTCTTTTTATTTACAATTATCTGTTTACTTTTTCCTGTGAAGCGTAAAGGAATTAAATATTTTTCCTACAAAGAATAAAAAATACTAACTGCTAGTTTTTATTTTATCCAAAGTTAGAATTCAATAACTAATGTAAACCATTGAAATATTTTAAAATCAAATTTATTTTCAGGCGGTAAATGCGGAAGCAGACTGTTTGTTGAGCAGAAAAGCACTGACAATGCCAAGGGTTGTTACTGTGTGCCAGAGAAAGGAGGAGACGGATGCTGCTAGTGTAAGTACTTTTAATTACCAGTAGCGACATTGGTTCTTTGCAGGGTTAGAAGACAATATATGTAGTAAACAGCAGGGGCTTTTAGATATAAATTAGTTTTCATCATGCTGTCCGGAAAACAGCCGTTTTTAGTTCTTTAAATCGTACGCAAAATGATCGTTTTTGGATCACTTCGAATAGGAGTACTGAAAAAACATATGGTAAATTTTGCCGTACTGTAATGTCAAAATTGGTTTATGTTACGTTTGAAAGGTTGAACGATTTCTTAACTTGTGTTTGTAAACAACTAACAAATGTGTAAATGACGATGACTATTTTGGATAACCTCAAAATTATGTAGTCTAATTTTTTTAACGATTAAATGGTTATTTATACATAATGATGAAAACAGTTGTTCATCACACGGACCAAAAGTGTCTCCTTGGTACTTGATCGCATTTCCAAGCTCGGCTGCGCCTCGCCTGTAAATTACGATCTCGTACCAAAAAGAGCCACTTTCGCTCCTAGTGATGAAAACTACTATTGTTTCAAGCAGTTGAGATTAGTTTTGCTCCTTAACATCGGTGTTATTAGTAGTAGTTTGAATTTTGATATGATTTTATAAAATTTTAATCGTTGAAATTAATTTCTGAGATACCAAGGAGCATTTAACGAAACTTGAGTTTAAGGTCAGGAGCAGAACTGCGTGCTGGTCGGACTCATGATCTGTATTTTTAAACGTTTTAAGTCACTAATTACTTTTGGCTCAAGGAATAAAAATATACACCTGTAGACACCACCTTTGTTTTTTTAAACAGCAAAGCTGAAAAATAAATGTCTACAAAAATAATTGTTCAGGCAAAGAGCTTATGGGAAGAGAACTATATTTTCTCCATCACGGTCACGGTTGATCTTTGAAGCAGCCACCAACGATATAAACCACGCTTTGATACTAAATAATATTTTTATTTGTTTGAATGAAACCCCTATTAATGATGACTCGTACTGTTAACAGGTAACTTGAACCTGCTGCTTCAAATTTGAATTAAGTCGCCCAATTAGGCCCAGCAGCTCAGCATTGTTATAACTTCATATATAAATACTTCACGGTAACTGATGACAGCTAGAAGAGAAAATCAACGAAGCAGCAGTGTTTTAATTCGATATGTTCCATCAAACCAAAGCAAAATAAATTTATTTTGGGCAAACATGAGTTTAACCCCTACTTTTGTTATTCTTGAAATATATGTTCTGTTCCTAATTATAAATAGTCTACTGTTTAGTAGAATTGTAAACTACTTGTCTTTATAGGCTAAGTGGCTGCTGTGTCGGACTCGACAAAGGCAACTCCCATATCAGGCAGCTTGTCCCAGTGTGTGCTGCTAAAAATATAAGAATACTAGCAGATACCCATGGCTTTCTCCTCTGAAAAGATGGCAAATTTAAATTCAATTAATTACATTATGTAATGTGCAATTTTTAGAAACCAACAAGTGGGTTGATTAATTAAATAAATATATTATATATGTACTGTAATATATAAGTTATCAATTACACCTAAAAGTGGCGTTTGGTGATTCCCCTCAAGTTGAAATGAGGAGGTGTAACGTACACTGTACCCCACTACGGGGGGGAGGGGTGTAACGTACCGACTTTAGGGCGGTTGAACTTATAATACAACATGCACTCAACTGCCCCCCCCCCCCGGCCCCTTGTGGTTAAAATTACAACGACAATAAAATGTCACCCTTTTTATTTTTAAAGCTTTGAATCAGAAAAATATATATTTACGGTATAAAATATTGCCATGGGACGTAAAACGCATACGTAATTTAATGCCTTTATCAAAAATGTTCGATTTGAGGTCATCACGATATATTGGTGATGACACACCCCATTCCAATCGAACTAGAAAGTTTTTGTTCTCAATATCATTTAATTATTGTTATATCCAATTTTTTTTTTTTTTTTTTGGGTAGGAGGTGGAATGCATTTACGAACACTGAGGGGCTCATTGTCCCCTCAGTAGTGTCGGACTCCCACGAGCTCGATGTCCCGTGAACTACCGACTAAACCACCTCCCTCGGCACCGAGGACACTAGCCTGGAACTGTTTCACACATTACTTCGGGCTAGGCCTTTGATATTACGCCACTAGGGCAACCTCCTTGGGGAAAAACTGAGGATTAAGGCCGATCGAGTTCGACCTTTTTCGCCCGAAGAATGGCCTGGACGTAGTGCTGGACACAGTTCCAGTTGCCCTCTCCCTGGAGCATAGCTCCGACGATGTTGTTTGGGCTGACGACCACGCCGATCTCAGATGAAAGCGAGGCTCGGCGGACGTGCCAACGGTCGCACTGAAAGAAAGTGTGCTCGGACGTGTCTGGGATGCCGGGGCAATACAGACAGTCCGGGCTGGCGACTTTGCCCATCCGGTGCAGATAGGCTCGGAAGTACCCGTGCCCAGAAAGAAACTGGGTCACGTAGTAATCGACCTCGCCGTGCTGTCGTTCCACCCATGGTCGGACGGAAGGTATGAACTGGAAGGTCCAACGTCCCCTCAGCTCGGCTTCCCAGTCGCGCTGCCAAGAGTCGGAGCTGCGATCGCGCTCTTCCCTGGCAGCTGTTTCCCGGCCCACTTCAGGCCTCCTCCGGTAAATCGCCTGCCTCTCCCTCGCGAGGAAGAGGACGGGAATGACTCCGGCGATCACCATCACAGCAGGCTCGGAGACTGTGCGGTAGGCCGAAGCGACCCGCAGAGCTCCTCGGCGCTGGACTCGGGCAAGCCGGTCTCGGTAGACTCGCTTCTCGAGTGCGTGAGCCCATACCTCCGCCCCGTACAGCAAGACTGACTGGACGGCAGTCATGAGCAAGCGGCGCTTGGAAGAGCGAGGACCGCCGACATTGGGCATAAGCCTACCAAGGGCAGCGACACCCTTAGCGGCTTTGTCGGCGGCGCGCTGGATCTGCTCGCCGAAAGACAGTCTGCTATCGACCATGACTCCCAGGTACTTTGCAGCAGGCTTAGTCTCGAGTGTGACGTCACCTATTTGCACCGGGAACACGGTGTTAATCCTCTTTTTGGTGAGGACGACGATCTCCGTCTTACTGATAGCCAGGGACAAGCCGTGATCTCGCATCCACCCGTTGACCTTGGCCATCACTACGCTGAGCCTCAGTTTTGCCTGCTCGACGTTCCTCGCAGCGATCAAGGCAGCGACATCGTCAGCATAGCCAACGAGGCGGGTCTCATCGGGCATGTCTAGCCTCAGCAAGCTGTCGTAAGACACGTTCCAGAGATCTGGTCCGAGAATGGACCCCTGCGCAGCCCCGGAAGTGATGGGAATGCGCCGCTGACCTTCGGTCGTGTCGTACAACAGAACGCGGTCTGACAAATACGCTTCCAACATACGCAGGAGGTAGGAGGGAACTTGGAACGTATGCTCAAGCGCCCACAGCATATCGCTCCACCTGGCGGAGTTAAAAGCGTTCTTCACGTCGAGCGTGACGAGAAGGACCACGCGGCGCGACCAGTGGTTGTGGTCCTCCGCCCTCCGCACTGCCTCAACTACCTCCTGGATAGCGTCGATGGTAGAGCGACCGGATCTGAAGCCGTACTGCTGCGGGGACAAGTCCCCCGCAGAGACGATGGCCTCGGTCAGCCTGACACGTAGGAGCTTCTCAAGCACTTTCCCGGCCGTGTCGAGCATACACAGGGGTCGGAAAGAAGAAGGGGTCCCCGGTGTGCTCTTCGCCTTCGGAATAAGAACAAGGCGGGCAACCTTCCACGAAGAAAAGAAAACGCCTTCCGCCAGACACGCGTTGAACATATCGAGCAGAAGCCTTGGATTCACCTCCGCAGCGAGCTTGAGCACCTCCGCCGGAATGCCATCGGGACCGGGCGCTCTTCTGGGTCGTAGGGATCGGACGGCGGCGGTGAGTTCCTCTTCCCGGAAAACTGGGAAGGCGCGTACCTCTCCGAATTCCCTGACTGGTTATATCCAATAATGACAGTAATATTATTATATTAGTAAAAACAATAATAAAGTAATAATAGGAATGTGCCCAAGCTGTCCATGGTGGTCCATGTGTGTTATGTTTCCATATTTTGTGTTACAGTTTTTGAAAAACTGTAATCGGTCTGTCAGTCAATCAATCAACAGTTTTTTGCTTAATACGCATGGTATGCACAATAGATTATTTTCTGACTCACATGTCTTATTCAACTATCAGTATAATATATTTAGTACGTAATACATATAATTATATGTTAATAATAACATATAACATACATATAACATATAACATTTAACATACATATAATTATATGTTACCGAATTATATATATATATATATATATGTATATATATATATATATATATATTAAACTTATTGCAAAATTTACCAATTAGGAAATAAAAGTTGTTCAAAACATTTGCTTTATAGAAACATGATTTCAAGTTCCTCTTAAGAACAAGAGATATTTCATCAGTAAAAGTAACCATCTGTCCTCGCAATAGCCTTAGAATTATTTGATGCAACACTTAGCGTCAAAATGTTCACTTCTTGTTTGACAGTTGTTTAATTGGACACATGTAATATTCAAAGCACCGCATGCCAGTTCTGTGTCAATTATATACTTCACTTTGCTACGTTTGCTGTCATTCAATGTTTCATATTTCATGAATTATTAGGCTTTCTTTCCAATAATGTGAGTTTTTTTATGTTTTCAAAAATTAACTATCTTTAGAAGTATCAATGACAGAGAAATTTTGTTGAGGCGTTTTAGTTAGATAACAGAATTATGTTTTGTTGTCCATCGCTTATAGTGGTACTGTAGAAAATGTAATTTTTTTAAACATTTATGATCACTAAAATAAATTGATCAAAATTAAAAGTTACTGTAACCCCTGTTCAAAAATCACAAAAGTATCAAAACCATTACATCAAAGTAATTTACAATATCGTAATTTTTTGCATTTGTGCTCAACCTAATTTTAAATCAATACCGAATTAAAATAAATCAATGTTGCCAAGTTGACGCATTCGCAAACAAATAAATCGTACAAAACAAGTTTTCATTAGTTGATTGCCTTGGCGAGAACGTCGCTTCGATTTATTCCCCAGATATTCAAAATCAACACTAAAATTAATTTGTTTTGCATTTTAACGTTAATGTAATTGTTTTCCAAATGTATTAAAAAAACTTAATTATATTTATTATTACAAGACTTGGATTGTCTTAATATTTTCTTCATGACAAACAAGGTCAAAAAAGTATTTCCAGGATTTAAGGTATAAAGGTTATACTTAAAATTTACTTATAGGTAAGTTAAAATTTGGAGGAATGATTACGGTGATAATTACAATAATTACGATTTATTTTATAAATGTAATAAATAATAGTAACATTTTTTGTCGTTAAACTGAACAAGAGTCCACGACAAATCTAATACATTCCTAACAGTATCAGAAACTTAGGGCCTTCCAAGAGAAAGTTATAGATTTTAATTTCATATTCAAACTCAAATTATTTAAGAACTTTTTATAGGTCTCCAAAAAGGTATTTTCGTTATACTGCATCAAAAACAGCTGCTTTTGACACATGCGTTGGGATTCAAAAGTTGTTCTTTTTAATCCTTGGATAATAACATATGATTTGATAATTATTATTTTCCTAGGACCAAAAAGATCATTGTTGATGATACTTTTGATTCGAGGTAAATAATCGGACAATCTTCATCCGATTACAAATAATCTAAACATTCATTGTTATTTTAAGTCAGCGTCGATGTTGAGCCATCGAATGCATCGGGAATGGTTATCGGTTATTGTATTCAATTGCAATTCATTGTTGCATTGTTGTCGGTTTAATCAATTTGTGAAACTCGCTTATTTCACCAATCGATTATTGCATGCGTTCGATAAGTCGATAGTTGTTCATTGTTGTCAGTCTAACCTAACACAGATGAAACAGACAATCAGCTGATTGCTTCAAATAGCAAGAACAAGATGGAAGCATCTTTGGGAGGTATCTTTAAAGGTAAACAAGCTGTAACATTTTGGTTTTCTTAAGTAGTTTGCGTAAAACTTGTAGAAAAGGTCGTACTTTTCCTTGTACTTGACCTTGTACGAAACACGTCACTTTAGGTCCTATTAATGAAATGTACTATTTCACTATCCGAAATAATACACGCAAGGCCTAAATTCTAAAACTAAAACAGTCGTGTACTATGCAAAGCTAAGTTGTAAATCTCGGCTGAAAGATACATTTTCAACCGAGACGACAGTCAAGCAAGAGATAAGCTTCACCAAACCCTGACAAGGCAGACTCGTGCAAGGAATAATTTACTCTCGTCACTGCCAGCTCTGCTGCTGTTTATTTGCACAAATAATCGATGTCCAAGGTTTTATGATCATTTATTTACCTCATCAATCACTATTGTTGTTAACTCATCAATGGATTGCAGTGTTTTACGATGTAACTCACTAACTTATGTTTTTGTGAAAAGCTAACAGTGTTATCTATGTTTAGAAACTGTTGTGTAAAAGCCCAAACAATTATCTTTGCATGTTATTGAGTGGAAGTGTTCGGAAGTAAGAACAATGTTATTTGTAAACTGTTTTCAGTAAAATGTAAAAATTTACTTATTTAAAAAAATACATTATTGGTCCAATGAAAAAATTAGATTCTGGATCAATTAATAAACAATAATTAACTTCTTGATTAGGGTATGAGTGCGTTGATAGAAGTATATGAAAAAAGTCTTATAAAAATAAGATACACTTACAACCTTTACTATATTTACATACATGACGGTAAATACAGTAAAAGTGTTATTATATCTTAGAATTGTAAGAAATTTGTTTCAATAACAACAACAAATCATTAATAAGTATACAAACAAATTATTAATAAATAAAAATCTTCAATAAGAAAACAAAATATTAAGTATACATAGAGGTCCAATAAACAGCACGACGTCTATGAAAACATTTGATTTAGTGAAATTTAATAGAAATTAAAAGCTTTCTCAGTTAATATAAAATAAACTAAAAAAACTCAAGAATAATAATTTTTTAGTTTGAAATTAAATGGAATGAAACCTACATCCAAAGGTAGAACAAAGGTTCTTTAGAAAGGAATTTAGAAGTTCTCATAAGGAACATTTAGTTTGCAAAATAATGAGGTGTCACCTCACACCTCCAAGGTTTGAACACATATTGCATTCCTCGACGCAGTTTAACTGAATGAGCGGTATTCAGCTAAAATGGCTTCATGGGGCATCACTACCTCCTTCATTAAGCAGCAAAAGCAAAAAAGAATAATTATTTAGGCCTAAAGAAGGTTTTCATATTTCGAAATGACAAGTTTAGATTTCGTACATATATTGTTTAAATAGCATAACCGATTATGTAAAAAAAACATTATGTAACATCAAATAAAGTACACAACTCTATCGTTTTTTTTAATGCGCTGCACCAAGACAATTAACTAAGAAGATTATGCTTTTTTGTATAACCTAATATAATCAAGGTTGCCAATCAACCTAATACAGTACACCTAATACAATACAGTATCGACCTAATACAATACACAATTAAATTAATACAATACACCCAATAAAATACACAATCAATCTAATACCTATGTTGTATCAAAACACTCACGACAAAAAAAGGTTGACCTAACTGCTTTCTATTAAACATAGTGTTTCTGTAAATAAAAAATATGCCAAGCAAAAGAGTAACCAGGTTTTGGTTTAAGCTGATGATTATTATTAATGTTGTCAGTAAATAAATAACAGAAACGTCAACAGTATTTTAAATATTCAGCCTCTAAATTGATAAAGTTTAAGTCGCTGACCTTGTTACTTGCATTCGCCTATTGCTTGAAACAAAAATACATTAAAGGAACACCAATTATTATTAGAGTTTGTGAATGTTTAGATGCCCTGCCCTCCCTGTGAAATCCCTGAAATCGTACCGATGAGTAAATTAATCATAAAATAAAACGCACTTTAAAACATAATTAATTTTTTCTATAATAATTGCAACATACCTCATGGATGTGCAGCGCGTAAAACTCTAGTCTTGGTTGCATTACTTGAAATTAAGAGTTCAAGATAATTTAGTTTGAGTACAAACTTTGTTAAAAATAAATACCCCCATTACAGCAGACTCCCATACTCAGCGAATTTTAAATGACAAAAAATATTTCCATCCAACATAGGAAGATATGACATGTTGTAATATCCATAAGGATAACATGAAGAATGAGTGGTCAGGTTTGCTGCAACAGGTATGTTAAAACAGGGTGGTTTTATTTCAATATTTAGTAGATCTTAACTAGAAGAAGCCATATACCAAGTTTTATCAAGATATGTTGAGAAATAATAACGAGTTTTATTATATATATATATAAATTCGAATGAGAGGTGGTTTTTGCTTTTGGGGGCCCCAAAACGAAATAGCTTCTTCCCTACAGGGGAAATTCGCAAAAATATGTATTTTTTTCTATAACAGTAAATTCATTTACGAAAGTAAAAACGCACTAAATGAACTGGTAATAGTACTTTGCAAAGTTTATACACTTTTGCAGCTTTTTTATTTAACAAAATTCCAGCTTGTCTATGTAACATTAGGGGTACCAGAATACAACCTTAAGTTGGAGTGCTAAAACCGCAATAGAAAAATGAAGAATCAATTTGTTATTTATTACGCCTCTTAGTGATTTATTTGAGTTTAGTTATAAATATTCAAATAAAGCAATTTTAAATTAAATAACGCTATATTTTTAATCATTACCACAAAAGGCTTATTACGGACCCAAGCAGGTGGAAGCTGAAACTGGAAGGGAATAAAAGTTTAATTAAATTCATTAAGGGTTTGTCACGGACGCCGCAGGTTCCACAATAATCATTTAATGATATTTCTGGATTGCAAGAAGGGAAGTAAAGCTGAAAGACGATTTTAATAATACTGTGCGGTAAAATTGATTGTGAAGTATTTTTATGTGAGTATTTAAGTTTAAAACGGCAGTTTAATTACTGCGTTATATTTTTAAGCTTAAAATAAAATTTAGCTGATTGACATATTTTGCTTCTAAATCTGCCTTTTTCGAAGAAATTAAGATATATCATATTTTCTGGGGATCTCACTTCGCAAAATATAAATAATCAGTAACGATAAATCGTCATAAATATGACGTAACAGGAAAATTATATAATAACTTAGATAAATGTACGCCCACGGATGTAAAACTTGAAACTAATAACAAATAGGCAACGCTTCCTGGCAACGCTTCCACCCACAGTGCGCCGTGTTATAGCTTACCCGATGCTGCTTTCGCCCACCTTAAGACATAACGATTCATTATTTCAACATTGCTTGTGTTCTTCGTGCTTCTTTCTATTTCATTAGTAAAGACCTTTGTGCTTCGAAACTTTTATTCGTTAATTATAATACTGAACACAAATTTTGACCTTTTTTATTTTCTTTGAACCGTCAATACATAGGACCCACAGCTGTTTAAAGTTCGTTATTTCAATGATTTATATTCCTCTAAATTGTAAACATTAATACTAAGGACGTTCACGGGGCATAGTCCAATGAGATTTTAAGGAAGTGTTTACCTATGTAGACCTACGTGGCAAATGAGCTCTAGACCTACCTTTGAATAAAATTTTAACCCAGACTATTCAGTAATTTTTACGTGATTGTGTCACAAACTTTCATCCATACATAAGAAATTTCTCATTTACAATATTAGTTATATCAGATTTGTCTCTGACATAAATGCTAGTAGTAGGCCTATTTTAAATCATTTAGAGGTTATTCACTGCAATAATTGTGTTATAAAATTCTGCGGTTGAGAACGTTTGAAATCTACAGTATTTTATGGTTAAAGGTCCATCTCCTTTTGTAATAAATAAATAAATAAAAATTTATTGTCATTAGGCTTTCAAAAAAGCAATAGACAAGGTCAATGGACAAAATTATGTACAATAAATGTTTACATAAGTTTATCACTATTCAGTAACTTATCTATTTTGTAATTTACCCAAAACTTCAATAAAAAAATACAATAATCCCTATAGTTCATAAAACAAATATTAAGAATTATCTAAATCTGAGGTATTGCAACAGAAACTAAACTTAAAATAAAAATAGGATTAGAACTAAATTCAAAAAATTCTTCTAACGAGTAAAAATGATGATCAATCAACCAATCATGCAAATGTTTCTTGAACTTGTCCAAAGAACAATTTTATATGCTAGATGAAAATTTATAATAGCATTTAGAACCAATTACATCATAGCTTTTCAATGTTTTGGCCAATCTTTGAAAAGGCACATTGATGTTTTTTCGGGTCCTAGTGTTATATGAATGTATTCTTCTCTAAGTTGCTGACCTGGTAGATTGTTCATGGTATGCAGTACAACAGTGTATATGTAGAGATTAACAGCAGTGATAACTTAAAGTTTAAAAAACAATGGTTTACAATAAGTCTGAGTGAATCAGAGATAATTCGAATAACCTTTTTTCGAAGTAGGAGTATGTGATTGATATGGCTACTATTACCTCATAGTAATAACCCATTGGATATTATGCTCTGGAAAGAAGCAAAATATGCAGATCTTATGTACTTATCTGAGACATGACTTTTTAAATTTCTTATCAAATAAATTACTCTAGATAACCTACCGGATATATAATCAATGTGATGCTTTCATGAAAGTTTATTGTCCAAATAAATAAATAAATAATCAAGTTAATCAATAGCATCAGTGGTCGATTTATTTCTTCTAAAACCAAACTGCCCATCACAAAGAATATTTTCTTGGTAAAGACACTTGCACATTTGGTTATATAAAATAGTTTCAAACACTTAAGAAAAAACAGGAGTGATAGATATCGGGCGGAAACTAGATGGGGAGTTTTTGTCTCCTTTTTCATAAACAGGTACAGGCGGGTACAGGTACAGGTATTCTTTGAATTTAGTTCTAATCCAATTTTATTTTAAGTTTAGTTTCTGTTGCAAACAGGCTCTAGATAATTTAAGTACATTAGGAAAGATACCCTGAATTTAAGAGGAGAAGCGATGCACTTTAACATTTTTCAATACCTTACAGGAAATGCCATATATATCAACAATGCTGGAGGACTTAAACTTATTTACAATATTTACAACCTCTTGCTGTGTTACTTCAGAAAACATAAAACTATTTCTAACTTGTAAATTGCAATTTTGCATCATATAATCAGCTGTTTCCACAGGTTTTATGATGTTATTTTGAATATCTTGGACAGACTGAATACAAAAGGTGTTAAATTCATCTGGTAAATTAGTTGCCCTTTCTTTAGCATGACCATTTTTGGCTACTGAGTTAATGATTTTCCAAGCCTTTTTACATTTATTTTTTGATTACTCAATACTATTAATATTGTGAAGTTTTTTAGCTTGATTTATAGCAAATCTATATTCTTTTTTAGCTTCTGCAAAAATAGCTTTGGATTGCTCTGTATCTAACTTCCTATTAAAATCAGAAAATAACATAATCTTATTTTTCAAATTGGCTAACTGTGGAGAATACCATTCTTTGCTATTCTTTTTTACTTTAGGGGCACTGGAATTTACTTTGACTTTACATTTTCTCTGAGGAATAGTCATTTGAAAAATACCAGTGAATGCAAATAAAAATCTCTCAAAAAGTCGATCAGCGGACAAATGTTCAATCTTGGAAAAAATGTCAAACCAGTTAAAAGCACTAAGCTGAGATCTAAAATTACACAGCTTGATGTCATCTATAGGCCTTGATGTTAAAATTTTGCTATTAAAGATTGCATCGTCATTTACATTACAATTTTCGATAGGGTGGACTATACATCTTTGGTCTGAAAAGGGAAAGTTAATAATATCATAGGATTGAATTGATCTTGGAGAGTTCACTAGTATATCATCAAGACAAACTGATCCCCTGGTAGGTTTGGTGTTCTTAAAATCAAAGTTATATTGCTTGAGTAGATTTTTAAAATCCTTTTTATTATAACCGTAACTTGAATCAATTAACATTTAATCATTCACAAATTGAGTGAAGAACTTCAACTCGCTGAGTTACTTAAATGCAAGTGTTGGTGTCTTAAACCAATGTACACTGGATTTATTGACTGTGACATCAAAATCAGCATTAAAGTCCCCACCAATTATAATCTTAAACATTTTCCACTTGTGACCATTAACAAATTAAATAATTCATCCAATTTATCTAGAAAGACGTTAGGGTCACCATTTGGAGATCTATATAAAGATAAAACAACTAACTTCAGGTCATTTATACAAATTCCAGAAACCTCAAAATCAAATTCCCTACATAAAAAACTTACATCTAACTTGCCACTACATACAATCAACTAAAGACTTTTTTTACATAAACAGCGCTACCACCACGAATGTGCTTATTTCTACAAAAGGCATTAACCATTTTAAAGACCTCAAACTTAATAAATCTAATTTCATCATATTTACACCAGTGCTCATTAACACAGAAAACATCTAATTGATTGTCAACAACAAACTCATTAAAAATTAAATTTTTACCACTCAGCCCTTTTACATTCAGATATGCTACTCTAAAACTGTTATTATTCTGAAAACAACTAGGCCTAACATTTATTGAGCTACTTGCTACTTGGCCTATTAACAGCTGGTACTACGGGCATGTTTACGCTAAATAACTGACTGCACGGTCTACAGGATCGTCTAGGGCTATGGTTTTCTGTTTTCTATCTTCACTTTGTGCTAGTGTATTTACAATATCTAAGATCCTATCGCTAACATACTTTTAGATGTAGACCATGACCTGTGTGATATTCCCTACCTACGTTGCTTATGTCTACAAGTTTAACATTCTCAAAATGTTTACAGACCTTGAGCATTTCTTGGTTGGCTACAGTGACTTCTTTTTTGACAATGGACCAGTCCGGAAGGTCATATCCTATACTCTTATTTGAGTAATGTTATCGTGCTTGTATGCTTGCGTGCTTGCGCAATTATCTCAAAAACGGCTCCGATGATTTCCTTCAAAGTCTGGAAATAAGTAATTTATGACTCAAAAACGTCTTTGATGCCGATTACTTGGCCAAAGAAAATCTATTAACGTAATAAATTGAATTTAAAAGTTGTAAAGTTTTAACATTGGCCTTATGGGTTGCCGTGATGGCAACGAAAATAAACAAGGAAAGTCTAAACAGATAAAGTAGTCCAATAACAGCTGTTTGGAATCTACAGCCATCAAGGAAAAATACAGCAATTGGGATGAAGAGTCCATGGAGCAATAAAAATTATCAATTTTGTGACATTGAAATATTTTATAGTAACTGGATGAACTCGTAAACATGAAATAACACCGAGCAAGGCTCGGTCCACCAGGTACCCTCCATGGAACTGGAAAGACGCAGACCATCTTGGCGCTCCGGAGTTCATATAGTGTTTTCCTTAGGGAAGAAATTAGCTTCTTTGTCTCATTTCTTACCACTTCATTCCTTCCAGCTAGGAGTACGGGAATGTCTGAGTTGGTTTTCACAATGTCGGCAGCACCTTTGGACACATCTTCAAAATATGCTCCGGGTTTTATGACACTGGTAACATTATATTTACTATTCTTCATTAGGCCAGCACACACCTTTCTACCCTGGCTGTCGGCATGAACTTGAATGTTAAAGTTTCTATCATGCTTAGGCTCATACTTCTTGGCGACTTGCTTGATGGTGTGCTTTGGTGTTATGCTTATCGACTTTGGGGTAGGCCTAGATTCAGAATCAGAGACATTTGATTCATCAACTATTTCTAAAACACTGTACCTGTTCGATAGTGTTATGCCGTTTTTTCTTCTTTCAAGTTATTTATTGCTTCCTTGTTATTAATGACATTTTTTATCGGAACAGTTTTCCATTGATCACTACTTGCGGATTAGTGGAGGCCAACTTTCAATGGTAATAGGACCAAGGCCTTTTTCAGATGAAACTGAACTTTGAAGGGGTTTGCTAAGTTCAAAGCCACTTCTTCCACAGCACTGTTTAAGTCTGTGTAAGACGGTCATCGATGCATTTAAGGAATTCTTTTGCAGTCTGTCAGAACTCCTGTGAATAATTTTCAAATTTTTTTCTGCAATATGGAAATCAGGACAATCTGGGACTCAGGGTTAACATAACATCGTTGTTGATCGTTGTAGTTAGAAAACCTCACACATGTTTATATTTTCTGAAATCACACTAAACTAACTGAAGGTATCCCGCTTCGCTGGGAAAAGTAAACTAGTAATTGTAAACAAATGCAACAGAAAAAAAAACAAAGAGGTTGGCGGCTTCTTTTCACCTTGCCTTTGCTCCACCCACATAGACTATTGGTCTGTGCGTAGGCGTTACAAAGCAAACAAGGAAATGAGCCGGTGCAGTACAAAAATGAGCTGTACTGTAAAAAGATACTGGCGGCGGTCGGGACACGAAATCACGACGCTGCTGCCGAGATCCCGCGGTCCGGTGCGGTACCGACTTCGCTAGTGACTCACGAGCCGTACAGCCCTGTTCTTATATATGTGCCCTTAAAGAAAATAACAAAAAAACAATACTTTATCCTTGGATTTTCTCACCGTGATCTTTTATTTAAGTATTGAATTAATGGGTGTGGTTTCTTCGAAAGCTCCAAGTAATTGGGCTTTATCTATTGATTGAAAGTAGACTGATTTCTTGGATTGATTTTTCCCCTCATTAAAAGATTTTTATGTTGGTTAAAACTGTTAAGGCTGTCTTTTCAAATATCTGAAGTATTTTTTTCCTTTTGTAGGAAATAATTACTATTACAATTTTTATTGATGTTAAGCTACGGTCAAAATACTTCTTGTGATTTACTGAGTAAAATTATAAGTAAAATGCGATATTTATAATATTATTGAATGTTAGAAAATTGTTATCTAATTTAGTTGTTTAATGGAACATAATTGCAATAAAATAGCATTTTGAATACTTAATTCCGTTCACATGTAAAATGAATATACTTCAACAATGAAAAAGTTTCCTTATTAAATGTTTTTTCTCGTCAAGTGTGTAATATAAATACCACTTAGGTCTGCAACCGACATCATCATTTGCTTTAGAATATTAGACATGCATTCAAGTTGAGAACAAAGGAACAATTTAGGAATTCCCACGAGAAACAGTTCTGAAATAACAAGTCGTCACATTAGGCTATGAGCACATATTGCATTCCTTCACACCCATGTTTCGAGGTAAACTAATTGTCCCTGCATATTTCAAGCAGTCTTGAAATTAAATAACAAATTAAAAAGCAGATTAACACAACGAATGTTTAACGGTATTGTTAAACAATAAAATACAATAATTTCAATAACCTAAAAAATAAATAAAAAACAATTGTATTGTTGGCCTGTGATTTTGGCTGTCAAATAAATTTTAGTTCATGACAACTTTTATTCCAAGTTGTTGGTTAAGGATTCAGCATCTTGTGTCAGATTTCTTTGGAAAAATCACACAAAATAGCTTACATGAAATTTATGTTTTCTAATGAGTATATAAAAACTTTACTATTGACCAACTTATTTATATAATATATTTACCTATTTTTTGTATTCGTAAGTCCTTATCTGTTTTATAGTCTAAAATGCCTATAATATTTCTTTAGTAAATTGTATTTCCAATAATATGCTATGCACATTTCAATCCCATTTACTGTACTTCAGGTGAGCTGAGTGAATACAGCGCTTGCCTCACAATTTGTCATAGTACTGTATAAATTAATGATAATTATTTATCAAAGGGTTGGCGTTTAAATTTAACAAGGCTCAGGAACTGTTGATTCGTTTCTGATGAAAACTAAAAAATTCACAGGCGCAATTATACGCAAAATGAAGAAAACAAAACGTAATAAAAATATGTCAGGTCTGTGTGAAATCAGATTTTAGATACCCTCAAATGGATAAAAAATACTAGTTTTTGAATAATTTTTGTTTATTATTTTCATTTATGAAAGTTTTTTTTACTTTCTCCCCCCTATACATAGTAGTAGTAGAGAAACAGGAATTGACAAACATGAGGGGTACGAGGGGTACGATCCTATTCCAGGACATCTTCGATCCCATTTCAGGACGTCCCATTTTAGGACAAGTTCCGTCCCAAATCAGGACATTTAGGTGTGACCCTATTCCAGGACGCCTTCCATCCCACTCTAGGACGTCCCATTCCAGGACAAGTTCCATCCCAAATCAGGACATTTAGGTGTGATCCTATTTCACGACGCTTTGGATCCCATTTCAGGACGTCCCATTCCAGGACCAGTTCCGTCCCAAATCAGAACATTTGACCCAACACCATAACAAGTCCACACTTATAAAAAAAAAATAATTAAATAAATTGCATTTTTTATACCCTAAGCCTCTTAGCCTCTTTAACATATATATCCTGACAGACCTTGACAAAAAAAATCAATTTATAACGCTTTAAAACATAATTAACATTTCTTACGGGTAATTTTATCTCCCTCAAACGTCCAACAATCCTCTAGATTAACTTTAATTCCTATAGTATCACCGATATTATCCAAAACATCCAACTCACCAATGTCCATTAAAGCATCAAACACAAACTCGTCACTCCCTAAAATTCTAACTGACTTCGGATCATTAGGGTCAAATTTAGTTCCATCAGCTGTAATAACCTCCCCGATCGACTTGGAAATAGCAGCCTCGTGAATCGCATGCAATTCTTTTAAATACTCTTCATCCACAAGGTTCTTTTTACCTACTTCTTCCGGACGCCTTCTTATTAACTTACGTTCAAAACATGTTGTTGGATTCGTCCGCAAGTATAAGGTAATATCTTTAACACCGCCCTCATCAAATGCAGTCTTACGCGGATCGACATACTTATTACTTAGATCCGTTAAAATTTGAACCTCAGCGGGTGTCATAAACTTTTTGTAATGTTCATTAAAAACATGTCTTACAGTGAACGCAGAGCGCTCTTTAATCACGATATAACCCTTCTTCGCATATTCAACGGCTCTCTTATCGCACTCCGTCATATACATTAACGCGTTAGCTTGAAACGTGAATGCCCATCTCTCGATATCTTTATACAAGAGGTCTAATAAATTCGTACCGTGAAAATCCCGCCATGCGCCGACTGGCTCTTGTATGTGGACGGTTTTAAACCCTAGGTTTTTAAACCGATCAAACAAGCCTGTGGCAAAAGTAGTTTTACCCGCACCGATATTTCCTTCCAGAGTAATAATCATGTTATGAGACTCCATTTTATTCATCTATATAGTATATCATTTAAATTCCAACCGAGTTTTTTATTAAACCGATTTACAGAAATATATTTCAGACGTAAAAAAAATAAAAAAAATAAAAAATAAATTAAATAATTAAAATCATCGTATGTAATTAAAAATTCATTACACACCGGTCGAACCGAATCCATTACTTCCGCGTTCCGTATTCCGCATATCGATTCCACCGTCTACCGGCACATCGTTTCTATAAAAATCCAATATTAACTGAGCGATTCGATCACCTCTTTTAACGATGAAATCATCATCCGAATGGTTAAACAACAACACAGGCAAATCGCCTGTATAATCAAAGTCTATCACGCCGGCGCCCACGTCGATGAAATGCTTAGCAGCTAAGCCACTTCGAGGTGCTACTCTACCGTAACATCCGCGGGGAAATTGAAAAGACAAGTCCGTCTTTATCAACTGTTTACCGCGACCGGGTACTACATAGTCATAAGCGCTTTTCAAATCGCAACCGGCCGCGTCCGGTGAACCTCTGACGGGTGGTGAGGCGAACTCTGACAATTTGAAATATTTAAAAGTGACAGACTCCATTTTTGTTACCTATATATTACATTCGCTTATATTCGCACTACATAAATTATTAAGCTGTTGTGCAAAAATACATTTCAGGAACGAGAAAAAAAATTAAATCATAAATAAAATAACAAGTATAATCAAATAATAATAACGAATATTCAATCTCTCACAAACTTGATATCGTGTTTAAACTTATCATTCAACAATGGGATCTTTCCATGGTACACCACATACAACAGTTGGTCCGATTTCAATAGCGCGTTTATATTTTTCGTAGTCATTCTCTCGTTCCAACTCTCGGGTAGTTGAAACCGCACATCATCACATGTAACCAAAACTCTAAGACCATAAGCATAATGAATTCTTTCTATGCTATTGACCAAATATTTTTTATCGATTTCTAAATCACTTATCTTCGCGAAAGAATTACCATTCACTTCGTCGAGGATATCTTTAAAATAATCCTTTTCCATTTCCATTTTTCTTCGTCTATATATAAAAATATATTTTCATAGTCGAATAAAAAATTGAGAGCGTTTCAAAAGATGTAATAAATCATCGCTTTTGACGAAAACTAATTCATATTTAATTCCGACTCATCGACTAGTTTTAAATAAATGATATAATCGGGCAGAGCGTTTTGCAGGGGAACGTAGTTTTCATCCGTCAGATAAATGTTGATTTCTCTTATCGTCTGCGTGTTAGGTTTGAGCGGTATGTAATTTAAAACGGACGGTTTCTCGTAAATTTTATCTCTGTGTTCTCGCGGACTCGAGTGATACAACAACGAGGAGAAATCGTGTCTGTGCCAATGCTCCGCGTGATTGACATACGAATGTTCGACTAAATCGCAATGCACTTCGATCATGTGGAACGGTCTGATTTGTAATTTACTCTCTTCTTCGTAAATTGATAAAATAGTTTCCGACTCGAACATCAATTCGAACGCGGTTTCATCTTTTTTCAATTCTGTAAACCCTAGAAACCGTCGCAGCTCGTTGTTTATATGGAACTTGACTGGAGATTTGATACATATCTTAGACTGTGGGTCTCGAAAAATCTTAAACTTTTCCACATCTATCGCCGGTGTAAACTTATTAATCCTCATGAATTCCCTGATTTCTCTCTGCATAGTTTTCAAATCCCAAAACTCCACATCAAAAGTTAGTGTAGGATGACCCTCCCCCACAGCAAAAGTAATTGAAGCCTCCTCGTTCAAGTTATAAAAATAGTTATGAAATGAAAACCCCGTGAGCGCTAGATAATAACGCACGTCCTCTTTCAAGTGTATGGGGTTTTCGAGCTTCAATTGCAAATGCGGACTCTGACCCGTCAATCTGAAATACACCATTTCTCTATATATACTTTTTTAAATTGCGGTTAAGATTATTTATTAAGAGCGAGGGAGAAAAAAAATAAAATTATTCGAACCATCTCAAAAATGTGTATTTATCGTTTTGTAAAGCACGTTCTATCGTATTGAAATCCTGTCCTCTGGAAAAACGTCGCAATACCTCCAAACATAAATGACCGCATATAGGTGGATCGTCATAATTTTGATATCTCATATGATTATAAAAAATACCTTTAGTCATGTTTAGATATTTCTCCAATTCTAAAGGTGGAGGCGCCTCACCGAACGAATCGAAATATATGACATAATTACCTTTTTTCGTATAACAAGTCCAATGCGTGCCGCCCGACTCCAGATCACCTAGATTAATAATAGCACACTCGTTTTTGCGCGGCTTGTCGGGTAAACACTCTCGCATAAAAACACCACGGAAATTGTTGATTTTCAACTTGTTGGCCCATGTCTCCAGTTCGGACATGGTCAGCGGAACTAGTTTTTTTTATCCTCTCTAATATCTTTAAGAGTCTTATGCAATTTTCTGCTTACACGTTTCACCAGACCGGCTCCGGTTTTATCTTTATTAATCAATTCGTCCAGTTCATTGTCTATTAAATTTTTCAACCACGGCACGAAATCATTCTTCAACACAGGTGCCACTTTATTCTTTATCAGAGGTGAGGCGAATTTCTTAAAATAATTGTTTTCAGCCAGTTCTAAAACTTCCTTCAGAAGACCTCCATCGATCATTTCCTTCAACTGTGAATAATCAAAAATCAACCGTGTCCCTCTATTGTTTTTCAACGCTTTTTCCACTTGTTTGTTTTGATCACCATCGAGTGACACTTCGGTATTACCATTTTTTAATTGATCTTTTGTTAAAGTAAGCACTGCGCGTTTAAGCTTCTTATGAGCTATCCGCAGCTTATTCAGTTGACCTTTAGTCAAATTTATTTTCCTCTTGTGATTCCCCATTATCTATGTATAAAATTAATATTTTGAATTCATATAAAAAATTAAAACTTGCCAAATGATTGATATTTTTTTCCATCGAACGAAAATTTAATTTCATTAATATAAGAGATGAATTCTTACTGTCGCACGTGTAAAACACAGACCGCGTCAGAGAACATGAAAATTGTGAAAACGAAAAATAAAAGATGGTTGGCGAGTTCCGATTGCGCGGTCTGCGGCGGCGTTAAAAACTCGTTTATCAAAGAGCCGCCCGAAGTGGTGGAGGCGAAAGAACTGCACAGTTGGGTTAGGGCGCTTAAAGTTGGGTTTAAATAGGGGGCCTTAGGTTAGGTTTGAAAATTGAGAAATGACAAGGGCCCTATGTGAGGTTAAATAGGGTGCTTAAAGTTAGGGTTGTTGGGTTTAAATAGGGCGCTTTAAGGTTTGGTCCCACCAAAATCGCTCAGATTTGGTTGGGACCCAAATCGGGGCCCAACTATATAGGCCAGATTTTTCTTGTAACGATCATTAACATGCATCTGTAAATTAAAAACATCAAACTGTTCAAATTAATTGTATTTATTTTTTAAGTTTGAAAATCGAGAAATGACGGGAAATTGGGTTGAATATGCCCGCTAAAGGATGCTATGTGAGGTTAAATAGGGCGCTTAAAGTTGGGTTAGGGCGCTTAAAGTTGGGTTTAAATAGGGGGCCTTAGGTTAGGTTTGAAAATTGAGAAATGACGGGAAATTGGGTTATATTAGGTTGAATATGCCCGCTAAAGGACGCTATGTGAGGTTAAATAGGGCGCTTAAAGTTGGGTTTGAATAGGGCGCTTAAAGTTAGGTTAATAATTAGCGATGGGGGAGTTTTTAAGTACACAATAGTTTTAATTGTAAATAATTATATTTTTAAACTCACCAATAAAACAGTTGAAAAACTCGATCGAAGAATAAAGCACTGTGCCACTGAAGACTGACGATACGAATGACTTTGCTCGCGGTCGAGATTGAGTGACTTTGCTCGCGGTCAAAAGATGAGGTCAACCTTGTGATAATGATAGATAGCTTCGCGGGTCATCTCGTGATAATGAGAGCGTTCAGCGTTTCTCTTGTATTATCAACTACACGGACTCACAATATTTTAACTGTTTAAAAAGAACCATATTTATGTTTTAACTATAAACGTGAAATCCTAGTTTGGGATGGAAGTAGTCCCGGAATAAGACGTCCTAGAGTGGGATGGAAGACGTCCTGGAATAGGATAACACAACCGTCCTAGAATAGGATCGAAGGTGTCCTGGGATAGGACGTCCTGAAATGGGATAGAAGTAGTCCTGGAATAAGACGTCCTAGAGTGGGATGGAAGGCGTCCTGGAATAGGATAACACAACCATCCTAGAATAGGATCGAAGGTGTCCTGGAATGGGACGTCCTGAAATGGGATCGAAGATGTCCTGGAATAGGATCGTACCCCTCGTACCCCTCATGTTTGTCAATTCCTGTTTCTCTACTACTCATAGTATATGGAGAAAATATTGTTTTCGTCAAAATTTTAGAATTTGAGTTATTAGTGGATATATTAGTTTTAGTGCTCCCTGAATCCAAAAAAGTGGTTTTCGGCCTGGTGTCTGTCTATCTGTCTGTGTGTGTGTGTGTGTGTGTGTGTGTGTGTGTGTGTGTGTGTGTGTGTGTGTGTGTGTGTGTGTGTGTGTGTGTGTGTGTGTGTGTGTGTGTGTGTGTGTGTGTGTGTGTGTGTGTGTGTGTGTGTGTGTGTGTGTGTGTGTGTGTGTGTGTGTGTGTGTGTGTGTGTGTGTGTGTGTGTGTGTGTGTGTGTGTGTGTGTGTGTGTGTGTGTGTGTGTGTGTGTGTGTGTGTGTGTGTGTGTGTGTGTGTGTGTGTGTGTGTGTGTGTGTGTGTGTGTGTGTGTGTGTGTGTGTGTGTGTGTGTGTGTGTGTGTGTGTGTGTGTGTGTGTGTGTGTGTGTGTGTGTGTGTGTGTGTGTGTGTGTGTGTGTGTGTGTGTGTGTGTGTGTGTGTGTGTGTGTGTGTGTGTGTGTGTGTGTGTGTGTGTGTGTGTGTGTGTGTGTGTGTGTGTGTGTGTGTGTGTGTGTGTGTGTGTGTGTGTGTGTGTGTGTGTGTGTGTGTGTGTGTGTGTGTGTGTGTGTGTGTGTGTGTGTGTGTGTGTGTGTGTGTGTGTGTGTGTGTGTGTGTGTGTGTGTGTGTGTGTGTGTGTGTGTGTGTGTGTGTGTGTGTGTGTGTGTGTGTGTGTGTGTGTGTGTGTGTGTGTGTGTGTGTGTGTGTGTGTGTGTGTGTGTGTGTGTGTGTGTGTGTGTGTGTGTGTGTGTGTGTGTGTGTGTGTGTGTGTGTGTGTGTGTGTGTGTGTGTGTGTGTGTGTGTGTGTGTGTGTGTGTGTGTGTGTGTGTGTGTGTGTGTGTGTGTGTGTGTGTGTGTGTGTGTGTGTGTGTGTGTGTGTGTGTGTGTGTGTGTGTGTGTGTGTGTGTGTGTGTGTGTGTGTGTGTGTGTTTGTAAATGGTACGTTTGGGGGACATTCACGTGTATTTTAACCAACCAACTGAGGACGAAAAACGTACCGAGGACACACTCGTGGTCCTCGGAACGTTTTAGCTTCACCATTGCATTCTTTAGGCGCCTGTGAACCAGGAAATACCAATTTTGGACAGATTTAAAAATGTCCCCCCGTGGTATGGTCAATCAGACACGTTAGTTCCAGTTGTGTCTTCTACGTAGCGCTAGCACGTTGAGCGACACACACGCTTTACACTCTCACCCGTTCTGTGCCGCTCAAGGGAGGACTCATTTTGAATTTTTAAAAAACACACGAGTGTAAATTACGCTGCATTACCGAGGACTCAGGTGCATTCCTTAGTCCCTCCGTCACTTCCTGCACAATGTTGTCATATTGAACTCAGTGATGCCATATCGAACGAGCGTCTTGGCGGATACCGAGGCGACCGCAGAGAGCTACTGCGATGATTTGGTGTATTTTGAGTTAGGGAACGGAACGTTTGAGGGACGTAAATGTAATTTGGTGAAATAGTTTATTTATCTTGTTTGTTTTTTTTACATAATAAGTAGACTCTTGTAATAAAACTATTAGTAGTCCAGTAACTGCCCATTTCTCTAGATAAATTTTCTTGGTCACAACCAATTTGCATAAACATTTCGATTCAGGTTCTACTTACCCTATACTTCAAGATTAAAAATGTTATAAGGGTTGCTTTTTATTTACCAGGGGGTAGGTACCACTCTTGAGCATGACAATTAGTACATTAAAACTGAGCCCGATAATGGAAATATTGACCAATTCTAAGAAACTTTTATTTTCCATAGTTTTTTCTTAAAGTCAATACTTTTTTTAGATATACACGATTGGAAGTGGCGATTTCCCCCGCCCCCCCAAAAAAACACTTTTTCTAATGGTTTTTCGTAATTAACTAAAAAACTAAGAGTTTTAGCGGAAAGGTTGTACTTATATAAATTGTAGCTTATAAAATAACAAAGAAAATGAGGGGGTTATGAAGTCTGTAAACCCACTAGGAGCTAAATTATGGCTTGTTTTAAGAGTGTTTGTAATTTGTCGAACCCAAAACACACAATTTTTATGTGAAATAACTTAAAAACAAAATCTCTTTAGGTGAAAACTTAATGAATTATTTTTATAGATAATTAAAAGAACTGTAATTTAATTTTTTATAAAAGTTTTTAGCAAAAACATTAAGCGAGTTATGATCAAAGTAAAGTTGGTCCATATTTTTCCAGCGTTAGAAATATAGAATATCAACCCCCAAATAGGGCTCAAATTTAAAATAACCCTTACCGCTCTGCAATTCCCTTCAACTATGTGTTTGTATTACACTAAAAGATTTTGACCTCTTTTAAGAGGTTATTTAAAAAAAATTGAATTTTAAGTAATAAGAAAATGTAAACAATAAAACAAATTTTCTTCAAAACAACTCTAAATCTACAGGTGATAAGTATAATGTTGTCGAGTATAAAATTGTAGCATTTTATTTCCTGAAAATGTTAGTTGCTTTTTGATGTTTTTTGACAATAGTTGACGAAGAAACATGCGTACAAGTCTTCAATTAATTATTGTTTATAATTAATAACATTTTCAGTTCCTTTAAGCTCACCCCGTTTTTTAAGGAATGAAAAAATAAAATCTGTGTGAGCTTATAGTTCCTGAAAAAAAACGTACAAAATGAGATTTACAAAACCCTCGTATCTTAAAACTGACCGAGTTATGGTTGATAAACCAAGTACACATTTTAGAAATAATCATAGATAATGTACCGGGTGCTGTTTTCAACAGAAACGTTTTTATAGGTTGATAGCCCTGAAAACATGAAGTTTAAAAATAGTTTATAGTGTGTCGAATAGTTCTATATCTTTAAAGTTCTTGTATAAGCTAATAACTTTCACCTACCCTCTACTTTTTTTAGAATATATTCAATCTTTTGGCATGAATTATTTAACTACTTTAGCAACACTGCTACCGGTTCAGCTGTTTGTTTATATGTTAAAAATGTTAATAAAAATAATCAATAACAATAAATTTAGGCCTATTAATTATATTAATTTATCATTTGAGGATTTTTTGTATTAACTTTGCAGATTTCGAAAACGGCTCTGACTGTTTCGTACGAATTCTGGACCGGCTGTTATGACATTGAATCCTGCATAGAATAGCCTGTCGTTTTTTATCGCTCACATCTACGTCTCCAAAGTCATCTGTCTTTGCTCGGACTGCTAACAAGAATTGTTAGCTAAACTAAATGTTTCATAGAACAGCAAATTTCATGTTCTGAAGATTCAGAAGGTATATGTACCCTTAATACCTTCCATACCTTTTAAGGCCGGGACGTAGCAATAGCTGCGTATTTTTACCGGAATATGAGTGAAAAATTAGTGTAGGATGGTTGTGAATTATCATTAATTTATTTATATAATATGTACTAGCAGCCCGCGTCACTTCGTGACTAATTAAAACGACTTGGTAAAATAGGCTTTACTTTCAAGTTGATTATGCATGGAGTTTTGCCGAGTAAAATACCTTTCAATGATGAACTGAGTGAATGTTTTTGAAAATAGGTAGGCTAACACTTCAATATCCTCGGATTCCAAGTAGATTTACTAAATAAAGGTTTTAAATTTATGATGTGTTTTAACTTGAATTTTTTAGGTTAACGTTCAACTAATATTGAAATTTTAAAGCTCGAAACGTTGAAACATGCATCAATGTGTTGAAACGTGTATCAATGTGTCTTCACTGTCAATAGTTTTCCTTTTGTTCCTTTTTAAGTTTCCTTTTTAAGAAAATAAATATAGTCAATTAAGATGATTACAGACTGTTGGTCTTAGTTTCAACATGGCAAACGCTCTTCCTTATTTTCTGTTTTCTAAAAAAACTTCAGTATTTTAAGAAATCTAAATAATAATGACATTTGCTTGCCCTGCATTCTGTGGCATATCTCTGGAACTATTTCAAATCTTGATGATCTGTTTTGTTACAAACATATGTGAATTTGAAAAAGTTCACAGGTTCTACCTCGGATGTAGCACTTTCGCTGAAATTTCAAAAGCCTCCTGTGTGAAGGATTTTTATGGGATATTTTCCAAACACGCAAAAGGAACATCTAGAGAGTAATAGCTTTAATTTGATACCAAATATACGTAAAAAAATTAATTTCTAGGGGTCGATTTGCTCTGTACAAAATACCAGAAATTCTTTTAATAATATATAAGATAGATAGATATATAGTAAATAATAATTTTTAATAAATATAAGGTTTATATTTATCATGATAATAAATATAAACTGAGGGGGCGCCACGGCTGAGGGGCGCCGTACCGCGGCAAATTTTTTCTGCGATCTTATAGATTTGCATGAATTGTGATGGTATGGCGTTAATAAACAGCAATACGAATCTGAAAAATGAGGCTGTACCGTAGCTAACAATGATTTATAACTCTATAGGTATCACTAATGTAAATGTAATAATACGAAGTATGAAATAACAATAGTGTAGAGTTGGTACTATGCAAGTTGCGCGCATACCTAATCGTCTTTCGTCTGTCGCTGTCAAACTTGTCGAGACTTGGAATGTCAGGATTCGGGATTAAGGTGGTAGTCAGTGTCGGTGATGTACATTGTTGCCAAAAACCGGGTATTCACCCTGTTTCCGGGTATTTTGGAGGCCGTGCGGGGATTTGGCGGGGATTAATAAAAAACCGGGTAAAGCCGGGATTTTAGATTTGGACTGCGGGGATTTAGCCAACAACCAGAATATTTAAAAAAGAAAACGAGTAAAACCGGGTATTTCAGACGGGCTACAAAGATTTTTATAAACGCTGGATTTTTTTAGTTGGTAATATGTACTCGGTATATGGTTGTATTGGATTCAGTGTTGTCAGAAAGTGGGTATTTACCCGTTTTTCGGATATTTTGAAGGCCATTCGAGGATTATGTGATGATAAAAAAATCGGGTAAAACCAGAGATTTTAGACCTGAGCTGCGGGGATTTACCCGGCAACCTAAATACTAAATACATAAAAACAGTTAAAGCCGGGATTTAATGAATTATGATTTGTTTTGCAAGTATCCAATGTTCATCTGAGTTGAGGAAAATAATTTATTTTCATGGTTTTAAGAACATGTGCAATACTTGAAATAATAGGTACCCATTCAAAATTTTGGTATATAGTGTGTAATTTAATGTTATATTTCCCTCCTTACAAAGTACTTTTAAGTTAACTACCCGGTTTTGGATGTTTTGAACGTTATTAGGTGGTTTTTTGGTACTTGCGGGCCGATGCGGGGGCTATTGCTGGCAAACCGGGTAAGAGCGGGGATTTTTAATGGAGTTGGTGGGTAAAATGCCAAATCCTCTGTTGCAACACTGGTGTTGTAGTTGCTAGTTGCTAGTGCTAGTGACTGTTGTTACACTGACAGTTTTGGTAATCGCGGTGACGTAGTTAGAGTGAGAGTAATAACTACAGTCGACTCTCGCTAACACGAACCTTGATATCACGAAATCCTCGATATCACGAATTATTTTTAATCCCCTTGGAAAAACCTGTCTAACACGAAGAAATTACTATACATAACACGAACTAATTTTCATAACACGAACCAATTTTCTGGGTATATTTTACCTCTATAACTCTAAGGGACACAACAATTGCCTCTATAACACGAAGTTCAGTAGATAAGACGAATTCGATTCACGCTTTACCTCCATAACTCGAAGTTTACCTCCATACCACGAAGTTTTCAGAATGGACCTCCGTAATACGAAATCCCGGCGTTCTGAAATGTTTACTCTATTTTATTTCACAAGTTTTTTTTTATTTTGTATACTGTACTGTAAGTATTATTTATTAATACAGTAATATTCAAAGTTATAAGTTTATTTTGTAGCTGTAGGGCATACAGTAAAGTTTCTTTATATTATTGTTTTAATAAAAATTATGATCGATACTGTAATAATTGTTTTTACATGTTTAAGCAGGGGAACATTACAGACTTTTAAATCAGAATTAATATAATTTTGTCTGTTTTTGTGTTTTACAGGTTATTATATTATATATGCTGTATTTTTCATTGACATATAATATTTGAATAAGTCAAAAGCTTGGATTTTTTGAAGGTGTAGGATATAAACAAAATTGTTTCTTTACCTCTATATCACGAATTTTTATTTAGTTTACCTCTATAACTCGAACTATGCATGCGACGAACTATACGTAACACGAAGAAAAATCGCAGTCCCGTGGATTTTCGAGTTAGCGAGAGTCGACTGTATTTGTAATCTGTTAAATTTTTTTTCTTTTGAAATACATTCTGAACAGTTTACTATTTTTAATTTTGTGCAGTCCTGGAATTACCCCTTAATATATGTAATTATACTTAAAGTATGCTGTGTAAGTATTGATATTGGCAAAAAGCTGACATATGCGACTAATACTGGGGGGGGGGGGGGGGCGCCGCGACTACGTTTGCCCCGGGCGCCGGCAAACCTACGGACGGCCCTGGGGGGAGCAGGGGGAAAACATGCCGGGGAACGCTATGCGTTAAACCGCTGCATGATATATCTAAATCGGTCAAAGATAGAACATCGGTCAAAACGTATTTTTAATCAGGAACGTATGGCCAACAATAATGGCTATTAGGTCCGAGGTGGTATCTAGTCAAATAGAAGAGTTATAAAATCTACTATATATTTGTCAAATACCACTCACCCATCACCATCGACCACATAGTACAATAGACGGAGCACAAGAAACCGCTAAGTGAAGCCTAAATTTGCTTCTAGACCCTATTTCTAAAAAATACCCCTTCTATTTAAAATAATTAAAAAAATGTTTTGGAAATATGATTAAGATATTATCGTTCCAAACTAAAGGTCTCTTCACATGCAAAATTTCAATTTTAAGCCTCAATGCTAAATGGTATAAACTACGAGTTATTTGAAACATGAGCACTGTCAGATTACGGGGTTTTAGTTTCTATACCCATTATGTAGTGCCGTTTTATGTTTCTATACCCAGACAATATGGCGGCCCAGGCCTCACTTGCTGTAATGCAAATAAGATAGCTATGCTCCGTCTATTTCTACTATGTGGTCGCTGATCATCACACAGCCCAAACGATATGGCCTAGAACCTTGAAATTTTGCGTAGACATTTCTCTTAGGGCTTAGGCATCCGCTAAGAAAGGATTTTACAAAATCCTAAGTTTCAAGGGGTTTTTGACGAGGTCGAATTTTTCGAACTTTCCCATTTAAAAGTGTTATGGACGATTGTTTTTACATTTTCAATGTTCATTCAATCAGCATGCTGAGTTAGCTTCACAAAATGTACATAAGCTGTTACAGCAGATTATAAATTGATTTGTTTCATCACGGTTTTATTATTTTTTTTATTTCTTTTATGGACTTAATTATGTACTATATAAAAGTTACATTTAGTTTAGTTTTAGTACCTAATCTGTTTAATCATAAATTCAGTATATTGAATCATATTTATTTTGGCAACGGGAGTTGTAATTGTGCCTGTTACGATGACTTGGCGTTTAATCTAATTCGACCTCTACAGTTTAATGCCTGAAGAGCGTGCTGACTTTGGTAGTTGGGTCTTGAAACTTATTCCCCGCAAGACTGAAAGAAGGGGGTACAGCTGGTGACTTGTAAGCTGGCACTTGGGCCTCACGCGGGCAGTATAGGCGCGGGGGTGAGAGGGGAGTGTTGGAGGTACAATAAAAAGGCCGGACTTCAAACATTTCTGCTGCCGAACGCCTTCACACGGGTCGCGAGGACGTTGCCGCAACCCGCTTGACGGAACATAATGTTTTTTTCATTATCGGTAATTTTTCAGTCACCGACAGACTGTGCTGTATAGCCTAATCTAATTCTTTGATATATTTACATAGAAATCCTTACATTATAATAATATCTGATAGATTACGCGGCTTGAAACGCCGTTTTATGTTTCTATACGTAGACAAGATGGCAGCCTCCGCTTCAATTGATGTAATGCTAGGAAGATAGAAACGCTCCTTCTATTTGTATTATGAGCTCGCTGGCTGTCATGAACTTTCCCATGATAAGTCGGTGAACATCAAAGGGTCGTCTTGGCGCGGCCGTACTCTCCCACCAATACCATCTCGAATTTCGATTAAATTTGGTTTGATTGCACGTATTACCATAAGGCCTCTTTTGTGGACGTCGGACGGTCGTCATGTGATGCTGAGAAAAATTTCAAGCGTATTTTCAGCGTCGAATGAAGACCGTCAGGTGGTCGTCGGGCGCGCATCAAGTAAAGCGAGCATGGGACCGGGCAGTCTCCGCACACACAGCTGGTCCATTGATTATTGCTGGACTCTCAGTCAAAGTTTTCGCTGTCAGGGATCCATGTGTGTTGTACATGTTCAAATTAAATAAAAAAACTCGGAATAGATAGAGGTCTTAATTGAAGACATCAGTTAAGACGTCCTTTTAATAAACAAAATATCCACAACAAAAACGGTTATAAGGCTTGAGGTTGTATTTCTAATAATAATTGAATCATAAAACAAAATATAGAAAACTGTGATTTTTAGACTACTTTTTTGAACAAATATTGAGCTAATTTCCGGGTGTCGCTAAGAAGAGTGACCAAATACTTTTTCTGATCATTACAATATGGACTATATTCATAACGGAAACGCATGTTGATACGTTTCCAGGTGGTCGAAAACTTGGTAGGAGGGTAAAAATGGCGGAAGGCTTATGCGCTGAAACCACAATATATTTATAAAGGTTCAAGATAGGACATCGGTCAAAATGTCATTTAAATTCAACAAATGTGGAGAACATAAATGGTTACTAGGCTCGAGGTCGTATCTCAATTAATAAACGAGTTATAAAATAAAACATAGAAAAATGAGATTTTGGAAAAAGATTGAAAACATTTAACACTAATCCGCACAAAATCAAACCAAACTATAAATAGAATAAATATCCATTCAAACGATTAATTCAAAATAACCTTCAAATAATTTAAAATTAGATTTACTAATCAAATGATTTTTCTATCCTGCATATAAATAAAAACAACCTGAATCAGCTGTGGTGGTTAAAATAAACAACAACAAAATGCCCATGACGATGGGCACTTGAATGGGCCCTTTGAAAGGTTGTAGGACGCAAACCGGATTTTCCCAGGCTTGAGACCAGTTACAATCGATTTCTGGTGGCTTAAAACCCCAAATTAAACAAAAAATCAAAAATCTTAGGATGAAATAAAAATTTTGCCCGTACAAACTTTGCTTATCTTAGAGTATAGGATAATACCATTAAGAAATTACATTAAGAGTAAAATATATGCTTTTAAAAGCCACGACTCATTCGAGCAATTCTTTGATCAGAATAGAGCGTTGCGCCAACGATCATCACGCGCATTGTAACAGGTTTGTCCGTGGTTGCCCTCACATCCGCAAACGACCGCTGTCCACCTTGGCTTGCACGGACACGCGCCGTTTTACATCGGCTTTAGAATGATCCAGATTGAACTACATTTTTTTAAATGTTGTTTTGTTTACTCAAGGCGGATTTATGCTGGTACATGAAACGCCATATTCTAATTTAGTTAACTGCTCAATGTTGGTATGCTGACTGTAATATTAGTCAGTTTCGTTACAGGAGGGTGCCAAAAGATTCCAGGCCTGAAAGGCGTACCGGGCTACGCACTAGTATAAGTACAATAGAATCTCAAAGCCCAGACCGTCCATAAGACCAATGTTAATTTTAGCATTGGGCTTATGGACGGTATGGGCCTTGTGGTTTGATTCAAACTATACCCGTATCCCTGCGGCCCATAGCAGGGGTCTGATCCCCCCGGCCCCGGCTGTGAATCGCCTACCTCGGTCCTAGACGCCTGTGACATGTGCCGTCCGAATAAATCTTTCCATTGCCAATGTCACAACTCAATCTGGAAAATATTTCAGGAAATAACGGGTGAGTCGTCAGACAAAAAAATCCCTGGCGATTTAAGATGTAGATTGTTATAGACCACGTTTGTAAAACGGGGTTTTACCAGTTTTACCACTTACAATCATTCATAAAAACATCAAATTTTATCAGCTGATGAAGTTATATCACATTTCACGAATTAGTTAACATTGCACCAACCAACATACATAAGGTAAATACATTCTTTGTAAAATATATTTGTATGGAAATTATTGGAACTCGAATTAAATTTCTTCATCTATTCTACGTCATGCTCATCGTTCTGGTAATAATTATTGACATTTCATTTTTCAATGGCTTTGTAACGTAAATAGTTTTTACAATTGACAAGTTACACCGCTACACTGTTAATCTATGGATCTGTTAAATGACCATTCATGATCATAAGGATTATGTGTATGTACAGTTCGCGCATTATATTTCCGGCTATGACTACTACGCTACTAACCGTATGATATGATATTTTAAACATATAATTTTGGTAAACACTGCGTTTGACGAACAGTGGGATTGTAGAACAATGTTTTCAGAAACGTACCCCCTCTCCCCATCCGCGACGTGCAACCAGCTGACTCTGTCATAGCCTGAGATAAAATGTGCGAACTGTAGTAGTGTATATTAATGTCCTCACTAAGACTCTTAAATGTAATAGTCCTCACATAGTCACTGAATACTTATTTTAACGGTTTTTCGTGTGTGTCCTCACTTGGAAGATTAAAAGCAACAGTCCTCAGATAGTCGGCAATTACTAAATCTAACGGTCATTTGGAGTGTGTCCTCAGAGTGATGGGCTATTTTCATGGTCCTCACACTGTATGGTCCGTAACAAAAAAAACAAAAATCAACGAACAAAAACAAGGTTTTGTATTTAGTTAAAAATCAATACTAACAACAAATTGTAATAAAGGTAATTTAAAAAAAATCTATATTTCATGATGTCCTCAGAACGTACAGATGTTACACCGGGTCCTCAGAAAGTACCATATACAAACCTGTGTGTGTGTGTGTGTGTGTGTGTGTGTGTGTGTGTGTGTGTGTGTGTGTGTGTGTGTGTGTGTGTGTGTGTGTGTGTGTGTGTGTGTGTGTGTGTGTGTGTGTGTGTGTGTGTGTGTGTGTGTGTGTGTGTGTGTGTGTGTGTGTGTGTGTGTGTGTGTGTGTGTGTGTGTGTGTGTGTGTGTGTGTGTGTGTGTGTGTGTGTGTGTGTGTGTGTGTGTGTGTGTGTGTGTGTGTGTGTGTGTGTGTGTGTGTGTGTGTGTGTGTGTGTGTGTGTGTGTGTGTGTGTGTGTGTGTGTGTGTGTGTGTGTGTGTGTGTGTGTGTGTGTGTGTGTGTGTGTGTGTGTGTGTGTGTGTGTGTGTGTGTGTGTGTGTGTGTGTGTGTGTGTGTGTGTGTGTGTGTGTGTGTGTGTGTGTGTGTGTGTGTGTGTGTGTGTGTGTGTGTGTGTGTGTGTGTGTGTGTGTGTGTGTGTGTGTGTGTGTGTGTGTGTGTGTGTGTGTGTGTGTGTGTGTGTGTGTGTGGATATATATGTGTGTGTGTGTGTGTGTGTGTGTGTGTGTGTGTTTTTGGATGTAAACAAAGCTAGAGACGACACCAGTGGTCCGATTTTCATGAAATTTGGCATGTATGTATAAAGCCGTGGAATCTCCAGGCGTATTTGTAATTTTTTTGAATTTTTGATTTTTAAGGGTATTTACCCCATAAAAACCCAAAAAATAACAAAAAATATAAAAAAGATAGAAAAATGACAAAAATCCAAATTTCTCAAAAACGGCTCTAACGATTTTGATAAAAGTTTCATGGTTTTTCGTGCTTAGGTTGACAAACAAAATGGCATCACCCGCATGTCTGTAAAAATTCAGGTTCAGAAGTTATGGGGTTTTAAGTGTTAAAAAATTCATATTTTTCAAATTTCACAAAAACTGTAACTTTTAAAGAAAATATACTTGCAACCATTAAATTTGGCTTGAAAAACTAAATAATCTAGTATTTTGAATCATTAGTCTACGTCAACTGGTTGCAAAGATAATTGATATTTTAGTTTGGCGGTAATTGCAGTACGTTGTCCAATGTTATTCTTATGGCAAATATTCAAAAACCGATATCTCCGTTATTTACTAGCCAATTTTAATAAAACTTGGTATATATTTGTGTGATAATTAATTGTTAATTTGTTTTATTTCACTAAATATGTTTTCTGGTTTTAAATGACTTGAAGGGAGAAAGTATGTATCAGTTTCTTGATACGTTTATTTTAACTAATATCTACATACTCTCTTGAATGTAGTTTTTATGGTCAATTTAAAAAATCAAAATAACTCATTACAGTTATTAAAGTTTACACTAATTGAATACTCCTTGAATAAAACATTAACAACAAATGTAAAAAGAGTAGTTAATTTGTTATTGTTCCATAAAACTTAATTTTTTAACCGTCTAAACATATAACTTAAATTCAGGGCTTAATACATTGCCTTTTTACTACATTTCTACGGCAAACGCATTAACCACGTCAATAACACGAGCATTACCTCGAGACTCTCTGCAGCAGATTAAGTCACTTTACTTGCTATTTGCATGCGTAAACATTGGCTGATCCGACATCCCTTTAAGAGAACATCACCACTTTGTATTAATGCCTCTGAATTCTAAATATGCTAATAAAAGTTCCTTATTCATACTATTTTAAACATAATGTTGAACTTTAGACAAAAAATTAGTATACTCTAGGTAAACATTTGTCTTATGAACCTAAAAGTAAAAAAATTGTGATGTCTTCTATTAATAAACTGCACGGCTGTAAATACACGGTTTCTAGAATAAAACGAGTGTGAAAAAATATAAAAAGCATTTTTAATTATGCATAATGTAATGAAAAGGTGGTTGGTTGATTGAAATCAACAAAATAAAATTTAATTAGCCAGGAAACATATAAAAATACAATTATCAAAATACAGCATTAAAAATACAACTTACCCAAAGAGGTAGGCCTATAATAATTTTTATAGTTGGTATTCTGAATGAAAAGGAAAATCAGTCATGATACATTTTTGAATCGTTTAAAGTAAGTAAGCTCACCGATTATTAAAATAAAACTTGGTCAAATAGGTTTAAACTTAACAAGGCCATTTCAGGAAATATCTTTTCACTCTCCGTGTTACTCATGATGATCCAAAGTGCATGATTTGCATTCATCATCGTGGCATTATGAGAGAAAGGAGGCAAGGAGAAGGGCCCTCTTTGGTCTTTGTCAACAAGGTTACGAACCGGATGCTAAAATTTATGAGGGCACAGTTACAGGCCTGCCAATGTAGCAGGCTAGGGGAGCAAAATAAGCTTCAGTTGACGCGCTGGGACTATACCTACACCCCTCACGCCCACCGATCAATCAAGTTCCTAATTAAAATAAAAATTGACGACATAAGCTCTTTACTTTCAAAGGTTGGTTGGTGACAAATGTGCATCAAACCAAAAAGCCTTTTAATGGAAATCTAATACAAAATGTCCATTTAATTTTAAAACCATCGAAGGCCATGAGTATTTAAAAATCCAGTGCTAGTGGCTAGCAATTTTGTAAATCAAACTAATAGTGATTGATACTGTTGACACGATAGATAAATAAAATTAATTGCTGTCAGTGCCAGAGGCAATATTATTAGATCAATTTGTAATAGTTCATGATACACCAAATTTGTATTAAATTAATGTAGAGTTAATGAAACTACGAAGTGGGACAGGGAGGGTGATTATACGTTATTTATAAAGCTGTTATTTATGCTTTAATTTTGTTCCTCACAAAATAAAACAAAAAAACAGAACCTCAGAGTATAGTACATGAAGTCCTGCGAGAATATATGCAAAAAGGTGGAAAAATAATGTTTAGACTATGATAAATGACATGGATAAGTAAAATTTACCCAAAGTTTCTTCACAACCCAATTAAAAACATAGTATTTTTATATTATGAGTTCAAATTGCATCCAAGCAGAAATTATGAGGACTAGTGAAATCTAATTTTACTTTTACGTAAAATATAAATGTTTAAGCTTTGTTTTAAATATCGATAATTTACATTTAAAGGAAATTGCAGTCTACGTATCTACAGATTAGTCGTAATGGACGAATCAAAAGAGATGTATCCATCAGTGAACAAATTACTGAGTCAGGCCTTCGTCCAAAGTTCCTCCATTAAGTCATTATTTGTTTCATTATCCTTTTCGCTCAGTGGATGTAATCCGAAACAAGAGCTCTCTGTTTGGAATATGAAAGCCGTTGAAACTGTGTAGTATTGCAAAAAGAGCTGTGAATTGGTAATTATTGGGTATATTAGAAACGTAGTTAGAGTCCAATTCAGAAATATATCATATCTCAAGATATGGAATGAAAATTAAGTAAAAATTAAGGTAACAAAAATGACAAGTAAAAATTAAGGTTTTGGCTAATGCTTGTTTAGTTCTCTAAAAACTTTCTGTGTTGAGGCAAATTGAAAATATAAGAGAATTATAAATAGAAATCGGGGTTGAAGTGGAGTAATAGATTTGGAGGAACTATCAATAGAAATTGATCAATGATTAACGATTCCTATAAAGACATATTTTTGCCCAAAAAGATAAAAAGCCAAAACATGGGTGTGAAGCTATGAGATCGAATTATTTACAAGGTAATCGAAATGACGTTCACGAGTTGATATTAGCGAATTTCCTTAAAGGAATAAGCTATTACCGTAGGTCTCATGGTATGACCTAAGCCCGACACCATGTTAACTTTTAATTTTGGGGCCCCCAGAAGCAAAAAACACTATTCGTTTGAATTTATATATTTATATATACATATATATATATATATATGTGTGTGTGTGTGTGTGTGTGTGTGTGTGTGTGTGTGTGTGTGTGTGTGTGTGTGTGTGTGTCTGTTAACATGATAGCGGCCGCAAATATGGTCTGATATGAATGAAATTTTGTACAGACGTGTAAAGTGGTAATCACTCGGACGAGTTCGTAAACCAGCCCAATCAGGCCACCGGAAAGGGGGGGGGTAAATGAGTTTTTTACATAGAAAAATAAAAATAATCCAATTTTTTGCCACTATTGAATTCAGCTAAAAAAACAATTTAGTATTTTGAATCACTGCTCTATGTCCATTGGTTACCGAGATAGCGTAGTGGTAAACACAGTACGCTGTCCCTATGTTAACCTTATGGGAAATAAGTAAAATTCTATATCTCGCGTATTTTTCAACATATCTTGATACAACTTGGTAAATGACTTCTTCTAGTTCAGATCTACTAAATATTGAGTTAAAACCACCCAGTTTTAATATACCTTTAGCAGCAAACCTGCATACTCAATCCCCATGTTATTCTCATGGAGTTTACAAAAACATGTCAAATCTCAAGATGTTGGATTTAAATATGTTGTTTTGTATGTGAAATTCGCTTATTATGCAGGTCTACTGCAACGGGGGTATTTTTACATTTTAATACCTTAGCAATTGTTTTTATTTTGCAGTCAAGCGTTAGGGTGTGGGAGTGGGATCCGAGGTCAGGGTGGCCCAAACACTTACATTAACGACCCCCAAATATAGGTCCATTGCAGGTCGTGCGGCGCATTAGCGCGAATGGGGACACTAACTTGCCCAACACTATATAACATCAACCAACATAAAAACATAAAACCAACATAATAACCAGCCAACATGAAAATTTCATGTTTTGTGTTTGTCGACCAGGAACATTGACAACCCTACGCCACAGTGGTCAGATGGTATTGGTACGAGGCAGTTCATCGAGCTGGGCGTGTGATACATTTATTGTGGCTTAATCCACAAATCCAAGATGTTGTGGATTTTGGTACATTTGTTGGTATGTTACGTGACTACATACCAACAAACAATTATTTGTTGCCCTGAGGATGGAGTTCTGTAGTGTCTCCGAAACGTTGATGAAAATCTCAGAAACAGAAAACGCGGTCAAACCCAGATGTTGAGGAGTTATCATTTTAGGAAAACGACCATATGGACGCCTTATCTCTTATTTTAAACAATTATACTAAAAACCCGAAATCATTATTGCCCCAACTAAATGTTGATATTTCTATTTAATTTATTTAGGATTTTGAACAAACGTAGTAGTAATACAGATAAATCCCAGGGTTATAGAAAACTCTGAAAGGGATGATTGTGCTGGTATATTTTGTATTAGTCCACTTGCCAAATAAGGAATTAGGCATGAACCTTGAAGTAGGGTCCGACCAAATTTTATGATTGATTCTAGTAATATTTTATGTACTGAACAAGAAGATGGCGGCTGAAATTAATACCCAATCAAAATGAAGTATGTACCACTCAGCAACTATCGGAAGAGGTTTAAAACCAATACCCTCGGAAATATTTGTTTGGATACCATTAATACATTTTTTTCAATATTCGTTTAACTTTTTCGGCCCTTTGAACTTTGACCTTCGATATTCAAAATTGCCTAAGGATGTCATATGGCATCCGCCATATTCTTGTTCAGTACATCAAATAGTACGAAAATCAATCATAAAATTTGAGTTTGACCCTGCTTCAAGGTCACATGGCTCAGCGACCGGACTGTATACTTACAAAATGTCTAGATAGTTTAGTCAGTCGATAATGTTAATGTCAAACTATACAACATGACACAATAATGATAGCAATATTAAGCAAAAACTTACCAACTTATAAAAAGAATTAAACGTGTAAAAATAATCCTACAGAGTGAAATTATAATGAAGATATCCATTCAAAAATGACTAATAAGGCAAAGTAGATTTAAATCGCCCAAGAACTCTTTCGATGAAATGAGGTTATTTTTTATAGGGGGTAATAGCAGACATTTTAGTGAACGACGGAGGGTTCGGAAAGATTAAAGACAAAGTTGGGTCTAAGCCTCGATGAAACGGCAGTTACCGCACAAAAGTTGCGGGGATCCAACGCGGACTGAATACCAGCGTCTTTTGTAAACCCGGCTATTGATATTATTTTCACTTTTGTTGTACGGGTTCGAAACCTGGTCCTATATATTTCTTTCTATCAGGCATGCTCAAAGCTATATATTAATGACACACACCTTAAAAGAAGCCTTTAAAACCCCTACTACAGGTGGTTTTAGTTAAAATTAATCAATACTTATTAAAACGATAGAGTTGTTTTTTGTGATAAAAACTCCTACTTCAGTTCTAAATCGATTTCAATAATTTAGGTGTGATTGGAAGAGGCTGAATTTTGATATAAAGTAAAAAAAAATTCTGAAATTCATACTTATGAGAATAGCTCTAAAAGCCTTAATATTTTAAATCTTTCCACGGAGATGGAATTTTCAAATAATAAAGCTAATTGGAGTATGCAGCAAAGTCATATGTTTTATTTACTACAACCACTAAATAGGCCCTGTATAATTAAAAGCTTGAAGGTAGCACACGTATACTGGTATCATTTGATATAATAATTTGATTAAAGTTAATTAGCATTATGTTTTGTGTATCGGTATGGATTTTCCAAGGGGCGAACTAATATTGAACAACCCATAGATATTAAGTTAAGCCCAAGCTTTGGTTGTCACCAAGTTTCATACTTCCAAGACGTAGCTAGAATACCGCAATGTTAATCTATTGCAGATGCTGAGAATTTCTACTGAACTACCCAATTCAAATATAACTTAATGTATTTTGGAGAATCGGTCTATTGTCAAGGCTATTCAACCTTTAGGAATGATGATCATTACCATATCTCCCGTGAGGTTGGAAATATATTTAATACTCAACATATTTTTTTATTTCAACATCAACTGTAAGAAGTTTTACATGAACTGTGCTTACCACTTTTGATATATTAGTGACCAACATTATTAAGCCAAAGATTATTGAGATATATTTTCTATTAAATTATATAAAATATTATGAAGTTTAATTTTCATACTCAAAATCTTTCAAAAAAAAACTTCTATGATGCTCCTAAAAACATTCAGGTCAGATTACAATCAACATTGTTTGGCGTATTCCAACGTATTTTTTATTTGAATTTTGGTATGAAATAGCTCTTTTGAGAATTCCAAAATAAAACGTTACAATGACCTTTCTTTCTGTTGGATCTTACATTATTATTATTATGTCGCAGTCTCCATTGGAGGTTCATACAATTTACAAGGTGAGTTCGAATCTAAACTTATAAATCAACTTCTTATAAAGTCTGATAATTTTCATGGTGAAGTAAATCCCAACAAACTTTACATGACGTAGTTTTAGATTCCCAAACTATACCAAAGTTTGGAATAGATGTCCTCGTGACCATAAACCTTGTCCAAGGCAAAACGGAAATCAAATAATCATTTGTTGTGCAACTGTCTGCACAAACTGGCGGAAACATGAACTTCGTTGTTGTATTAATGTATTTCATCTAAGAGTGGAGCTTGTATATACATACACGAAACAAATAATACAGTTTTCTTTTACCGTTATTATACTGTTCAGATATTTAAGAATCAACCGGACAAATTATTAAAATTCCAACCTATTTTTTCAATTGAAAATTTATTGTTTTTATTGAATAACCATGTTTTACTAACTGTTTAGTTAGTAATACTCGGCCCGAATACTTTTTTGTACATAAATAAAAACATAACTATCTGATTATTTTCTGTCTCTTTTCGAGAAAACGTATATACAAGACTATCAACTATAGTATGTTAGTCTTACAACTTACTTTAACCAGTACCGAAAGTGGAATTTTCCAGCGCGCGCTCAGGTTTGTTGAGCGAGCGGAGCCAACACAGGAATAACGAGTTTCACGTTCGAGGCGTAGCTGTGTACGGAAATAATTAAGTGCCAGAAAATCAAATTCGTTAAGTTTCATCACAACGCAAAAATGTACACATTTAGAATAAAGACTTCAGTGAAATAAAAAATTTTATTTTTCCCGTGAAAAATCTCTTATAAGGAATATTAGACGTATTTGGAGGAATTTTAAGAGGCACTATCCTAACAACAGAGCAAAACTAGGATATGTCTATTTCAATTTACATGAAGATTATTAAACAATAAAATAACTGATTTAAATAAAAAAAGTAAATTGTAAAAACATCAAGGCACGAAACGGACAACTGGTAAAATTAATTGAGAGCAGGGGAAAGTAAATTTAGACCAAGCAAAAATCAGCTGATCCTTTTTCCCTTGCTTTAAATTAGAGCTTGGGAAATCTGCTGCCATCGAAAATAGCTACTTTCGGTACGGAGTGATGACAAATATAATTCTTATTACTGTACTGTTTTAACGCGAAGGGGGAAAATAATGACTTCAAATACCTACCCTTAGGAGGATGCTATAATTTGGAAATAAGAATAAAAAAAACAACAAGCTAGTACAAATTTTAACTAGTACATTTACAAGTTTTTAGAGGCAACGTTATAATAATGACTTGTAATTATTGATAGCAAAAGCTCGTTAATCCAAACGCCTTCGGTCATAGTCACATTCAAAGGCTTGATTATTAATGAATCTATTTTTAACCGTCAACGAGGTCCTTAGAGATCCGTAAGTGGTTCAATTTCAAAGATGAATTATATCCTTAATTTTGAATAAAAACCAGTGATATTTTCGTAATTATGCTTCCCTATTTTTTTCAAACTAATAATAATGGCTTGTACATTACTGATGGTTTTCAAAGCACATGTTCTGAATTTATCTTTTCTATAAAACGTATCTATAAGACTATCAACTGTAGTATGTTTCATTATTGGTACCGAAAGTGGGATTTTCTGGTGCGCGCTCGAGAGGTAGAGCTGGAGCTAAACACAGGATCACCGGATTTCACGTGTGTACATAACATCGTGTGTTTATACATACGTAATTGTAATGTAGAAAAAACTTGTTAATAAATCAAACATAGGTAGAATTTCTAATTATTTTCCATTCTTTTTATGGCATGACTAAAATTTGAGTTAAGTTGAAACCGTAATTAAGCTTTTAATTTTCTTTGTAGTAATAGGGTACCAATTTTTATAATGCTTGATTTGTTGTTATATTTACTATCAGACAGAAGCCATTTACATGTTAAGCAATTTTTCAAAAAAAAAGTAGCAATCCTCTTTGTTTGTTTCATTTGACAGTATGTTATGACGGAAGTTTGATGCAATGTCCAAGTTTATAATGAATTTATGGATAATGAGATAGCTATGTCATTAGCAAATACCAGCTAAGAATGCATAATATCATCGACAAAACCTAGCTATGGAAGAAGAGTGTAGAATGGATAGTGTGACAGCTTTGTTATTGGCCAGCTGTGAAAGAGTGAGTAGAATGTATAATGTGACAGCTGTGTCATTAGCAAAGACCAGCTAAGAATGCATAATGTGATAGCTTTGTTACCGGCAAAAACCAACAAATCATTGGCTAGGATCATTAATTAACATTAAATATTTTGTATTAGAAGCAAAATTTCATTAATCTAGTTAATCATTGCAATATATTTTTGGCGCGTTTTGATGTAGCATATAATATGTTACAATATATCAAACAATTGTTGAAAGATCACTGATTTGTAAATTCTTCCATAGCTAAAAGTTTAAATAAACAGATTACAACTCAAAATTAAATTTAGATTAAATCATAACAAGCAAGCTTTTCTGATCATTAAATTAGATTGTTATCTGTTAAAATAATTGGACAACGGATTCGTTATTATAGTTTTTTCACCGTTTTGTTTTTCATGCTTGATTAAAACAAACACGATGTTACATGAATCCCAAAATTATAATTAAAGCTACCACGGTCACTGGTAGAATGTTTTTATCTCATGCATCGTACAATGTTCTAATAGATAATTAATATGTCTATGTCTATTTCTAACTGAATAGGAGAATAAATAAACCTTTGCATTTGCACATGAAATGAATAAAATAACACGTTTAAATAAATAAGTAAGCAAAGAAGAAAATGTCATAATGCGTTAGAAATACCTATTCAACCAATAATGCTTTAACATTCTTGGTAATAATATATCTAATTAACTGTAGGGGATGGTAAGTAAACGGTTACAGGGGCGACTTTGTATTCTGGATTTAGGCAGTAAAATATGTACGGTGAAAAGTGTCGACAAAAATGAAATTTTCGAAACTTTTCTGATTGTTTTTGATATTCAGTTACAAACGACATTTCCAGTCGATAGTTGTGGCAGGAAGTGCAGGTCTGTTATCAGCAGCGGAAGTTACCAAGTCTGTTATTGCACTGGCAAATCTACACCGTCATCCACCGGACCGCTAATGACTGGTGTTCCGCCCTTCCTAGCTGGTAATGAATTTTACTTATATCATTAATAAAACAATATTTAAATAAAATTTTAAATACGATATTTATAAGTATTGTTTAGGAATATTGTACCAACATGATAATTGTTAGCTGTCTGTTACAAGGTGTGCGCTTCGTAGCATTATGATGTTTCAACCAAAACTGAAAAAAAACTGAAAGTCACCAATTTGAAACCTGCAAATGTAACAAATCAGTGAACACTATAGAACACTCTATGTTTATATTCTTCTAAGCAGGTATTAATAGAGTTGTGTGACAAACTGTTGTCAAGGAAGTGATCGTGAGGTTCCCAAGGCTAGGAAGCGCACTGCGGCTGTTTTAGGGACTTTCACTTCTTCAGCTTTATATTCACAGTTAATACATGGTTACAGTGTACCATTTTAAGAAAAATATAACTATAAAATATAGTTATATTTTTATATACAAAATAAAAATATATGAAAAATATCTTAAAATAAAATAAAATAAATATGAATAAAAAAAAGAATTTATATACAGATCCAAACATCTTAAATTCAATAAACAATACTCAGCTATTAGTCCAAAATGAGGCAAATACTATAAGATGTTACAGTGAATGTTTTGACAAACACCTACTAAGAACCTGTTTGAACGTGTTTATAGGCGAAAGTTTAAAACTCTTGAGATGTGAAGGGAGTAATTTTCTAGTCTTCCTTACGTTTGGTCTTTCAGTAAGCTAAATTTTGGTTATAATATTCAAGATTTAAAAATAAATATGATAAAAAGTTATATATTTCAGTGTTAGTCTATTTAATTACCTCTGTTGTAGTTAAACTCCAAAAACTGTGTTTTAAAGAGAACAGCGATCGGCCTCGCCGAAGTGGCCGGCCCCAAAGCCATTCCCAACCCCAGCGGCTTCGTCCGCGATAACGACCGATATATTTCTCATGCGCTAAGATTTCTCCCTATCCGGTTCCTCTCTGTCGTGGTTTTGTTTTTACCGACACGACGGTTATTGCCTATTTGCACCGTTTTATACTTAGCAAAATTATGTAAAGACTTCCCAGAGTCTACCTTGAAGAGTGCAAAATGCGTAGGATTTTTTTCAAAGACACCCGATAAAGTATAACTTGATGAATAATTCTTCCCTTAAAAAACTGCATGAAATAATTTCAAATGTATGGAGTATTATTCAATATTCTTAAAATATCAATTTGAAAAGAAATATTAGCCTAATGATTGCAAAAAAATTATTGTTTTGGCAGTCTTTAATTTGTACTAGAAAGAGGTACCTTAAAAAATGTAAACATTTATTAAATTAGTAAAACCTTAAGGATTTAAAACTTTAGAAACCTAACCGTATTTTCATAAGCTATAATTTAAAAGGAACCAATTAAAATCATTCCTTGTCGAAGTTTAAGAGAGTTTTTAAAACCCTCTCCTCCAACGACGTTAAAAAAATGAACTTGGAAAACTACCACTCTTACTTTTATTGCTTGACCCAGTAGAACGACTTCAATCATAATTACTTTATTATTGTAAAAGTACCCAATATTAAGATATATTAAGATATTAAGATGATATTATTATTAACATAATTAATATTAATTAATTATATAAATTAATATTAAAATTAATATATTAATATTAATTATTGATATATTAAGATGATATATAAAATTTCAATATGACAAATTATTTAAATATATTGCAAAGAGAATAATAGCTACATTAAAAAAAACATTTTAACTGTTTATTTTATTGTCTTTTTGAAGGAGCATTGTAACAGTTCAATTATAACTGCAATGATTATTTTATTTTGAATATTTTACTATATAATCTTTACTACAGCCTATACACAATTATAACACTGTCAATCAATAAAGTTGAAAAGAAGTAACAAGCTTATAAAAACATTGAAATTATACTTTACATTTTACAAGGATATGCGTATTATCTATAAATGTAACACTATACATGATCCAATTATGTTATGATTTTTTAATTTTATTTTAGGTAATGTTGGCACTAGGTTTAAAATCAGTAAAATGTTATCAAAATGACAGTAATTTTCTTATGTCAAAAAAACAAAAAGTAACAGCAATACTTGGTTGCTGAAATTTTTCATAAACCTTAGCTTTAACATATATAATTCATTACAACGTTTTTATTATTCCCCTGCAAAATGAGACAGAAATAATGTAAATCAGATCAATAGTCAATTGGACCCAAAAATCAATGTAAAACTTTGATTAGCATTTATAGTCCAATTACCATGTAGTTTTTACGAAAAAGTTTTGGGTTAACTTTTATTTTTTAAGTTTCTTGTGTTTTTCGGCGGGGGGGGGGAGCTGAATAAAAAACTGATCATCACACAAAAAAATTACGAACATTGTCAAAATTGCAAAAAAGGCAAAAGTTCCGACCTTAATACGTATCTTTGCTTACAACTTGAAGACTTTTAATTTTATTTGATAAACATAGTTTTGCAAAAAGTACGAATGTACATAAAATTCATACAATTTACAGTACCTGTTTTTTATGAAAAAACTACGGGCAGTGCTTTTGATTAATAGAAACTTCGCTTTTGTTTCCCATGTTAGCTAATGTTGCAAGGAAAAGGCTAATCCTTAGGGGTTATGGTAAGACCTCGGTCCGAGACTATAACAGTTTTTAATTTTGATGTCTCCCAAAACCCGTCCCAGGTCCCAAACAAAACACCGTCCGTTTAAAATCTTCTCTATATAGGCATAATTTTTTGCAAGATGCACGTTGAGTTGTTATTAGTTCTAACCGATACGATAATAGTACAAATTGCTTACCTGTTTATCAAAGTCAAAATGCCTTGCCTTTTTATTTTTACTTTTCAGAGTCATGCTCAAGTGGCCCATCGAAGAAGTACTAAAGTTATACAGATGAAAAACACAAATTATATAATAATGTACGTCTTATAATACATAGCTTGGGATACTCAAGTTTTAAAAATACTTTTTTATAAATAAATTTAAATCACCCACTAAAATAAATACAGTAATATAAATACACTCAGTAATTTTTCTCTCAGTGTTTCCTTTAAAACATAAAATTAAAACAAAAAATATCATGCTCGATGGAAAATAAAACTGGAATTGAATATCGAAAACAATAAATACTAGATAACCATTCGAAACAGTTTAAAGTATCCCTACAAGTCACCAGGGATGCTGAGTCATAACTCACATTGTGAGAGTTTATTTACAGCACACTCCCAGCGTCATGTGTGACGGCGTGATTGTATAACTCAGTCAAGTCACTTGCGTCGTTTATCAACTTGATTTACTAGTTTGCAGATATGTGAGTAACCACTTTGTTATGTTTATACATCTTTATTTTGCTTGTTTGTTATTTGTTTATACAGCATAAAATAAAACTATGTAGTCTATAAAATTTCTGTAAAACAAATGACAACGTTTTGTTCTACGATAAATGGAAATACGAAGTTTAATAATGTACTCCTTAATATTAAAATATATGTAAATAAAAAAAGATTCCATTTCAATAGTTCACGTATGCATTTTGCTCGAAAACAAACAAGTATTTATTAACAGTGCACTAAAAACTAAAACTAGTAGTGTTAGTTGGCGCTATTACATTGATAAATATATACATTTCTGCATTAAATAGTCCTTCCATTTGAATAACGGTGGCAATTTCAGTTATGTTGTCAATTTGAAATTACTAATTACTAATGGCCTAAAATATTAGAAATTACTATCTTCCTCTAACCGAGCAACGTAACAACATTATGACAAATATTTGTTGTATGTTTCATCTGTAAACTAAGTTGGATTCAGAAGATTATATTATCTTATTCTTAAGATTATTAAGATTATTAATCTATATTATCTTCGAGTTGAGTTAAAAGCGTAACTTGAAAGCAATATTCAATCTTCTTCCAGGAATATAATGCATTACCGAATCATTTTGTAAATTGAATATTCAGAATTCAATTGCGGATGTAGGGAAGGAAATGAGCGTTTCCAAGTGCGTGGGTGGAATCTCTAACAACTCTCTTGCCCCATTAAGATTCATATTTAAGGAAACGTGTCATAAAGAACTATCTTAATGTTCTCATGATATATATACATTAAAACTATTACATTCTATTTAAAGTTATAACAAATGTTGAAAATTATTTGATACAATAAACCTTATAAAATAATGCCTTATAACAGTTTCAATGCTTAAGATATTTTTAATTGATGTCGTAATTACATGTTGAGCATTGACATACGATATACAGTGGGAACCATTGGGCTTGCTTTGTATTACTTCATATATGTATTGCAACCTGTTAATGCAAGTTTTGTTTATAAAATATTCGAAGGAGGAGAAAAAGGTTTTTGAAGGTAAGAATTTCCATCTAAATTGTAACACTTCTTAAAATCAACCAATATTGAATAAAGAAATTGTAATTTTTAAGCTAACTTGGAATAAATTAGCTCCTTCATCGTTCTCAATCATTGGAAAACAACGGAATACTTTGGAACAATAATATGATAATGGATTTACAGAGGTAAAATAAAAGTTTTTCATTTCAAATGGTATAGCATCCAGGAATTTCTAGTTTGTAGTTCTAAAAGGCATTTCGATCTCCGTAAAAAATAAATAAAAGTTATGTTTGTTAAGAATTAAAAAATTAAATAAATCATGCACCAGTTAAATTTTTTATATTTAATTTCGAAACAATCTGGTTGGTACTCAATACATTTAGATTTAACCCTTCCTTTTCAACGATTAAGCTGGTCGATAATTTTATTAAAGTGCTTAAGATTTCAGAATGTTCAATGTCGAAGAAATGGAAACTAAAAAATTACAAACGTTACTCAGAACGTTACAAAGAACGCAAGTTAATTGAAACTCCGCAGGTGTGAAAGATGGTTGGCTCCAATTATGAAGAAACCAATTAAACATCTCTTTTCCCTATAAGTTTCTTTTTGCAAAAAGACGAGAAAGATAATTAATTAGTCATTCCGTATTAAAATTAATGGAAAAATAACTCATTAACTAATCTTCAAAAAACATTAACAATTTAATTTTTCATTAGGCCTACAAAACTGTTTAGAAAAGGCCTTATAATTACTTATTTCCAAACACAACTTTACATTTATCTAATAACAATTATAATATGAAATGTGTCGTATTTTACATAAACTCAGCGTGAAATTTAAACCTATGATAGTGTTGATATCGATTCTTTTACTCTTCTCTAGTGAATCCAAGCAGTTGGAAGAATAACGGTTTTATATTTACGGTGACCCGAGCGTCCGGCGCCCTTTTGGAGATCCATTTTACCCTTCACAGAATTTCTCGTTTTGTTTCCAAGTACATTGCGTTCTCCCGTTGCAGTAAAACTTGCCATCACTATACATAATTATTATACAGAGTATTTTTTTAAACGTAGCCCATGTTTAAGATTGAATATTGTACATATATAGATAAAATAAGTGTTGTTTTGTTGTTCTTTCGATTTTATATAAGTTATTATTTCAGTTTGATCACATTTGGCTTACATTTAGCGTTCAAACAATCCATTGACATTTATATAAAGTTTGTGCTTTCTCCATCAAAATACCGAACACGTTACGCAAAGTAGCACTTTCAATTTCTTTATTAAATTTCTCATGTTTGTTTTCAGCTGCTGAGTATCCTGTGGGTTATTTTTGTAGGCTTACCCAAGGGTTTTTTTTATGTATACCCAAGGAAAATAATCTAGTAAGGTTAAATCCGAGGATCTTAGGGAGTATAACCGCTTCATGATAAAAATGAAATTTATAGGTTGCGTTAAAAACACCTTGTACATTCATGATTTATTAGTATTGATTAAAAAATAATTATTACTAAGAACTAACCTTTTTTTACCGAAGCATAGTTCTATTTACTTATACACAAAGCCATAAAGTTAAAAGGTTTATATAATTACCTAATATCACATTATTTCATTAATAAAAACAGTTGTATATAATATATTTAATATTCGCCTTTAACTCGCGCGGGAACTATCATACTCGTCCGGTGAAACAGTACTTACCGGTATAGTAACGTAATATACTATAACAACAGTTTCGTCATCCTTCGTTTTTTATATACAGGACATTCTTATGACTTTCCACCTATTTTTTTGCATCACCCTCCTCAAGATATATGTTAAAAATTACACATAAAAACCAACCAATGAATTCAAAAGAACCGATGAATTCCTTTTTTCCTATCTTATATTTACCTCCATGAATGACGGTAGATTTTCTCTTCTCAATCATAAATTACACACAAAAATACCACTTGCAAAAATTTCTGACTCCTCGTTTACAAATAAGTACATGTATATTTTATTACATAATATGTGATTTTTTTTGTTTTACTATGTGTGAATTTTTTAGTGTTGATGACGAGTGGACATCAACTGTCATCGCTAAAGTCAAAGCCACATATATTATTTAAAGTTGGGAGGTGCAAAAACTTAAAACTCAAAGCAAAATATTGATTTCATAATACTTATTATTGCAGACTCTATGTTAAAAATCCTTATTATACGATATAAACGTATTAATCTATGGTTTTACCCCTTTTATTGCAATATCAAATAATCCCACTGAGGTAAGGAAACATTCCTGGGCCACAATAACCCTGCCGCGAGCCCCGATGTTATTGGATGCTCTATTGTGGTGTGACAGTCTGCTGACAATGGGTTTAACTTTACTGGGAAAGAATGTCGATGGACGGAACCCGTCCAATTGTTTGTTTTGCTTAACCTTCTGTTATATTACTTTCAATGTGTTGTTGCCTTATCATTGTACTACATTTTAGTGTAATCTTCTTCAAGATATTAGGTTGATAAAGCAATGGGACGAATATTTTCTAAATATAGGCTATTGTGAGAAAAATTTTGTAGCTACAAATCAATAACATTAGCTCCGTAAATACGACGAAGATTAATAATGTGTAATGTAAATACACCGCAATGTTTTATTGATATCTTAATCTAATCTATAGAACAAGTAGTTCATCCATACGAAATAAATAGGACACTAAGATAATTGCTGCAGAAGTTTTGCTGATTACGTCATTTGAAGGATAAACACATCCACCATTTTCGTTGCTGCAATAAAAACATAAAATAAAGTAACCTATAGTATCCTGCGTTCTTAAAGTAACCTGTGTATGGTAAAAAAATCAAATATACAGGATGCTCCAATTTAAAAAATTTAATGTTATCCGCCAGTGTGGAAGGTGGCTATTTTTTAATTTGAAACCATAAAAAAATTAAAGAGAAGTCCCCATTAAAAATGTATTGTCAAGTCTGTAGTTGAAAATTTGACTGTTGGTTCACCTTAGGTTAAACACTGGATATATATGAATAAGAAAAGTGTAATTGGTTATTATATGAGATAGTTTAATCAAGATCGAGTCTTCTTCGACTCTCATTAAGAACTTTCATAAAGTCTAACGACAAAAATATATCAATATTGAGTAAAGCAATATTTCAAACATTTGAGACTTTGACTATAAAGATTGAAAGTCAATGGTTGAAATTAAAAAATGGTATATAAACAATAATATTAACATTATATTTTTATTGCAACTAAAATGTGTACAGTTAGTTTTATTGATTTTCGTTTACTGTAAAACCAAATGACGGAAGAATAACAGAAATCCACTGGAAATCTATCTACTGCTTTTAACCGCCACCACGAGGGTTAAACTTATGTCCAACATTACAACTCCTCGAGGGGCCTTTTAAGTCAAGAGACTTTCATTCATGACCTGTCAATATCAGCAGCGAACGGTGTCGACCCTCTCTCATGTTCTTTTGGTGTAAATAATACCGATATTTTATTGATTTATTAATTTTATACAAGTTTTTCTGGATGTTAAATAGGCTATATATCCTCTAATCAATTAAGCACTCAATACAGTAATGTTTAAAGCGCACAACGGGAATGCGATCTTAGGAAAACCTTCGTAACGATTTAATTGAAGTCACGTGAGTCCTCAATAAGTCTCTAAAAGTTGGACCAAAAAAACATGGGTAAAACTTTAACTCTTTCCTTAACATCCAAGTAATCTCATCTTTAAATAAAGGCAAAACTACCCAGAACCTTTGAGGAAAGCATAAGACTGAGAACCATCAACCCCATACTTGATTTAAAGGTCTTTGTGTTAAAATTCGAGAAAGAATATTAGTTTTTGATGAAAGTTTATTAAATGCATGGATATGAATAAAAGGGCTAAACTGCTGATACATTAATTTTTATTGAAAATTATTTTTTTGCCTAGCAGCCGGTGAGCAGCTGTTAAAAAACTACAAGAAAAACGGTTAAAAATCGTTTTAGTTTACAAATATTTTGGTCCAACACTATAAATTAAAAATATCCTTTAGTGAGATTAGGCATATAACAAGTATGTTATGCGATGAATAGTTTTATTGATTTTTGTTTACTGTACAAATCAAAAGACGGAAGGATAATAGAAATTCACTGGACATCTACCTACTTATTTTTACCTTCACCACGAGGGTTAAACAGTAAGGCTCGTGTAGTAACAATAGAGTACTTTATTTATTTTCGATTTGTATCAGTAACAAACACTGGTGTGTGAGCCCAGAGGGAAACAGCTACTAATGATAGATGAATCCTGTGAAACCAGTGGATTCCCAGGGAAGTTGTAAATAAGGATTTCTTGTGGAGAGCGCTGCGACCATTTAATTCCACACGTCTGTATAACTTTGTAACTTCAAATTCTTTACCAGTATATTTCCTTTGGGAAATAAATATCTTAGTAGTTGAATTCCATAAAGTAGATAAAATCCAAGTTTTCGTAAAACTCTCACAATAAGCCACATGATTTGTGCGCATATTTTAATGTTGTCAATCAGTTTACAGGTAACATTGTAGTTAAGAGAATATAACGATTTATACGTCTAACCACAAGGTTGGTTATAATGTCTTTGAGGAGAAATAATCGTGCAGGGAATACTTAAAAAGGAATAAAAGTACTTAGGCATGTTTAGGTTGTGTATAGCTTGTATACTGAATGATACGGTGTAAAACCTTTTAATTTTACCCATTTCATTTTCTTCTTTAATTTTTTTAACAATTCATATTTTGGAGTAATAAGAAAGATACGGCCTTAATATTTTTTGAAGAAACTATGTTTTTTTTATATTTAAATTGTTTACCTTCAGTTGTTTCAGAGAGGTGAATTTAAATATTTTAGATTTTACAATTCAGGAGGGCAATAGTGAAAAATGTAGGCTTGTTTTTTGCTCAAAACATCCCGTATGTATCGCGTCAAGGCTGTAAACCTTCAGCCGTTCCGTATTACAGCTTCAACAGCCGGTGAAACGTCCTGCAGAAGGTTTATTGGTATTGTTCTGTCACAGATTTATGAATCCTTACGCATAGTGACAGTTAATGGCTCTATTAGTGGAATTATATCTGAAATATTTTCACAGACCATAAAGTTATGCAAGGAGGCATGTGTCATAATACGAAACGTCATATAAAAAAATCTTAGGTTTAAACTAAACCATATACATCCTTAGACACCTGAAACACACTCTACATTCTACTTCTCTTCAATAAAAAGATTCAATCGTATGTTTGTATTTCTATTATAAATTTCACTATTTATTTACATTTTGGACATCATATGTCAACTTTTTTTAGCATAATTTAACTATTTAAAAAAAACCTATCGCAAACTTAAAGAAGTTCAAGAGCATAAATTGAGTTTTATAGCTGAACAAAGTTAACACAGTTATTTCAGTTCATCTAGCTGGAACGAGTTGAACAGGTTTTATATCTTCCTAAATCCCCGTTTTCTTAGATGAAAATTAGTGTAGGTTTATCAATTATTATTTGTTTGCAGTTCAATGTGATTACTGTAATTCTACAACTATATTTCAATTCAGATTATTTTAACGGCCATTCGCCATTTTTTTTTGGTAAAATATGATTAACTACGTTTCTTGATGTGAAACTATATCCAACTATATCAGGTGAACAAAGCACTCTTTTGCGAAAGCAGGAGATGTTTTTAAGTTGTAAAGGCCTAGTAGTTGGAAATTACTTCTGCATTCTGAATGTAGTGAACTGCGTCATGACCTTAATGGATCAAAAATTTCCATTTGCTGTCGCGACGAAGCCCTTCTACGGGAACTATTTTCATAATTAATACTATTGACTAACTTATAAAATATTAATTTTTGAAAATGAATTTTTTTGGTTGTGGTAACAATACTTGGCCGAAAGACATTCACTCCAGTCGTAAAGCCCGGGACACCCAGGTTTACGAGTAAGCCTTAAACCTTGCCCGCTGGATGCCTTTGTGTGACGTCACTACATTGCCAGATTACTTCGGTATGAAATTTTGATGCTTATAACAGCAATGAGTTGAATGATAGTAAATTTAATAAAGTAAACGTTTAAAATATACACCGGTGCTAATATTCTACAGTACTCCCTTGTCAAACTATTATAGATAACATTTCAGCACTAATATTACGCAAAATATATGTATCCGGGTAACCATAATGCCACATACTAGTTATGGGTGTCGTTCAATATATGTCTTCCAGATTAAAACGCATTGTTGAACCGTTGGAAATACATAAACACATTATGATCGCTAAAACATTTTATAAAAATATATAATTATTATCTTGTTAATTCTCAGACCAATTTGAAAACAATATGTACATTTGTTGTAGAAAACTTGATTTCCTTTCATCTTTAAATTTAATTTAGGATACAGGTTGATAGTTTTCAATATATTTAGTATTAAATTGAAATTGACACCTAAAATCCGATATGGCAACCACTTGCCGGCCACCCACCATTGGGGCTTTTGGTATGTTGAAACATACGCCTAGAAGGATATTTTAAAGGAACTTCCAGACTTAGTTTATTTTTTTTATTAAAAAAAATGTTTTTATTTTTCCTGGAAATAATTTCGTAGAAAAAGGCTATAAGTGACTGTCTGATTCCAATTCATACGGTCCAGTGTCACCCGCTCTTGCAATGGAACTCATGTTCCGTTCAGACTCTTCCAGGAGTCGATGAAAACTCTTAGTGGGGAAGTGAAGTTACCTCGGAAGATTCATGGGGTCTTGGTGACCGAAAAGGAGGAAATAACTGTGAAGGAGGATTAAATGACACGAGAAATCCTTCGAAAGAGGTTCTAAGAAAGGGAAAGGAAAACCTAAAAAATATTTTCTCAACAAGCGAACCACTATAATCTTATACGCACACAGAAAACGTTCTAAGTAGGGCAAGAGGTACTTATTTCCCTTATAACAAAAGGAATAAATACGTTGTCTTCCACTGCAGAGGCTATTGCACAGAAGTAATCTCTAAAATATGACGGACCATTCACTAAACGTAGACGGCTAGGGACAAAATATGTTTGCCAATAATACAACACCACTTGCAAGGCACATACAAAGCTGTAACAGTACTTCTACTTATGCACTGTAACTTATCTCACTGATTCTTATCTTGATGTTAGTAGCCATGTCGGAGTTTATTCACAGGGGGCGCTCAAGATAAACTCAGGCAATGACATCAGTACTAAAGTTCAACCTGGAATTTAAACTCAGTAAGGAGGTCTGCTTGAGAAACCCTAAAAGACTATTTGACTAATGGGGACCCGCTATTGGGAGCACTAAATTACGCCATAAATGATGGGTACCCCGAACACAAGTCGCAAGGGACTTGACAATTTTTCTACAAGTTTCCTTGGTCGTTTACAAAGGTACACTACAAAGAATGTAGTGATGACTTGTTGATTTCCTAACGATCATCAATAGAACTTAGCTAGCAGGTAAGTCCTGCTCATTTACCAAAACCCGTCCGGACAATACCAATGTAAGTTTTATAAAAGCTTAATTTGATTTTGCTAAATTTACTTTTGATTGTGAAATGATGGTGACCTAAACAAAAGGTTGACGTCGAATAATATTAGGATCTAGGTTTCCATGTTTTAACATACAACTTGGTAAAATCAAATATGAAAGTGTGTTTTCTGTCAGTAGGTGAAATACAAATGTTTTCAGTACAAATGACTTTAGATACAAAGTGAACGAAACTACAAAGCTCAAGTTTATTTGTTAATTTTTTTTTGTAATTTAACATTATTAATTACCATTTAAAATGTTCTGTAAGATATTACAAGGGAATTCCTAAACTTTTAAGAGAAGTAGATTTTGTATGCACGAGAAACTTCGAGGAATTTATGTTTTACGATCGTATAAAACTACCACTTGCCCCGATAACTTGGATACCTTAAATGGTATAACTTTTAATTGCAGCGATCTTGATAATGTCTGTGCTTGAGACATGTTTCTGCACTTGAACATTTTAACTGGGCGCGATTTTATGTACGATAAAGTATTTTTTGAAAAGTAAAAGATTCTCCCAAAATATTTTGCTAGAGCTGACAAGTATTAATCAAATGCTGTTTAAATTAATAAAATAACAAGTTGTTTTGTACTTTGTCCACAAATTTAAACGTGATAAAAATTAACATCGTTTTAGAATAATTCCAATGCTATGTATTGAGCGCGGAGCTAAAGACATAAATAATGGTACAAGGCGATAAAACATATTAGTGCGTCGAAATTATAAACGTATTAATCAAACAATTAGTACTAATGTGGACACCTAGTTAGTTTCCAATCAGACACGACCTGACCTTAACAATGGGCAATTATCCATTTACAGTAGTCATACTGCCTTACACAGAATACGTGGTAGTTAATGGATCAGCTTGACAATATAGTAAATAAATGAGTTCTCATAACATTTTAAATTCATCCAAGCGTAGACATAAATGTACATTTTATAATCTTAGTTTTTAATATTTTCATCAGAAATAAACAAATATATTCCATAAAATTAGTTAAAAATTTACGCACGGGAATGAATGAATAATTTATTGTTTTAATTTTTTTATTTTTCTGAGGAACGTATTAGTGTATTATAAAAGGAATTATATTGATCCTTTTAACTTGTAGTTCAGGCAAGTATTGTTTTTTTTATCATTGGAACTATATTGTTATTATTTGTGTGCTGCTATTTCAGAACATTATAACAGTAACTAGAATTTATCAGCAACATCCATATATATTTTTAATTTCTGCGTCGTGTTAAAATTATTGTATGTATTAATTAAGGAAGTGAAGATTCCAAAGTATAAACGCAATTCGGCAATTCTGGCATCGCCATAAACATTTGTTGACATAAAGATAAGTTTACCTTTAAACCAAGTAGTTCGGCACAAAACAAAGATATGTACTTATAATTAGCTATAAAACTATAATATTTATAAAATAAAAAATAATATGATGCAGTTGGTTGTTCTTAAAAAAATGTTTAAGTTTATAGTACATACTCTAAACAAAACTTAAAAAAATAGTATTTAAAATACTTGGCATTTTAATTCATTATCTATTGAAACTTATAAAGATATAAATTATTATATTTCTGTAGTTATGCTAACCTGCTGCAGGCAAAGCAATCGTAATAGTGTTAAATTCCATTAACCAAATGCATTGGCCGAATGACAATAGCAGTTGGGCGTTCCAATTCCAGTTGAAACTTTGAATGTGAGTCCGCGCTTCGGCGTTTCTCACAGTTGAGTAATAATACCAAGTAGGGTGTTATAACATTCGAGTTTTGCTTTATATTTGTAATTTATCATTAACCTTTTGATTTGATTTTAAACGAAAAACTATTAAAAATTTTAACTTCGCATCTATAACTTATCAGGTAAATAACTAAGCCTAATCACTCATTACATAAGTATAATCATATAGAAAATACAATTAGCGAAAACGTTAAGGACTCCAATCATAAAGAATCATACAGTCCAGCCATTAGCAGCGGACCAGGAACTGTTTCTTGGTTTAATGTTCGAGGAAAAATCAAAATGGTGAATTCATAAATTATTTTTAAACTAACAAATTAAATGGAATTGAAAATAAATCAAATGTATTCGCTACGCATCATAAATTTCCAAAATAGTGCATATCACAAGACGCTTGTAAAACTACTGTACTAAAATTGTGGCAACTCAACTGAACTGTAGTAAAGTTTGCCTAAATTTTTTTATGAACTCAGAAGGCTAGTTTTTAATCGCTATATGCGAAGCACTTCTAAGGCAGTCTATTGTGGTTGCAAGTAAAACTTTCAGTATTCATAAATCAAAACTTTAAAGCACTCCCAAAGCAACCTGTTACCACAGATTTATTGGCTTTACAGGTCCGTCTTTGGCTGTTTGTGTGGCTTCTCTTATAAACTAAGTTCTATGGTTGACCGATGCTGGTTGATTATAAAATCATTTCTTGTAAGGCTTTTCCATTTATAAAGGTATATTGATTTGTGTAGATAATAAGCAGATCAACACTTTTTGATTTCATTGTTGAGTAGAGATATCTTCACATTATATTTCCTAGTAGATGAGAATCATCCTTCTGCTATTAACACAGTTTTTTAAGCTGAATAAAGAGCTAAAGCAAAAGCAATAAAATGCGACTATCTCTGTAGAGATTACTTATTATAGGCCTTATTATTAACTCAGAACTTAAGTATCATGATTCAAGATCTTCATTGCCTCGAATTATTGCTTAAATAATTATTACCTCGATAAGTAATTGGCAAAAAATTTAAAGTATGAATAAAATATACACATTTTATAAATCTGAGCGATCTTTGAGTTTGCCTATTCTTAAATCATGTTTTAACTAACAAACAAATCTAACTTTCATAAGGATGACTACTAACATGAAATGCCCAATCCTAATCTTTCATATTCTCTTAGTTAAACCTACTGGAAAATATAAATAAGCCCAATTTTAATAGAAACAAAAACAGGTATTAAAAGGAGAGTAAAAGCAAGAGCACACGTATTCAAGAATCTAATTTCCTCAATTGCTTAAATTCATGTAAATTATATATTTTAACTCATCGAAAGAAACATTACAGCATCTAGTCATTTTTATAATAATCTGCTTTACTAATAAAATGATTGATTTTGAACAGTGTGAACATACGCATTAATATGATTCAAGTCAATCCAAACGATTATTTGCAATGGGGGAACACAAAATTAAAGTTCGTCAACATCATTTTTGGGACTAAAAGGACTTGATGAAAAATGTATTACATTAAATGTTATACATCCACTTCAGACAACACAGGACAAAATTTAAGTCGAAAGGATATAGAAAATGTCTACCTATTGCCCTGGAGTTAGGAATGCAGCATTTCTGCAATAATAAAATGCTGAAATTGAAAAAAAAATACTTAAACAGAACTTTATCAAGGTTTGAAATAAGCAATAAACATTTCATATGATATGTAAAAACATTTTATAAACCGTTTTAAGCCTTCTCTGCTCAACTTTTTATACTAAATTTCCAAATTTTTTTTCATTTAATAATAAAAATTATGACAACACTTTTGTTTATCTAAACTGTTACCATCATGTAGGTGTGGGTCATTCAATTACATGACCAATAGTTTGTGAGCTTCCAAATTTAAAGCCATATTGTTTAAGTAACCTTTAAAATGTTTGGTATTTTTAAAATTTAAAGATTTTACTATTGGAGACGAGGGGGTTACAAGCCTTAAAATACTAATATTATTTTACGAATTGCTATTCAGTATTTACAAACCAAGTTTAATAGAAATCGCATTACACACATCCTTACATCACACAAATGGAGACAACACATACATCCTGACATCACACCATCCTCTCATCACATACATCCTCACGTCACACCATCCTCATCACGCGCATTATCATGTCTCACACATCCTTATGTGACGCACATCCTCACATCACACATCCCCACGTCACACACATTTTCATCATGTGCATTCTCATGTCACACACAAATCCTTACATCACACACATTCTAATGTCCCACACCCCCCCACATCATCCTCATCCTCATTTCACACACATACTCACATCACACACATTCTCACGTCACGCCATCCTCATCACGCGCATTCTGATTTCTCACACATCCTTACATCACGCCATCCTCATCACGCACATTCTAATGTCTCACACATTTTTATATCATACAAAATCTCATGTCACACAAATCCTCACACCACGCACATTCTCACGTCACACATGCTCACATTACACACATTATCATGTCAGCACATTCTCACTTCACACAGGTCCTAACATCCATTACATATGGACTGAAAGGCGTTACTAAGAATGTTTTATTTAGTGAGCACTAGTACGGATAGTTTCAATGGCAACGCAAATGAAAACATTACGACGAAAACACTATATTGCTTTCATAATATAAGATGCATAAGAACTAACGCGAAAATACGACTTTTAATGGTTTCGTTGCTCGTGAAGATCAAAAGATATGTTTACAGATATGAAGATATTCGTTTACAGCCAGTTATAAGAGATACAGAGAAATTTAACGAGAGGTTTCGTCTAAATGTTTCAGGCAGTTTATCGCCGATCAAAATTATCACAACGACGCAAATTATTACTACCATGAAGTAAATAGTTCTGCACATTCACAAAGACGCAAGACCAGCAAGATATCAATGGGCATCATATCTAGCAGAAGCAGTAGAATCTCATATAACATATGTTGAAGTGAGTTCAGTTCGATTCCCTTAATGCGCTCCCAGTGCAATATTTTGGTAGTGACTTAAGATTTATTCGATCTTATTTTATTTTAGCTTCCTTTACTTAAGTTTTATTTATTTGATTAACTTTTAACGATTTTTCTTTAAATTTCTTTACATAAATGAGAGTTATGAAGAGTATTGCACATATGAACACACTTTGAACCTATAACATAATTATTTTTATAGTATTCAGGTTTTTTAGAACATATTTGAAATTTCACAGCAGTTAAAATGAAAATACAATTCTTATAATAGCCATTTCCAATAAAGGCGGGAACCGTCCGCCACGCCTTTTATAGCCTAATCGAGTTATTGTATCTTGTTAACCTAATAGGAAGTTATCAGATTTTTGGACAATTTTCTTCAAGTTCATATTAATACTTTATTTGACTGAAAATTCATACCTTACTTTTAACGAATCTCCCCTATAGGAAAATAGCTGTTACCGTAGGTCTCATGGTAAGACCTAAGCCCGAGACCATCATAACTTTTTGTCTCGAGGTCCCCAGATGCCAAAAACACTATTCGTTCAGTTATATATATATAAGCGTAATTGTGGATGATTAGGGCTACTAATATAGTGATAAGATTAGTTTTCATAACAAGTACCCTTTTTTTATAAAAAAAATTTTATTTATAAGATGACATGTTTCGAAACTAAGTTCATTTTCAAATCTTATTCATAACCTCTTTTAAAATTATATAAAACATCTGTAAAATGTAAACAAATAAATTATTGGTAATATGTTATCTTAATTTTAAATATCTGTTCATTTTGTATTCTGATTGTTATATGTAATAAAATTTTTCTTATCTTCTCTTAGTTTTTCTATTTTGTCATTTATTGGGTGGTTTTGTTTGGGGATCATTGTATTTAATATGTTTAATGGATCTTTTAAAATATAAAAGAAAACCTTAAAATATTAGAATACGAAATATTAGATGAATATTTATATACACAATCAAAAAGATCCATTAAATATATTAAATACAATGATCCCCAAACATAACCACCCAATATATGACAATACCCCCGTTGCAGCAGACCTGCATACTCAGCGAATTTCAAATGCAAAACAAAAATGTTAATCCAACATAGCGAGATTTGACATGTTTTTTGTAAGCTCCATAAGAATAACATGGGGAATGATTATGCAGGTTTGCTGCTACAGGGATGTTTAAACTGGTTGGTTTTAATTCAATATTTAGTAGATTTGAACTAGAAGAAGCCATTTACCAAGTTTTATCAAGATATGTTGAGAAATAAGCGAGATATAGAATTTTACTTATTTCCCATAAGGTTAACATTGAGACAACTTACTGTGTTTACCACTTTCAATATCTCGGTAACCAATGGACATAGAGCAGTGATTCAAAATACTAAATTGTTTGTTTTTTGAGCTGAATTCAATGGTGACAACAAAAATTTGATAAACTACATTTTTCTATGTGAAAAACTCAAAAAACCCATTTTTTGGGGGGGGTTTACCCCCCTTTACCCCCCCTTCCGGTGGTCCGATCGGGCTGGTTCACGAACTCGTCCGAGTGATTACCACTTCAGACGTCTGTACCAAATTTCATTAAGATCGGACCATATTTACGGCCGCTATCGTGTTAACAGACATATATATATATATATATATATATATATATATATATAAATTCGAACGAATGGTGTTTTTTGCTTCTGGGGACCCCAAAATGAAAAATAAACATGGTCTCGGACTTAGGTCTTACCATGAGTACTGAGTACTACCGTAATAGCTTATTCCTTTAAGGAAATTCGCTAAAATAGAAAAACTAAGAGAAGATAAGAAAAATTTTATTACATAAAACAATCAGAATAAAGAATGAACAGATATTTAAAATTAAGATGACATATTACCAATAATTTATTTGTTAACATTTTACAGATGTGCTATATAATTTTAAAAGAGGTTATGAATAAGATTTGAAAATGAACTTAGTTTCGAAACATGTCATCTTATAAATAAAATAATTTTTTTTAAATAAAAAAAGGGTACTTGTTATGAAAACTAATCTTATCAATATATATATATATATATGTGTGTGTGTGTGTGTGTGTGTGTGTGTGTGTGTGTGTGTGTGTGTGTGTGTGTGTGTGTGTGTGTGTGTGTGTGTGTGTGTGTGTGTGTGCGTGCGTGCGTGCGTGCGTGCGTGCGTGCGTGCGTGCGTGCGTGTGTGTGTGTGTGTGTGTGTGTGTGTGTGTGTGTGTGTGTGTGTGTGTGTGTGTGTGTGTGTGTGTGTGAGTGTGAGTGTGTGTGTGTGTCTTTAAGCACGATAACTCGCGTAAAAATGGTCCGATCTGAATTAAACTTGGCACAGACATGTTAAGTAGTAATTATTCGGTCGAATTTGAAAACCAGCCCGATCGGGTCACCGGAAGGGGGATAAAGGGGGATAAACCCTCCAAAAATATTTTTTTTATTTTTACATATGAAAATTAAAATTATAAAACTCTTCTTTGGACCATTTTATTCAGCTTAATAACATCTACCTCTGTCCATATTTCCTCTTTAACACATCTTGAATCGTCGGCTAATAAGAATAGTTTATCATTAAAAATTTCTATCACCATGATGAATTGGAAGAGGTTTTGCTATGAGAGGTTTAAGTTTTGAGTTCTACTACAACAATAACTTTAAATAATTCGTGATAAACATTACAAAAATAATAAACTTCTGTTACCTTTGAAATTACTTCAATTTACCTAAATCAAGCGCTTATTCTAGATACGAGTAAAAGTGGAAGAAGAAGCGGGGTACATTTATATCTGTCCAGATAACCAGGAAAAACCCTGGGTGGATATAATTAAAAAATTTCTATTTGAGAATGAAATTGATTTGCTGGACCAGAGATTTACAAAAGAAATGCCGGCAAATTAACCTTTAGTCAATGCCGGCTTGGTTACAGGTTTCATATAAGAGCTGGTTTAATTAACACGACCCCTTTGTGAACGTTTTTTATCTTGTACTCGTACATTCTAATAGTCAATATGGAACATGTTACTGATGAACTTGACTTTACATATAGAAGAACGATGGCATCTATGATTAGAAGTTCTTTAATATACTAAGACTATTGAATTGTTACAGTTTACTGCTAGTTAAGTTTTTATTCCAGGCCTAATAAAAGGAAATATTTACTGGAAATAATTTACTAAACCTAAAAGAAGTTAGGAGCTGTTGAAATAAATTTTACATTAAAAACTTGAGTTCGTTTGCAAACAATATTGCTAAATTTTCTTCAATCGTTTTTTTTATTGGTATATTTGTTGAAATATTAATAATAACTTACTGCAAAATGAAAATCCCACGTCTTATTATTTTTTTAAAGAGTTCGCTGTTAGACGTGAATATTATTCTCAAGGAATAAATATCAACAAATCAGTTGTTTTCAGTGACTCTGAAATAAATATATCCTTTTTAACTGTAAACTGAAGCTTAATAGCAAAAGGGGATTTTGATAAGCCCGTTGAACATTATTTAATTACATACAAATTTTCGAATATTAATAATATGAGGGAAACGGTCGTAAAATTAACAAACTGTTTATTATTCTCGCTAATGTAATACACTAAAAGTCTTTATGAGGTAATTGAATTTACCTCAATTTATAGCTTTTATTTTGAAATATACTTTAATACTCATGAAAATTAATCGTATCATCCAATATTATATGAATATTTCTTATTAAAGTACAGCATTTGGTTTTTAGTGAATTTCCCCTATAGGGAAGAAGCTATTACCGTAGGTCTTATGGTAAGACCTAAGCCCGAGACCATGAAAACTTTTCTTTTGGGGGCCCCCAGAAGCAAAAAACACCATTCGTTCGTGCAAAAACACCACATAACACCATACTAGCTCAGATCTACTGAATATTAAATTAAAATCACCTAGTTTTAATATACCTGTAGCAGCAAACCTGCTTACTCATTCCCCATGTTATTCTTATGGAGCTTACCAAAACATGTCAAATCTCACTATGTTGGATTGAAATATGTTGTTTTGCATTTTAAATTCGCTGAGTATGCAGGTCTGCTGCAACGGGGGTATTTAATACGTCATCCCCTTCCTGGCATATTAATTTAACTCGGTTTCGGAAATTTTTAGAAGAACCGGAAAAGGAAAAGTGTGACCACATTTTATTTTGTTATGACAATACTTTAATAGACAGACCCTTTATATTTACTGATTTTTCTGGTTATAGACCAAATATGTATTTTTCTGTAAGTAAGTCTAATCAGTTACGCGTATATCAAAATATATTTGTATTTAAGATACTTTCTGTTGCTTGAATTATTTTTTGGAAACAATAAATTACTAATTACACCTTTTTACGTAGAACTTTCAAAATATACCTATCTCTGTGTTAAAAAAAATACTTAATCAGATAAATTACTTACATAAGATACATAGGAGGGATGATAAAATTTTATGTTGTAAGACATATTTTATATTGTATTAGAATATTTGTAAAATCTTTCCTCTTTAATCCTACTTTTCACTTACGTTACAAGATTTGATGACTTGATGTTATTGATACTGAGTTCTTTGATCAACTCATATTTCTAAATTACCACATACAAAACTTTATATATAAATCAAAACCATGAGAAAAGGCTTTCTTAATATATTTAGGAAATCGAATAGTCTTAAGACTTGTAGTTATTGTTCAATTTCCCGTCAAACTGACGTCCCTCGAGTTACACCTTTTTACATGGAATTTTCAATGTGGGCCTTTTTCATTTATCTGAAAATAGGCGTAGCTTAAAATTGTGTATTAACAAATTAGTTTGAAATCTTAGATACGCCAAAACATGATTGCTTTTTACGTAACAAATAGGAATGGAGTGATACCCCAGAAATCCAGAAAAATTGAGTTTATTTTTTATTTAATATATCAATTATTTTAAAAATCGATATATTAATAATATACTCTAGTGACAGTAGGAGGATAGAGTAAATGTAGTACGTACCTTATTTAATCTTTGTATAATAAAAATAATTTCTTTATAAATGATCATTAAGGATATACTGAATATAAACAGACGTATTGAATAATGCAAACTATGATTGAATAGTGATAAATTATAGTGATGTTCATCCACCTGAACACAGTAATGTAACACAGCCTGAATTGTTACAATAAAATCTGTCGTGCGTAATAAATCAGTCTTGAGTGATGCATCGGAATAATGCAAAGAAAACTTACCAAAGACACAGTTAGCTTGCTAACTGTGTCTTCGGCTTTAGTGAGCGAGTTGACCTAAATTGATTCAATCTCCAATATTACTGTTGTTTCTGAAAATCTTTTAGATTCAGTTTTATTCATCAAACACAATTTTATTATTTTCATTGTACTTAGGATGTTAGATGTTGGACAATAGCTTTCAAAAAAGGCGTAAGAAATTAATCAGCCCAATTCAGAAAATTCACTAAAATCATTTATATAAATTACTTAAAACATTAAAAAAATAAAGTTGTTTTAATTCATTAGTTTTGGGAATTTAAGTTAAACGCACATTCTGCAATAATGACTCAATTAATATAAAACTTCAACGATGTAAACTGATAACGAGTAATAAAGTGAAATGGAATTAAATATGTGTCCACATAACTCAGTAATAATGTAATAATTTATATTACAAAAATAATTCAATAGTTTTATGGTTAGTTAAGTGAAACTAGATCCTAATGTACCGTTGGTCAATGAAATTGAGTAACCAAGCAGGCCGAGAATCGTGGCAAATCTTTTTACACCACTGATGCCAATTTGACGACGTTTTGATGACACTGCATGACATAATACATATTTTCTGATGTGCTATATAAGGGAAATTAAAAATTTTCAGGTTTTGACTAAAATACATTCGTACGAGGATTATCCAGTGTAATATGCTTCCATAATTTCAGTTGATAACAGTTGATGGAAGAATAAATTGTTAAGTTTGTATTAATCACAAAGGATATGAATAGATCTAAATTTTACTTTTGAGGCGTTTCGAAGCTAATGCGACTTACTCCCATATAATGAAAATGTTCAGTATGAAGCGGTAAAGTTATGAGTCCATAAAAACTCGGTTATTGTCTTAGAATATGAAACTAATATTGTTTAGTTTTGTTAAATTGTAGGGCAACGTTTTAGCACCATATAAATATCTATAAAGATTCCAATGGCTCTCTATATTGAAAAATACACTTTGTATGGAGTTAGTCACATTGCCAACTGGAAGAATTATACAAAATATTCTAAGCTCCATAAGAATAACACGGGGAATGAGAAAGCAGGTTTTTCTGCCATAGGAGCGTACAAATTTAATGTTTTTATATCAATACCATGTAGAACTCAACTAGAAGAAGCCATATTCCAAGTTTTCTCAAGATATGTCAAGAATAATAAAGATCTGAATCTTTATTATTTCGCATAAAGGTAACATAAGAAATGGGCGTGCAGGTTTGCTGCTTCAGAAGCGTGAAAATTGGGTGTTTTATATCAATACCCTGTAAACTCATATACCAAATTTGATCAAGATATGTCAAGAAATAATAAAGATAATAGAATTTATTTTGGAGTCAATCAAACTGGCCACAAAACATCTGAGGAAACGTTCAGTTGCCAAAGTAGTTTGCACATTCTGGTGGCAAACCATTGAACTGTGGAGTTAGTCGTATTGTACACTGAAAGAGATTGAAATTTGCATCCGGACCATGTTACTATCTCAATAAAAAAAAATGGAGTTAGTCAGTTTGGCTTCTGAACGCCTCATTTTAAGGACCGTTTCTCAAAATTACGATTTCATTATAACAGATCATATATGAATCCAATCGAGAGTTATATTCCTTTTTATTTTTCGAATTTCGATCAATTGACGTCCACTAGTATATTATCATTCCTCTTAAGTTTTACATAACAAATTATAAATTCATGGGACGTACCCCTGAGGGATGTTAATATCAAGAAAATATAGCACTGTCTTTCCTAAGGGTATACTTCTGTGAGGGCTTTTAATGCCAATCAACAAAATGTCTATTGGTTTATAAACCTTAGCGTAGTTGAGGTAAAACTGGTTTGTACGAACAACTAACTCACAGATAACTCACAAAAAGGCTTTGACGTTCAATATCATTATAAAACAATAAAAAATTAATAAAAAATTGTCATCAAGTAATCAAGTGTAAATATTATCTGACAACGTCCATTTAAAGCTCACACCGCTATCACAATCGAGGCTAATTTTACAATAATCGTTTTTAACATTGATAAAAACTCCTGTTCTGCTTAAGGCTTATGTAACAATGATTTTTAACATTTCGGCAAATAAATTTTGCTCTTACCAGAATATATACGTTTATATTAGCCTGTATTGATATAGTGCTGATAATAAAGATTAGAGATTATAAAAAGTGTATTACTTTGAAGACAATGTTTCATTAATTCTATATAACTGAGGTATCTAACAGTTATCTATTTCTAGCTGTTTCTGAGACTTCTGAGATATCTGAGATATCTATTTTTATTACAATATAGGTATGATCTGCCACAGTATAAAATATTAGTGATATAATAACGGACGAATAGTTGTGATATATTGGTTTATCGAAGCATTACTTTGACACAGAATTCACTGCCACATGGCTATAACCCAGATATCATGTAATAATTTGACGGTAGGAAGACAAAATCCTTGACGATTTCAGTATAATATGAAGGAAATAATTGGGCTACTAAACATCAGAGAATGATACCTCAGGGAACAACACAATTTACAGTTTTCACTAATATTGATGACAAAGTCCAAGTTTATTTCTCTCCAAGGCGTTAACCTGAATCATCAAAACCTCCTCGTTATCCAAAGCTGATGTGTTCTTACGCTGGTAGAAAACATATTCCAGAATAATTTTCACTGAACTTTATGAATAGATTTCTGCCATTATCTGGTCTAGTTGACCATACTATCACGTCTCGGCAGCTATATTGATACTTCCACGAACTGAACATGCCAAAAATATCGACACGACAGAGTATTAACCATATTTAATTTATTTAATATTCAGTAAGCTGATTAAACGATAAAGCCAATAGGGTTTCCTTTTATTCATCTTAAAAACTAAGATAAATTAATTAATAATGAATTTATCAAGCTTGGACATAGATAATTTACCCCTGTTTTTCATAGATTCTACAATCGATGGAGTTAAAAAAGCATGTTATTTTTCATAGAAAAATACGTATCAGCAACAAACAGCAGAGGAATAACGTGTCTTAGATTCTAAACATTAATGGAAGTAAAACATCGAACCTCCGACATCGATGTTAATGCATCGGACATTGAGCATCGAAAATTCGATGGCGATCATTACTTGAAGTTTAAACACAGTTGTGATATGAGTGATGATGGACTCACACATTAAATTATTTAAAATATTGGTGTGTTAAATATAAAAATTCACTACTTGAGCGGTTTAGACAGCATTTTATTGAAATGATTTATTTGTGATAACCTTGTTGTCCTGTATACAAATTCACTTTGGCACTGATATTAGCAATTAAAATGAGAAAGTAATAACTTCATTAGAAGTTATTGAAAATACAACGACTTAAGTTGAAGACAAAGTTCAAAGCATTCATCATAGTGTATTAAGATCTGTTTATCAAAAATCATATATATCCCGAGGATACGTATGACAATATCGCTTTGCTGAGAGTTAAATAAATATATTCACAGTAGAGTTTAAATAAAAATATGCAACGCAAAATCTTGTGTGCGAATTCTCGAGTTGTTACGGGGGCAAACGTTTTGAATTGCGAAACCGCATTCACATTCAGTTGGATCTACCTGTAAAGTGGAAACATTCAGTGATGTGGAACTGTATTTCTTAAAATAAAATGTTCAGATTACGAATCTCATAAACTTCAGGTTTTGACATGTCTTGATTTAAATATAGTTTGTATTTTACATTTAATTTTTTGGATATTTTAGAAGTTTGATCGCAATGAAAACTGAACAAATTTTTGAAATGTGGAAAATGTTATAATGTATATTTATTGACTGCGGCATGACGAGCTTGATAGAAAAAAGTTAGTTTGATTTGTCCCTATCAACAGGTCACGTACTGGGGGTTATGTCAATTCTCAAAGTGGTTTGTTCATTCAATATCAATGGTTGTTTAATTTATTTAATCAAAATTATTTTAATCATTGAAAAGGTTGAATAAAAATAATTTTAGAAGCAGTTCGTAAAACACTATTTCAGATTCAAAAACTTTCCCACTTGTGGTTTTATGCAGTTTAAACTTGACTGCAAAACTTTTTAAGCGCTTTAGTAATGACTATGGTTGTGGCTAAGCGATGAATAATTTAGTCTCTATCCGTTACCTGACTACTTTTATATAGGGTGACGCTCACCCCCGTGGATTAACGTGTAAATACTTTTACCTGGAAATGCCCAGTAAAATTCTTCACAGCTAATTTAATATTTGAAGAATCAATTTAAAATATTTTCACCTTTTTAACAACAGGATTTTCCAAAATTAAAGGTCACAGGTTTGAATCTCAAAGTTTACTTACAGTAAACACAGCTTTAAAAAAATATGTCACAGTTTTAAGGTATCCAGGAAAAACATATTATTTTTACTGTTAGCCATGACAATAAAAGTCTACTTGCAGTATATGTAAAATGTCACTTTATTTTAAAGGTCTTCTACGACTATCAATTTTTAAACTTTTAACCTATTTTTCATCATCCCTCGTAGAATACAGAAAACTTATGGAAGATCTTAAGGAAAACGAGCATGTTCACTGTATTTTAAATTTTGAGGATATAAAATGAAAGGTAGCTAAAGGTTGACAAACGAAAGTCTTCATTAATTCTAGTGATATCAAGTTTTTCGCGCTGAAGTCCAGTCTTTAGTCTACGCCCAGGGTATGTCACTAGCAAAACACAAATAAAATTTTGTGTTTATTTTATTTGTGTTTTGTTTTTATTTATATTGCTAAGACATTTTATTCTTGATTGTCACATGAACGAACTGTTCAAAACTTGTCCTTATTGAATAGCACGCGTCTCACCCTGTCGAATGAATTGAAAATGGATATGATTATCGCCTAGAAAGGCCGAAGCCCGGGTCATCCAACACAGAAGTTTAGAGCCGTAACGAAACAAGTGGTAGGTATTGCCATCAATGTAAAGTTTTGAGTTGTTTTGAAAATCAACCTTGTTGAAAACCGCTCCAAAATGAACACCATTTCATTTAAAGACAGTTCTGGTGAAATAAACTGTTAAGTATAATGTTTTAATTTCGCACTTAGATCACTTTTTTTGCTTTTGCGGATAACGTGAAATCGTATGTGTTCTTAAAAGATATTTGTGTGTTTTACAAAACAAAATACGTCAAAGGATGAATATATAGTTAATACAAATTTAAATGCTTAATTAAACCTTTTACAATAAATCATACTAGTGAGTAAAATATAATAGGTACTGTATAGTCGCTATAGTTGCTTTAAACCTTAAAGGAAATCCAGTTTAAGGTTTAAACTTTATGGCAGATGTACTTTATACAATGCGTTTTAAAACCTTTGGTTTTTTTAAAGAATTATAATATTATTTAAGGTATATTTAATTTACTTACATATTATACCGTCATGCTCAAAAACACATTGTAGAGGAGAAGCATATTTCTTCAACCGCCAGGGTCGAATAATTTCATAATAACCGTCCCGGGCGAGTAGTTATCGCGGCTACTATTAGTGTTGAGGGGGCGATTACTTCTGTATTCCAGACATTTAAACTTTGTACATTTCAAGCTTTAATCGAGGATGACGTGCACAGATTCAAAACACGTCGTAGTTATTTAATTTCGCCGTTTAGGAAACTATTATAAAGTATTTATAATGACAGGTACCGTTGTATATGTTTTAGGAATTTAATGTATCACAAATTCATAAAATGTGTTTTGTAGTAAGATTACTTTCAAAGACACGTGTCATAGAGACATTTATTGTTATTTTCCATGTAGTAAAGAATTTAATACATGAACTATATAAATTACATGATAGAATTTATGTTTTTTAGGCGCCAAAAAAAGTTTAAATCATTTTTGTCATGCGCCGTTGTAAAACATCTTAAGTATAATAATTAAATTATTTTACTAAAAAATCTCATTCGAAAAATAGGTAACTTTTATAAAAGGTTTTCATTAGGAATAACTTTCTCGGTTGATCTCTTTACCTTTTATTAATTACATACCGTCACATACCGTTTACTATTCAGTAGACAGCTTTAACTTTATCACTGTAGCTCTCAGCAAAAACACACTAAACAGGCCTACCCTGAAGGCCGTAAAGTGTTCTATACAATATTAAATTTTCAATGACATATTTTCAGACAAATCAAAACTTAAATTCTCAAAGTCAATAATAATTTATATGTATTAAAAAATCTATTTTGTCATTAAAAATATAATTAATTTTACTAAATGGTTGTGAGGAAAAATAAACCAACAACATTGGCCAATATAAAAATAAACGATTCCTACCACTACAAGTCTGGATTACATGGAATTATCGCGACTATTAAGTTCACAGTTTGCCAAATTGAACTGTTAATCCACCATAATGGGTTTGGATTTTTTTTTACAAACGAACACAAGTTGTGGAAAGAGAGTAAAGAACACTAATCCCATTGGACAGGATCACTCAAGAAAGCGATCTTGTTCCTCGCCGCAGACGAAGACAAAGCCGCTTTCTCTTACAAACTCCCTGCTCTGCGATTATTGTTTTACTTTTGTAATAGTTATAATTTTTTTTTGAAAATGTTAGTTCGCTTACTAAAATATGGAAACAATTATTTTGTATTTGATATGTGTATTAATAACAAACCAGCGTATAACTGTAGTAAAACCTCCTAAAAATTCCTATTTTAAAAATCCCGTTAGCCCGTGTTTTCTAACAACATTTTTTTGATTTAAATTGAGCTTTCGAGATGGTTTTTTTGCATAAGTATGCAAAATAATGAATTCAATAACATATTTAATTATATTTTGATTAGTATTTATTTTTTTAGGATATGTAATATTAGGAAACACAAAGATTTCTAAAGCTTTAAGACCTATCCAGAATATTTTGATAGGTGAATAATACTCTCTTATTTCTCGTGTACTCTTAGGGATATATAAAATACACCCTTGTATGAGTGCTTGTTAAGCATTTCTCGGAAATGAAATGGAATTCTCCAAAAATTTTAAACGGTTTAAGACAGCAATACCCTGATTTACTTTTAGTTACTTGTTTATTATTTTACGTTATGCTAGACGAGTGAAACACAAGCCTTAATTTATCCAATGCCAAGGGTTTTAATTGAATATACCATTTTTAATTTTGCTCCGCCATCTTTTTGTATTTGGTTTTACAATATTTTAAAGGTGTATTAATAATAAAAATATTTTTTCAGTAGTTTGAGGATACCCGCTAAAAACTATGGTATTGGTTTACATTGATAAAAGCCTCAACCTAAATAATAATACAACTTACAAAACACTAAAACTAATCATCTTATCATAATAAATAGAGAATATTTTATAAGTATGTAGGGAAACAGGTTTAAGCGATTAATCGAATTAACTTTAATTCTTCTGACTTCAATTTTACTGATATCTCATTCCTTATTAATAAGTTCAGAGAAAATTGTTCATGTGCTATGCAAAGCTAAGCTGTAACTCTCGGCTGAAAGAGACATTTTCAACGAGACGACAGTCAAGCAAGAGATAAGCTTCACCAAACCCTGACAAGGCAGACTCGTGCAAGGAATAATTTACTCTCGTCACTGCCAGCCCTGCTGCTGTTTATTTATGTAAACAAATTTATGAGTATATACTTAAAAGTAGTATTTTAATCTACGTTTTCAAAGGAATATAATATTTACTATATCATAGCCAATAAATGATTTTATATTACTGCTTGGTAATTGTATGAGTAGTAATTTTTAAATGCTAATAACTCCTTAAATAGTCAATTTCTAAATGTACAAATTGATACTTGTCAAGGTTAAGAGTGAATATTTTACCATACTTAGTCTTCTTTTTTATCTTTTTACAACGAGTTGTAAAAGTACTGTTATGTAGTAATTAGTTTAGTATTCAATATTATGTATTAGTTAAATGAAGTATAATACTGTCTTCATCAAAGTTTTTATTTTTTAGGTTTTCGAATTTCTAAGGTAACCAGACAGGCAAATAGATTGGATGTTTGTAGCACATGTAAAAAACCAAACAATTTAACAAATACTAAGCAACGCAATGTTTAAATGGTAATAAACCCTTTAATAGTCAAACTCTAAATGTATAAATTTTAAATTCAAAACATTATTATAAACATTTCTAAAGAATGAATAACTAATAGTTACACATAAGAATTTTCTCTACGAAATTGTTGTTAAATTGTAACTTTTTACTTCAGGGAATAAAATAAGAAAGTATAATTTGATTTTAATTTTAGGTAGATTAAAGAAACCTTGTCTATAAAACTTGTCTCGGAACTTTCTCGTACAAATATTTCAAATGTCCTAATTTCAATAGCTTATATAATTTTTAAATATCAGGTCTGTAAACTCGTGAGCTTGTAGTGAGCTTGTAGCTTGATGGCTCTAACAGTAATCAATAATGAAAAATCGTATAGAATATTAAAAATATACACAAATAATTTGATTTTTGTGACATGATTCAACGCGGGTCACATTTCCAAGCTACTAATACCTGGCTCGTTTAAATATTCATAGTATATACAATATATACACAACATTCTTTTAAGCATACAATTACGTTTAAATTTTTGGTCTTATTGCAACTTGGGACAATATTATGCACATGGCAGTTACAACACAAAACCTATTGCGGCATTAGAATAAACGTGAATATAAGTTAAACATGATGGGTCACAGTAGCGCTGTAAATTTTAAATAACATATGCAGTTTCAAAATGCCGAATCCAAGATGGCAGGCAAAATCTTTAGAATTGGTAAAATCAACTGATGTCTTTGTTTGAGTGATCATTGGTGGCTTACAATAATTATCCGCACATGTACTGAAAATAGGGGCTTAATTAAACGTCAAGCGATACTATTTTCACCGACAATATATTTATAAAAGTTTGTATATATATTTAAAACGACTAAATAAAATAAATTAAACTGGACAAGTATTTAAAATCAAATTAAAAATAATGAATCACATAACAAAGTAATGTTTCAGTTTTATTATTACAAATTAATAAAAAAAACCACAGGACAATGTACACTCATGAACAATTAATGAGGTCCTAAAACAAAGCAAGTTCAAAACTACCAATCTTAAATTATTCTGTGTATGCCATAATTTACATAGAATATAAATTAATGAAGCATAATTCCTTTAAAGTAAAATATATTCATACAAAACAACAAATGAGTAGGATTAGGGATGCGATAAAAAAGTTAGTAGGAGTATGAATACAAGATGAAAAAGGCAAACTTTTTCTTTTAAAATTTTCTGTTACACAATAATTTCAAATAGTTATTTTTATTACCATCCACCAGTCATAAGATAAATAGATGATACTGAACAGTTTCCGCGATCAGACACTTATTTGTTTAATTACCCTTGGAAATTGGTTGGTTCAACCCGAAACGAGCCCTCACTATTTGCAATGTTAATGCTTCTGAAACTGTTTATCATCACACAATGTGGTTCCGATTGCACAAAGCAATAGATTAACTGCTCTTTAATCCATTCTACAACTCTTGTTGCAGTTATATAACGATTGAAATTAATATCAGTTTAAAAACTGTTATACACATCGACGGGTACGGTACACTAACTATACAGTATTTTTAATTCGGAGGAACATTTTACCAATAGCCACTTCAGTCGCTTAGTAATATTAACAAACCGACTGACGATTAGAAACAATAAATACAACGTTGGGTCTTACCCACGGTGAAAAAGTTTTTAATCTGTCATTGCATAACATTTTTGCAGATCCTGCATGTTTGGAATATATCACAGGGTCTCGTGCGATCCATATGAGTAATTTCAATTGTTTTCTTAAATGGGGTCTTTGACATTGTATGATATAATTTCAAAAGGGTTTATAACCAAGACAATAGTAAGAGCCTATGAACTCATGCACCAGGGCTTTATTATGTGTTTATTTTTACATGCCAGTTACAAATAAAATGCTGGTTACAGCTAAATAAATATTTGCCTTTGAGAAATTTTAATTAGTCTTAATATTTCATTAAGTTTCAATATACCTAATGTATTATCATTGATTGTAGCTGTTTTTTTATACATTAATAGCCGCTGATATTTTCATTTCGATATTTGACCACATAATTCGCTTGAATTCAATGATTGGTGAAAAATGGTCGTACACCAAACTATAGGACTTTTATAATTAGCGATGTACTGTGCGGTTTGTATTTTTTTCAAGGCCTCTGATTAAAGAAAATGTCAGGAATGGCCTCCCCAAAACGTTTGTTCCAAAAAAAGTTGCAAGATTATATTCAAAGGAATCATGATGATTATATCTACCCTTAGTAAGGATTTTAACCCCACAAGCTCTGGCTAAAGGCCACTTTTTAGAAAAATTCTCTTTGAAGAATTGATACTAGGAGTTTATTGATTTAGGGTTTACTGGAGGAGATTTTGTTAAAGATGTTCTTAAAATTTCTTGTATCTTCTACATCATTCAAAAGGTGGCCATAAACTATCCAATCACGTTTACCAGTCACGTTCAGTACTCCGTAAATAATTATCTGGTGTAACCTCCTGGTAAATATACCCTGACCTGGGTCAGAGCTTTCGTTTCGCATACCCAACATTTTACAACCCCTTGGTGTCTGTTGATGTGATTATAAGGGTCCAAAGCGGGATGCGAGTCCCACGCTTCTATTCTCCTTTACATTTATTTTTAACCATCAAGCTTTTATGAAATGCGTACGAGTTACATAAGTTTTTTTACAAGAGTTAATTTCTTTTTGGTTCATATGCTTAAAAGTGAAATCTTATGAGATATTAATCACCTATGCCTTTAAAAGGTGATTTTGTATTAAGAAGTATAAGGAGTACGTTAGTGTGATGGCTAAAAGTTTCGGGAAAGTCTAAATAATACGTTGACAAAAGTATTTTTGTTATTAGAAGTTTGAAAATAATGTGTAGCATGTTATATTTTAACATTTCAATAATCTAAAATTCGAACACCTGATCCTTAGTTTTCGGATCACCCTGTATTTAAAAAACGATTACATATATTTTTACGTTAACCAACGAGGTCAATTTAATTAAGAATAACGTTGTATAGGTAAAATGCTTTGTTCGCAGTCTGTTTGAGACTCCATATAGAGTATAGAGAATAATCTCCAATCAAATCTCAGCTCTCTCTTTAATTGAGATCAACACATTTTGAGATTTATTATTAAGTAAGGGGGTGGACTAAACGGCGTATCTTGTGGAAGACGGTGTTATTATTGAGTTGTAAAAGCTGAGTAGTTGGAACTTACTTATGCATACTAAACATTGTGGACTGCGTCATGACCTAAATGTAGTGAAACTTTTTATGAGCTGCTGCGCAAATGCACTTTATCCTACATTTTAGTATACAAAACCTATGTTTCTAAAACAAACTTTGTAATAATCATAAAACCTTTTAAAACACCTTTTGAAAGAAAAAATAGATACCAGTGTTCATTAACGATGAATTGCAAAATATAAAGATGATACATTTTAAAAAACACTACACACACACACGCACACACACACACACACACACACACACACACACACACACACATATATATATATATATATATATAAATTCGAACGAATGGTGTTTTTTGCTTCTGGGGGCCCCAAAACGAAAAGTTTAAACTTTTCGAACTTCACTAAAGGGGCAATTCGCTAAAAAACTTCAAGAACAAGAAAAAAAAACAAAATGATCGTCCAATAGGAAACCAAATAGGTCAAAAAAACCACTTTGCTGCAGCCAATGACATACGCTTATTTAGGAATCGTCTATCTCTCTCTAAACATTCATTGTCCATCTCTCTCGCACTCGTTATTCAAAATGTTCGGTATGAGCGTGCGCGAACTGTAGTACTGTTGCACCTATATTATATAATGTATATATTATATAATGTACATTCTATATACGGAAATTATATGTTTTTGATTCAGTGTGTTTTAGCATCTATGGGCGCTGAAACGAATCATCCTACCTGAAAATATTCTTAAACACCTGAGAACTACAAATTTGGAGCTTTTAAAAATGATAGAGTTAATAAGAAAAGATTGACGATATTTTTCACTAATAGTGTTTTTTATTCAATTCCGCTAATTTCAATCAAATAAATCATTTGTCATGAACAATATAGGGCACTCTGTTTTTAAACTATTCCAATATGAATAATCGCTATATAAAAACGTTTAATTAAGTTTTTTTTATATTTATAATAGTCTTATATGGAACTGTCAGAAAGATCAACTATTTTTAAAACAAACCTTAAGAAAAACTAATAAAATACAAAATAACAGTAACGAAAAACACTCATTTTGTAAATAGGTAGATTATTTTGTATTCGTGATCTGTACCAAAACTTTTGTAAAAGGGCCATTGCATTTCTACTCTCAAGCAACCTTGTTGGCTACAGGACTTTGAATAGCGTTAGATTCCATTAGCCAAATGCAACGGTCTAAGGACAATAGTAGTTTGGCATTCCAATTACAATTGAAACTTCAATATGCTTCTGTGTTGGCATTCTACTACTGTCATGGAATACCTCAAAGTTGTAATTTAACATGTATAAAATACTTTCATTCCAATTTTCTTCACGACTACCAATATTTTGTATGACATTCATATCGGCTTAGACGTTTTCCCCTTAATTTTAATGTTCACTTCTAGGGTACAATTGTAATTAAAGAAAGGAAAATATATATATTTCTTTTTTTAAACGAAGTTGGTGTTAAAATTTTATGTTGGAAACTATATAACAGTAGTGAAAAAATTAAACCGATCTAGGTTTTTTTATTTTTTATTTTCTGAAAAATATATACATGCACATGGTACAGTTTAACATTCCAAATTTCAATGACAGCTACAGGTAAATTCCCAAATCAGCTATCTTGACTAACTCAAATTAACTAACTAATATAAAATATAAAAATAAATTAACAGGCTACATACACATTATCAGTTCACAAAACAATTTATAACAATTCATGTCGCTAAAACAGTAAAAAGTAAAAAAGATTACCTTCATTTAAAAAAAATTTCCATCATATATCTCTTTACATCGTTTACTAAACAAACTAAAAGTGTCACCAAAAATATCCAAATTAAATCTGTTACTGTCATAATTTCTTAGCATTCTAACAAATTGAAAATTAATACAGTTTGAATACCGTAATACATTTAATACATTTAGGGAATTTGAAGGCAGACAAGTTTTCCAAGGTTTTGTTCATGCTTAGATGCAAAGGCCATAACTGCACTGAATGTAAAATGTTTGTAAAATTTATAGTCATAAAACATTTTTGGGCAATTTTCATAAGAATTAAAACGAATATCTGGGAACAACATTTTCATTAAATTTGGTTTTAAAGATTTGAGATTTGTGTTTTTGAAACATTATATGACTTTTGCTACTATGTCACATCAATCTGTAAAGAGATTCAAATGTAAAGCTTTTAGCTTTAAAATAATGGATATAAATGTTTTTGTTATTGCTCATTCTTCAATTTAATGATTTCTGTGGTCAGCAAACTCCTGTTTTGTTTTAAAACAAGATAAGACAAGACAAGACAAGATGCATTGCTTTTAAATGTACGTGTACTCGCTTGGATAAAATTAATATCAATGTATTAAAACTTATGTTGTATGTACTTTATTATCATAGGAATCCGCGTTAAATTGTTTTCAAGAATACCGAGTAAATCTTATAATCATACATATCAATAACTTTTTGTGATGCGGCTAAGTGAAAAGTTTAGTTTTCAAAATTACGTTTGAGAAAGTACCTTGGAATTTAGCTTTAGTGAAATAGTATGAAATATGTTTCCCATCAAATAAGTTTTAAAATTATATATGAAAACCTATTATTTATCTGAATTGTCTTTCAATAACTGAAGAGTGCAAACAAATATCGTCATCTCCAGTATGGATTGGTCCCTCCTGATTATTTTGTTCCATTTTCTCTTCCTGAATGCCTCTTTCCCCACTTTGGAATATTCGCCCATCATTGTCATTTGCTTAAGTAGTTCTTGAAGCTCCTACAAGTCTAACGATACTTCATTTGACAAAATCGATCAACAAATGAGCGAGAAAATGCACTTTTTCTGTTCATCTATGAGCTAGTCTCGCGGCGCGGCCGGCGCGGGCGCAGTAACTCACTGATGCAACAATGGAGACATGACTAGCTCCAGGACTAGCTCATAGTTGGCTCTTGTAGGCTAATAGAAAAAATTCATTATTTCTCTCACTTGTTGATCAATTTTGACAAATAAAGTTTCATCAGATTTTTAATATTTTTGTCTCTTGTAACTTTTTTGTAAGATTCTAATTATTTTAGTTAATTGACTCTGAAATCTTTTAACGGGTGCTATTTTGAAAATACTGATGCAATGATATATAATTTCTTAAAATGATTTTTGTTTTATTATAAACTTACCTGCAAAGTTTGGTTATTGTAGCTAAAGAAGTTTATGAGATTTTTTAAAATTGTTTTTGTAAAAAGTACTAAATGCACTAAACGAAGGATTTCTGACATATATTTATCTGGACCTTTTTTGTTTTTTATGAGTACTATCAGCCCCCGAAGTTTTTGACCAGCTTCAACGAACACCCCTTACAAAGAAAAAGGTTTAAGAGAGAATGAAATAAAGCAATGGAGAGTTTCTACGAGTAGTTGTCATATCCACTTTGACTATTAGTTCATTTCAATAAAATCTCATTAATGCTCAGTATTTAAACGTCTGTACACAGTGGTATTTTTAATATGAAACACTTAAGTCAAAAGAACATGTCCAAGGGAGCCTAAACAATCTTTAGAAAAATTCTTAATGAAGTCTGCAATTAAACATCACAGGGTTCTTTATGAATATGAAATTGCCGAATAAGCCATAGACATTCACAACAATTCTCAAGACTCTTTTGAAACACCTGAAGTGTTTGAAATTTTTTTTTCGAGACGGATGGACACCAATCAGGAGAGGACTATAAAACTAAAAGTCTCAAAATATAATTGTAAAAAACCCTATTTTTAACGATGAATTTCTGTTTAACAAAAGGAAAATTAGCTCTTATCTAGAATGGCATCTAGTTTACTAGCAGCATCTAGTAAACCCTTACGAGCATGAATTTCCCTAACTTAATTTTTTGTCCAACCTCGTACGTCAAGATCATTGAAAGGTCGTCTGGATTCCATTAGATGAATTTTCCATTAAGTGGACTTGATGAGGAGGATTGTATTTCTTTAAAGGTTATTTTTCCATAGGGTTTTAAGCAGATAAATAAGCAACAAATGTCACTGTGCCTATATTCTGCTATATTTGGTTCCCTTTTCTGTCTACAGGTTTGTACGTGTTAAAGCAAATTTCCTCTATAGGGAAGAAGGTGTTACCACCGTTCTCTTTCTAAGACCTAAGCCATACAATGATATCTAACCATACACCTAAGATATACAAGCAAAAAGCACCATTCGTTTAAATGATTCAAATGATCTGAAACAAAGATTGCAGCCGTAAAAACGGTCCAATCTTAATGAAATTTTGTACATACGTGTAAAGTTGTATTTACTGGGAAGAGTTAAGTACCACAAAAAACGGGTTTGCTAAGTTTACATAGAAAAATAAAAATATTGTAATTTTTATTTACTTTTAACTTTTATAAAAAATAACATGTTTAATCATCGCTCTATGTCTAATAGTTCTATTGAAAGCGAAAACACAGTATATTGTCCATACAATATTCCTTTAGAAATAAGTAAAATTCTAACTTTTCACTTATTTCTCAACATAAATTTTCAAAACTTTCATTGTGACTTGTAATACTTCAGCCTAAAGCCCCCGATATTTAATTCCTCTGTCAGAAAACTTACATATTATGGTTTCCTTCAAAGAAATAAAAAACCATGGGCGGAATTCTAAGACCTCACTCAAGCGAGCCCTCACTCAAACAACACTCAAACAATACGATCCGTTGTCATTCAATATTCAGTGTTGTTCGGGGAATGGTATCACAGCTGATTTCAAATTGCAACCAAATAAAAGTTGTGATGCAAAGGCTTTTAGATAAATAGCATGTTGTAGATTTACCGCTTGAAATATATGTATAAATAAACAAAAGAAAGTGAATTAAAAGAAAGGGAAATCAAATAAATTTACATTTCGGTGTTAATTCTTATTTACACATATGATATAGTTAAAATGAACTGTCTGATATTATATTATTGTAAGTTAATGGAACGAACGATCTTGGTACGTAAAAATAACTAAAAAAACGCGCGCTGAATCCGTATTTAATATCAAAGGTTACGCAATCACTTTTGAGCCAATTTTTTTAAATAATCACCTAAAAAACGTAGCTACGTCAATTAGATGGTTGTTGTTAAATAAAATAAGTAGCCTACCTCCTTGGAACGGACCATTGAAATGGGAGTTTGATGTTTGAATGTGAGCCTACAATAGTTCAAACATTAGGTGAGCTGGCATCGCCTCGCTGCAATGTGCGGCGGGCCTTAGTCGCACAGTCAATTTATGATCAAAAGCCAAAAATCTGTGATCATTCTGCAATAATTCTACTAGAAGTTAAGTAACCTAAATTTAATTGTATTTTATGATGGGCAATGATTTTGACTTGTAATTTTCCCTTAGAATTAAAAAAAATCACTTCCCGATATCATTTGGTCGCCCGGTCTGCGCTCGCTGTGCGCCGTGGCGTCGCGTCCGTCCACCCATTCACGTCCATCCATGTCCGCAACGATGGTCTCAAACCCTGTCACACTGCCAGACGCTCGTCCGTAGGCCACGCCACATATCTCTAGGAAGGAGCAAGCTCAGTATCAGGGAAGGTAGTATATGCGCATGCGCGAGACCGTCCGCGTCCGCGGACGCATTTTGTAAAGGCCATGCCACACTGTCGTGGCGTCGCGTCCGTCTAGTATGCGGATGGACGTTTTTAAAAAGTCGCTTAACATGTTGTCAAATAGGACAAGTCACCTGACAAGTCACACTGACGTATTCGGCGTAGCGTCGCGTCCGTCACGTCCGCCGACGTCGGCCTGGGCCTCCCCAGGTATTAAGCTTACTGCTTCCTAGTAGGAAAGGGGGCGTGGTCTACAGACGCGCGTCTGGCAGTGTGACGGGGTTTAAGACTGTCGCGGCGGACGAGACGGAAGCGACGCCTCGTCAGTTACGTCATTGTGACTTTTTCTATTTGATAATAGGATTCGTGACTTTTTTAAACATCCACCCGCATACTAAACGGACGCGACGCAACGGCATCGGCAGTACGATATGGCCTTAAACGTAGTCACTTTAATTTCCTGAGGAATAGGACGTTCTCTGAACGAGTCGTCTTCATCCCCGTATATCAAGGATAAAATGTGATTCCTCACTGTACCATTCTAGAATCTATACCGTCTCAAAAATGCACTTTCATCAAACAAAAGAAACTGATCCAAATATTTCTTCCTCGGTACAGCAATCTTCACAAATAAATCATCGTTGATATGCTCTATACATTCAATTAAATCTTCATCCAATATTTCCATGATAAATAATAACTGTACGGCTATTAAAAATCAGATAATCAAATAAATAATGTTCAGGAATATAAAAAAAGAGTAAAAAACAAATAAATCTGAAAATGAGAAGTTGAGAGACATACAATAAATTCATAGTAAACAATAGAAATAAACATAACCTTTAAAAACTCTTTGTTTTGACTTTGATTGACAGAAACAGCTGTGACACCATTGAATACAACAACAGTCGATCCGTTGTTTAAATGTTGTTTGAGTGTTGTTTGAAGAAGGGGGAACGTTTGAGTGGCGTCTTAGAATTCCGCTCCATATCTTCCTTATTTCATGACACATATCAATAAAACTTCGTACATGGCTTCTAATATTTCAGATCTTGTGAATAGTTAATTAAAACCATACATTTTTACACACTATTGCAGTAAACCTGCTCACTCATTCCCTAAGCTATACTAATGGATTTAAAAAAATATATACCGGGTGTCCCATAATAGTCCCCCCCCCAACTTTTTCCTATATTTTTTCAAATATCAGTTCCACACCACCCCCAAACATTATTGGGTAGCTAATACTTCATTTTGAGGGGGTACCCAATTTTGGCCGCCATCTTGGATCCGCCATATTGGATCAAAAATAATTTTTTCAAATGTTAAAGTGGTGTTGTGACCCATCATTTCGAATTAGATTTTTTCACTGATTTCAATGCCGCAATCCGTTTTTTAATATCTCAATTGGTCCTCAAGATATGGGTACTTTTAATTAATTTATTTTCAACCAATTTAAACATTACAAATTGATAAAACAGGCTTATAACCACAAAATAATGCTAGATAGTGACGAATAACCACCATCAGTCAATGTTGAGCTATTTACACTTAACTTTTACCAGTGTAAATTTTTCGGCCGCCATCTTGGATCCGCCATTTTGAAATGAGGTAAGTTATTTCAAATATGAAGTTGGTATTGTGACCCATCAATTCAAACTAGTTTTTTATGCCGAATTCAATACCGCAACCCGTTTTTAATTATAGTGTTTAGTTTTCAAAATATTGACATGTTTCTAATAAAAATCTCAAAAAATATGTATTTTTCAAAAACTAAGTTTTACAGCTAAAAACGGGTTGCGGCACTGAATTCGGCGTAAAAAACTAGCTTGAAATGATGGGTCATAATACCAACTTCATATTTGAAATAACTTACCTCATTTCAAAATGGCGGATCCAAGATGGCGGCCGAAAAATTTACATTGGTAAAAGTTAAGTGTAAATCGCTCAGCAATGACTGAGGGTGGTTATTCGTCACTATCTAGCATTATTTTGTGGTTATAAGCCTGTTTTATCAATTTGCAATGTTTAAATAGGTTGAAAATAGATTAATTAAAAGTACCTATATCTTGAGAACCAATTGAGACATTAAAAAACGGATTGCGGCATTGTAATCAGTGAAAAAATCTAATTCGAAAATATGGGTCACAATACCACTTTAACATTTGAAAAAATTATTTTTGATCCAATATGGCGGATCCAAGATGGCGGCCAAAATTGGGTACCCCCTAAAAATGAAGTATTAGCCCAATAATGTTTGGGGGTGGTGTGGAACTGATATTTGAAAAAATATAGGAGAAAGTTAGGGGGGGGGGACTATTATGGGACACCCGGTATATCAGATCTTACTTTTGTTGGATTGAAATATGTTTTTATGAAATTCACTGAATACGCAGGTCTGATGCAACTAAGGTACTTTACCGTTTACTGGAAACAAATATTGGTCCTAAATTAATCAATCATTTATTTGTTTAATGTTTTTTAATGAAAATATATGATTATTTGCGTAGAAAAATCACATGCCAACAGACAAATAACGGAGTGAGGCCATTAATGATGTAGGCCTATCACAAGTTTTTTTTGTTTCGATTTGCTGAATAGCCAACATTTTCAGTCAGTTGGAGCAATAGCCCTGTAGACACAATTTTCTTGACGTTTATTTTTTATTATTTTATAGCAGGTTTAAGATACAGACCAGGTTCGTTAATGTTAAGTGATTGTAGTTAAAAAAATATAGTTGCTCGAATAATGCATATGGAAATGAGAGAGTGTACATGTTAAAAAAATATTCATGTAAAAAGGGCTTCAAAATACGTACTTACTAAATAATGATTATATACTTAAAAGTTATTTAAAACTTAACAGCAACATAATATTTTACTTTTTAAGGTTCAGATTTTCAAAATAATGTCGAGAAAAAGGAGAAATATAAGAAATACTATTATTTATTATTTCGGCGTCAGAAAGCAAGTAGTAGAAAACACGTAGGGAGTACAAGTTTCATGTGGATTAGGTTGATTGCAGGGAAACAGACCTAACTTGCAACTGTGGGAAGGTGAAACTCATTTACCTTTGGCAATGTTATCACATGGAACATGATAGCCAGGGTTAATTTTGTCACAGTATGTTTAAACACAGTATGATTAAATACTTACTTAATTAAAAATAGAGTTTACACTATGCCACTTTATCCTGCCAAATTAGATTAGTTAATTGTTGAGAGCTGCACGCTATAGATTACGATCCCAAACCAACTAACATTACTGTTTATTTAATAGGGAAAGCCTGAATCCTACCGATACATATTATTACTAGCAATGAAAAGTTTTCGTATAGTTACTTTAGTATAAAAATTGGATAACTCAGTATAAAAATCGCATGCTAGAAAATTTGTTTATGTAATGGTTGTAATCACATATAAGAATTCCAGTATTTTACATATTATGTTTATTCATACATATTACTAATTAGGCACTTTGACATCGAGTATCGAGACTATTGTGTGACGGGCCGAGACGCCGGCGCTCATCGCCTATTCATCAACATTTGCACAACCAGCTCAAGCTCTCTTGACAGTTGTTATAATAATCACACATCTGATTTGCAAACCTTTATCGTTGCGGCTAGTACAGTCTACTCTATTGCGTAGACATAGTAAATTTATTTACTGCCGACTTAGTAAAATTTAATACTAGAGCGTCTTATGAAAGTTCATGGGTGTATAGCCTCCTGAGATTCAACGAACGGTAATACATGTCCATCACGTCACAACGACACAAAATCGTAGAAAACATATATTATTTAGTAGATAAAAAGGTTTATGGCGATTGATAAAATGGAGACAATAAGGACAGATGTACAGATGGATAGTCTCTCCTTTTCCTATACATTGTAGCATTCACTTATCTTTCAACGGATATCCACCATTTTCCCATAATAAGCTCACTACAGTCTTATAATATCATATTATAGCTTTTTGTCCGAGTGAACTCTTTAAGGTTGTAGCTCCTGCCAAGCCTATTTTTCCTTGACTACACTGCAGTTTCAACGCAGGACATGTTCCGCAAAAGGAAGAAAAACATCAAAACACACTGCAGCGTTAGATTGGTTGATTCTCTCAGTAGTTATTTGGAAAATACTTTGTTTACTTACTGTCATTTGAAGAAAACCTAGCGTCTGCAGTTGATTTTGACTCACGTACCAGAAATGTCAACATATATAAAATCACATTTCTTACTTGCAGTTCACGTGATGATTCGGTTCTTAAGAAACGGAATCATAATCAATCCAGTTAGTTTGACGATTCGTTCAAATTGAACTACTCGCTCACAAACTAGTTCGGTTTTGTAGAATCAGTGGTAGACCGAGATATCGCCACGCAAGGTGAGATCGTTCTCATAGAGCCCCTGTCTAGACTAATCTCAGCGAGATTGTGGGGGCCCTGAGGGTAATAAACTACACCAATTTAAGGTACTTTAATGCCATACGAGTATTACCTATAAAAGTGTTAAATCACCTTCACGGCAAGACCTATACGTGATTCCCTGTTTGAAAATGTGGTAAACTCAGTTTTTAATAGTACAAAGATAGAAGAAGCTGCTAGAAAAACGCCCAAAATCTTTTCTGAAAAATGTAAAGAGTAATTGAGGAAACAATACATTGTGAGCTGTTAAATTTACTTTTTAAAATTGGATTTTTATTGTAGTTGGAGTTTAATATGAAATAGATTGTGTATGGATTTTTTTCAAATTGAGGTAGTTTCCATAGGAGTACATGACAACTAATATATTCAGCTCATTAAGTCGCCTCATGGTTGCAGCATTATTATTGAGCAAATTGCAGATTTGCTAATTGGTCAGTGTTTGAGGTCAGTGTATAGCCTCCTGAGATTCAACGAACGGTAATACATGTCCATCACGTCACAACGACACAAAATCGTAGAAAACGTCTATTATTTAGTAGGTAAAAATGTTTATGGCGATTGATAAAATGGAGACAATATGGACAGATATACAGATGGATAGTCTCTCCTTCTCCTATACATTGTAGCATTCACTTATCTTTCAACGGATATCCACCATTTTCCCATAATAAGCTCACTACAGTCTTATAATATCATATTATAGCTTTTTGTCCGAGTGAACTCTTTAAGGTTGTAGCTCCTGCCAAGCCTATTTTTCCTTGACTACACTGCAGTTTCAACGCAGGACATGTTCCGCAAAAGGAAGAAAAACATCAAAACACACTGCAGCGTTAGATTGGTTGATTCTCTCAGTAGTTATTTGGAAAATACTTTGTTTACTTACTGTCATTTGAAGAAAACCTAGCGTCTGCAGTTGATTTTGACTCACGTACCAGAAATGTCAACATATATAAAATCACATTTCTTACTTGCAGTTCACGTGATGATTCGGTTCTTAAGAAACGGAATCATAATCAATCCAGTTAGTTTGACGATTCGTTCAAATTGAACTACTCGCTCACAAACTAGTTCGGTTTTGTAGAATCAGTGGTAGACCGAGATATCGCCACGCAAGGTGAGATCGTTCTCATAGAGCCCCTGTCTAGACTAATCTCAGCGAGATTGTGGGGGCCCTGAGGGTAATAAACTACACCAATTTAAGGTACTTTAATGCCATACGAGTATTACCTATAAAAGTGTTAAATCACCTTCACGGCAAGACCTATACGTGATTCCCTGTTTGAAAATGCGGTAAACTCAGTTTTTAATAGTACAAAGATAGAAGAAGCTGCTAGAAAAACGCCCAAAATCTTTTCTGAAAAATGTAAAGAGTAATTGAGGAAACAATACATTGTGAGCTGTTAAATTTACTTTTTAAAATTGGATTTTTATTGTAGTTGGAGTTTAATATGAAATAGATTGTGTATGGATTTTTTTCAAATTGAGGTAGTTTCCATAGGAGTACATGACAACTAATATATTCAGCTCATTAAGTTGCCTCATGGTTGCAGCATTATTATTGAGCAAATTGCAGATTTGCTAATTGGTCAGTGTTTGAGGTCGGCGGGATTTTAACCTGAGACCTTGCGGATTGAAGTCCCACACTACTACACCGGATTGACTTCTGTGCTATACAAGTAAAATTGAAATTATAGCTGAATTACTTTCAAATTTTGTTGTATATGAACTATAATTGTCAATATCCAATTTGTCAATATAATTTTATTTTTTAATTAGCTAATTTTCTTGATTGTCGTGTCCGGCTTTAATTTAGTAGTTACATTTTTATGTAACTAGGCAGTTCGGAGGGTTATAAGTTAAGTGGTTGAAGTAAAAATTAGTATAGTTTTTTTAAGAAAACTGCTTTAAACATAAATGCTAAATTATTCCCAAAACCATGGGACAAAACAAAACCAAGACAAAAATAATGTATGCAGTATCATTATGATGCATCATATAAAAAAATACTGTGTAAATTTAAACTATCGAAAAAATAAACGCTGTCATTACATAAAAGAACTAATATCCCATAAACATTTCTAGGTGTAGTAGTGTTTATTTTGTACGAGGTGTTTTAAAACTCTCTAGAGACGTTCGACGCTTATTGGATTTATCCTTGCATCAAGACAAACACATTTACACGAATTTTCCCTTTAGGGAAGAAGCTATTACCCCCTCCCCCCCAACAACGGAATAAGACCTAAGCTCAAGACCGTGATAACTTGTCACTTTTGGGGCCCCCAGAAGCCAAAAACACCATCCGTTCAAATTTTACAAATCCATCTCTGTGAGCACGGTAGCTCTCCTAAAAATCTTAACGAAATTTGGTACAGAATTGTAAGGTAGTAATTATTCGGGCGAGTTCGGAAACCAGCCCGTTGAGTTTATCGGAAGGGGGATGAACCCTCAAAATGGCGCTTTTAGATTTTTTACGTAGAAAAATAAAAATCAACGAAATAAAATAAAAAAACAATAAAAATATAATAAAAATCTAGTTTGGGCCATTGAATTCCGCTTGCAAAAACGAGTACCGTGGATCATTGCTCTATGTCCACTGGTAACCGAAATATCACTTGAGGTGAACCCAGTACGTTGTCCCAATTTTAACCTCTTGGGAGGATGGCCTAACTGTATCCGGCTCTATAAACATATATTGAATATTGTTAGTTTATAAACATACACATATATTCATTTGTTTATATAAATAAACCAACACCCTTTTTTAAAGAATATAGACCTAAAAATTTTAAAATTTTCACGTATTTCATTTAGTATCGAGTATCGAGACTATTGAGGGACGGGCCGTAACGCTCATCGCATATTCATAAACATTTTACACAACCAGCTCAAGCTCTCTTGACTGTTGTTTGAATAATCACACTCTGATTTGAAAACCACTGTTGTTGCGTTTCGTGACGTTGGAGAACGGCAAACCAAAGAATATATAAAATTTCAGATCCTGGTAAACTCTGCTTTTTGTTATGGTTTACTGCAACATCCTCCTAAATCCTTTGTCTAAAGCAATAATGGTGCACTAACAAAACCCTTTTGAATCATTCGATCCCGGAACTGTGGATCGAACAATAACGTTCTTGTGTTACTGATGGTTTTGGATGTTTGACTCAATGAATTTATAGTATTGAGACTGTTATTCCAAAAGGATAACATAAACTATTAGGGATACAGTAAAAATTGACCTTAAAACATGAATCATGTATAAGTCGAGGAATATATAAAAATATGGAGAATTGATCTAAAACTTATTTTTTGTTCAAAGGAAGGTTCAATATTACAATTTGATGTGATTACTTTGGAACATAACCTTTCGATCTGGCTGAAATCCTTCAGTGCTCAAAAGGCATATTTTAAATTCCAGAAATTTATAAATAAGCTAATATCAATCGCTCTTCAAAACTATCTTACAGCTCATTTATGAAAGTGGTAGTTCCAATAAGGAGGAAAAAAGGTTATGTGTCCTTTTGGATTGAATAAAAAAGAAGAGTTTAAAGTACCATTTCAATAAAAAAATGTCGTTTTTTAGTGTTTAGTTAGACGTATTTCTGGAAAAATTCTTCCTATCTCTTCTTTATCCGCAATTGCAATCCTACGGGAAAGGTTAGCATTTTTCCGGAGTGTCTCGAAACAGAATCTGTACTTATAGCTCAACAGCGTAATGGTACATAAGCAAATATCATGGGATAAAAGTAAAAGTTCTGAGTTAAACTTCAATAACATGCGTAGGTTATAAAATGCTCGAGGTTTAGACTTCCCGTCTTTTTACATAATTGTTGATTAAAAACCATCTCTAGGTAATTTGAATTGTTATTCAATAGGTAATAGAATTTATGAAAAAATATAAAAATAAAATTAGAAAATAAGATTAAAAATATATAAATAAGATAAAGTAAGATAAACTAGTTTATATTCTTTCTGTGTTATGATTTTTTCATCAAATAGAAAAATATGAGTCTGGGACGAAGGACTATGGATGGAATCAGTGGTGTCTGAAAAAAATGCAAATCACGTTAAAATTCACCTGCCAGAGACGTAGCAGCTTCAATGTGGGGCGGAACGATAGTGTTGGTATCAAGAGTATCCTGCATCAACGTATACTTTGTAAACCAGTAAAATGTACTTTGTAAATACGCAGTATAACTAGTATATCTGGTGTCCACGTCCACGCAAGAGTCTTACGTTAGTTTAATTTAGGAATATTTCATACTTTTACGAACTAATGGATGAATGAAAATACTTGTTTATTGCGGGGAATATTAGGACCAAATGGTCCTAATAACCACCTAGTTGAATATTGCAATCTTTGAGAAGATGTAACTTCTGTTTGGATCACCATTCGTCAACCGGGTTTGCAGAATTGTGTCCTATTTTTTAATCTTTGAAATTAGGCTCATATCAGGGTATACACATTTAAGAATTTAAAAATTGCCATTAAGGAACTCCCATGGGCGTGCAGAAGGTCGGTAATTAACGTGTAAATGCTTATGTTCTACCGAGTACACTGTTGGAATGTTTCGTTACATTTTGATTTGTATTAAAACAGATAATAAAAAAATTCCAGGCTTTTGTTCTATCCTGTATAATACATGTTATAACCGGAGCTTTGATTGCTGATCAAAATTGATCACATTAAATACTGTATTAGGTAATATCACTACGAAAAAAAATACTTCAATCTCAACTTAACTGAAATTAAACTTACCATGAATTTGAAAAAGTTCTCCTCCTTTGAATATCTTTCCCCTATATTCAAAGGACTTTTTTGCGAATAGTTCACCGTCCTTTATGGGTAAAACCCTAGGATTCACGATTATTATCACCAAAATAAAACAATGTTATCGCACTATTTGAATACATTATTTCAATAACAATTGATTATTTGAGATAAGTTTAATCAATCGGCTTTGTGGTAAATAATTATCGAAACATAATTTTATGCAAATAAAAAGTCGTAATTTAAATTATAAGGACATATAAACCACTTACCTTCGCAAAAGAATCTCCACATTTTTGACACAACACCACTGAAAAACCGATGCACGACATTTCACCGGATGTCTAAGTTGTATCTTGAAGCGACTCTGCTGGTTCACAGCTTTAGGACTCTACATACACAAGATGGATCCTGGGGAATATACGTAACCGAACCCAGTAGGGTCGGACTCGGACCCCAACACGCCGCTGCCACGGTCTCAAAAGCCTGGCCGCAGCCACCGATTAACTTATTTTGTTAATCGTTAGAAAATTACTACCATTTAACTAAAATGGGAATACATTAAACGTGTTTTTAAATTGGTAGAATTGTGGAAGTACTTTATATTTTGGTGGTTTTTAAAAGTATAGTCAACTCATTCAAAGTCCAGTATTTTACTATTACAAAATAACAATCAAAATTAACTATTCATATTAATCGACATGTAAACGAAGTAACATAATTTCCACCGATAAATTTCTGAATAAGGAGATAATTTATTAACTAATTAAATCAGATGTCAGGAGCAGAACCGGTGAAAGTTTATTAAAAACTTTCTCCCGAACTAAATCAATGAAACACAGAAAGTTTAAACGCTAAATTTCAACGGTTGAATATTTAACGACATTATATAGATTAAAATTTAAATACATGTATTTTGATCTTTTAATAAAGATATCAAATAGATGTAAAAACTTTCATCGATGTAAAACTTGTTATAACTAGATGTTATACCTAATAATAGATAGTAATCGTAGTAGTGATGATAATATAATTTAGATAAATATTATAAATAAATGACGTCATTTCTAAATAAATTACGTCTATTTTGGAGCGATTTTCAGCATATATACGATTGTTTTTCAAAATAATTCAAGTCATCAAAATCGATCTTAGAATAATAACAACAATTTATAAAAATATTCAAAATTTAAAATAGTTATCTTCTAAAAATGTCTTTTAACTTTTTTTAAAAGAGGAGTAAAGGACTTTATTTGTTGAGGGATACTGTTCTAGATCTGAGGAGCGAAATAGGAGAAAGCATTTCTGCCAACCTCAAGCGTAACCCTAGGCACCTAAAGCATGTTGTCTTGTCCATGAAAAAATATAGATATAGAATATACCTGAAATATAGATATACCTAATGTATAGAGATAAACATATCTTTTGATTATTTTATTAAAAAAAACTCGAAAAATATAAGGCAAATTAATAACTAAAATTATAAAACAAATAAACTGTTGTACATAGCTTTAAATTCTCAAATAAAGAGTGTTACTAGTTTTTATACAAAATGTTTCTGTTAATACTTTTTATATTATTTTTTATAAGGCAGTAATAATTAAATTAGCTTCATGTCACTTAGTAACGTTGTCATAAGTTTTTATTTGTTAAGCAATCCATTTGAAATTATATATATTTTTAAGTATGGACTTTTTTAAATAAATGTATAGCACTAATCGCTTAGTCATACTATATCCTATTTTCCAATTTGATAAGTCATTAATTGGCTTAAATATTTATTTATTTATAATACTTGAAAAACATGTACCTATAATCTCGAACATTTTGTTGTAAAACGGTTTTAGGGAATAATTACTAGTTAGTTATGAAAAGTATTACTGTATAATTTTTAAAATTATATTTTATACAATCATAGCGTTTTGCATGTTTCCCAGAATTTAAATAATCAATAGTAATGCTATTTTCATAACAATAAATAATACAATAATTTAAATATCGACATACATTAACTGCGTTTGATGGAACTTTAAAAAAAACTTATTAATGATATTCGGAGTGTCTAGCTCCCGCGGTGTGTTTCGGGGTGTCTATTCCGGTAATTACCAAGTAAAGTTGTTCTGTATGAAGCTCGTTATAGCTGGTTTGTAGAATTGAGTATTTGGAGATGGAAATAAATACCGTTTATGGTAATAACCCAGAATATCAAATAACATTTAACAACCATTTTGTATTGGTTCATCTGGGATAGTTACACTTTACCATTACTTACCAAGCATTATTGTAACTTAAGTACCGTACAATAAGTTTAAATTGATTAACATCAAAGCTACACAGAAAATTTTCATAATGAATATTTCGTGCTATTCATCAAATTAACGTTAGGTAATTTCATAGATGATAAATCAATTCTTAGAATTCACAAAGTTTCCATTTCAGTTGTTAGCAACTGAAATGGAAACTTTGTGAATTCAGTGTTAATTCAGTTGTTAACATATAACATCGCGATTTAAACTTTCTGCACACTTCATGAATGAATAAAAAAGTAGCAATGATTTAAGTTAGTGCAAAAAAACAGTTACTTTTTACTCTAAGAATGCTAAGCTTATTTACTTTTCTTGACAAAATTAAATTGCGGATCTGTTTATGTAGTTTTCCACCAATTAAAGCATGAGCATTTCACAGGCTAAATATTAATCGTGAAGGTAGTGTGGCAGACTATCTATTTAATGTAAATATTTTATTGCTTAGAATAGTCTCAGCAGAAGTCAACATTATTTTCAGTGTAAAAATGTGTGCTTTTAAGGATTAAAGTGAATTAATACGCCATTAAAATAGTAATGTTAGTTATTTAACAGCTTTGAGGCTTTTACTACTATTAACGCATTGTTCAAATGACCCAATTATTTGCCTCATTAAAAACTGTATTAATCTTTTAGAAGTCTCTTTTTGAAATTTTTTTTACTATTTTGCCTACAAAAGAAAACCAACAATACACTAAATTCATATTGTTGGCTTATGAATGCTAGCAAACCTTTTTTATGGAAACATTTATTTTTATTCTAAACTCACGTCTTATAAACATACAACTAATATGTTTTAGTTTGGTCGGTAAAGAGAAGAGACATGATTTTTTGTATACACGATTTGTACTGTAGTATTTTTATACATTATAGAACTATTATATTTTATTGTATTGTACGAAGAAGTTCGAATTTAATTTAACTATATTATTACTTTTACTTTAAACATTAGTTGTGGCAACGTTCAAACTGACTTTGATTAAGAGTTTCTCTAGAACGTTTTGACCTAGGCGAGAAAGGAATCAGACGATCGGATGGCTTCTGTCCACGAACATTATGTTTACCAAAGACCATTGTCAGCAAACTGTCTCCCCACAATACAGCGTACAATAACACCGAGCCCGCGGCTGGATTATTGTTGAACAGGAATGTCTCTCCAAAGCCCTGTCAAAATACTTCAATAAATTACCCAACCTGGAGAAAATTACGTTAATTTTGTAACTTTGCACACATATTTAAAAGTACGTAAGGATTAAAGTACTAGAAGTTTTCGTAAATATGAGGCGAGCTCTAGTGGCAATTGACGGAAACAGGGCACTTTTTTGGGGTTTTCGTAAAAATCTCGAGAACAGTTGGTCAGAGATAAAATTTTTAAAAGTACAAATTAAAGCCTATTAAATTTCCTATTGAACATTGTTTTGTACTCCTAACGGTTACCGAGTTATAGAGCGCCAAAAATTAGGGATTTTCGCGATTTTACCCTAAAACGAGCAAAAAACTGGTTTTTAGCGATTTTTCCCTATAGGGAAGAAGTTTTTACCGTAGGTCTCATGCTAATACATAAGCCCCAGATCATGATAACTTTTCGTTTTTCGGTCCCCAGAAGGAAAAAACACCATTCGTTCGAATTTTTATATATGTGTCTTTTTAGCACGATAGCGGCCGTAAAAATGGCCTGATCTTTACCCACCTGCATACGAATAATATGAGGAATGAGTATGCAAGTTTGCCAATACGGGAACGTGAAAATCGGGGATTTCAGGCAATTATACAAAACATTTAGACTATATCAATCCATAAACCAAGTTTTACTAAGATATGTTGCGAAATCAGCGAGATATAGATTTTTTCGGATAAGGGTAACATAGGTACAATGTAAGGGGTATATACCGCTTTAATTATCTTTGTGAACAATGGACGTAAAGCAATAATTCAGGTCACTACACTGTTTGTTTGTTAAAAACAAAAAAAAACTTTGCTCATTTCTAGGGATAATCGAGAAAAACCAGTATTTTTAGCGCTCTATAGCTCGATAACCGTAAAAACTGCACATTACCATTTTGTAGGAAACGCAATAAGCTTATTTTGTACATTTAAAAATTTTTACCTCCAAACAAAGGCTATCAAGATTTTTACAAAAACCAAAAAAGTGCCTTTTTCCGTCAGTTGCCACTAGAGCTCGACACATATTTACGAGAACTTTTAGTATTTTCATCCTTAGGTACTTCTGAATAAGTGTGCGAGATTAAAAAATTAACGGAATTTTTTCCACTTCAAACCTCGTTTTGACCTTTGTTTTGTTCTTTGTTTGCCATCTAATTTTCAAGTGAATTTGATTGGTAAGTATAATACCCAGAGGTATTTCCCAAATCTTTTACGAGTAGACACTATAAGTACAGTATATGAATTAAAAATAAATGTGCCTCTTAAACATATACTTCCACATAGATGAAAAACAGCGATCAATGACTAGCTTTTAGGAGTGCTCTCAATTTAAATGATTTCATTAATACCTAATTTCATTCCTAATTTCATTAAATTAGGAGGGTAAGTATGATTTCATTAATACTTACACTCTAAAACTGCTAAGTCTAACGTAAACGTTACTTAGCTACCTTCTGAATGTTCCATTTTTGAGTAGCCTAGTTTCTTTGAAGGGTTTCATTAAAGTTGACCATGATGTGATTTATGTTTTTCCATTTTTTCAGACTTAAATTTATTCAAAACAATTAATTGTGTAATTTATCCTAATGAATGTAATAGTAAAAAATATATTCCGCTATTAGATTCGGCTACTTAAACTGAATTATTATAACTTAAATCTACATATCAGTATAAAATCTAATTTTTCTAATTTGTGTATTACTATTTTATTTTATTAAGAAAAATTGAACGTTATATTGTCGATCAAAGTATGTATAAAATTACGCTTAATACTCTTTCTGAATTCGAAGAACACAATGTATAGGAAAGAAGGGTAAAACGAGGAAATTCCGTGAACGGTAAAATAGATTTAAGAAAGGGCTAAGGACATTCTACCCGCCGTAAATATAAAGCCGTTACTTTTTCAACTGTGTTTATACGTAGGGGTGAAAAATAGAATTTCGGTGCAATATACAGGTTTGAATTTATTTGTATTAGGTGCCCAAACTAGAAATTTTTTCAATCAATCTTTTTACAAAATGTATTTAAAATAAGAAATTGATATATATTTGCACCAAAAATTAATAACGGCCTTAAAACATTTTTATAAATCTAAAGCTACGAGTATATTGATTTTTTAAATTCCCGAGCAATTAATTTACATTTAATATAAAGATTAATTTATGCAGCAAATACCGGTACGTACGGCTAGGATACTACTTTTTGAATACATACATACGAAGTAGTATTAGTTTTTTAAGGTTCTAGTTCATATATGGAAACACCCATAAGAGAACTAATAAGGTGAAAAAATTTAGTGATGATGCCAGATCGTTAGGCTGGAGGGATTTAGCATTTACGAGGGTCCAGAGAGTAGGGTCCCTTGAGATTTTACTAGTTTTCCACTGAAATAGCTCTTTATCTTTTACCAACTTTTCTTCTTACATTAGCAATTATTTACATTTCCATTCCTAACACTACTCGGTCATACAAGGACCTAATAAATATGTTCTGGATCCTTCATAACAATTGTACTAGAAAACCTTTTGCTATGGTCAAGTATTTAAATATATTAGATGATAGTATTACAAGCTATCAAAGTGCTTTAAAATTAAAAAGGTTTTCCGTATTTTTTACGATACTTTAGTTGGTTACTCAATAGTGATTTGAAGGCCCTGACAACAATACCTTATTCAGAAGGTAATTTTAACTTGTATCGCATTAAAATACAATCAATTACCAGCTAAGAAAGAAATAATCAGAAATAATCCTATTTCTTTTTCATTATAAATTTCCCAGTTTTTTAAGATTATAAAATTTCACAAAATACAAGGGCTTAAGTATAAGGGGGGTAGGGGGGTAGTTTCCTAAAAATAATATTAAAAGTATACAAATCTGTATTTATTTTATTAGCATCGTTAATGATTCGTAAGTTTGATTTATTTTGATCTAAATAATCCTAATGAAACTAACAAGATGTATTGTAGGTTTTCCAGGTTTTATAAAACATCAATTGAATTTCTTATAGATGTGGCCATGAAGGTTTTTGCATTAAGAACTATTTTCGCTTCACGTAGCTAGAGGAATATTTTTAAAACTTCCACTTTTATTCAGGCTTAGGGAAATTAAATAAAACCAATTTCTTTGAACGAAAATTAAATCTACGATCTTGATCTTACGTGTATCGGCTATGACGTTGTTTGCACTTTTATAATTAAACTGTCAATATATTTTGTTTGGTCGTTAATACTCTTCAAACAAAAAAATACTTTTATCTAAATCTGATTGGTAACCATTAATCCATCTGTGTGTACATCTTTTATATAAAGCCGAAACTACCCGTAACTTAAAAAAAAAACATGTCATCCATCAACCCTATATTTGAATTAAAACGTCTCGGAAAGAAAATCCCAGAAAAAGGTTTAGTTTTTTGATTAAATCTTCTCTAAGGGCACGAATATAAAGAAAAGGGCTGAACAGCTAATGCATTTTACTTTCTCCCCCTATATGAAGAAAGTATATGGAGAAAGTATTGTTTTCGTCAAAATTTTCGAATTTGAGTTGTTAGTGTACATATTTGTTTTAGTGCTTCCTGAATCCAAAAGAGTGGTTTTCGGCTTGGTGTCTGTCTGTCTGTGTGTGCGGATGTATGTAAGTGTGTGAGGATGTAAACAAAGCTAGAGACGACACCAGTGGTCCGATTTTCATGAAATTTGGCATGTAGGTATAAAGCCATGGTATCTCCAGGCGTATTTTTCATTTTTTTGAATTTTTGATTTTTAAGGGTATTTACCCAATAAAAACCCATAAAAAAATGACAAAAATCCAAATTTATAAAAAACGGCTCTAACGATTTTGATAAACATTTCAAGGTTCTTAGTGCTTAAGATGACAAACAAAATGACACCACCCATATGTCTGAAAAAATTTAGTTTCAGAAGTTATGGGGATTTAAGTGTTAAAAAATTGATATTTTTCAAATTTCACAAAATCTGTAACCTCTAAAGAAAATGTACTTCAACCATAAAATTATACTTGAGAAACTAAATAATCCAGTATTTTGAATCATTAGTTTGCGTCAATTGGTTGCGGTGATAATTGATATTTTAGTTCGGCGGTAAACGCAGTACGTTGTCCAATGTTATTCTTATGGCAAATATTTAAATACCGATATCTCCGTTATTAACTAACTGTTTTTAATAAAATTTGGTATATATTTGTGTGATAATTAATTGTTAATTTGTTTTATTTCACTATATATGTTTTCTGGTTATATAAGCGTGAACACATACTAGAAGGGAGAAAGTATGTGTCAGTTTCCTGATACCGTTTATTTTATTTACAATCATTTGTTCACTTTTCCCCAGCATAGAAGGACAACAGCTAGTTAAATTAAGTTTTAAACCCATTTCTGCAGTTCAGTAAATGATGAAAGTGATATGACTGAGTTATCCAATCACACCTTCGCATACGACGCTGAGAGTGTGCTGTAAATAAATTGTCACACTATGAATCACGTCTCAGGATCCCTACAGTGACTTTAGAATATTCTGTTTCATAACGATTGTTTAAAGCATTGTGGTTACGTAATCATGCTTTATATTCGGACAGTTGCTTTCTCCAAAATAACTCAAACAGAAAAGTGCGCGATTCAAAAGATTTGTTTTATAATTAGTGCTTGGTCATCTTTTTCTAGATTTTTTTAACCATAGAAAGAAAAAAAGGCAGTGAGTAGATAAAATTTATCATCAAAATATCTCAGCACCATTTTGAAAGATAAATGTTAAATTAATTTCTAGTTCACAAATCCCACCTCAAGGATATCTCATAAGGAAAGATTATAATGCTGACATAAATAATTTGAAAGGATTTAATAAAATACATGCTATATCAAGGAATGTGATATTTCGAGGTATAATGTGTTATGACTGATTCAAGAGGATTTTAGATTAGGATGATTGTTATATGGATGTTTTAAATATCAGTTTATTATGTGTCTTAACATCATCTTTTAATATTCTGATTTGTTGAAAATAAATTATTAACATCTACATGGAGAAATTGTGAGAATGATACAGGATTTATACAGTATATCTTAATTTAATGCAACACATTAAGTTCTATAAATTTAGAGTTTTGCTGTTTAGATTATCAATCGCTAACATACATCAAATCAGCTATTTGAACTTAGTTACCATTATACTAACAAATTAGTTAACCTCCTGTATAATTGTTATTAAATAGAACAATGAACAGTATAACTATTCATTCACCAGCTGTTCAGCTGGTTCCAGCTGGTTCAGCTGTTCTATTTGTTGTTGTTGTCATAATGATATATGAATTAGCTTATAAACTATTTTTATTTCGACTTAATGTATAATTTTACTGTATATTAAATTGGTAGGAGAGTCGTTATATGCTTGGTAAAAGCAACGCCTGTAAATACACGGTGACAATATTTAAAATAATCGGGATGTATCAATTTTAGAAACCCCGTGGGAAAGTGACCTTTTTGTAAAAAAGAAAGAATTGTGATCTTTTTTGTTCCCAACATTGCTTTGCCCTAGGCTTTGTGATGTCTATTAGATTAGTTGGCAGGGTTTTCGTCCTTATAGTTTATAGTCATTTTCTTTGGTTGTAGTATTAAATTGAAATTGAAAAATGCAGTTTATTTACCTATTCATTTAGGGTAACAAGATTAGGTCAGAGCCTCAATAAAGTTATTGTAACATACTTAACTAGGTTTTCCTAGTTAAGAAGAGGAATGTCAAATAAATGTTTTCGAATAAATCATGCATTGTTTGAGTTTCCATCCGATACTCCAATTACTTTGAGTGCTGACGTATGTACAATGTCAAACACCTTTGACTATTGCACTGCTTTATGCTACATTATCGTTGAAAGCTTACACCAATCCCTTAGTAAAAGGTTTTATTTGTGCATCGGCAATGGTTTAAGGCTATCCATTTCCTAATTAATCAATATTTAACTTCAAGGATTTTAGCTTGGCACTATCTAAAAAACAAATAAGTAATAGTGTAATATGCTAGAACTCTTATATGATAGACATTCTTGAGGCAGAATTTTATAATTAAGTCTAAATTAATAAATGTATTTAAACAACACATTACATGAGGCTCTTATATTTTAGCTGTCATCGCTTAACTTTAATTATAATTCAAATAACTTCGCAACTCATTATATACTATTAATTTATAACACGAATATTTAATCCATTTATGATTAAAACAATGGTAACTAAGTTAGTAAGTCTATATTGTTGCGCTTTGTTAGCCTAATGGTTGGAATCTTCAGGTATTTGCAAGAGATCACGGGCTTAAACCCTGCGAGGCCTAACAGATTTCGGACGGCGTTTTAACCTATAGGTTATATCCTATTTCGTAGCCTTGTAAGGCTACGAAATAGGATTTCTTTACTATGAAGTTCTTTACTGGTAGCTTTATAACAGTAGTAATTTAAAATTAGAGTTAATATTTTTGATTGCTTGTGTCGCAATAGTAATTTTCTTCTAAAGTCGTAATTCCTTGTACGCGAAAACGTTTCACGATCGCGGAGGAGATGAATTTGGAAAATGTATAAATCATCAAAAATACTCATTTGTCCATGAGTTGAAAAAACTCCCCCCCTGCTATGTTTAGACGATTTTTACTTCTTGTAATGAGTGATTAAAATACTTTTTCCTCCACCTACTATTTATAGTCGTCTTTTAGTCCCTGGAATAGAATACTAAAGTACTAGTTTATACTCCATGGGATTTAATTACTTACTTTTAGTCCCACGGGACTAAAAGTAATCTACTTTTAGTCCCATGGGACTAAAAGTAATCTTATAAGAAATACATGGGAAGAAATCCGGCAACGCCGCGGTGGACAGTGAGAAAATATGGCAACACTGTCGGTTTTAATTTGTTTCTCTATGTTGAAGAGAGTGTCACATCATCCGAGCGTCCGTTTCCGTTCTCTACAGGACAGCGTATCCATTTTGAGTTTGCTGTAGTTTAGGCTATATTTCTGCATATTTGTGAAGAAATAAGTTCGGCCTAGAGTATTTTTAAAGAAGAGTGTGAATAAGGTTTTTTTTATATACCTAGTTATTGTTAATTGTGTAGGTGGAGGACGCGTAGATTTTGTTTAGAATTAACATTTTCTATGGATTCAATACTTTTGAAAAGAAAACTAAAACAGAGACGTGAAGACGTACCATGCAATGAAGATTCATGTAAACTAACTCCCATTTAATGCAAAATGAATATTGTTGCACTGTAGAAATTTCTAAGTGTAGGTATACACTCTTTTAAAGCAGATGAAATAAATGAAATTCTTAAATTCTGTGAGAAATTGTCTACCCATATTGAAGTTTCAAGTCTAAGGCATCGATGGTCTAAAGTAATAATTACTTTTAAAAAGTTTGCCTCGATGAGAAGTCCAATTACTGACATTTTATTCCAGTGCTGGGGCACAAAAAATTACTCTAGAAAATAAAAAAACCACCAAAATTCACAAACTTCCTCTTTGAAAGGTATTTTAAGCTGCAAACCTCCATCCATAATTAATATGAAACTATAGTAGTTTTCATTACTAGGAGCGAAAGTGGCTCTTTTTGGTACGAGATCGTAATTTACAGGCGAGGCGCAGCCGAGCTTGGAAATGCGATCGAGTACCAAGGAGACACTTTTGCTCCGTGTGATGAACAACTATTTTCATCATTATGTATAAATAACCATTTAATCGTTAAAAAATTAGGCTACATAATTTTGAGGTTATCCAAAATAGTCATCGTCATTTACACATCTGTTAGTTGTTTACAAACACAAGTTAAGAAATCGTTCAACCTTTCAAATGTAACATAAACAAATTTTGACATTAGAGTACGGCAAAATTTACCATATGTTTTTTCAGTACTCCTATTCGAAGTGATCCAAAAACGATCATTTTGCGTACGATTTAGAGAACTAAAAACGGCTGTTTTCGGGACAGTATGATGAAAAAGCCTATTTTACCAAGTTGTTTTAAGTCACAAAGTGACGCGGGCTGCTATTTTTGACTGAAAAAATAGTTGCATGCAGTGAAATTAAGAGGACTACCAACAGGTAGCTGAAAAAACATTTAATTAAACTTTTAAAGATGAAATACGTAATTATTACTATGAAAATGAACGATTCTGGAGTAACTTAAGTAGACAATGCTACTAGGCACAGACGCGTAATTATGCTTTACAAAATGCAAAATATTGCCTGGAATAAGTTCATTTTGTTTTGGTCACAGTCCGAAGATTAAATTTACAAGTAGTATTTTAAGGTTTTGGTATTAAGTTTTGATAGCGTCAATAGTTATTTGACGATTGGATCTGTTTAAAGCTAGTACAAATATAAGCTTCCAAGCCATGTAATAATCAATTTTTACTTGAAGCAACTGTCGGTCACTAAGCCGGGTGTTTATAAAAGAATGGCGAGTTTTAAACGAGCGCCACTGAACGTTTTTTTGACATATTGTAATGATTGAAATGTCAAATTTAAGGAAAAAACTTTGTAACTTTTTGTATAAGCTAATCTTTTTATCTGGACACATCAAACAGAATTCGACTTCTCGCTGAGCGTTTTGTCGCAACTGGCGTAAATAACGTGATCGCTGCCACAATTCGCTCAAGCTATTGGAGTGAGAAATTAATTTTTTCTTCATACACAATGAAGGAATTAGCATTCTTCTACGCAACCTCTTTGTGCAACCCTAGAAAAATTTCCAAAGGGATCAAATAAGTCCTTTATGTAGGCCCTTGCAGCAGTCCTGCCGGGGGGTCAGGAAATAGGCACAGTCTTGCATTCAACTATTTGGACCTCCTTATGGTGACCGACCAACACGGTGATCCGGGAGACCATCAGCGTTTCACCCCCATAATCCACGGAAAAGAAAACGTACTTGATTCAACTCCAAATTTATGTTTAAACTAGAGGACCCACGCTGCTCCGTAGCAGTCAATTTTGGTACTAAGACGCAAAATCAACTCAAATCAAATAATTCTTCATTTACAAAATTAATGTTACATGCAATGGATCTTTACAACTTCGATGTGACTTGCCCGACATTTGCCTAAGTTGAAAAAGAGGTGCATGTAGCTGGGCCCAGTTATGTTGGAATTTCAGAAAACCAATTAAACCACGATTTATTAACAAATTGGTAATAATTTGTTTCACAAAGGAAAACGTAGGACATTCATGAGATATTCTGTACTTAAGTTTTCGGGACAGCGACATGTCAGCCCGGCACATACGACTTTACAAACTAACTATATACCATGCTAAAATACCCTCGATGCAGACCTGCATATTCAGCGAATTTCAAATGCAAAAGAACATAGTTCAAGCCAACACAGCGAGATTTGACGTGTTTTTGTAAGCTCAATAAGATTAACATGGGGAATGAGTATACATCATGTTTGCTGCCATGAAAATGGAAATATCGGGGATTTTAGACTATTATACATTAGATCTCATCTAGATGAAGACATAAACCAATTTTTATCAAGATGAATATGTTGAGAAATAAGCAAGATTAGAATTTTACTTATTACCCATAAGGTTAACATTGGGACAACGTACTGTGTTTACCACTTTCAATATCTCGGTAACCAATGGACATAGACCAGTGATTCAAAATCCTAAATTGTTATTTTTTTAGCTTAATTCAATGGTGCCAACACAAATTGGATAAATTTTGTTTTTCTATGTAAAAATTTCAAAAGCCCACTTTTGGGGGGGGGGGGGTTATCCCCCTTAACCCCCCTTCCGGTGGTTCGATCGGGCTGGTTCACGAATTCGTCCAATTGATTACCACTTTACACGTCTGTACCAAATTTCATTAAGATCAGACCATAAACGGACTCAGAAAAAGAAAACCTAATTTATATATATAAAAGATTAGTGTTGTTCGGAATTCAGCAGAGTGCTCCAGGTACGTCCGATCATAATAGTCAATAGCTCAAATGAAAGCTGGTATTTCACTGAAGGTTCTTAGCATATAGAAGGTTCTAAAACATATAGAATTACTTAATTAGAACTGGGGAAATATATCTTCAATTGAATTCATAATTCGGGAAATAATCAAATTTATGTTTTTTGGTCGAGTAATACAGTATATTAATAAATGCCGATCCTTGATGACAAATCTTTGCGTGCATACCTTTAATTTAAGACCTTATTTATGAAAATCGGTCGAGTAGAAGAGCCAAACAGACTCAAAAAAGAAAAACCAATTTTTTTGTGTTTTCGGAATTCAGCAGCGTGCTTCAGATACGTACGATCTTAATAATCAATAGCTGAAATGAAAGGTGGTATTTCGCAGAAGGTTCTTAGACCAAAACATACAGATTTACGTAATTGAAATTGGGGAAATATAACTTAAAATGAATTGAAAATCCCGGAAATAATAAAATTAATGTTTTTTGGTCAGGTAATATAGTAGATAAACGAATGCCGATGCCTGATGGCAAATCTGTGCGTGCATACCTTTAATTTAAGACCTCAATTATGAAGATCGGTTGAGTAGAAGAGCCAAACGAACTTGGAAAAGGAAAACCATATTTAACTCCCATAAGAAATGTACAGGGAGGAAGTTGCTTTTGTGCATAACTCAAGTAATACGGCAGATAAATGAATGTGGATGCTTGATGGCAAATCTGCGCGTGCAAACCTTTAATTTAAGACCTCAATTATGAAAATCGGTTGAGTAGAAGAGCCGGACGGACTCGGAAAAGAAAAACCAAATTTTTTTAATGTATAGATAGTTTGGTTATTTCAGAAGTACTCTTTCAAAAACCTGGTAATCATTTTCAAATAGACTCCATCAATCACCTAAATTATGACGGTATTACTTTTTGAAAACGTTCTAAGTTTTGTATTTATTTCGAAAATGGCAAACGTATGCATCAAAATCGCTGCAAAATTTAGGAAAAGGGTGAAAATGGAAAATGTCTTTCTAAGGTAGGACTGTGGGTACTTAAATTAAGTAAATTTTCGTTTTGAACATGAATATGCAGTTTGCTCTAAGATTGGACCGTGTGCAAACTATATATCCTGAAAAATGGAATACATCAAAGTCTAGGCTATCCAGGGAATGCAGAAGAATTCTAAAGCGGGGAAAAATTTTAGAATTCCCCACCTAGGAGTGGCAATTTATCATAAGGAAAAATGCCCTATAAAAATGAAAAATCACACAAAATGGAAACATTTTTTATTTTAGGGAAATTTGACAACAAATCAGGGAAACACCCGTCTATTTATTGAACTCAGTGGGATTATAGGGTATTGTGTGTTGGAACAATTTTATAATTCCCCTACTATAAAAGGAACTATTTCCCAATGGTAATTCTCAAAACAATTGGAAAACTTTCCAATCACGCGTAATTTATAATTAAAAAGGAAAATCTCATCCTGTTTAGGGGATGTTATTGGATTCTTGGTTATCGTGTGGGAAATAATTTTAGAACTGCGTTATTTAAGTTGCCAATAATATGTCGCACTTAAATAGGAAAACTTTTTAGTGACCACCGACAGCCCCACCATGTAGTGAATGAACTGATACATATGGTATAAAATCCTCACGTTGCTAGGCAATATTAAAAAAAAAAACAATTTTAGAGTTAGTTGACTAGCTCTTCTCAGTAAACAAGGTTTTCACAAGATTATTTATATTTTGTAATTAATTCTAATTTTCAACAACTGTTGTCATAATAAATGTATTATTCAGTGAAATCTTTCTACATTTTATGTTTGTCAACAACTAATATATATTTTATTCCTTCTAAATAGATCTTAGAACTCATAACTTCCTCTCGAGGGAGATTTTTCATCATACTTCTATTTTGGGAACCCAGTGGGATTTTAGGGTATTGGGTTGGCATATTGGTGTGACGCAGAGTGATCTGACTGCGTAGGCCATTGACTCATCCCAAACTGACACCACACCACACACTTTAATCCTTATTAGGTTAGCTGGGATAGGTTAGGTTAGCTCAGTTAGGGAACTTCAGTAGGTTAGGTTTGGGGGAACTTTTGGATACTGTACTTCGTAAATAACTGCTTACCACCCTGTTGAACAAGGAGGCCTGGGGTGAGCCAAAGACGAACGAAACTTAGAAAACACGACTTTAAATGTTTGTAACAATTATAAATGCAATGGTTCGAAAATTATCGTTTTGAGATCCTTGTAACATGAACCTGAATGGAAAAGATAGAATAAAAGTATTAAACACCGATAAACTGAAAAATATAAAGATTTTGTTTAGTTGTAAAAACACGAACTTTTTCTAGGTTATGTGTTTAATTATTTGATACGAATGATTTCATGCATTATATAGAAACGGTTGTCCGTAAAAAATAATTTTATGTAACGGGTTAAGGCAATAATGACAAAAATAAACAACAGTTTAAAATGTTTTGTAAAGGATACTTTTTTATGCACCTAAATCGTCCTAAATTAAATTGAAATCCAACTCGAGTGACACATGATAGAATCAAACAATCACGCCATAATACATCGTGTAACTCTGGAATTGAAAAAAAGCGGAACAGATGTTCGTTACGATGTAACAAGAGGTACTGTTTAAAAATATTGTGGTAGTTAAATCAATGTTACTTCTTTTAATTATTAATCTTACTTATTTTGATTACAATTAATTATTTTTCCTTCTCCCTCCTATACATAGTATTTGGAGAAAGTATTGTTTCCCTAAAAATTTTCAAATTTGAGTGGTTAGTGGATGTATTTGTTTTGGAACTTCACTAATCCAAAACGTGGTTTTCGGAGTGGTGACTGTCCGTCCGTGTATGCTTATGTGTGTGCGGATGTATGTAAACAGCGCTAGAGACGATACCAATGTTCAAATGTTATAGGAGTTTAAGTTTAAAAATTATTGTTTTCAAATTTACTTAAAATCATAATAATTAATCAAAATATACCTGCAACCATCAAAATTTGGCTTGAAAAAATAAATAATCCATTAATTTAAATTATTAGTCTACGTCAACTGGTTGCGGAATTGATACTTTCGTTTGGCGGTAAACGCAGTACGTTGTCTAATGTTGTGGCAAATATTAAAAACCGATATCTCCGTTCTTACAAACAGAATTGAATACAATTTGGTATGTATTTGTGAGATAATTGTGGATTTTTTACACAGGTTTTATTTTATTTCATTATAAAGGTTTTCTTGCTTTAAATAGCTCTAAGCTCTAAGGGAGAAAGTATGTGTCAGTTTACAGATACATTAACTATTACCTACCCATATCATTTATGTATTTTTTTTTAATTTTATATCATTTTTTATATTGCTGTATATGTTTAATATTACATATTGTAATTTCCATAACTATTGACCCTCAAACTCTTCTTTATTGGGGAAAGGTTGGGGAAAAGTCTTTATTTTAGACTTAATCCACTTTTTATCTAGAATCTTTTTTAAGCTAACGCTAAGACTTTGAAAGCCCATTGGGCATTGCCACAGGGGATTGTAAGAACACCAATTAGGGCATAATCCCTCCTGGAACTCACTATTATCTATACGTCTACTTCAAAAGTTCCATGTTGAGTATCATACATCGACTTAGCCATACACAAATAATTATTTAATTGCGCATATGAATAAGTTTTTATCAAACGTGTAAGAATAAATTATACTGAACAAATGTTGTTGTTATGGAATCAAGGCAAGGAAATCAACCCAGCAGCAATGCGCCTTAGTAAGTAGAAATATAACACAGTAATATTAATACAAATTGTTTCCTTCGTATAATATATTTATGAACTAAATATTAAAATCACGCTGTATAAACAGCACGATAACTGAACAGTATAAACTGTTAACTCTGAACAGTATAAATAATGTATTACTTATATCTTACACATTTATTATTTGTACAAGTCTAAAAAGCCTAGATAAGAAACCGAACAGAATCAAACAGGTTTGTGGCTGTCGTCGTTTGTAAGACTTTAATTATTCATGTAGGCTTTTTCAAGTACTCCCCATGTATGTATATATTAATATCAATATTATATCAATTAAATGAAATCATTTGTCATCACTATCTGACTCCTAGATAATTACATAGGTTTCTTCTTATGAAATATATACCTATTATAGTTTCAAAATTCTTTGATGGGGATGATAAATTTAACTTATTTAGATTTTGGAATGCATTTGACAAAATAAATTAGAAAAAGTAAGTTGCAATAAGTTTCGGAATCCCAAATATGCTCCCAAACGTAGTATTATTTGAAAGCCTTTCCATTGTTCACTGTTATAGCTTTGTTTCCTGTTCAGGATTGCATGATTAACCGTTACTTATCAAGTTAATTAACTTAATTTACTTATTAAGTTATAATTAACTTATTTCCTACCTAAAACCGGAATTAGATCCCGGATCAAAAATTCATGAAATATTTCTCTTAAGAAGTGACGGTACTTTCCGCACTAATAACGGTTATAATAAAAATTATGCATAAGAATATATGGGCATAAAATTGAACAATTTATTGTAATCAAACAAACCTTTGCATTTGTATAGCAATTATGTTAACAGTAATTATTTTTGGATTTCATCATTATATTTCCAATTTATAACCACCTTAAAAATTAAGATAAGATAAAAAATAAATGTACACTAAAAATCGTTATTATCTTGTAGGATATAATTCCTCATCATTAGTTTGGTTCATTTATCAACGGACCCCGTCCGTAACAAATGATCCTGACACTTTTGATTGATGTTAAATAAATTAACTACATAGTTTTTAACTTTGTGTTACCTTAATTAGTACATATCATCATAACATTTTATAAGCATTTATCTAGTCTAGTTCATTATAATCAAAATACCCGTTTATTGTTTATTTATTTAAAAATATCCCTCCGCTTCTACTCTATAATTAATCTAAGTGTTGGAAGGATATAAAAACCACCAATTAAATTTGTTTAAATTATTCATAATGAATATTTTTTAATTGTATTTGACTTCGTGAATATTAGTCTGTTTGACTCTTGTAGCCGGTCAATATTGTATAGTCGTAGTATAACCAATAGTATAGCTTTAAGTAATTAATAAGGCAGACCGTTACTCTTCCTTGGAACCGCAATGCCTTTGACTGATCAGTACTTGGAGGAAATACACAGGCTATGCAGGAAACATTGTCGCATTTCCGGGATGGAGCCGTGAGGGAGGTGTCTTAAACCGGCTAAGGCCTCGGGTACGATACGAGCGACGTGCGGCAACAAGGGGCGGCGGGCGATAACTCACTTCTGGTCAAGATTCGAATCTTTTAAATTGCCGTTAAAAACGGCATTTCATTAATAAATTAATTATTAATCTCCCTCATATTTCCTACTCGACAAAATGAAATCCACTTTTTCATCAACAAAAGCATTGTCGCGATATCTACCGTATAGATTCTAACCTCAAACAATGCAACATTGCAACAATGCAGGTGGTGAGCGGCAAGCGACATGAATAGTTATTTGGTGTTGAGTAAGTAAGGTACAACATTGTCTCACGAGTAAAAATGTTGGGGCCGAGCTTGCCGAGGGCGATATTTAACGATATATATATTATGATGTTTTGTAATATCTTTTTATCTATTATGTAAGTTTTGTGTGTTCCATGTTCTTAACTTTACTGATCAATGTAAACGTTTGTTAAGGATTTGAAAAACCACCAAAAAAATTTAAGTTTAATATGGATGTAATTATAAAGAAGGCCAGATATCACGAGCAGTTTCCTTACCTCCCAGATCGTCGTACTTAAAACACTAGAAGAGGAAGGAAAGCAAAAGTAAATAAATAATAAATAACAAATCATTTTCTTACTTTTTTAAATTATTAAATTGATGTATTAAAAACATGATAGATGCGAAATGGCTAATCGCAGTTCAATACCATATTCGAATTCCAATCCAACTTTACGATAAACCGTCATCATGATAATTGTATTCTTAGTTTTCCAATAACGCCTACAGCCCTGGAATTTTATGCATAAAAACGTGAATCGACCTAAAAAACTGACCAAATCAAAACTTTGCATAGATGTTTCGTAAGCCTCCCTAATTAAAATGATATAATTCCCCGGGAATCCCAGCGTGCTCCAGCCGCTATCTTGAAAAAAAAAATTGAGCTGTGTTTCCTTGGACATATTTTGTAATTTTTGGCAAAATATGTGCGTAATTTCAACTTGGTCAAGATTTTTTAGGTCGATTTTCAAAACATTCGTGGGCTACTATTGATTGTGAAGAAGTCAATATGTCTAATTTGAAAATTTATTAGTTGATTTATACCATAAAAGCTTGCATATTATTTTTAACCTGAAAACCCCGTTTACTAAGACAAAATTAAATAACATCACTGATTAATTATTTGTGATAACGCAAGTATTATAGATACATGATAAACAACTCACTTACAGAGGTAATATGAGTATAATATAAAAGTTACAGATTGGCCCAGTGCGCCACTTGCCACATTTTACACGGCTTGTAATCAGATATTAACAAAGGGGTTCTATTTCTAAGTTATTTTAAAATCAAGTCCATTTCCTGTTTGTAATCGTTGTATTTATATGTCGAATTCGCCAGTTTTATGAGTTTTTTTTTACAAAAACTACTTTAATAATGACAATAACTATAGTTATAACTACGTTATTACTGTTATTTATTATTTCGGCTTGAAACAAAGAAAGTAAATGTGAAAATGTTGTATTTACGAACTAAATTATCTTACAAGACGCGTAAATCATGCAAGTAATTCAGACCAGGTCTATGATAATTGAAGTCAATCATCAGGTGGTCTATTGTAATTGAACACTGATGATCCCATGTATAAAGCCTCGTCAGTGAATGATGGTCTTGGTAATTGGAAGTGTTTCCGAGGCAGCCAATGTTGGAAATGGTTATCTGCCGGTGTCATTGTGACCTGACAGGAAACTAAATCTAAGATCCAGTAAATTGTCAAGTTTTGCTACTTATATATAAATCGCAGCTTTGATTTTTATAGAAAAAGTATTTTAAAATAGTGAAATGTTAGAGATATGATAAATAAACAATCATACTGGCGTCTTGGTGGGATCTCAAAATCTACGTAAATTAAGTTGTAAGGAGATCTAACATTTAGTTATTTATAAAAAAATAACTTGATTTCCTTATTAATTCATAAGAAAAGTGAAGGAATATTGTGTAATTACATTGCACGTAAGGTAATGTACATCGTAACTTCATAATAAACTAATAAATGTATAATATTTACTTAATGACTTTAAAATTATCTAGTTATCTATAACTTCCATCGATTATAAATTGTTATAATGACTCAACAATGTTTACATATTACCGTAAACACTATTCATCAGAACAAAACATCTTAAGGTAAGATCTTAAATATAAAAAGTCACTTGCTAAGCCGCAAAGTCAGCTAAGTCGCTTTGCTGTCTGTAGTATTTGTTCCTTCGGTAGTCAATTATATAAAGAAAATCTATGAAACCTCAAGAAACTTATTATTCACCATAATCCTTCAAGCACCTTTATTTATGCATGAGATAACCCAGGTAAACATTTTTATTTTATTTTTTGGACTCAGTAATATTTTACTTTAATTGTTTGCGAGATAATTGTTTCTCATCCTGATAGTTATTATCTATCGCTGTGCAGTAACGATAAAGCATGAATTTAGCTTGATTCCCGTGGTATTTTTCAATATTGTAAAGGGTTGATTTCTCGTAAGAAACTAGCTCAAAGCGAACTCATCGTGTAGCCTACTTGTGGACAATGAGCGAGTGTAAAATAGTCACTTGTGACAAATCACATTTTTAGTCTCCCTGCGAAAATATATGGTTGAGAACTGCATAGATCTCAAATGCAGATCTCTTAGTGCAGGGTTTACCTTTGATGTTCCGTCTTAAATTTTGGGTATATTTAAATAAGTTGATACAGTTCATGTGCTCAGGATATGTGATTAAAGATAATTACTGCTTACAAAGCATTTGCGCAATTTTATCATGACCATGTTAGATATAAAACATTAGTTAAACTAAACTGTGTGAAAAATTGAATGCCGCTTTATCAGTCAACCTGAACCAAGTGCTAAAACAGAAGCTCGATTTTAAGTAATATTAAGCCCTACGTAGTACAAAACCATAACAAATTGAAAAGTCAATCATACAATCATCAATCATACAATGTAAAAATGATGTTAAAAGGGATGTTTTCAAGTTGTTTTTTTCTCATTGGAATCTACTGTGAGTAAATTGAGTTGCTCAGCTCACGTTCAAGTGACAACTAGGTCTTCCTTTACATAACTATGCGTAAAGAAAATTTTAGTATTCTTTATGTATATTGTTTAAACAGAACTTTGAATTGGGTAGTTATTTAAAAAATATCTCATTATAAAATCATTACCTTGTTAATATGTTGATTCAGATGTTGTGATAATAAAACCTGTTTTCTCGACTGTAAATAGTCGTCAAACTATCTTTACTTTCTATAATAAAAATTATTATAGTTATAATTAATACTAAAGTGAAAAAAGGTTTGACTGCGCACGCAATTGTTAAAACAGGTGATTCAGTTATAGTATCACAAAAATGTTTTTCTTAAAGGACTGTAACATTTAGAAGACAATATAGTCTATTTTCATTTACTTTGACATTGTTTTCCATTTGATTAGCCGCTAATCCTTACACAAATTACATAAAATAATAGTCACTCCTAAAATTAAACGTTGGATGTGTTGATAGCCTAAAAGTTTAGACTTCGGTTCAAGAGTTCACGGGTTCAATTCCCGGTATGCACTCAAGAATTTGAGGGCTTCGGACCGCTTTTAAAACAAGCTGAAACAGTGCTTGAGTATTTCTTTTGTTAATAAGCTATTGGTGTAGACAGAAAAAAAACTATTTGTAACTGCAGCTGCAATTTTTAAGATGCACTATAACACTTTTACTTACACTATACACTATACGTTCTAACTGATTATAGCAAGTTTGGAAAAAATAGGTACATGATTAAAGTGAACGTAATCATGTTTCACATGAAAATGCTTCTTACAATTTTTGCATACGAAATGGGGTTTGAGAACGTGTTTGACATGACAACACCCCTTAATGGAGTAAACGTTAACGTCTATATTTTTTTGCCCCTATATTGGTGTGATTTCATAAATGTATTTAATATTTAAATAAATATTAATTCATGTAATTTATAAGATAAATAATTTTTGATTTTTAAACACTTTGAAATATAAAATTTATAAACTATTCGACTATTAAAATTTTGGGAAAAAATAAAATGCCAATTCAATTCATGTGCGTTTTGATGGACGACTGATTTAATGGATCTTGTTTTCACAGGCAATTTATCAATGTGGGTCGTATGTGAGAGAGGGGTTTTCAGTGACAAATTAGCTGGTCATTACTTTTAATTAATCAGAGCGGAGATCCATTAGCTTTATCTGTATGTTAAAAATATTCGTCTTAAAAAATATATTATATGTATACATATAATATATTCTATTCTATTCTATTGCATATATGTGCAATATGCAAGTTTTGCTGATCATCACTTTCTTAACTTCGAACTTAAGATATAAACGGCAGTTCTTTCTAGCCTCCCACGAACTATTTAAAAATACTACGATCCTACTAACTAGCCCAGTCAATAAAGAACCAAACATATCAAATCGCTAATTATCACTTTCTTAACTTCAAACTTAAGATATAAACGGTAATAGTTTCTAGCCTCCACGGGCTATTAAAAAATACTACGATCCTATCGCATGTTCAAATTTGTACCAGGTTTTGAGTTACCCAGGATTGATAGAGCTCCTAGTTATAGTGAATCCCTAAGAGAGTGTACTGATGTCACCTATAAATTTAGTTATCAGGAGTAGGTAATATATAATTTAGTGAAAATAAATCAAACAATAGTAAATTAGTTATTGATCTTTGAAATATAGAATACAAATTGTTTAGGTAGCAACAGAACTAAAGGCTCTGTAGTAAAAGCTTGAAAAAAGGGGGTTGATAGAGGCAGCCTCTGTTGGTGAATGAAACTATGTCTAAGAACACAAAGAAGCAATATTAATTTTGGAAGACTAACTCCTGAACATAGGATTCCGGCTTTGTTAAATTCATTGCACATTGAATTAAAGGATTTAGAAAGTAAAAGTGAGGCTAAAGCAAAATTAAAAGCATATTGTATAAATAATCCATAAATCCATATACTCCCATACATTTATGAATTATGTTTGAATAAAGGTACCCACCTTCAGGTGACATGAGGCATGATTAGTAGTGTTCAATAATTACACTGATTAAATTAAGATAAAGATAGTTTTATTTTAGTTTTTAAGATCAAATCCAAAAACAAAACATGTTTGTAAGCAGTGACATTAAAATATAATCACAGCTGATTAGAAACAGTAATAAAGCATTATACTACATCTCCTTTTCTCCTCAGGTCTCCTTTTCTCCTTCTCTCCTTAGTTGTCAGTAATCAAATCTTCTGGTACGTTTGATGGGCCGCCCAAACGAGGAAGTAAAGTTCCTTGTTTTCATTGTAGTTTTAGGTTGTTGAAGAGGTAGTGGTCTCAACATTGCTCGATTCCGACGTATTATCCCATCACTCGCTGTTGTTACTGTATACGATCTTGGAGCTACACGTTCAACAATTTTTCCTTCTGTTCTTCTATCTGGGATATACACGCTTAATCCAGCTGACAGAGATTTCTCAGGCTTAGATCGATGCCTTTGATTATAATACTCTGCTTGTTGGCTGCGATATTTGATGTCCCATTGCCTGAATGTTTCATGGTCAATGTTTCGTGATATTAGATCTTCTTTTAGAGCAGGCAGTCTTGTCCTTAACCTCCTTCCCATCAGAAGCTCTGAAGGACTATACCCCGACGGTCCCGGTGTTGTTCGGTATTCTAACAAGGCTAGAGTTGGATCTTTATTTTTAGTCATCATGTTTTTAAGTGTCTGAACTGCTCTTTCAGCTTCACCATTTGATTTATGATATAGGGGACTACTAGTAGTTATTTTGAATCCAAAATTAGCCGCAAAATTACGCCATTCTTCACTTGTAAACTGGGATCCTGAATCTGAAACAACGACTTCGGGTATCCCATGTCGAGCGAAACAAGCTTTCATTTTTGTTATTAGCTCATTGACTGTCATTGTAGAAACATTTATCATTTCTAAATAGCGAGAATAATAGTCCACTACAGTTATGTACTTTCCTTTTAAAAAATCAAAGTAATCTATAGCTATTTTTTGCCATGGGTAATCAGGCGTCTCTGACTGGATCATTCTCTCCGTTTTTTGATTTAGATATTTTGCACAAGTTGTACAATTCTCAAGAAAATTACTAATATCGGATGTAATTCCTGGCCAAAAGACTGATTGTTTTGCTTTAAGTATTGTGCGAGTGATTCCAAAATGACCATCGTGAAGTTTATTTAAAATATCAGTTCTCAGTTCTGGTGGTATGATAATTCTTTCTCTGTAACAAATTAGGTCTTCAATGACTGATATATCATTTTTGAAAGTGTACCATTTTTTCATAGAATCGGGAACGTCCTACTTGTAATCAGGCCAACCATTTTCAATGTACTTTAGTAAGAATTGGCACTCTTTGCATTTCAACTGACTTTTCCTTATTTGCTCTAATCTGGATTGAGTAGCAGGAAAGGTGATAACTTTGATGTGAGCTTCTACTTCTTTTGTAAACTCATCTGTAGTTTCAGAAATAGGAGCACGGCTCAAGGTGTCCGCTGTATACATTTCTTTTCCGGGAATGTGCTCAATGGTGAAGTCAAACTTCATCAGTCGCATCTTGAATCTTTGAATTCTAGTGGGTATTGTGTCTAAATCTTTACTCCCTAGTATCGGAACAAGTGGTTTGTGATCTGTTAAGATCTTGAACTTCTTACCCATCAGAAATTTTGAAAATTTCTCAGTTGCCCAGGCACAAGCGAGCGCCTCCTTTTCAATCTGTGCATACCGTCGTTCACAGTCTTGTAAGGTTCTTGAGGCAAACATGACTATCTTGGTTGTACTTTCTTCAATTTGAAGTAACATTCCACCCAAGCCGTACGCTGAAGAATCGGCTACTACAATGTTATCTGCTTTTAAGTTATACTTGGTTAGTGTTATTGAATCTTTTACAAGTTTCTTTACGTGTAAAAAAGCTTGTTGATGATGTTCAGTCCAACAAAATTGTTTATTTTTCCTTGTAAGTTCTCGGAAAGCCTCTGTTTTATCTGCCAAATTCGGTATGAACTTATTGAGTTGATTTAGCATGCCATTAAGGCGCCGAATACCTGCAATGTCTTGGGGAGGTGGGAGTTCTTCAAGAGCTCTGATCCGATCAGGGTCAAGTTTTATACCATTAGAGTCAATTAGGTTCCCCAAAAACTTTACAGAAGTCTGAGAAAAAGAACACTTATCTTTATTGAGTACTACATTAGCCTCCTTTAGTCGCTTCAATACCTGTGTTAACCTTTTATCATGCTCCTCTTGGGTTTGGCCATGAATGAGAATATCATCCATGTGACACAAAACCCCTTCAATTCCTGTTAAAAGCTTTGTCATTTGATACGAGAAAAATTCAGGTGCACTAGTAATACCAAAAGGCAATCTCTTAAAATAAAACCTTCCAAAAGGAGTTATGAAAGTTGTTAGTTTAGCTGTTTCTGGTGATAACTTTATTTGCCAAAATCCTGACTGGGCATCAAGTTTAGAAAAAATCTTAGAACTTCCTATTTGACCCAAAGTTTCTTCTACATCAGGAAGAATACACTTGGGACGTTTAACATTTCTATTTAGTTCTGTGTAATCAACACATAGTCGTATACTCCCATTTGGCTTAATTACTGGTACTATTGGAGCACACCAATCAGTTGGGGATTCAATCCTTTCAATTACTTCAAGTTCTAACATTCTGCTTAGCTCAGCCTCTACTTTTGGCCGTAATGGAATAGATATATTCCTTGGAGCACGAACGGAATATGGCTGTGCATTTTCAATCAATTCAATTTTGTATTCCCCGGGTATGTTACCTAGTCCTTGGAAAAGCTGAGGATAGTCACACAAAACTTTTTCCATTGTGATTAAATTAATCCCAACTGTTTGGTATGGCTCTCTTATACTAATTAAATCCAATGCTTTAATCGCGGGAAGCCCTAACAGGGGTTCATTTAAATCTGATATTACATAAACCTTTTCTTTAATTTGTGTATTACCATATATAATGTCTGCAATAAACATACCAAGTACATTCATTTCTCCCTGGTTTGCATTTTTTAATTTACGATCTGACTTAATTAAGGTTGTGTCTATGATATTTGGGGGAATGGCAGTAACTTCTGCGCCAGAATCTATTTTGGTTCTAAGTGATATTTTGTTCAAAAGTATATTAACATACCATGACTTGAAGTTGTTATTGTTACTACTTACTTGTCCCAGATGTGCAACAATAGCTTCACTATAAGGTGATTCGTGATACTCACCTTGAGTTGTATGTGATATACCATTTACATTCTTTGTGTGTCCTGGACAATTTTGATTGGGTTTGCTCTTGCAAAACTTTGCAAAACGTCCTATTTTTTTACAATTATTACATGAAATATCTTTTGCTGGACATGAGGCACGGGGATGTCTGGGCCCTCCACAGTTCCAGCACTCCGTTCCACTGATATTTTTGGTTGATGTTACTTTAACTCTTGAACTATTTTGTTTCTGATATGAATTTATCTTACTAATAAAATAATTGTCTTGTTTTCCAATCATCTCTAACTCTGCTGACTGTTTACTTATAGTCTCTTTTAGTTTGCATTTTTGAATGGCTTTATCTAAAGTTAGGTTGGAGTCTTGTTGTAACTGAGCTGATAGTTTTTTGTCTGATATGCCAACAACAATACGATCCCTAATAAGTTCATCCTTTAGATCTTTAAACGAACAGTGTTCGGCCATTGAGCTTATATCTGCTAAAAATGTATCGAAACTTTCGTCATGTTCTTGGTTCCTTAAGTTGAATTTTGCCCTCTCATAAATGGTGTTATGTTTGCCAATAAATATGTTGTCGAAAGCCTTTTTGACCTGTTCATAAGAGTTTTGATTTTCAGGCGAAAGATGAGCAGATAAAAGGATGTCTTCGGCATCAGGTCCCATACAGTAAATGATAGAGCTGATTTGTTTTATTTCAGACTCTTGGTTCAGTCCAGATGCCAGTCTGTATCTCTCAAACCTTTTCACCCACTTCTCCCAAAGCTCTGGTTGTTTGCAGTCAAAAGTTTCTGGAGGATTAAAAATAAATCCTGCATTGGAAGTTTTTTGTATTTGTATTCGTTCTTCATAAATGAATGAATCAGATGATTGATTATCATTTCCTCTCAACCTTCTTCTTGACATTTTATAACGCTGCCACCATGTTCAATAATTACACTGATTAAATTAAGATAAAGATAGTTTTATTTTAGTTTTTAAGATCAAATCCAAAAACAAAACATGTTTGTAAGCAGTGACATTAAAATATAATCACAGCTGATTAGAAACAGTAATAAAGCATTATACTACTAAGTAGGTTAGTAGGTTAAGGTTAAAGTAGTACAACACCAACAGTTAAATAACACTGACACATATTAGACATGGTTGAAATAATTTAGGATTGTGTATTGTTCATATTATTTATTTAGTTTTGTAATGAAGACGTAGGTGGATAGTGTTCTTTTTGAATTTACATTATGCTCTGTTTCAACTTGATTCTTGTTAGTCTCACTGATGCATCTTGTCTGATTTTTCTTGTATCTGTTATCTTGTTGGCTCTTGATAGTTACATAGAGTATATCTGGTAAGGTGATAAGTTGCAGCATGTATGTATATTTATATTTATTTGTAAAATCTCCCATCTATGTTTTGGTTGAAAAAATATTCAATTATTGTCAATTAATACATCTTGCACAATATGTGATTTAAAAATGAAAAATGTGTAAGTATTTTGTGAGGTCTCTCAAATAGCTTTAGCTAGAGAGACAATGCACCGGCACTGCAGTGTAATCAATTTGCGCTTGCGAAATAAATATTTTTGAATTTGAATTTGAATTTGAACTTTAAATTCTGGGTCACCCAAAACTAGTTACAGCTGGGCCATAAGAATGGGAGGTCTATTAATTATTTATAGTCCTACTAACTAACCCAGTCAATAAAGAACAAACATTAAATTTTGGAAATATCTTGGGTGAAGCTAATTTTTGTTTCAGGGATATTTTAGTAAAAGAGGAACTTGTTTTCAAAAGTCCCCGAAAATCCCACTGGAGCTTTCCCCCAGCCTATTATCCCCCCTTAAAGTAGGAAAATTCAAGCTTTTACTACAGAGCCTTTAGTTCTGTTGCTATTTATCATATCATATTAAATATGATGTTATTTATCCCTCGATAAATCACTTACAAAATACGTAAATAATAAATGATAAAATAACAATAAATAATAAACATGTATTGAAAAAAGAACAAATGCTTTTACTGTAATTTTAGCCCAATCCGTATTATTTAATGTTTTATACATATATCTAAATTTCTGCCCTGCATTTTTTACAAATAAAATAAATCAACAATATTTTTACTGAATGTTGTAGACAAAACTTTTTCAAATCTATAAACATACATAAGTCATATTTTTAGGTATGTATAAGTCATATACATAGGTCATATTTTTATTCCAAGCATCGGGCTAAATTTGAATGCAGTTAGATTCGGCGGCTAGTGCACAAAGCGGCGCCCCGGCGCGGCGCGGCATCAGCATGGCGCGAGAACGAGAAGGGCGGCAGCGCGCGGCGCGGTTTCTTGTCTGACCTTGAGCCCAGCCAAACAAGTTGAACCGCCGGAATTTCAGTGACTAAACAGTTTAAATGAATTTATTAACCTGCATCAACTGCATTTCAAATACATTTATAAAGAAAACCTTATTACGAAAGAGCTTAAATAGGTAACAAAACTACAAAACTGGAATTTTTAAATTTTTTTGTTTGGTAGTAAATTATAAATAAGATATTTATAATTAAAATATTTATATTGGAGTGTTGCGCTAGGGGAAATTAAGTGACGGTATGCAAAATGAAGACAGTTTTCAGCGAAGTCAGTGTCACTATACAGGGTGTCCCAGTTCGTATCTGCCATACTTTACCAGGGTATTCAGCACTTCAATACGAACAAAAAAATAAAGGGAACATATGCTCTATCTCTTACCGTATTCAGTATGTCGGCCATTTTGTGTTTTTCATTAAAGTCGTAATATCTCAAAAACGGTTATATGAAATCGTTTTAAACTTGGCAGAGGTATTAACCAAGGTAATGTACAACTAGAGTAAAAAATTCATTTTTGTAAAAATTTCCGTTTCAAAATGGCGGCCAATAACAATTTTCAAAGTCAAATATCTAAAAAACTAAAAGTTTTATAAAAAATTTACAAGACACAAAGAATGTTGCAAATTGTTTTACAAATACAACGGTGTGCCATTTGTTAAGATCGGTTCACAAATAACGGAGAAAATGCAGAAACACCGATTCAAGGAATGGCGCGATCAGCATTAAAGGTAAGCATACTCATAAAATTAGTATATGAAATAAGGAGGTTACTCAAACAGCTGATCAGTATCACAGCTGATTGTATAAAAACACCATTATCAACAGGAAACACATTTTACTTCAATTTGTACCTCAGATTTTATTTTTGAATCAATGTTTTTATTGCCCTATTCATAAAGGTTGGCTTCCGCAAACAAGAACAATATCAGCTGTTCACAGTAAATATTTTTAAAACACTGGACATCAATTGTTGAGGTGAATCGTGCAAGTAAATTTACGTTTAAAGCTTTTAGCTTTAGGATTTCATTTAACTTTTAACTATTTTCGTTAGTCTTTTTCTTATCAGAAAGATATTAAGTTACCTGTTTTTACTTTGGTTTTTCTTATACTGTATTTGAAATGCATCGACATCGTTTCACATGTTCAGAATATACAGACATGCATTATCTTTATGGAGTCGCCGAAGGAAATGCCCGATTAGCATCTAGGTTGTATGCTGAGCGTTATGTGTTTCCTGTTGATAATGGTGTTTTTATACAATCAGCTGTGATACTGATCAGCTGTTTGAGTAACTTCCTTATTTCATATACTAATTTTATGAGTATGCTTACCTTTAATGCTGATCGCGCCATTCCTTGAATCGGTGTTTCTGCATTTTCTTCGTTATTTGTGAACCGATCTTAACAAATGGCACACCGTTGTATTTGTAAAACAATTTGCAACATTTTTTGTGTCTTGTAAATTTTTTATAAAACTTTTAGTTTTTTAGATATTTGACTTTGAAAATTGTTATTGGCCGCCATTTTGAAACGGAAATTTTTACAAAAATGAATTTTTTACTCTAGTTGTACATTACCTTGGTTAATACCTTTGCCAAATTTCAAACGATTTCATATAACCGTTTTTGAGATATTACGACTTTAATGAAAAACACAAAATGGCCGACATACCGAATACGGTAAGAGATGGAGCATATGTTCCCTATATTTTTTTGTTCGTATTGAAGTGCTGAACACCCTGGTAAAGTATGGCAGATACGAACTGGGACACCCTGTATAGTCCTTGTCAGTTTGGAGTGGTCAGGTTCCTGCAGGCTGAGTCTAATCGATCAAGATGAGCGACCTGACCTTCCCAGCCAATAACCACTTCTCGAGACGTTTAAAAAAGTAATGTTGAAGACTCAAATAATCCAATATTTGTAAGTTTAGAAGAAAAAATGTGGTAAAATATAGTGCAAGATCAAAACGATTTGTTTTAGAAACAAAATGTGTTGTTGGATAGTGATAATTCTTACTTTATTTGCGTAAGGTGTATCATGGGGATTCGAAATGGAAGGAAATACTGATTTGAAGTATTTAAAATGTAAATAATGAGATAATTAATTACAGTTTTAAATTTCATCAGTATAGTAGATCTTAACAGATCCTTAATTGTAGAAAAAGAATGCCAGTAATAATTTATGTGTCTAATCATATTTGTAATTAAATCTAGTTAGATCTGAAACTGAAGTCTATTAGATTTTGTATGCTGTAAATAAATCCATTAATTTATTTCAAAAATTCATCACATTTGAACACATTGAACACATTCACTGGATTTTAATATGTATAGACTGTTTGGAATAAATATTTCTATGCTAATGTTTTAATCCGGGCCAATTTATTAAACTCTCTTCCTAATAACCTAATTGTCCACTTGGGAATACAGTTTATATAGTGAACGGGTGTTTAATGTGGAAAAACTTGATTATCATTCCGAGTGTTTAACTTCAAAATGTAAAAATATTATCAACAGCATAATAATAGGTATTTAATATTTAGTTTTGTAAACTCAGAAGTTTTGGGTTTCCAAATAAACATAACAATCTAAAATTGCCCTAGGGACACTTATTTTTTAGTTTAAGGAATGCACGGCGAGTAGCCTACTCGAAAGACGCATACATCGTCTAACATAACAGAAATCCTTATCTTTACCCTGACTTTCCGTGACGTTTTGAACATTCACCACTAGTAAATACTGATATGTTGAACTATTCTTAACTACAACCAATAAAAGACGAAGAACTAAAAGTTATTTTGTAACTTGGATGTAGCACAGTGACGCAATACACAACATTTAGTTAAGAAAATAGCAAAATATTATTTTAAAAACTTATAAAAATACGAATTTACCATGTGATACAAATTTTATAATTATCACTACAGTCACGTATAGTGTATTACGGTGTTTGATGTAATTGTTTTATCTGATAAAGCTGTAATATTATTAATCCCTTGGATATTTCAGCCATATAAAATGCTAGTTAGTTTAAAACTTTTTAAATTTAAATTATACGACTTAAGAATTTTATATAATTTACTTTTTCGGAGGGTTTACAGAGGTAATACAAACTGATTGTAACTATGAATCCATTGATGTTGTGTTATAGCTTGAATTTTTAACACTAAATTTTGTAAACGTTAGTTAATTAAGGGTAGTTTTTCCAATGAATGATTTTTTTACATGTAGGTTGTGAAACAATATTTGATGTTCCTTAAAATGCTTACTGCGAGAATTAGACAAGCTTTGCGATTTATGAAGGAAAGTAACTGAAAACACGTACGAAACCCACGTCCTAGGTAATTTAGCTTGATTGGAAAACGGACCTCACTTAAATGTGGGAGGGTAAAACTCATTTATCTTATCTTTAATCCACTCCCTAAATTAATCATAAAAATCAATTCATTTAACTAGGTTAGAATCATATTTAAATATCACCTTTTTTGAACGACATACTGAAAACTTTTGACATTATTCTTATGATTTGAAGGGAAATGTAACTTAATAAGAAAGGTGTGATATATATTGGATAAATGACACTTTGAATTACAAAATATTTTAATATTATAATAATCTTAATACTAATTATGTATCTTAATAATTAAGGTTACGGTTGTATTTAAAATTGGTTGTTTTGTCTAATAAGAAAACCCGATATTTTTGTTAAGTGTTAGTAAAAATTGTACTGATTTATAAATTTATGACGACCACATATGTTAAAATACAACAGTGACTCAAGATGATTTGTGAAGGAAATGAAACCGGTCCCGCTAAGACCGGTGTTTGACTTAAGAAAATAAATATTCCAGGAGTGCATCTCAGGTGTGGATGGCACAAGCCTGGATTAAATTCCGAGCTTTGCTTCTTGAACAGTTGCATTTGATCCATTCCTTGAATTAAAGTAGGTTCTATTATAGTAGGTTCATACAACTTGGCGTTCCATCGGAACATTTTAAATCCAAATACAATTAGCTTAATCACAAACAAATTTTTATATGCTGATTGAAAATCAATCAGTAGCTGCTTTACAATGGTTGAATTGGGAAGAAGAGAAGCTTGAGACGAAAAGAAATATGCAGGCAGAGATAGGGAATCATTTCACTCAATCATTACGAAGATTAAAAATAGTTTAAACTTAGCATGCATTAATACTTTTAGTACCCGTTTTAAATTTCCCTTTGGTTCATTCCAAAACACATAGTATTCGTATGAGGGGGAAACTATTTAGTTTTAAGTTTTATATACAAATCGTTTTTAGAAAGAAACACTCCAACAGAGGACGACGAATAAGCTCTACGATTATTTGAACCGTTGTCAAGAGGGATAGAGTTGCTTGTGTAAATGTTGATGAATATGCGATGAGCAGCGTAGAGTTCTGATCCCACTTCAATATGTCTCGATACTCGATAACTGCGATCAGGTAGCTAACGACCTGCTGGGGTTAGTCAGGCCAGATTGTTAATGATGTGTAAGCGTATTATCATATTAACATATTTAGCTAGCATTTATATACATGCGTTTATTTTAAAACACAAATTTCTCTGGAACAAACAATTATTTGAATTTGTTTGAAGAAGTACACCAAATAATAAAAATTCAACAATCCATTTTGCATCCTGTTACTGAAATTACGTGCAAAGTGTGCGTGGATTATATATGAAGCGTTCAGTCACACCCTATTCGAGGAAAGTGTTTGTTCTACCATAGGGTGAATTGAGAGGATGTTATTTTTCTTTCAAAGATTTTGAACCATAAGTAAGGTTCACCTTGAGTTTCCTAAACTGAATGATTTGGCTGCCATTTTTAAGCACAATTTGTTTTTAATTATGTTGCATGAATGCTAAACGTTTACAATTAATTATTTCAATAAACTCGTGCCTTTGAACTTCATGTTTCAAATAATAAAACCTTTCTTAACCCTTAAGAAATATAAAATTAAAGAAAAACCTTTAATGTTATCGATTTGACTCATAGTTTATTAAGACATCGTGGATCTAAAAGTGTAGTTTTTTAATTAGAGGGGAAATGTATAGGATTTAAAATGTTTGCATGCATGCCGTATGATGTTTCTAATTCACACAGATGATCAGATCTCTTGTTTAGGCCCTTGAGGCATATATAACTCTATAAACCTTACACTAAAACGAACTACGAACAGTTCGAACCAATACAGATATTCCTCTTAGCATAATTTAATATGCAATGGTCGATAATTCTTTATTTTTGGGGTAAGGTTGAATTTTGGATTAATCTTACAACTATTTATTTGAAAATACTGCTTTTATTTATTTTTATTTTAGTTTATTGTTTTGTGGGCTCTGGAGTCCCACTGACCAAAGTAAGTTTCCAATTTTGAGAATTATTTTGAATGGGATGATCATTGATTAAGTTCCTAAAGCAAATAATGTCCATGCGAAAAGTCAGGCCAATTTGTTTAGAGAGAGTGGAATTTAATAAATGGTCAGTGTATACCTAAATTTAATTTAACAACCATACATTAAGTCTTTAATTGATGACCAAGATCATAAAGTGAAATCATCACCTCAGTTAAATTGCAACAAGATATCTAAAATTCAGCTACAGTAGTTTTATAATTTTTCCTCGTGATAGTCTTAAAATTAATGTAAAAATCGAAACAAAATTTCAATGAATCAATTAGACATATATTAAAATGAATAGGAATATGTGGATAGATGAACATTTAGAACAAGCCATCTAGCTTGAGCCATAAAAGGGAACAGATGTGATAGTGGATCTAGTTCGATTCCCTTAAAGTGCTCCCAATGCAATATTTCGGAAGTGATTTTATAGCTATTCAACCAAGCTCTGTTAGTGTATTGGTTCGCAGTGCTGCAGGGCATAATTTAGTTTTTAAGAATAATTTAAGATGAAACAGTCTCTTCTAATTGGGATAGAAACGTTTACCGCATCTCCTTTACAAATTAAATTTTACTCTTAAAACGCTATTTTGTAGTACAAGTTAATGTAAGTTGAAAAATACACTCTAAAAATATACTAAACATTTTATTTAATTCAATTGATTTGTAGAAGAATTTCTATGTCCTGCTTCCATTTACTTGCATTAACACTGTATTATATATTCAATTAATTTAATAAAAAAAATTATTTTGGTAGCTAGAATATTTTTTATCTTCACCCCCATTAAATCATCTTACATCTCATTTAAAATTTAGCTTGATTATGGCAAGGCAGTATAATCGATACCTCATTCAAGGTAATAAAACAATAGATCTTCTGTATCAATTATCTCATCGCAGAACCCGATAATTACTACAAGCACTGTACAAAATTCATAATAAGATAGCATGTTGTTAGCATGTTGAAGTAGTGTCTTTAATCAATAAGATCGATAACAAGAATATGTACAAAAATAATATGACGAAAAAATATAATTAGTCAAATTAAATGAAGAATATAGATGTGATTCATATTACAACCGCATAAACATGAATGCTATTTTATAATACCAAGTATATATATTGTTGACGATTGTTATAGACGTTTGTACCTTTGACAATGATTTGAATTTGAGTTAGAGTTTAAGTAAGAACCATATAGTTTCACTATGAGATATAATATGTTATATTGTGTTTAGTAATGGAATGTCTAGGCAATAATCACGTGAATTTAACAAGCTGTGTTCTCTCTGAACGTCAACGATTCATGTTGACATATGTTAATTAATTGCCAGCCTGTTCGTTAAACGCGCGTGACATCAGTGGATATCCGATATGTAATCGGTGAGACGTTTGGCTGTTTGCAGAGAGCGTTGCCGCATATGCAATCAGGATTATATTGTTTTGTTATATGAAGTGTAGCATTTTGGGTTCTCCCTAGAAGTTGAAGTAGTGTACAAATTAGAGAAATACGGTTTGTTTAATTAATAATTTAAAACATGTTATTAAGGGTAGTAATTTTTATTTAATAACGATAATTTAAAACACAAATTTACTGGATAGCTGAGTGGATAAAACACTCACCTCATAACCTGAGGGTCGCCGGTGCGATTCCTGACAGGATCGAAACTGGGTCCAGTTGCCATTTATTTGTCATTGGGTTATGAATTAATGATGCTATATAACAAAAGGTCGCCGTTAGATAGTAACAAGACCCGGGTTTGGACCGTCCCCGATCAACACGTTAAAAAATGCCACTAGCGTTAAAATACACAAAATAAAAATTACAAAAATAAAATAAAACATGATCAGAAGTTTAAATCTTGGATACGATATTTTTGTGTCTTATTTTATTGACATTCATATATTATAAAAACGATACATGGGTAAAATTTTAACTTTTGCTTGAACGTCAACTGAAAAGAAATTACTGAAAGAGATAAAAGCATAGAAGACACACCTAAGTTTACATATGTTCCTCAAGAATATGGTTTACATTTTTTTGAGTAATGATAGAAGCAAGTAGTTTCTTATGCTCCTTAATTAAGTAGCTCTATACATTCCAAACAGCAAACAACACACTCCTTGAACTTCCTTCTCCTTGCATCAAAAACCAACTTTTGATGCAATGATGCATCCTTGGAACTTTTTTTCTCCTTAGATTGCACATTTTATACATAAAATATAGTTTACAGTTGTATTACAACAACTTCCCCCTGATAGTTTCTATTCATCAACAGATTTTAACGCTCGTAAAAATAATCCAACATGGGAGCTGATGACCCACCAAAACTACAATCAACACAGCTTAAGAAGGAAAGATGACATTCACATACCTAGACTTAGGTCGACAATGGACAGCAAACTTTCGCTGGCCTGGAATTTTAATAAACTGCATGACAATGTTGGTTCCTCAGTGCATGTACCTTTAAGAGAAGATTGACTCACAGGTTCAAGACCAAAGGTTGTTATTCCATATAGGGGTACCCAAGCCAAAACACCTCAGATAATATTTAACGATAAGGCCGCCAAGTGAAAGTTATATACACTAAGTTTATTGCAAGTTTCCAATCTAAAGCCATTTTGAGCTTTAAGAAAACACATAGTGATTATAATAAAACATAATTGTTAGTTAAGCGCATCAAGTTTTGTTTTGTTTAGTTAAATTCCTACGGTTGAGAAGTAAAAAATAATTTGTGGAAACTTTATGTTTCGATGCATAATGCATAAACAATTTTTGTCTTGGTTTCTCTTTTTAAATTTCTCTTATTACTTCTTCAATTGAAGGGACAAACATTTTAAGCGATTAGGTGTCATCCAAATGTCATACGTTTTTATCGTTTCGATCTTTTATTATGCTCTCTGGGTCAAAGACCAATGTTACGGTGATGTAATTCCTAGAAAAAATTTATTCATAGTTACTTGAAGCAACTATTTTTCTATTAAATCTTTTAATTTAATTTACTACACATATTTATTGAAAGCTCCAAAGCTAGTGGGAAATATTTGAGTAGCCTGATGATTAAACAAGATTAATAGTATAATAAAACCGGGTGCTTACATTTCAACTCGTTATAACTGACCAGCTGATGTAGACGTAGATACTCATTAAACTGTCTTTAACAGTACTTATATTTTTTGAAGTTGGTAAGGTCAAAACAGAGAGTGATCCGTGTTCTATAAAAACATTGTGAAGTATTTAGTTATAACACATTTAAACTTGTTATATTTTTACACATTATATTACGTCGCTTGGTAAAAATCATAAAAGTTCCGATTCGATTGACAAAGCCTATTATGCTAAAGCAATTCTTCCCTAACAATGTTTACTGTCCCAATAACTACTCGCTAGGGATGAGAACTGTTAATTTATTTGGCTCTGATTATAATGGAAATATGCTTAGTTTTTACAATATTTGTTTAGGAACACAATTATATTTTTACTGATAAGTAGTGTAGCATATGGTAAAATGCATGGTCTTATTAAACTATTTGAAATGGATTAAATAATAGAAACAACCGGCATAAGTTAAAATAACTTAATGTTTCTCCTTGAAATTGCATTGCGATTCAAGAACCCTTGAGAGTGATTACTTTATCGTGGTCATTTTTTCCCTGCATAAAGAGTTACATTTTCTAGCAGAGAACCATATTTTTAGAACATTCATAAGTAATAGGTTATGCACGATAATTTAGTTACATTGTGAGACTTGAAAGAAGAACGTCATTTACCGCAAAACCCCTTTCGACTTGATATTTATTTAATTTAGTTTAATCAACCAAAATAATGACGTAATGTGGCTGTTGCCAAATCGAAAATCAATAAGGAGATCATTTTACAGTATAGAGTTAGAAAACAATACATGTTTCAATATAGGTTTCACGTGCGTTAAAGTGACCCTTCGTACACATTTCTTTGTTATTACTTAAAGTAACAAATAAATATATGCATGTATATAAAGCTACTATTGTTGTAATACAATTTGCATTTTGAAATCGGTAAACATATAAGCCCGCTCTCAAAGAGAATACTGTTTAAGCCCACCCTTAAATTCGCTTCAATATAAACTGTTATTACTGTTGATTTTCCATTTATTACTATCCATAAGTGCATATTTTTTATTTTTCATAATCTAAAAAGTGTTTTTAAGTATGAACATTTTATAAATTGTGAATACAAAAACTGAATATAACGTTTTGAAACACTATTTTTGAGGTTGTCTACATTAAATATTTCAACAGCTTAATGTAAAGCTTTGCTAAATATTAAAGCTCATTCCTTAAGTTTGCTTTTATATATTTTGTTTCCTGCAAAACGTGAGATCGAGTTCTTTCCAAACACACCGAGATTATTCAAATCAATTTTAGAACTGTGAGAATAAAGTTTTGAGTGCATAAAAGCGAAACATAATTTTCTTAACATCGTCCCAAATGTGAATTTGAATCCTCTACATAAAATTAATAATTTTCTTAGACAGGTTTTTGCAGTACTCATTGGAACTAAGACTCAAATTTCTTCTCTGGCTTTTACCAAATTAATTTTTGACTCAAATACACATTGAGAAGAAACGTCTATTTTCTATTTTTGTCGTTGGGTTTTGGCTGGTTCTCAATTTTTGTTATTATCAGTTTTTCAGAATAACGTTTATCTATATACATCTTCATAAGGAATGACCGAGGAAGTTCACATTTAAATATGGGTGGTATCAAAACTTTACAAAAGCCCAACGGATATAACCGCTTGTCTCATGTATTTTGGTAAGTAGTTACTGGTTATTTGGAAGTAGTATAACAACTCAATAATTTTCTTGTTCAGTCAAAATATGTCTAAAAGTAAAAACATCATCTTCAGCTGGAACTATACATGAAGTTTATTTACCAAAATATTTTATGGTCTCGTCATCAAAATTAAAAACATTACGATATAATACATATATTATACTATGACTGAACAAGAAAATTATTGAAAATTATTGAAGTATAAGTAATAAAGTCTTTCAATGCTAAAGATATAACTTTAAATCTTGTAGATCCATTATTCCATAGCAAATAATTCGTTAAGGAGTATAACATTATTGTATTGAACTGGTATGAAGTTTTAGCCATTTCCTACTTTAACGATTAAAGCCGTAACATATGTGGAGGTGAATCTAGTTCGATTTTTTAATATGCTCTCAATGCAAAAATTTACTGGCGGCCTGATAAATTCGATTCTAGCGACCGTCGCTTATTCATCTGGACTTGTACTTGTTTTCTCATAAATCTATATACATATATATATAAGCCAAAACCCATTGACGACTGATCACAGTTTCTCAAAAACTATAGGGCTTAGAGCGATGAAACTTGGCACGAGTATTGTTTACAGGCTCTAGATGCGTACTAAGAAAGGATTTTACAATATTTTATCTCTAAAGGCTTGAATATGGTATATTATGAAATTAAAAATGGCGGCCATTTTTAGCTTCCATAGATTATTTTCTTATAAACTAAAAGACTTTGGGCCATGGAACTTGACGCAAATGTTCTTTATAGGCACTAGATGCGAACGAAGAAAGGTTTTTAAAATATTGTTTCTCGGATGGCCAAAATAGAGTTTATTATAAAATTTTAAATGGTGGCTATTTCAGTTTTTAAAACTATGGATGGAAGGCCTAAACAATTTTTTCAGGGGATAGAAAAGGTGCGATATCCAATCTACTAAGAGAATAAAATGTACAAATTTATTTCAGCCACCCACTATATTTTTGTCAAATGCCACTTAAGCTACTTGCGTTGTACGAACCGCCCGAAGTACAATATTGTATTCTCTTAAAATGGTTTATCCGTCTGATAATTAATAGTATATTTCATTACAAGGACCTAAAGTGACGCTTTTCGTACAAGGTCAAGTTTTACAACCGAGGCTGTAAGCCGAGGTTGAAAAATGACCGAGTAACGAAAAGCAGCTTTAGGTCCGTGTGATGAACTATATTTTTCGTTATATTGCTCAATACAATACGTAATCTACTTAAGAAAACCAAAATGTTACAGCTTGTTTACCTTTAAAGATGCCTTCAAAAGATGCCACCGTCTTGTTCTTGCTAATTTGAAGCAATCAGCTGATTGTCTGTTTCATTTGTGTTAGGCTAGACTGACAACAATGAACAACTATCGACGTATCGAACGCATGTAATAATCGATTGGTGAAATGAGCGAGTTTCACAAATTGATTAAACTGACAACAATGAATGTTTCGATAATAACGATGAATGTTTCGATTATTTGTAATCGAATGACTATTGTTCGATTATTACGACGTACTCGGCACTTTTTGACTTTTATAGTCCTAGGACTATAAAGAGTCAGCTGGTATCGAGTACATCAGCTTTTAATTCCTAGTAATAAAAAGAGTGTATTTAGGTCCGGAAAACATGCATTAAAAACATCTGTTTTTGAAGCAGTATAACGAAAATAAATAAATAAGACCTTTCTCAAACTGAAATCTTAGAACTCATTATGGACATTTCATTTCGAGTACATGTATATACACTAGAATCGGAGTTTCAAATTTAAAATTAATTAGGTAATGAAGATTTCAATTACAAAAATATAACGTTACAAAAATAATTTTGCCTTATCGATATGTTAGAGACCCGATCTTCAATATGATTTAGATCGGTTTGGGAAATATTTTTTGGCTAAGGCACTCAGGCCTACCGTCTACTTTTTCTTACAGTTTTCGATCTATTTTCAAAAACGTTCTAAATTCATGTTGATGTTAAGTCGAAAAGCCGCCCTTAGCATATTTTTTGTTTTATATCCCGAGTTATGTCTCATTCTCTGTATTGGTAAATGGGAGAAAGCTAATTCATAGCATTTGCCAATCATGAGAGAAACTTTTTAGAGGAAACGTTACACCTTCTCACTTCAATCTAGGGTGGAATTACTAGCTGCGCCTTAAGTGTGTGATTGTACGCCAATGGCCCATAACACAAATCAGTCCATTTGATAACTATTCCCAACAATTGCACATGACATTATATGAGTTGAATAAAATTGGTCATTTTTTCAGTGGGCGAAGCTGCGGGTATATCTACTAGTCGTATATAAAAAACTCATTTGGCAAAGTTAAATATGGATCACATACAAATAAATATAACCACATAAATAAATGCAAATAAAACCATAATAAATTCACTATTTATGTTTTTTATCTCGGATGTAAAATAAAATTACCAGATTCTTTCCTTCAAATGGATCTTAACAATAAAGCATAAAAGAACAATGCTCCTAATTGGCCCTTCCGACAAAGACGGGAACGTCCGCCACACCTTCAATGGCTTAATTAACTTATCGCTTCTGCCTTGCCTCAAGTGAAACTCAACAGAGTCTAAAGATTTTTGTTATTACAAGATTTGATTTACAACACATTTAAGAAATTACATTTTCATAATGTTTATATAAAACATTGATGTTTATTTGTTATTATTAGGTATCAATCGTAGACAGCTTTTAATGTTTCAAATGGTTTAAAACTAAAACATAATGTGTTATTTATTTTAAGATTTTTACCATTTAGATGAAGGCGTCTGCAATATTGCACCATTACATAGCAATGTAAAAAAAACTTAATTACGAGAAATGTTAAGATGTCATTGCGAGCATGATAAAGCTTGGATACCTACAAAGGCAGTTTTGTGCAGGTTTTTTTTCATTTGAGGAAGATCAAAAACATTAATTCGTTAAATCAATGAAAACTAATTAAATATTGCAATTTTTACCCTTTAAAATAAAACATGCCAGTAAAAACTGTGAGCTAGGCGCAGTATGTGTATTATGTTTGTTTGAAGGTAAAGAGAATGTTAAAAATGTCTAAGAAGATAATAATTGCAAATTTTTAAATGCAATCTTATTTTTACAAAGAGAAAATAAGGAATCTATTAATTCATTTAAATACAAAGCGGTTCTACTGGTCTTGATAATACATGCATTAAAACACGTAGACATGTTTCATTTCAGGAGTGTTGAACCCCTAATCGACATCCTCTGGGCACGTTTCGCGTATCTTTGATTATTTGTGATACGAACGCTAAAATTGTTATACTCGAATATTTTTAATGTTAAATGCTGCTGTGTTGAATGCAGTTTTATTGTTATCTCTAATAAGTATAAAAACAAAAACAAAATATACACTATTTATATTTTACAATATCATTATATTATTAGAATTTCATATATTACTAAACTCCTTAATTTTTTACAAACAAAAACAATTATTAGACTGTCATGGTTTCTTCATGGGATAACATCAGAAACGAATACTGAGAGCAATAATCACGCCGTCCAGGTTTCTGCGTTTTTCAGGGACAATCCTAGGAATTAATCCCTGGGATCGGTGGGTAATAGCCCATAGGGGGTAGAACATATTTACACCACGCTCTAGAAAGAGGGACTGCTTTTAAAGCTAAACGTCCCCATAACAACTTAAATGTTCCGATTATACAAGAGTCTTAATTTCAAAAAGTTCCTTGAGAGAAAACAGTTTTTCAATCGTATGTAAGTTTTCAAACGTTTAGTTTTTCTTTTTAAGGTTGATTTCACTTATGAATCAATATTATGTATGTTGGTGACTTTTGAAGCTTATTTTTTGACATTTTTACAATGTATTGTTATTAACAACCGTTCATTTTGGGCCTCATGGGTCTCTTTTCAAGTTCTTTGTCCTTTTTAAATCTAAATTATCATTTAGTTACGGCGCTGTTGCATAGTTAGTGTATGGAACAACTTTTATCACGCTATCTCTAAACCATACCACTACGTTGATCCCAGTAGGTAGTTCACATTACACTAACTTTGATTTATTAAGGCCTAATCTAAGAGTGTTTTACAGGAAAGTTGGATGAATAGATTTCTCTGGGTCAAAGAGGCTAAGATGTTAATTTTATTTATGACTTCGCAGACATGAAATACTGATACATTTTGTCTTGCAGGAGGCCATAAAGTATCGTAAAAATAACAACCCTTACACATCCATGCCTGTGATAAAGTAATTAAAACGATAAACTGTGCTTGTATAACTCAAACACTGACGAACTCGCAGTGCACAATGAAAGGCTAGCATCTTAGGATTGCTTATCACTCCACGATCAAGCCAACGTTTTATTTGCAGTTTACGTTGTGATACCCTTGAAGTGGCCTGCCGGGTAAAAATAAAGCAATCTCAGCAATCCCAACTAGGGTACCCAACATAGTTGCCACTGATAGGCATTTTTTACTTTCAATTCTAAAATTACTATCATTATTCAAATAGTATTTTCCACGTTTAGCTGTTGTTTTTTAATGTCAGTAAATATTAATTTAAAGTATTTAACCCACTTTTTACGTACATTTTCAGTAATTTTTATGAGTCTTGTTAATTATTTGGAAAACAATTTTGATCTCCTTCTCCCCCAACGGGTTCACCCCCAATGATGGCAACTAGAGTGCTCTAACGTTTTCCTCAGCTGGAATATCGTTCAGGAAATGACAGCTTTGCCACTAGTAACTAGTAATTCTTGACCAACAAAGGTTGAACTAGGCAGTAAGAGTCCAATCCTCGCAACACACTGCAATTAAGTCGATGCCTTTATGAAAAATTACACAGCCAAACGCACGTAAAAATTCAAGAATAAAATATAAAATGTTTAATTTTAAATGAAAAATTTCAATGTAAACCAAAATCAACCCATAGTTGTGATTTATACCTTGTACAACCTGTTGTAGTCGGATAAATTCATCTATTTTTTAGGTCCTCTTAAATTGCTGATTGGTTTTATTTGGATTCATAATACATTAAAAAAAGTTATTTCTTTCTAAACTGTGACATATTTATATATGCTGGATACACTAAGAATTTAGTGATATGTATTCCAAAAATTGGGAATAAGGACTCTAAACAGGAATTAATTCCTCTTCTAAAAGGAATTAAACTAAGCCAATGGTATTGGGAATATTTAACTGAACAATGTAGACCTGTCAGATCCTAAGACTGGGCCCATCTCTCAAAATGATTTTCAACTAAAATATTTGAGAAGGATAAGATTGGAATACGTGAAAAGAAGTCCCTGTTATATTCCTCATCTATTGTTAGTAAAATGGATGTTACTTGTTATGATACAAATTTATTTATAATTGAAATGAAACACGTGAAAAAGGATATAAACCCAATACCACGTTCCACCGGCAAGAACACAAGTAAAAATAATAATGTAAAATTTAAATAAATATTTCTCATATTCTTAAACAGTGGAAGAGAACCTAAAAAATATATTTCCTCAATTAATACATCATTACCATAATCAACCCAACGGGCAGTTAATGCACAATGCGTGGATGTAGAAGCAAAGGAGATTGGAAGCATGGGACTTTCAATCCGCTTTGAACCCTTATAATCACATCAACTGACACTAAGGGGATGTGAAACGGTGAGTATGCTAAGCAAAAGACAGGCTGCCCCTGGCCTGGCTGGTGTTTACTTATATTATTCACAATAAACGTTGAAGTTTTATGATAGTGTAGGGGAAAACTGTTTTATGAATTAAAGATTATTATTGAGCAATTGAAATTATTCATCATGCGTAAATTTCACCCTTAGACAAATTTTAAAGATGTTATTATTTTACTGCTTAAAATAATAGTGTTCAAATGAGAATATAATTTCTTCCTTTCTCATCTCTTCTGTAATACAATTTTAAAGCAGATTAAATCAGTTAGTATAAAGTACAATGTAATAAAAATGTTCTCTAGTATTGTATTCAAAATTCTGTAAAGCCCTAACTTTTAATCTTGAAAAATAAACTCAGTCGTAAATACACGCACCCGAGTGCAAAGAGGAGCATCAGAATATCGTCAGCTTGACATCGGCGACGAAACAAGTCTTGTCACGCCCGCCCCTGATATCTTACACTGACGCAGCACACCCTCTTCCCTCCTTAATCTAATGAACACGAGCTATAAAAAAGTCACAATTCGGAGATGACCTGTGACCATTTTGAACTGCATATTATTAGATTTTGACCCCTTCTTGACGCCAGATTATAGGTATAAAATCTCACCGGGGGTTTCATGAGTGTAAACTAATAAAGGTTATTCTAATTAAACTTGAATAATATTTTAAACGTAACTCGAAGATATCTTAAATACGGTCTTTAGTTAACTCTATGATTTAAATGATAGAAACATTATTAAATAATAATTAAATATAAAACACTACGTATGGTTTGAACTACGCTGAGAGGTTGTATGTGTACAGTAATATACAACTTTGAAGATAAGGATGGACTCTATACCCACTGTAGCTAGGCAGCTTAGCAATTGAGAATGCCTTTACTGAGATATATTTTAGTTATGGCACGGAAGTAACTGATTACGCTTTTTGTTAAGTGCGTTAAGTTGTGTTTCTTAAACCTCATTGGAACTTCTCCTCACCTTAATACAAGTATACATTTTACTTCAAGGATACAAAGATCTTGAGCTAAAGATATTAAGATCGAATGTATCTTCGACATAAATATCGAGACTATTGTGTGACGGACTGTGACGCCGGCGCTCATCGCATATTCATCAACATTTACACAACCAGCTCAAGCTCTCTTGACAGTTGTTTGAATAATCACACATCTGATTTACAAACCCTTGATGTTACTTTGCGTATGATTTTGAAAACAATAAAATCTAAGTTACAATATTTCAGTGAAAATCTGCAATTTCTTTTCAACCAAGCTAGGCCTAATATCTTTCGCTTGAATATAACATTTGAAATGTAAAGACATTTTAGTATTGATAGGATCTTGTACTTAGGTGCAAATTCATCTTTTTAAAATAATCGGTAATATTTACGATTAAAGCTGATTATAAAATCAATTGTTTAAAATAATTAATGGGTTGAGCCAAACAACAGACACAAAAAAACCAGTTACATATAATCCTATATATTGTTACATATCCTTGCTACATGCTTTTATAATTCAGCAGTGATTTCCAAACTGCCATTAAACATATAAATAAATTACTTAGAAAAAACTGCTAGTGTTGTCAGAGCAACAGGACCCGGTCCTTTAGGAAATCTAGCTTGGCCTTATAAACACTTTTTCATTAGTTGTTATTATTGAAAAACTTGAAGGAATTTGTTGATTCTTTATACTAATACGTTGAAAACTTTATTTGATTTATTATATTATATAATAATAGAGTTGTTGTGTTTCTTAGGGTGGGTGACCCACAAGATGGTAAGTTATTAAAACACGAAGAACAGCTAAACTGTGTTGACGCTACTGGAGCTTACTATAGCTGTTATGGCTAACAAAAATAAATTTAGTAGTAAGGATTGTATATTTTTTAAACGATTCTACAAACTTATCCAGAGGAAAGCAATTATATCGCTAAGTCGTTTACAAGTAACAGATATATACATAATGAATTTGCTAGTGGCTATTTTGTGAGTAGAACTCTTCCTACAGTTTTCAACCGATTTTGACGCTTTAGGTGTCATTTTAAAGAGCCTACTCTGAAGTTGTGCGTCCCTTAAAATAATCTCAATTGAGGGCTTTGGGCCCTCAAAGTTACCATATCATTCTTATGCCAAATAGGATTTGTTTATACTGTATATTGACCATATGCGCAATTTAAGTCACATGCAATCAGCTAGTGTCAATTAGAAGAAATAGACATATCCGCTTTTTGAGTCGTTTGATGGTTAATGAAGAAAACGACATTGATTCCTAGAAATTGAGGAAAGCGAATGTCTGCCAAAGAACTACCATTCTCACTAGGAAATATGGACTCACTTTGTAAGCATTGTAAAAAGAAACACTGGAAGGTGAAAAAGTGGTACGTTAAGGACATTTAATCTGTGTTGCCATTAAAGTAAAGTGAATTTAGAAGAGACTGGCGCCAAATATATTACCATGTACATTATTAATGACAAAAATACAGACCAAAGACGATGTAATCAAGCAATCTAAATGGACGTATTAGCTACATTTCGGGCTGTTGACAGTGCTATGCCTGGCGAGAAAAACAAAGCAGGGTAGTAAAAGACTAACTAGATACGTTGTATTTCAGTTCTTGACCCTTCTCTTGATTCCATGCATATCCTCTTTATTTCCAAATGGAGGAGATAATGGCTGGTATGTAGGTTTGAAACATGTTCAAGGATCCTTTGTGGTACGCAACCATCTAATCATATTGCAGTATTCCTCTTATCGACTTGCTGTACGCGATGGTTTTATTATTCTGCTTAGGTCCGAAAAACTTCTTTTACAATGGATGGTTGATATGCATATGAGGATAGAAGGCACTCGACTTAGCTTTAATTCAGAATCATCCAACTGCGTGTAGACATGTTTTTAAATGTAACAGACTTTGTCCAACAGCAAGCAAACCACCAAAACGTACGTATTGGAAGTAATTGGGTGATTCTCCCTTCTCGATTTATAGGTTCACCAAAACATATTAACCAAAGCTACCTGGACGCAATAGCTATCGTTCAACGGTTTAGGAAACCTTCCTTATTCGTAACAATGACTGCAAACCTAGGTGGTCTGAAATAACTGAGATATTTAGAACCTCGAGCTCGGCACATTTCGATCTGATTTGATAGCAGGAACTTTGCACAGCAAGTACAAAAAATAACAAAAAACACTTATTTGGAAATGCTAATTTATTGTGTTGAGCTGATATTCACAATATAGTTTCAGAAACGTGGATTACCATATGCACGTATTTAATCAACTTCAGATGTACAAGACCGAATCCAAGAAGTCGGTGGTATTGATCACGTTGTCCATGCACAACTTCCTAATCCTGAATCACTATCAATAATAACTACAAATAAATATACTACTAAACTTGATCTTATCAGTTCCTAAATATTGCTCGACTTCGAGCTACAGGCTACCTAGTTATTAGTAATGCATCACCATATAAAAATACACCGTAGCCCATAAACGTATACATCCTAAAATATAGGCCTAAATAAACTTTTCCTGCAACTAAAAAAATGTAAAACAAATTTACTTTAAAAATGTATTTTCACCATTTTCAATTTGTTTTAAACCCTAAGGACGCACACGTAACATAACGCTGGCAAGATGAAAGTTGAACATTGTTAGACAATATTCCTTTATTGTAACAATTTACAACGTTTACGTGAGATTAGACAGCGCCAACTTTTAATTAGAAAGTTTATAACAATTAAAGTTTCTGCTAAAGAATATGTAGCTTAATTGAAATGGCTTTGTTATCGCTGTAACCGTGTAAAACTTAGTTTCTCTAGACTTCACTTTTGTCTCGTGCTTCTGTAAAACGATTATGCAAGTCTTGTCTCTGGTGCTAAATATCATTAAATTTGAATTATAAGAACTAGATATACTCTTTGGAGAGAATGTTATATAATTATTTTGTTGGAATGGAAACGTTGAACTGTTTTACATTTATCAACGAATTTACCCCGTGAGTCAAAGATTTTTCTTTTAAGAAGTTTAGCCAGTTACTGGTTAACGTCAAATACTGATGATGTTCAAAAGGTTTGAATTCAGTTACATGTTTTGATGATAATGCGTGGAATACAACAAAATCCCTAAAATAGCTTACTAAAAAAATGCGTCTTTTGTATACTGATTATGCTGCATTTCTTCAAAAAAGGTGTTAACCTAGTTTATTCACTTTTGATACCATATTTTTATTTAACGTTTCTTAAATTCACCCAGAAAATACACAACCGGCTACTTACTTTCAATGGTTATTGTGATAACTAAACTTCTTCTTCTACTTCCTTCGAGAAAATGTTACGTATCACAATAACTAGTTTCTTAAATGTTACTATACAACAAATGTTTCACCATGAAGATGGTCTTAAGATAAATGCGTTTCGACTTCCCACAGTTGCAAGTCAGGTCTGTTTTCTCCCAATCAAGCCAATTCACATGAAACGTGAGCTTGGGACGTGTTTTCTGATGCTTTTCTCCAGACACCAATATTTGACAGAGCGAATTTTTTACGCTATCATATGTACATTTATTGTCAAGCTTCTCTACTTGATAAAATAAACTCTTCGCAAACAAATTAATGTATAGATATTTGTTACATAATTGTGTATACAATAAATGTTAACGTTTCTTGGCAATAAATTTTGGGTACATTTATAATTTGTTTCGGTGTATTTTTTACTATGGTGGACTCATCATAGTTGCCTCGCATTATTGTTTCTTTCATTTTGATTTTTAAAATTTTTAAAATTTTTTTCGCTTTAACCAGGCATTCAAATATTTTAGTAATAAAGATGTGATTGTCTCAACGGGCTTTTTTTATCACTTCAAAAAAGAAACCTGGTTACCTTGTTGAAAACCATTTATTAAACCATTTATTTAAATGGTTACCTGCATTTTGATACAATAAACCTATTTTATAAAAGTAACATTAAGTTGACATATTTGGGCACGATGTATGATAATGCGTGGATTACCACCACATTCAAGGTGGCATTTAAAAAAATGCCTCTGTTGTAAACCGATTGTGCTGCATTTCTTCTAAACGGGTATTAACTTATTTTATTCACTTTTTGACACTATATATTTTGATATTTCTCAAGTTTATTTAGAAAATATTCTACCGGCTACCTACTCTCAGTATGGAAGGTATTATTCCCTTACTAGGTCTGTTTGACTATGAGAAGATACGTGTCGGTTCCTAAGAACTAATATTATTTTGCACTGCAAAACAAGGGTATGCCTAGTACAGTACTTCCTGAAATACCAGCTGGTTCAGCTAAGGTATTCTTGTAATTTCTGTGAACCATTTATCTCCCACTCAAGAAATATTGCATTCCTAACACTAAGCTGCAACCCTTGGTCGTACCTACGTGAAACAATGTGGGACTAATATACTTCATGTGAAATTTAGTCAGAGTAAGAAAACCCTACTATTTAAATAGAATAAAACAAATGATTAATATCTATTCGGCTACGTAAAAAAAGGTTTTTGAAATTAAATGAAATTTTCCATTCAAGTGAACTTGTTCACATATATATATTGGTTACGATTCCTGTCAATGTCCTTTTAAAGTGGGTCTTATAGTAAAAAAAAAATAACACAATAGGCCTGATATGCGCAAAATCATACAACTGAAGTTGAAGGTGAAGGTCATTAAAGAAGTTATATCTTTGATCTGTAACGGCGAAACAACTATAATATCCTATCCTTTCGGTCGTACTATTCTTTATCATCTAGTCAGATTACATCCATTGCGTTAATGAAAAGCTAGGATCAAGCTGTCTTTTGTTCCATCTCGTGTTTCAAACTGCAATTACAGTTCCCCTCCGTTTTCTGTAGGTGGCAATCACTTGATTTTCCTCATTAGATTTTGAATTTTTGAATGAATCTCCTCTTAAGCTATTTACCTACAAGGTCCTTAAATTGTAGATTATTTTCTGCTAATCTTATGCCTATATTCAAATTTTATGAATAGTGTTAATTAATATACATAGTGGGGAGGCGCATATAGTAAAATATGTCAAATTACAAAGTTGGCTCAACCCGAAAGCTGACCAGCAACCACCATGCTAGATTTTATTGTATAGTAGTAGAGATGACATTTTGACCGGTGGTCGCTCTGTATGAGTGGGACTCTCTGTTTTGGATGCCATTTTGGAAAATGGCGGATGTTAATGTTTTACCCTTCGTAGTTTGGTAACCAGTCAAGCTAAAAACTTGATCTTGGTATCAAATTACACGTTTTTGAGGTCAAGGAATTCGAAAAAAATATTAAATTATTCATTTCTCTGTTCAGGACGCCATTTTGGAAAATGGCGGATGCTATTGTTTGATTCTTCGTAGTTAGGAAACCACTCGAGCTAAAAACTTGATCTTGGTATCAAATTATATGTTTTTGAGCTCAAGGAATTCGAAAAGAAATATTAAATTATTCATTTCTCTTTTCTGGACGCCATTTTGGAAAATGGCGGATGTTAATGTCTTAGTCTTCGTAGTTTGGAAACCACTAATCAGCTGTTTAAAATCTTCAAATTGAAGCTGTTATGTTAGTGAGTGTAATTATACTTTAAATAAAAACTTAAGTGATATACTTATAATGTGTCGACCGAACTTGAGATGTGTCTAAAAATATAGCTTTGTTAGCGGAAGGTATTTCAGGTTTTCAGGACTTAGATAACCTTCGGCAAATACATGTTGCTTTTCTTGGTAATATTTGATCCCATGATAAAAACTTATACCTCTCTGAATTTGTAATTGAACTGTCTACATTTTGTATGAGAAAATGTTATATTTTTTCAAGAATTTTCAACAGCCGCCGTTTCTGATATACAAATGTTCTTTAACACAATTTTTAAGAAATTTTAAGCTTGTCTATAACAAAAGCATATAAAAAATATCAAGTTTCGCGATTATATCTCAACTCCGTTTTGAGATTTTAATAATTTAAAAAATACATATTCGGATGGACATAAAATAGCACAAGATACGCTCGCATGGCCAAATTTTGAGCCTTAAAATATTTCTACAATGCTTGGCAAGTTCCTATCTGGTAACCAGAAACCTAATAATTTTATACTACCTTCCTCAATGTATTGGTTGTTCCAAATGTTAGATATTGGTTAGGCGCATTCAGAAAAATGAGTATAAATACATCTAGCCACTTTGAAAAATAGAAAATGGATCGTATATACGAATAAATTAACAATTTTTAGTTCCTTGACCTCAATAACCTATTATTCAACACCAAGATCAAGGTTTTAGCTTTAATGGTTTCCAAACTACAAAGACTAAAACGTTAATATCCGCCATTTTCCAAAATGGCGTCCAGAAAAGAGATGTGAATAATTTATTATTTTTTTCAAATTCCCTGACCTTAAAACCATATTATTCGATACCAAGATCAAGTTTTTAGCTTGAGTGGTTACCTAACTATGAAAACTAAAACATTAGCATTCGCCATTTTCCAAAATGGCGTCCATAAAAGAAAAATTAATATTTTAAAATTCTTTTCGAATTCCTTGACCTCCAAAACATATAATTTAATACCAAGATCAAGTTTTTAGCTCTAGTGGTTTCCTAACTACGAAGAATCAAACAATAGCATCCGCCATTTTCCAAAATGGCGTCCAGAAAAGAAAAATGAATAATTTAATATTTTTTTCGAATTCCTTGACCTCAAAAACATATAATTTGATACCAAGATCAAGTTTTTAGCTTGACTGGTTACCAAACTACGAAGGATAAAACATTAACATCCGCCATTTTCCAAAATGGCGTCCAAAACAGAGAGTCCCACTCACACAGAGCGACCACCGGTCAAAATATCATCTCTACTACTATTTAATAAAATCTATCATGGTGGTTGCCGGTCAGCTTTTGGGGTGAGCCAACTTTGTAATTTTGGCCATCCGCCTCCCCACTAACATTTATTGAGTTTATCGTGTGAGCGTGGTGTTTCCAGTTTACTAGTAAAGTTTTTGTTTTATTGATAATTAATTATATGTGTATTCAATACCAGAAAATCATACAGTTTTACTTGAGTCGTTATTTCACAATTAATTTAAGTTCCTTTTTGTCTTTTATGTGAGATCAAATAGGCTGAATGTACCGTAATCCATTAATGAAAATAGCTTCAGTGGTAACAAACAAGGGGCTTTCAGCAACTGAAATGAGAATCAGTGAACTTCGCTTTAAAGGACTGGTCAAAGCTTTCAACTAGATAGTGGGATTCACTGCAACACATAAGACTGTCACTGTCACTGTCAACACTGCAGACGACATAAGAGTCTTGACATTGCACTTTTCTGCCTGGCAGCAATCAATATACTGAGAATATAACCTTTTTTCTTTATTTATTTTTTTCAAAAAAGAGGTTGGCGGTCTCTTAGTACCCTGCATTTGCCCCACCCACATAGACTATTGATCTGTGCGTGGACGTTAACCAAGCAAACCAAGGAGTGATACGGTATAGTACAAGGGTGAACAGTACTGTTAAAAGTATGCGTCAATCTCCAGACTCAAACCTACCTCTGCCTCTGCCGCTACCAACTGCGCAACTGACTTAAAGAAAAATTGTTTGAACGATTACTTACCCTAAAATCCTAATAAAGTTCGTTTCATTGAAAAATGTACCCATCCCACAAACGCAATTGTTCTTTTACTACTACAATTCTACTACCCTACAATTCTTTTAGGTATTTCTATGCATAGATCATTTGACAATAGCTGAAGAGCATTCAGCTATCAAGAGCTATGTGAACTAATGATGTTCACATGAACTGATGAGGGACTTCATGTTATATTAAACAGTACAATATGTCAATATCATAACAAAAAGTCAAATTAAATTGTTGACAGCAGGCTTTAAATTATGTTAACGTATTGTTAACGTTGCGGAAAAAATAGGGGGCTTAAAAAACTTAAAATTACAAATAAGTGCATGTTTTCATCATCCAAAATTATGAATTTGATTGTTCAATCCCTCAAAATTCAAGCAAAATAATTTACATTCAACTATATGAGGATTCAATTCCAAGTTTTATTTTTATTGTAATGTTCTGATTGATATATTATCATCATAAAGGTAATGACATCACCAGCGTTAAAGGTGATGTTTTCCAATATTAGCTAAAGTTAACAAATCAGCGAGGTCTCAAATACGAGTAAAGTACATTATTATCAAGCTGTAAAGATATATTTCACTATAAAAAAAATATTCACTAAATATTAACATACAATCAAAAACTAGCTGTTTGCTCATTTTATGTTAAACAAATAACAGCTTAATACATCAACATTATTAAACTAAATAATTTAGTTTAGTAGATAAATGGTGCTCAGGAAATTACTGAATCCAAGCCTTTTAAATCACTTAACAAGGTTGATTGGTTGAACTTATGTTTTGGATTCAACCGATTATTGGTGACGGAATATTTTACGCAATCTATTCATGTTGAAGCCTTCCAGAATTGGTTAATCAATAATAAACAGGTTTACATACCTTGACGTCACAATTCTATATAAGTACAACTTTATTTACTGTTGACTATAGTTTCGACTTCTTCGAAGTCATTATCAAAACTAAGATTGTTAAAATATCATTCTTCTGAATTTCGTCTTGAGTTTAAAATCACATGATCACAACTATACAAACACTTAAAAAAAGTGTTTGTATAGTTGTGTTCATGTGATTTTAAACTCAAGACGAAATTCAGAAAAATGATATTTTAACGTTCTTAGTTTTGATAATGACTTCGAAGAAGTCGAAACTATAGTCAACAGTAAATAAAGTTGTACTTATATAGAATTGTGACGTCAAGGTATGTAAACCTGTTTATTTACGCAATCCTCAAATATCTGAGAAGTAAAGTTTTTTCCAGGGCGGTCTTGCTTACGACGTCTTTTGAGGAATTTATTTTACCCTGAACGGAATGTCTCGCATTTTTGTTTGCCACCGATATGTTTTATTCTTCTTTCGCAATTTCATTATTGATATACTTTATTTGTATTTATAATAGTATGTATGTCTTTATTTGTATCTATAAGACATTATGTACACAAATAATGTATACAAATATAGATTTGTATACATTATTTGTGTACATAATGTCTTTAACTTAAATTTAAAGTATTTGTTCACTAGATAAAATATCCGATTGTTCCATAATAGTAGAAATTGTAATATGTTACATCATCTATAGGCGGTGATATTAACTACAGTTCTGGCCACAAATTTAGGTAGGTGAGTGCGTTCCTTGGGTTGAAAATATGTTTTGTTTGGTTAATCATCAAACCCATCTGACGTCATAGACAGTTTTTTTCTACAATCAGCCGATCATTGAAAAATGTGAATACACAATTTCCGTGTTAATGTGCTATTCTATTATATGCTATCTTTTGGAAATATCTTCAACTATTGTCATATGTAGAGGAGCTAAGCTGCCTCTAACTCCATGTCGTTTTACACTGTCGGAGTTTCCATTTTTTGCCACCCGTATAATGCTGTGTCCAGAACTCTAATACAGGCACCGGAAGCAAACTTTTATATTGTATCATTTTTCCGCTTGTTTGGTAATAAAGAGATAACATATTAATTAATAACAAAAAACTCGTCTTTATTACTCACAGCCAAGTTACATCAGTTACAAATGACGTAATATTTTCAACATATATAGATAATATAAACGTAGTGACATCGTAATTACAGGAGAATTGCAATTTAACGTGGTGAAATCTGTGCATCCCTAATTAATTATTAACGCATTAGCCAACCAACTGGTACTAATGCGATTAGACATCTCGTTAGTTTCCAATTAGAGATATTGCATTTGACGTTTCGTTCAATTAGCCGCTTAAAGTGCATTTTTGTTACAGAATAACCTTGCGTACTCTTTTCCATAAAAGGTTACGTGTGAAGATTAGATACACCTCTTGCAACAGGTGAAAAGGCTATGAAAAATTCAGATATTAAGAAGCGGGAACAGATGCGCACCGAAGACAGACGCTTTTGTAAAATGACCGAGACGTATTACCTAATAAAATAATTATAATAAACATGTTGAATATCCAGTATTTCTTACATTCACTCAAAAAACCACGAGTTATTTTATACTGTAAAACTTAACAATTTAATGCCTCAAAATGGGAAATTCTAAATTCTTGTATATTATCAACAGTGTTTTGCAGTTTTTCCATTACTTTAACAGTTTCCTCCAATACTAAATCCTCCGTTAATTTAACTATATGTAAACCACTAATAATCACTCATTATGCAAGATATTAAATATATTCATAGCTTATATTATTTCTTAAAGACTGTTAAGAAAATAGTAAATTTTTATTGCAGACGGAGATTGTAATTCGACTAGGATGATAACTATCAGTTGCAACACTGCAATATAATTAGACTTATACGCATTAACCAAACGCGTCATCGCTTCAGTTACTGAATAGGAAAAAAATGTAACCTAAGGAAGACATGGAGTTTATTTCTGAGCCCAATATATAAAACCTTTTTGTATAATTTGTTTTACCATGATTTCTTTTGTGATTTTCTGTGTCTTTTTTTGTTTTCACTTTTAGATTTATCTTAATGAATTTAATAGATAAAAAGAGTTATGTTTTGGTGCAATAATTTATTATATTTAATTTTATTATGACTGAAGAGTCATAATGTAATTTATCTTTGCATTATCCATAGATTAATGTAAGTTTTATACCAGTAGATTTCAATGCTAATCGGCTGTTCTAGCTTTAAAACTGACAATTTGTTTGTAATATGCAAAATACATCGATTTTAACTGTGTAAACAAACGAACGATATGAGACCTTATGGTTAAGAGACATCCATTCGAATAGAAATTGACTGTCGCTCCCATAACTCAAGAACACTTTTAAATATTTTGACAAAATATGGCAGGCAAGCTCATTTTAAAAAACTATTAAGTCAAGTATTTCAATTGGCAAACTCATGTTAACCCTATTTGTATGGGGGGGCCTTTGAAATTGGTGAAAAATATATCTCTAAAACCGGAAGTGATTTTTGAAATATGATTAGACCAGAGGATTCCTTACAACACTTTACATAAATTAAGATTTTTCAACCATCCTATATATCAGTTCCCATTACGACACAAATAATTTTCAAAAAATGGGTACTTTGGCCCTTTCAGAGCCAAAATATAATTTTTCGTAAAAATATACAGATTTCAATGCTAATCAGCTGCTACGACTGTAATACCGACAATTTTACTTTATATAACCGAAATAAATTGATTGTATATATTGATTTTAACCGAATTATATTGATTTAGACTTTTCTTGTTTTTTTAGACTTTGTAATAGTATCAGGAGACTAGAATTTAGAAGATGGTTGAATGATCTGTTTTCTTCATGTTTTAGTTTGGACGGTTAACGCAGTTATCGAACTGTTAACTAATCTTTGCACCGAAATTATCAGGGAACTAGATTGACATAAAGAGTTACTATGGTGAGCGTTAGCTATCCTTATATAGCTTTAAATTTTAACTGTCCGATTTAAATACTTTTCTATGATTTTACTTATTTAAACACGTCGATAACAAAAATTTAAGTACTTCGTATATTTTGGTAGGCCTACTCTCTAAATCCTCTTTGTTATAATGGGCCTCACAAACATGTTTCTTAAGTTTTGAGGCTTTATAAAACGATTCTAGGTGATATATAAAATATTTATCTGTTGAGGTAAAGGTCTAAACTCATATTCCTTTTTCACTGCAGACTTCATTCTTCCTCTTTATTGAAGCAGTCAACAAACATGCAAATATTTAGCGATACTTTCACTAGAAATAGTCCGGTTGCCAAACCATCTGACCTTGAAGTAGGGTTCGATGCAAATTTTTTGAATAAATTTATTACTATCTGATGTAATGAACAAGAATATGGCGGATGCCAGACTGGCATCCTTGGCCAACTTCGAATATCGGAGGTTAAAGTTCAAACGGCCGAAAATACAGAAACAGATAGTGAAAAAATTATATTTATGGTACCCAAACAAATATTCCCCAAGGTACTGATTTTAAACCACGACCGATAGTTGCTGGGTGGTAACTACTTAGTTTCGATTGATTATTAATTTTCAGCCGCCATGTTGGATCCGCGATATTGGATACAAGATAATTTTTTCATCATACCATCGCGTTATTAAACTACTGTTTCAAATACTCTCAGCCGTGATAGAAACTAACCGTTACCAAGTGGGTTGTGTAAACTGTAATGGAAAAACTGTAAAAAGTACTATTAATGTTAAGGAGTGTTTACAAACATACAAATATAAACATGGTTGATTCAAAAAGGCCTGAATCTATATTAAAAAGAGCAAATTAACTATCATATGTTTTGTTAGTAAACAACAGAAATTTAACCAATGATAACACTAATATAACATGAAAATTTGTTAACGTACTAATAAGTTTTAAAATATTAAATAAAAGGTGGTATGATGAAAACCAATCGTGACTCGCCCAAAAGTGTTGTCAATACCGTGCTTGATGGAATAAACATTATATAGAATACATTATCGTAGCTCCTGGGCTCGATAGAATTCAACTAATAGGCTTCAGCTGGTAATTGAAACACTATATCGTACCGGTGCGCGGTGACAGGCACTTTCCGGACTAGTAAAGAAATGTACTATAAATATGAATGTAATGATGTGACACATAATTAATTACAGACTAGGTTTTCACGCTGATTACAATATCGCATTCCGTTTTTGAAAATATTGTTTTGTTCTCGAGATATACTCGAAATCCTCCCTGTACATTTCTTATTAGCGTTTCTAAATTAAATTACAAGAAGTTTTTGTCTCTTTCTTAGTTCATCCTCTTACGGGAAGAATGAGCGTATGCCTCGTTAACATTTTAAATGCAAAATATTGTTTTAAATATTTTTGTACGGTAAGCAATAATATTACAGATTTATATTTACTCATTCATGAGCTTTAAATATAAGGAAAATCAACAAGGGGTCACACAGTGAGACCTAGCTCGGGACCACCATAACTTTTGATTTTGAGGTCCCTAGACCCAAAATCACTTTTCGTTATATTTTAAAAATAAATAAATAAATTTACATTTTTAATTTAATAAATAAGTATTTACAATTTTTAAAATTTGCAATTAATAATAATTACCACTTAAGGAAAAAAAGGGAACAAAAAATGCAGTCATTAAGGCATTTAAATTTGCATAGATTTAACTTGAGAACTACACATTAAACATGGGCGTTATTAGGAAAAATTGAGTTACTGCTTATATGCAAATAGACCAAAGCTGTGAGGTAGGATTTTTCATTTTTAAAAACGTTTTTACCTTAATGTTGGCATGTCGTATAGGTGAAATTGAAGCTGCGTTTACAAGGATTAATAATTTTAATATAGAAAAAATGTTTTGTTGTTTTCAAGATACAAGGAATTCTTTGTATACCAAGATGTTTCACGAAAGAGGGTTCAATTGTAAAATTAAGAATATAAGAGAATTTTATTTTTCCTCACAAAATTGTTAGTCTCGCTTAGACCTTTGAAATGATCCTAAAATGACATCCGTTTACATTCGAAATTTATGAGATCCAAGCCCGTGACCTCCGAGGTTTGGAATAAACTGTATTTTAATAAGGTTAAAAGTATTTTAACGTTGTTCTTTAAGTATGAGCTAGTGGGGAAAAATATTGTTTCGTCCTTTTTCTGTCAAGCCGTTCGTCACACTGGTGTGGACAGCTTAGAAGATTCACCCCGTATATAACGTGTGTCCCAAAAATCCATCCACGCCCCCTTAGTTAGTTGCTTTATTAATAAAGTAAAAAAAGATTAACTTCTGGCAACGTTTACATGACCAAAATAGAAAGTTTTTGGTGTGTAAAAATGTTCATCCCCTTCTCCCAAAATAGGGTTAGGGGGTTAGTCAAAATATTCAAATATTAACCCCTAATTTGTATTAATTTTAAAGGCCTTAAGGTTGATTTTAAGTAAAGTCATAGCACTTTAAAGTTTGAATTTTTACATACAATTGAAAATAATATCTCTGGATTCGTTACGGGAGAGACTGTAGAGTTTACGAGGATCTGAGGAGTCCCATACACAGTAGCACTTAAATCATCAAATGATAAAGGTTGAGAGGAAAAAAGGCAAGCCTGACCTTCTAAAGAAGAATGAACTGTGTTTTTGAAGTCCAAGTAGCCTACCTCAAAACGCAAACAATCATTGGCCCCCGGCTTATGTCTGGCCGGGATCTCGAGGGTTGAGGGGATATTCGCTTAAACACTTATTTTTTATATTCGCGTGTCTCACAGAAAAAACAACAACAAATTCAAATACTACTGAACAACTATAATAAATAAAAAAAAAACACTAAACAAAGGTGAATTAAGAGAACAACTGAACCCCTTCCATGAAAATCGCCACAGAAGGCGAAGACATAGTTTAAAATGGCTCTGGTGTTCTGACTGACCCTGGATATACTTTAACTTTGCAGCAGCTTTCATGAGGATTTTAATAAATCCATTTTTGATCAAAACATAAATAAATATATCTTTGATTATGACAAGTTCAAGGTAAACTTGATGTTACCGTTTCGCTTACAGGTGGGAAACAGTGCACATAACTAATTGTCTGTGGAAAGAAAACACAAGGAAACAAAGAAAATAGATGTTAGCACGTGAAACGAATATCGCTGGGTCGTTGCTAAAGAGAACGTGGAGTTTACGAGGATCTGGGGAGTCGATCCCTTGAGGTCAAGTCTTATTCCATTCAATCCATACACATTAGGACTTAAATCATCCACCAGGCCTACGTTTGTAATGCTTCGAGAGAAAACACCAGTTATAAAAATCAAGAAATCAAGCCTGACCTTATATTATACCTGATATTATCACATTCAAAGGGTCCCTTTCCCAATAGAACTAATTACATTCTTCTAGGAGGGTATCGTTTAAAGGGAAGTTCTTGGATATCAATCGCAGAACCGCGGGGAAAGAAGTTAAATATGACGTTGATTGAAATATTTAATTTAATTTATAAAAGAATTTCTTCTTAGGTTACTAATTATACTTGATCGCATTTTTATATATTTTTTTACAATAATGAAAAAAGCAACTCCCTACCAGTGTTTGTGCCGTTGAAAACTACTAATAGAAAAGGTAAAACTCAAATGAAGTATTAATTAATCATTCAATCACGCCACGATAGATTGAGTCCGTAATTAATCAACACTTTAATGAGTCATACCTATCTCGTTGCATTAAATAGTCGACGTAGATATATATAGAGTGTATATATTGACTAAAATCATTGTTTGGGTTTAAAATGATGTTAAGTGTTGACAAAAACATCTCTCTCTCTCTCTCTCTTTCTCTCTCTATATATATATATATAATTATCGCGTTTTTAGTTGCCTAACATAGTTTTTTCTCATATATTTATTTAAGGGTGGAACTTGTGAGATAAATATCATCAATGAAGAATTTCCTAATAATGTATTAAAAATAAGTTCACGATTAATGGTTTTAGTTTAGTTAGAAGGAAAAATAATTTATATTTTATTAAAATTAAAGGAAAATTATTTTTTATGTTGTTTGGAAATGTCAGCTTGAACACAATGATTTCTCATCATTACTTCAACCTCAATTTCTCAACTGATCTCATCCGTAACAAATGACCCTGAAGCTTTTGATTGATGTTAAATCAACTAGGAACACATTTTATAAAATTTACCTATGGTCCAGGAACATAATTCTTTTTATTTAGCTACCTACATACTTTTCTCTTCTTGTATTATATAACTAACTATATTTTAAATTGTGTTTTGAAAACATTAATCTATACTTATTTAAAACGCTAGGGTTTTTTTTGTGATCATTACTCCTCCTAAACTACTGGGCCGATTTTAATAATTTACGTGTCATTGGAAAGAGCTTGGCGTGAAGTTTTGCAGGAAATAAAATTTAAAAATGTTTGACTAAAGGGAAGAGCCCTAGACGCCCATAAAGTCTCATATTAGTCCATAAGATTTAACATGGAAATAGAAATTTTAAATAAAGCAGCTGATTGGAGCAAACAAAGTTTTTCAGCAAAGCCATATGTTGTTAATGGAATTGAGACCATTGTATGTAGAGCTGGAGGCATTTCAGTTGATGGAAGATGTAATTAAATAAAATACTACCCTAATACATACTTAAGGTCAGAATTCAGTTTTTAAAACATTTATTTTGAATCACATGTGTGAAGATCTTAATATTCACATATGTTTATATTCCAAAGAAAAATACTAAAAGAAAAAATAAATTCTTATGTATAAATTTTATAAATTAATATAAATAAAAGAAAAAGAAGCAGACTTAACATTCATTATGAGTAGATTTATTGAACCATTATAGTCCGGTTTGAGATTAACACGGGTCATACGCTACTTAGGGCCGCTTTCCCCGATTAACGTTGAAAATAAACGTGAATTTAATTTAAACAATATGAATATTCTAATATTTAAATTATATACCATATGATCAGGAAAATAAAAATTTTACTAAACTTAAGTTTCTGAAGATCAAATAAAACTAGATTTGGGGAAAGCAGCTCTTAGTCACATACACTGCATTTCAGAAAGTTTAACAAAAATAACGTAAAACCCATGAAACCAACTAGCCTAACTTAATTTTTTTTCAAAACAATTTAATTCTTCTTTACCTATCAGGTTTAATTCTAACAACCCATTAGTGTTGTCTAAACAAATTTGCAATCAGTTTTTCAAATAACTATTTGTTTTGGTTCATTTTCTTTCATATGGTGCATGGTATAATTCAACTAATAATTAATTTATGTATGACAATATCATCTTGATGAACTTGGTTGAGAATATGCTTCGATTGGACTTTATGGTGAATGAAAATGTGAAGCGTTTCTGAGCATTACCTAAAAGAAAATTACATGAAAATGTAAATTACTTTATTTTAGTTCAACTATAAAATGCTATGAATGATGTAAACATGTAAATAATATAATTTTAACAATTCTGATTGTGTTTAGTGATGTTTTATAACAAAAATCACCCAGTTTCCAGTAATTCCAGCAATCGCTGTGACTGGGTATAGCTCAGAGTCAGTCCATTGCAAAAGTTGGAATTTACCTTCCCTCCCCAGTACTTTATCATGGACTACTGTACATGTGCCGGCAGGTCAAGCCAACTCCTTTGAGGGGCTCATGATATTCGTAGAAAACACTAAAAAAACATGAACATCTCCTTAAAGATGATTGAGTATTCACAAGAAATTTAGTTTAAAAAAGTTTTGTAAAAATTTCAGTATCACAGGAAGTTCAACCATATAATTAATAAAATAGTTCTAGAATACTGTACGATTATTATTTTTATTTTGAAATCATTACATAACAATTGCTCGATTTCGAGCAACGGGTTCACTAGTAGCAACTGTTGAAAGGTGTTGGTTGGGCTACGAAATAATAATAGAGACATTACTCCTCATTGTCCTCGTTTTTCGCAATATGGGGTGATTTTACAAAAGGATTTTTATTTCAAATTGTATAGTAATAATATTAGAAGCTGCTGTTTCCTAGCGAGAATCTTACGGACGATCGAAGGTAAGGCAAATAAACATGAACTAATAATAAAACGACGTCTGCAAAATCTAGGTATACATTTTCTTAAAAATTAATTGTATAGCCCCAAGCAAGACAAAAATAAAACTAATGGTTAAATAAATTTAAAAATAAACTAATAAATTAAGTTTCTGGAATCCCCATTTTAAGGCTAATCCCTTATTCCTTGACAACATTAGGGCCTATTATATAAACATAAAATACATAATCATAGTAATAAAAAACTGTTTTACAGATTTCGTCTATATTATATTATTGTAGATTAAGTGAAATCGCAGTTTCTCATTCGCAAGACATTTTAACTGCCGTTGCAGTCGTTCAATCTTGGCTCCATTGTCACACACGATTAACTTACGAGGTACGTAATTAAAGTCTCATACACTTTTATAAATTGATAAATACAGTCCATGACAATAATTCTGAAACTATGATTCAGTCTCATTTGCATTACAATCTGGTAGAAGGATGGTCTACTTTACCAAAATATCAATGATTCATATTTCATTGGTTTTGAATAGTTGTCTTGTTAATTGGAGCTTTGAGGATGCTGACTTTTAGAACTGCTTTCCTGCTTTTATCGTTGAAGTATTGCTGTCACACTTCCTTGCTGATTGCTGAATCCTTCAGATCGCAAAACATAATTTAGTTTTATTGAGCTACTAAATTATTAAAGGAAGCCTTTTTAGTTAAGATTTATAAGGAAATATTTTACCACAAATTACTAGGGGAAGAATTCCAATGATGCCAATAACCATAATTTAAAAAAGACACCTTAAAAGACTTTAAAATTCAAACGGGAATGATTAGTCTTGAAGCCTATGAGATAGCCTTAAAATCACCTGTTTGGTTAAACAAAAGTATATACCAGCAGAATCCAGTGTGCAAAACGAGGGCCTTTGTTGTTCAAGTAAAAGAATCACGTAAAAGACACAACTCGCCGGGGAGTCACGTGACAAGGTGGAACATCACAGGATTGGCTGTGCTTCTTATGCCGTGAAAAAGAGGTAAAAAATAAATAGCTACATAAACAAAATGTTTTGACTGAATGTCGATATGGTTGATACCAAAAATTAGTAAGTACTGTAGTTGGTACTTACTCCTCTATTGCATTATTTTTATAAATATAAAATTAAAGTCGGTTTCGCAAATTCAGTTAAAATTAGGGTTAAATTAAATCGGACTATTTTCACTACAAAATGTATGGCGGAGTCTTCTGATTATATTCAATGTGTTCTTAATTTAAAATCTGGTTTAGTTTAAACCTAGTTTAAACTGAGTTGGAGAAAGCGATCCTTGAAAAACAGAATATTTTATTGACAGGTTCAATTATGTTTGTAAAGTTTTGTCGTCATACTGACACAGAAACATATATTTTCAGTTCCTTTTTGTTGGCTCGAAAGTTACCCATTGCCGTCATAGGCTGGAAAAACATTTATTCGGCCTAGGCCGGATGCTTTTAATGCTTCTTTATTGGTTACTTTTTAGAGAAATGTATTGGTAGCACTGCATCCGTATCAAATGGTTGTTCTGTTTGTTATAGGTTACGTTTGAAGGTTTGAGAAACTTATGTTTATGCAAGGACTACGTTATGATTGAAAGTAGTATTGTTTTTCTGTGTAGTATGATGACAAATATCGTACGTTACACGGCCGGGAAGATTTGCCGTACTCGCATGAAAATCCCACACTTGCTTTCGCTCGCACAGGAACTATCATGCTCGTTCGGCAAAAAAGTACTTCCCGGCCTAGTAACGTAATATAATATAAAGGTATGCGTGTGTTTTAATTTTCTGACCAAGTTAAGAAAAAAATTAGTTGACCTTTCTCCTTTTCCTAAATCATATTCTTCAATTTTCCACTACCATATAAAAACACACCTGTAAAATGAATATTATTTTAAGCCTAGATCTGTTTAAACACTTCTTACTGTATATGTGTACAGCATTATTCATAAAGCATCTATTCTGAGTTGAAAAGCGGTTGAGCCACTCAATATTCTGTTGAGTGCGCCTGCATCAATCCGAGTAATAAAGATGAGTGGCTCGTGAATATTTCAACGTACTTCCATTACTGTAACTGAAATTTGTTGTATGAAGTAGCTACATCGTGCATAAAAATACCATAGTCACATATTTGTAAATTTTTAAGTTTACCAGCTGGAATTTTCATCCGTCCCTAATATTATATACAGGGTGTTTACGAAAAACCCTTACAGACTTCGGGATATGGTTACTTGCATCAAAACTAAGAAAAAGTTTCCTATAAACATGGGTCCTAAAGTGCTCGGATATCCGTCTGTTGGTCTGTATGTGTTTTTGACATGATTTTACTTAACTTTGGAACTACTAAAGATATCAACCTCAAACTTGGCACGTATATGGTAACTAATAGGACCTATTTTGTTGCGGAGTATCAAGTTTCTAATTTGTACAATTTCAAAATGACAGCCATTTTTATATTTTAAAACTAAATATCTTAAAAACCCTAAACTTTACAGAAATTATACAAGAGACATAAAAGTTGCATACTTTTGTTTCCTACAAAACCATGTAAAGATCATAAAGATCGATCAACAATTAACAGAGTTATTGCAATTTTTGTAACAAAATAATGTGAATATTTGCTATAACTAACTGTCATAAACAAACATGTAATCTGTTGGAAAATTTGCAACAGCTCCGTTAATTGTAGTTCAATATTTATAAATTTATACGGTTTTGTAGGAAATAAAATTACGCAGCTTTTAGGTCTCTTGTATAATTTGCGTAAAATTTACGGTTTTTAAGACATTACGTTTTAAAACATAAAAATGGCTGCATTTTGAATTGGTACAAAGTAGAAACATGATACTCCGCACCAAAATAGGTCCTATTAGTTAGCATATACGTACCAAGTTTGAAGTTGATATCTTTAGTAGTTCCAAAGTTATGCAAAATCACGTTAAAAACCCATACAGACCGACAGACGGATAACCGAGCATTTTAGGACCCATGTTTATAGAAACTTTTTTGTGATTTTTGATGTAAGTAACCATATCCCGAAGTCTGTAAGGGTTTTTCGCAAACACCCTTTATAATAGTCCGTACAATAGGTTTTTTAGGACGGAAAAATATACATATCAGTGATTGTTGAAAAACATATATTAAAACAACAAAGACTTACGGTAATTATTTTAGATTTATATTTTTCAGGTTTTTTTTTGTATTACAATTATCTATTAAACATTCTGCCTTCTTTCATTTATATAAGTAAATATTCTCTTACCTATTGAATTAAATAGTTTTGGTTTAACTTAACATGATTGTGTTAGTGTCAAGAAGCTATGTTACCTTCAAAGAAAATAAGTTTATGTAAGTAAATAAATAAATTATGATATGTTTGTCTTTTTTTACAATACAGTATACAACAATAGTGTTCTTCTCCGTTACAAGGACAGCCTCTTTAATCAGTTATCAGTTACAAAAGGATTTTCATTTCAAATTGTAAACCAAATTAATACGTGTAGTAAAAATATTAGAGGTTGCTGCTTTCTAGCGATAATTTTACATAGAAACATCAATACAATAATACATAAAAACAACAATTTACACAGATTATATGCTAAATCCTAAGAAAATTATAGGTTTTAAACAAAAACTGGTTTCTAATTTTCAATTTATTATGACGATACGTAACAAAAGATTGATTGTTTTTAAAATAGACTTCCCTTTTACAGCTGATGCTGTGCATTTAAATTAAAAATAAATCTTTATAATTAAATCATCAGTCTTCACGTCTGCTTTATGTTGCTGCCTTTTTAGTTAGTTACCCTGACACAAAAAAAAAACATTTTCCCTTCTCTAGCCAATGTTCACTGTGTTGCCTTCTCCCCTCCGAAAACAAATTACTCCCAAATTTACGGTGTTGTTTGAACCTAACAGACGTGTTTGCACGGTGAAATGTGGCGGGAACGCTTGTGGCTCGTTTGTCGATTCCCACGATATATAAAGTTCGCCGGAAAACAAAGAGAGTACAAATAAATACCTTTTAGGCTTCTTTTGGTTCTTGATGGCTGCTGAAAGCAAAATAACCAAGTATTTAAGCAATATGTATTTCAAGCATTTTCTTACCAGGTTTATGAATAAAAATTATCTTTTTCTCAATCTTAACACTTTTAGTGTAAGTAATACAAATCTGCCTTTATCGGGGGAAAAATTATAGATATTTAGTATGTACTTAATATGATTGTTTTATTTTTTAACAGGTCGCAAGCCATGGGGAATATTAGTCCAAAATCTCTTCCGAGCCACCTTTTCCCTAGAAGAAGAAATCAGCGAAAGTTAAAGTGGCACGTCCAGAATATTTGCAGTTACTTTACCAAAACATTATTGATTACTCATAACTTAACTTGTGATAGGATAATGTTAAAACAATATTTACTAAATCAAATCTTTAATTTATAACTTTTTGTAAATTATCAACCAAACATAAGATTAATCAGAATAATAATATAAAACCTAAATAAATTTCTGAGAACACAAAGCATTTTCCACCCACTTGCTAAGTTTGAACGCTTTTTACCCCTTGTAATGCGCGAGTAAAATGAATAGTTGAAGCTATCCGGATGCGGGAACTAATAGCATAACGAAACACAATGGATATTTTACTACGTACTAAATTAATAAAATAATTGTTTATGCTAACGATATTTATTACTGCAAATGGGGGGGAATTTCTTTTGAATATTTCAAGAGTAAATCACATTGTCTCCCTCGTGGAAACTGTCGCCCTCGACATGTTCGGGCGCCAAAATTTCCACTCGTGAGACAATGTTGTACTTTACTCACTCAACACACAAATAACTATTACTTGTTATAATAAATTATTCATTTATGTAATGAAAGTCACCCTTTTTTACTTCATATTCATTTCCAACATTTTATCTAACTAAACTACCGAATGTTTAAACTGAAATAGAGTTAGCAACGTGTGCACGTACTCCAGTGGAAGGAGCATCAGAATATCATCAGCTTGACATCGGCGATATAACAAGTCTTGTCACGACCGCCTCCTGATATCTTGCTCTGGCCCAGCACACCCTCCCCCCAACACTTACTATCCTTGATGGTACAGACACCATGGCAAGAAATATTTCACAAAGGCCAAAGCCTGATTTACTATCAACTTTATATGAATGACGTTGGACCCAGTGAGAAGTGTAAAAAACTATTTCCCATTAATTTAAACTGAAGAAGTCAAAGTAATTATGGTAGCACATTTTTGTTAAACATTTTTTTTCAGCAAATACTTTAAACTTTATAAATGCAAGGTTAATTCACGGCAGTCTTAGTACGTATTTCACTGATATTTGGCATAGCTAGGTAAACAAAAATTATACAACTATTTTCCGAATAAAAACATTTTAAGAAGTTATGCTTTATATCAGTGTTTCCCAACCTTTTGGTGCTCGCGTACCACCTACCAAATTTTCAATATTTTGGCGTACCATCACAAGGACCCACCCCCCTCCCCCCACCACTGAGGTAAACCCTCCAAAAGTGCTTATAGTTGCTCTTTGGTTATTTTGTTTTTGACACTAAAATTTACGTTTTTTTAACTGGTCAATGTAAATTTTTAGATCGTATTTTGATTATAAGTATTTGACAAATAATATGTTCGTCACAGATCTGCTCAATAATTTTATAGCCAATTTGGCAAAAAACCCCTATGAATTTGAATATGAATTTCGTAATGTGAGAAAAATGTCTAGGTACACGAGCAAAATATTCTCTGCCTGTTATTTGGAACTTTATATACAAAGTTCTCATATTTTATATTGAAAAATTAACATAAATAAACAATTAAGTGTCAATCAAAGTATACCGTATTTTCACCAATAATCTAATATTTAAGCAAATTACAAAAAAAATATACAACAGGTCGACATAATTAGACTGTGTTTTCAATAATCATTCATTCTTAATAAGACAGGTACAATATAGAATATATTACAAAATCATACAACTAAAAACTGCAGTAATGCCACCAAATGATCGCTGTAAAACTGGTAGAATTTCTTCAATGGAAATGCCAAAACAGAACATTGTTTAATGCCAAAATGTTTTTAAAAAAAATTTGCTTTTAAAATGAAAGAATAACAATAGTTCCTAAAATATGGTACGAAATTGGCATATTGTGACCGAAATATAAACTGAAAAAGTTAAAAAAATTGAGGCATTAAGTGCTACTTTACTGTTCGACGGGACAGTGTTCGTTCGTATATCTATAAAAATAGTATTTTACTTTTTACTACTTCTTCAATCTCTTGCATACCACCTGAAAGGCCTCCGCGTACCACCAGTGGTACGCGTACCACCGGTTGAGAAATACTGCTTTATATCATTATATAAAATAACACTTAAATTATAGTACTCCTAATAATTGATGGTATTAGGATTAATGGCATAATTTCGACATCGTAAGGTAAAAAAACCATGTATTTCACTATACTCATACGTACATGAACAAATAGTACATTAAATTGACAAATTTGTTTGAAATAAGCCAACGAGGAATAAACTATGAGTCAGTTTTCTCAGATTAAATTACAAACCTTTTCACCTAAAAATGATAAATCAAAATAATTATTGCACCTCAACTTGCGCTAAACGCAAAATGAGAAATTCCTAATACCGTGGCACGGGGAAATTAATATTAATCTAAAAACAGTATTAAACAACGGAGCAGATTTCCTCAGGGAGTGAAACAATATACAGTTTCGCTAATGTAAATGACAAAGTTATAATATTTCCCTTCCGGGAGATATTCTGGTTTGTCGCAACACTGTCCAAATCCATAACTGAGATTTACCTGTTTTGTTTGTTGGTATTTGAGTAACATACAATTAATTCATAACCTTTAGTTTTAGATTCATTAGAGGAGAAAATAACTTCCATTTCGGTTTGATTAAATACAAAAAATTAAAGGATCATGCATAAGACAAGACATTAGAATTTATAGAAATATTTTTTTTATGTAGGCTGGAAGAGGGAAATTAATAGCATTTTCCAAGAAAAGAAGGAGGCCCTGTACAAAGCTCTACTCCAGTGAATGAAGTTGTAGATGGGATGACAATACGATATAAATCTATAATATGTCGATATAGCGATATGTTAGGGTAATATTACGTAATGTAGACTAGTAAACATGACGTCAAAACCTATAAAACAATGTAATATGTAAAGAGGTTTGACGATTATTTTAGCAAACATTTTACGATAACATTTTATCACTTTGCTTAGAGTATCAGTCCGGTTTCGTAAAAGGACTCTTTTGAAACTATTCTATAATTATTTTATTTGATAAATGCGTAACATAAGATTTGCTAAATAGTAAAATAATTACCTGCGTAATATTAGCATATTCGTTATTGAAGCTAGCTGCAATATCAATTTGTGTAAATGTGAGGCTCTTAATACTGTTCAAATAAATTACATATTGCCATCAATATAATTGAAAGTCTATTACTAGACAATATCCAAAATGTATTTTCGTTTATAGTCAATGATATTTATGTCGTGGTCACAGAAAATACAACAATATGGTTACTGTGCACGCCCCAGGTCCTGGTTTCACGGAACACATATAAACCCTGTATTTTCTTTGAAGGCAGCATAATTTTCTAGTTGATATAATAATTTCCCTTACTTTTTAAAATTTTAATAGGATATATTTTTTACGTCTTCAGGTTACTCAAATTGGTAATATATGGAAGAGAATATAAGATTAGTTATTGTGAAACTTTAAGCCTCAAGAACACTAGTCTCATTGGACAATGTCACTCAACCAACCAATCTTGTTCTTTGTTGGTGACAAGGAAAGTCAAAGCCGCTTTCTCTGGTAAATCTCCTGTACCCAATAAACTTCATCCCTTTTAGTTAAATAAACTATTTAATAGATAAATACTATATAATAATAATAACTTTATTTGCCTCAAAAAATTTGGATTTGCATGGGCTATTGCAATATTTCTTAATTTCACCTACACTAAACTATTCCATCTAACTTTTTATAATACATGTTGTTTAGTTTAGATTTTCTTTTGAAAATTCGTTGTCCATATATTCTTTTACACTGTAGTAAGCTTTTTCTATTTCAAGTTTTTTTCACAGATTTTTTTACAAAAATTTCATTATAATTTCTTCTTTCTTGATGTTCGGTGGTAACTTATTGAATAATTTGAAATAAGAGCAAGGAAGATGATGTTCTTTATATTTCTTCCATGTTATCCTTTCATGGGAAATACAAAAAAGTTCTGTCTCGCTTATTTAGCAGCATATAAACTTGATTTGTGGCTTGATCTATTTGAGATATACTGTACAATAGCCTGCATTTCCCGATTTTCACCTTTACCTGTAAGCAAACCTGCATACTCACCTGCATAATTATAATATGGGAGATGAGTTTTCACGAGATTTTTACGAAAAACCAAAAGAAATAAGAGCCTTTTTCCGCAATTTTTTGTTAGAGTTTGCCACATATTTACGGGGATTTTTCGTATTTTCATCCTTAGGTACTTCTAAATAAATGTGCAAGGCTACAAAATTATCGGACTTTTTCAAGCTAAACTTTGTTTTAACCAGCGATCACATAGTGCAAAAATTCACAAACATTTGTACTGCGTGGTCGCTGGTGTTAACTTGACTAAATAGTTTGTCCTTAATTCCATTCAACTTAAACGTCAGTACTGAAATTCTGCCGTATTTAAAGAGTTAAAAATTAGGAAAGTATGATAATTTGTGGCACTAGAATGATTTTAACTGTCACACACCAAATGAGGGAATAGCTGAATTTGCAGTAGCGGCGCGGCGTCCTGAAAAGGTGTGGAGATTTCGCCGGCCCCGGTTGACATGTCCGGGATTGCCTATGATGCACTCGACTGTTCGAAATCATTTTTGAGAAACTTTGGATGCCAAGAAGCGACTGGGGCCACTCTTGATGTCGCGCTTGTGGTTGATAGCAAGCGTCGCTTCCACTTCTCTGTTCGAAGGTTTATTTTGAAATTGCAAACACACTTTTAACTTCTAAAATAGGAAATAAATAATGTTATAAAATAAATATTGAACATGAGAGGTAACCATTGCAGAATCACTCCTTGGGTAAAGATAAATATTTTTTCGTTATACCACTATGAAAACGGCAGTTTTTATCACATGTGTTGCAGGGCTAAAGAAGCTATTTTTCTCCCCGAGGAGAAAAAGAATCAGCTGAAGCCGATGACGTCGGCTTTTCGTTTTTACTGTGGTATGAACAAGGTCTTAAGAGAAGGAGAGAATAATAATATAAGTTTAAATAACTTCCAAAAGGCATGTGGAGCCAAAGCTTGTGACGTCAATGCCAGATGTCGATCATTATTGTGTAAAAAATAGCACAATCGAGGTATTAGTTTTCATTTCTTTATCATTCTTTTCTGAGACAGGTAACTCATGGAGGACGTTACCCTGAATATGAGTGAAGGATGAGTGTGATGATCGTGATGATAGTGGCGCGATCTTGTAGCCTTGTTACTGACTAAGGTTGGCACGTTCCTTAGACAGGACTGTTAATTAATAGCCCAACAGCCAATGGCAGCTGGCTCCAGATACAACCCTTCAAAAAGCTACTAACTTTTCTCGGGATTGATCCGGTCACCTACAAGTTTGTAGGCGGGCACTATAACCACTACACCAACCAGCCATTTATGTTCCCTCTGATTGTTAAAGATGAAAATCGATATTGCAAATTTCGCTCAATTCACCAATCGATAGTTTGATATGGAACATCAATTATTGGTTACTGTCAATCTATCCTAATGAAAAAACTCAAATGAAACAATCAGATGATTGTTTTAAATAGCAATAACAAGATGGCAGCCTCGTTTGGAGGATTCTGTTAAAGGTAAACAAGCTGTAACATTTTGGTTTTTCAAGTAGTTAGCGGAACATTAAGAGCGTACAACGAAGTGTATAGTTCACCACATAGGACTTAAGTTGCTTTTCGTTACTTTAGTCCCTAGAATGAAATATACTAGGGAATATGTTATTGTAATAACATAGGGGACATGAGTCTTCCTTACCTAGTTATTTTCGTCTGTTGGTCAGTATGTGTTAGGGGCGGTTTCAAAGGAGAGTGTGAAAAAAGAGAGCTAGAAACTACAGAGAAATTTACGATTTAATTATACATAAAAATATTTAGCCATTTTACAGGAAATTGTCAGAGAAATACTAAAACTAAGGAAAGAAACAGAGTTACTTGGTAATTAGAGAGCGTTGCTTAGTTTATTATCACTTTGTCCACCGAAGGGTAGAACCAAAGGCGTGAAGTCTTCTCACGAGGTGAAGAGAGGTCCTACGTAGCCGTAGAATACACAAATAGAGCGGGATTTTCACAGTTGCGGTCCTTCTTAAATAGCTTTAAGAATTCTTCACAAAACACTTGATTTTGAGAGGCACTTTACACTTAGTTCATTTTAGTATCTCTGACTGGGGAATATTTACTTAATTTGTTGGAAAAAAAATAATAATACTTTTAAAATGAAGCTACATAATTACTAAATACATACAATTCAAAATAATATAAGAAATCAAACTATTTGATGAAAAATGAGGGGCAGAATAAGAGCTGCATGTTAATACAGTGAAGACAGGAGCAAGAATGGACAGTGGTGTCTGGAAAAACCAGCTATATAAAAGAGAAAGTTGTGTGGGGGGAAGACTCTGCACCCACCCTATGACTTACATTACTTTTCTATACTAAACTGTATGTATGTTCAAAGCATAACTTATTTGTCAACTTTGTTTATTGTTGAGAAATTATGCTTAATTCGACTGCTAAGCCAAAGTAGTAGTGGCGATGGATTGGCTAACTATATTGATGACTGGCTCAGCACAACAGACTGCCGATTGAATGGGTTTCTGATTTGTATTATAGTTGGTCAGCCAGCAGATGAGATAGATACAGAAGACAGAGAGGTTTACGGTCCTATGGCAAACTTACAGATTCGACATATATAAAATATTCAATCAACTTTGGGACATTATTCCCAATAGACAAAACTATTATAAGGTTTCTAAAATGTTTGAGTTCCAGTTGACCATCTAAATGGATGCATGATGAGAGTCTACTTTAAAAGGGCTCTACACCAAATTAGTTGAGATGATAAAATGAGGAATAATTCTACTAATGACTTCAGAAGTACAAGTACTACTTTTCTAAAAACATTTGATTTTTTTCAGATTTAATTTTTCATACCCATATTGCATTTACACTTCAATCACCATATAAATCACCTAAACTAAATTGGTAACCAATACAACCTTTTAACTCCAGATACACTTAGTCAGTAAAAATTACATGTCTCATGCCCTTTGATCAAAGTCAAAGTCAGTTGAGTTTCCTGCCGTGACGACATTGCTGAAGGTTTATGAACAGTAAATCTAACACTTATACCTACAGTAAATGCACACGTAACTCATAACGAATAAACATAGAAAGAATACATACGTCGGACGGGCACAATGTCGCACACGGGCACTCGCGGTACCGTCGAGGCGACACTGGCGGTGGCAGAAGCGATGTCTTGGAGTAGTTCTCCCGGGGTTTGTCCTGTCGATTGTAGACTCAGCCGTTGGACTTGGGTTTTAACAGTTTGTTCAAATATTAAATGAGTGCTGCAATGAAGGTTCTCATTGAGAATAAGCTTGCTGTTTTCTTTGTGAGGTTTAAGGATATGAAACTCTTCTAACGTGTTAAGGACGAAACCTTCATTACATAATTTTACCACCTAGATGCTGTTTTCAATTATTATGTGGCTGTAATTTTTCATTAATGGTGTGTTGTGCGTAGCTGGATGTCCGAGGATTTATTCAATCATTCGGTTTATGATCCTTGACTCTTCTGGAAATTAAACCCGGTTTAGCTGATAGTTATTGTGTGTTGAGTGAGTAAAGTTCAATATTGCCTCACGAGGGAGACAATGTACTTTGCTCTAGAAATACACACATAATTTCTTCCCTAACCTGCAATAATAAATATCGTGACCAAATAAGGATAAAAAATATCCAATATATGTTTCGTTCTGCTATTAGCACCTGCATCTGGGTAGCTGCAACCATGAATGCTCCAGCAATCAGCTGATTCTTGCAAAGTTCTTACACGGTTAGTTCTTAGACGTTCTCACAGCTGATTGTTGTTAATTTTATTTTTATTTGGTTATCCCTGCCAGTAAATCAGCTATTAGCACCTAATTTTTTGAACTGCTACATATTTGCATGTACGCATGGACGTTTGAAGGCTCTTTAATATTGAATAATTGATTTCAATGTTATTCTTATGGGTTTCTTTGTCTCCCGCTGGGATAAAAAGTAACCACTTTACACCATCCGGGAGACAAATTATTATTTTACTCATCCACTAAAAGTAGTAAAAAGTCTGAACATAGCAGGTGGAGGAAAAACATTTGTCGCAGTTGTTAGATTTTAATTCATCAACCCCAGTTGAAAATTGTATTGTGTATTTATTGTGGCTTGGGTTTATGAAAGCTGTCAATTTCATATCATGCTCTGGGTGCTCGGATGATGTTAAATGGTTTACGTTCATTTTTATATATACGGTTGCATACCTGTTGGCTTGGAATAAGACTAAAACTGAAGCCGAATGCAAAATGTCATATTGATTTTTTTCAGTGAAATAAAAATTGCTTTCAAATGTTTCAGTTCACTCTTTTGTATCTAAAAAACTATTGGAAAGTCTATTAAATCGGTCACTACCGTGCAAATATCATATCATTATGCCTTCGAAATAAATATTGCAAGATTGAACGATAAATTTAGTAGCGACCCAAAAATTACTACTACTTCCAGAGTCTTGATTCATTACCATTTTATTCAAATAATTTATAGAAAACAGCGCTTTAGGTCCCCGAAACTACAAAAACAAGCGCGTTTGTGTGCAAAAACGTTTATTAAACGACTATGATCAATGAAACAAATATTTATCAGTGGCAGATACTAATTCTTTTAAATTTCAACACCCTATGAAACTCTCCTAAAACACTTTAGTGTACATAGAGCTAAGATATATTCCCTTATACCATTCAAACTCCTATAAATTGTAGCTATATATTAACGCTATTTTCGGTTTAAAACACCACCACTGAAACTGATATACATATAAGTATGTATGTATAAGTCGAACTTAAGGACAAAGAAAACGACTTCGGTTTTAAAAATGTATGTATCAAATTTATGACATGTTAGGTTTGCCCAATGTTACGTCATCAGGTACGGCATTATTACTTACAAATGTCTAGAAAAAGATAGAAAATTATATACAAGATTGCAATTCAAAGAATCTACTTTAACACCTTTCTTTACGGAAAGAAATCGCAGGATATCTGCAAAACATTTTGATAAGGCCTAAAAAATTCCCCAAACCTTTTACAAGATATTAGTTAATGAGTAAGAAATTCAAACTCATAAATTAAATGCAAGGAGGAAAACACACTAATCACACATTACTAAAGCCATTTCAATAGAATTTTAACAATAAAACTGCAGCAGTTATGAAAAGAACGTTAATTTTAGAACTGTCACTTAAAAAGTAGATCTTAACAATGGTTTATTTGAATCGTGATGGATATAAATTTTGTGATGATTGGATGAAAATATTAAAGGTTACGAAAAAGTAATGACTGCTTATTAAACAAAAAATACCTATTGTATTATAATATACAGGAGATGTTTTCAAAAACGAGACACAACATTAACTAATTGTAAGTAAACAGTGTCCGACTAATAAAATCGAAGTCGGCCATGTTATGGCTGCTCACTCGAAAGTAGAGATTATCAAAACTGCAAATGATTTAGCCTTTAAAATCATCGGCCTTAAGTACTATGCATGTAGGTTGAAGACAATACCAGCACCGTTTTAGTGAAAAAGCATTATTTTAAATTATTTAAATTTTGTTTACAGCAAAGCTCGAATTTTAGTTTGACTTTTGTGTAGACAAAAACAACTTGACCACAAAGATAGGCCTTTCAATTTTAATATTATGTTTTGAGCTACGCCTCCATCAAGTATTCTTGAATTTTTTTCCAACGCTATTCCAAAAATTGTTTAAAGCTATGTAGCCAGGAAAACATTTTGCCTCCAGGCTTTGTGAATTATAAGTTTGGATTTAAAAGGGGAAACGCGGAGTCTCCCAAACTCGTGAATAGAATGTTGAGTGAGCCTCGATGCTACATACAATATCGTATGTACACGATGCAGTGCGTTTAATTTGTTTGGGAAGAGATACACAGAATTTTAATATGTTTCAGCTAATATTAATCAATGATCAATATTTATGAAATAAATAAGAAAATACATAAACGTAAACTTTTCTGTACATCAGTTTTATAACTAAAAGCGTCTTCAGCGTGGTTAAACAAAAGCAATTGCGTAGTCTGAAAGTTATCTACCTATTTTACTAACAAAAAAGTCAATTCATTTTTAAGAAATTTAATCTTAACTGAGCGCATAAAGGTAGTTTACATTCTGAAATCTAATGGGAAAAATAGCTGTTTTCTGAGAACCGAGCGTTACGGTACCGCACTTGCCAACTGATTACAAGCAGCCACTTTCCGCGCTCCATCTGATTATGCTTCCGTTTTATTTGACTGAGACTGAATTATTTACAGCCTCGAAAATGATGCATTCAGCTGCAATCAACTTGAGTGATGAATAGTTAGAAGTACCTCTGACAGATATTGGTAGAGCTGCATTTGTAAAAAAGTTAAAATAGTATAAAACGTCTTTATCGCTTAAAACCTATAAATAACTAGATCCTACAATCGCACGTAAAGTGTCAGTTTATGCACTGAAAACTAATCGTAAACAGCTGTTTACTGAGAAGCGAACGTTCAAGAATTTTATGTTCCCGGCTGATAACGCTCACCAGCTGATTACATAATTACTCTATGCACTCCAGTTAATTAACTTCCATTTTCAATTTGATTAGACTGAGCTTGAATTGTTCATAACTTGAAAATCATAAATGTCACATTCAGCTACAATGGACGCGAGTAATTGTGATTGTAATATTTGTATGCGAATTGAAAACTGAAGTTGTAGAACTAGTTTTTTTTTGTAATACGCATATAAAGCGACTTACTTTCTTTGGCTGAAATTATGAAGGAAGGCTCACTCTACAAGAATAACATATAAGTGACTATTTCAAAACTAAATTTTGTTAAATTTTCAGTAGAAATCCTTTCATCAATAAATAATTTTAATCATTTGCTGCTCACTTTTCTACCGATGATCAAACGTTTGTACAATGTTTAAATTAATAATCCTCTACTTAATATAAAATATTTATTTATGTATTAAACGCATGAAGTGAGTCTTTCTCGCCCGAGAGAAACTTAGCGTCTTAATTTGGTGAAAGCAAGAAAGGCGCTTGACAAGCGAAATCCATACAGATATTTTCCTGTTTTACGGTTAGATTTCAGTGCGTTACCTGACTATTTACAAGCAGATGGAGGGAAAATGTACCATCGGCACTTTACAATTCAGACACAAACCTTTTTAGTTACATTGAACCGTATTTTCTGAATAATGAGTCCAATCTGCTGAAATAAATATGAAATGTAATTTAAATAACTGCAAAATAATTTTTGAATTATCAAACTAAAATATGCCTTAACAGAAATATTGCTTGAGAATAGTAGGTTTAAGGATCAATAAATCCTCAGTTCTGCCTCAGTTTGTTAAGCCTGCAACGCAAAACTGCCGTATATCACCTTGGCGCCGTTTGAATTTTACGGTCTTCAGTATTACCTTGCATCTTTCTACAAACTGTCTGTTTATGAAATGGTTTTCTATCAGGATAAAATAATTTGTTGATTTTACCTATGTTATTTGTTAATATAAATGTCACCATCACATTATTATAGTATACAATTATGGCTCCATTTGGACAAAGAGGATAGCTACGTTCAGTTCTGCTGGTCTTATATTTTTTTACGTTTTAACATCATTGTCACCTTAACAATCATCATAATCATCATCGTCGTCGTTTTCTTCGTCGTCGACCTCACCGTCGTCATTATGATCATTTGAGCTAATATCAACCACTGGTTAGGGCGTGTTAGTGACTGGTTGGTGGTTGTCAGCCACTAGTTAGAGGTTGTTAGCCACTGGCAAGGGTTGTCAGCCACTATTTAGGGGTTGTCAGCCACTGTTTAGGGGTTTTCAGCCACTGGTTAGGGGTTGTCAGCCACTGGTTTGGGTTGTCGGACACTGGTTAGCGGTTGTCAGCCACTGGTTAGTGGTTGTCAGTTACTGGTAAGGGGTTGTCAGCCACTTGTTAGAGGTTGTCAGCCACTGGTTATGGGTATCATTCACTGGTTATGAGTTTTATCCACTGGTAAGTGGTTGTCATCCACTGGTTAGGGTGTGTCAGCCACTGGTTAGGGTGTGTCAACCACTAGTTATGGGTCTGTTAATAATTAATTTATTGATTTTTTTCTTTCTTTTCTATCTACTTCTGTACGGTACGTACAAGTTTACTTCATGACTATCTAAATTTAAATTCTTTTGTTTAGATCGACTACGGAATACCCGCGTCGTTTTGCGTACAGGGTATACTTCGCAGATTTCACTGAAAGGCGAACTTTCTGCGACATATGAAGGACCAAAAAACCACCGGTGCCCGCAGTGTCCTGCCACGTTCAAGCCGCGGGACAACCTTCTGCGGCATCAGCGCGCGGCAGGCGCCCCGACCCCTTCAGCAGACCCTGCCCCTAGCCCGGTATCTGCCGCAACCGACCGGACTGGAGAGATAAGGAAAGTGGTAGGTCGAAGAAACCCATTAATAAGAATCGTTAATTAAAAAGAAGACAGAGAACACACTCTAACCAACTGTTTGTTAACCATGTTTAATGAGAAGAGTTATCGAGTCACTATGCAATGAAAATTTCAGTTCACTATGGCTGTAATATTTCTCACAAAAAATAATTATCAATATATAGATCTATAAGTATTGAAACGGGAATAGTCTCTTACATGTCTATGCTCATCTATACACGTTTAAGAATGACTTCACTACTACTACTAATGTATTAGTAATATTATATTTAAAATATTATCACAAGATAAATATAAATAACCACAATATAGACAATAACAACAATATAGAGCAAAGGTAGAGCATGCTCTGTGTATGGGCCATAGGTAGAGCATTTGAATACAGTCCCCAAACCACAGTTACTAGATTTTAAGTTGTACATTACATAATTATTTACAACTTATGAGGTACCTATTTTTATAAAGAACTTCTGTTATAGCTTGTAAAAAGAAGAATTATTTTACTCTCCGTATAGAAAAAGAACGTTGGAAAGATTTTGTAATTGGTTTCTTTAAAAATGAAGCCGACTGACTGCAGCACTTGTGGTTCTTTAATTATCTAGAGCTTTTTGTGAGGTTTTCCATACTCGAAGGGGGGGGGGTTGATAATCTAAATTTCTTCATATTTTTATAGTTAAAAATAGCAGCCCGCGTCACTTTGTCACTTAAAAACAATTTATTTGGTAAAATAGGCTTTAGTTTTATGTTGATTATGTATGGAGCTTTGCAGCAAAAAATATTTCAATGAGGAAGGGAGTGTATTCTGTTAATTCTTTTTTATAGACTAATTTTTTGCGTCGTAGAACTGGAATAAAACTACCAGTAATTGAACTTCTCATCGGGGCAAACTTGAAAAAATAACTTTTTACTTTAGTATTGAATCTTCAATATGTCTAACAAATTCCTCACATAATTTGAGAAGTACAAAGTCAGACAGTATTTTGTAACCAAACATTGATGATTCTATGTATTAACCTTTGTCAGTGAATAATGGTCTTGTTAATTAGAAGTGCTTCGGAGGAGGCTTACAGTTGTGCCTGGTTATAGCTGGTTATTTGCTGTTGTAGCTGTGGTACAGACAATGCAGTCTAAGTTCAACTGTGGCTAGTACTGATAATTTGAATCATAAATGGTGCTGATGTTTTTCATAACTTTGCTGGTGGTATCCTCTTTGTGTGTGAGTTTTCTGTTTGTTGTTAACTGGAAAGAAACCGAAAAAATCATATATTATACTAAACCAGAAATAATCCTAAAACCGGTGTCTCCCAAAATTATATTTTTTATGATATAAATTTGATCTTAAGATAAAAAAATTGAAATAACATATTAACATATTAATAATGCGTTCAAATGTAATTTTCACCAGGTTGGTCATGTAATACACAAGTAGTTTTTAAGTTAAATAAATGACTAATCAAGCTATGTTTAGAAGTTCTGAATTATTTTGCGTGATAGGATACTTAAACTGTAACTAATATCAATAGAATACGTAATTTTTACTGAACAAAAATTTAACTCATAAACTTTAAAATTGCAACCTACTAGTTTTATGCACATTTCACCCTTAAATTTTGTCCTATTGGGTGTGGAAATTATTAGGTGTCGGAAGAAATAATTATTTAGTGTATAACCTTCAAGATAAGTTAAAACTGCCACTTTTCAACTTACCTTATTACTTATTTTTAAAGGGCATTCTAATGTTAATTATCTCCATGTAAATCTTAAATAAATATCATGGTTTTTTGGTTTTTGGTGAGGTAAAGTAAAATATAAATATGTTATAAAACCAACAACATTAATTAATCATAAAAAGTAAGTGAGGGTTGTTGTATTAAGGTAATCTCTAGTAAAACCAGTTCAAACAGGAATAAAAATGTTAACAACCAACTAAAGTAGCTCGAAAAACTTATTTTCAACAATGCTAGGCCTAGTTAATTTTTTTTTGTAAAAAAAGCTAATGAATTCATTTGATCAACAGATCAATGTAAGAAGTATGTAAACCTGAATAGCAATTGTCCAATGACAAATTATCAAGAGAACCACGATGAATAGGTTTTACTGTTCCACACATTTTACATTGAACCATATTGTTTAAATTATCGCCTAGACAATAAGAACAATAAAAAAGGAAATAAACCTATTAGGAGTCAATATATAAGCCTACAACCAAAAAAGTAATATGTTTGGCTGAGATATTTGCTAATAATGGGCACCAAGAGGGTATTTTCATAAATTAACCGAAACTAAAAATGGAGGTTATTTATTTAAATTTGATTTGTCTATGAAATGCAAATAAGTATTCATGAAATTTGATGATTGAAGAGAAGGCGCAAACTAAATAGTAAGTGCGGTTTGAGAACGTGTTTGGCATGGAAACAACCCTAGATGGACTAAACGCTAGGCCAGCGTTTTCAACGCTAAACGCCTATAACAGCGGTTGGAATCATTCCATTTGAATTAAAGAATAAGTATGAGTTATATTTTACAGTATCATTCTTAAATCTAAAAAATGTAAACGCATTTCTGTATAGTTGTTTCTGCACTGGAGTAAGTATTCAAAGTATTATTGCACTGTTGAACTTTTAGCGTGAATTTTCATTGGATGTAGTCAAAATTACATGGTAATGATCTTAGAGAGAGGGCCACTGTATACCTCCCATTCCCCCGTGACCATTTTCGACACATATTTTTTTGTTGCTACTGACTTGCACTTTAAGGTTTTACTTGTTTGCCATTTAACAATTTCAGCATAACCCACATCATTATATAAGAAACATAACCCAAAAAATGTTGAAAATATGAAACGTCCATAAGAAATGTATAGTGATGAATTTTTATTTGAGCATATAGTCCAGGCAATGAATGCTCAAAAAAAGGTATAGAGGGAATTGCATGGATCACAATTTTTGACTCTGTAACTTTGTTTGGACTAGTTAGGAGTAAAACATATCAAAAGTCCCCGCCCTTAGCCCTTGAGCCGGCTGGGCTGGAAGGGCCTAAAGGTACAATTTTTTGGTTTTTCCTAATTATCTTGAAAACTATCAACTTTTAGTATTCCCTATTAAATTAAAAAATTAAAGAAAATTAAATTTCCTGTAAGAAAAATATATAATATGTCTACTTTGGTCCAACCGTTTACAAGATAAGCACTAATTCTATTAATATTTAAAAAAATAGCCCTTCCATAAGAAATACATGTAAATTTGAGGGTAACTTAGATGCCAAATTGTGCAAAGCTCATTTCACCTAAAATAAAATGAACAGCATCCAGGAAATATTGACAAAATTTCCAGTAATTTGACACCTCAATCATAAAAAATGGTCTAAAACTAAGGTGTTGGCGAGTTCACAAAATACGTTATTTTTCAAAGAATTATTCCAATTTGTTATGATTTCTTGAAAAATAACGTTTTTTGTGAGCTCGCCAACGCCTTAATTTCTGACCAATTTTTATGATTGAGGTGTCAAATTACTGGAAATTTTGTCAATATTTCCTGAGTGCTGTTCATTTTCCTTTAGGTGAAAAGAGCTTTACACAATTGGGCATCTAAGTTACCCTCAAATTTACATGTATTTCTTATGGAAGAGCTATTTTTTTTAATATTAATAAAATTAGTGCCTACCTTGTAAACGGTTGGACCAAAGTAGACATATTATATATTTTTCTTACAGGAAATTTAATTTTCTTTAATTTTTTAATTTAATAGGGAATACTAAAAGTTGATAGTTTTCAAGATATTTAGGAAAAACCAAAAGATTTTACCTTTAGGCCCTTCCAGCCCAGCCAGCTCAAAGGCTAAGGGCGGGGACTTTTGATATGTTTTACTCCTAACTAGTCCAAACAAAGTTACAAAGTCAAAAATTGTGATCCATGCAATTCCCTCTATACCCTTTCGTTGCCTGGACTAATATAGTTTTAACGAATGAATATTTTCAAATACGGATTTCAGCATTGGAATCAGCGTAAAAACTAGTTCATAATGATATGTCACAACACCATCATTACATTAAAAAAGTTGATATCCAATACAGCAGATCCAAGATTGCGGCCGAAAATTATTATCCTGTCAAAATTAAGGATTAACCACCCAACAATGACAGGCGTTTGTCCTGAGTCAATATCTAAAAAAATTAAATTAAGACGCACAAAAACATGCAGGGCGCACAATTTCGAATTTTATCGATTAAATTTTAGTTTGGTAAAAAATCACATAGTTCTATTGATATTAGTTATAGTTTAAGTATCCTATCACGCAAAATAATTCAGAACTTATTAAAATTATTTGATTAGTCATTATTTGACTTAAAAACTACTTGTGTATTACATGACCAGCCTGGTGAACATTACATTTCAACCCATTATTAATATCTTAATATGATTTCAGTTTTTTTTTATCTTAAGATAAAATTTATATAATAAAAAATTACAAATAATCACAAATAACCAGGCATAACCAGGTACAACTGTAAGCCTCCTGCGAAGCACTTCTAATTAACAAGACCATTACTCACTGACAAAGGTTAATACTTAGGATCATCCATATTTGGTTACAAAATACTGTCTGTCTTTGGCTAGAGTTTTAGTTGAATTTATAACATAATTTAAAATTAGTCATTTTCTAATTTATGCGTTACATTGGAATCTGTCTTGTAATTCGTGGAAATTTCCTCTAGTAATGTTTTTTTCGGTAGCTTTTGGTGTTTCAGAAAACAAATTATTTCATCGAGCCTTCTTAAAAAGTGAAATTATGTTTCTATTTATTACAAGGCAGAGATTTTCCTTATTGTTAATCATACTCTTAATGATGAGGCATATTGAAAATTCTGATCTAATTTCACTGCGGAAAGACTCCTAAGTGCGTGAATTTGTTTACAACAAGTTCTCTGTGGCTTATGTAACAGGCAGCATGATTGCGTGGTTCAATAAAATGTCACTCGAGTTGTTTTCCAATTTATTTTCTGTAAAAAAAACTAGGATTGTACCTGCTCGTAAAATACTTTTTTATTCATAAGGCAATATTACGTAGTATTCATCACAAACATAATGCCAATTAATTTTGTGAGTATTAAGTAAACAAAAGTGATATCGTGAATTTGTGGCTTTGAATCATGAAAATTGACACAAATAATATTTATAGACTTGATGCGTACTAAGAAAGTTAAAAAGAGAAAAAGATTATCTCGAAAGATAAAAATATGGGTCATTTTTACTTTTGAGGACTATGGATGGAACGCCTATAGAATTATTTCAAGGGATAAGAAATAAAACTAAAAATTATAATATATTAAAATATACAAAACTTTTATAAATATTTTTCAATATTTTCTCAAATACCCATCAGGCTACTACGTGTTACGGGTACGACACCCCGTCATATTCATTCTGGAATCTGGAAACTCGGCATGAATTTGCAGTATAAGGGCTATCCCGCCTGTGCAAACTACTATTTTGTAACCGTTACAAAACTTCGTCCCTTAGAATAGTAGTGTTCGCCACGCAAGGATGAGTACAGATAGTGGTAGGCGGTAGATATCCGATAAAGGCTTGTAGAGAGTAAGGCAGCATATGGCAGCAAGTAGAGAATGTTTCTCTCAGCCATACATGCCCGGCAGATGATTTAAGTTCAATCGTGTAGGGATTGAGTGAGATATGACTTTCCCTCTAGGGCCGACTCCCTAGATCCCCGTAAACTCTGCTGCCTTACCAGTAACGATCCACGTTATACCTTTTACGACCTAAGGCTTCTCCTAATTTATCCCACAAAGGTTGTAGTTCTATCTACGAATAGTAAAGATATATAATTCGAATGGTACTCTTTCCGACATCTAGATTACAAATTATTATTTATTTGATAGCCTTAAAATATTTAAAATCTGTATTTTTATATTTTTTTATTTTAATTATAAAAATATGATGAAATTTAAATTATCAAACCCCCCTCCAAGTAAGGAAAACCTCACAAAGAGCTCTAGATAATTAAAGAACCACAAGTGCTGCAGTCAGTTGGCTTCATTTTTAAAGAAACCAATTACAAAATCTTTCCAACGTTCTTTTTCTATACGGAGAGTAAAATAATTCTTCTTCTTACAAGCTATAACAGAAGTTCTTTATAAAAATAGGTACCTCATAGGTTGTAAATAATTATGTAATATACAACACTGTAACTGTGGTTTTGGGACTGAATGCAAAATGCTCTACCTTTGTCTATATTGATGTTATTGTTTATATTGTGGTTATTTATATTATTTTGTGATAAATATATTTGTGATAATATTTCAAATATAATATTACTAATTAATTATTAGTAGCGGTGAAGTCATTCTTTAACGTGTGTAGATGAGCATATACGTGTGAAAGACTATGCTCGTTTCAATACTTATAGATCTATATAAATTTTGATAATTATTTTTTGTGAAAAATATTACAGCCATAGTGAACTGATATTTTCATTCCATAGTGACCCGATAAATCTTATCATTAAACTGGTTACAAACAGTTGGTTAGAGTGTGTTCTCTGTCTTCTTTGACGATTCCATGTCTTTGGGTTTGATGTGTGAACGTTTCTTCGACCTAACACTTTCCTTATCTCTCCAGTCCGGTCGGTTGCGGCAGATACCGGGCTAGGGACAGGGTCTGCTGAAGGAGTCGGGGCGCCGGCCGCGCGCTGATGCCGCAGAAGGTTGTCCCGTGGCTTGAACGTGGTTCCCGGGCACGCGGTGGTTCTCTAGCACGCCACGATGGTCCTTCATCGGTCGCAGAAAATCTCGCCTTTCACTGAAATCTGCGAAGGAGACTCCGCACGCAAAACGACGCTGGTAATACATAGTCGATCTAAACAAAATAATTTAAATTTAATTAATCATGAAGTAAACTCGTACGTACCGCACAGAAGTAGATAAAAAAATCAATAAATTGATAAATCAAGTCTATAGACGAACTTACTTCCACCTGGTCACGTCGCTCCTGTCCGTGAACTCGTTGTTTAATGTTTTTTAAATATTTTTCGTATCATAATAATGTGTCTGTGTCCGTGTGTGATTGTGTATTTTTTAAAGAAACATGACGACCTTCAATTGAAGTAAATGAAGACACCTTGTATGGCCTGATGATGTTTCACCAGAACCGAAACTAGTCGCAGCGGCAACTTATTTGGATTACTTTGAAGCAAGTATTTAAACCATTATTAATAAATTAATTGTTAACAGAACCATAAACGGTGGTTGACACACCCTAACTAGTGCCTGACACACCTTAACCAGTGAATGACAACCACTTACCAGTGGATAAAACTCATAATCAGTAAATGGCACCCATAACCAATAACTGAAAACCCCTAACAAGTGGCTGACAACCCCTTACCAGTGATTGACAACCCCTAACCACTGGCTGACAACTCCAAACCAGTGGCTGACAACCCCTAATCGTAATTTTTTTCTGAATTCTAAATCGGCCTACACTAGCGCTGAATTCTGTCTTATAGACCATATAGATTGCCACCAATTATAAAATGTTTATCCAGTTTAATGTTGCTTCTAACAAATCAAGTAAAATTAATGTCCCATTGTTGTTTTATATTTATTGTTATTTTATTGTGAATGTATTTTGTCCGTTATTTTATTTTGTGAGATATTTATATAAACATTTTGCCTCATGCCCCCCGTTGATAATCTATCAATGATTAAATGCGATGGTTTAGTTTATATTTTAATAGTTCTTTTTATATAATTGGAACACAAAAGAAATTGTTTAAATAGCCTATACATTTAGCCGATCTGTATAACTTGTTGTTATTATATAAACATGCTTTTACAATATATATATATATATATATATATATATATATATATATATATATATATATATATATATATATATATATATATATATTACCACCTGTATAATATTAAGACTGATAGTTTTATATATATCATTTTTAACATTTCAGAACACAGTACCGTGTTTTAAAATTATTTAATATATATATATATATATATATATATATATATTACCACCTGTATAATATTAAGACTGATAGTTTTATATATATCATTTTTAACATTTCAGAACACAGTACCGTGTTTTAAAATTATTTAATTAGACCAACATGTTTCGGAGCTTTAGCCCATGGTCACGTTCTTTAAATTAAATCTAACCCTATACAACCATATTTATATAGAGTTTTTATAAACACATTGCCATATATGTTTATATAAGGTTGGATTTAATTTAAAGACCGTGACCATGGGCTAAAGCTCCGAAACATGTTGGTCTAATTAAATAATTTTAAAACAGGGTACTGTGTTCTGAAATTTTAAAAATAATAATATTAGTATAGCCCTCATACATTTCACTTTATTGATAATTAATATATATATATATATATATATATATTAAGACCTGTATAATATTAAGACTGATAGTGATGTATAACTCTGAGGAAATACTTCTATTAATAAACCTTAGTTGTTGATTAACGTGTGTGTTTATTTTGTTGCCTTCAAACCTTAACTTAGAATCAGCAATATTTTATTTTAAAGTTCCAGGGTAAACTTTGGTTTTCGTAAACCATACATGTTTCTTTAGGACGGAGCCGCAAGGAGAAGTGAACAGTCCCGGGGTTACCAGCCCGCAGTGTGCTCACCCCTTCCGGCGATGACTCAACAGCCATTTTTTGAAGTTGATACGTTAGCTGGTTAAAAGCAAAAAATAGGATCTTCCGGTTCAAACTTCTTCTTCTGCCACGACAGAAAAACATCGTCTGGCTGGCGAGGAGAAGTAAAAGCGCAAGTTCCATGTCGTCTGCTCACGTTATGCAGCCGTGACAATCCGTGCTCGGGTTATGTTTGTTGTTTACAACGATAGTTCCGCTCATAATGTTACATAATTAGGGAGAAGTGATCTAATTCCGTGACTCAAAAAGTGTTTATGATATTTCTTAGTCGCAGTGAAACATGTCAACATTTTGGGTTTCCAAATTAAAATCGGCGATCGGAGTTGATAGTTTGGACCCGACTATGGTTGGCCTCCCCATGTCAACAGTGAAGGCTTTAAACACCGATTTATTGCTCTGTGAGACACTTAATCACTCAAAGGGGTTTCAGTAAGGGAAGTAGAAGTGTTTGTTAAGATTGCCAACACTCTTAACACAGCAGGGACAGAGGCTAGATTGAATCTAGGCTTGGCTTAGGTAGGCTTAGACATACTAGTCCTATTGCTTGGCCTAATGAGCCAATCCTCACCCCTGAGCAAATTAGGCTCATTACATGTTGCTACGGAAAAACCATAAAATGACGTAAAATGACAAATTGTTACAACTTCAAAACAAATTGATTTAGGTAGAGAAAGAGGTGTAAATTCAAGGAACAATTAATTTCTTATACAAAATAAATCTCAAAATAAAGCCTAACTGTACGCTGAATTACCACTGAGGGCTTTTGGGCCCATTGTGAAGAAGAAATTTGGTGGAAGCCAAAAAACACGGAAGCATGTACTTTTTTTGCGGTAACACACTCCAAAAAAACAGCAGTGTTTTTTGCACAGCAGCTATGGGTTTTTTGCAACATGAGTGTGTTTTTGTGCACTGAGGACACTGCAACCCGCAGAACTTTTAGCGGTTTGGAAGTTATCTTATTTAGTGACATTATTATTGAGTTTTGGGGATAAATATATACTGTATATACAATTTAGAATACGCTAATTTAAATGAATTTAAAAGTTAATCATTTAAATACAAAATGTCCCATACAAATATCTTCCTTATCATTCGAATCATGAATCTACTACTGTCAAAGATTTACCGGACACTTTAGTATATTACTGTATGATGCAAGCTCACATCTAGGACTAGATATAAAATAGAAACATATAAGAAACAATTGATTTATTTCGATTCCCTGGATAATATTTAGGGAAGATTACAAATTAATATGCTTTAGCTCAACAAGGACTCAAGAAGCCATTACCGTTGGCATTGCATCAGTTGGCATTACTTAAAAAAAATACTGATTATTCACAAAATAATTAATACGCTGCGGTATACAGAAAAAACACATATTTTTGTTTTGCCTTTTCGATTTTAGTCGTTTTATTGAGAGGAATAATGGTCCAATTATAATCATTAAGGATTTACGAAGAGTACGAATACAAGAAGAAAATATAAAACTAAACCAATGGACTGGGTGTTTAATTAAAAGCATATAACACAAATTGCTTTATTCTTCTACCTATCAAAAAGTTTTACTATAAAGCTTTAAAACGCCCACCTAGACACTGTAAGGATTGGCGAAAAAGACGTCAAGCTTTATTAGTAGTTGGTCAATAGTCATACAATATTGAATTTTTTTAAATGGTGATATAGAGATGTGTTATACTTTAATTTAATATATGTATGTATAATTTGGGTATCCACATGTATAATCTAGACATATTCTAGAGGTTTTAGCTTTATTGTATTGTAAATGAGTTTTCATTAACCTCAATAATGCTACGATATCAAATGATCCATGGTACACAGGAAAACACTTTAGACAATCCATTAACTGGATCAGCTGTCCGAGAGGATCGCTGAGAGAATACGAGATGAGGGGATAAGACCAAGTTTAAATGGACCAATCAACGGCGACCAATGTGACGCGAGGCTTGTCCAACAGTCTATGCAGTAATATCGACACTGCTATTTTTGACGTATATTACTACAACCTGATAAATTACATTGCAACCTGATAATTAATGTTTTAATGTACATGGAGCCCTAAAGACTTCGTAAAAACTTCACCAAAATGTTATATTAGTCAAATAAAAAAAGTTAAGTATGTTTAAATAGCCTATCTAAAACGTTTATTTCTCTAATTATCTATGTGGTTTTAAAAACATGTTGTACCTACAGTTTTAATCACCTTTTTTAAGTTTCCCTATTTTTTAGCGAATTTCCCCTATGTAATAGGGATGAAGCTGCTACCTTAATACTGATGGTAAGATCTAAGCATGAGACCGTGATAACTTTTCGTTTTGGGGTCCCCACAAGCAAAAAACACCATTCGTTCATTTGCATACATACATATACATTCATGTAAAAATGTGATGACACGCGTAAAAATGGTTTGATATTAATGATATTTGGCATGGATGGGTAAAGTAGTAAAGTAGGTATCATTTAGCTTTTGGTATGACCACAGCATATTTTTCATAGAGATCCAGAAAAAACACAACATAAGGTAAGGATTTCGAGTAGGTCTTTTGAAGGAGGACACTATAAGAGTAATAATATTTTAAAACATCATATAAATTAAAAATCAAATAAAAAATAATATTCTTTTCTTGTAATGTTATTACTTTGAGTATGATCTCAATTCATACAAGGGAAATAAAAAAAGATTAATTAATTATTAACTTACATGACCTTTAATTTCTTGTTTAAATTCTCAGTGCAGTGAGAAATATGTACTTAAAACGTAATGGGCCATTTTCCGGATACTATAATATTAACTCTCTCCTTAAAAAATTTCCCATTAAATTTATTCTCAACAAACTTATTCACTTTGCACAAATAATTTAACTGTACCTACATAATAAGTGTTATGTTTTTTAGGAACATAATGTACAGATGTTTAAAATCCCAGAACAATTTAATTTGTTCTACAAGTATATTTTCATAAGATAAGACGTTAAAGTGAATTATAAATGGAGTATTACTGATTATAATTGCTATGTTTTCAAATAGTTGATAAATTTCCTAAGAAATCAATTTAACAATAGGGGTAATAATATTGTCGTAATAAAATTTTCGAGACCTTTCTAAGGAATAATATTTCTTCCAATGCTGAACCTCTAAGGAATCCTGCTAGAGGTGTTATAAGACCTGGTGACTCCCAACGGGTAATACCGTACGTAATGCACGTATGGACGATGCCATTAAAATAACCCACCTAAATTTAAGCGAAATACAAAAAAGTTTATTATTTTCTGTTTCAAAACAAAACTTCTGAATTTAAATAATGTAAAACAGTTGAAATGTCATCATTGTAAAATATTATAGCACTCCAGGTTGTAAATAACGAGATTAAATACATTATAGTAGATTTAGTTTTCAACAGCGATTCAGTTTTGAGCCATTACATGCTTGTTCCACAGGACTGATACTGATTTTCGAACTCTGACAACACTGAAAACTCTGACAACACAATGTTTTGAAATTATTTAGTAATGTTATTATTGTTAGTCAGATCAATTAACTATTAATGTATTTATTTATTGTTGTGTTTAGAAATTATTTATTAATGTTATTATTGGTATATTTAAACATTACATTTATATGTTCAGTGCTGGTTCACAGTTGTTCTTGAAATGAAGTGGAAGGTCAAAGACTAAAAGAGACTCAACCTCAAAAATCAATGTGTTAATTTATATGTGAACTGCTTCTTTATAATTGGGTTGTACCTGTTTTGAAGCATGTAAATAAAATAAAATAAACACTAAAACAAAATTAATTTGAATACTGATCTACAGGATATTTTCATGATGCTACTGTAAGGCTTTATATATCTACATATAAGTTCAGGCTTAGTAAAACTTCAACACATTCTGCATGTTTTCTTTCCGCTAGGCTAAAAATATAATGTTATGTGCGATGTGGAATTAGAGGCCAAATCTGGTTATGCTCTACTTCTATAACATTCAGGGTGATTATGTCCCCTCCCCTTTTTGCAATTTTTTTATAAAATAAATATCAATCACAGGTCACCGCCAAAAAGTTGCATGTTGGAGCTTCATTTGACAGGGTTATTATTCATCAACTTTCTTAGATAACGGATCCCCTTGGATAACCAAATTATTATTATTTTATTTTGGAACGACTATTACAGCAACTAGCTACCGTTATAAATCATACTTTTTTTACACCACCCAACCTAGGTTTTAAGTACCAGATAACCAGTTATAAATGAATTGATTTCTTTATCACCTTTTCTCGGTAGTTAGTTTATATTTTGATTAGGATTTTTGCGGACATTTGCCATCACTGATTAGTAAAAAACAAGTTTCACGACGTTTCGGGATCTGAAATCTGATCCCGTCTTCAGGTGGAAGAAAACCTAGAACATAACAAGATTAGTAACACATAGCCAGGAAAACCTGGAGAAAAACACAGCTAAAACAGAGAACTGTAAAAGCAGTCACGAAAACAATAAGCTGAAAAGAAAAACAATACACAAAATAACACAGGAATTACAAGTATCAAGAATCACCAGGCAGGAGAGAGCACGTCCACACCCAATCAGAGCTGAGCTGAGACTGGTGGGAGGAAAGCAAATGGCGGCGGCAACGGAAATGGCGGCGCCCACAGCCAACCAAATCACGCCGCGCTACCGGTGGCGAAAACCTGAAACAGAGACATGTGATATGCAAATTCCGTGTGTCTGTTTGTGTTTTGTTAGTTAATTTTTAACCTGATTTTGCCCCTTGGCCTTGCTACGGGTTAACATGTTATGAGAATTTTGAACAGAATTGTTAGAAATTACCCTATTTTCTGACACTTTATTTTCCCTGTCTTTCAATTCTTTGTTTAATATTGGTAGCCATACTGGCCTTATTTGAAGTGAAGATTGACTGATTGGTTGGTCTGCTAGTTTTATGTATGAAGCTTCAATTAGTTTTCTTTTGAAAAAATGAGGTTCGCGGTGTACTATTTTTGCTTCGTCAAAATTCATCTGGTGATTTTCAGACCAGCAGTGTTGAGCAATTTTTGATTTATCCTCGTGTTATCTTTGTGTTCTTTGATTCTAACATTTAAAGGTCTTTTTGTCTCGCCATAATACGGCCTAGAGCAACTATTGCAGTTTATTCTGTAAACACAGTTTTTTGATCCCTGAGTGCCATTTTTTGGTTTGGTTTTTACGAGACATTGCCTAAGAGTGTTTTGTGTCCTAAACGCGGTTCTAACTTTGAACTTCCTAGCAACTCTTCTAATTTTTTCCGATAATCCCGGCACATAAGGGATTGACATAGGAACGAATTTTTCAGTGTTTTCTGACTCATTCTGTTTAGCCCTACGGGTTTTGCACTTTCTTATTACGGATTGAGGGTATCCATTCTTAGCCAAATCTTGCTCTACTTTTTTGATTTCCTGATTTAATCCATCTTGATTTGAGCAAATGCTCTTTGCTCTGTCAAATAGTGAATAAGCTACCCCTTCTTTGACAGATTTTTGATGGTTTGATTGAAAATTTAAGTACTGCCCTGTGTGTGTCTTTTTTCTGAAAACAGTTGTCCTAAGCGTGTCCCTATCCTTTTCTACGCACACATCCAAAAATGCTAGTTTGTTTTGGACTTCCTCTTCCATTGTTAGGCGGATGGAAGGAGAAATACTGTTAAGATGCCCTAAAAAGTCTTTTAGTTCATCGTCTCCATGCGGAAATACCACGAAGGTGTCATCGACGTACCTCCACCAAATCTTCGGTTTGAGTTGAGCCAAAGACAAAGCCTTTTGCTCAAACTCCTCCATAAAGACATTAGCAAAGATAGGCGACAATGGCGACCCCATGGCCATCCCCTCATCTTGACGGTATAATTTACCCTCTAGATCAAAATAGTTACATTGAGTGCATAATTCAAGCAGTTCCATAATGACGTTAACAGGAAGTTTAGTACGTTCAGTTAGACTTTCATCTTTTTCGAGCCGAGACTCGATTATTTTTAAGGTTTCAGGAACTGGGACATTCGTGAACAGACTTTCAACATCAAAACTAACCAGCTTATCCGTCTCAGCCAGCACTATGTCCTTTGACTTTTCAACGAAGTCTTTAGAATTTTTTATGTACGAGTCAGTTTTTCCTACCAATGGTTTTAGGATGTCCAGGAGGACTTTAGACAGTTCCCTACACGGTGAGTCGCGAGAGCTAATTATAGGCCTAAGAGGTACATCAGTTTTATGAATTTTAGGTAACCCATACATGTGTGGGATTTTCGAGTGATGCGGTGTTAAACGAGTTCTTTGTTTATCAGAAAAAAACTGTTTATGCTTCCTAAGAGTGCTTGCAACTTTACGCTCGAAACTTTCTGTAGGATCTTTATTTAGTTCAGTATATTTACCAGCTTGGAGAGTTTCCAATATTTTCTCTTTATATGTTACTGTGTCCAAGACAACAGTAGCGTTTCCTTTATCCGCGGGCAATATTTTGATAGTATCATCTTTCCCAAGGATAGATACTGCCTTGATTTCCTCTTTCTTTAGGTTGGGCTTTGGGACAGGAATTTTATTCAGTAAGATGCTGGCCTCGCACCGAAACTGATCCCCCTGAGTCTCAGGGAGCTGAGACACAGCGGACTCAATCCCCGTAACAAAGTCAAGCGCCCTCACTGATTTAGGCACAACAGAAAAGTTCAGCCCTTTAGACAAAACGGAAATTTCATTTGAATTTAAATTTCGTGAAGAAAGATTCACAACCTGATTATTTGCATCATTAATCTGTTCATCATTTTTAGAGTTATTACTAATTTCGACAGGTCTTAATTTTTCTAGCTTTGATTGTTGTCTGGATTTAATATCAACCGATTCTTTGTCAAACCTATTTTGGATGCTTTGAAAAATGTTCTGAAACTCAGAACCAATTAAAGTTGCCAATTCAGATTTCTTATTTTCAATACTGATTTTGAGGGTTCTCTTTTCCGTACGATGAAAGTTTATTCTTTCAATTAGGAGAGATTTTGAAGCTGCAGACATTATTTTGCTGGCTTTAAAACTACTAAAAGGAGGTTTAATTCTGAAACTCTGCGGTATTAGATTTTCGAGTTTGCACTTAGTGAGAAAAGTTAAATGGTTGGTGTGCCTAGCCAACTTTAGGTGCATTTGTTCAAGTTCACTTAATTGATTACTTACTCCGGGTCCGTACCGAGAATCAATTCTTTGTTTGAAATTCATTGTTGGTGATGGTGATTTTATATTTTGATTAGGATTTTTGCGGACATTTGCCATCACTGATTAGTAAAAAACAAGTTTCACGACGTTTCGGGATCTGAAATCTGATCCCGTCTTCAGGTGGAAGAAAACCTAGAACATAACAAGATTAGTAACACATAGCCAGGAAAACCTGGAGAAAAACACAGCTAAAACAGAGAACTGTAAAAGCAGTCACGAAAACAATAAGCTGAAAAGAAAAACAATACACAAAATAACACAGGAATCACAAGTATCAAGAATCACCAGGCAGGAGAGAGCACGTCCACACCCAATCAGAGCTGAGCTGAGACTGGTGGGAGGAAAGCAAATGGCGGCGGCAACGGAAATGGCGGCGCCCACAGCCAACCAAATCACGCCGCGCTACCGGTGGCGAAAACCTGAAACAGAGACATGTGATATGCAAATTCCGTGTGTCTGTTTGTGTTTTGTTAGTTAATTTTTAACCTGATTTTGCCCCTTGGCCTTGCTACGGGTTAACATGTTATGAGAATTTTGAACAGAATTGTTAGAAATTACCCTATTTTCTGACACTTTATTTTCCCTGTCTTTCAATTCTTTGTTTAATATTGGTAGCCATACTGGCCTTATTTCAAGTGAAGATTGACTGATTGGTTGGTCTGCTAGTTTTATGTATGAAGCTTCAATTAGTTTTCTTTTGAAAAAATGAGGTTCGCGGTGTACTATTTTTGCTTCGTCAAAATTCATCTGGTGATTTTCAGACCAGCAGTGTTGAGCAATTTTTGATTTATCCACTAAGCCCTTCCTCGTGTTATCTTTGTGTTCTTTGATTCTAACATTTAAAGGTCTTTTTGTCTCGCCATAATACGGCCTAGAGCAACTATTGCAGTTTATTCTGTAAACACAGTTTTTTGATCCCTGAGTGCCATTTTTTGGTTTGGTTTTTACGAGACATTGCCTAAGAGTGTTTTGTGTCCTAAACGCGGTTCTAACTTTGAACTTCCTAGCAACTCTTCTAATTTTTTCCGATAATCCCGGCACATAAGGGATTGACATAGGAACGAATTTTTCAGTGTTTTCTGACTCATTCTGTTTAGCCCTACGGGTTTTGCACTTTCTTATTACGGATTGAGGGTATCCATTCTTAGCCAAATCTTGCTCTACTTTTTTGATTTCCTGATTTAATCCATCTTGATTTGAGCAAATGCTCTTTGCTCTGTCAAATAGTGAATAAGCTACCCCTTCTTTGACAGATTTTTGATGGTTTGATTGAAAATTTAAGTACTGCCCTGTGTGTGTCTTTTTTCTGAAAACAGTTGTCCTAAGCGTGTCCCTATCCTTTTCTACGCACACATCCAAAAATGCTAGTTTGTTTTGGACTTCCTCTTCCATTGTTAGGCGGATGGAAGGAGAAATACTGTTAAGATGCCCTAAAAAGTCTTTTAGTTCATCGTCTCCATGCGGAAATACCACGAAGGTGTCATCGACGTACCTCCACCAAATCTTCGGTTTGAGTTGAGCCAAAGACAAAGCCTTTTGCTCAAACTCCTCCATAAAGACATTAGCAAAGATAGGCGACAATGGCGACCCCATGGCCATCCCCTCATCTTGACGGTATAATTTACCCTCTAGTTCAAAATAGTTACATTGAGTGCATAATTCAAGCAGTTCCATAATGACGTTAACAGGAAGTTTAGTACGTTCAGTTAGACTTTCATCTTTTTCGAGCCGAGACTCGATTATTTTTAAGGTTTCAGGAACTGGGACATTCGTGAACAGACTTTCAACATCAAAACTAACCAGCTTATCCGTCTCAGCCAGCACTATGTCCTTTGACTTTTCAACGAAGTCTTTAGAATTTTTTATGTACGAGTCAGTTTTTCCTACCAATGGTTTTAGGATGTCCAGGAGGACTTTAGACAGTTCCCTACACGGTGAGTCGCGAGAGCTAATTATAGGCCTAAGAGGTACATCAGTTTTATGAATTTTAGGTAACCCATACATGTGTGGGATTTTCGAGTGATGCGGTGTTAAACGAGTTCTTTGTTTATCAGAAAAAAACTGTTTATGCTTCCTAAGAGTGCTTGCAACTTTACGCTCGAAACTTTCTGTAGGATCTTTATTTAGTTCAGTATATTTACCAGCTTGGAGAGTTTCCAATATTTTCTCTTTATATGTTACTGTGTCCAAGACAACAGTAGCGTTTCCTTTATCCGCGGGCAATATTTTGATAGTATCATCTTTCCCAAGGATAGATACTGCCTTGATTTCCTCTTTCTTTAGGTTGGGCTTTGGGACAGGAATTTTATTCAGTAAGATGCTGGCCTCGCACCGAAACTGATCCCCCTGAGTCTCAGGGAGCTGAGACACAGCGGACTCAATCCCCGTAACAAAGTCAAGCGCCCTCACTGATTTAGGCACAACAGAAAAGTTCAGCCCTTTAGACAAAACGGAAATTTCATTTGAATTTAAATTTCGTGAAGAAAGATTCACAACCTGATTATTTGCATCGTTAATCTGTTCATCATTTTTAGAGTTATTACTAATTTCGACAGGTCTTAATTTTTCTAGCTTTGATTGTTGTCTGGATTTAATATCAACCGATTCTTTGTCAAACCTATTTTGGATGCTTTGAAAAATGTTCTGAAACTCAGAACCAATTAAAGTTGCCAATTCAGATTTCTTATTTTCAATACTGATTTTGAGGGTTCTCTTTTCCGTACGATGAAAGTTTATTCTTTCAATTAGGAGAGATTTTGAAGCTGCAGACATTATTTTGCTGGCTTTAAAACTACTAAAAGGAGGTTTAATTCTGAAACTCTGCGGTATTAGATTTTCGAGTTTGCACTTAGTGAGAAAAGTTAAATGGTTGGTGTGCCTAGCCAACTTTAGGTGCATTTGTTCAAGTTCACTTAATTGATTACTTACTCCGGGTCCGTACCGAGAATCAATTCTTTGTTTGAAATTCATTGTTGGTGATGGTGATTTTATATTTTGATTAGGATTTTTGCGGACATTTGCCATCACTGATTAGTAAAAAACAAGTTTCACGACGTTTCGGGATCTGAAATCTGATCCCGTCTTCAGGTGGAAGAAAACCTAGAACATAACAAGATTAGTAACACATAGCCAGGAAAACCTGGAGAAAAACACAGCTAAAACAGAGAACTGTAAAAGCAGTCACGAAAACAATAAGCTGAAAAGAAAAACAATACACAAAATAACACAGGAATCACAAGTATCAAGAATCACCAGGCAGGAGAGAGCACGTCCACACCCAATCAGAGCTGAGCTGAGACTGGTGGGAGGAAAGCAAATGGCGGCGGCAACGGAAATGGCGGCGCCCACAGCCAACCAAATCACGCCGCGCTACCGGTGGCGAAAACCTGAAACAGAGACATGTGATATGCAAATTCCGTGTGTCTGTTTGTGTTTTGTTAGTTAATTTTTAACCTGATTTTGCCCCTTGGCCTTGCTACGGGTTAACATGTTATGAGAATTTTGAACAGAATTGTTAGAAATTACCCTATTTTCTGACACTTTATTTTCCCTGTCTTTCAATTCTTTGTTTAATATTGGTAGCCATACTGGCCTTATTTCAAGTGAAGATTGACTGATTGGTTGGTCTGCTAGTTTTATGTATGAAGCTTCAATTAGTTTTCTTTTGAAAAAATGAGGTTCGCGGTGTACTATTTTTGCTTCGTCAAAATTCATCTGGTGATTTTCAGACCAGCAGTGTTGAGCAATTTTTGATTTATCCACTAAGCCCTTCCTCGTGTTATCTTTGTGTTCTTTGATTCTAACATTTAAAGGTCTTTTTGTCTCGCCATAATACGGCCTAGAGCAACTATTGCAGTTTATTCTGTAAACACAGTTTTTTGATCCCTGAGTGCCATTTTTTGGTTTGGTTTTTACGAGACATTGCCTAAGAGTGTTTTGTGTCCTAAACGCGGTTCTAACTTTGAACTTCCTAGCAACTCTTCTAATTTTTTCCGATAATCCCGGCACATAAGGGATTGACATAGGAACGAATTTTTCAGTGTTTTCTGACTCATTCTGTTTAGCCCTACGGGTTTTGCACTTTCTTATTACGGATTGAGGGTATCCATTCTTAGCCAAATCTTGCTCTACTTTTTTGATTTCCTGATTTAATCCATCTTGATTTGAGCAAATGCTCTTTGCTCTGTCAAATAGTGAATAAGCTACCCCTTCTTTGACAGATTTTTGATGGTTTGATTGAAAATTTAAGTACTGCCCTGTGTGTGTCTTTTTTCTGAAAACAGTTGTCCTAAGCGTGTCCCTATCCTTTTCTACGCACACATCCAAAAATGCTAGTTTGTTTTGGACTTCCTCTTCCATTGTTAGGCGGATGGAAGGAGAAATACTGTTAAGATGCCCTAAAAAGTCTTTTAGTTCATCGTCTCCATGCGGAAATACCACGAAGGTGTCATCGACGTACCTCCACCAAATCTTCGGTTTGAGTTGAGCCAAAGACAAAGCCTTTTGCTCAAACTCCTCCATAAAGACATTAGCAAAGATAGGCGACAATGGCGACCCCATGGCCATCCCCTCATCTTGACGGTATAATTTACCCTCTAGTTCAAAATAGTTACATTGAGTGCATAATTCAAGCAGTTCCATAATGACGTTAACAGGAAGTTTAGTACGTTCAGTTAGACTTTCATCTTTTTCGAGCCGAGACTCGATTATTTTTAAGGTTTCAGGAACTGGGACATTCGTGAACAGACTTTCAACATCAAAACTAACCAGCTTATCCGTCTCAGCCAGCACTATGTCCTTTGACTTTTCAACGAAGTCTTTAGAATTTTTTATGTACGAGTCAGTTTTTCCTACCAATGGTTTTAGGATGTCCAGGAGGACTTTAGACAGTTCCCTACACGGTGAGTCGCGAGAGCTAATTATAGGCCTAAGAGGTACATCAGTTTTATGAATTTTAGGTAACCCATACATGTGTGGGATTTTCGAGTGATGCGGTGTTAAACGAGTTCTTTGTTTATCAGAAAAAAACTGTTTATGCTTCCTAAGAGTGCTTGCAACTTTACGCTCGAAACTTTCTGTAGGATCTTTATTTAGTTCAGTATATTTACCAGCTTGGAGAGTTTCCAATATTTTCTCTTTATACTCAGGGGGATCAGTTTCGGTGCGAGGCCAGCATCTTACTGAATAAAATTCCTGTCCCAAAGCCCAACCTAAAGAAAGAGGAAATCAAGGCAGTATCTATCCTTGGGAAAGATGATACTATCAAAATATTGCCCGCGGATAAAGGAAACGCTACTGTTGTCTTGGACACAGTAACATATAAAGAGAAAATATTGGAAACTCTCCAAGCTGGTAAATATACTGAACTAAATAAAGATCCTACAGAAAGTTTCGAGCGTAAAGTTGCAAGCACTCTTAGGAAGCATAAACAGTTTTTTTCTGATAAACAAAGAACTCGTTTAACACCGCATCACTCGAAAATCCCACACATGTATGGGTTACCTAAAATTCATAAAACTGATGTACCTCTTAGGCCTATAATTAGCTCTCGCGACTCACCGTGTAGGGAACTGTCTAAAGTCCTCCTGGACATCCTAAAACCATTGGTAGGAAAAACTGACTCGTACATAAAAAATTCTAAAGACTTCGTTGAAAAGTCAAAGGACATAGTGCTGGCTGAGACGGATAAGCTGGTTAGTTTTGATGTTGAAAGTCTGTTCACGAATGTCCCAGTTCCTGAAACCTTAAAAATAATCGAGTCTCGGCTCGAAAAAGATGAAAGTCTAACTGAACGTACTAAACTTCCTGTTAACGTCATTATGGAACTGCTTGAATTATGCACTCAATGTAACTATTTTGAACTAGAGGGTAAATTATACCGTCAAGATGAGGGGATGGCCATGGGGTCGCCATTGTCGCCTATCTTTGCTAATGTCTTTATGGAGGAGTTTGAGCAAAAGGCTTTGTCTTTGGCTCAACTCAAACCGAAGATTTGGTGGAGGTACGTCGATGACACCTTCGTGGTATTTCCGCATGGAGACGATGAACTAAAAGACTTTTTAGGGCATCTTAACAGTATTTCTCCTTCCATCCGCCTAACAATGGAAGAGGAAGTCCAAAACAAACTAGCATTTTTGGATGTGTGCGTAGAAAAGGATAGGGACACGCTTAGGACAACTGTTTTCAGAAAAAAGACACACACAGGGCAGTACTTAAATTTTCAATCAAACCATCAAAAATCTGTCAAAGAAGGGGTAGCTTATTCACTATTTGACAGAGCAAAGAGCATTTGCTCAAATCAAGATGGATTAAATCAGGAAATCAAAAAAGTAGAGCAAGATTTGGCTAAGAATGGATACCCTCAATCCGTAATAAGAAAGTGCAAAACCCGTAGGGCTAAACAGAATGAGTCAGAAAACACTGAAAAATTCGTTCCTATGTCAATCCCTTATGTGCCGGGATTATCGGAAAAAATTAGAAGAGTTGCTAGGAAGTTCAAAGTTAGAACCGCGTTTAGGACACAAAACACTCTTAGGCAATGTCTCGTAAAAACCAAACCAAAAAATGGCACTCAGGGATCAAAAAACTGTGTTTACAGAATAAACTGCAATAGTTGCTCTAGGCCGTATTATGGCGAGACAAAAAGACCTTTAAATGTTAGAATCAAAGAACACAAAGATAACACGAGGAAGGGCTTAGTGGATAAATCAAAAATTGCTCAACACTGCTGGTCTGAAAATCACCAGATGAATTTTGACGAAGCAAAAATAGTACACCGCGAACCTCATTTTTTCAAAAGAAAACTAATTGAAGCTTCATACATAAAACTAGCAGACCAACCAATCAGTCAATCTTCACTTGAAATAAGGCCAGTATGGCTACCAATATTAAACAAAGAATTGAAAGACAGGGAAAATAAAGTGTCAGAAAATAGGGTAATTTCTAACAATTCTGTTCAAAATTCTCATAACATGTTAACCCGTAGCAAGGCCAAGGGGCAAAATCAGGTTAAAAATTAACTAACAAAACACAAACAGACACACGGAATTTGCATATCACATGTCTCTGTTTCAGGTTTTCGCCACCGGTAGCGCGGCGTGATTTGGTTGGCTGTGGGCGCCGCCATTTCCGTTGCCGCCGCCATTTGCTTTCCTCCCACCAGTCTCAGCTCAGCTCTGATTGGGTGTGGACGTGCTCTCTCCTGCCTGGTGATTCTTGATACTTGTGATTCCTGTGTTATTTTGTGTATTGTTTTTCTTTTCAGCTTATTGTTTTCGTGACTGCTTTTACAGTTCTCTGTTTTAGCTGTGTTTTTCTCCAGGTTTTCCTGGCTATGTGTTACTAATCTTGTTATGTTCTAGGTTTTCTTCCACCTGAAGACGGGATCAGATTTCAGATCCCGAAACGTCGTGAAACTTGTTTTTTACTAATCAGTGATGGCAAATGTCCGCAAAAATCCTAATCAAAATATAAAATCACCATCACCAACAATGAATTTCAAACAAAGAATTGATTCTCGGTACGGACCCGGAGTAAGTAATCAATTAAGTGAACTTGAACAAATGCACCTAAAGTTGGCTAGGCACACCAACCATTTAACTTTTCTCACTAAGTGCAAACTCGAAAATCTAATACCGCAGAGTTTCAGAATTAAACCTCCTTTTAGTAGTTTTAAAGCCAGCAAAATAATGTCTGCAGCTTCAAAATCTCTCCTAATTGAAAGAATAAACTTTCATCGTACGGAAAAGAGAACCCTCAAAATCAGTATTGAAAATAAGAAATCTGAATTGGCAACTTTAATTGGTTCTGAGTTTCAGAACATTTTTCAAAGCATCCAAAATAGGTTTGACAAAGAATCGGTTGATATTAAATCCAGACAACAATCAAAGCTAGAAAAATTAAGACCTGTCGAAATTAGTAATAACTCTAAAAATGATGAACAGATTAATGATGCAAATAATCAGGTTGTGAATCTTTCTTCACGAAATTTAAATTCAAATGAAATTTCCGTTTTGTCTAAAGGGCTGAACTTTTCTGTTGTGCCTAAATCAGTGAGGGCGCTTGACTTTGTTACGGGGATTGAGTCCGCTGTGTCTCAGCTCCCTGAGACTCAGGGGGATCAGTTTCGGTGCGAGGCCAGCATCTTACTGAATAAAATTCCTGTCCCAAAGCCCAACCTAAAGAAAGAGGAAATCAAGGCAGTATCTATCCTTGGGAAAGATGATACTATCAAAATATTGCCCGCGGATAAAGGAAACGCTACTGTTGTCTTGGACACAGTAACATATAAAGAGAAAATATTGGAAACTCTCCAAGCTGGTAAATATACTGAACTAAATAAAGATCCTACAGAAAGTTTCGAGCGTAAAGTTGCAAGCACTCTTAGGAAGCATAAACAGTTTTTTTCTGATAAACAAAGAACTCGTTTAACACCGCATCACTCGAAAATCCCACACATGTATGGGTTACCTAAAATTCATAAAACTGATGTACCTCTTAGGCCTATAATTAGCTCTCGCGACTCACCGTGTAGGGAACTGTCTAAAGTCCTCCTGGACATCCTAAAACCATTGGTAGGAAAAACTGACTCGTACATAAAAAATTCTAAAGACTTCGTTGAAAAGTCAAAGGACATAGTGCTGGCTGAGACGGATAAGCTGGTTAGTTTTGATGTTGAAAGTCTGTTCACGAATGTCCCAGTTCCTGAAACCTTAAAAATAATCGAGTCTCGGCTCGAAAAAGATGAAAGTCTAACTGAACGTACTAAACTTCCTGTTAACGTCATTATGGAACTGCTTGAATTATGCACTCAATGTAACTATTTTGATCTAGAGGGTAAATTATACCGTCAAGATGAGGGGATGGCCATGGGGTCGCCATTGTCGCCTATCTTTGCTAATGTCTTTATGGAGGAGTTTGAGCAAAAGGCTTTGTCTTTGGCTCAACTCAAACCGAAGATTTGGTGGAGGTACGTCGATGACACCTTCGTGGTATTTCCGCATGGAGACGATGAACTAAAAGACTTTTTAGGGCATCTTAACAGTATTTCTCCTTCCATCCGCCTAACAATGGAAGAGGAAGTCCAAAACAAACTAGCATTTTTGGATGTGTGCGTAGAAAAGGATAGGGACACGCTTAGGACAACTGTTTTCAGAAAAAAGACACACACAGGGCAGTACTTAAATTTTCAATCAAACCATCAAAAATCTGTCAAAGAAGGGGTAGCTTATTCACTATTTGACAGAGCAAAGAGCATTTGCTCAAATCAAGATGGATTAAATCAGGAAATCAAAAAAGTAGAGCAAGATTTGGCTAAGAATGGATACCCTCAATCCGTAATAAGAAAGTGCAAAACCCGTAGGGCTAAACAGAATGAGTCAGAAAACACTGAAAAATTCGTTCCTATGTCAATCCCTTATGTGCCGGGATTATCGGAAAAAATTAGAAGAGTTGCTAGGAAGTTCAAAGTTAGAACCGCGTTTAGGACACAAAACACTCTTAGGCAATGTCTCGTAAAAACCAAACCAAAAAATGGCACTCAGGGATCAAAAAACTGTGTTTACAGAATAAACTGCAATAGTTGCTCTAGGCCGTATTATGGCGAGACAAAAAGACCTTTAAATGTTAGAATCAAAGAACACAAAGATAACACGAGGAAGGGCTTAGTGGATAAATCAAAAATTGCTCAACACTGCTGGTCTGAAAATCACCAGATGAATTTTGACGAAGCAAAAATAGTACACCGCGAACCTCATTTTTTCAAAAGAAAACTAATTGAAGCTTCATACATAAAACTAGCAGACCAACCAATCAGTCAATCTTCACTTGAAATAAGGCCAGTATGGCTACCAATATTAAACAAAGAATTGAAAGACAGGGAAAATAAAGTGTCAGAAAATAGGGTAATTTCTAACAATTCTGTTCAAAATTCTCATAACATGTTAACCCGTAGCAAGGCCAAGGGGCAAAATCAGGTTAAAAATTAACTAACAAAACACAAACAGACACACGGAATTTGCATATCACATGTCTCTGTTTCAGGTTTTCGCCACCGGTAGCGCGGCGTGATTTGGTTGGCTGTGGGCGCCGCCATTTCCGTTGCCGCCGCCATTTGCTTTCCTCCCACCAGTCTCAGCTCAGCTCTGATTGGGTGTGGACGTGCTCTCTCCTGCCTGGTGATTCTTGATACTTGTGATTCCTGTGTTATTTTGTGTATTGTTTTTCTTTTCAGCTTATTGTTTTCGTGACTGCTTTTACAGTTCTCTGTTTTAGCTGTGTTTTTCTCCAGGTTTTCCTGGCTATGTGTTACTAATCTTGTTATGTTCTAGGTTTTCTTCCACCTGAAGACGGGATCAGATTTCAGATCCCGAAACGTCGTGAAACTTGTTTTTTACTAATCAGTGATGGCAAATGTCCGCAAAAATCCTAATCAAAATATAAAATCACCATCACCAACAATGAATTTCAAACAAAGAATAGTTAGTTTAGTTTTAATCAAATTATTAATCTGTGAAAAATTCATTATTGTTAGTTAACTAAACGTATTAATGTCTTAAAGTCTTAAAATGCTAAAAGTCTTATCAGATCATTAAAACGACACGCGTTTGTACGATTTTAAATTCAGCTTATGAGCTTCTTATAACTTTTACCGCATGAATCAACGATACCAAGGATATGAGGAGGAATCAAAAGGGAGCTTTAGGATGAATACGTTTTAGAAATAACTATAACCATGTCAAGATTCCAAGTATAAAATAACCTTTCAGTTTATCGTTTGATTAATCTTACATATTCAACATTCCATTGTCTCTATTTTGACTATAAGATTGTCATAACCTACGGTCCAAATATCTTTACGATACATATAAAATGAAAAACTAACCCTCAGGGAGCTCTAAATTCCCAAAACGGCCATAAATATTGGATATACTTACGTTTTGTCTCTTTCAAAGGCATGTTCATTTGCTGACATTTTCTTTGATTATCATATTTTCATTCTATATGCTCTGACCAATAATAACTTAGCCACAGCCGCGCTAGCCACCAATGGACAACAAGAAATCCTTCACGATTGGATTTCAAAGAGCATTATTTACAATATACTTAACTTATTTTTCAAAATTGTAAGTCGATGTATAAAATATTTAAAATAGTACTTTTGCTCATATTTTATTAAAGAAAATATAAGTCAGACAATAGATATATATATACAATTTCTCAACATAAATATCCTAATAATACTTTAAGTTAAAAGTTGAATGTCTGTTTGATTATTTGTTATTTTGCTTGTTTTAGCTTCATTACGACTAAATAACAGAACCAATTTTGAACATATATATCCTACTAATATTTTCTGTTAAAAGTCTGTAAGTTTATTTCGAGCTTCATCGTACCTAAAATATTGAACCACTTAACCTATGAGCTCAATTCACAGAAAACTAGATTTCCGAGCAAAAACTGAGCAGAAACTGGAACTTGATAACAGATTCTGGATTGTCAAGACCGTGAAATTTAGCCACTCTTCTTCAAAACAAAAAAAAATTACTTTAAATTGATGGATGTGTGGGAGGGAATAGTTACGTTTAACTAATAACTGTGTGGAAGGAAAACCATCAAAGAAGAGTATTATAATTTACACAATTTAAGAATGCCTTTTAGATAAAAATGTTAAAACTACGATTTATAACAACTAAGTGATTCCGCTTACAGTGATTCCGAGAGGGACATACTTGGTAAATAAAGTATAACCCCCCCACTCCCTTTCACAAAAAAGAAGGTTTTGAAAACATCAATTATCAACAAAATTGAGAATTTGACATTTTGTCATTGAAATATTGGAACACTGTGGTAAATAGTCGACTTTAACGAATAATTTCACTGGAAAAGTATTGAAAGAGTGAAAACCTAGTTTAAATTAATTACAAATATATGAATAAGTCAAAATTAAAATACTGATTGCCGTTTTTACAATCCAAAAAATTTTGGAATCCTAAAAAAGGTGTTTCTTTCTATTCGAGCTACTCAGCTTGATTCAACGGCTGGTTTTCAATTTCAAAAAGTGGGTCGAACAATACAAAGGCAATATCGCAGAATCGGATGCAATACGGTAACCCTGCCTGCATAAAGTAAGACAAAGGTTTGTTTCCATTGTCTGAAACATTTTAGTGTCAATTAAACGTTGTGTTTTATAACTAAAACATTTCACCAGATGATGAGGGACTTTACTGTACTGCCTTGTCAACAATTCGAAAATGTTCATTGAAATGAAGAGGCCCCTTGGGAAATAATATCGAGTTTATACGATGCTCTCTTTAATGTTCTCAAATCATAAGTTTATAAAATAGTTTTAGGTTAGGCCTATTCATTTTCAATCTTACCTCTGTGGAATTTTCAATGGATACATTAAAAAAACATCGGATAGAAAAATAATTTCAAATACAAAATACAGACATTTATATAATTTTCATTCAGTTATGTATACAGCTTATATTATATTAGCGATTAACGAATAAGGAGGATTAAAGAAAAATGAATCTACCTCATGCCTGACACGAGATACTTTTTGTTGCGATGCAATAGTTTATTCAAATATTTAAAGGATAGCCAACTTATGTTATTTAATTTGAAAAACGCCAGAATTACAATAAACCTATATACTTTTTCCTCAAGGAATATTCCACCACTTCTTCTAACAAGAGATTATCTATCCAATAGCCTCAAACGAATGGGGATATACTTGTTTGTGCAGTTTAGCGCAAACTAACAAAGAGTAACGCTTTTGTTCACAGATGTTTGTAGGTCAGTGGTGTCAAACAGGAATGTAAGCGCTTGGTCAGCATTACAAAAACTATTAAGGCCAACTCTTCTGTTTACATTTCTTCTTTATTCTAAGTCATTCTTACTTTAAGTAACATGGTGAAACACATACAATGTAATTTTCACCTAAGAGTATGTACTTCTAAAGATAAATTTGCCAGATATATACTAAATTTTATTAACTGGCAAAAAATTATTATTTATAACAATTATATATCGTATAAATCAATGAATTGTTTTGCTAATATTATTTATTCTGATCATGAAATGGGCCACAGGCAAACTATAATCCTGCACGCAAAGTATAATTATAATTCGTCGACTCGATCGTTTGGAGATGGAAATTTACACGGCCAATAAACACCAGCCTCATCTCCTATTGAATGTACAGATCAGTTTCGCGGCGAACGGGATTTATGATAAACTATGTTGATGAGGACACATCATCTACCAGGCTGAGGATGTACCGTAGATACAACAATACCTGTCAGCACCGGCCGGTCGTCACAACAGTGAGTGAGGTTAAGAAAGTCGCCGTGAAAATATGTATCTTTTTCGTTTTTGTTTTGTGTCCATCGATGTTGTATGTTATATTTTAACTTTTGACAAGAACCAGTTGTCTACTGGTATGATTTAACCTCAAGACTTGTACTGATGATGCTCCTGGGATAGAGGGGCGAGACCATTGTCCACGCTTTATGCAGACGTTTGGATTGTTTTGAAGACGGTGAGTCATAAATTAAAATTTGATAGCAATTCCTGGAAGCCATAGAGTGTATTAAGATATATAATTCTGCTTTATAAAGTCAGCCTTATTAATGGTTAAGTTTCGATTTCACATTGAAACATTGAACTAACTTTATCATTAATAATCGTTTATCCACCTAGTTTACCGATTTAAAAATTAAATATTGATTTGATTATGTATTGAAACTATATGTTCGGACTTATGGAAAATGTAGAATCAACTGTATAGACATTTTCTCCGTGAACAAGATGTTTTATTAACTCTTGACGGTATGATGTTTTCGTGATGGTTTTATTATTATTTGATTTTTCGCTACTCATCACTAAATATACAAAAAAACAAATAGTTTTTAGAACGATATATTTCGGTCTTGTTTCAAAGACCATCGTCAGTCTTATTCTTATTATTTGAAACAAGACCGAAATATATTGTTCTAAAAACCATTTTTTTTTTGTATATTTAGTAATGAGTAGCGAAAAATCAAATAATAAGATGTTTTATGCAAAACAATTTAAAAAAAGGTAAAACGTGTTTTGAATCTGCAGTGTTTAACTAATGGCCAAGGTCGTTTGGCTGCCCGTAGAACTTTGCTTACTAATCTACAGTTTAAGTATAAAACTAGTAAATGTAACACGTTTTAAAAATTGTTTGAGGTCTCACCGATCTCTCTTTAAAAGAAAGTTTTGATTAAAATAAATTTCGTCAGCCATTCACCGTAGTATTTTTGAAAACCTTTGCGTTACCTTCATGAGGACATTCAAGTAACAGTATTGAGGTAGGTTAAAATTACGAGGTTTTAAAATGTTTTTGAGAAAATATATTAATTTTTATTTTATTAATTGATCAGATATTATGATCGGACAACTAATAATGGAGAAACGTTTTAATTTTCCGAATAAAAATGGGCAAATATCAGGCAGTATGTTCTAAAGAACCATGTTTTTAATCAGAAAAGTTTAAATCTCTCCTTTATTAGTAATCCGATTATCATAATCTTAATATCATCGTTAATTGGATTAAATTTCGCAACCTTTTTGCCTCTAGTAAATTTTTTTTAGTTTGCGGTTTTGAAGATATTTAGAATTGAAAATAAAAACAGTTGCAATTTTGAAATGGTACAAAGTAGAAAATCGATACTTCTCACAAAAATAGTTTTTAATATTGGTTATCCATGTACCAAGGTTGAATTTTATACGTTAAGAGGTTCGTGTGAAATGATTAAATAGGTGAATATCAGAAACAGACACACAGACGGAAAACAAAGCACTTTAGGACCTACGTTTATAGAAACTTTTTTCTTATTTTTACCTCTACCATCATATGCTAGAATATTTTAACATAATTTCCGGACATCCTGTACAATATATTACCTATATTTTTAGTTTTATCGAAACTGCTTCATAATAAAGTGATTGATATAATGAAAATCGTAGGTCAAAAAAAAGCTAAAAAGAAAAAATGCATCAGTATTTGAAAGCTATAATTTACTTATTACGTTATTCTTATCTTGTGAAACCTACAAATTGCAAACAAACTAAAACTTGCAAAATGTAGATTTCCTATGTATAATTTGATCCAACTCATGAAATGCGAATTCCAGTTTTATCATTCAACTACGTGAAGTGTTAAAATTGACAAATAAAATACAGTGATGAGTTGTATGAGCTCGTATTGTCACATAATAATGCGGGCTTATAGAAAGGGAAAAGCTGGTCTGGTGTGATAAGTTTGTTTTGAAACTAATAACGAACAATTTCCAACTTTAATGAGACTGTCACCAATACATGCTCATGTTTGTTTCTAACTTATAATCAAGTATAAATTGACTTATGTTATAAAGTAAAATTATCTTTTCCTCCATCCTAAGGTATTATTCAAGCTTCAATTTAAAAAAATCAAAAATAAAATATACTTTTTTTACAGGAAATTTAATTTTCTTTAGATTTCCATTAACAGGAACACTAAAAGTTGATAGTTTTCAAGATATTTAAGAAAAACCTAAAAAATGGAAGCTTCAGACTTCCCTCCCCCGCTCAAGGACTACGAACGGGGACTTTTGATATGTTCATCTTCTAACTAGTCCAAAAAAGCTGCAAAGTCAAACATTGTTTTCCATGCATTTCCCTCCATACCTTTTTTGAGCATTCGTTGCCTGGAATTTAGAGTTATTATTTCTAAATTGATCAAAGCATTTTTTAACCATCTTATAAATGTTAATGTTTTTCTTTTTCTTTATGTTCATCAGTTTAAGTCAAACATTAGTTGCCTTTCCCTTTTTTCATACACCCTCTTTTTCCCTCCCCCGTGTGATTAATTATTAATATTTGTCGAGAGCGGGTAAGGAGTTTTCATTACAAAAAAACGCTCTTGTAATTAATAAGTATTATTTTTTTTCAATCGATATCTTATTTTTGGTATGTAGCCTAGTCAACACGATTGTTTAACTCAGCTCTTGTACTGGCTCAGGTTATCTTCTAATTCAAAGCACGTTTTAATTAAGTTTTATCCCCACTTGTACTAAAACAACTACATCCGATTACTAAATTAATGTTGCACGTGGTTAGACATTGAACACGTACGAGAAACGACTTGATCTTTATGGCACACTATCATAACAAAAATATTTTAAAATAAAATGATTTTCAACATCTTTTTGAGGTTCATATTCATCATGCCATATGACCTTTAAGTAGGTAATGCTGGTAAGCAAAGAAACGATAAATACATAGGAAAATATAGCTTTGCTGCAAAAAACATTTGATATGCATTTGCCAGTTTAATGAATAAGTGAAAGCCAAGAAAGATGTTTTCATTCTGCTATTAACACAGAATTTTTATTTTTATGATATGTATCTAGCAATCATCGTATGCTCGTGTAAGTAGTCTACCAGATAGCTCCATGTCGCTTTTCGACGTCGTAAACGGTTTATGACTCAAACAGATTTAACGATCTCAGTAATGGCTTAGGTAGTTTTATTGACAAGATTATATATATGGTTTTCTGCTTTGTTTATGAACCTTCGTATAGATCGCGAAATGAAAAGGCAATGTATTGCAATCATATTTTAAATTAAGTACCGGGGGTCGAGCTTTGCTCGGCTAAAATTAAAACAACCTCTGAATCAGCTGTTTCAGCAGTTAATTGTCCATATCTATAACATGAACACTTAACCATTACCTTGTTTGAGCATTGTATCAACGCCTGTTGAGAGCTGTGCCTTCAGCTTTTTCTGTTCCCGTAAAATGGAGTTGATTTGGTCTCATTCAACATTATCGACGACGGACTGTCGTAACAGGCGGCCACCGATCTAAAGTGCCGTTGAAGTTGATCGAAACCTATTTTCTGTCGCTTCGTTGGAGTGCATCGGTCCTGCGAATAAATTAAAAGAGTTGGGGATACGTGAATGGCTCGATGGTTGTATTGCTCATGGTGAATAGTTAGTTGTTTCCTCGTTCTTTAACGATACTGTCGAAATCCGAATGGGTCTGATTGGCGTTGGGCGTGATGTGGATGATACTTTATTCAACTTTGCAACGTTGTAGCGATTTGGATCGAGGCCGGTGGTGCCAGAACCAAATAGACTTTCGGTGGCTGAATTCCTTGAGCTCCGGTAGCACGAGCATTTTCTTTTTCTATGACTTCGCGCACCATCATTGACGCTTGGGCGGATGGGTTATGTCCCGCACTATTCTCTCGAGTAGCTGTATTAGTCCTAGGTTCATGTCGGCGTTAACAGAAATTCGTTCGTTGACGGCATCGGTAGGGTCGAGAAAAATCATCTGCTTGCTGCACGGTCTTTAGTATCCTCCTTATGCACCTTGCGTCGACCGATTGGCGATTTTCTGTCGACGATAGATCTGGCCCCGACGATGGAACAATAGATGCCTCTGGTGTTGCTAGTTCGGTCGGCCCTAACATTGAACGATGCAAACGCGAATATGACGCCAAGCTTTCGTATACTAGCCGCAAAGTATTTGGAAAGTCTATGTTAGCGGGTGAACAACAGCGCAAGTTCGTTTGGGAATCTTGACGGCTTATATTCCTATTTCCCGTGTAGACAGCAGTAATTTTTATTCTTCAAAATTATGCTTGAAAAAAATTCAACACTAATCTGAACAAAATTACACCAAAATAAATACAGTATAATAAATATTATTTGCAAGGATTCATTCAAAATAACCTTTAAAAATTGAAAAATTGTTGTTTAAAAATCAAATAATTTTTCTAGCCACGTAACAATGAAAACATCTGAATCAGCTGTTTTTGGTAAATGTATGAACAAAAAAGTAATGCCCATAACGATGGGCACTTGAATGAGCACTTTGAAGGGCTCTAGGACGCAAACCGGATTTTTCCCAGACTTGAGACCAACCCCAAACGATTTCTGGTTGTCTAAAACCCCAATTTAAACGAACAAATAAAATATCTTAGGACGGAATAAAAATTTTGCCCGTACGAACATTGCGTGTTTTAGAGTATAAGTACCTGGTGGACGGAGCCTTGCTCGGTTTTATTTCATATTTACCAGTTCATCCAGTTCCTATAAAATATTTCAATGTCATAAAATTGATAAATAGAAACCTATTTTATTGCTATATGGACTCTTCATCCCATTTGCTGTATTTTCCCTTGACTGCTGTAGATTCCAAACAGCTGTTATAATTACTTCATTTGTTTACACTTTCCTTCTTTATTTTCGTTGCTATCACGGCAACCCATAAGGCCAATGTTAAAAGTTTACAACTTAAAAATTCGATTTATTACGTTATTATATTTTCTCTGGCCAAGTAATCTGCATAAAACACGTTTTTGAGTCATAAACTACTTATTTCCAGACTTTGAAGGAAATCCTCGGAGCCGTTTTTGAGATAAATGTGCAAGCAAGCATACAAGCAAGCACAATAACATTACTCATCGAATTTCAAATGCTTAAACAAATCATTTAAACTCAGCCAAGAATAAGTAGAATCTACTTAAATCCAAAATAAGCATAGAGCAGTTTTATCCATAACAATAACATGGAAAATGAGAATATAGGTTAGTTGCAATGTAAATATAAAATTAAGAGTTTTTTTGCAATAATCCATAAGATATAAACTAAATGAAGCAAAAGTATACAAAGTTTTATTCAAATATGTTGAGAAATAAGCGAGATGGAGAATTTTGTTTACTTACAATAAGTTTAACATTGGGTCGACGTGTTTACCACTAGCGATATTTCCCTAACCAGTGGACATAGAGCACAAGATACTAAATTATTTGTTCTTTTTCAAGCTGAATTCAATGGTCTAAGCCTTACAGTGATAATTTTCTTTTTATGTTCAAAAAAATCCCAAAAACAATCTCAATATATCAATTTTACTGTATTTCTGTTGTTACTTTGATAGATTCAAAAAATTAGAGCCAACACAATCTCTATTAATACAATATACTTACTCAAATATGTGCTAAGCCATGGGTATAGTGCCTACAGGAATATTATGATTCTACTCTAAAATATATTCACATTGTTTTTCCTTGCTTTGTTTAAACATTGGACTGCCACCTACTATTTAATCTCGGAAAAAATGAAATATGCAAAATTTACTGAAATGGGGAACAGTTATTAAGTTTGCTTGTCGGCTAATATCGATGAACTTTTTATGATTTTCCCCATTTTCTATTTTCGGTCACCTATTACTCCTCAAAATATTTCTATTTTTTATTCCTTTAAAATAAGTAATACATACCAGCATTATAAAATAGTAGATTCATTATTTTTATTCGTACGAAACCAAAAATGTTATTATTTTTAATAAGTTTTAAAATCCCTCCCGGAGGGAGTAAAGTGATTACTTTGTCCCTCGGTAACCGATAAGAATAATATTTAAAACAATATATGAATAGGTGAGCGCCTTAAAATTACCATGCAAACATGCAAAATGTTGCTGCTTAACGGATTGCAGAGTTAACAATTTATTAGTGCCAAGTATGGCTACAACAACATCTCAACCCTAACAACGGATGCTTTGCAACATTTAAGGTTCCAATGTTATGTCAACAAATACCATCAAATCGGCTTAATTTTGTTGGATTCCTGTTTTTTTTCATATCAATAAATTAATTATAGATGTCTAATGAAATTCAATATTATGTGTTCTAAGGGAAGAAAAATATTGTGTATAATGGAAGTATAAAATAATATGATTGTCTCCCTGAGATAGTTCGTCGCGCTCTAGCAATTTACTCTCTGAATATACAAATTAGAATAGTTTTCATCAAAAGGGCATCTTGGTGTAAACTGTGTAAATACCAAAATATTCAGTATATGTTAAGAATCCTGTAGCAGCCTTCTGAAATTAATATTTGCATAGATTTCTAAAATGCTAATTAAAATATTTTTATCATTAAAACTAGTAATTAATTTTAAATTGTTCAAACACTAAAACATAAATTTTGTGTGAGCAAAACACGTCTATCCATCCTTATTTTGCAGGATTGTTAAATATTCTCTGTTAAATTGGTTCGGCAAAATCATAATTCAAAGATTTTATTTCCATTTATGATGCTAAGCAAAACATAAACTCGAAAAATAATTTATGAATTATGGGAGTAGTGGCAAAATTAGAATAAAAGATTAATTATACATAAAGTGACCTAAGGGGTTTCTAAAAAAAGTAGATCACAATGTCAAAATCTGTTAAAAAAGGATTTAAACGTCGAATAAAAGAGAAATCTCCAGAAATGCAATGAGAGCAGAGAAATCGTGTGTAGATAAATTATGTTTCAATCCATAAAGTTTTACAGCACAACCTTTAGTTTAATATTTAAGATTCGATATTTTATACCAATAAAATAAAATAATTAGATACATTAGATACATTAGTTGAAATGGCGACCTACCCAGGTAGGTATTTTAAGCCAAGTATGAATGACAGATGAGTGAAGGATGATTGTGGTGTGATCTTATAGTCTTGTTACTGACTAAGGCCGACATGTTCCGTAGACAGAACTGTTAATTAATAGCCCAACTTTATTATTATTAACAATTATATAATTCTATTGTGTGATAATTTTTACAAAATGTTAAGTTTTAATGACGCGGTGGTTATAAATATCCTAATCGTCGATGAATTCGTCGTTGACAACCAGGGAACAACAGTCAATCTCTCAGCCACAATAGCTCCACTTCGGGGACTGAGGGAGCAATATCACGTAATCAGTCCCTCAGGATTTTCATTTCCGTTAATATCTCATATTATTAAGAGACAGCCTGGATGAACTGCAGGTAAAGGAAAGCCAACCAAATTACAGTTTCATATTTCTAGTTTACAACACAATCATTTATGATTAATCGTGAAAACACTAAACAGTCAATTGTTTTAAACAAGGGAATTTAAAAAAATAATATATTACTTTTTTTTCTTCACATATTTATTCATTTGAAATAAGTCAAACATACCACCCTTATAAAATTGTGAATTAATTATTTTTATCCGTACAAAACCAACAATATTATTATTATTAATATATCCTTTATGGAAAAACAATGCCGGGCCTCTTTATTCAACAGTCTTATCTCTCTTTAAAAGGGAGCAGTATTATGGGGCATTATCTATCTATTAAGTGTTGTTATTTCATTTGTGCCGTTTCAAATTGGTCCCTTCAAATATTGCTGTATTTACACTCTTTTGTCAGCCGGTCTTGGCATTCCTACCATTTAACCTTTTCTTTCAGTAATAGTCTTGCTGCAGTATAGTACTGGAGTCATACAGTAGCTTCTTAGAGTTAATGAAAAAATATGATTCCAATTTAATTTTACCTTAAGGGAAACACAGTACCGTATATAAAATTTGTCATTCAAATACGATCGACGTTATCTTGTTTCGTAATCAACGGGAAAAGTGTGAGAAAATTAAATGGAGAGGATCTAGTTTCTCTTTTGAACTTAAATCGATTTGAAGCATAAATACGCACGTAAAATTGTAAATTATTAACTGCTCATAGAAATTAATTTATTAACGGAATAATAGCTAAAATACCTCTTGATTGGTTGGTTTCTGCGGTTTTCCCGTGTAAGCATGATTTCAGTCTGACCAGATTCTGGATTTCTATTACCTCATAGTGTTAGCGTATGCTATCAGGTAGGTCCAAACTCGTGACGTCACTTTTCACATCGCTGATGTCAAAATGATGACATTTTGATATCTCTTCTTCCTTTGTGACGCTCCTGACCTTTAACATAAAAAAACAGGGAAAGTGTAAGCAGTATTTACAATAGATTTGATAGTTTTATGGATTTTTAATTAATAGAAGTTTTCAGGTAATAGTTTTCAGGAAATAATACAGGGTGTTTTTTTTTAAACGCAACCCATTTTTAAAATTGAATAATGCACATATGATTGTGTAATGAGTATTGTTTTATTGATCTTTACATTTTATACAACCTAATATTTAAGCCTGACCACATTTAGTTTACATTATGTGGTCAAACAGTCCGCCATTGGCATTTGTAAGAAGTTATGCTCTGTCCATCAAATTCCCGAACACGTGTTGCAAGGTACCTCTTTAAATTTCTTGCATTAAATTTGTTATATTTGTTTTGAGGTGCGGAATATCTTGTAAATTGTTTTCTTAGAATAATACTACTTTACATATCTTTGGCAAATTTCATTCAGATCGGACCACTTTTACGCGAGTTATCGTGCTTGAAGACACACACATTAACAACGCAACCCAAATCTTGATTTTATCGGTGAAGGATTATTTCCCCCAAGATCCCCGGATTTGACCCCGGGGGATTATTTTATTTGGGGATACATCAAAAGTAAGGCCTACGAAAAAAATTCACAAGATATTCAGCACCTCAAAACCAACATAACAAATTTAATGCAAGAAATTTAAAGAGGCACCTTGCAGCACATGTTCGGGAATTTGATTGAAAGAGCACAACTGTATACAATTGCCAATGGCGGACTGTTTGACCACATAATGTAAACTAAATGTGATCAAACTTAAATAATAGGTTCTATATAATGTATAGGTCAATAAAACAATACTCATTTCATATTTATATGTGCATTATTCAATCTTAAAAATGTGTTGCGTTTAAAAGAAACACCCTGTATTAGGTAATAGTTTAACGAACGGCCGTTTATTTAAGAGAACTAATTAAAAAATTCAACAACAACAACAATGAATATTGACCCCGTATATTTCCATGGTCGGTCAAATTGGATTTGACCACAGGGGGTAAAAATTCAGGGGGTACAAATCCGAGGTAGTACTTAATGATTTGGCCACGGAGGGTACAAATCCGGGGGGTACGATTCCGGGGTCAGACTTAAGGAAAATAATTTAATTTCAAATCATTTACGTGTTTACATTTAATAATGTATTGGGGGGTAAATTTCCAGTCGCGGGCTTTTCTCGAGCAATTTAGGCCCCGCCTCCAGTAACGGCTAATGACGTGGTGTTTCCTTGTGGGGGTACAAACTGCTACCCCTTAGAATCCTGACAACCACCAATGGCAGTTTGCCATGTGTGATAATCCCGTAATCTTGAGGGTGCACAATAAGCTTAATAAGCAGCAGTGCATGCCCATAGAAACTATTAACCCTGATCCTCGTCTAGGAAAAAAATATAAAAGGCCTACGCACAAAAACGTAGGCAGGCCTGATCCTCACAGGTATAACTCATTTTTAATATTATTTAAAGTCACTTAATCTTAGAGCCAATCACACAAGAGAACCCCATCACGCACCTTAACTTTCATGAAAATGATTATGTCAGCATATCAATCGTTAGTTCTCGATTGCTCTTCAATTTTTCCGTTATTTCTAAGAAAATAAAAAGTTAAAACTCTTACAAAGTGGTTATGCTAACTTCACACAAGTAAATCCCAGCACGCACCTTAATTTTCATGAAAATGATTATTTCAACATAATATCAATTATTAGTTCTTCTTTAGTCTTCGATAGTTATTCAATATTCCTGTCGTTCATAAAAGTAAAAAAATGTGACTCTTACAGAGTGGTTACGCAACGTTGCCTCGATTCATTTTCGGTATCATCTTTGTTTCCAATCGTTACACGTTTAAAAAATAGAAAGTATTTAAATACAGTATTTCGCAGATTAACTTATCCTTATTACCAATCACCCGAATCGGTTTTAGGAGCGATACCGGGAAGCGTGGGCATACGAGAAAGCAAGGATACGTACAAGTTCATAAATTTTTAGCTAATTTTTAGTTTTATTGCTTGAATTTTCAGTAATATTTTGATTATTCATGTTCAAAGTACTGAAGTGCCGTAATAAATATTGTTTTTCAATGTAAATCCCATTTTGGCTATATAAGTCAAATATACCCCAAGTATATCCAATTATACGAATTTTTGAATATCCGAATCAACCTCGGTCCCAATTTATTTAGATGATTGGCGTTCTACTGTAATTGGTTTCTTATTTAAGTCAAACTGAGTTTACCTTTTAAGGGAACCACTTCTATTTACCAACGTCTTCATTGTTAAGAGAAAAGTGTTATTTAACTACCTATCTTTTCTCTTCAGGTGGTTCTCTATCAAAACCAAAATCTTCTAAAAAAGAGCTTCGCGCGGTCTTAAATAGCGTATTCGGGTCTTTAAGTAAAGTTTTAATTAGTTTTTTTACTATAATTGGGTTACAAAGACATTAATCCACTAGCTAATTTTAATCAAGTAAGTAAACAAATGTTATAAGAAAATTTCTACACGAATTAGTATAATTTCTTTCAGTAAGGCTTATTCAGAATCGATCAAGTAAAATTTTCTCAACACTCAAATATATAAAGATACTTTAATAATCAACTAATGGAGACTGTGTGAACCCACAAAAGGCAAATTATACTATGGTTGTGATATTTAGTGAGGACACATATGGGGTTTTGGCTTAAAAATTTCTTCATCAGACTTGAAGGCAAATTAAAAAAACATAGCTTTTAACTCTACGATGGCGTCATTCTAACGGTGGGTGATGAAGATTTAAAATGGTAATACTGGTTGAGTTATTTTTAATTTTTAAATCACAATGGTTCCAGTGAATTATTTGAACGCGCCCTTGATCCTGATTACCTACCTTATGGTCAAATGTTTTAGTGTACATATTAATGACGTGAAAATGCACATTCGGTTACACAACCACATGTTATAAGCATACATACCTTAATAGTATTTTTAAAAGTTTTACACATGTAGTTAATAAAATTGCATTTTTACAGCGTCATCTTTCTTTTAACCATGTTAAAAAACTTTCTCCCTCGGCTAATGGCCTAACAGCTAAAATTCCATTAGTTATGCTCAAAGAAATATCATAAACAATTTCTAATAGATAAGGTGTTTTACAGTGTTTACAACTTTAAATAAAATAAGTAGAATTTGTTTGAAATAAAATATATTTGTTTTGGATTTTAACACTTAAAAAGGTAATTTTCAACTTAATACTGAATACTTGCTTAATACTGAAAGTACATTGATTTATTGGACACAGTCTAGGCTTACATGTATGTATGATTACATGCCTCCCTTAGAACCATAGACGCGTGTCTATAAAACAATATACAAAAGTTATAACTGTCTTTTGAAATATTTTATGTTTAAATGTCCCAATCTTCTTATCAAGTTGAGTCCTAAAAAGAGAAAATGAAGTCTGCCGATGGTTCAGGCCACATTACAGGCTAAGCTAAGGTGATGGATAGGCATTCTGTATTGATCACTGGCTCGGCGCAACGGACATCAAAGAGAATGGGTTTCTGAGCCATACTACGGATGGCTTGCTACGTGATGTCATAATAGTTGTGAAGAAATATTTTGGGATTAACTTTCCATTTAAAGTGTTTAAGATTTTTATTTTTTCATGGTACAACACTCCAGCCATTATAACTGTATGATGACATAATTACAATGTCCTGCAAACTTATGATTTTAGAATCAAAATATTTTAACTAAGCGTTATGTAATATCAACATTAGAAATAAAAGAACATAAGAAAAACATTGTGTTTAATTGATTGAACTTTATTCCTCTTGTATTTTGTCAGAATTTTCGACTTTGAGACGTTAACGAAAATTTTTGATTTAGTGCTATCTAAATAAAATAAAAATAGTTATCAGAGTGGTGGCTATCAGTCCGTAGGAATATTTGTCCTTTTTAAAAGAGACGGACTACATCTGCAGCTTGACATTCGATAAATCTGGCATTTAGTATAAAACTTTAATACCTCCGGGATTTTTCAAAATTGTGGAATGTTTGATTTTTACGGGTATTAGTCCGGACCAATCCATAAAAATGCTGAAAATGTTTGAAAAGTGCGTCGGTAATTTTAATAGCATCATGGTTTTTAGTTCTTAATATGTCAAACAAAATTACACAACCTATATGTCTTTTAAAATTCGGGTTCAGAAGTTATAAACATTTTAATGTTAAGAAAATGATTACTCAAAGGACTGACTTTAAATGAATTTTTTAAATCAAATGTTACTTGCAGCCATTAGTTTTCGCTTGGAAAAATGCTTCATCTACTGCACAAAACCTGCATACTCTCATCCCGTGTGATATTTATGGAGAAAAAGCCCTTAATTGGTAGTTAATACAATTTAGGCCACCTTGAATTATCCTACCTACATCATTGTAAAAATTATGGCTCAAAGTTGTTAGTTTTAAAATTAAATTAGGAGTAATGGGCGGAGATTGGAAGTATGAGTCAGATCTTGACAATTTAAGTCTCACGGTAGTCTTTGAAATTGACTTTGAGATGTACGATAGATAACACTGGTAGTTTCATGTAGCTCGGTACCTGGTACCACTCGGTACCTGGTACCACTCGGTACCTGGTACCACTCGGTACCTGGTACCACTCGGTACCTGGTACCACTCGGTACCTGGTGGACCGAGCCTTGCTCGGTATTATTTTATATTTACCAGTTCATCCAATTACTACAAAACGGTTCAAAAATATTAATGAATAGGCACACTTTTTTATATCTCCATGCAACCTTTATCCCACACGCTGTATTTGCCTACATAGTTTGCAAACAGCTGTTATGACTACTTGATTTGTTAACAGGTTCCTTATTTATTATGTTGCTATCACAGCAACTCATAAGGCCAATGTTATTATTGTACAACTTTAAAATTAATTTTATTAATTACGTTATTAGATTTTCTCTGGCCAAGTAATCTGCATAGAACATGTTGTTTATTCATGAATGTCTTATTTTCAAAAATCGAAGAAAATCCTTGGAGCCGATTTTGAGATCGTTGTGCAAAAACACCAGCATACAAGCATACTAGCATACAAGCATACTAGCGATAACAATGCTCGTATAAGAGTACATGATAATTGATTCCGTTTTATATTTATTGTGGTTTTAAATGGGATAATATTATTAGACTCTTAGAACAACCATAAAAACCATGCAAACCATACAAACCATAAAAACTAGATGACTTATCAACGAACTATTCATCTTAGGTGAGACCAGGACTGTAAAAATAATCATTTAGTCGTTTATTAATGAAAGGATTAATTGGACACTTACTAGTTCTAGTTGAATGATGAAATAGGCAGCATTGTCAGATACTATTCATTGATCATGAAAGGCTGAAGGATCTATTCATTGCAGTGAATAGATCTTTCCATATCGAACCAATCATTTCCCTAAGGACGATAGTGCTCCAGTAAATGAACCCAGGTAAAGACAGGTTTATCATAATTATAAATGTTTTAAGACAGTTATGCGTCTCCCTTTAATCAGTTAACTCTGAATCCTGTTTAAGATTTTGTGGAATTTTTCTTTTTCTCTCCTTAAATAAGGTCAAAGAGATTGAATCAAAGTGTCTGTAAAAAAACTCCGGAATTAAAAAAAAATCATATCCATATAACTATAGGAGATAGCGGAATGCAGTTGATTTCTCTGTAACATGTAGCCCATCAAGTTCTGCTAATACCAATTGGGGATGTTTTCGTAAAAAAGGAACATCGCTTCGGAGCATTAACCTTAAACAACGTATCGCGGCTGTCGGTGCTATCAAGATTGCCGTGATATGGCGACGCCGCAACAAAAGGCTCAATGCACTATTTTGCTAATAGAAACTAAGTCTGTTGTTATGGTACAAGGAACCTTTCGAAAATTCGTGATGTTAACCATCTCAGGCAACGATTAATCAATTGTGACAACCGTCCCCAGACATGCTGGCTAGGACATGGGAAGAGGTGGAATAAGCTCAAGGGACATGGGAAGGGGGCTCCGTGTACTTTGCCACTAACGGAGCTCAAATTGAACTTTATTAAATAGCTAAAAAACTTGAAAATGCAACCTTTCCTATCATGTATTAAAACTTTATATAAGCTATTTACTCCATTAAAATTATTTGCCTCAAAATCCCAGAGTTCTTTTAATGGGACCCTGCATTTAGGGAAAGAAAAGTAATGCTAAGGCTAGAAAAAAACCAGGCTATTGTGAGATATTTCGACGTAAGGGAATTGAGATTTTTCGAGTTCTTACTCGCATGTTCGTTTGGTATTTTTGCACTCAAAGAAATGAAAAATGTTAGCGTTGTTAATGTTGTGAAAATTACTAAAAATATAAACAAACCAATGTAAAATAACAACGTTTGAGCTTAGGTCAACAAGAATGAACAGCTGAATTTTTTAGAGCCACAAGTAGCTGTTTTCATGCTATGATAGGCAAATATCATGATACATCTATTGAATATTATGTTTGATATTATTACATTGCTTTTGGAATGGTTGAAAACTCACATATAAAAGATTGAATTTGGCTATAGATAGCTTTCGTAGTAAAATTAGAACAGGAAACAGCTCTTCCCGATGAATAAAACAAAGCCCCAGGTGTAGTATTATTGCATGACCAACAATGAAAATGGGTTGCCTTACTCAGAATGTTTATATTGCTGCCAAGTATTGATGTTTATCATTTAGCCAAGCTTGATGTCTGCACAAAATGCTACTAATAAAATCTTGGATTGATAAAAGTTAATACATAGTTAAATATATATATATATATATATATATATATATATATAAACAGGGTGTCCGGAAATTATGGTAAAATATTTTAGTATATGATAGCAGAGGTAAAAATAAGAAAAAAGAGCTTAAATAAACTATCTGTGTCAGTTATCTTAAGAGAGTGCTACTATCTGTGTCAGTTTGTGATTTTAACATATTTAATCATATCTTACGAACCTCTTAACGTATAAACTTCAAACTTTGGTATATGGGTGACCACTATTAAGAACTATTTTTGGAAGAAGTATCAAATTTCTACTTTGTACCAATGGCGATTGTTTTTTGTTTTCAAAGCTAAATGTCTTAAAAACCGTAAATTTTAGAAACATTTGACAAGAGACAAAAAGTTACAAAATGTAATTCAATTAACGCTAATATTAGTATTATGATCATTGGACAACTAATAACGGAGAAATTGTAACTTTTGTGAATCAAAAAATGGTTCTTTAGAACGTACTGTCTGAAATTTGCATGTTTTTATCAGGAAAATTCAAAATGTCTCCATTACTCTTTGTCCGATCATTATAATCTTAATATCAGCGTTGATTGGATTAATTTTGTAACTTTTTTGTGACATTTTTAGAGCCATAAATGGTTGTTTTCATGCTATGATAGGCAAATATTATGATGCATCTATTGAATATTTTGTTTGGCATTATTACTATAGTTCTGGAATGGTCGAAAACTCACATATAAAAGAATGAATTTGGCTATTGCTTTAGTAGTAAAATTAGAATAGGAAACAGGACTTCCCAATGAATAAAACAAAGCCCCAGGTGTGGTAACATTGCTTAACCAACAATGAAAATGGGTTGCCTTCCACAGAATGTTTATATTGCTACCAAGTATTGATGTTTATCATTTAGCTAAGCTAGATGTCTACACAAGATGCTGCTGTTTAAATCCTAGATTATTGAAAGTTGATACAAAGTTAAATATATATATTTAAAGGAATTAGTAATCGTTTTAAACTAAAGTTTTGTAGTTTTCTTACTGTTCAAAGTCTATACAGTACTTTTAACGATGTAATTGAATAATTTTGGTTTTATTACAGTTAATCCTAATTGAATATATGGTTTTATCTTAATATATGTGAATTGGGAGAAGAAATGAAAGTAAGTTGAGGTGGTTCTCTAGCGGTTTTACATCCTTTCATGTATCACTATTTAGGTTTTGTGTATTATTTTAGTAAAGAAACAATATGTGAAATGCAATTCGCAATCCTAGTCTTTCGATAAAGTTTTCTAAGTTAACCTAATATTAATACAATTGATTGTAAAATGTTTTATATATTACATACGTATGTACACTTGTAGTCTGAAAGTTGTCTTAAATGGATCTATAATCCATTACACACAAAGGAGTAATCCTACTTGACGAAACAAAAACATTTTTTCCGATTCAGAATTTGAAATAAGAATCTAAAATAAGTGGTTCACAAGATACAGGGTATTTCGTAACTTTTGCTAAAAACGTTCTATTTTTCTATAATGTCAGTTTAGCAGAAACATTTAAAATAATGTGTTTCATGGTCTAGGTTTACGTTTGGAAATTCAGAGATTCTAACCCGAGAACACCAATTTGTTAAGCACCATGCAGTATATATATAAATATGTAAAAAACCTCTTGTTCCTTGGGGTCCATGTAGTCGGAAATAATATTGTTGTCTTCGTTTTAGGACTATTAGTTATTTAGTGTATATTTCAGAGAAAGAGAGGGAGAGAGAGACAGAGAGAGAGAGACAGAGAGAGAGAGAGAAAGACAGAGAGAGAGAGAGAGAGAGACAGAGAGAGAGAGAGAGAGAGAGAGAGAGAGAGAGAGAGAGAGAGAGAGAGAGAGAGAGAGAGAGAGAGAGAGAGAGAGAGAGAGAGAGAGAGAGAGAGAGAAAGTGGTGGTTGGCCGAAGCCCGCGGTCCCTCCTCCACCTCTGGCTTAAGTCAGAGACTTTTCGCCAGGCCGCTTTCCTTATATAGACTTCTTTCTTCTGTCCTCTTCTTTCTTCTTATCTTAACCGGGCACTCTTCTAGTGCCCACCCAACACACCTCTCCCCTCTCCCGGCACAAATGCACCAGGATCATCGGGATCTTCATTGTCCTTCTTTATTTTCTTTCCTCTTTCCCCTTTTCTTGCTTATGTTTCAAGCTGCATCCTATCTTCCAGCGTTTTCTTACTCGTGCTTCTTCATGCCGAGTCTTCTGCACATCCGTAAAAACCTCGATGCTGAATCCTTGCTTCGAACAAAGTTTACTTTCTCCCAGTTCCACTGCTTTTCCTGGAGAAATTCTCTCAATTCTCGTCGTTCTTCTTCGTAGAACCAGCACTCCATCAGAACGTGTGTCGAGGTCTCCAACTGTCCACAGAGTGTGCATCTGTCATATTCTCAAGGTTAAATCCCATCAGCTTCGCCTTAAAGTTTTCATGGCCGCTCAAAAACTGTGTTGTGTAGTGGTCGGTCTCCCATTTCACCTTCTTGTTCTGTTGAACATCCGGAACAAAATCGAAGGTTTCTCTTCCTTTGGTGCTAGTTACCCATCTTCTCTGTCATTCGACGAGTGTTTCCTCTCTTCGGGTTCGCTTGCTTTTCTTGCTGTCGATTCCTTCCTCTTTATCTCTTCTTCTTTTCAGCCTTTCTTCCGTACAACATCATCGGCTCCAACGCTCCTAATACGCCTTCATCGTCTTCTCGACTACATACTCGTAGTGTCCTGCGAACTTCATTCAACATTTCCTTTACTGTCTTCTCCTTCGAGAATGTCTTCCTCCTCTCTTCTCCCCACCTGGTGACCAGATCCAAGGCACTTGACGCCTTCCTCATCAGCTCAACCGCTCAAGCTCACTGCGTCAACCTCTTCACGACCAATCTTTCGCCAATCTTGCCCAGAACCGGAAGGAGGGTCACTGGCCTGCACGACTTTACCTTGCTAGGTTCTTTGTCTTCGCTTTTCAAGGAATCAGGTTTCGTAGTAATCAAACCGTTTTAGAATCATTGAGCTATGATAAATAAGCAAATTAACAGTTTTCCAACAAACTCTTTACTAGGTAAAATATATTATGTACATTTAATAAATAATTTTATCATCATTAAACTTCACTTCTCAAACTAAACAGCTGATACAAAAACACACGATAAATATAAAAGAAATTGCCTCATAAATATTCAATGCCAGATTTTTGACTTATGACTGTTACCACACAATTGATATCATGTGCACAAAGCTTTGAAATGTTTTCAAAACGTGGACTGCAAATTTCGATATACTTTTCATGTATTCTCACAAACTAAAACACAATACCGTGTATGAAGTCAGAAAGGACCTGGCTCTACAACTCAAGAATCGAGTTTTATATATATAAGCCAAGACTGAAACCGTAGGCTTACCACTCTTATCTTCCGAAAGCTATAAAAAAGGTGCGGTTGGAAGGAAGCCAAGCAAGTATTACTCCGCGTTAAAAGAATAAATATAAAATTTACAATACGTTTTATCTAATGCAAACTGAATGTTAATATTGACGCTATATTATATACATTAATAACAATAAGAGCAGAAACACTGTATAGTGGTGAGCTTAGGGAATAATAAATCCACGTTTTTACCTCGGTCTGTTAAGTTTGCAAGATGAAACCGCAGTATATCACCTTACCACCTTTTTAATTTCACGGTCTGCAATGTGGTTTTCTTTCCCTTTTTTTATACTGACATGACAAGTTATGTTGAAGCATTTGCTCATTACAACAGTAAAGTTTTGGTATGTAATCTGTACTAATATAAATTGTTGTAATTTCATGCGCAAAAGCATTTTGACCTGCAGTACCTGTTTTGCACAGAGTTTACAAAGCGTTATCTACAGTCAATGACCTTTACATTTTATAGCTTCAAGATTTTCATTAAATAAATTTGTTTATTTAAATTTAGATTTAATTCTTTAAATACAAAAAACAGCATAAAACACATCCTTTGGGCGGATTTTTACGATTCAAGCTTGACGGTCGAGTGAAAATTTATTGCTAAAAGACAATACAAGTATGGCATAGCATGCGTTGAAGATTCAATTGAAGTTTGAAATCAGCCTTGAAATTAGTTCTAGGTTTTGTACACACAGTAGTTTATTGCAGTCTGACGGCGGATCGCACTGTCACCACAGTCCCTGGTACTGGATTCCCTAACAGTTAAGGAGAGCCCAATTTTTTTAGAAAAAAAAATACAAGCATTTCCCACCAAAACTTGAATCCTAAACAAAGACTTCTGTTTGCCATTTCATTAAAATCATAAATGAGATTGTCTAGACAGTTATGAAATCATTGTAAACATTTTTGTCATTATAATTGGTTAACATATTTAAGACAAGTTTGTGCGAAATATCTGGAAGAACAACTAATTTACTGAACAAGTAATACCGAGCTACGGAATACGCTATGAAGCATTGTACTAAATAAACACATTTTATTATTAAAATTTAAAATTATTAAATTACTGTTTCAGTTTTCCTTGCAATGGCATTCACAATGTCATTAGTATCGAATGAAAGCCGATATAACTATGTTTACTCCAATCAGCTGTATTACTTTAAATGTCTCTACTAATATACATGAACGAAAATACCTTGGATTCTGCCTATAGGTTTGACTGATATTTATGTTATGTTATGCAAGACCTGACAACAAGCTCTTTCCAATGACACGTCAACAATCGAAATCGTTCAGAACTGTATGAAGAGTCTTCATCACAAAGAACAAGGGTAGAAGGAGAAAGTATAACAGAACTCAAGATTGCCTTCTAATTTATTCGGTTAATTTTAACCAAATATGAACACTATATCGAAGATTTAACATTAGGCACCAAGCCATGGCAAATTTAAAATCAGTTCAGCTGTAATGTTCTTTTCTTTCTCTTACTTGAAATTCCTATGCTAATATGAGCTCTTATGGAGTAACACCAAATTTAAGGTCGTCGAAGGTTCTGCCCTTGCCCTTAGTTTTGGTATTCATTAATTTTGTTTTAAGAAAAACTTTACACCAATTTATTTCCATTGGCCCTTGAATATTAAAATCTTTTTTAGGCATATAAGGGAGAATTTGTCAAAATAACACCTATGTCATTGAATAAATGTAATCTATTATTTAAAATATGATTTATTCTCTAATTGCTTTTTTCCGTAGAGAAAAAGTTCAAGGTTCATACGGCGTAGCAGCAACCATTACGCAATGTCCAACCCCTCCCACCATACTATTGTTAGATGACAGTGTACACCAATCTGCAGGGTTAACAAAACGTTTCTGACCACAATAATACCACCGCGAGTCTTCGCTTTGTTGGCACAAGTATTCTGCCGCGGGTTACAAACGATTGATGCCATCATTCTCCGTTAACATGACTAGAATAGTCTTTCTCTTAGTAGTTCAATTAATTCTCGTATTAATATTACTAATTTTAAAGCAGTAAACTGGAGAAAAACACCGAAACCATTTAATTATTTTTTATTTTGCTGTAACAAAACATATTTTTATGTAAAATAAATCTTTATAGAGAGATGGTTATTTTTAAGTGTAATATTTTTAAATGCTCAATAAATAGATTTAACATACTTTTAATATCTACATGTACCTACTCACCAGATTATGAATAAAAATAACAATTTAACCAATATAGATAATTTTTTTACCAATAACTGCGGAATAAAGACATAAGATAAAGAAATAAGAATCATCTTGCGTTTAAATGTATAAAATATTTTTAATACAGTCTAATTAATTCGAGTATAAGATAGTAAGCTCAATTTATTACTTAAAAAATACCTAAGTTTTGTAAGAAATCAACAACATATCAAATATAATATAAATAATACAATTTGATCTTTGAAAATGAGTCCAACTAAACGTTAATTAAATAAGATTATTATATTTTTGTAATTTAAATCACAAATTAATAATTCTTTTCAAAAGTGGAATCTCAGTAGTAATATTTTACAAGCGCCAAACCTCAGTTTCGATACAAGCGATGTTTTGTAAATACGAAATCACTCCCGGAGGGAAAATGCCAAAACTTTGTCATTTACATTAGCGAAAACTGTAAATTGTTTTGTTCCCTGAGGAAATCTGCTCAGATGTTTATTGCCGCGTTCACCCTAATCGTCAAACTTGCACTATTGTCCTCATCAACCTTCTAACAAGTGATGGATAAGTGAGGAATTTTATATTTATTTCATAATAATTATGTAATCAAATACAATCTGTTTCAGATAACCTGCGTGATCCGCAAATTCGTCTACAATTATTTACATATAAGCAACAAAAGAACCGGATCATTCTATTTGATTGAAGCTTAACCATACAGGGTGACCAGCTTTGCTGTGCCGCTATTTTAATCTCGGAAACTATTACGTTTGGAAAACATTTAAAATCCGTAAAACGTTCTAAGCGACAAAAACCTAGTTTCGAGTAATCAAGCGTTGAAAGTTGAATTGCAAAATGTACGGTTTTTTCAAGGTTAGAACTTAAAATCATGTATAATTTGTTAATACCCTATTTATAATATCATAATGTAGCCTTATATTAAATTTTTACTTACCATTAATCATTTTAAAACATTTTACGAGGTTTATTTGGGGTTGTAACGTTCTAAACGGCTAGCGCATGAAACGTTCTCTGACGGACTGCTCTTCTGCTTTGGAAGAAAACATCATGGGAGTGTAGGAATACCAACATAAACAAAAATAAAACTCAAAATAAATCAATTTTATTGATATGAAAGTATAAAAACGTAATTTTGTCACATAAAATGAGACGTCATTTTGCTAAAAATTATCAAAATGTGGTGCTTAAAACGTTATTCTACTCAATTCTGTTGGGGGAAAATTCTCCAGGCCTCGGCTATTTATTTTTTGAAATAAGGGTAATCAAGCTTTTCTATACTCATTTCTGGTCTTATCCTTCCACTTGCCAATATTTACTTCACGTCTTTTATTTTTATTTACGCGATTTTGGTCGCTGGGCGACAGCACAACGACCGGCGGATAGTCCGGATAGTCCATGTTTCGGCGAATAGAACGTTTTTCCCCAAAAAGTCCGTGCAGTCCCGCGAAGCACACAAACTTTGACAGATGAAATCAGGGCTACCAACTCAAATATCTTCAAAACAAAATATACCACGGTGTAGCTCGTATCCTAGAGAACCTTTTTCACTACATATCTCCGATTTTGAAATTTTGCCGCTTAGAACGTTTTACGGGGGACCCCTTCAATGACTACAACTATTTTTATTACAGCCTCAATTTTCCAATATTTTGGCCAGCTTGGGTTTTTCCTATGGAACACCCTATATGTAATGATGGTTTTGGATTTTTTACTTAATATTACAAACATTTCAACCTTTTGATATTTTCGCTATACTGGATGGTCCTGTTTAACTGGGTCATCCCACACATTCCTCAAGACCAACAATCAATTGTATTCGAATAATACAGTTCCATGATGGAATCTCAATTATAATAACATTTTATAACTTAATCTTAACTGATTTCCAATTTTAAGGCACTTTTGCTCTTTGATATATTTAACCCTTTCATTTTCGGTACACAGGCTGCCGACAGTTACCAAATGCACTTAAAAAATCAAACTTCAATTAATTGCTCATATCATAAGAAGTAAACATCTACATTAGGGAATATTTCTACCGTAGATATTTGTCCGCTCGGCCAAAACTTCAAACCACGTTTACTTAGGTATAGGCTGATAAAGTTAATCACTTCATGCACTCACTGGACTTGTTTTTCTTTTTTATACAAATCTGCTATTTTGGTTTAAAAACCTAAAATATTAAATTTATTTAACTTTTTATCCACTGATTGAATCAAGTGAAAAATAAAAAAACATCGTAAAATACGGGTATTCCGCAAAATAATTCAAACCTATCTGTCATATTTAAAATTTGCTGCAATTAAAAAATGGAATTCATATTTATTTGCGATTGTCATAAGAGTTCGTGAAGTCTCCATTTAAAGTTTTCCCTTAGTCTAATAGTTTCTTAAACACCAATGGGGGCACAGTTAAGGTGGTTACCCTGTTTAATTATCCTATTAAGTAACCTTTAAAACAGTATCGGGAGGAAACCACACAGGATTGTTGTGTGATTATTGTAAGACAAAGGGGTTTACAGGAGAAGTCTGAGGGGCTTTAAGTCATATGGAGCCTAGGCCTGTAACCGTAGCGATGCATTGGTGGTAAAGCAATGAACCAGTATTTCAAATGTTGGTGGTTCGATCACAGGTGCGAGCGACTCCGGTTCTATCATTAACGGTCACCTCTCACCAGCCTATTTGGCTACTACCGAGCTGTCCTTAAATCGTTGTGGTTTATAATTACATATATTATTTTAAGGAAATATCGTATTCTCCAAGAATATTAATCATACATGTCATACATTATTTTATTTTAACACCACATGAGATTATAGTATGTGACCGTGGATACTCTAAAACCAATAAGTACTATGTTAACAGAAACTATTTCATTTTATTTTGCTAGAGTTATACATTATACATTACACGAAATGGCGACCTTCCCAAGTAGGGAGTGCAGGGTGATAGTGGCGCGATCTTGTAGTCTTGTTACTGAGCAGGTTCGACGTGTTTCTTAGACATGAGTGTTAATTAATAGCCTGACAGCCAATGTCCACTAGGGAACCTTACAGTAAGTGGGATCCGAGCCATAATTTCGACTCCTTCACTTTAGAACTAGTCTATTATGAGAATAGTTTTAGTTATGAATGTAGAATTCACTAATACGGACACGTTAATCCCCACGAGGGAACGCCACATCCCCAAGCCATCATAACTATCCACAATTCGTGACCTCCAAGTAGTTGTATTATAGGACACGCCACCGTCCCAATTTAATAAGTCACACAGTTTGCACGACTCCTAATGAGCAGGCCACCCTGTATACATAAATAAAATAAATGATACAAACACACAAAAAATAGTTTACATATTTAGACATAATTCAAATGCAGGAACAAAAATTGTTTTAAAATTATTTTATATATATATATATATATATATATATATATATATATATATATATATACAAAATTTCATATTTTGCATTTTTTAATATGGTATTCTTCCATATTCACACATTTTCATTTTACATAGCACATTCCTCATACCTTTTCGTTGCCTGAGCTAATGGGCAAAAGTTTGATTTGGAAAAAATGGGGTTTTGTTTGTTTATATGGAGTGCAGAGTTTTTCCTTCTGTAACGTGCCAAGAAGTTATTGGGGATGGGTACACATTTCCCTAAACATATTTATAAATAGTATTTCATTATTTCCAGTTTTCAAAATTAAATTGCACTAATTTTATATACGTATTCTTTTATTTACCTGCAGAGTAAAAACCTTAACCTTTCCTTAACCCTTTAAGTCAAATTCCGTTATCTGCCCACAACTGTAAAACTTTTTCCCATTGGCTTTATACGTTTTTGGGCTAAGTCTTTTGGTTACTGGATAGTTTACCAAGCATATCGGATTCATTTCTGAGTAATTCGGTCGGTATTATTGCCGCTCTTGCCTTATGTGTCAAACAAACAGATAACGGAAACATCGACGACCGACTGCCGCGCCGGGCACCGGCCGCTGGTTGGGTTGGGTTAGGCTAGGTTGGATTAATTTATTCTATAAAATACATTATTAAAAATTGGGTAAGATTTTATCCTAACCTAACCTAATCCAACCTAACGTAACCTCTCCTCTTGTGTTGCCGCTACATGAGTGTAAGTGGCGACGTGAGATATGACAACGGCTCTTAAGATAACTCTCGGGTATAAAATCAGGCCGTGTATGAATAAAATTTGTTTCTATAATTAGTCTTTTACATCTTCAATCACCTCTGCACATCCTATTTATTTGCTATATTACTCTATATTGGAATATACAGTTGTGGGCAGATAACGGAATTTTACCACCCTATTTAGCATTTGGTTATGATTTTATTTACTTACGTCGTTGCAATCTCTTGATATTTTTTACTTTTCACTGGTGAACATGTTTCGGCACTCGGCCATCTTCAGCACCTTGAATAAAATCCTTTACATAAGGTTAACCATCTTGTTAATTTCGGCTGTGGGCCACGTCAGTTTGTACTTTAAAAAACACTACTGTACATTTACACAATTACATTTAAACATAAAAAACACTATTATACAAAATTGTCCACGTGGTTTAACTGGATACCAGTGTCAACAGGCACGGCCGCCGGCCGTGTTGGATACCAGTGTCACTGGTAATCAAAGTGACACTGGTATCCAGTTAAACCACGTGGACAATTTTGTATAATAGTGTTTTTTATGTTTAAATGTAAATGTGTAAATGTACAGTAGTGTTTTTTAAAGTACAAACTGACGTGGCCCACAGCCGAAATTAACAAGATGGTTAACCTTATGTAAAGGATTTTATTCAAGGTGCTGAAGATGGCCGAGTGCCGAAACATGTTCACCAGTGAAAAGTAAAAAATATCAAGAGATTGCAACGACGTAAGTAAATAAAATAATTAGTTATATGCAATCAGTGCTACATCAAAAATTAATTTGGTTATGCTTTAAAGAGTTCCATTCTTGCCCATTAAATAATATTCAAACTAAGTTTTTATTGTAAATTTGGGCTCAATGAAAGTTGTAACTTTGTAAATGTGACGTTATCAAATGTACTATCCGACTTTATTTCACTCGACCAGCCTGACACATTATTTATCTGCATCCTCACCATCGATTATCGAGACTATTGTATGACAGGCCGTGACGCACAGAGGGGGAATTTGTGTTATTTATGAAATCAAAACTAAAAAATCTAAAGTCAAAAATGTGATACGATACGAATAAAAATGGAAAACCCAACTTTCATTTGACTTAGAATGATGACTGATAGTGTATTGCGTTTACTGGTAACGCAGTTGTTTCTGGCCAAACTCGCCAGTAGAAGGAACATTTAGTATGATGCTCAGATTGATCCGACGAGCAACTGTGCCAATTTTCAGTCTTCTGGCATTTGTTTTAATCAACTCACAATGTTTTGTTCAATTCGACAGTACCTTGTTCAATAATCTTACGTACCTCTATGCTTTAAACATAACTGGTTTTCACGGTCGCAAAAGGACGCAGCAAAAATGACCCAAAACACAAAACTGATAATATTTTCTTTAACCTTATGCAATTGATAGGTCGAACAAAAGCGAACGACACTGGTTTTTTATTAATTAATTGGATAATAATGTATTTTAAATAATAATACGTTTCGTGTGTATTATGATATTAAATAATTTTTTAAGTATTACAAACAACGTTCTTACCTTGCCAAGACGTGTCAGTTTCAACAGCATATACCTTATTCCGATAAAAAAATTGTTTGCTTAGAAAAACTTATAACAAATTCACAAATTATCCTTAAAGCAAAAGCGTATTCCTTCTACTGGCGAATTTGGCTAGTAACTACAGCGTTATCAGTAAACGCAAAACACTATCAGTTATCATTTTTAGTCAAATAAATGAAAGTTGGGTTTTCTATTTTTATTCGTATCGTATCACATTTATTATTTTCGATTTTTTAGTTTTGATTTCCTAAACTACACAAATTCCCCATTGTGTGACGCCGGCGCTCATCGGATATTCATCAACATTCACACAGCTAGCTCAAGTTTACTTGATAGCTCTAAAAACAACTGAGATATTCCATGAATTAAACTTTTTTTATACCTTATATAAAGTAGTATTTCTTATATTTTAATATCGATTTTACTGAAGTATTTTGCGTCTATTGGTAAAATTTTAGTTAAAGTATTAAATGAAAAACTAAGCTATTCCTAACTAACAATTAAAACTATAATAGTTTAATTGATTCGGTGCTAAAACCATACATGTTGAACATTTCTTTCACGTAGCCTTGTACGAAAATACTTTACTGAAATAACTTCCAATGTTTTCAATTAAATCGAATATTGTTCCATAGCGCATGAAAAACTGTTTATCTAAAGTTTTTGTTTAAAGAAAAAACTAAAGATTTATAGCGGCAAGATGCAAAACTGATAAGATAAAAGTTTACACTAAGGCGATATTCCGTTGTTGTAGCAAATTACATTGTGTACGAGAGATTAGACAGTACAAAGTTTTAATTAGAAAGTTTACAACCCTTAATGTTTCTACTAAAGAATATGCAACCTAATTGAAATGGCTTTGTTATCATTCTAACCGTAAACTTAGTACCTCTAGCGTAACATTTTGTTCCGTGTGTATGTAAATCTAATAGCTAATTGTCCCTCTTCACCAAACATAGGTGTATGAATAAATATATTTTAAAATAAATATTTCTTGTGAAAGAAGATTTGCAAGGCTACGATTCAATGGCCAGTTTGATGTGTTAACTTTTGCATATTACTTGACTGACCTCTGTCTACTTGTAATTACTAATACTAATAGATTTAGATATTAAATTACTGCAAATTACGTGATGGGGTCTTTAGTTGTGGTTTTTGGAACAAGTTTGCTTTTTTCAATGTAAATGCAATAGCATATTCCCAGACGTATATCTAATATGAATGCATTTTAGTATATAAGTGCTTTGTGTAAAACAGCAAAATTTGTGCTATTATAATAATCTTTACTAATAAATAAAGAATAAACTTTGAACCCCTCAGTTTGTCATCAAAGCCATATTAGATTGTAAAACTTGGTATTATTATGATAGAAAGGACTTTACCTGATACAGATTACGATATGCTTCGGGAGTGGGCAAATCAAAATCACGTACTTCTGAAATTATAAAGCTATAGTTATGTCAGTACTGAAATGATTGATAGTAAACACAGTTTTTACCTACCATAAATTTTTAAAACCAGTATTTGAATTTTAAGATGTTGTTTTTACTGTCAAAATGTAATCCATGCCATGATCTTATGATGAGGACCGTTTTAATTTGAACGAAATGGGAACAAATAGTTTACACAATCGTTGTTTTTAAACATGTTTTCATTAAAAATGACCCAAATACGAGCGAGTTTCACCTTCCTATAGTTGCAAGTTCGGTCTGTTTTCTTACAATCAAGCCAATCCAAATGAAACACAGCCTTCGTACGTGATTTTTTTATAAAACTCTTGTGAAATATAACAGATCATATCATCTTTATTATTTATTTTACTAAGATTTTTGAATCCGCTCACATCCCTGAACAATGTAGGCTAAACTTGTTGTTCTGAGTACAAAAAACCTCAAATAAGACTTATTGCTTGAAAATTAAATATCCATTTCTCATTATTTCATAAAAATTTGTTTTGAAACATTTTTCTTAGTAATATCACTTTTATGTATTTTTTTGTGGTAAACTCAATATTTATTTCACTAGACATCATCGTTAAAAAAGTATTCACTTGTCTCTAAACATTTTCTTACTCATTTTAATGTGGAATAGTCGTAACCAAAATATTGAAAATATATTCAACGAAAATATACTTGAATCGATAAAAGGGTGTTTTAACAACCAAGGATAGTGAACTTTAAATTATTCAACGTAAAATACATTTTATTGTGAACGTCCTTTATTTATTATCATTGATTTCATATATCCAACCAAATATTCTTCAATTCAAAATTCAAAAATTCAAAATTCTTTAATATGATCGAATTTTTTACATCTTATTAGATTTGTTGATACAATTAATATCAATATTTTTTTAATCTATAATATCCGCTTTTACATATCTCATTCTCGTTCCTTACCTGTTCAAAATACGTCTGAATGCGCGAGTTTATGTCGTGAATTCGTTTGGATTTCATGTTCATTCGGTTATTAAGTGAATGATAGGGTTCTTCTTGTGAACAGTGCTTGGTGAAAGCATTCACTCTGAATCGGAAGCAGACCTTCCATTGCATTATAAAATGTATACCAGCTTTGACTATAAATACCATTATTTATAGTTTATTTATAGTTATTTATACCAGGTTTTGAGTGACCCAGGATTAAAAGAGCTCTTAGTTATAGTAAATCACCAAAATAGAGTACTGATGTCGCCTATTAATTTTGGTATTAGGAGCAGGCAATATACCATTTTTTGAAACAGAAAATAAACAATAGTAAATTAATTATTGATTTATGAATTGTGGAAAACAAAATCTTTGATTTAAATAGCAAAAATAAGGGGTTGACAGAAGCGCCCTCTGTTAGTAATTAATCAAACTATGTCAAGATAAAATTCTGGGTCACCCAAAACCAGCCACAGCTGGGCCATAAGTTTGGGAGGTCTATTGGTGAAAGAATAAAACAACCCATTGCCCTCGCACGGACATGCAGGTCTATGTGGGAAATATTTCCAAGTATACAAATATTTTTCAAATGCAATGCATTTTCTTGTTTTTATTTACCTATAGAAATACATTATTCGTACATTTATAAAAAAATATATATTTCCATCAGACTATATTCCAGGACTTCTTCAAGTTATTGGTCATAAACACCCTCGATTTGGTCATATTTATTTTGTGTAAAACCCATAAATAGAGAAAGTAGGTTTGGAAATCATGCAGGACAATCTCAAAAATGTAAAGAAAAATTAAGTGAATATCTTAAATTTTGGTATTTTCAACCCAAATGGTACATGCGTACTCAAGTTAAATTATAAACTTTATTTGAAACGTAATTTAAAATAACCTTGTCTGCTAAGATTAGTATTCCAAATAAATTGTTGGAAAGTATATATTTTTCGCATCGGAGATGAGAACTTATTTAAACTCAACTTATTTAAAATCATGTTAATCATGAAGTGGACAGTGTTAAGACAATTATAAACATTGACGAGACAAATATCAATGCCACGTGCTTCGTTTTACTTTTTTACTGAAACTAACTGAAGGTGTCCCACTTGGCCGGGACGTGTAAAAAAATAATCTATTATATATTTGTCAAATACCACTCACCAATAATCGCACCCCTCAAAACTACTTGACCTAGAACCTTGAAACTTTGCATGGATGTTCTTCTCAGGGCATAGGCATCCACTAAGAACGGATAAAAAATCCCTCAGGGCTACAACATAAGTTACGTTAACGTTTCAATGTTAAACTATATGGCAGCTTATGGTTCAAGTCATGGCAGCCTCAACATTAAATCATGAATCCAAAGAAGATTTTCTGTTTTTCAACGGGTGAAACTGGGTTGATCAGCTAGTTGTGAGTAAAAACAAATGCATCATCTGTTCAACTCTTTTCAATGAAAGAATTAATATTTTTCCTTTGATTGTTTCACCGATACCTTTCATTCAATTACAAGGTTGTTGGGTGTCAGACTTATGGTTTTCTCAAAAGTTACGTGTAGTTTGAGATTCATATGTAGATTTCCAGCCAATAATTAAGAAAACAGTTTTTTACCCTACGAATTTTGCATTCCTCACACTACTCTACACGTCTGTGAAAAAACTGTACACCTATTTGTTAAGATAAGGGTTTCGACAAACTCCAGGAATATATTTAATATCTCCTAAAAGACATATCATATTGTAATAAAGCATTAAAATTGTATATTTAACACAATTGAAAACTTATTGATTACCCAAACTTTTTTTGCCTATGGGATGGTGCGTGATGGAAGTTTGAGAATGCTTGAATACTCTGTAAAACCGTATAAAATGTACCTCACTTTAAACATCTTTAAAAGTGGATCACAACGCCAGAAACCCGATTGCAAAGGAATTATTTTAATATTTAACCAATGAACAGTGGGATATGGTCAAAAATAATATAATATGCAGGGAATATTTAAATGTTCCGAGTCATATTTAAATAATTAATTAGATTTTTTTTATTTTTTATGCATTTTCTGGCATTGTTATTTTTTCATATGGTCTTTCAAGTCACAAACGCTTTAACTGATGCTGACAATAATCCACAGACGGCATCCTTTAACTGATGTACTTCCAGGGATGTCGCATATTCCTTAGGCTAGGCAAATATCAAACTTAAAACCCTTTAAAATGAGTAAAAAGACTCAACTCTTGGTGCTAAACATACCTTCACTGGAAGGCTAACGTTTATCAACTCTTGCCTTCACTGGAAGTCAACTGCAGCGTCAACTCTTCTAGTACAGTTTAACGTTTTTCAAGTTACTTATTTAAGACAAGTTTCTTTAGCTGCCTTTTTGCCTCAACTTTCCGTACGGGCGACTCTCTTATAAAAAAACTAAATAACTTAAATTTGATGCACAGAGCAGTATATGTTCAGATTTGATATTATTCAATGCCCCTACTTAGGCCGACAACTATTTGAAGTAAGGATTTGGTACTTTAGAATATAGCTTTCATCCTCAAAGGTGATTTACTATAGTTTGAATTTTCTAATTTATCGCTATTATATATTCGACTGTTCTGTGCTTCTTCAGCGTCCGTGCATGTAAAAAGGAAGCATTATTATCATAAATCTGCCTTTTATAAGAAATAATTAATTGTTTTCACTACCAAAAAGTTATAAAAAAACAAATTTTATGTTTGCAAATTATACATACACTAGCTGATCAACACTATTTTACCCGATTTTTACCTAAGACAGGAAAACTTCCTTGGATACATGATTTAATAGTGTTAAGGTTGCCATGACAACTACATAAACTTCCCTATACTTTAAAATTGAAACTTTGATGTATCATTGGGCCTGAGGGAATTTTTAAAAATCCATTCTTAGTGGATGCCTGTGCCCTGAGAGGAACATTCATGCAAAGTTTCAAGGTTCTAGGTCAAGTAGTTTGGGCTATGCGATTATAGGTGAGTGGTATTTGACAAATGTATAGTAGATTCTCCGTAGAAATAAACTTTGATAAAGCCTAATTATAATGAGAACTTAACGAGCAAGTATTTAACAAAATTATTCATGGTGGCAGAACGATTAAATTACAGGAAACATCCAATCATTGTTTTTTGTCCATATGTAACAAAAACATTATTTTTAACATTCCTAGCGACTACGTAAGATGAATTAATAGTCCCAATTTACCAATTCCTAATCATTTTACTCTTAGAGCTTCTTTTAAAAAGAAACATACTTTTTTTGAAACTATTTACATAAAACCTAATATATATTTAACAGGCCAAGTTTCCATTACAATAAGTACTTATTTTATGTAGGTGTAGTATTATATCATTTTCAGGTACTAAAAAGAGAATAATATAGTAGCATTTATCTAACAGTATTGGATTCAATATGTGTTTGCTCTGAAGAGCACGTTTATAAAAATTTGTGTCACCTTTAAGACACAAACAAAGTTTCAAACTGTACCAACGAAAAAATAAGTGTAATTAAAAGTTTATGTTTAAACAGTATCTGAACTATTAGAGCAATATTTAGTTTTAAGGCCATCGCGTCGCATGTCTTAAACGTCTCAAAGTTCTTCATACGTATTAAAAACTTCTTTGTGAAAATAATTAAGTGAAAATTGCAAAACTTGTTTAAAAATGCATTCTGTTTTATTTTATGTCTTTCATAAGAATATGTATCTAAATTTTGGGATAATATAGAATGGCATGTTTTAAAATGCTTTGTTTTGCATCTATCTGTCTGCTTATATTTTTTTTATCTTTGAAAATGATAATAAAACGTCCATATTTCATGTTTCTAAATTCTTTAAAATAATTTATCTAAAATATTTTAGTACTCCGTGATCAATTCATTACAAGAAAGCTTGTAATGTGGAATCAAACTAGCTAATTTTAATGTCTTCACTTATCTTAACTTAAATATTATTATCTGAAAAAACTTATATTTCTCTTATTCCAAAAGCTTTTTTTAATATTTTATTGTTACGCTTTCTAGTTAGATTTTTATATGTTTTTAATCGTCTTCTATTCAATAATTAGCATTAAGATATTTATTTTTGATTTATCGTTTGAATTTGTGAAACTTCCATTACGGGTTGTCGTCTTTTCTTCATCAGTGCTTCATCTGTTACAGTTTAACTGTCATTTGTATACCTATTTTATTTTTTAATATTTTTTTGTCTTACCTATACGGTACTTAGCAATTATATTCTCAATTTTTCTAACTATTTGCTTACTTATAGATTCTCTATTAATTTTTATCCTAATTTCATTCAAAGACGAGCTATAAAGCAATGTCGAAGGTGTTAAAAAACACCACATATATTTTATTTATATCACGTTAGTTATAAAAAGCAGCCTATGTCTCAATCATAGGCCTTAGTTTCGAGAATGTCCCTACATCCCATTAACCGTCTTGAATGGTAATGGATGCTAGTTCTCAACTTTCATATCACAACTTTACGATACACCTCTGTTGGGGCCTTTGTTTTTATGTCCGTAGACAAAATGTATTTTTTTATGTCCAATACCTTTTGTCCATACTTTTCTTACATCTAATTATATTTATGCCCAAGCATTGTCTGTAAGATCCACAATGTTTACACATAAAGTGTATCATGTGATATAGTAAGAATACACCCGTTGCAGTAGATCCACATATCAGCCAATTGCCAAGTGATTTATTATATGAGAGCATCTTTAACATATGTAAAGGAAAATATGTAATGATTTAAAGACTGTAATACGTTTTCAATAGCTTATGATTATTTTCATTCACAAACAATAATACGGTACATGAATTTAGAGGACAATTTTATATCATTAGTAGAGCTATAACAGTAACTATATTCATATAAATGGGAACCTATACAAAAATATAAAATTAAGAATGCGGTAAACTGTCCTGGGAAAGTAGAGTTCTGTAGAAGTCCTCATATCAGTCCGCTTTCTAAACATTTAGTTGACCTTAAATGTGTAGGAAAAATAAATAAGCTATCAAATGTGTTTCCATTATGAAATATAAATTAAAATACGTTTTTGTGTGAAAGTTTTTTAACATAGACATTAATCATTAAGGACATGATAACAGTGGACGTAATATGTAGTCGACGTGATAAGAAATGGACGTTAATATGGAAATCTTTGGTTGTGGACTTACCAGCCGCAAATACACAACTACACCTATGTGTGGCCCACGTGGAGCATGAGGACAGGCAGAGTGTGGTAAAGTGGAGATCGCCAATTATGCGGTCAATAATAAAGCACTTCGCCAGTATTATTATTCCCGGAATTATTTCTTAAAGATTTTATATTAAAAAACTGTTTTGAAAGTAAGGTAGGAGTAAAACTGAAACATAAACGATCTGCATTATTTATTGTTTAAAATAAATATATCTCTAAAATATGCCACTACTTGTATTAGTACAGAGCAAAACAGAATTATTTTCTATTCTAACAACGACTCCTGGAATAGTAATAACTCACTGACTGCTTATACGATGACTTAATCGGATTGCCGTGCTTCAAATCCTAATTGTGTTTAGCCGATCATCAACAACTCTGTATATAATCACCAAGACCTATCATGTAACCTCAAATACATAAATAAATAAAGTTAAATAATACACTATACTACAATTAACAGTACAGTATCGCTCCTGAATAATTCGTTTTTTACTTTTTTTAGTAACTTTCAAGATATAAACTCACCAATTTACAATCCAATAAGCAAAAATGGATCAATTTTTTGTGATGAAACCTTTTTCATCGTACTGCAAAAAACAGGCTTATTTTTCTAAAACGCCCACCAAAAACTCATTTTTTTATCCTATTGAGAAAAAGCCAACTTTGATTTCTATCAGTGTGCTGACCTCAAAAACTGTTAATGTTTCATTCATTTATGTGTGCTGACATCGCTAATTTTAATTTAAAATATGCAACATTTAACATTTAAATACACTTTTATTTTTTTTTTAACAGGCTAAAAACTGTTATTTATAGATAACTGAAATTTAAACATCGTAAATGGTACAACACATGGTAGCAACAACATATGATAAGAATTACAACGATAAGAACTTGATTTTTACAGTATAAACTAAATATGATAAAATACGTTGAATAACACAACGATCAAAAGTGTCTTTTGATGCTTAATCGTTTTTCAAACCTCAGTAAGAATTACTCCTTTTACCCCTTTTTATTTTGGGTTTTTTTAGCACTGGGTGTCCACAAATTAGTATTGTGGAATATCAACTTTGCATTTAAAATCGTTTTAGGAAAAAATCACTTCTTGACGTTCTGAGATTTTAGTGGTAGTGATAAGTGCTATGACCAGCCACGATATGGTTATAACGAGGATTTGGGAATGGATCAATTGAGCAACAATTAAACCTAATTGGATATGATAAAATTAGAGGGTAATATAATGTTAACTGCAATGTTTAGTTAGAGAGAATGGGAGTCAACAGGTCGCATTGAAACTTTTTGGAGGTGGTTGAGAGCTAGGCTACAACAAGAGATAATTTAGTGATACAAGGAATCTTACTTGATTTACCTAAAAGAAAGCATCGCCTACCAGTTATACCCCACCTCCACCAACTTTGATTGAACCAACTTTCATTTTTTACTAGAAAAATACTCTTTAACACATCCACTTGCACTGACAAGTTCCTAACTTATTAGATTAATGATGAGAACAAGGAATAACGAAACTTTCCTAACACATAATTTGAGGCGTGCCAAACCTTACCTAACTGATCCATTGCAACTAAAGGAAATAGATCAGTTTGCTACAAAACTTTTATTCCAGAGGGCAGAAGGTCTATTTGGCATGGGCGCAGGCCCTCGCCCAAAAAGGCTGAGAAAACAAATTTCCTATAAACCAAAATTCATTTACGCTTCCCCTAGCTTACCTTATAAAAATTAAAACTTATCTAGTCATGCATATTGTTACTGGGACTAGATGGAAACTGATTGGAATCCAGCAGCATATGTGCTCAGGAGGAACATTCGTTCTTCGTTGATGATAGCCAGCAAGTCAAAATCGAGAGGAGGTGACGGAATATAGCTATAGCTTCATAAGGGTCAAATAAAAACTCTTCCGGTTGCAGCCTTCAGTAAGTTTCGGCTTAACATTACTGTTTGTACACATAACTGTCGGAAATTATGGCGTTACACGAAAAAGTTGTAACGATTTCGAATGCAACGTAGGTAAACACACAGAAATTATAATATTATTGTTTACAGTTATAAAATATGTAACAATTGTATAAAAAACTAGTAGATATACCTGCTGCTTCGCCCGCTGAAAAAATGACTAATTTTAATTCATTCATATTATACCATGTACAATTTTTTGGAATAGTTATCAAATGGACTGATTTGGGTTATGGGCCATTGGCCCATTACAATTACACCCTTAAGGTGCAGCTAGTAATTACACCCTAGATTGTTGTGAGAAGGTGTAACATTTCCTCTTTCCCTTGTGATTAGCAAATGTTATGAATTAGCTTTCACCCATTTCCCAATACAGAGAATGAGGCATAAACCGGGATATAAAACAAAAAAAAAGCTAAGGGCGGCTTTTCGACTTAACATCAATATGAATTCAGTACGTTTTTGAAAATAGACCGAAAACTATAAGAAAAAGTAGACGTTAGGCCTAAGTGCCTTGGCCAAAAACATATTTCCCAAACCTTTATCAATCATATTAAAGGTCGGGTCTCTAACCTATCGATAAGGCAAAATTATTCTTGTAATGGTATATTTTTGTAATTGAAATCCTCATCACCTAATTTATTTTAATTTTGAAACTCCGTTTCTTATGGATATACATGTACTCGAAATTGAATGTCTATAACGAGTTTTGAGATTTTAGTTTGAGAAAGGTCTTATTTAGTCTATTTATTAGACAGATAAACCATTTTAGAAGAATACAATATTTTACTTCGGGCGGTTTGTACAACGCAGTAGCCTAAGTGCCATTTGAAAAAAATATGGTAGGTGGCTGAAATGAATTTGTACATTTTATTCTCTTAGTAGATTGGATATCGTGCCTTTTCTATCCCCTTAAAATATTGAATAGGTCTTCCATCCAATATTTAAATACTAGCCGCCATTTTCAATTTTATAATAAACTCATTTTTAGCCATCTGAGAGAGAATACTTTAAAAACCTTTCTTCATTCGCATGTATTGCCTACAAAAAATATTTGTGTCAAGTTTCATGGCCCAAAATCTTGTAGTTTATGAGAAAATAAGGTATAAAAGCTAAAAATGGCCACCATTTTGAATTTCATATTATACCATAATCAAGCCTTTTGAGATAAAATATTGTAAAATCCTTTCTTAGTACGCATCTAGAGCCTGTAAAGAATACTTGTGCCAAGTTTCATTGCTCTAAGCCTTATAGTTTTTGAGAAACTGTGATCAGTCAGTCAGTCAGTCAATGGGTTTTGGCTTTTATATATATGGATAATGTATCTAAATGTTTAAGTTTTAGTACAACATTAATTTAAAAAAAAACCAATTAATACCTGGAGTTTTATTTGTGGACTCTTGGTAAAAAAAGAGTACACCAAGGTTTTTTCCTAATACCAAAAATTAATATCAGATTTTTCAGAACTAATCAATATAATGTTTTAATAAAATATAAATGAGGATAATACAGTTTAAATCCGGAGGTTTTTAACCTTGGAAAATATTATTTAATCATATTTTGACTCATTAACAATTTAGATATATTTATGATGTTTAAAAATGTACCGTTTGAAGCCAACAGGGTCGATTTTGCATTTGTAGCACGGGTTTCGATTTATTTTCAAATTACCTATTAACATTTACATACTTATATGGTCGTCGTAAATTATAAAACAGTACGAAACAAAACTTTTTATAAACACCGAATAAAACTTTAACGAAACATTGGACACCGTTGGCTACAAACTGCATATTTGTAGGTAGTATTTTAAGTTGTCAAGACTCAAACAAGGCAAAATTCAAATGATTCTGAACTAAAAAAACGTTTTAAGGTGTGGAATTATTGTTTTCACTAGTGACGTCAGTTTTTCAAATGGGAATATTGAATTAAAATACGTTGGGAAGAATTTATTATATGATAATACTTAATACTTTGCTTGTAGTGAAAATTGTTCGAAGATTTGTATTAGTTTACAGACTCAACAAAGAAATCATAACAAATTAAATTTAAAAGAATTTCTTGTGAATATTATTAAGCATCTTCAAGTATGATTATCGTCTTCTACATAAATAAAACAGAGTCTCTGAGAGTTTGTTCATGGATCTCAAAGTGGCTTAACAATAAAGGCTTAATGCATGACGTTTTCTGGGAATGTTTCTTTAGCTATGAACGTTTGCACCTTACCTTTAAATCCACTAGGATCGTTCCGTGGTTCGTCCAAAATTAGAATCAGTTTTCTGCTGGTTATTTGATTTTCAATCAGCTGCAGTTTTATTTGTACAACTATTGGTGTAACGAAATTCCTTGTCAGATAGATTATTGATCAAAAATATTCTTATCCTTAGCAAATTCATGAGTGCAGGTAAATTAAATAAAAGTTTCTCATGAAAAAAAACTCGTGCGTATAATAAGCCGAGGCCTAGGTTCGATGTAATTAAAGAAATGTTCAGTTAAGTATTTATTCAATTTACAGGTTTAGATTTAGGCTACAGTAATAGAAGTAATTTTAGTTACCGACCACACACCTGAGTTATTCGGATGAATGCATTGAAGGCACAGTCAGCAGAATATTAAATATTTTCCGCCTATCAAATCCGGAGCGACTCGTTTGGAATACTTGATGTTCGTATATTTATTAAAACTACATGCAAGTATTAGCTGGAATAAAAGGCTTTTGTAAGAAAAGTAATTGGGTTTAAATATTACTACTCATACTTTTAGTCTGTCGATTGCATATATATACTAGCAGATACCCGCGGCTTCGCCTGCTGAAAGATTTAATTTTTAATTCAATTGTACTTTGATTGCAAATGAACCGATTAGTTTCAATCGTATATTATGTCTGTGTGCTTTGAATTTGTAAGCATTTGGTTATAGCTTTATAGTGATTCCACCCCATCTTGATATGAGAAGTTGAAACGTTTTTTTGTGAATATTTTACTTCCCTCAAGATGGACAAATCCCATAAATTGGCTACCATTTACCAGCACACTCTAATTTAGCAATTCAGTCTTAAAAGTACTTGAATGGCCTATTATCCATTTTTGGGCACGGAACTGGGTTTCCATTAGTATTTAGATAGTAAAATGTCATTGCCATTATAGGGATTTAAACTCATAACTTACACTGCACCTAGTGCACATAGTGCACCTGAGTGAATGATGTCGGCCAGTTTGACTGATGAGAATATGAGGTATAACCCGGAATATGACATTCCTTGAACGACAATAAGTTTTTTTTGTCCTCCCTTCACATCCCACAACAATAAGTAGCTCTAAATTTCAAATGTTAACATTTTAATTTACAATGTAATTTTGTATAGACAGAAAATTGAAAGAAAATAATATAAAATTAATGTATTGCCAAAAAATTAGGATCGTAATTCCCCTAAAATTTCTCAAACACGTTGAAGATCGGATGATTCGTGTGCTAGAGAAAATGCATGGTGAAAATAGTCATTTTTATGGAAACTTGAAGCCCCTTTCGCCACTAAAACCCTCCCAAAACTTTTAATATTAAAAAAAACAGTTTCTATTGGAATCATTATACTCTGAATAAAAAGCCATGCAGAGCTTTAAGATTTTAGTTCGAGTACTTCTAGCGGTCCATAAAACGCGAGTGGTTTAGGTAGTGTTTGACAACATATATCGTTGTTGGCCATAATAGTTTTTTATAGTTTTGTATACCTTAAACAGATGGAATTTTGAATCTGTTTTGCCTATTGAAAATATTCTATAGACCTTCGATCCGCATTTTGTCATATTATAAGCTTTAAGAACTGTGAAAGCTGCCATTATACGTATATCCAGGGTGTTCGGAAATTATGGTAAAATATTTTATTACATGATAGTAGAGGTAAAAATAAGAAAAAAAGTCCATACAAACATAGGTCCTAAAGTGCTTCGTTTTCCGTCTGTGTGTCTGTTTGTGATTTTTACATAGGGTATTTAATCATATCTCACGAACCTCTTAACGTAAAAAATTCAAACTTGGTATGTTGATGACCACTATTAAGAACTATTTTTTTAAGAACTATCAAATTTCCACTTTGTACCATTTCAATATGGCTACTGTTTTTTTGTTTTCAAAGCTAAATATCTTAAAAACCGTAAATTTTAGAAAAATTGTACAAGAGACAAAAAAGTTACAAAATGTAATCCAATTAACGCTGATATTAATATTATAATGATCGGACAACAAGTATTGGACACATTTTGAATTTTCCTAATAAAAACATGCGTTCCAAAGAACCATGTTTTTATTCACAAAAGTTACACTTCCTCCGTTATTAGGTGTCCAATGATCATATTATTAATATTGGCGTTAATGGAATTACATTTTGCAAATTTTTTGTCACTTGTATAATTTTTATAAAATTTACGGTTTATCAGACATTTAGCTTTGAAAACAAAAAAAAATCGCTATTTTGAAATGGTACAAAGCAGAAATTTTATACTTCTCACAAAAAAAGTTCTCAATAGTAGTCACCTTTATACCAAGTTTGAAGTTTGTACGTTAAGAGGTTCGTGAGATATGTTTAAAACGTAAAAATCACAAACAGACACAGATAGATAACGACGTTTATTAGACCTATGTTATAGATATAGACCTATGTTTATTTAAGCTTTTTTCTTATTTTTACCTCTACTATCATATACTAAAATATTTTACCATAATTTCCGGACACCCTGTATATATATTTAAAACTATATATTAACTTATATCAATCTAAGATTTCAACAGTAGCATTTTGTGAAGACATCTAGCTTGGCTAAATGATAAACATCAATACTTGGCAGCAATATAAACATTCTGAGTAAGGCAACGCATTTTCATTGTTGGTTATACAATGTTACTACACCTGGGGCTTTGTTTTATTCATCGGGAAGTGCTGTTTCCTGTTCTAATTTTATTACGAAAGCTATCTATAGCCAAATTCAATCTTTTATAGGTGAGTTTTCTACCATTCCAAAAGCATAGTAATAATATCAAACATGATATTTGCCTATCATAGCATGAAAACAGCCGCTAATGGCTCTAAAACAACAGCTGTTCATTCTTGTTGACCTAAGCTCAAACGTTGTTATTTTACATTGGTTTGTTTATATTTTTAGTTATTTTCACAACATTAACAACGCTAACATTTTTTATTTCTTTGAGTACGAAAATATCATACGAACATGCGGGTAAGAACTCGAAAAATCTCAATTCCCTTACGTCGAAATATCTAAAAATAAGCTGGGTTTTCCTGGCCTTATCATTCCTTTACTTTTCCTAAATATTGTTTGCTATTCCCAAACTAAGTTATTTAATCTTCCGGTTGCCTTCCAAACTAAAATAAATTGTAAAACCGTGCGTTCTTTAGTCATGGGGAAATTATAAAATATATGAAATCAGATAATTGTTCAAAACAGCTAGAAGGTAGTTTGAATCGTATTGAAAAATGTCGTCCATTACTCAGTACAAAAATCGCATTTTGGGACTCGATAGCATTTTCCACGTTCGCATATATTATAACTGGCACAAAATCTTAAGGCCCAGTCCGTCCGTAAGACTAATGATAATTTTAGTATTGGGCTTATGGACGGCGTAGGCCTTAAGATTTGGTACCAACTATACCCCGAAATGAGCCACTTTCAAGAATATTATGAAATATACTATAATGACGTAATACTTATTAACCTTAAAAAATCAACTTGTTGGTGAAAGAGCCAGCGATTAAAAAATTATCACCACAGTATGACTCAATATAATTTGCATCCATCATACTAAAATACATAATAGTCAATTTTTATGCCCATTTATGGATTATTTAGGTAAACAATTGTAGCTCAGCTAACAATTTAACACAACAACAACTCACTCCATACTTTAATGAATATAAAACATAAACAATGTTAAAAACAGTATACCTTATTTGCAATAATTCGGCGTATAGAATCTTCATCGGCTAATATATTTTTGGTTAATGTATAAAGAAACAGTGAAATGTATGAACGTATAAAATGCACACTTGGAAGAAATGATGATGAAAATTAACTGTTGGCTCGTATGGAATGATACGAGAATAGCTTGCCTCAGTCATTAGCTGCCTGGATGGTCCTCACTTCCACACGAGCCGCCATCAACTGCCGAGCCTCAATACAGGCGTCGCTTCCTCTTGACTAATAATTAGTTCAACTGCAGTTCGTTTTCAAAAATAACTTTCCAGCTCTGGAATAGAATCAGTAGCTGTTTCCTATCATTTTTGGTAAGCTCTTTTATTCTTAGAGAGGGTACTTTCCTTAGTGAAAACAACTACTCAATTAGACTATTCTTTGATAAAATGTATTCCATTTTAAACCTTATAATTTTAATTTATTTTAAATATTGTATTTTTATTATAAAAAAAATAAAAAGTATATTTCATTTCCTATAATTTAATTTTTTATTCTGGTTTCATCCGAAAAATAATATTGCCTCACGTTTGTCCCTACTAAATAAATGTTTCATAAAATTAACACATATGCTTGACACATGAAGAAACGTAATTTATTTTTAGTTTTGAGATCTATGACCTCTTTTATTCCATCTCTTTGACCTTATTTAAGGAGAGAAAAAGGAAAATTCCGCAAAATCTTAAAGAGGATTCAGAGTTAACTGAATAAAGGGTCACACTTAACTTCCTTAAAGCCTTCATAATTATGATAAGCCTTTCTTTACCTGGGTTCAATTACTGGAGCACTATCGTCCTTAGGGAAATGATTGGTTCGATTTGGAAACATCTATTCAATGCAACGAATAGATCCTTCAACCTATCATGAGCAATGAACTGTATCTGACAATGCTGTCTATTTCTTTTCAATTCAAACTGGTAAGTGTCCAATTAATCCTTTCATTAATAAATGTCTAAATGATTATTTTTTCAGTCCTGGTTTTATCTAAGATCAATAGTTTGTTGATGAGTCATCTAGTTTTTAAATCTTGTTTGTATGTTTATTACAATAGTCTAATAATTTATCTCATTTAAATCCACAATATATATAAAACGGAATCAATAATCCTACGAGCAATGTTATCTTGTATGCTAGTATGCTTGTATGCTTGTATGTTTGCCCAACGATCTAAAAATCGGCTTCGAGGATTTTCTTTGAATTTATGAAGTAAGTAATTTATGACTAAAATCATGTTCTATGCAGATTACTTAGCCAGAGATAATCTTATAACGTAATAAAATTAATTTTAAAGTTGAACAATTGTAACATTGGCCTTATGAGTTGCTATGATAGCAACAAAATAAACAAGGAAACTGTCAACAAATCAAGTAATCATAACAGCTGTTTGAAAACTACAGCTATGTAGGCAAATACAGCGTGTGGGATAAAAGTTGCATGGAGAAATAAAAAAGTGTACTTACACAATAATGTTTTTGAATTTTTTATATTATTTGGATGAACTGGTAAATATAAAATAATAACGATTAAGACTCAGTCCACCAGGTACCGAATGATACCAGGTACCGAGCTACATGAAACTACCAGGGTTTTCGTACATCCCTAAGTCAATTTCAAAGACTACCGTGATAGTTAAAATATCTGTTTAGCTAACAAACTAAATTGTCAAGGTCTGACTCATACTTCCACTCTCCGCCCATTACTCCATATTTTAATTTTACAACTAACAACTTTGAGCCACAATTTTTACAATGATGTAAGTAGGATAAATCAAGGTGGCCTAAATTGTATTAACTACCAAGTAAGGGTTTTTTTCTCCATAAATATCACACGGGATGAGAGTATGCAGATTTTCTGCTGTAGATGAAGCATTTTTCCCAAGCAAAAACTAATGGCTGCAAGTAAAGATTGATTTAAAAAATTAATTTTCAGTAAATCCTATGAATAACTGATTTTCTTAACACTAAACTTTTTATAACTTCTGAACCTGAATCTTAAAAGACTGCACGTTGTGTTATTTAGTTTGACATATTAAGTACTAAAAACCATGATGTTATTAAAATTAACAAATTAAATTTCAAACATGTTCGGAATTTTTATTGATTGTTCAAGATTAATACCCGTAGAAATCAAACACCCCACAGTTGAAAAAATCCCGGAGATATTAAGGTTTGATACTTAAATGCCGAATTTCTCGAATTTCAAGCTGCAGATGTAGTTTGTCTCTGTTTACGTCCACACTAGACACACACACACACAAATACACAAATATCCCCACGGACTGATAGCCACCACTCTGATAACCATTTTTTTATTCTGGGAGCACTAAATCAAAAATTTCATTAACGTCTCAGATAAAAAATTTCCAACAAAATAGAAGGGGTGATAAAAGTACAATTAATTGATCACTATTATTTTTTCATCTTGTGTTCTTTTGTTTCTAATGTAGATTTTTCATAACGCTTAGTTAGAATATAATTTTAATTCTAAAATCATAACTTTGCAGGACATTGTAATTAAGTAATCATACAGTACTAGTGGCTGGAGTGTTGTACCATAAAAATAAATATCATAAACACCTTGAATTGAAAGTTAATTCCAAAATATTTCTTCACGACTATTAATATGTCATCAGCTAGCTATCCGTAGTATGGCTCAGAAACCCATTCTCTTTGATGTCCGTTGCGCCGAGCCAGTGATCAATACAGAATGCCTATCCATCACCTTGGCTTAGCCTTTAATGTGGCCTGAACCATCGGCAGACATCATTCTCTCTTTTAAGGACTCAATTTACTTAGAAGATTGGGACATTTTAACATGAAATATTTCAAAACACAGTTATAACTTTTGTATATTAGTTTATAGACACGCGTCTATGGTTCTAAGGACATGTAATCAATCATACATACATGTAAGCCTAGTTAGTCCAATAAATTAATGTACTTTCAGTAATAAGCACATTGTTGAACAATACCTTTTTGAGTGTTAAAATCTAAAATAAATATTTAGATTTCAAACAAATCCTACTATTGCTATTTATAGTTGTTAATATTGTAAAACACCTTATCTATTAGAAATTGTTAAAACTCGTCCAATTGATTACCACTTTACATGTCTATACCAAATTTCATCAAGATCGGACCATATTTACGGCCGCTATCGTACTGACACACACACACACACACACACACACACACACACACACACACACACACACATATATATAAAATATGCAATAAATGACAAGAACTGAGTATCCTTTGTTAGATTTTATATATATAGATAGATAGATAGATAAAAATTCGAACGAATGGTGTTTTTGCTTCTGGTGGCCCCAAAACTAAAAGTTATCATGGTCTCGTGCTTAGGCCTTACTATGAGACCTACGGTAATAGCTTCTTACCTATAAGGGAAATTCGCTAAAATGAGTTATGCCTGTGAGGATTAGGCCTACATAATCATTTTTTGTGCGTAGGCCTTTTATCTTTTTTTTCCTAGACGAGGACCAGGCTTAGTAGTTTCTATGGGCATGCACTGCAGCTTATCAAGCTTATTGTGCACCCTCAAGGTTACGGGATTATTACATAGCAAATTGCCAATGGGGATTGGCAGGATTCTAACCCGAGACCCTAGGAACTGAAGTCCGCGTTCTGCCATTACACCCTTGCGTGGCTAAAGAAGGAAGGAACCTTAAAAAATACAATTTAACATAGTAAATGTTTTTTCATTTAGCTATAACAACAACAACATAAAGAAATTAACAAAGAAATTAAGCGAAAGATTAAAGAGATTGGGGGGGTTTAGCGCGTCAAGGATTTCGTATATTTAAAATAATAGTAGTTAAATATTCTTTAAACGTTACCTATAACAGTGAGAGATCGAGAGTTTAATTAAATGAATCGTTGGTTCTATTATTTTGACTTAGATTTTGAAAAAGTTGTTTTGTTACTTGAAAAGAGGCAGAGAAAATGATATATTGAGCTGGATATAACTTTACCTTTGATTCCGTTGTTTTGAGAATATCTTGTAAAATGTTGGTGGGTAATGGGGAAAATGTTGGCTTGAAATTTTCAAAGATATGGATTATTAATAAATCTATGTAAATGTGTCCTACTGGAAGCAAAAATTAACTTTTGTTTGGTTAAACTTTTCTAAACTTTATTACCAAAAACTTAATGTCAACCAATATCACTACTTTTATTAATTAAAAATCCATAAAAATATAAAATCTATTGTAAATATTGCTTACACTCTCTCTGTTTTTCTATGTTAAAGGTCAGGAACGTTGCAAAGGAAGAGATATCAGAATGTCGTCATTTTGACATCAGCGACGTAAAAAAGTCTCGTCACGAGTTTGGACCTACCTGATAGCATACGCTAACTCTATGAGGCAACATGAATCCAGAATCTGGTCTGACTGAAATCATGCTCACAAGAGAAAACTGTAGAAACCAACCTTCCAAGTGGTGTTCAAGCTATTATTCAGTTGATACATTAATTGATATGGGCAGTTAATATATTACAATTTTATGTGCTTATTTGTGCTTAAATCGATTTAAGTTCAAAAGAGAAACTAGATCCTTTCCATTTAATTTTCTAACACTTTTTCCGTTGAATACGAATTAAGAAATCGTCAACGGTCGTAACAATGAAAAATTTTGTTTACTGTGATTTCTTTTTGGTAAAATTATATTGAAGACTCATTTGTTCATTAACTTAAAAAAAAAAAATTACTGCATGTTTCAGTACTATACTGCACCAAGAATATTAATGAGAAAAAAAGGTTAAATGGTAAGAATGCTAAGACCGGCTAACAAAAGAGTGTAAATATACAGCAATATTTGAAGGAACCAGTTTGTTGCGGGGCAAATGAAAAAACAACATTTAAGGGGAGTCTGGGACTTTTTTCAACCAAAAATAACATTTTTAGTTTTATTAAAAACAATTCTCCATTTCTTTCCCTTTTAGAAAATACATAACACTATGTATGTATTATGAATATTTCATGTGGTAAATATAAAAAATATTAAAAGTTATGCTGCAGTCATTTTTTAGTAATTTTCTGCCCTGGCCAAAAAAGTGAATCGATTTTATTTCAAAAATCGTGTGTTTTTAACGTGGTAAAATTAACTCAAATCCAAATAATGCTATTAAGCTGAAACTTTCTACAGTGATTTATGAATACAATAGGAGACTACTGTAGCAGATTTATTATGATAAGTCAAATGAACGTCTAAATTTAATTTTTTAAATTTGTCATTTTAAAAACATAATAAATAACTATTGAATTTTATCATTTGTGTAGGTATATTTATTTTTAGGCAAACATTGTTGGCCCATGTGTTCTTATTCTTAATATAGAGTAAAAATTACAGTCAAATACAATTAACAACTGTTGAGTTATAGGTACATCCCGTATGATTAACATAGGGTAGCAAAAAGTCCTTAAGTACCCCTATTATTTTAATGCTCCATAATACTGCTCTTTTTCAATGCTTTTACTGCTCTCTTTTTTTTAAAGATGAATGAATAGAGAGACCCGTCATTGTCTTTTCATTAAGGATATATTAAAAATAATAATATTTAGGGTTTTGTACGAATAAAAGTTATTAATCCCCTATATTACAAAACTGGTATGTTTGAATTATTATAAAGGGGAAGCAAAATAAAAGTTAATATATTGTATTAAAAAAGTCGCTTGTTGGAAAAAATAAACTGTTTATTGTTTACATGATTGTGTTGTAAACTAGAAATATGAAACAGTAAGTTTAGTTGGGTTTCAGTTACCTGCAGTTCATCCAAGCTAACTATTAATGATATAAGATATTAACGGAAATGCAAATCCTGAGGGACTGATTACGTGATATTGCTCCCTCAGTCCCCGAAGTGGAGCTATTGTGGCTGAGAGATTGACTGTTGTTCCCTGGTTGTCAACGACGAATTCATCGACGATTAGGATATTTATAATCACCGCGTCATCAAAACTGAACATTTTGTAAAAAATTATCACACAACAGAATTATAATATTTTATTGGTATAAAATATCGAATCTTAAGTACAAACTAATGGTTGTGCTATGGTTTTATGGATTAAAACAAAATATAAATATACACAATAACTCTGCCTTGATTGTTATTTCCGGTAACCTCTTTTATTCGACGTTTTAGTATTATTTTTATAGATTTTGGCTAAGTAGTCTACTTTTTTTTTAACATCCAGGGTCACTTTATGATATCAATTGATCTTTTTTACAACAAACCTATAGTTCATAAGCTGTTTTTAGAGTTTATGTTTTTTTTAACATCATAAAAAATCTAAGATTTATGATTCAATGAACAAATTTAACAGAGAATATTTCAAATCCTGCAAATTAAAATCAACATAGATAACGACTGACTTCCTGCGTCAGGAAACTTCGTATGTATTAAGCTTTGGCCGTAAACCTGGTCCTGTTAGATTTTTACGGCCTCAACCGTCGTCGAGTAGACGACCCGCAGTTCGTTTACTTTTATAGATTCGCCACATGAATTGCTACAGTTTCAAACCCAGGACGAATTGCAAAAAGTGTTCAGAATGAAACATTCTCTTGGAATAATTTTAATCGCGTTCTTGCTTAATTGTATGGGGAAAAGGGATTTGTTCACACATTATTTATGTTTTAGTGTTTGAACAATGTAAAATTAATTCTTTAATAGTTATAATGATAGAATATTTTAATTTGGATTTTAGAAATATGTGCAAATGTTGATTTCAGAAGACTGCTTGAGGATCCTTAATCTATATGCTGAAAATTCAGGTATTTACAAAATATACACTTAAATGCCTTTTGATAAAAACTATACTTATTTGTATATTCAAGAGTAAAGTGCAAGAGGGCGACGATTTACCTCAGGAAGACAATTCACTTTACTTCCACTATACACAATATTTTTCTTCCCTTAGAACACGACATATATAATTTCATAAGACATTAATAATAATAAATTAATTGATAAGAAGAACATTACTCTAACAAAAAGAAGCCGATTTATTGTATTTCTTGACAAAACATTGAAACTCAAAACGTTGCAAAGCATTCTTTGTTCGGGTTGAGCTGTTGTTGCAGTCATGCTTGGCACTAATCATTGTTAACGTCTGTAAACCGTTAAGCGGCAACATTTTGCATGTTTGCATGGAAATAAAGGCACTCAACTATTTAATTTATTGTTCTAAATATTATTCTTATGGGTTACCGGGAGACAAGTTAATCACTTTTCTTCCTTCGGGAGACAATTTATAACTTGATTCCCTCCTTATGAGGAGTAAAAGGCGACCGAAAATAGAAAATGAGGAAAAATCATAAAAAGTCCATCGGATTTAACCGTCACATTGCCGTAATAACCCTTTACCCAATTGAATAAATGTTGCATATTTCAATTTTTCCGAGATTAAATAATAGGTGACAGTGCAATGTTTAAGCTCAAGTAATAAAATCGATGTGGAAATCAATAGAGCAGAATCTTAATTTTTCTGTATGCACTATGCCCTTGGTTTGATGCATATTTAAGTAAGTATATTTTATTAATAGCTCTAGATTTGGATTTGCTAATTTTTTAACTAACAACAGAAATACAGTAAAACTGATATATTAAAAACATAAAAAATTCCATTATGACTAATACCACAATTATTAATACTCCAAACAAAATACATTGTACAGTTAGTGGTAGGACACACAATATTATTCATCAATGTTGTTGTAGATGACCATCACTGATCTTTAGACTACAAATCTAATTAAATGTCTTCTCTGATTTTAGCGAATTTTCCCCATAGGGAAGAAGCTGTTACCGTAGGTCTCATGGCAAGACAGCCTGAGACCATGATAACTTTTTGTTTTGAGGTCCCCAGATGCCAAAAACACATTCGTTCATTTTCATGAAAAAAACAAAATATATATATAATATGTGTGAGTGTGCGTGCGCGCGTATGTGTGCCTTTAAACCTGATAACTCGCGTGAACTTTGTCCGTTTTTAATTAAATTTGGCACAGACATGTAAAGTAGTAATTAGTCGGACGAGCTCGAAAACCAGCCCGATCGGACGATCGTAAGGGAGAATAAGGGGATGATCCTATCCAAAAGTGGGTTTCTGGGATTTGTTTACAACATGAAAAGAAAATTATCAAAGACTGGTTTAGACCGTTGAATTCAGCTTGAAAAAAAACATGTAATTTAGTATCTCGAATGTTTGCTCTGTCCACTGGTTTCGGAAATATCGCTAGTAGTAAACACAATCCTTTGTCACATTGCTAACCTAAGGGAAGTAATTAAAATTATATACCTAGCTTATTTCTCAACATATCTGAATAAAACTTTGTATTCTTTGCATGGCTTCAAAAAGTTATATCTTGATCAAAGTTTATCATATGAATTATTGCAAAAACTTCTCTCTATTTTACATTTCCATGGCAGCAAACCTGTATACTCGTTTCCAATGCTATTCTTAAAGATAAAATGTGTTGTGCTAATTTTGGGATTAAAGTAGATTTTACTTATTCGTTGCTCCGTCTTAGTGATTTATTTAAGCATTTGAAATACGCTAAGTATGCAAGTCTACTGCAACGGGGGTGTTTAAGTGTAGAAGAACTACACTTTAAATTAGTAGGTCCATTTTAAAGCCTTCAATAACTGATGAAATTAAACGTGAAAAAGGATGTTTTCGTCAGGAAGTAAATTAATTTAAAATATTGTTGCAAAACATTACCTTTTCATTCCGCGATTCATATGAGGGTTCTTACATGAAGCGGAAAACGCCGCCCTACCCTGCAGGTTTGTGAATATATATATATATATATGTATATATATATATATATACACATATATATATATAATCTTGTCAATAAAACTACCTAAGCCATTACTGAGATCGTTAAATCTGTTTGAGTCATAAACCGTTTACGACGTCGACAAGCGACATGGAGCTATCTGGTAGACTACTGCACTTCCTTACACGAGCATATGATTATTGCTAGATACATATCAAAATACAGTAGAACATCGCTAGTCCAACCTCCGATAGTCCGAATCCTCGGTTAATCCGACCATGCCGCCGGGGAAATAGGCCTCCACTAGTTCGCCCTCAGCGGGGGTTTCTCATTGGTTAGACCGACCACGCAATTGGAAATTGATGTTTGTTTACATTTCCGGTGCATTCCTCCGTTCAGGTTGGCTCCAGTCGATGACATATTACTCATTGGGAGTGCGTATATCGTTCAGTAGAGCACTAACATTTGGTGCGGTTAGTTTTTTGTCCTAATGTCGTTTTTTTACAGTACAGTAGCTTGTTAAACACTCTTAGTGCAATTTTTTCTGATCGTAATACAGTTTTTGTACGTTTTCATGTCAATAAAATGAGTTCATCCGATAATCCGACCTTTTTGCTGTTCCGACCATGCCCCCGGGCCCGTAGGTGACGGATTAGCGAGGTCCTACTGTAGGCAAATTCTGTGTTAATAGCAGAATGAAAACATCTTTCTTGGCTTTCGCTTTATTTATTATACTGACAAATGAATACCTAATGTTCTTGCAAACAAAGCAGAATTTTCCTATGTGTTTATCGTTTCTTTGCTTACCAGTATTACTTATTTAAAGGTCATATGGCATGAACCACAAAAACATATTGAAAATAATTTTATTTACAAATATTTTTGTTATGAGTAGTGTGCCATAAAGATCAAATCGTTTCTCGTACGTGTTAAATTTCTAACCACGTGCAACAGTAATTTAGTAGTCGGATGTAGTTGTTTTGCTACAAGTGGAGGTAAAACTTAATTAAAACGTGCTTTGAATTAGAAGATAACCTGAGCCAGTGCAAGAAATGAGTTAAAAAGTCGTGTTAACTAGGCTACATACTAAAAATCCTATCCTATACTCTAAAACAAGCAATGTTTGTACGGGCAATATTTTTATTTCGTCCTAGGATTTTTGATTTTTTCTTTTAAATTGGGGTTTAAGACCACCAGAAATAGATTGGAGCTGGTCTCAAGTCTGGGAAAAATCCGGTTTGCGTCCTACAGCCATTCAAAGTGCCTATACAAGTGCCCATCGTCATGGGCATATTTTGTTGCTGCATTTACCCAAAAACAGCTGATTCAGGTTATTTTTATGTTTACGTAGGTTAGAAAAATTATTTGATTTGTAAGCAACGAGTTTTTAATTTTCGAAGGTTATTTTGAATTAATCGTTTCAAAGAATATACTGAATTTATTTTGGTGTAATTTTGTACAGATTAGTGTTGAATGTTTTCAAGGATAATTTTCAAGAGTAAAAATGATAGTTGTCTACACGGGAAATAGGAATATTCTCAAACGAACTTGCACCCGCTAACATGGACTCAATCAATTACAGTCGACCGAACTATCAAACACCAGAGGCATCTACTGTTACACTGTGGGGGCCAGATTTATCACTGACAGAAAATCGCCAATCGGTCGACACAAGAAGCACAAGGACGGTACGAAAGACCGTGCAACAAGCAGATGATTTTTCTTGACTCTACGTCGAATTTCTGCTAACGCCGACATGAACCTAGAATTGATATAGTTACTCAAGGGAATCGGGTGGGACAAAAACTCATCCGCCCAAGCGTTCATGATGGTACGCGGAGTCATAGAAGAAGAAAATGCTCGAGCCACCGGGGCTCAAAGAATTCAGTCACCAAAAGTCAGTTTGGTTTGCGCTCCAACGGCCTCGACCCAAACCGCTACTCGAACCGACGTCGAATGAAGTATCAGCCGTCATCACGCTCACCGCCAACCAGAGCTTCCCGGATATCGATCGTGTCTTGAAAGAACGAGGAAACAACTGTTCACCATGCAGAACACCGTACCGAGCCATTCACGTATCCCCTGCTTTTTTACCCACAAGGAGACTAGGACTTTTCGACCAACATAGTGCCAACCGCTTCAACCGTCGCTCTAACATTTCAAAACTTGAAATTCGTGAAGAGCCACTTAGCGTTCCAACCGTCATTCGCAGGACCGCTGCACTCTAACGAAGCGACAGAAAATATAGGTTACGATTAACTTCAACGGCATTTCACACAGGAAAAGGAAAAGCTGAAGGCACAGCTCTGAAAAGGCGTTGATACCATGCTCAAATAGGGTTACAGCTAAGTGTTCATGTTAACAGCTACGGATAATTTTAACCAAAACAGCTGATTCAGCAGGCTGGTTTTTTTTTAGCCGAGCAAAGCTCGGTCCCCGGTACTAAGATATAAATTGCAAAACAAGTTATACGTATTAAACACAAGAGGGATTTTTGTAATAAAAACTCCTCTACCTACTCTCGACAAATTTCAATAATTAATATGACTGGGGGAGTGAAAATAGAGGGTGTATAAAAAAAGGGAAAGACAACCAATGTTTAACTTAAACTGATGAATATAAAGAAGATAAAACAAAATATTGACATTCATATCATAAATGAACAAGTAAAATATTTTGAGCCTTTAGTAATATTTACTTTTTAGCTAAGAACAATTAATTGATGGGTAAAAGTCTAGAATATATGTATATATTTTTGAATATCTTACAAAATCTATTTAATTTTTTTAATAGTGTTTTCATCAGAATAACAATCATTTACTCATAAATTATAGACATTTCACATGCCCAGGAGATGGAATGTTCACATGGAAAACTTGATATTCTGAAATGTTAGCACACCTTGTATTCAATATGCAAACTCAGTAGTAAAGCTGTGATATCCAATCAGAAAGAACAGTTCAAGAGAGATTTTAATATATCATTAATAAATTGTAAAGAACATTCTTAAGTATTTTGAATAATTAATTCCGACAATATCACGCACAATATACAGGGTGTCCAACTTAAGTTCGCCACCAGTGGCATCTCAAACACTGTTAAATTTAGAAAAAAAAACTTTAAATGGGGAACTTCACCAACGATTTTAAGACAGCTAAAAATATGGGTTCCAATTCGTTATAAATGGCCGCCATTTCCTAATACTGCGGACAGCTTTATTTTTTCTTTATTGCGTATTTTATTGCAAATTAGGATTGTACACTTAATTTAAAGAACTTTTTATTCTTTGGAATTTCTTTCTAAGACTATTGGTTAAGGATATATGAGAGGTTAAAGTATGAGTGGTCCTCATGAGAAATACATTGTGATAATGTCGGTAGTCAGTGTAATGGTAACGATAAGGTAAATTAAACATAACAAAGTACAAAAGTGTCTTAAAATGTGATTTTAGTTGAGATTCCAGTTTAGAAATATTTTTTAGTCCAGATAAACTCATGGAAAAGATGGTGATTGTTTGATATTTTCCCCCACATTCTAAAATTGTCATTATGGTACAGATTAACTTTAAATGGGTATATAATTTAAGTAAACATTTTTTTTTATAATAGATAGGTGCAATTGAAGAATTTTAAGCGAAAAAGAACCAATGGCCAACGCAATGATAGAATTGGTAAGAAGACATACCGTACTATGAATGCGATTGGAGTCTGTAAGCCTATGAGGCATTGAGAGAACGTCTAGGAACTACATTTGGGTTGACTTCCCATTTATTGTATCTGCCTTTTTCTATACCGTTTAGTTTAACTTTAAATGAGTTTGGAGGAGAACATTTGCTTGTAAATAAATATTAGTTATTAGAGTAGGTTAGATTAGGTTAAGGGTTACTGCACATCTGTAACGACGCCGATGGTTTATTCATTATTTGAGCGCACATGGTGACTGGTAGACACACAAGAACCATTGAGGCACATGTGGAGTACACAGGCAGGGTGGTGAGTGGCCGGCACAACAAGGCCTCGCTCGGTCGTTTACTGTCTGCTGTCTCATTCTTTATTTAACTCAACGATTGTTCCTACTTCAAAGATTTTTTTTATATTCATGCCATTTTATCCTAACGTAGTATCATTTTCTCTGGCTTTTCTTGTGTTATTTTGTAATTTTATACTAACCTAACCTTATTTAATCCAATCTAACCTACTTACCATTATGATTTATTTATAAAAATGGTTTCCTATAATTATAAAACCATTTCAAGTTAAACTGTATGATATTCATAAAATTTTATAACGTAGAGGGAGATATAAAATAATTACCCTAAATTTGAATATTTTAATACTCCGTAAGGAATGCATGAGATGGCGAAGTTAAAACGGACAAATTGCTTTTGAAATGCAGAAAATGCAAACCTTAACAGCTCATACCTCCTTAACCAATGGGTTTAGGAAGAAATGCCAAGGAATGAAAAATTCTTTAAATCAAGCGTAAAATCCAAAGTCACCATTAAATACAGGGAGTTTTATAATTAAGTCAAAAGTGTCTGCTGTATTAGAAAATGGCGGCCGTCTATAGAAAAATGGAATTCATACTCTTTATTGTTTTAAAAAGTAGGCGAAGTCACCCATTTAAAGTTTTTTGTAAATCAATTATTTTCTGAGATGCCAATGGTGGCACAGTTAAGTTAGACACCCGGTGTATTGAAATTTCGCCTTTCCGTATTTTACAGAGAGACCACCATCTTATAATTACTTTCACAGAACGAACAGTTACTGTTGATTTCATCACACGTAACTTTGCTGTCTGCTCTGCAATTTTATATCCACACACATATTTAATCCTCATACGGAATATTAACTTTTTTTATTTTAGCTTAAATAATGTCTTAGGTTGGAGGAAAAGATCATTTTATTTCATAACATATGTCAATTTATACTTGATTATAAGTTAGAAACAAACTCGAGCATGTATTGGTGACAGTCTCATTAAAGTTGGAAATTGTTCGTTATTAGTTTCTAAACAAACTTATCACACCAGACCAGCTTTTCCCTTTCTCCAAGCGCGCATATTATGTGACAATACATGTTCATACAACTCATCACTATATTTTCTTTGTCAATTGAATCACTTCACGTAGTTGAATGATAAAACTGAACCACGCATTTCATAAGTTAGATTAAATTATACATAGGAAATCTACATTTTGCGAGTTGTCGTTTCTTTTGTAATTTGTGCTAAGAGTAGCTAATATGAGATATGAATAGCGTAATAAATAAATTAAAGATTTCAAATACTGATATAATTTTTCTTTTTAGCTTTATTTTTCTGTCCTACTATTTTTCTTACATTAATCACTTTATTATGATGAAGTTTCAATAAAATTGAAAATATGGGTAATATATTGTATACCTTAAACTCATTTTTTGTATAGGCAAGATCGTTGGATGTATTAGGTTATATAGTCGTGTCAATAATGGATTAGTGGACTTATAATGACCAAAATAAGTTTCAATTTAACATATAAAATAAAAATGCCCATAAATAACGATTAATCGATTTGAAACGATAACATAATGATAATAAAAATTTATAATTTAAATGTATTGGTAAACAGATTTCATTCGAAAGAAAATTATTTTCATCACAATGTCTCTCCAACACCGTTTTCATCGGTGCAGTTTTTCAGTAAACAGTTATTCTGTAGACTTTGGAGAGTCATAAGGTTTAATAATTGGGGCTCTCCTATTTCATATCTTTGTGCGAATAAATGACCTGAGTTGAACGTACCGAGCTATAATTTTTTATGTTTTTGGATAATCATTATTTTTAGGAATAAGGAAATTAGTTTGGTTGAGTTTAACATAATCAGCAACAAAAATTAATGTATTAAAAAAAAACAAAATGTGTTAAAATTTCAGTTTAATGTATTAAAAGAAAAAAAGTTGTCAACCAACGCCAAGTAAGTTGATGTGTTCTCCAAATAAGTTGAAAAACAACGTTAGTATAACTTTAAAATAATAAAAATTAATATATTTCCTCAAAAACATTTTAAAAACTCGTCATTTTAACCATCCCGATATTGTTACTTGAATGTAATATTGGGATTTAGAAGTTAGAATACCTTTATTTTTCAAGCCAAATTATACATAGGAAATCTATATTTTGCGAGTTGTCGTTTCTTTTGTAATTTGCGCTAAGAGTAGCTAATATGAGATATGAATAGCGTAATAAATAAATTAAAGATTTCAAATACTGATATAATTTTTCATTTTAGCTTCATTTTTCTGTCCTACTATTTTTCTTATATTAATCAATTATGATGGACCATAATATGCATCATACAGATATCCAACGAAGCGACAGAAAATATAGGTTTCGATCAACTTCAACGGCATTTCACACAGGAACAGGAAAAGCTGAAGGCACAGCTCTGAAAAGGCGTTGATACCATGCTCAAACAGGGTATAGCTAAGTGTTCATGTTAACAGGTCCGGATAATTTTAACCAAAACAGCTGATTCAGCAGGCTGTTTTTTTAGCCGTGCAAAGCTCGGTCCGCGGTACTAAGATATAAATTGCAAAACAAGTTATACATATTAAATACAAGAGGGATTTTTGTAATGAAAACTCCTCTACCTACTCTCGACAAACTTTAATAATTAATATGACTGGGGGAGTGAAAATAGAGGGTGTATAAAAAAGGGAAAGACAACCAATGTTTAACTTAAACTGATGAATATAAAGAAGAAAAAACAAAACATTGACATTCATATCATAAATGAACAAGTAAAATATTTTAAGCCTTTAGTAACTAAGGATTACTGCACATCTGTGACGACGCCGATGGTTTATTCATTATTTGAGCGCACATAGTGAGTGGTAGACACATAAGAACCATTAAGGCAGATGTGGAGTACACAGGCAGAGTGGTGAGTGGCCGGCACGACTTGTTTTTGATAATTTGTGTGTTTGAAAACCTATTATTTTGTGAGAGGGGGTGGGGTGGTTATACTTTTCTTGCCAAGTATGTCTCTCTCGGAATCACTATGAGTGGAATCACTTAGTTGTTTTAAATCGTGGTTTTAACATTTCTATCTAGTAGACATTCTTAAATTGTGTAGATTATAATACTCTTCTTTGATGGATTTTCATGAGGATAACGAAAAGGTTTTCATAAATACTATGGTGAATGACTGACAAAATTATTTTAATCAAACTTTCTTTTAAAGACCGATTGGTGGGACCCCAAACAATTTCTCAAACTCATTACATTTACTACTTTTTTACTTAAACTGTAAATTGGTAAGCTACGTTCTACGGGCAGCCAAACGACGATGGCCATTAGTTGAACACCACAGTTTCAAAATACGTTTTACCTTTTTTTGAAATTCTTTTGAATAAAACATCTTTTTCTCAGAGAAAATATCCCTACAGTTGATTCTACATTTTCCATTATTCCGAACATTTAGTTTTAATACAATATCATATCAATATTTAATTTATAAATCGGTAAACTAGGTGGATAAAAGATTATCAATGATAAAGTTAAATTCAATGTTTCAATGTGAAATCGAAACTTAACTATCAAAAAGGCTGACTTTATAAAGCAGAATTATATTTTTAAAGCAGTTTATTTTGGGCCTGTGGCCCATTTCATAATCACAATAGATAATATTAGCAAAACCATTCATAGTTTTATGTGATATATCATTGTTATAAATAATTAATTTTTGCCAGTTAATAAAATGTTGTATAATAATCTACAATATTTGGTTGATTCATTTTTAGAGGAACGTACTCTTGGGCGATCATTAAATTGTATGTATTTCACAATGTTATTTATAGTAAGAATGAAGTAGAATACAGAAGAAATGTAAACATAAGAGTTGGCCGTAATAGTTTTTGTAATGCTGACCAAGCGTTTACATTCCTGTTTGACACCATTAACCTACAAACATCTGTAAACAAAAGCGTTACTCTTTGTTAGTTTGCGCTCAACTGCACAAACAAGTAAATCCCCAGTCGTTTAAGGCTATTGGATCTTAGATAGATAATCTCTTGTTAGATAAAGTGGTGGAATATTCCTTGTGAAAAAAGTATATAAGGATATCATAATTCTTGAGTTTTTCAAATGAAATAACAAAAGTTGGCTACCCTTAAAATATTTGAAAAAAACATTGCATCGCAACAAAAGTATCTAGTGTCTGGCACGAGAAAGATTAATTTTTTTGAATTCTCATTATTCGGTAAACGCTAATATAATAGAATCAGAAGCTGTATGTAACTGAATGAACATTAAATAAATATTTGTATTTTGTATATTTATGATATTATTTTTCCATCCGATGTTTTGTTAAAAAATGTATCCATCGAAATATTTCTCAGATTTAAGATTAAAAATAAACCATAAACTATTTTACTAACTTATAATTGAAAATAATAATTTGAGAACACTAAAGTGTGGCATCGTATAAACGCGATGTTATTTCCCAAGGGGCCTCTTCATTTCAATGAACATTTTCGAGTTGTTGACAAGAAAGTACTGTAAAGTCCCTCATCATCTGGTGAAATGTTTTAGTTACAAAACACAACTTTTAATCACCACTAAAATGTTTCAGACAATAGAAACAAACCTTTGTCTTACTATTTGCAGGCAGGGTTACGGTATTGCATCCGATTCTGAGATATTGCCTTTGTACTGTTCGACCCACTTTTTTGAAATTGAAACCCAGCCTTTGAATGAAATACGGCTGAGAAGCAAGAATAAAAATAAACACATTTTTAGTATTCCAAAATAATTTTGGACTATAAAAACGGCAATCGATATTTTAATTTTGGCCTAATCGTATATTTGTAAATAATTTAAACTAGTTTTCCATTCCCACAATACTTTTCTGGTGAAACTATTCGTTTGAATCGAAAATTTACCACATTGTATCAATGTTTGAATGATAAAAGGTCAAATTCTCAATTTTGTTGATAATTTGTGTGTTTAAAACCTACTTTTTGTGAGAGGGGGGGGGGAATTATACTTTTCTTGCCAAGTATGTCTCTCTCGGAATCATTATGAGCGGAATCACTTAGTTGTTTTAAATCGTGGTTTTAACACTTTTATCTAATAGGAATTCTTATACTGTGTAGATTGTAATACTCTTCTTTGATGAACTTTCTTCAACACGGTCATTAGTTAAACATAACTATTCCCTGCCACACATCTATTAATTCAAAGTAAATTTTTGTGTTTTGAAGAAGAGTGGCTGTATTTCACGGTCTTAACAATCCAGCACCTGTCATCAAGCACCAGCTTCTCTCAATTTGTGCTCGGAAATCTAGATTTCTGTGAATTGAGCTCATAGGTTAAGTGGTTCAATATTTGAGGTATGATGAAGCTCGAAACAAACTTACAGACTTTTAACTGAAAAAATTAGTAGGATATATATGTTCAGAATTGGTTCAGTAATTTAGTCGTAATGAAGCTAAAACAAGTAAACAAAGCAGACATTCAACTTTTAAACTTAAAGTATTATTAGGATATTTATGTTGAGAAATTATAAATCAATATTATCTTACTTATAATTTGTCATTAAAACATGAGCAAAAGTACTATTTTAAATATTTCATATAGCGAATCACAATTTTGAAAAGAAGTTAACACTTGACGTTTGTTTATTCAAGGATATTTAAAATAATGGTCTTTGACATCCAATAGTGAAAGGTCTTTGTTGTCCATTGGTGTTTAGTGCGGCTGTGGCTAAGTTATTATTGGTCAAAGCAAGCATATATAATGAAAATATGACAATTTTATTACGACAATGATACTACTCATATTGTTGAATTTATTGTTTATGAAATTTATCAAATTTTTGAAAAACATAGCAATTATAATCAGTAATAATCAATTTATAATTCACTTTACGTTTTATCTTACGAAAATATACTTCTACAGAAAAATAAATTATTCTGGGAATTTAAACATTTGTATATTGTGTTCCTAAAAATGCATAATAAAGGAAACACTCATTATGTAGGTGCAATTTAATTATGTGTGCAAAGTGATTAAGTTTTCCAAGCACTTTGTTGGGAAATATTTTAAGGTGAGAGTTAATAATATAGTTTCCGCAAAATGGCCCATTACGTTTTAATTACATATTACTCACTCACTGCACTGAAAGTTTAAACAAGAAATTAAAGATAATGTAAGTTAATAATAATTAATATAATAATTTTTTAATTTTCATTGTATGGATTGAGATCGTACTCAAAGCAATGTCATTAAAAGAAAAAATTGTTAATTTTAAATTTTTTATGTTTTAAAATGTTATTATTTTTATATTGTCCTCTTTCAAGAGACCTACTCGAAATCCTTATGTTGTGTTTTTTTCTGGATCTATATAAAAAATATGTGGTGATACCAAAAGCTATACAAACACTTATTCATGATTGTATTCTCTATGAATTGGCCAATTCTTTTCTGAATCAAAACAACAAATCTGCAACATCTAGCTGAAATATCATAAATATCATTGAAGCCTCACTAGCTCCTTTATTATTTTTCCTAATTAATACAGTGATAAGATATGAATAATACTAATAATAAAATATAATAATACTAAATATTATTCTTAATCAAGACGAATTTTTACTAGAGACTTGGTCAAATAAATTAAGTTTTTCGTAAAATATATTTACAGTTTCAATTGAAATTATTAATATGTGCTGATTAACAAACTATATAATTGTATTCATTTCACCCTGACGTTTTTCTGTATGTATTTTTGGATTTATTCAAATGTGTTCCTTAATATTCTCTAGCTTAATTAGTATGTATTTTCAGTTTGTTTTTCAACAACAGAAATAATCAAATTATATTTTGTAAATCTTCGTATTTTTATGAAAAGGGATTCGATTTGATTTGATTTTTATTAAAATCATTAGCTTTGAATATTAAATATGTCATCTTCATAATCTATTTTTAATTATTTTAATATGTTTTCTTAATAATGGGTTTATGAAATAGTTTTGCCAACAAATTTTATAAATTGCTCCAACCATTGCGAGACAGCTACAGGAATTAGAATGAAGTTTGGTACAAACTGTTCATTTCTTTAGATACAAAAACAATATAAAATTCACAGTTGCTGCTGTGAATTATTTTATTTTATTCGATTTCAATTTTGATAATATTTATTACGAAAAATACAAAATTTTAAGTATCTATGAAACAAAGGATTTCCCAAAGTAGTCCAAATATAATGCATGAATTAAAAGAACAGTGTTCGCAATTCAAAGATTTTTACTGTAAATGAACTAAATACTTATATTTTATTCTATCAAGTCTCTGTAGAACTGGAGGATTTAAAAAATGGATTAAAAGCTTTAACTAAAAAAAATTGACAAAATCCAAATGTAAAACCCCGGTTCCGGCAGACCTGCATACTCAGCAAATTTCAAATGCAAATGAACATAGTTCAATCCAACATAGCGTGATTTGACGTTTTTATAAGATCCAAAAAAATAACATGGGGAATGATTATGCAGGTTTGCTGCAACAAGTATGTTAATACTGGGTGGTTTTAATTCAATATATTTTAGATATAAGCTAGAAGAAGCAATATGCTAAGTTTTATCAAGATAAGTTAAGAAACAAAGAATATATAGAATTATTTCATTTATCATTAGGACAACGTAAGGAATAAATAAGCAGGTTTGCCGCCACGAATATTAAAAATATCTTGGGTTTTAGAGTAATATATTATATTAGATATCACCTAGGTAAAGCCACAAACAAAGTTTTATTAAGATATGTTGAGAAATAAGCAAGATATATAATTTTCCTTGATTACCATAAGTAAACGCATAATGTGTTTACCACTTTTAATATCTTGGTGACCAATGGACATAGAACAGTGAAACAAGATACTAATTTGGTTGTTTTTCAAGCTGAATTCAATGGTGTTAAAGAAAATTGGATTATTTTAACTTTTCTATGTAAAAAACTCTAAAACCAATTTTTAGGAGGGGTTTTCACCATTTACCTCCCATTCTGGTACATTAGATACATTAGATACATCAGTTGAAATGGCGAGGATGATTGTGGCGCGATCTTGTAGTCTTGTTACTGACTACGGCCGACATATTCCTTAGACAGGACTGTTAATTAATAGCCCAACAGCCAATGGCAACTAAGGGACCTACATTTTAACGTGGGATCTGAACCACGATTTCGCCTCGGTTAACAATTTGCGAACTGGTCTAATTATGAGGATGGTCCCATGAACGAGTACTCAATAGTGCGGACGTTAATCCCCACTAAGGAACACCGCGTCCACAAGCCATCGCTCACAACTATCCACAATTCGTGACCTCCAAGTAGCTGGATTACAGGACACGCCACCGTCCATGTACATTCTGGTAGTCCGATTAAGCTGGTTTACGAACTCGTACGAATAATAACAACTACTTTACCCATCCATGCCAAATTTAATTGAGATCAAACGATTTTTACGCCAGGTAATACATTTTTACATAAATATATATGTATGTATGTAAATAAACAAATGGTTTTGTTGCTTGTGGGGGCCCCAAAACGAAAAGTTTTTATGGTCTCATACTTAGAACTTAGGGGAAACCGCAAAAAATAGGGAAACTTAAAAAGGTGATTAAAACCGTAGGTACAAAATTTTTGAAAAACACATCGATAGCGATTTATATATTCTTAACCATTCTACATTACCATGGGCCATTTATACATTCTTAACTTTTTCTATTTGGCCCATATAACATTTTGGTGAAGCTTTTATGAAGACTTTCGGGCTCCATGTACATTAAAACATTAATTATCAGGTTTCAATGTAATCTATCAGATTGCAGTAATATACGTCAAAAATATCAATGTCGATATTACTGCATAGACTGTTGGACAAGCCTCGCGTCACATTGGTCGCCGTTGATTAGTCCATTTAAACTTGGTCTTATCCCCTCATCTCGTATTCTCTCAGCGATCCTCTCGGACAGCTGATCCAGTTAATGGATTGTCTAAAGTGTTTTCTTGTGTGCCATGGATCATTTGATATCGTAACATTATTAAAGTTAGTGAAAAATTATTTTCGCAACACTACACTAGTAAGTAGCCGATTTCCGCTTCCGTTTTAGTGTGGGAAGCTCAATACGAGTTACGATTGATTTTTACGAGTGCGGCAAATGCTCAATATTGCCAACTTAAGAAAAAATAGTATATCACACAATTTACATACATTATACATAAACACAACATACACATTATAACTATGGCGACCATATCTCAATTGTAAATAAACTGGTTTCCCAGGTTGCGACTAGTTACAGTTAATAGCGATAGGTTAATAAAGAGCGGTATTATTTAATCAATTGTTGCCGTCTGTGTGACGATAAGTATTCCTAGAAAGGCTTACTCAGTCGCTGAACAGCAGAGATAACGCCTTTTGTTAACTCCCCCGCACAGATAAATATAGTTTGGTTCATATTTTCTCTCTACGGTTTAATTAATATTTTTTATATCTTTTAAATTTCATAGAAGTGTTGTTTTTTACTTACCCTGTATATTTGTTGCTGGTAGTGTTGCGAAAACTATCGTACGCAACTCATCCAGGAAGGTGTTTACGTTGCTCGCACGTAAACACCTACTTCCCGCACTAGTTGCGTAATATACTATTACAATACAATGAATCGAAAACTTTAAGAATATGTTTAGATTATACATGTGGATACCCAAATTATACGTAATATGTAACATTAAAGTATAACACATCTCTATATCATTATCAAAAAAGAAATAATTCAATATAGTATAACTATTGACCAACTTCGAGTAAAGTTTTACGTCTTTTCGCCAATCTTTGCAGTGTCTAGGTGGGCGTTTTAAAGCTTTATGATAAAAGTTTTTCATAGCTAGCAGAATAAATCAATTTGTGATATAAGGTTTTAATTAAACACCCTATGCATTGGTTTAGTTTTAATTTTGTCTTCTTGTATTCAGTGCATTCATACTCTCTAATGATTGTAATTGGATCATTATTCCTCTCAATAAAAGCAACCGAAATCGAAAAGGCATAACAAAATATGGGTTTTTTCTATATACCACAGCGTATTAATTATTTTGTGAATAATCAATATTTGTTTTATTTTAAGTAATGCCAACGGTAATGGCTTCTTGAGTCCTTGTTGAGCTAAAGCATATTAATTTGTAGTCTTCCCGAAATATTGCATCCATGGAATCGAAATAAATTTATTGCAACTCATGTTTCTATTTTATATCTAGTCCTAGATGTGAGCTTGCATCATACAGTAATATACTAAAGTGTACAGTAGATTTTTGACAGTAGTAGATTCATGACTAGAATGAATGAAGAGGACATTTGTATAAGACATTATGTATTTAAATGATTACCTTTTAAATCAGTTTAAATAAGCGTATTCTAAATTGTATGCATATATTTATCTCCAAAACTGCATACTAATGGCTCTAAATAAGATAATTGCAAAATCCCAAAACATTCTGCGGACTGCAGTGTCCTCAGTGCACAAAAACACACTCACTGCTGTTACAAAACACACATTGCTGCTGTCCAAAAAAATACTGCTATTTTTTAACTGTGTTACCGCAAAAAATACATGCTTCAGTGGTTTTAGGCTTCCGCCAAATTTCTTTTTCACATTGGGCCCAAAGCTCACCGTGCTAATTCAACGTAAGGATTGGCTTTATTTAGAGATTTATTTTATGTAAGAAATTAATTGTTACTTGAATTTACACCTCTTCCTTTACCTTAATCAGTTTGTTTTGAAGTTGTAATAATTTGTCTTTTTACGTCAATTAATGGTTTTTCCTTAGCAACAACTATCCCTCTTCAGCCAAAAATTTAGTTATTACTGGTGGCTTGTAGGGAGAGAAACTATTAAAAACATGTATAACAAATGCTGGGCATATCATGTAAAATATTATATGTATGTTCTTCCTAAGGTAATTGGATTTCTTCACCAATTAATAGTTAGTTACAAATGCTGGTCATATAATGCAAAATTATATATACATAATTTTGCATTATATAATGTTCAAAATATTGTACATATAGGGTGTCTCACCTAAGCTTTCTCAAACGGATTGCGGAAAAACCAGAACTCCTACATAGATAAAATAAAATCAGTCCCCACTAAATTGAACGCAAGGAACAACGTAAAAATATTTTCAAGCTTTTTAAAATACAGGGTGTTCCAAAAACCGAGGGTCATGGGCTCAAATCTCAGAATTTTCAAATGTAAACATCTCTAAACAAGACAATCAATTAGTTAAAATAACAGAATTAATTTATCTTTATTCATTTTCAAATTTGTGTGAAAAAATTTGGTATTTACAGAATACACTGTATCTCCAGAATCATAAAACATATTTTTGTTCTGTTTAAAAATTATTAATCCTCGTAATCTTAGCTTTAATTTGATATACGACATGCTAAAATTTAAAATATAAAAGTTTTTGACATTCAATTTTATTTTGTTTTAACGCTGGTAGCCCTGAAAATCAAAACATTTACATGGCACCATATATCAAATAGCACATAATTTTTCCAGGTCTTGTTAAGACTAACAACTTTTCAACTTAAACCTACCTTCATCTTTAGTGGTTTGGCCGTTATAAAAAAAATGTCTTGTTTAGAGCTTTAAAATTATACATAACATGATATATGTTTATATTTACAAATTCTGAGATTCGAACCCATGACCCCCGGTTTTTGGAAGACTCTGTATTTTAAGAAGCTTAAAAATACTTTTATTATGTTCCTTGGGGTCGATTTAGTGGGGAATGATTTTTTTCATCTATGTAGGACTATTAGTGTGTCCGCAATCCGTTTGAGACACCTTAGGTGAGACACCCTGTATGTATATAATGTGCTTCCTAAAATAATTGGGATTCATCAGTCCTATAACTCGAAAACAGCTGAACGGATTTTAATATTTAAATGTCAAGCGTATTTTGCTGAAATAGCCTACATTTGCTGTATTTTTTTGAATAGTTGCGCTATCTGAAGGGATCCAAAGAAACAAACTTTACTTTGTTTACCACTAATTATATTTAAATGATTTGAAAAAGTTCTAAAGGCTTATTACATATTGTAGCAATTGTTATATACATTCCCGGCTAAGCCGTGACACGTCACAAAAATGTAAACAAATCATGTTGTCATTAAGAGACCGGCAGAGTGTAGCCTCTGCTTTGTGCAGCAGTGCTTTAGCCTCCCGCTGGCTTAAAAGAATATCTTGGCCAGTCAGAGAGTAGGTATGCCCACCTCCAATTGAGGCTAAATGTTTTCACCCACTTGGCTAATAGGCTATACTTTATTCAATGTGCGTGTTAAGTGAAGCTTCGCGGAACTGCATCAGCTAAAACGTTGACAGACTGTGTCACATATATACCTGAAGTTACTGCTACAAAACTTCAAAGAGCTTTAGCATAAACTGGAGCTGGAATAGGATGTCTGTTGACAAAACCAATCATCATGTTTGTTTACACTGAACTTAAAATGTACGTGAGGTTTGCAAAAAGTAAATGAATAATTCATAAGATAAATGACACAAGTATTGACACATGTTTTATTTATTGTCTATATCGTATGGTTTGTATTTTTTTCATTTTACATCATAAGTGGAATGACAGTGAACTGTCTCTGAGTACACATATGAACTGTCTCTTCCCTGATTAGTTGTTTCTCAACAAATGTTATTCAAGGGAGGAGCTCCACTTTACACACTCACTGAACAACAGTGTCAGGTATAGAACAGTATGTCTCTAAAAGGGGTGTTAATTCATCATCAGGTGACATTGCAATGGGAGTGCCGCAAAGCTCAGTACTCGGAGCCTTCTTTTCACTATTGTAATAAATGACTTACCAAGAAATCTAGAAGTTAGGTTAATTGTCTTTGTTGATAACACTTCATAAAAAAAAAATCGTAACGTAGGTGAACACTTAGAACACTTTAGCCGGTCGGCACCTGGGCTTTGTCACTGACCCAAAGTTGTCCTGGAAATGCTGTATAGTAAACGACTTTCAGAAGCTAGCAAGAGTCACCTTCCTGTTACGTAGATTTAGGCCTCTCCTTATGGAGGATTACCTACTAACCGTATATCACGCTCTCTTTTATTACCACTCGGCTTAAGGTATTTAGATTTGCTTCAGGCTGTGAGGCCAGGGGTGCCCATCCCCTTCCTAGCCTCATGGTGCCCCCCCCAAATTTAGCCAATACCTCCTCCGCGAATTTGGCTAACCCCCCTCCTCTTCGTTATCAGCAATAAAGTGAAACTGATTATTGCTGATCATCTGCTGCATCGGTGAAATTATCTTTTTAATATATAGTTTTTGCGGTCCTTACTTGAATTAAAATGAATATAATCAATTATAAAATTAATCAATGAAACGCTAAGTATTGCACATCATTAAATAATAGTAAATACCTCACAAAGTACATTTTTATGAACCTTAAGAAGGTATGAATTATATCTTTAAAATGTCAGTTTCCTACTATTAGAAAATCACAAAAAAGACAGTTCTATAACATTAGTTAACTGTGTAAAAAACAGTTGTTTCTTGATCTCTTAATTTCTTCATAAAAAGTAGTTCTGCGTCTTTATTTGTGCAGTTCTGATTATTTTTATCGATGGAATCAATGGCCGAACCATTTTGCAGACGACCATCGCGGCCGCTATTACGCGTGATGTCGCTCTTTACGGCGTCCGCAAAGTAATTTCCGTTGATTTTTTTCATTTAGTAGATATTCTAGTGTATAGAGTATATTGTGCATGAAATCACAGTTAATGAAATGAAATGAAAAATGGCTTTATTAACGAAGCGAAGTTAGGACTAACAAGTCCTCTCTACCACTTAACTTCGACTAAAAATAAATATATAACATGGTAGGTAAACAAAAACAAATCAGACATAAGTACATTAACAATTTTCAATAGAACTAAAATTCAACTTTAATGAAGTAACATTCACCCAACCCAAGTTACCCCATATCCCGCCACACCAGGGCCACAGCAATCACTCCCGCCCACCTTGCAGTAAAAGATTTTTTACTTCAGCCCCAAACCGAGCGCGGCTTTCCCGAGTTTTGATGGGATCAGGGAGAGAATTCCAAAGTCTAGAGGCAGAAACGACAAATGATTTATTATAGACTGTTGTTCTATGAGTAGGAATAGATAAAAGAAGAGAGCCCCTTCGAGTAGAACGACTGCTAATATCAGAAAAAAATTTAAATCTATCAGAGAGGTACTTTGGAACTTTGTTCCTTATTATTGAATGTAAAAGACGGAGAGAATGAAATTCATGGAGTTCCTTCAACTTCAATAATGACAATAAGTCGAAATAAGGCGTAACGTGATCACTGCGTCTCAAGCCAAAAATGAACTGGATACAATAATTTTGAGCTCGCTGAAGTCTATTCGACAGCACCTGCTGTCGAATAGTTAATGATTGTTTAAATAACAATAAATATTGTTAATGGTCATATTTCTGACCATTCTTGAATTTGTAATAACTATGATCACAAAATTCCACACTTTTTTATAGTTAAAAAAATCCACCCCAAAATTTAATTTCATAGCGCCTTCAGTGCCATATCCCCCCATTCTTGACACCCCATGTGAGGCTATCCTGAAGCTCCAGAAACGACTGGTCCGGATCATTTTTGCAGTGGACCCATCGTCAGGAGCTTAGGTGTGCTGACCTTTTACGGACAATACGTTATGACCAATCTTATGTATGTGCATGATAGTAAAACTCAACTTTTCATTCAAAGAAAGGAAGTCCACAGATAAAACACACGTTACAAGGATAATTTCCATATCGAATACTCTAGCCTTGTACTCAGGAAGAACGGTTTTCCAGTGGTCGGCCTCAAGATTTACAACACCTTACCCAAAGACATCCACAACCTAAAGTTTGGTGCGTAAAAAAAATACTGGTTATTATTGCTGGCAGCGTATCCTATAATTGAAGTCTTCGAATTAAACAAGGACGCAATACAGTCTGAGTAAGTTGTCGCCATATTGTATATAATAGTGCAAACTTTTATTTTTTCCCTAGTATATTTTTTAAGTGTGACACAGAACATCTGGATATCTCCAGGATTATTATCTCTCTGAATATTTGGAACATCTGTATATCTCGAGGCAGTGACGAAGATACAGGTCTTCAAGGTGTTGCTCTCAACTGGATTTCTTCTAACATGCTGATGTGCAATCAAAATAAGAAACAAAGTCCTCTGTCAAGTTTGTCTCAGAGTGACCCTAATATCTAATCAGTCAACCTCTTAGGGATTTTAATAGACCCAAAACTATCCTGGAGTGAACACATCGGCAATCTTTGTTAAAGACTTTCACGTGTCAGTTATCTGTTCTCGAAATTAAGGGATATTGTATCTGTCGACTACCTTTGGATAGCTTACTTTGGGCTGTTTCAATCACATATAGCTTACGGTCTCATTCTGTTGACCATGCAGCTTCTATCTTAGACATTCTGTTGATACAGAAAAGTGTTCTAGGAACAATGTGTAGAGCTGATCGTTTGGACCACTGCAGTCCTTTGCTAAAGCAATTGAAAATTCACACAGTTACTTACCTATACAAACCCCATTCACTAATATACACTAAAACTAACCTTTTTCCCTCCAGTCAAGAAATAAATTTAAATAAAGCCAGATACAGATTGAAACTGGATATTCCACAAAACAGATTAGCAAAAATTGGCACATCACACCAGGTAAATGTTTGAAAAAATTGTTAACATACATTCGGCCTGACATTCTTCACTTTCGAACTTTAATATCATAGCAAATTGACTTTTAAATAACCCGTCACTATTTTCTTTCATAAGACTTGATAATGGTATGTTATAAAATTATAAATGGAGCCCATGTTTACCCATTTTTAGTATTCTTTAAAGGCTCTAGATGCGAGCAAAGAAAGGTTTTTGAAATATCTTCTCTGAGACGGCTAAAATATATTATACTATGAAATGCAAAATGGAGGCTATTCATGTTTTAGGAACTATGTATGGGAGGCCTATATCATATTTTCAAGGGATAGGAAAGGGAGGAGATCCAATCTACTAAAAGAATGAAATGTACAAATTTATTACGGCCACCAACTATATATTTGTCAAGTGCAACTAGAGCTACTTGCGTTAAACGACCCGCCTAAAGTACTATTCTATATTCCCACTTTTGCAAAATGGGTTGCCCGTCTTATAAATAAATAATTTTTTAAACTATAATATTTAAAACTCAGGATGGACATTCAACTTCGAGCATATGTATATCCACTAGAAACGGAGTTTCCAAAATTTAGATTTTATTAGGGCTTGCTTAGGTGATGGGGTAATAAATTACAAAACACACTATAACTATATACTATCACCACAGTATCTTTCTTCATCGATAACTGAGTAACCTGATCTTCAATGTGATTGAGAAACGTTTGGGAAATATATTTCTAGCCAATGCATTTACCGTCTATATACCTTTTCTTACAATTTTCGGTATATTTTCAAGAACGTAATAAATTCAGATTGATTTTAAATGGAAAACCTACCCTTAGCGTTTTTCGCTTTATATCCCAAGGTTTCTCTCATTCTCTGTATTGGCGAATGGGAGGAAACTCCCATACTATTTACTATTCATACTATTTGCTAATCACGAGGGAAAAACTTTTAGAGAAAACGTTACACCTTCTCATTTAAATCTAGGGTGGAATGACCAGCCCCCCAGGGTTAAAATTAATTATCCTTTCAGCAGGCGAAACTGCGGGTATATCCTCTAATATATATATATATATATATATATATATATATATATATATATATATATATATATATATATATATATATATATGATTTTTTGATTCAGTGTTAAGGGCTACTATATTTAATATGCAATAAATGACAAGAACTGAGTACCCTTTGTTAGATTTTATTTCCAACCGACATGTTTCGGGATCTAAGCCCATTATCAAGGTTTTTTAAAAGTTACATAGTCAAGTTGATGGTTAGATAGTAAAATTATAAAATGTAAATAAATAAAATTCAAAGTAAACAAAATTTAAAATTAACATATGTATATACACTATTGGTAAAGTAGGGAATGTTTTGTAATCCTTCTATTTCATTTTTGTTTTCATGTTCCATATCCTGTGAAATATTGGGTTATTTAAATTAATTTGAGTATTTAAGACACTGTTGGGGTTTTTTTTATGTTTCAAATATATGTGTAATTCTTCTTTGCTGTTCATTTTGCTACCTTTAGTCATATACTCTATTATCGTCATATTTTTGTCAATGCTTTCATATTTGTGGTTTGAGTCTAAAAGGTGTTCAGCAAATGTCTACTTCATGGTTGTGGTGTTGTTGCTTTTCAGGGCCTGGATGTGCTCTTTAAATCTAGTTCTGAATGTTCTTCCTGTTTGCCCTATATAACATTGATCGCAGTCGGAACATTTTAATTGGTATAAGCCTGATTTGTTATATTTATCTAGTTGATCTTTTGAATTAGTTTTTCTTTGTATCATTTGGAAAACGTTGTTTTTTGTTTTAAAGCTTATTTCTGTATTTGATTTTTCAAATGTTTTTCTGATTGCTTTATTTGTGCGGGTATTGTAAGGAACATTAATGTATTTCTTAGGCTCTGGATTTTTGTTCTGGTTTTGTTTTAATCTTCTTTTCTTTTTCATGTTCCTTATCATTTTGTCAATCATGTTATTTTTATATCCGTTTCTTACTGATAAATATTTTATTATGTTCTTTTCTTTTTCATATTCATTTTTATTCATCGGAATGTTTAATAATCGTGTTATCATAGAACGAAAGCCGGACATTTTATGTTCCCAGGGATGGTTTGATGTTGAGTGGATCAGAACTTCTGTTTGTGTTGGTTTACGAAAAATTTTAAAATTATGTTTGTTTCCTTCTTTTTCAATTGTCAAGTCTAAGAAATTTATAGATTTGTCTTGCACTTCTTTTGTAAATTTGATTTTATCGGATATTTTGTTTAGATATGTGTAAAATTCTACACTTTCTTCTTTTGTTCCATTGAATAAACATATTATGTCATCGACATATCGATACCAATATATAATTTTATTTAAGTAGGGATTTGTTGCATTCATTATTTTGGTAATCTCCATATTATGTATGTAAATGTCTGAAAGAAGTCCTGATAGGGGATAATCATGATCCAATATTTCACAGGATATGGAACATGAAAACAAAAATGAAATAGAAGGATTACAAAACATTCCCTACTTTACCAATAGTGTATATACATATGTTAATTTTAAATTTTGTTTACTTTTAATTTTATTTATTTAAATTTTATAATTTTACTATCTAACCATCAACTTGACTATGTAACTTTAAAAAAACCTTGATAATGGGCTTAGATCCCGAAACATGTCGGTTGGAAATAAAATCTAACAAAGGGTACTCAGTTCTTGTCATTTATTGCATATTATATATATATATTTATATATATATATATATATATATTTATTTATTGTGTGTGTGAGTGTGTGTAAACATAATTTATTATTTTAAATCAATGTTTGTGACAATGCCTATTTTATGTAATCTGATTAATGGCAATTAAAGAATATAATTTTATTTGATTTGGTCATTCACCGCAACCCCTAGAGTGAGAACCAGTCTGGTTCACAGAATAAAAAAACAAACTGGTTTATTAGGAATTAAACCATAACAATTGATATTCAAACTGGAACTGGTAACTGGAGCTGGAACGGGACCGTTTTGTGACGTCGTTAGATTGAGAGTAGCCACGATGAACTTTAAAATTTTGGTGTTTTACACCGAACAGAACATTACAATGTTCTGAATTGTTTAAACCACCCGCTGCTACACAATGGAGTGGACGGGCCTTGTCACGTGGCTAGTTGCTGTAGTCAGCTGGGACCGTCAATCGCTGAGAATATAAATGCATTCATTACTGTCACCTGTTTACAACATGCACCTGAAATGCACGTCGTGACTTGATGACTCATAAATCTCTTCTATTGAAGGGCCTGTCCGTTAGAAATTATTTTTAATGTTATATTTAGCAAACATCTAATATAACATTAATATGTTTGTTAGTTTGGTCAAAATTATGTCTAAATCTTGTGTTTTTTATAAGCCATGTTAAAAGAAATAATAAGTAAAGTCAATGTACATTTATTTTTTCGAAAGATGCAGAAGGTTTGACTGTTACCATCGGTTTATAAAGAAAAAAACTATAACAGACACGAACAGTTGATATAATGGGTATAAAAATTAAAATTTGTAGAAACTGTTTTTTTTTCAAGTTTTTACTTTCTAGTGAATAATAGTATATTTCACTACTAATCACGAAAGTAGCCCATTTCACTACCGAGACCCGAAATAGGAATTTTGTGACGAGTTGTGAACAAAACTTTTCCTCACGATGTAAATAAGTACAACTTATAAAAAATCATCCCAACATTTCATAATTTAGTAATTTTTCTATAAGCAATCACAATACGGCTGAACTGTCTATTTAAGTTTAAAGTCAGCTGGCTGAACTGTCAAAGTAGGAAATTCGTTTGTTTGGGTACGACAAAATACTGTTTGGATAAGGAAAGAGTATGTTTGGGTACGGAAATTAAATTTTTGGGTACCGCAAAATCAGCTGATCATTATTTGTTTTGATGTAAGGAAATCAAGGGTTTTCGCAGATCTCAACTAAACGGTAACGGGCAGTTTTCGTTTACAGAGTGATGAAAAGTACTAGTTGATACCCCCCTGAACATTACCCCTTTTGAACATGATAGCCCCCTACTACATACTTCGACTTGAAGGTGAATAAAAGGCTAGTTCGTACTACCCTAGTACTTACTACATCTTTTAAGGACACCTAGTATTTACTAAGCGTTTCCAGTGAATAAAACGTGATCCTTGTAGTAAGTACTTCACTTTTTCCTAGTCTGCTCGAGGGAGTAGCCTACTCAATTTGTTACCGCTTTGCTTGAACCGCGATGTTTAAGGTAGTTTGTAATATGAAAAAACCTAAAAGTAGGTAAATAAAAATCCCTGGCCGAATACTAAAGGTTGAAATATTTTTAAAAAAATCATCCAATACGGCAAATCTAAGACCTTTACTGAAAATGTTAACCCATGAATCATGAAATACTATCTTAGTAGTAAACCATTGTTTATTTATGTATTTCACATACTATGAGACACATATTTTTTAATTGAAAAACAATTTTGTATGGTGGTTGTCTTTTGATTTTCAATATTTATTCAACTGTAAACGGCGAATGGCACTTGCCTGGAAATATCAAAAAGTTAGAGCAACTTCTACCGCAACACTCTTCGTCAGCCATGCACTGAAAAAAATATCCACAAACCTCTCAAAAAGTTGTATTAAATATGTAATGGAGGACTAACAAAAGCAATAATATGGCTTGAAGGGGCTAAAAGCCCCTAACGAGAGAAAATTCAAATATTTATCATAGTACGAAATACCTTCATAGCAAACTGAATTTACCTTATATTGATATCCAGCCTACCACATGGTTCTCAATCAAGTATCAGCATCACATGTTTTACTCAGTCTAGGAGACTGTGTGTTTTATGTAAACAAAGCAGTCGTTTTTAGATCCCAATGCTTTTTAAATGGCCAATATTCTAAGCTACTTCTCGTTTTCTGGTGAATTTCAAGCAATTTCATTATTTTTCCCGCCATCACGGAATAGAGACCTTTAATTTGAGCCCCCTCCCATCCTTCTACCACTTGCCAGACGCCCCCAATTTCGACACAAATAATCGCCTTACGAAATTAAATATATGATGATTAATATATCCTGAAAATTCCTATTCCGGGGGATATTTATATGCATTTTCAGAATTGGAGTATGCTTCTATTTAACGGGAATGTTTCTTTAGATTTTATTGGCCAATGTTTCAGGAGCGTTAAGAAAGGGGTCATAGACGTCGAAAACTTCAGCCAAAAAAATTCTGTTTGCAAAGTATTTTGTCAATAACAGTTTAGATGGGTGCATTTTAAAATATATTAAAACTGTGTAAGTAATATAGAAAAATCAGAGACACATTTAAGATATGCGAATGTTACAAATAAAAATTTACCTTACCTTCGCACCCCGCTCTTTACAAGGCCTTTTGACTGATGTTGCCATGACTTTAGCTTGCAATAATAATAACATGATAAAAACTGTGAATACAATGGCTACATTTTTTTTAGAAGAAGGAAAACAGTTACTGATTAAATAATACATTATCAGCTATTAAACTTTACCGTCACGATTGGCTATTTGTTTTTTTTTTTTTTGCAGTTGGAGTTAAATATGAGAATTGGTATGCTTGGAGTGTTATAAAAATGAAATTAAAACTGTGATAGAGGTTGAATCATGTTCCGAAATTGTTAGTTGAATAAAAACTCTAATTAGTTGTTGATCAACACAATTTGTGATTAAAGCCATATGGGCGTGATTAATAGTCGTGATTAAATTATTATCAGTTGAAATCTATGTAAAAAGTTTAATTGTTTATTTGGCGAATTTTTTACATATATCTTTTGTGTTTTCGTTTATTTGTGTTCATTTAAGTACTGTAAAAGTTTAAACATAATTAGTCACCGATAATTCATAAAATGATCTCAAGATTAGGATATAGTTAAAACATTCTACTAGGATACCACTCTTTATTGATTGATTTTATATAAGATATATTTATTAAATCTTCGAGTGCTCTCTGGCTTTAAGTGGCTCTGGATTTTAGTCTTTAAACGGTGACTGACATGTGCCTGGAAACGGTCCGGAATTGGAGCAGTTTCTACTGCAACACTGTTCTTCACTCGTGCACTAAAACAAAGTATCCATCATACCAAAATAAGCTGCAATCAAAAACTGTCAATATTTTACATATAAGAGGATCGTAGAGAAAGTAAAGAACGCGTTATAGCTACTTTAAGCTTTGTTCCTCCACCTCCACGCTGCTTGCGCGGCCGAGATCTCCTCCCCAGACGCAACACGAGGCTAGCCTTGCTGCTAGTCGAGATCTCTCTCCGGACGCAACACGAGGCTAGCCTTGCTGCTAGTCGAGATCTCTCTCCGGACGCAACACGAGGCTAGCCTCACTGCCAGCCGAGATCTCCCTCCGGACGCAACACTAGGCTAGCCTCGCTGCCAGCCGAGATCTCCCTCCGGACGCAACACGAGGCTAGCCTCACTGCCAGCCGAGATCTCCCTCCGGACGCAACACGAGGCTAGCATCACTGCCAGCCGAGATCTCCCTCCGGACGCAGCACAAGGCTAGCCTCGCGGCCATCCGAGATCTCCCTCCGGACGCAACACGAGGCTAGCCTCGCTGCCATCCGAGATCTCCCTACGGACCCAACACGAGGCTAGTCTCGATGCCAGCCGAGATCTCCCTCCGGACGCAACACGAGGCTAATCTCGCTGCCAGCCGAGATCTCCCTCCGGATGCAACACGAAGCTAGCCTCGCTGCCAGCCGAGATCTCCCTCCGGACGCAACACAAGGCTAGCCTCGCTGCCATCCGAGATCTCCCTCCGGACGCAACACGAGGCTAGCCTCGCTGCCAGCCGAGATCTCCCTCCGGATGCAACACGAGGCTAGCCTCGCTGCCAGCCGAGATCTCCCTCCGGATGCAACACGAAGCTAGCCTCGCTGCCAGCCGAGATCTCCCTCCGGACGCAACACAAGGCTAGCCTTGCTGCCATCCGAGATCTCCCTCCGGACGCAACACGAGGCTAGCCTCGCTGCCAGCCGAGATCTCCCTCCGGACGCAACACAAGGCTAGCCTCGCTGCCATCCGAGATCTCCCTCCGGACGCAACACGAGGCTAATCTCGCTGCCACCCGAGATCTCCCTCCGGACGCAACACCAAGCTAGCCTCGCTGCCAGCCGAGATCTCCCTCTGGATGCAACACGAAGCTAGCATCGCTGCCAGCCGAGATCTCCCTCTGGACTCAACACGAAGCTAGCCTCGCTGCCAGCCGAGATCTCCCTCCGGACGCAACACGAAGCTAGCCTCGCTGCCAGCCGAGATCTCCCTCCGGACGCAACACGAAGCTAGCCTCGCTGCCAGCCGAGATCTCCTTCTGGACGCAACACGAGGCTAAACGAGATAGGACACATGTTTTCATAAACTTTTTTTCTCGTTTTAACCCAATGAATCACTACGTAAATTATTGGCCCACATTTTTTGAACACCCTGTATACATGGAGCTTCTACAGCAACTTGAAGCCTGATGAAATAGGAAGGAAAATCCCCTCAAGCAAAGGCAGAGGAATAAAATTCCTTCACATCATTGAGAACAATAGCTGAAGGGGGGATAAGACTGACGATTTATTATCACTAACAAATATCATCACTTATAAATCAAAATTAGAACATTTTGAAAAAAATAGCCTACTTTATCTATGTACCACGTATAGAGGGGAGGAAGTAAAAAATCAAACAGATGAAAAATTTCCTTGGGTGTATTAAAGATTTTTTGATGCCAACATTACAAATTTAATCGAAATTGGGCCACTGGTGTTTCCTCTGATTCTATTTACATCCGTACGTGATGTGTGTATGTGTGGACATTCCCAAAAAACATACTTATCCACATTAATGGGCAGACATCACACTGATGCATTTTTTTATTCAAGGAGCACTAGAATAAATACTAGCACTAACAACCCAAATTCAAAAATTTCAACGAAAACTACTCAAGTATATTTTTTTACTTTACGATGTGTTGGGGGGAAAAAATAAAACATCTTGATATGCAAAAAGTACTTGGTATTTAGTATGCAACTAAAGTTATAATAGGAAGTTAACTTACCCTCAATTTGAGCTCTCTACATGGTCTCTTTGCACTGTATGAATTAGCGATCAATGTGCTCAGCAATAGAATCAGCAAAGGAAAAGCTATCAAAACATTTCCCAAAACCTTTTGGGAAAAACTAAACAGATTATGAGATTTATTATACATTATGTTTACCTTAATATTTATGAATTTATCTTTTACTAGCGCATTTGCAGAGGAATAAAAATATGCAATAATGAATGCCGCAATTAATCTGAGATCATCAAAGATCTAGAATGGTAGTTAAAACCTCATTAGCGTATCAAACAGTCATGGTGTACTCGTGTTATCATTTTTACTTGATTTAAACTTAAGTTTTCGCAAGATAAGAAAATAATGTTGCTTTGTTCCTGAAGATGAGACGGACGTTGTTATTCCTGCCTGATTGACTTGCGTTATTAATATTTTTAGCGATTTTAAGTTATTTATTGACGTTATTTATATTTCTTGTAAAGATGTCAGACATTACTAGCCGAATCTTTAATGTTTTAATTTTTGTAGACTTTATTTATATATATAGTCCAAATTACCCGTAACGTCTTAGAAACCATAAGCCTGAAACTCATCAACCGCCTTTAAAAAAAAATTCAGGGTGAGAAAATCCCAGAAAAAATATTAGTTTTCATAAACAATTTCCCCTGAGGGCACAATTATAAAGAAAATGACTGGACACCTCATGCATTTATTTTATTTGCGATTATTATTTGTTTATTTTTTCCCATCAAAGCGGGATCCCATCGGATAGTTCATTAACAGTATATATTCTTTTATTTATATGTTCCTGTATTTTTAAACAAAAAAAAATCAAGACACTTCTTTAATTATATTTCTTTAATTTGAAATAAAATATATCTCTTTTATGTTCGGGTTTTATACAGCAGCTATAAACGTCATGTATTATATGAATGACGATCACCATACATCCTGCCTTAGTACCATTGTTTTTATCTCTAGTATTTCTGAAAGCCTTGGGCTGAAGACTAAAATACATAATCATTTTAATAATAATAACAACTCATCATGTCATCTGTGTGAGGGTTAAGGGTGTACATTGATGAGACACATTTTCGCCGGGTAAAAACCTCAGCTATGTCTGCATCGGTATCGCTCTTTGAACTTCCGGAAAGTCTGAGGAAGCAATTATTATTATTTTGGTATCCTCGCGAATCAACTTTCTCATGATTGATTTTTGTAAATCCACATTTGTACACTACGTTTCATAGTTTAATAAACAAATGATTGAAAACTGTTGCGATCAGGATTGGCTAGAGTGTGGAACCATTTTATAAGAGACGGGTAAGTCATTCTAATAGAATAGCTATTTATTTATTATGAGCGTAAATTCACCGTTTCTGGCTTGAGGTAAACACTTAGCGAAAACGAGAAAGACACTTTACACGCGAAATACATACAAAAATTTTCCTACAACTGCATTTTTTGCTTCCTAAACGATAAATACACTCGCAGTTGCTCACGCCATTGAATATGAATTTACCATTATGATTTTGATTTTATAAACAAGTCGAGCTCAGCCGAATCAAAACGGAAGCAGAAGAGCTGGAGCCAACTACTGTGATTGGCTGGAGCGCGTAGACTGGAATTTTATACCGATTAGAGTTATTTTAGAGTAACAGATTTACTCTCCTGAATACATATTGATTAGACACCTAAAGGTCCATTTGGGCTTTTTGATTTCCATATGTGAATTAATTCACATATTTTTGTAGTGGGGTTTTTATGTGTATTTTGGGTCACTGTTGAGTGCTACCGAAGAGGATCAAAGGAAGGTAAGGGGGAAGGTTGAGGGTGGGGGGAGGGTCGAGGTCGGGCTGTGAGGGGAAAGAGGCAGAGGGAGGATGAAGAAGGTCTTTCTGGCAGGGGATAGCCATGCCAGGAGATGCAAGGGTAGAGTTAAGGGAGCTCTTGGAGATTTTGTCGAGGAAAACACTTTGGTGAGGCCTGGGGCCTCGATGCCGTCGGTCATTGACGAAACGATGCTTAGGATTAAGAAGGATGGTGATAGTTGGCCTGCGTTGCTAGATGACGATAGAACACTGGTAATGATAGGTGGCACAAATGAGGTGAGTGAAAATAGTAATCAGATAGTTGAGGAAAAATGGAAGTGATAGGTAGAGAGATAAAAAATCCCAGGAATGTGGTTTGGGTCCAAAACCCATATCAAAACGATCAACCGCATCTAAATAAGGAAATCTACAAAACCAAAGTTTGAAAAAAGCATGCATATCACAAAAATGGACTTTTCTAGGCTTAAACAGTATGTTGCATAGAGGCAATTACACTAAACACGGCCTACACTTAAATACGACTGGCAAGGATATATTGTGTAGTTTGACAGCCAATTGCATAAATAACACAGGAATATCAAATTATAGAAGGTCAAAAACTGGGTGAAGGCAAAGCAAAAAACTATAAAGTAGATTACAGTGAAGAGACATATTTAAATTGGGAAAAGGTTGATAGGCCAAGGACTAGACCTGAGGGACTAAATGAAGGCGTCAGGTTGGGTAATAAAGTAAAAAAATAGATATTGTTTCGAAAACAAAAGTCTTTAAAATAATGCATTTAAATGTTAGAGGGATTTCTGGAAAAATTAACCAAATTGAGATCCTCCTTCAGGAGGAAAATTGTGATATATTTATGATGAGTGAACATGGATTAGACGAAGAGAAATTAGGCGTCTTAATCTTGGCCAATTTCACATTGCTACATGGATACTGTAGATCTGACAAACAAACATTTAGGAAGTGTTGCAATATTTCGTAATGTAAACAGTAAAAATATAAGAAATTTGAAGATATTGGAAACCGGTATAAAGTTTAGCGAGGAGCAGACATTTGAAAGGTGACAACAGATGACATGTCATTAACACTTGCTGTGATATACAAGTCACCAATAAATTCCAACTTGAAAATCTTTTTCAATAAACTTTATGATTAGTTGATAGTCACTAAAGTGGATAGTGAATGCGTTGTAATTGGGGGTGATAGACATTCTGAAGAAAGATGTCTCCAATGGAAAATTATCCAATGTGATTACAAGTTTTGGACTCTCTACAACCATTCAGGTGCCTACCCGCATTACAGAACATTCTCAATCATGTATCGACAATTACATAACCAATATACATAATCAAAACAGATAGAGTAGAACCACACATTTTAGACAATTAAGCAATTGTGATGAAAATTAATCTGCCACAGAACTAAATAAATGCAAACAGTAAATTGAGACCAGGAAAATTGATGATGTAAGCCTTAAAGAACTAAAATTTAGGTTAGAGAAATAGGTCTGGAAGGAGGTATTTGAAGCGACAAATGTAAATTGCAAATATGAGGCTTTTTTAAACAAGTCCCATCACATGTTTGACATTGCATTTCGAGCAAAGTACAAGGAGTGCCAGAATAGGTATAAGAAAGCTATAAGGGAGGCCAAAAAGGGATGGGCAGAAGAGCAGATTGAAAAGTCAGACAATATTTTCAAGGCGTCGTGGAACATCATTAACAAAATTAGACCACACAAAGAAAAAATCACTAAAACATAAATTTGCAGCTGAAAGGAAGGATTGTTGAGAATCTGAAGGTTGTTAGTGAGGCATTGAACACTTTTTTTCAACCGTTGGGCAAAATTTAGCAATTGACAATACAAAACAATTATTTTCTGATTTTCCAAACGGTCTACCCCAATCAGCTTAGTTAAAAGGCTTTAATGTGGTCAATGAAGAGGAGGTGGGGAAACTTTTTTTTCTAAATTTAGGCCTAAACACTCATGCAGGAATAACGGTATAAGTATGCATGTTTTAAAATCTTGTAAAGATGAGATTTTGATTCCTCTGACACATATTGTCAATTGTTCTTTCATTGAGGGTAAATCTCCACAAAAACTCAAAACAGCAAGAATCAAACCGCTGTACGAGAAAAATTACTGCTTGTCCGTTTCAAATTACCGTCCAGCTTCACTGCTACCAGTGATCTCAAATGTTTTTGAAAAAAACGTTTTGAACAGATTACTTATCTTGAGAGGAATCAGATCCTCCTTGAGAGGCAGTATGGATTTATGAAAAATAAATCTCCAAAGCTTGCACTGATTTACTTTGTGAAAGGCTGTGTGGACGCAGTGGAGGCCGGTGACACAGTTGTTGGCTGTTTTGCTGACTTGTCAAAGGCCTTCGACTGCGTCGACACAGCCATACTAATTGAAAAGGTCGTATCAGTCGGCATAGTTGGAAATAGCCTTAAGTGGCTAACATCATATCTTACCCAGAGAACACAATTCCATGAAGTCACTTTCAAAACAAATGCAGAAATTCAAATGGTAGCGTCATCCGAGCAGCCGATCACCTGTGGTGTGCCGCAGGGGTCAGTGCTTGGACCGCTGTTCTTCCTTATTTATTTGAATTATATCTCGAGCTTTGTCCTCGAACACAATCTGACTCTCTTTGCTGACGACACAACGTTGATCACAAGGGGAGCAGATTGTGGGGAACTCGAGATAGAATCTTTTCAAAAATTAGACAGTCTTGTCTTGTCTTCACTAGCAATAACTTTATGGTTAATGCAGAGAAGAATGGATACACAGTGTTTCAACAGCTCAAAAACAAAACTCTTAAAACAGTAGGATCTCGGATCTCTTCATTTGGGGAGGTACAGTTGGAGGCCAGTCAAACAGCAGACTTTCTTGGAATGAGACAGGACGGTGATTTGAAGTGGAATGCTCAAGTCGAAAAACTGGAGCGTTCGCTTGCCAAAGGACTGTTTGTCCTGAGGAGAGTGAGTGAATTAGACAACATCCAGTTAGCCAAAATGGTCTATTTTGGTCTGATTGAGCAAAACGTAACTTATTCAGTCATTCTTTGGGGAGGCTACAAAGAAAACTTTAAAAAAATCTTTAAGTGGCAAAAAAGGCCATTAGAGTGATGCTCAGACTGCCACCTGGTTCAAGCTGTAAGGAATGTTTCAATCAACTGAACATCCTGACTGAACCTAGAATTTATATTTATGAATCTGTATTGTATGTTAAAAACAGGGAATAACACATCCAACTCAACAACATCGATATGATACTAGATTTAAGGATAGGTTTGCCCAGGCTCACAGATAAACTTTCTTTGAGAAAAAGCCTATTTATGCTGGGCTCAAGCTTTTTCAAAACATTCCATCTCACTTGAAAAATATATTAGAAGTAAGTAAATTTCAGATTCAGGTAAAACTTTTCCTGCGTGAGCATACTTTCTATGAAGTAGACGAATTTTTCTAATGTTTAAATAAAGATTGTGTTTGAATGATTCTTTGTAATTATTGACCCTATGAGCAACATTGACCTATCCACGAGCCATTTTTGACGTCGGATGGAAAGAACAAGTAACAAGTAAGTAAGTAAGTAACAGTTGTCCCAAATTGACGATCAGTATTGCAGTGCAAAGTGCAAAGACTTGGGACCATTTCCAGGAGAATGTAAAACACACTTTGATATAAATAGCCACCTATCCAAACAATCAAACATTGTCTACACTGCTCCTTTTATCAGTAGATAGCTTAAAACTAAAATAAAAAAGTAGTTTAATACTTTTTTGCAGACCATAAATCCTAGTACACTATATTATCAGTCAACTAAATACAAAAATTCCTACTTCTGACGACATTTTTGTACAAGGAAATGTTTAAATGTTACCCATCTCAAGCTTATTTCCATTTTTTTTTATTTGAATCCGAGACCCATTCGAAAATGTTTTGGATATATCTTACTTGGTTATGACTAGGGGGTCATTTTGTCGCAATTCTCAATCTGAATATTTGAACAAACATCTCTCTTATTCAATTAATGGGCTATTTGGGTAATATTTTTGCATATTGTGGACATTTATTTCACTAAAGCAGGGATCACTAATTATTTTAAAAGGACAATTTCAATTCCAACGTGCGTGACACGGATCTTACAGAAAGATAAAAAAAGAGAGACAGCTGACAATCATGGGAACAGGGGGGTTCCGGGGTCACTTTCCCGAGATTTATTTTATTAGATCTGTTAACTCGTGATTTCGATAATTATAGTGTAAATACAGGGTGTTTTTTTTTTAAACGCAACCCATTTTAAGATTGAATAATGCACATATGAATGTGTAATGAGGATTGTTTTATTGATCTTTACATTTTATACAACCTATTATTTAAGTTTGATCACATTTAAGTTACATCATGTGCTAAAAATAGTCCGTCATTGGCATTTGTATAAAGTTATGCTCTCTCCATCAAATTCCCCAATATGTGTTGCAAGGTACCTCTTTGAATTTCTTGCATTAAATTTGTTATGTTTGGTTTGAGGTGCTGAATATAATGTGAATTGTTTTCGTAGAATAATACTACTTAACATGTCTGTGGCAAATTTGATTCAGATCGGACCATTTTTACGCGAGTTATCGTGCTTAAAGACACACACATTAAAAACGCAGCCCAAAACTTGATTTTATCGGTGAAGGATTATTTCTCCCCAATATCCCTGATTTGACGCCACTAAATTTTTATTTTCTTTGGGGATACATACAAAGTAAGGCCTAAAAAAACAAGTCAAAGCATATTCAGTACCCCAAAACAAACAAAACAAATGTTATTCAAAGAGGTACCTAGCAACACGTGTTCGGGAATTTGATAGAGAGAGCATAACTTAATAAAAATGCCACTGGCGGATTTTTTGGGCACATAAGGTGAACTAAATGTGATCAAATTTAAATAATAGAGTGTAAAAAACGTAAAGAACCATAAAACAATACTTATTTCATATTTATATGTGAATTATTCAATCTTAAAAATGGGTTGCGTTTAAAAAAAACACCCTGTATAATAATATATTATGGAACAGAAATCCGATGTAATTAGAGCTAACTACTGATACAATTGTAACAAATTCGACAGCCAAGATTTGTAGTAAAATAATCTTGACACCATTTTATTTGGAATATATACATTGATTAGTTATCGTCCTAGTCGGTATACTATTAAACCTAGTTTTATAATATCAATAAATTTTACTATTATATTAATACTGCAGAATGTATAGGCTACCTCATTAAATTTGCCTTTCGTTTGCAGTTATTATTAGTACTAAAGTTTTTACTTATTTGTTCGTGTATAAAAACTTCATAGCAAATAAGCCTAGGGTGAATACCTAATAAACATAAATTTTTTATACGTGCTATTTTGACGTAGGATTGTATTAATGGCAAGGCTTACGGTAACTAGTAAAGTAAAACTGTATTACTAATCATAAACACGGACAACAAAAAGTTAATCATATAATCTCTTAAGGAATAAGGAACCTTAGCGTATAGCTCAATCTCAACGAAAAAACAAAATTCATAACGAATGTGGCCGAAGATCGATTTGTCATCAGACAATCATGTTACAGAATGACAAATATTAATATGGTTAAATTAATGTAAGTTTTTCTTCCTATATTAATTGTTACGACTACATTTCCCGTTAGGCTGTTGATAAGAGCTTGCACGTTAATGACGCAGTTTAAAACACAATCTCTTTTGAAAGTCGCTCTTTAAAAACATATTCCGCATTCAAAGTTCAGCAACAGGTAAAGCAAACCTCGTTTCCAGCTTTGATATTTATGAGGCAGTAAGCAATCCATGCTTGGGACCGTTAAAGCAAACCCAAACACAGCCCTTTGCACCATTAACCCTAAAATAATAGTATTAGAATAGAAGAATCATTAGTAATAACGAATCCCATACTTAATAATTCTACCGGGCTTTTTATTCCCATCGATATTTATACTCACATTATAACGAAATTTATGTTAAAAGATCCGCCTTGCATAACATAATTGCAAGTGATAAATAAAGACGATGCAATCACCTATCTTCCAGATCAAGATGGCCAAATTTCAAAAGTCTCATTTGATTTTCTTTCCTCGCAAAATACAATTTAAGTTGAGTGTTCCACCATATAACATGAGAGGTTTTCCAAAATAAAGCATAAATCTCATCTTCAACCTATTAAAGAAAAATTGAATAGTAGAAAAACTTAATTTCAGTAATGAGGAATGTCTATTTTGCTCTCTTTCACTCTCAAATACTTTAAATGGTTTTACCGTATCGTTCAGCTGAAAAGGTTTTCTGCTTAAAAGTATAAAATAAAGCAAAAGACGATTTGAAATGTTTTACAGCCACTATGAATTTGTTCATTAGTATATTAAGGTTGTCCCGGAACTCTCTGCCAATACTTATGAAAATTAAAATATCATATTCGAAAATTGGAATCCCGAAATTTAATTCTACAGCCATTCTTTTCACAAAATAATTGCAGAGTGAGTCATTAGAACATATTTAAACTCTGCACACAATCTTATAGCCTTCAAATATAATTAAAATGTTGTTGCTATGTTTACTTTCAAAATGGCAGCTGCTTGAAAATATGAGGCGTCAATGTGAAAAAATCCATTCTCCGAAAAACCATTAGTTTCCGTGTACTTTGTAGGTATTACCATCGTTTTATCAGAATGGACAAAAATATCCGTTCAGGGTGCCCTCAGCTATCATATCAATTTTAATATCAATTGATAGCTTTTTATGTCTACTTTCTGGATATCAAGTGAGTTAATCGCGGAAATGCATTTTTGACTGCAAAAGTCACGATTTATTTCAAAATGTAACATGGGATTATAAGGGAAATAGAATTTTCATTTTTGAGTGTCTGTTAGCACGATAACTCTCAATAAAAATCGTCCAATCGTAACAAAATTTAGTACACACGTAAAACTAGGTTCTCTCGGACTAGTTCTTAATATGGCCAGATCGACTCATCCAAAGTGGGGTAAAGGCTGCTTTAACCCCCCAAAATCGGTTTTTTGTCCTTTCCAAATTGAAAAATTAAAGTAATCAAATTAATGTTTTCACCATTGGATTAAGCTTGAAGAAACAAACAATTAGGTATCTTGAATCGTTGCTCTAAGTTCAATGGTCTCCAAGTTATCTCCAAGTCATGTCCACTTTCAAGTTTTTTTTGTCAAGTGTTTTATATCAGGGCAGCAGAACGTTGTCCAACTAAACTTTGTTTCATCGAAACCTGCAGAGTATTTCACGAGTTTATCAAAATGTATTTTTAATAGGATTGTTGATTTTGAACCAAAAAATTACAATCAAGCCTATTTATTTAAAAGAAATATATATTTTTGTAATTAATCTTATTTATTAATATTTTTGACATGGTAAACAAACGATGGCATTTTATTTTAATATATAAATATACCACTTTTTATATCTTGTTTATAATATTTGATTAATTATTGATCTATTATTGGGAATTCGCTGAGTACGCAGGTTTACTGCGAGGGGGGTATTATACAAATATTAAGCATTATTATCTGAGAATACTTTATTATTAGAAAATTCAAGAACACTTATTCATTTTTATTTTTACTCAGCGATCATACAGGCTTCAAGGATTAAGTATTAGTTTTTTGAATGGACCATATTCTTCAGAGCTCTGGTCTTCACATGTGCCAGGAAAGAATAATATATTAGAGCAATCGTTACTGCAGCAGTCTGAGTCATGATGGCACTAAAACAAATAATTGTTACATATTCTAAAGTAGTTGTTAAAGCTAACACATTTCGGTATGATTTTTAAAGTACCATTGAGGTAAATGTCAATGCATAATTCAAAATATCCTAAATGCTGCATTATGTTTGGAGGTCGAAGGCACACTTGAAAGTAAATGGTACATTATAATGAAACAATTCAAAACCACAAAATAAACCAGTAAAGTTTACAACATAATTCATAATATTTCAAGGTATTTGTACGGCTTCCTATCTCCTTCGGGGGATAGCGCATAAGAGACACAATTAAGTCTTTAAACGTGTGGTTATAATATATTTTATTGAAACAATTCAAAACAATAAGATAAACCAGTAACGTTTACAACATAATTCATACTATTTATTTCAAAGTATCTGTACGCCTCCCTATCTCCTTCGGGGGATAGCCCAATAAGAGTCACAATAAAGTTTTTAAACGAGTGGTTATTCCAAAAAATTATAAATATCCTCTTCGATTATAACATAATACCTTAAGTCCAAATTGAAAAGGTTAACTTCCTAAGGTCAGCTTTCCTAAAGCACAAAGTTATGCATTAATATTTAAGGGTGCTTTGATTTTAGGATTGGAGAGTAATATTTATTGTGATACGGTGGCATTTTATTATTTATGTTAAAAGCTCTTAAAAATTATTGGTAACTTTAAAAGGGTTTGAAGGCCTAATTATTTGGAATTTTGGCACTGCCCTTCAAATTTCAGGGGTGGAGAATATATTGAGTATTAAGTATTTAAGTTATTGAGTATTATGCTATGAGAACATTTTTAATTTCTTTCTAGTGATTTAATTCATCATTCAATCATCATTTAGTTGCATTCTTAAAGTTACCGATTTATCTTATGGTTTTATTTATCTTATGGATGTGCATATGCTGTGTATGCTGTAGCAAATAATCTATAGAGACGATTTTCCTTAGTAGTCCTTGCAGTGTGAAATTAGTCAAAACTAAATACAGGGTGTTGCAATGAGGGCTCTCCAGTTACTTTAAGCTACTACGTGATTAATAAGGAAATGATAAGTTGATAGCTGTGTTTCACTCTCAAGTCATGGACAAGAATTCCTCATTAGTTTATTTTATCTCCAAAATTTCATCAGTCAAGCAGGTAGGATATTTCAACCCAGATTCAAGGAACTTTTACCTAAAACGAAGAATCATTTAAAATCTAATAATGCTGCACATCTTCTTGACAAAAATCATAGTTACAGCGATTTTAAAACTCATATGACCCCCCTACATTACTGCAATGAAAGCTTTAGTGGAATATGAAATTTATAAAGCAGCCAAAATTCAACCTGACCCATTATTAAATGACAAAGTCAATTTCCGGCCCCAGCATTGTATTATACTATAGTAAAAAGCCAAGGACAGCTGTTGAAAAAGGAGCCGAGAGGTACAAAGTCCACCGATCGACTGCACTTCGCATCACAGTCATTACCTTCACCTACGATTGTGCGCACGCGGTCGGTTCTTGTATATATTTCTTTGTAGAGCTACTAGTTTTTTTTTAACTTTTAAATGTGTCCCTTTGAGCGTCACGTGTCCGTGTTCTGTATGTTTAAACATTTGACAACCTTGTTGAAGTGTTAGTTTTATGGTTTTTGTACAGGATTCAAAGATGATGATTAAATCCTCGAAACGACATCCATAAAGGATTACTAAGCATCACTCTGACAGTACTCAGGTAATTTTATACCTTTTATAGTTAATATCAGTGATTCGGTGACAAAAAACAAACATGAAAATACAATTTATTTTGAAGATGTACAACATATTTTTATAAATTCTATGCAAATAAATTATTACCGGTCAGAATTGAATTTAGGTTAAAAAAACACTATTTTGAATTATTACTCTACATCAATCGGTTACTGAGATATTGGATCTGCGAAATGCAGTAAATTGTCTTTTATGTCTCCCTGAAGGGACATCAATTACCCAAATCCTGCGATAAGTACCCATATTTTTAATGAAATTTCCCTAAAAGGGATATTTTAAATTATAATACAAACCATATGATTGAATTTAATTTGTTCATGTGATGGCTCGATTTTTTTCCTTTGATCTAAGTAGATAGATAGTATGTTTGCTGACATTTATGTAGGTACTATAATAAGTATACATTTATTAAAAATTATAATGCGCCAATCACATGAACAATTATTGAGGAATAAACTCATGAATGATAACGTTTACTTTATTTTGACTAACATTTACAACAAATATTCAAAAAAAACTTCCCTAACATATGTAGAATATGCTTATGTATAAAAAATAAATCTGCGTGTGCAGGCTAGCTGCAACAAGAGTATTTAAGTCATGGGGTTGGATTTAATTTTTTATGTTACTGTTTTATTCGTTTTTATTTTGACTGATTTGAAATCATTGATTGTATGGTTTCTTATATTTATATACCATAACAGGAATAAACCAATAAAAAAGTATCAGACTAATAATTAAAAGAATAACAAAAAGTTTATTACTGTAATCGGTACCGACGTGACTCCCATAATCATTTCCCTTATATCGAAAGCTTTTGAATGATTATGAAATATTTTTTCAATATTTACATAAAATGTTCGAAACATTATATTCCCTTGCATAAATTAAATAAGCTCAGATATAAGAAATAATTATAGAAATACGCTCTGTAAGCAGGTTTGTTGCGACGGTGGTATTTTCATATGATCTTACTTTAAATGATCATTAAGTGCTTGTATTCATTCACATTTACTATTCACTTATATTTAGTCAACGATATAAAATAGTGAAAATTGTTTATATAGTTTATATTATTTTTCGTTTTGAACTATATCCAGACGATGGACCTACGTTATTCAAAGGGCTATTATCATTCAGGACTATCACAGGGGCTGAGTTCTTAGGGTAGCACGTCAAAACATTAAAAAAGGTTGGTGGTACAGGAGCACTAAAAGTTTGAGAACCACTATTATAACGTTATGTCAGCTTGTTACACATTGTTAAAAAGTGGGTGTAGTCTTCAACAATTACAGTAAGAATAGTAGGGTAACATATAACCTTTTTTAACGTGGTAATGAGGTAGTTAGATTAAATATATATGTTTAAGGCGTTGAATTAATGTTTTTTAACCACAGTGTTTGCAATGCCCCATCCTGTGTTTCCACCATTCAAAAACATATAAAACAATTAAATGGAAATAATAGGCTTTCTAGGTTTATGACGGAGTAATAAATAATTTGCGTACAATCTCTTATGTTTTTACTGTCTAAGACTTTCTTATCCAATTTAACAAGCCTAATGACATGTAGTATACTTTTTTATATGTGTGTGTGTGGCTGAAAAGTTTGTTTACGATATTAATTTTGTAATGAAAAATGTCGCATATTTCCAATCACTTTAGGCACCTAGTTAGGATGTAGTATAAATATTTTACCTATTTAAACTTGATTTTATAGTAAACTAGTAGTTATACCCGCGACTTCGCCCGCTGAAAGGATAAAACATGTTTTGTTCAATTATACGTTATTTGTAATGTGATACTTTTTTAAATTTCCAAATAGACTGATAATTTAACTGAACTTTTCGTTTTAAAGTGCTTAATTATTAACTTAAGGTTGCATCTCAATCCCGGATTGACATGAGAAGATGAAACATTTCCTCGATGAATTTTTCTTTCCCCTCAAAAGGTATGAATTGGCTACCATGTGCTAAAACATTAATATCTTTCAGTTTAACCTTAAGTATACTGAAATTTCCTAGTTAATATACTATATAACCTATAAAATTGGGTTTCCAATAGTTGAACACCCCCCCGCCCTACCCCCTAAAACCTGTCAGCCAATTTGACATAAAAGAAGAAGAGCCTTATCACCATAATTATCATTATCACAATCATCATCATCATCATCAGCAGCAGCATCATCATCATCATCACCACCACCACCACCACCACCACCGCGACCACCACCATCATCATCATCATCATCGTACGATATCGTATGATATGTAACTGATGTAAATACTCTTACGTGCCCTTAAGAGGCCGAGGGAAAGATCAAAGTCACTTCAAGTTGACTGGTGAAAGTTCGGATGTCGAGAAATAACACACAAGTTTCAAAAATAACCAAATATGTCGCAATCCTTCATTAGGCCTAAATATGTTGATATTTGTAGGAAAATGAACCTTTATATAATAAGGCCAAACGTTGGTAAAAGACCACAGCGATTCATAAAAAATGCAACAAGTTGTTTTTGAAAATTTAATTAAAATCAAACAGATAAATAAAAGCTAAGCTATTACAATATTTAAGATTTACCATAAGTTAACAAATAGTGAAATTAAAATTCAAAAAATTAGTATCCAGGCAAAATAATTAAATTTACAAGTTACGAAAAATTTTACAAGTTACATTAAAATACAAAATTCAAAATAGTTAATTCTTCCACATATAATTATTATTAATTAGTCCTAAAGAACATTTTGACTGGACCATAGATTTAATGCATAAAACAAAATTAAGAGGGGCCTCTTCAACATAAACGGCTATTGGACACCAGACTAAATTTCAGCTGACTAAGGTTTAAAAAGATTAAAAGTAGATCTGAAATAATAATGGGCTTGGATTAAATATTTACAAGCTAAAAAAGATGGGGACAATTAATATCTTCTTTTTTTATTTCAGCCCCGGGCCGCGGTCTATCCCCAGCCAACTCGGAGAGTGCTGGAATCAGCAGCTAGTCCCGAGGGGACCAGGACGATTCCCCGAGCTGGCACTAGCAATTTAAACCCTAGAGCCTGTATGAAATCTGAAACACTAACAAAAAACAATTAGCCTACGGTACGCAAATTAAATACCTAACCACAAAAACAATTAGCCTCCACAAATTTAACAATCACAATAAATACTACATTAACACTGAAAATAGGTTAGGCCTAAATCATTCTTGCATCGCTGATCCGCTGAACCAAAGTCCAAAACATAAGCACTGCTGACAAATTAATTCACTTTCAAATTAAAAAATGTCTTTAGATTGGCTGTTGAGTTAGATTGAATAAAGTCTATCGGTGGAATGTAATTAAAAAATAGGCTGGCGAATTAAATAAACATTTTAACTCTCAGCATTCCGACGACAATCCTTCTGTCCCATTGTTTGACCTTCGCTCGTTTTGAAGTCAGTGGTGAAACGAGTGTGTCGGGTTGAACACTTTTAACACGGCACAATGCTGCAAATTTAAATAAAGAAAAGGACGCTCTCTATAGAAATAACTCTATAGAACTAAACGTTATAAAATTAATGTGCAAGCCAAAATATGAGGAATTCTAATTCCCCAAAATTTGTTTCAATCATATTGGAGATTGGATTACTTGTTTTTAGCAGCTTAAAGTGAAATTTTACGGTAGAAATAGTATATATGTTTATTTTTATTGTAAAAGGAATTTCTATTTTTTGTTTTTGTGAATTATTCTGAATTATTCTAGAAACCTTCTATTACCATTTTGTAACCATAGCTCTAAGAACTGAAAAGGCTGCCATTTTGAATTTTGAATTTACCTTATTTTAGCATTTCCAGAGAAAACATTTAAAATCCTTCATTTGTATAAATCTAGAGCCCATAAATAATATTTGTGCCAAGATTCATCGCCCAAATCCCTACATTGTTTTAGAAAATAAGCTTTGAAAACTAAATATAGCCGCCATTTGTAATTTTATAATGTACCCTATTTTAGCCTTTTGAGAGAATATTTTTTAAATTCCGTTCTTAGAACGCATCTAGAGCCTATAATGATTTATTGTGCCAAGTTTCATGGCCCGAAGCGCTATAGTTTTTGAGAAACTGTGATCAGTGAGTGAGGGAGTGAGTGAGTCAGTCAGTCAGTCAACCGTTTTGGCTTATATATATATATATATATATATATATATATATATATATATATATATATATATGAAGATTTTCGTAATAAACATTTTGTGCCTTATAACCGTAGCCATTGGAAAGGCCGAGATTTTTAATAAACATAAACATAAAAAATTAAAATTTTTTTAAAAATTTAAAGAAAACCAACGAAATTCATATACCCAAGAAATTTTTACTATAAAAATATGTTTTTACATTATAAAACTGATTGTCAAATAAACATACCTTTTCGGCAATCTCTTTACACTTCTCTACTTTCTTCCTTACTGAGTTCAGTTCTCCATCAATAACGGTCAAATTTACTGAAAGTGTTAAGCCTATAAGACTTAATATAAATATCAAGTAGAAATTAATTTTAATCATGAGTAGTTTTTTAAGGATATCCTTAAGAATTATAGGGCACAGATCCCACTTTTTCGAGCAACATTAAAATTATTTAAAAGTTCACAAATGACTCGATTTTATAATTAATAAATTAAACAATAATGAATCCACATTAATTAATTTTATCAATAATATTAATTTTAAATCTAATTAATGACTATTCCATTCTTTTTTATGTTGGGCATGTTCTATTTTTATAGATATGACAAAATTAATTTCATGGCTTTTCACTTTTAAAGATAAATGTAAGTTTTATTTTGTACAGCTTTTTTACAGTTTAAAAAATCATATTAAAATCAGAATTCAGTTGCCTATTAGTTCTACGTGAAGACGAATTTCTATAAATGAATGTAATATACATAACCCTCACATGTTCATCTTGCGAGTATGGATATTTTACAGGAATTTCACTGGCTCTTTGAATACTTGTAAATGTTCTGTCAAATTAATTGTGTAAATCTCACATACATGTTTAACAAAAATTTACTTACATATGACACATGTTGCTTTTGCTTAGGTTAACAACATACCGAAATTATAAGACAGATCGGTTAGTAATTACAAAAGTCTGTGTTTGTAACTTTATCATTTCAACATATACGGGCGGACAAGGTTAATATTATGTGCCTTTTACACATGTTCCTGCTTAGCCGAATTATAGGAAGATCGGACATCAAAAGACCACAGTAAAATTTTCAACCCATCTTCGTATTTTAATAGTTTAAAATATATATATGTTAAAACAAGATTATCATGTGGCGTTTACACCTTCCCCTTCTTACTTTATCTCCATTCCCAAATTATAAGAAGATTAGAGAACAACAAAGCAAAATTATCTATATTCCACTTTTAAATTACAAAGTGTATGTAGGATTATTTTGTGCCGTTAATATATGTACTGGCCTAGGTTAATTAGCTAGGTTAAGCACGCTCCGGAATCATAGACCGATCAGATATTAAACACATAAGTTAATTATTAGCCAATATCTGTATTTTTTTAATTCAACATCATTAGGTTATGTATAGATACTCCTCAATACTTATATATGCTCTTAATTTAGGTTAACGCCACACTGAAAATATGGACAGATCGGACAGCAAAAATACAATTTTATTGTTTTGTGTTTTTTGTAATTTTATTATAAAAATATATACGGTAAAAAGGATTTTCACATTTAATTGTTTAGGACAGATGTATGGTCAAACGAAACAGAAAATAGCAACAAAAACATTGTTGGCTAATTTTTTAATTTGATCTCTTAAAATATTCAGAATAAAAAGGTTTAGATGTGTGCTAGCCTAAGGCAACTAAATACCCAAAAATTGAACAAAGCAGGCAATAAAGACAATAAAGGCAATAAAAGGTGGCGTTTTTTTGGGCTAAAACAGAAACTATGTCACAAATATCCAAAAGAGTTAACAGAAATATAAAGAGGCTCGTGTTAAGGCAGCGGAAACTAGTTAGCCGAAAGCATGGTATTTTGTTAATTTAACTTTATAGATAAAATATTTGTTTATTCATTGTTAGTTGATGTTCTTTTTTAACTGGTTATAAAGAATTACACATAAAACTGGTTGAACAAAATAAATTATAATAATTGTTGAGCCTCACTATTTGCCTTTATATAAGAATACTAGTTGTTACCTATGTTATCACACACGCTTAATGTTTACATGAAACAAGCTGCCACTATCAGAACAAATATAATGAATCCTCGTGCCTAAGGTTAATATAATTAAAATTTCTAAGGTTTTAAAAGGCCTACAGATTTTAGGAACGAGTTGAATCCTATTAAATATGGCAGAGCATTAATCACAATTACACAGGTCTGGTATGAACGGAAATTTTAAAGCCTTACATAATTAAACAGACCAAGTCATGACAGCTCTTGAAATTAACAAAGCTATTAAAAGAAGCCCAAATGACCTACATAATGACAGGTCCATCCTACATTAACATATTTTTATCAAAACCCTCACGAGGATGGTAAAAATAAGATATTGCAACGACAGGATAAGAGTCAGTGCACATTAAACGCCCTTTCCTCAGTTGTCAACCTTCGCGCCGCCCTTTCATTCTGGCCTTAATCGTAAGTTCATTATGCCCAAAAGTGTTTCGGAAATTCCTATCTCGTTCATATTCTGTTTTTATAATTGTGATTTTGTAACTTCCCCTGTAGGGAAGAAGCTGTCACCAGAGGTCTCATGTCAGGACGTAAGCCCAAGACCATGATAACTTTTCGTTTTGAGGCTCCCAGATTTGAAAGTACTATTCAAATTATAAATAAACTGTGGTAATAAAGATACTATTGTCATATTCATCGTTCAAATGAATGTCTCTTTTATTATTCAGTGTCTTCATGAATTTATTCTAAAGCTCAATTTCAGTTTTAGAGTCTATTTTTATAATTTTTTCTTCAATTATCATACTTAAACAGGTTTATTTAATAAAGTTTAATCAAAAATTTTTTTCACCGAAATTTAATATTTTTATCCTTTTAAAGATTTGATCATGAAAACCTTCAAAAGATTTATCAAAGAAATAACTCGACAAGTAGCCACGAGCTTCAGTTAATTGAAACACTGCAGGTGTAAGAAACAGCTGTCTTTTATTACATCAACCAATTACGTAATTTCTCACTTAAAACGCTTGCACACAAAGTAACAAACCTACTTTTTAACAATTAAATAAATTAATGGATTATCCATGCTAATTTCCATTTAATACTTACTTATTTACTAAAGTACTACTATACTTACTTAGTAAATATAGTACTACTATATTTTTACTTAGTTTTACTTTTAGTACTGCTATAAGCAGTGCCCCTTAAACTACTTATTGCGTATTAAAGGGTGAAAATACCTTCAAAAAACTAAATGAAAAATAAAATAATAAATAATTTATGTATATTTAATAAATTAATGCCAGCTAAATAAAATCACTTCCAATTCAGGGTTGTATTGTATAGTAATAGTTACGATTTGTAGTAAATAAATTTCAAAATTAATTTTCAATCGTATCAAGTTGAGTAAGTACTGAACCCCTAAAAATTAATTATTTAAATATTTCAGTAACTATTTGTTTTTAGAATTACCGACACTAGCTTTTCACCAATAGATACATTTTACCGTAGTCTAAAGTTACTATTGAGTCACCAAAGCAAAATTCTGAATCGATATTTAAGATACTAATAAGCTATTTTACTGCCAATTTATTTAGTATTAATTATGGGTTTTTAGAGAAATGCACCTAATCTATACGGTATACATTAATTAATTTCTTTATGTCTTACATCCCAATCTGCTAAGAGTCAATAAATCCTATTTCCAAATTATACTAACGTGTGAGTACGTTTATGGTAACATATTTAATTCCTTTACGGACAGCTGTCTTCTCCAGTAATCTGTAATTTTCCTTTTGCCATGTTTGAAAAGTGATTTACTCTAGCTTTACGGGTTTGATCCACTTTTCACTAACAGTTGTTTTTAATATGAAAATTAGTACCAGAATATGTTGCCACCACCTGTTCCTATTCAAGAAAACCAGGAAATTTCCTATTTGATTAAAGCACTGGATTAAAAGTCATGGTTTTTTTTCTGTGACCATGTTGATTCAGGAATAACAACTAAATGTAAACAATTCCAGTCTCACGATTTACCATAGCACGGATTGCAAACCAAACCGAAATATTTTCTGGTTGATTTTCGACTAGTAGGTGATCTCTGGGTCTACTTTCCGTTTATCTACATCAGTTTGTACCATTACAGATATAAGTTGACATCTTTTAACCCACACTTACGTAATTTTCCTTTAGTTTTTTTTACTTGTCATAAATAAAAAATATATAATTATTTGCCTTAATCATTCCCTTTATTTTATGAATAACAAAACTAAAATAAATTTTCGTTCTGTAACTTATATATTTAAATTTAAATTGTGTTAAAATTAGCATTTACTATCCTCTTACGTAATAATCAGTGCCTTCGTATATTTCTTTACTACAATATTATCCTGAAAAATGGTTTAAAATTACTAACAAGAATGGAAGTACACTTGAAAAAGCATTGTCGTTTTAGGTCAGTTCACAGTTGCATATTAAAACTTACCTTAACCTATACCTAGTAGCGAAGAAATACATATTGGAACTTAGTAAAACTTAACATAAAAATTGGACATAGGGAAACTTAAAATAACATTTACGATAATTTATTCCTCTCCTACATTGTCAAGTGAGTCATGACCTTCAATGGCGACCCCAATAGCAAGCAATACTCATTCCGGTGGTTCTTCTATCCAAGTTAAAAAAGTATAAATGTAAATACACAATATAACAATAAAAAATGTACATCGGATAAATTCCATTAAAATATTTAGTAGAAGGATTTTAATTAAAAATATTAACGTAAACAAACATTCAAAAACTGGTTAACAATTCGATTTATGTACCACATATTTCATAAAAATTTGGTCTCGAGTTATGTATCGCTTCAGATCTCAGCGTGTGTGGCCTTGTTTCGCTTCTACCGCTTGTCTCATGACACCTCTTGTCCCACGAAATGTCTTGAGACGCGTGTGTGGGGCCTTTACATTCCTCTAGGTCATAACTGAAACTCTGGTACTGATGCCGATAACTGCAGACATTTGTCTTTCCATAACAGGTTCAATATAGCCAACTATCCAGGCTAAATACCATTCCCATTTTATTGGTAATTTATTTAGTAGTTACGTATTTTCTTCTTTTTTCAAAATTAATCTTAATTAAAGTGACTTAATCATATATCCCCTTACGTCACTAAGAAAATAAAATGTATAATCAAAATGTTAATCATTACCATACACATGGAAGATGATTACATAGATAAGTTAGTGTTTCCAGGCAAATCATCTTTCTATTTTATTAAATTAAATTTCTAATTTTGAGGGCAATTTATATTTAAATGAAGCTTTCACTGATAGATTTAAAATTATAGTTTATGATAAAACATATTAAGCTAAATTTGTTTCGTGATTATGATATGAAAGTAGTCAGTTAGCTACGAAAAATGTTTGTCAATGTTTAAGTTTTAGTCATAAATTACTACGGTTTCACATATTGATACAATTTACTTATATCAATCTGTTAAACTACTGTTTGAAGGTGACAGCTGGGAGCAGGCTTTTGCTTTGGGAGAGCGCGGGCTGCTCCATCAAGCGTTTGTTTGACCAGAGTCGGCTCACAGTTAATATTTCTAAAACCGAATGTTTACCTATTTCTTTGAGAGCCGATCATGACCCTGTAAATTTTAATTTACGGCTACATACGTGTGGTGGTCAGCAGAACTGTGTGTCGTGTGAATGTGTTCAGGCAGTGTCGGAGTATAAATATTTGGGGGTGATTTTTGATAACTGTTTAAAGTAGACAGGTCATATTAAATTTTTGAGGAATAAACTCCGTAAGTTTTTTTCTCACCAATCAACAAAATACTTCCACAAGATTTATTGCGAACCGTGTACTATGCTTACATTCAATCTATTCTTCAGTATGGTATCTTAGCCTGGGGTGGGTGTTTTTGAACCGTTCTTTCTCCACTTGATGTAATCCAAAAATCTATAATTAAATTAGCATTACAGAAAAATCGTCGATATCCATCTGACTTGCTTTTTGGAATTCAAAGTACTAAGTGTATCTCAACTATATATAAGAAGCATTCTTTTGTGCATTTATAAAAACAAAGATAAATGTCAGTCTAATTTCACATTCTCATTCAACCCGAGCTGCATTAAATTCCGGCATTAATGCGCCTCGTCTGGTTAAGACAATAAGATCCACGTCTTCTCATTATATTGCAAATAAATATTGTTTTTTTTTTTTTGAAAAGTTCCGGATTATATTTAAAAAAACCCACCGTGTAGTATTGATACTTACAAAATCACCATCAACAAGTGGTTAGTCGAAATAGGGTCATTGAGAAATCAGAAATTACTTTTACTCCCAGAATCGATAAGGTTTGTTTTGAGTGAATGAGTACGAAAATGAGAGGGTAAACGTGTGTATGCCTTGCCTCCACGATCGAGAGTTTGGGTGCATGTGTAACGTACGCAGTATAATGTGCGTTGTTTGCCTGTGTGTGTGTGTGTGTGTGTGTGTGTGTGTGTGTGTGTGTGTGTGTGTGTGTGTGTGTGAGTGTGCTGTAGCTGTGTGCGTGTGCGCGCGCGCATGTGTGTGTGTGTCTATGCTTGGTGTGCGTGTGTGCGTGAGTGCGGCCAAGTCACTGAATATCGCATCCGCTTTTTTGTGTTCCATGGCATAGTATCTTGACAGTTGCCTCGAATCTTTAAATTATTGCATTTTTTATTTATGTTTTCTTAGTTTAATATTGTTTGTTTTTAGTTTTTGAGTGGCAAAGTGATCGATGGACTGATGGACTCGTTTCCCACGCACAGGCTATATAGCCCATGTGGGAAACCTTATTCATTATGGTTTATTATGCTTCTTGTATGTATGTAAAATATTGAAATAAATAGATTTTTCATTTCATTTCATTTTATTTCATATTGTTTAACGTCAAACCAAAACTTTCAACTTTGTTGTGGTTCGGTTGTGAATGTTTGACCAACTTTTAGATTGGTGAAACATATGTTCGTAAGCATACATATATACAGGGTGTTTTTTTAAACGCTACCCATTTTAAGATTGAATAATGCACATATAAATATGAAGTAAGCATTGTGTTATGGATCTTTACGTTTAATACAATCTATTATTTTAGTTTGATCACACTTAGTTTACCTTATGTACTCAAAAAACCCGCCAGAGGCATTTGTATGAGGTTACGCTCTTTCTAACAAATTCCCGAACACGTATTGCTAAGTGCCTCTTTGAATTTCTTGCATTACATTTGTTTTGTTTGTTTTGAGGATCTTAATATGCTGTGAATTGTTTTTGTAGGCCTCACTTTTTATATATCTCAAAAAATAATATAGTGGGCTCAAGCCCGGGTATCTTGGGGAGAAATAATCCTTCACTGATCAAATAAAGTTTTGGGATGCGTTTAAAAAACACCCTGTATATTATTTACATGTACTATTACCTACTTACCAACCTACATAACATGTTATATTTTATATTTTTTCAATAATTGGTTTTAAGGTGACTCTGTATTACTCAGTATTACTCTGTTAAAAATATAAATTATAATCGTCCCTGGGAATATTCTTGTTACATACGCAGAAGGCACATAAAGGCATTGAACAACTTAAAATATTGGCTCTCCATAATATTAACCAGCTTGTTCATATTTTTTCTGATCAAATATAGCTCTCAACCACGGGAAGACTAATGCAATTTCCAATTAAACCGTTCTAAAACCTAACTCTGGATTAAACTATTTCTCTAGTTTCTCAACTATTCCTCTAGGCCAACATTTACACCTCATTCAATCAACAAACTTTTTTTTTGTGAAGCTCCACGCAGACCTGAAACACACCCATTTCACTTCTCTGCAGCAAGATACTGTTAAGGCATAAGTCGCGGCTGGAGAGCATAAGTCATTGTATGCTATCGTATGATAGCCTCATAGATTCTCGTTAAGCACTGTATAATGAATGTATTCGCAAACAAACTTGGATACCATTTTGCACCTCAAAAAGCGAAGTTCCTGGTTAGCCTCGTATTCTCTTTGCATACTGCATAATGAATGTTTTCACAAACAAGCTTGAAAACAGTTTTTGAGCTCCAAAAGTGAGGTACCAGGTTAATGTGCGAGTTGAAAATCAGAACCACACTGTTCCGATTATTTTAATATATTTGGTATATTGACTATACCCACCTTTTACTTTATGGGAATGTAACGTATGCAGGACGGCGTGATTTTTACTTTAGCTCTGTTTGCCTAGAATGTATTACACTTAATTTCAATCATAATACATAACGAATACTTTATACTTAAGTATGAGGAAAACAATAGGTTTTTTAAATTTATGACTAACTAACACGTTACTTGGGAATAAGAAATTTTATTTTGTTTTCTACTTTAAGTTGATGAAATCTAAAGCCTTGAGCAATATTATAACATAAATTATATATGTATAAATAAATATGTATGTATATAAATGTATATTTATATACATATAGTAGGTTAGTCTGTCGGTAATTTTAAAGATCTCCCTCAGTAATGGGCTAAGAAGATTACAAAGGCGATAGTTATGAAAAAATATTGACTTTTTTTATTTAAGGATATTTTACTATTAAAAACATTAAGAACAAATATTCTTTATGTTTTTCACCCTCCAGCTGCACAGGTTGTCGGTATTATTAGTTAACATTATTTCTTCTGTTTGCATGAGCCAGGAAAGAGCCATATATTTGTGCAATGACCACTGCAGCAATTTTTGTCATGTTTGCACTAAAACAAATAATTTATTTCAGATTCCATAATAATTAATTGTTACGTTAATAAAACAAACACATTTTGGTATGATTTATTAGGTCTATTATTGAAATAGCTTTCAATTCATACTTTGGCATTACTCGTAATTTTTTACTTTTGTAGTGGCCCACTTGAAGGTACCCAGTCAAATGATACATATCAATAAAGAGCTCAAAACAATGAAATAGACCATTAAATCTACAACATAATTCATTCTATTTCATAGTTGATTCTACAGCTTTCTCCCTCATTCGTGGAATAGCCAAATAGCAGTCACAATAAAGTCTTTAAATGAGGGGCTATACATTAACTTATAAATGTAGGGAGATAAAAAATGACACAAGACCAAATTGAAAATGCTGACGAATTCAGCTATCCTCGGGATACATTTATGCATAATAATTTAAACCTCCGTATTTTTGGAGAATTATTTAATTTACATTCTATTATTTGCCATTATAATATGTATGTTAACAAGCTCTTCAAAATGAGTGATTATTTTTAAAGGGTATATATTCGGAATTTTAGGCCCTCCCTAACATTTCAGGGGTATAGAATATACCCAATATACCAAATCAATATTGTATTCATAAAAAAGAGAGTTGTATTTTGGTATATTTAGTGCTACAGCCAAAACTACACGTCGTAGATCCTTGATCTTGGTATCAAATTAAAGCTTGGAATCTTATGATGTGCTCTTTGGTTGTTGGGTTTCGATATCTTACAGGGTTTAGGCACAGAATCGTCCTGAAGGGACCTATATCAAGGATTTTCTGAGTACTTTAGGTCTTATTTGTTTAAATAAATGCATATGGTTTAATTTGTAATGGTTACCGTGGTTAGATTGGTTGTCAACAGAATGCAGCACCTTCAGTTGTTTTTGTTCAACAGGTGAACACTGTCTTATTTAGCAAATGTGTTATTATTTACGTTTTCAATTATTTAGTAAATTTTTACTGTTAGGTTATGTCATTAAAAACATTAAGTGCACTAAAAGTTAGAGCTACATATTTTTTGGTTTTAAATTCAAAGTTAATAGTAAAAATGGGAAAATGTCAAAACTTAGGAGAAAATGTTTGCAATTCAAAGTCTTATCTCATGGACGATATATTGTGCGAATATATGAATCAACGAAGAAAAAGAAACACATCTAATGGTATCACGGGAAAATTCACAGCGACATCCAGAAGCACTATCGTAACATATTGAAACAGAAAGGGAGACAGACGCATAAGGAAATGATAGAAATAATCAGAACAGTGATAACGGAGAACCTTCGAAACAGGGATCAAACAGAAGAAGCTGATTTAAATTAAACAGCTTTACAAGATGGTTGCAAAAGGACCGGTAACTATGATTTGGACCATGAAGGACATTATTCCAATCAAATATAAATTTCATTGAAAACCCGAATGTAGTAATTTGCAAGATGGACAAAATTTGCAGTTATTCTATAGCAAAGAAATAAATTTAAAGTGGAAACGCAAATTATGCGCTGTTTGAAAGGACAAATAAAACGTATCTAAACGTTTGCCTTTTTGTGTAATATTGACATCGCACATGCATCATTATTTTTTAATGCTACGCTCTCAAAGTCACTAAACAGGGGTGTTCAAAAAATGACTAACACGTAATTACTCTAAAATTTTTCCCAAACTTGTTCTTTAGCTTAGACATTTTTTCATTATAAACATTTTCTTTTTTATACTTTTCTTCATGTAATCAAAAGCTTCGAAGATTATCAAAACAATTAAAAGTTTTCCTTTATTCAGTTTTCAAAAGTGATGAATATTTTTAATAAATCGATTTAATAACAGTATCAGAGCGCCTCAGCCCTTTTAATGATACTCACTGCCAAGCTGAAAACCATACTTGTTGTGATAAGCTCTAAAAATCACTCAACAGAGGTGTTCATGAAATTACTAACAAGTTTGTACTCTAAAGTTTTTCCCAACCATGTTTTTCTCTAACGTGCCACAGACGGTTATACTGTAAATTATAAATTTCGTAGGCTTATCATAAAATAATAAATACCTTGCATACAACATGTTATGTTTTGATTTTCAATTCTTTCTTTTTCCATTTTGAGGTGATTAGTGCAGAATTACTTGCTATGTAATGTAATGCAGGTTAAAGATCAATATTTTAATTGCTTATACTAATTTACTATTGAGTAAAAAAAATATTACGATTTATTCATTCGAAATTACAAAATTACAAATCTTAAGAGAAGAAAACAAGAAACGGCAAAATATTTTGTACTACTGTTCCCAACAATAAAAAAACTGTAAAATAAACATACCTTTTCTCCATTAGATTTACATTTCTTTTTCTTACCCCACAATAATACATGTTCTTCATCAAGTTCTCCACTAAATTCAGGAAAATCGTCTGAAAGTGTCAACCCTATAAGACATAACAGAAATAGCAAGTACAAGTTAATTTTAATCATGAGTAGTATTTAAAATATATACTTAAGAGAAATAGGACACAGATCCCTTATATGTAAGAGCTATATTTAAAGTATGGAAAGAGATCACAAGGACTCGACTTTACAATTCTTAAAATAAACGATAAAAAGACACAGTAATTAATTTTATTGATGCCATTAAATTTACATCTAATTAGTAAAAAATATCAGGACTGTCACATTATTTTTAGGCTAATTTGCATTTCCTATTGTTATACAAGTCACAAACTTCATTTCATTGTTTTCTCATATCAATTTTTATGATAGGTAGAAGTAATTATTTTGTCCCGTATTCGTTAAAATTGTCGAAATTCAGTTCTTAAAAATTGGAATTTTTTATACCAGTAATACGTGAAAAGAATAACCTATCATGCAATAAATTTTCAAAAACTTTAATATAAACTATACTTGGAGAAATTGTGCAAATTCTTTTGATCAATAAATTTCAAATTTTACAACTGTAGATAAATATGTTCAGTTTCTAAAGAAATCTATAGAAGATAAGTAAAGCTAGGTACTAAAAATATGTAATAATAGTATATTTCACTACTAGTCACGAAAGTAGCCTGTTTCGAAATGAGACTTTTGTGACAAGTTGTGAACAATACTTTTCATCACCATGCAAATACGTAACCAAACTTATAAAAAATCATCCGACATTTCATAATTCAATCAATTTTCTATAAGCAAAAACAATACGGCTGAACTGTCTATTTTTGTTTAGAGTCAGCTGGTTGAACTGTCAAAATAGAAAAACCGTTTGTTTGGGTACTGCAAATGTTTGTTTTGGTACGGAATGGTTTGATTGGGTACGGGAATGAAATGTTTGGGTATCGAAAAAGCAGCTGCTCATTATTTATTTTGAGGTAAGGAAATCGAGAGTTTTCGTAGATTTCAGCTGTACGGTAACGGGCAATTGTCGTATACAGAGTGATGAAAAAACATGTATATTATAAAAAAATCGAAGAATATCTGGCTTGTCAAAATGGCGCACGATTGCCGTTGCATTGTGGTATTTGTTTTGCATGTTTCGTGGACTTGCGATGAAAGTTTAGGGCAGTATGACCATTTGGTAGTAAACGGTAAACCGTTTTGCCGGTTGCCGGTCTGATCTGCACGGCGATGCGAGTAGTGATCCATATGTTAAAATATGATGCGGCTCGAAGCTTTCCTTGTTGCTTGCGGATGTAATCAAGTCTACCACATTCTATGTGAACATATATTTTGGAAATTCACTGTAAAAATAGTGGAGCATTTATATTCACTGAACATATATTTCGAAATGATGTAGCGTGCTGTAAGTGCCTCTGAGAGCCAATCGGTAGAATGCGTTTTGCAGCATTTTAAGCGATGTTCGTTATGTTTTCATCGTATGCGTTATGCGTATTCATCGGAGTGTCTTACGTTTGTATGTTAACCTTCATCTCCTCAAGGAAATGGCTGTGGGATAATAATAGCAATGCCTTTAGAAGTTGCGTTGTATCGGTGAAGACAATACCCATTCTGAGTTCTTAATGTTGCTCATTAAAAGTATTTTGCACATCGCAACTGATCATGTTGAAAATTTTTGCGCAGTATTGAGCCATGTTTTGCGTGATGAACGGTTCAGTGCTGCAAGAAGTGTTGGCTTTGTTAAACATTATTTCTTGAGAATAAGTTACGATTTTGTAGATATAAATTTAGGCATATATGGGATTCTCTTCTTCTGACGGCTGTGAGGTGTTAATTGGGTGATAAATTAATTGTGTGTTAGTGTTATCCAGTTTGCAAATCTGCACCATAGACGTATGCTTGAATAGTAAGGAAAGGGGGGGGGGGTAAATCTTAAAACATAAAAGCCTTATAGATTACAAAGTTTCCATGTAGCGTACTATTAAATATAGAAGATTGATTCACTTTATGATCCAGAGTTTGTTATTTGACTCAATAGTCGGAAGCAGATGTGTTTTCTCTATGACAGGTGAAACATAAGTCAATTTAGTAATAGAAAGCCCAGTAAATGACTGTTTAGGATTTGCTCATGAGAATATTTTCCTATAAGAATTCAATTACATTAAGTACTATATAAAGTTGGCAAAGATTTAGGCTATACCCAGGTGTAGATATCACTCACCTACACTACAACTGGTATATATTCTCCAACTAAATAAAGCCATATATATAAATACATTTTCATCAGGACAAGTTGTGAAATAAGAAAGATATTCAATGTTATTTATTTCGAATAACGCCAAAATTGGGACAATGTGCTATATTTACATAGGCATAGAGCAAAGATTCAAATAACAAAAAATAGTTTGTCGTTTTTTGGAGCCAATTCTACATTGGAATTCTGCTAAAACATATTAGGATAATGATAAGATGGGGACTTTGACAGTGTCCTTGGCGTAATATTACAGCCACATTACAAACAAAACCAATTAACGATTTATATTTTATACCTAAGGGCTATGAGACCTACGATAAAAGTATCCTCCCTGTTGGGAAAATGCGCCAAAGGCCAAGCCTTTAGAGCATTTGAGAAATATTTAATTTACAAAGCTATTAAAACTAGGCCAGATGGCTGAACAATTCAATCGAAACAGTTAAAAGTTTATCGAATACATTGTATTTTGCAATGAAAAATTAAATATATATTGTGTGTCCCAAAAGTCCCGGAACAGTTTAATATCTTTTAAAGTAAGCCAGATATCAAAACAATATTTTGCATACCTTTTGGTACTAAAAACCTATACTTTTTGATGTATGTCTCATTTCTGCCCTGCCCCCAAAATTGGATTTTTGGGGGTTGCCCCAAAATTTTAAATGTAAACCCCCATCGTGTCAATGCTTGTATTAAAGGGCTTGTTAAAAAACACAATGCCGCAAACCGGAGGTCGATATCATGCTCCAGTCCAAAATGGCAGCCATTCAAAATTAAAAAGCTGTCCGTCAATTAAAATTGAGTATTTTCTGTGTTCGGCAATTCTCATTTAAATCGAATAAGAACCACCAGAACACATATTAACTACTTAAAAGAAACTAATATAATAATTTCTTGTTGTCATCATCAAGGCACAACCCTCCAAAATTGTTTTTGGGGGGTGGGGGGTTTTCCAATCAATTCCAATATCAGCTCACATCGCATCGTATGACCTCTCGTTTTATATGCTGAATGAGTAAAAAAATAATCCAAAGCTTGTTTTAATTAATTTTTTTAATTAGTTATTTTTGTGGCAAATATTTGGTACTTCATGTATGGGGGTTTTTCTAAAAGGTAAAGCATAAACCACCCTCCGCTGAGCCAAAGGTCGCATTAAGGGGGATATCTATTAGTATGTTGGTTAAATCGTTTTTACACTAACAAAATTCATTTTTTTATTACAAGTAAGGTAAATTTTTAAATTTAATTAAAGCAAGCTTTGGCTTATTTTTTTACTCAGCAAATTAAAATGAGTGGTCATACGATGTGAGCTGATAGTGGAATTTGTTGGACAAACCCTCACCCACCCTAAACCATTTTGGAGGGTTGAGCCTTGATGATGACAACAAGAAACTATTATTTTTGTATCTTTTAAGTAGTTAAAATGTGTTCTGGTGGTTCTTATTCGATTTAAATGAGAATTGCCGAAAACAGAAAATACTCAATTTTGATTGACGGACAGCATTTTTTTTTTATTTTTGAATGGCTGCCATTTTGGACTGGAACATGATATCGACCTCCGGTTTGCGGCATTGTGTTTCTTTTAACAAGCCCTTTAGAATAAGCAGTCACACGATGGGGGTTTACTTTAAAAATTTTGGGGCAACCCCTCCAAAATCCAATTTTGGGGGCAGGGACAGAAATGACAAATACATCAAAAGTTGATTTTTTTAGTACCGTAACGTATGCAAAATACTGTTTTGATATTTGGCTTACTGTAAAAGATATTAAACCGTTCCGGGACTTTTGGGACACACAGTATATATATATATATATATACTAGAGGCTTGAAGGGGCTAATAGCCCCAAAGCATACTATATAATAAAAATACCTTCTTAGAAAATAAGCTTTTGGATCCACAAAATTATTATTATATCTAGTATTTGGATTTAAGTAAACAAAGCAGATCTTTGTACATCACAATGATTTTTAAATGGCAGCTATTTTACGTTATTTCTCATATTGTTGTAAGTTTAAAGCAATTTCAGTATTTTTCCCGTGTCCCTGGGATGGAGACCTTCAATTTCAGCCCCCTCCGATCATCCTGCGACCTTCCAAACGCCTACAATTCCAGCGCAAAAATTTCCCTTGCGTAATTATATAGATAGACACATACGTATATATAGATCATTTGGTATTAAATCTGCATCGTTATAACATAAACTAAACAAACGTACGTAACTTTTTATAATTTTAAGTTATGAAAAAACTCAAACCCATAAATTATTACAAAATCAGAAAATCTTAAATTTCAAATAGTTTTTGCTATAGTAGATTGAACGTGCATAGTTAGCTGCATTTTGAAAAAAAATTCCACATGTCAACATCTACCATATGAATTTGAATCAAGCATTAGCACCACATGTTTAATGTGAACAAAGTAGACGTTTTTCAATCCCAATGCATTTTAAATGGAAGATTTTTTTGTTGTTTCTCATTTTCTGGTCGATTTTGGGTTTTTTTCCCGCCCCCCTGGGACCGAGACCTTTAGTTTGAGCCCTCTCCCATCATCTTGCGAGCTGTTAAAAAAAGTCCGTTCCCCCCTCATTAATTTTTTTGTTTGTTAAGACAAACTATTAACCTTTGGGGAATGATACTAACTCAACCAAAATTATTTTTTGACGTTACCAAAAAATCTGAGTGTCGCCAAAAAATGGGGGATTTTGGGGGCAACTCAAAATTTTAAAATGCAAACCACTTTTGAGTGACCCCCTAATTTTAAAGAGCTTTCACTTCAAAAGTAGATGAATGGTGAAAATTGGAGATCTCTAACGTGTTTCTATCCACATTGACAGCTTGTCAAAGTTTCGAATACAACCGCATACAACACATCCTTGAAACTTGGCGTCTAGGACATTTGGAGTTTTAATTCACCTTTGGTGACGTAAAAATGAAACGGGCCTGGGAAAAATGTTATAAATGAAAAAGTAGTCTCTTTTGGTGATATTTAAAATTTTGAGTGTCCCCCAAAAATGGGGGATTTTGGGGTAACTCAAAATTTTCAAATGCAAACCCCTTTCGAGTGACCTCTCATTTTAAAGAGCTTTGAAAAAATAAGCGATTGGTGGAGGTTAGAGGTCGCTAACGCGTTTCTATTAAAATTGGCAGCTTGTCGAGGTTTCTAGGAGTCGTATTAAAAAATGTAATTGTTTGTCTCGTTTCAAAGTCTCTTGTTTGTCGTATTTAAAAGGTTAATTGTTTGTCTTAACAAATAAAAAAATTAAGGAGGGGGAACGGACTTTTTTTACACACTGTATATATTTATATATATAAGTTATTGTTACAGTTATCTTTGTCAGGAGGTACTCGGTAAATGTGGAATGTTATGCTTTACAATTATTGAATGTATACATGTCATAGAAAATAAATCATTTTTAGCTTGTTGGCAAACATTTATGAAATGCCGATAATCTTATAAGGTATTTTTGAGTCCTAGGTCAAAAGCTCACTTGGGAAAATGGGACAACTTCAAATTATTTTGCTTAGATGTCAAATGAAAAGATGGAAAAAATCTAGGTTTTCATATAAGTTTTTCAGGCTCGATCATATTTATACTGGCTTGTAAGTTTTTAAAAATGTTAAATTGTATATGAAAAACTACATCAAAGGAATCAAATTTTGTAGCGGATCCAATTGCTTACAAATCTTATTAATCCGTAAAAAGGATTTTCTAGTAGGCAATAATTGGAATGGATGACTTTCTTTGTCAACACCTTAAATTAAATTTACTTAAATTATCACCACCATTAAAATAAAATTATGACAAATCGACTCCCCGTACAGTGACCCTCATATAAGAAAATATACCCATCCAAAAGAGTTATAAATTGGTGACAGTGATTGACTGGATTTATTTTTTACCTCTATAAAACGTTTACATAGGTTATCTTAGGAAATAATATTACTTTTTTACATGAATAAATAATGCATGGAAAAGTTATCACATAAAACAGCGAACATGAATTTAAGGAAGGTAATGCTCCTTTAGGAGGGGATATTTTCTTCTGTTTTCTAGTACAGTAAGCATTTAGTATTATTATTATTCTCGAGCATTTAATACTTCTGAGTGTCTTAATTTATTATATTTAGTCTGAATTAATTATATTTTTTATACATCAAGACTTTAGGCCTTACGATGAAGCCATACAGGTGTCTAGTTCATGCAATAAGAGAACTGTTAAAAATAAAAACTGATTGAAAATTTTATCGAGGGGAAATCCCTATTGTGAAGTGTAAATAGGGTGAACTACAACAATTAAAACGACGATATCTAAGAAAAATTTATTTTAACCAGAATAACCGTCCTTATAGATAAGAAGTTAATATAATTTCTGAAGCTTGTTTTATTTGCGTACAACAATAGTTCGTAGTGAAAACATTCAATTATTAAATGATAAAAATAACAATTGCCTTAAATTCTATTGATTACTTAGTATCTCCACTTTGATTGAATAAAATTTTAAAAACAATTCATAAAGCGATTAAAAAAGAAATCAAATATCAACACAGTTTTCTTAGCAATAACACTCGAGTTGACAGCTACATATAAAAATAGGTTTACACACTTTTATCGCGTTATTGGACGAACTCATAAACCAAACACAATCAGATTCCATTGTAATAAAATAGATCTCGTGGAAAAATCTCTTTAATTTAACTGAATGATACAAATATATATAATTAAATATGCAAAAGAAGCTTCAAATATTAAATTAAATTAATATTGACTTGTTTTTCGGACAAAGAATATTCGATCAATTTATAAAGGTTCGGAGGTGAAATAAACTTTGAACATAAAAAACCTTTACGTCATGTGTTTCCAATGTCTTATCTTAGGTCATACACAAGAAACCCACAAGAGAGCAACTTCTGATGTCCTAATACATAACATTTTATCAGAATATTACATGTTACAGATCAATAAATATCTATTGGGTTATATCAACCAATATTAGTTACTCTATGGCGAAACTAAGTCGATTGGGAACAAGTTCGAGTAGAGATCGACTCTCATGGTTGATCTGTTAAAATGTGTAGTTCTTTATACTCGGATGAGTTCTAGAACTAACCCAGTCGGATCATCAGAAGCGTGTCAAGGAGGTTACCCCAACCAAAAAAATGTTTTTTTTTATTTTTTACATGCAAAACTCAAACAAATCCAATTTTGGTTTACACCGCTGATTCAGCTAAAAAAAAAAAATCATTTGGTATCTTGAATTATTGCTTATGTCCACCGGTTACCAAGACAGTGAGAGTGGTAAATATAGTGCGTTGTCCCAATTTTAATCTTATGTGAAATAAATAAAATTCAATATCTCACTCACTCCTGAATATATCTTAGTAACACTTGGTATGTAGCCTCACCTGGTTAATATCTACTGGATTAAGGTATAAAATCAACCATTGGCAGTAAAACTGCATACTCATTTCCCATTTTAACCTTGCGAGAAATAAATATAATTGAATTGCTTCTTTTAATCCAAAATATCTTGATAACACTTGGTATGTGACTTCATCTAGTTTGGATCTACTGGATTATAGCGGAAAATATCTTATTTTCACATTTTTGTGGCAGCAACCATCCATACTTACTTCCTATGTTATTCTTCTGAAGAAAGATTTTGCATGTTTATTTACGCACGTGATGATTTTAGCTGATGCAAGACTCTGTGTAAATGATTTATTTAGGCAATTGAAATTGGCTGAGTTTGGAGGTCTGCTGCAACGGGGGTATTGCAAGACTTTAGAATGAAAGAATGTTTTAGGTTCCGCTAAAAATTGTACAAAGTATATTTTTCATTTTAATTGCTATAGATTTAAAAGCCATATCCTTCATACTAGCATGAGCGTTGTAAAATTGAACACTTCCTGTAGAGAACTTTTGTGTAAACCTATTTACATTGAAAGGGCACTAAAGTATCATAAAAATGTCCCATTCTAGTTCAATATTCATTCACTCGTCAAATTTTTAGGAAGGACGCTTTGAGACGGCCGTCCAGTACTTCCCGTTATTGACAAAGGAATTGTTCTGAGTCCACTTGATTTTTTTGCGACATTTATAAATGCTTTAATTTACATAGCCAGCTGCATTTATATGACAAAATATGAGCATTACATGAGGATTTAATGCAAGATGAATAGAATACTTTTTTATACTCATCTTGGATTTAATGTATCTATAGGTTTTGTTCACGTTTTTTATATGTTCAAAATAATTTTAAAACACTTAAAGTATATTTGCATAGTTAAAAGATTTTCGAGGTGTTGACAATATTAACCTAAAATGTACAACTTGCAGGATTTTCAAAAGAAGTCCCTAAGTACTATTATTCCAATTTTTTTTGTACGATGAAGAATAAAAATATCACATTGATCATGACATCAAATCAAATATCTTTATTCCAAAATGTTAAAATACATTATTACAAAACATGTATTACAGGAATGAACTCTCCTGATGGATTTTAAGTCCGTGATCGAGGAATGAGGCTGTATCAGTGCAAATCATAAGAATTGTAGAAATCTCCATCTCATAAAAAAATCCATCCGTACAAATTACCATTTTAGTAATGTTATAAAATAATACTTTTTTCAAAAAAGATCTAAAAAAATATAGTAATAATAAAAGGAGCTGCGCTCTAAAATGTTACACAAAACATTTAACAAGGAAAAAAAGGTTATAACCCATTTTAACTGCTAAATATTAGTAATCATGAGTACAGAGATTGAATCAGTGTCTCCGACGCGCCGCCCGCCGCCGCGCCGCCGCCCGCCCGATGCGAGTCAGCCACTCGGCCACCCTTCGTTTGAATAGGGTGACACTGCTACAATATCCCTCAGTGGCTACAATATCCCTCAGTGACTACAATATGAAAATAAGCAATAATTTTATAAATAACTGCCTAATATCAAAAACGGTAAATTCGGAAAAGAGTTGGTATATTAAAAATCGTATGGGCTTCTTGAGAATTACTTTTATGCTACAAACAACGGGTTTAATACAGCCAACGAGACGCTGCACCACGCCAAGATACTATACACGTAGGCGAAATAATCAAACAGTCCTGCAGTAATCCACCGTCAGCACCGGCCCAACTGGACAAATAGGCATATTCTAGAGATCTAAGCCTCTGTTTGACGTACCAAACGTGTGGAGCCCAGCACAGTTTTTGGTCGAAGATGATTCCTAAATATTTATATTTTGTCACACGCTCAATAACGTCACATGAAGACAATAATAGAGATGTAAACAAGTACATAAAAACAACAATCACAAAATAGGTTAGGTATTCGAAATTAAATAAGATTTGAAACATTTTTTATGACTCAAACTCTTAACAATAATAAAGTACTAAAATAATATAATTTTGCCGTCTTTTGTGTAAAGTCCAGCAGAGTAATTAGGTTTTGAATAAAAATTCAAGCATAATTAGTTAATGTGAAAGAATAATTAATGTGAATAATTCTTAAAAACTATTTTTACAAAAAATAAGTGAAAACCACTACAATGGTTTAAAAACTACTTAGAAGGTAGATCTCAAATTTTTGATATAGTCATATTAGTAGCAATAAATTAAGAAAACATATAAATTGTTAATAATACATTACTAAAACACAAAACGCTCAATAAACGATGTACAGGAAAAACGCAAAATATATTCCTACACTTATAAAATGTGCAGTGATTATATTAATAAATAAGTTTTTTTTGTTAATGGATAGAATTTTCAATCCAATCTAATTTCCTACAGCTAAATCTACAAATACATCTAATCTTTCTAATAAAACCCAACTGCATCTGGCTTTATTAGAAAACCCATAACAATTATTATAAATGTTTAATTGCTGGTTGATTTTCGTATACGGATTGGGTATGGTAAAGTACAATATGTATGTACCCACATTGTACTTCACCATAGTTATTATTATATTTTTTTATTTCGTATAGCTAAAGCGTAACAATTCCTCTTCCAGTAGACTCCCTAAGGATACAGCACCATGTGTTTTACGGCACCACCAATACATCTTTGAGACTCCCAGTGCACCAGAGCGGATAATGCTTACTGGAGTTTTTATATAGCACCAGTCAAAGTATAAATCCTGTTTACAATGCAGCGTAAAACCTATTCTACTAGTTTAACAAATGCCCTTTACATGAAATGTCGGATTTGTATTGTTTGACTATCATCCTATCAACAATCACAATTATTTACAATTTTTAAAATGTAGTCAACTACTGAATGGTAAATAAAAACACTTGAGAGGTACAATAAATATCAAACTCTAAGTTATTGCTTAACACTAGCTAACAGAGTTTAAGCTGAACCGACAAAGAGGTAACCACGTTTTAATTTATTCTTTAAGAGGTCAGCAGACAATCTTTATTCTTAAATTTGCACCACTCCACAGACTCATAATCAAGCAAGGCAATGAATGTTGAGCCGATGCGGTACAAGATTGATCAGCACTTATGCGCATAGAACACAGATGAAATATAACTGGATCGCGCCTTCCAATGCTAAATTGAGGCGAAAACTGTACCATAATTTTCACCGTTGGGTGGCAGAAACGTCTTATCTGGCGGGACCCCGACGCCACTCGAGTAAAAAGCCCTTAGTCAAACTGGCAACTAACATTCAATATACTGAGTAGATCACCATAATTTTATGTCTCATTTCACAGCTTGAAATTACGATTCATGTGGTGTCCAATAAAATTTAGAAAGCCAACTAGATAAATTTTAATATTTTTTTAAACACAAAACTTGTTTCATACTTTTAAAATACGAGATAAAAAAGTAGGAAGCGAGGAAGTTTTTATTTTGTGGTCAGGTAAAAAGTGTGAGTGACAAAATTTTATATAACATTATAACGATAATTATTAATCTGAACAATTATTTCGTAGTACCGTTTTACTAGAGATTAATTCAAATAATTGATTACTATGAAGCGCATTGATAAGGGATTCCATATTTGATAGCTCATGGGCCGACATTAATTGTTTTACTCCACCAGATTTTTCTACATTAAAAAACAGTTTATTTATTTATTTTTATTTCTTCCTGTTTGCCTTATCGTCCTTTATCTTCGTTAATTGTTACAATTTCTAGTTTTATATACTGACCACTCAGTATACAAAAATAACAGAGGCACTCCCACTTAGTAGGAGTCAACGTAGTGGTACTCCTACTTTATTTGGTAGTGGTACTATGGGGTACTCCCACTTAATTCAAAAGGCTACAAAAGGGAAACTTGGGACACATCCATTGGATAAAACTCAACATTTTTGTAAATTACGATTTGTTCACCTGCCTTTTTCCACAAACTATTACAGTTGGCTGTCATATTTTATTCAATACAATAGATGCATTGGTAATATATCAAAATATAAAAATCATACGAAATACAAATATAAGAATCATTATAAGTTAAATAATTAAGTTTATTATATAACTACATTATTATTTAATAAAAGTATATATTTTTTATTATCTAAATTGGGCACTATTCCTAGTGTAAACATTCTTAAACCTGTTTATAATTAGGTATGTTAAGTAAATATTAAATAAGAACTACTTTTATCGTACATAATATAAATTTAAGTCTTTTTTAGGCTTTACAGCCAGGACAAAAATAATAACCCAGTCTAATTAGACCAAAGAAAGGAAAAAGGCCGGATGGCTGAATCTTGAAATAAATGTTCCGAACCAATATTAGCTATCCGATATTTTTTTCATTTCCATCATCATGTTGTCTTATTTAGATGAGCCATAATCTAAAATGTATTGCAATAAAAATAGATTTATCCTACCTCATTGGTTAAGGTTTCATAGCTAATGACCGTTAACATTTCAATGAGTAGAAAATCCTGTTTAAGTTTCAAAATTCATACCATTATTAACTTTTAATTGCTTTTTCTAGAAAATCCTGATACATGCTATAACAAATGTTGAAACTTAACTATATTTCTCTTATAAAATCAGTAGTATTTTACTTACGTATATGCCTGTAAGTATTAATATTTTTAATTATTCGCCGTACGCGTTTCGAGAGATTAACCCCTCATCATCAGCGGCGTTTCACTTCATAAACAATAAGCCCACATTTCTGTAGTTGTCAAAATCACAAACAGAGAGTCACAAAATAAATACATAGACGACTCGGACACGACACGTAAATCAACAATTAACATTAAAACACTGACGTCGGCAATAAAAAGCGGAATGGACATCACTCCCGGCCGGCTATTGTAGGCCTTCCAAGATCGCAGGGGAGTCTTCTGGTCAAAGGGCATGTCTCAGCTTATAGGTGAACAGAGGTTACTGTCATTGTTGACTGAGCTGTTGTAAAACTTTAAATGTAATTTTTTCCGCAATGTCTTCTTTTTTGTTTAGTAAAATATTACTGTCATTTTCAATTGTGTTGCTGTATATTAAATACTCCTCCCATTCCTGTGCTTTCCTACTGTCACTACATGTTTTTAAAATTGTCAGCGAATTTCAACAATAAACATTAAAACATCGACGTCGGCAATAAAAAGCGGAACGGACATCACTCCCAGCCGGTTATTGTAGGCCTACTAAGATCGCAAGTGAGTCTTCAGGTCAAAGGGCGTTTACATGATTGATTGTAACGGTGGTGTTGCTTGTAACAAGAAATACATCGGTAGTACAAATAGAACTCTTTCAGACAGGTTTAAAGAACACAACGCTTTTAATCAGAACAATCCTTCATCTAAGGTGGCCCAACATCTAAAACAAAATTCAGACCATAAAATTGATTTTGAAAATTCGCTGATGATTTAAAAAAAACTGCAGTGACAGTAGGAAAGCACAGATATGGGAGGAGTATTTAATATGCCGCAACACAATTGAAAATGGCAGTAATATTTTACTAGAAAAAGAAGAAGACTTTGCGGGTAAAATTACATTTCAAGTTTTACAACACCTCAGTCGACAATGACAGTAACCTCTGTTCACCTAAGAGCTGACACATCAGCTTATATCAGCTGAGCTTTGACCTGAAGACTCACCTGCGATCTTAGTAAGCCTACATAGCCGGCCGGGAGTGATGTCCATTCCGCTTTTTATTGCCGACGTCGGCGTTTTAATATTAATTGTTGAATGTATTTATTTTGTGACTCTCTGTTTGTGTTTTTCACAACTACAGAAATGTGGGCTTATTGTTTATGAAGTGAAACGCCGCTGAGGATGAAGGGTTAATCCCTCGAAACGCGTACGGCGAATAATTAAAAATATTGATACCTACAGGCATTTACGTAAGTAAAAATCTACTGATTTTATTATATTAAAAGGTATCAAGGCTGTTTGAATAGTATATTTGTTGTTTTACGCAATAATAACAGTCACAAGATGCGTGATTATTCTTCATTTGCTTTAATAAATTCAGGCGAAGAACAAAAATATATACATTTTATTTTCTTTAGGCGCATTTTAAACATAAGGTAGTGTTGGGTTAAAACTCCCGAACAGCATTCCTTTAACTCACCTTTTTATTTACACAACTAATACAACCTGAAACAAAAGATGGGATAAAAAACCAATAAGCTTTAACCTCAGGTGCGCTGCTCTCGATATTTCCTTTACAGCCTCAAAGACCACAACCCACATAAAACCAAACCAATCTCCACGGAGTTTATATATTTTTATGAAAACAGTGGTATCTGTTTATAGACCTGTTGAAATATTCGTTAACCTAAAACAAATTTCTGCTCGAGTATATTTATTGAGATTTGACCAAAACTTGTTTTTATTTTTGATAACCCATAAGTTATCTTGGGAAGACCCCTAGAAACGAGCCTTTTCCCAAAATTGGAATTTTTTTAAAAAAAGATACCCATCCGCATTCTTATGTACATGTTTGGATAATGATTGACTCGGGACCGACGCAGATCATTGTTGGGGCGTTAGTTGCTAATTTCCACAGGATACTCAATTACTACCATAATCATAGATCCGACATTTTGTATTGAAAGAGTGCTTTTAAAGGTAGAAATAGCGTTGTTTCATATAATTACAAACTATATTTTTCACTGATTACATTGTCAAAAACCTTTTTCAAAAATCTTCATTCGTTTCGAGGATATGCTAAACCAACTGGAAGTACCAAACACCAACCAAAGTACCAAAATTCCGTAGCACAAACTGGAATCTCCAAAATCTTAACCGTAATTTCTCAGTACATCCTTGAAACCATAATCCTTGCCAAAAACTCAAACCCTACCCTCATACTAGAACAACACTCTTACAACACCAGAAACTGAAATTAATTTGACCTTCCACAACATCGCCTAAAGAAATTCAGAAATTCTCCTCTCTATACTGGCTAACGCTTTCACAATCTTTTACTCGACAATCTTAAAGCCATTAACATTATAGTCCTTTTTGTTAAGTAAACTTAACAGTACCTCCTTGAAAGACCATACAATAACATCGAAGAATTCATCAACGACCACACATACCGACATAGATAGGCTACATTAAGCTCACTTCGCGAAAAGGAAGGTCAGTGGAAAGTGACGACTTGCCAATCATCTCGACTGTGGCGAAGACGTCGTAAATAGTAGATGATAGGCCTACACCCTACAATATTGCTGCGCATTTGACTGATGGCTTTCAGTAAATCAGACTGTATAACAGATTTGAACTTAAACTCAGAATGGGTGATATTTGAGATTGGCAAATTCAATAATTCGTTTAAATTATAATTTACTTTAATCTATTTAATGCATTGAGTATGGAATGTATTGATTCAATTCGATCGGAAGGATGGTGACCGGTTGGTTACCTGACTGCTTTCCAATCTCAAGACTTTTTAATTTGCCTCACCGAGCTTTGAAAGATTGTTTGGTATTTTCAAATATACTGTGAATGTATATAATTTTAGTATTACGTAACAGTTAATTTATTCAATTTCAAATGTGACCTTATTGATATATTTGGAAATTATTTTGTGAACGTTTTGCTTTTCTCTGAAGGGAGTCATGTCTTGCCATCAGACTAAGAATTTCATGGGTCATCCAAGGCACAAGTTTTCTTTTGGTTGAACGTTAAGTGACAACAGAGGGATTTTTATCAAACATATTTAAAATCGTATCATTGAACTTGTGAATCATTTCATCAACATAATTAAACTTTTCTATATTGTGTCTTGCGTGTGATGAACATCAAATAAAAAATAGCCTCATTCATGTTCTTAACATCTATAAATAAAAATTATTTAGGGCTTGGAAAGTAAAAATAACATATAATTTTTTCCCTTTTCTTGTAAAGCAGTTGGAGCCAGTCAATTGTGGCCAGTCATATGTCTTATTGCGTCATTGAGTGGAAACAAAACCTGAATATTTTCTTTGTGAATTTCGACCTGTAGGCGATCTCTAGTTAACATGAATACAAAATCCCGCAGCTTGGTACTTACCTTCACTATTGCATTATATATATATATATATATATATATATATATATGCCTTGATGTATCATTAAAAACCCATAATTTCTAATGTATAGCTCAGATCTTGGTGTATACACAAATCGACTTTAGGTTTAAAATGTCATATTCATAATAAAGGAAGTAAAGTAAGTTTATAACAACATTTAGTATAATATTTGAATATTCAATACATAGGGTATTAAATAGCATTTAGCCGATAGCTATGATTTATCTTGGTGATATACATGTTACAAGATGACCCTCACAAACTTCTGGATATAATTTGTTTTCTATTCATAAGTCAAAACATAATAAAAACTATTTTCTCTCGTCAATTACAAAACGAATGAGCTGATTGCATATGCTTATTGGATATATTTTTATCTTTTTGACCAAGAGCCATACCCGGAAGTTTGCCAGGCTTATCGTGAATAACCCTGTTTACAAATTATACACTATCGTTTAAAATTTATAAACTATCGTTAAAAAACAAGAAAAACAGGTTGCTTTTATTTAGTGTAGCCTTTTATTTTATTCTGCACTATTGGCTAGCTCGAACGTTTTCACTTACATAATAAAAAATTCATTTATGAATGTGTCATATCATTATTGCCATAAAACGTTTAAGGTTTGTATTTTTAAATCACTGTAAATTTTTCTAAAATAGTTTATGTCTACCAGATAAATTATTAAAATAGAGGAAATGCTATTTAGGCTGGATGTTCGACTTTATTGAACCTGTTACGGAAACCAAAATGTCTGCAGTTAACGACATCAGTATCAGAGTCTCAGTTATTACCGAGCAATGTTCGGTGGCCGTTGATGTTTAATAGGTTTTGAGATTGAACTGTGCTGTGCTGAGTAATGCGACACAACATCGCCCTTATGAATATTAAGGAGAGTGAACTTTTGCATATGTTATTATGTCAATATAAATTGTTTTTGCTACATCGTGTACGGAAAGCTTAGTAGTCTACCCTTAGGATAAGCGTGAAAAGAAGTTAAAGTATTAAGTAACGAAGTTGGTGTTAGACATATCTATTATCCTTATTTACTTAGTGTTTATAAAAATGATTTAATAGACTGTATTTCTTTTAATGACTCCAGGAAAATCAAAAAATTAAGTTCAACAAAATCACAACTATATTTTGAACTGTAAAAATATTAAAAATATTATTATTTTATCTAAATAAAGTTAAAATCAAGGCACAGGCTTAAAGCATCTAAACCGTTCAGCAGTTTAAACACCTAATAAAGTATATTATTATTGATGAATATCTCTATCAATATTTCCTGAAGCTCGCGTTAAATACAAGGTTAAATATAACCGTTACAAGGTTAAATATAACCTTGAAATTTTAGTTTCTTTTAGTCTTTATTACTGTGCATATTAAAATAATTTGGGTATACTATTCATGTGAATCAGTCAATGTGTAGGGTTAACTAATTTGTTAGGATGCATTTAATATTAATTTTAATATACTAAGCCATTTTTATATTAAAACTACAGAATAATCGTTGAAAATGATTATCCATTCATGTCCTAATCGGGAATATTTTAATGATAATCATAACAGCTAAAGAAAATTAAAGTGACTATTTGTAGACACCTGGAAACAAATACCTGACTTGTTTTATCACAAGTCAATAAACAGTTGTAGATAAACGGGATGTAATTTAGAGCTATAGATTGCCTACTTGTTAAAATTTAACCAGATAATGATTAGGTTTTTTTCACTTCTTGCTACTCTAAACGTGTGGCTGGAATTTGTTTCATTTGTTTCATTCTTCCGTAGTCAACAAGGTAACTCCAATAAACAATTAAAAAGGAACAATTGCTTAAAGAATTAAGCAATTTACGATGGGATTGTGCCCATTCACAGTACAAGTATTTTTAATTATTTGCTTTGGGTTTTCCACCGATGAAAACGAGATGGCGAAAATTGATCGCAATAATCATACATTCTGACCATCGATTTTATTCCTTAATATATTTGTTATAGTGAACCAAATGCCAAAAGCAGGGTATCACTGGAACCGGCGGACAAGCAAAAACTAAATATTGCGGTCCTCAACCTGTTTGAGGACAAGGACGCCAAAGTTCTGAAGTAAAACCTTCTTCGCATGAGTCATTTGAGCTGTGCAGTACGCATGTGAATCGTAAGCGTAAGGTGACTAGGGTACGGGCACCGCCGTCGCAGCAAATTGATGGGGATGGATTGGCCCGCTCTTTGCTAAAGTGCGTAGAGTCGGGCCACCCCCACAAGGCCTGGGGCAATGCGGTTCCCTCATTGCTTCCTGTGCTACAACGCCGGTTAAACTCGCTAAAAGAATAGGGAAGCGGTTATCTTCCGTCGAACTCGATCTCCAGCAGGGGCCTCCCTCTAAAGTGATCTGCTCAAAAGTCCCAGAGAGAGATCCAATCGAAACCAAGAGGTGGTTTAGTGGTTAGGGCTCCCACACTCCGTCCGTAAATTGATTCCTCCTTCATTCCACAGAAAATAGTAAAACATTTAAAAAGTATATTTTGCTATAAGCTATATTCCTTACATTATAAGGTAGAGGCTTCATATGTGCCTCATAAAATAATAAAATTTTGAATTAAGACCAATTTCTAAGAGAAGTAGGCAAAATTGCAGTTCGAATCCCACGTTAAAATGTAGATATGCAGGTTTTTGCAAGAGTGCTGTTGGTATGGATGTGTGCGTGATTGTGTGTGAATGTTTGTTAGGCGTGGAATTTCTAAGGGGGGGAGGGGGGGTTTTGTCTGTCTGTCTGGTCGTTTTCGCAAGTGGCAAACAAAAAGCGGTCCATTGATAAGCGGGTGAAATTAAAAACATTAAAAATAGACTCATTCTCACGCACAGAATTTCTTTTCCTATGTGAGGATTAATTTCATAGTTTAAGCTGCCAATGTAATTAATGTAATATTTAACTGGAAATAAAGATATTTTAATTGAATTGAATTGATCTTGGCAGTTGAGCTTTTAATCAACAGTACTGCCTAAGGATCATGTCGGCTTTAGTCAGTAACAAAACTACAAGATCGTGCCACATTCACCGTGCCAATCATCCTGATCACTATATAATGAAATTACTTTAAATAATATTAGTTGCAAATATAGTTTATACTTTTCACACTATGTGATTATATATAATTTTACTGATGTATTTGAAATACAATTAAAATCAATTCTCGTGTGAAATTAATGGCCTGAAACTGAGTCCTTAAACTGATTTGTACGTCTTATCAGACGTACAAATATGCTTTGTTCATTCTTATTGAAGCAATTCAAGATCTTCATTTCACAAAAAGTTTACTTATTTTATTTAGTTAGCATATTTATAAAAACGAATATTTTAACGTTTACTTAACATATTTAAATAATTTATTTTTATATTTTGAAGTGATTGGAGTTTTCAATTTACTTGTTTAACCTTGGCTAATATTTTGAGAATATAATTGATTAATAGTGGGTTTAATTAAAATTAATCATTATAGTCCAGGCAAGATGTACATCACAGGTGACAAACGGTCTGGGATTTCTGGCTTTTTTAAGTTGTTAGGACCAAAAAGAAGAGTAAAACATCAAGTTTGTAGAAACGGCAACCTTGTGCACCTGAAGCTAAAGCAAGAAAATTATGAACATTATGCACTTTTTATTTTTGCCAAATTAATATCTCAATTTCTAGCCATTGTGGGACAAAATGTGTACATAGCAAATTAAAGAGGGTAACAACAACTTCAATATATTTTGCTTTTTACAGGCCTAAATTTTATGTCCACAAAAAACAAAAATTTCTAACACATAAAACCTGACATTTTGTCTTAATGCATGTTTCTAATGAAATGCGAGTAGTCTTGTTTTGTATATCGTCGACAGTACTTCAAAATGCTAAATTTTTATTAGAATCGTCCGAGCCATTTTAGAGAAATTTGGATTTTTCCAATTTCTTTTTTAGTTAGTTTATCATAGGGTGTTCAACATACCCAACTGAGCCACCATTGGTGTCTCAGAAACTATTAGGTTCAGATAAAAATAAAGGATTTGACTTACTGTTTTAAGACAGTCAAAAATATCAATGTAAGTTTTTTTATGGTCCACCTCTCCAATATGGTGGACAACTTTGATTTGTCTTTTAGAACAACCTATACAGGGTGTTCCATAAGTAAAGTGCCAAACTCCGGGATGTGGTTATTTGGGTCAAATTAAAGACGACAGCTGGGGTAAGTTTTTTTTTCCCAAAAAACACTTAGTTTGCCAGAGATTAGCCATTTTGCATTTTTCACAAAGTAATCTTTCTCTTTGAACTTTTTCAACCGACCTTATTAAAATTTGGTACGTTTGTAGAGGTAAAAGAGATCTAATCAAGACAAAAAATTCAACTTTGTCCAATTGTAGATTTCAAAATGGCACTCATTTTAAATTTTTTGACCAAAATGGTGGGAAAACACAAAACATTAATGAGAATTTTTTTTGAAAAGTTTATTTTAATCTGTTAATATCAAAATATTGAGAATCGGACAAAAAATAACTGAGGTACATTGAAAGGGTGTTAAGAGGCAACAAAAACCCCATATTAAGACCATTATTTGTTGTCACTAATTAAATCGTTTCAATGTGTATCGGATATTTTTCATCCAGTTCTTAATTTGACAGTATAAAAATAAAATTTCCTTAGGAAATTTATTCTTAGTTTTTTTGTTCTGAGCGTTTTCCCGCCATTTTTGTTTAAAAATTTGAAACGGACGTCATTTATAAATTTAAAATTGGTTCAAAATGAATTTTTTTCTCGACCAGGTCTTTTTACCGACACTTAAATACCAAATTTATGAAGATAGGTTGAAAAAATTTGAAGATAGATATTATTTTGTAAAAATACAAAATGGCGGGGTCAAATTCCGTTACCTGCCCACAACTGAAAAAGTCTTGTAGCTATAAATGTTATGCCGACGTTTTTTGGTTACTGAATAGTTTGCTAAGCATACCGGAATCATTTTTGGATAATTCGGTTGGTATTGTTGCCGTTCTTATACCTTATGTGTCGGACATGCAGATAAAGGTAACGCCAACAACGCACCGCCGTGCCGGCCGCGGGTGGGGTTGGGTTAGGTTACTTTAGATTAATTTATTCTATAAAATAAAATACAGTATTGAAAATTATATTAAATTTGATCCTAACCTAAACTAAACTAACCCTACCTAACCTTACCTAACCTCTCGTGTTGCCGCTACGACAGGAAGCCGTACTCGAGGTAACGGCTCATATTATTCGGGTGTGAAATCAGGCCGTATGGATAAAATTTGTTTCTACAATTTGAATTTTACATCTTTTATTACCTCTACACATCCTATTTATTTGTTATAGTAATCTGTCTTGGAAACATTCTGTTGTGAGCAGATAACGGGATTTGACCAATGGTGGATCTCTGTTAAACGAAGAGTTTTTGAAAACATGTATATTGATTTTTTTTATATTTTGACTCATACAACCTATTCCTGTTTCACAAGATTCCTGTTTCTGCAAACTTGGTATTTTACTCTTCTTATTGGTCCTAACAACTTATAAAAAAATCCAGACATTCCAGACCGTTTGCTACTCTTACACTTTTTATTTTACATTTTGACTGGTCTGTTATTGATACCAGTAACTGATAATTGTTAAATATATTAACCAACAGAATAATGAAGTTGAATTTATGAGTTGGAGTTACAAAATCATAATTTAAAAACGATTAATTGAAAGCATCCATATCGTGACCTAAGCTTCAAACTATGACTGTACGGATAAAGACAGTTTCAGTCTTCCTACCTACTTAAATTTTGCAGACGATAAAAAGTGAATTTTATAATAAGTAATCCATTTGATTTAATAAAACCTCCTACCTTTTTGGGAATTGTTTCATAGCATTTGGTTCTTATTTTTAAACAATAGAGTGATAACATGAGCTTATATTTCATAGTGAGGAATATGTATGACGTCGTAACTTCACCACGACCGACGACGCCACATGATGTTATAACCGCTTCATTTACGATCTGTTTAGGATATTATTTCCACACTACTGTCACATAGAATTCAAATATAAGTGCTTAGTGATAATGGTTTACGTAAAACTGACTAAATATGATTCGTGCGTTTAAAAGAATTTTTCTAAAAAAAATTACACTCCCTTCATGTTTTATTAACTTAAGTGGATGTGATTTATATGCCACATAAATGCTTAAAAAGATAGATTAAGAATCAAATGAAAAAAAAACACTCTATATATGTATACAATATAGTCTAGTTGCTAAAATGCATTTTGAACCTAAACCTGGAAATGAGGTCCACCCGAAGATTTTTGTTGATTTCTGTTTCTTCAAGACCTACATAATTCAGATCTGCCGGGTGCCACTTTGTCACCCTTGAGCAAATTCAAATATCCAAGATGGCTTAATACAGTATAATTTTTTTAAAAGTTTCATTACTGCATTTTTACGTGCATTTTTCGAGATATTGACCAACGCCTATCATCGTTGGGTGGCAAATCCTATATTTTGACAAGATAATATTTTTCGGCCGCCATATTGAATCCGCCATATTGGATATCAACTTAATTTTTTTAATGTAAAGATGGTGTTGTGACGCATCATTATGAACTAAATTTTTACGCTGATTACAATGCTGAAATCCGTTTTTGAGAATATGCATCCATTAAAAAGATATACTCAAATTAAATTTTATCCCTATACATTTCTTATGGACGTTTCGTATTTTCAATATTTTTTGGGATTATTTTCCCGCTATCTCTCATTATAATGAAGATATGTAGTTCGTTTTGGTCTTAAAATATGCAGTGAAATACTGGCTTTCATTTGAGATATCAACTATCAACATCGGACGAGTGACAGTTGAGCTATAAGGCTCAATTTAAGTTAAAAATCAAATTTTCAGAACTTCTTTTCAGTCAAGTATTAATACCTCAGGTTCTAAATGAGCTATTAAATTCATTTTGGTCTTAAATCACTCAGTAAACTATCAGCTCTCAAGTAAGCTGACTCTCAATAAGATCGGACTAAAGATTATGTGACTTTAGGAGCATTCACTCAACATAAATTTGTTTTACCTGCATAATTTTACATTTCTTTAAGGATTTCTCTAGTTCCAAAGAAGACTCAAAAATCGTTAAGGTCTTAAATGACTTAGTAGATTATTGGCTTTCATTTGAGTCATAAATTATAAAAAAAATTGAGTTTTAAAAGAGTTGTGGTTCTAAAACTCATGAAAAATAAAAATTTTCAGACATTTTCGTTTATATAAAGACTCATGTCTCCAGTTCCAGGAAAGGTCTGGATTTCTGGATATTTTTAAAAGACTCAGTAAAATATCAGCTTTCATTTGAGACCGTGATAATTTAATTCGAACAAGTTCGGGGTGAGTTACAATCTACTATTAAGCGTAAAATTTAAAAATAACTAATCTTATTATCGTAATTAACCTTAATAATAGTTTACAGCTTAACCAATTTCACGTATCAATATTTTAAATAAAAGCCAACATATCACTGCGTATTTTAAGATAAAAATTAACTAAATACCTTATTTAGAATCAGATATATACATTCGTGATTTAAAAAAAAATTCGGAAAAATTGATTTTTTTAATTACATTTAGCCTAATAGCTCATCTGTCACTTGTCCGATGTTGATGATTAATATCTCAAATGAAAGCCGGTATTTCACTGAGTACTTTAAGACCAAAATTAACTACATATCTTTATTATAATGAGAGATAGCAGGAAAATAATACAAAAAATATTGAAAATACGAAACGCCCATAAGAAATGTATAGGGATAAATTTTTATTTGCGCATATCTTTTTAATGAAAGCATATTTTCAAAAACGGATTTCAGTATTGTAATCAGCGTAAAAATCTAGTTCGTAATGATGCGTCACAACACCATCCTTTCATAAAAAAAAGTTAATATCCAATATGGCGGATCCAATATGGCGGCCGAAAAATATGATCCTGTCAAAACATAGGATTAGCCACCCAACGATGATAGGCGTTGGTCAATGTCTCAAAAAATGCTCGTAAAAATGCAGTGAGGAAACCTTTTTATTTAAATTATACGGTTTTAAGCCATCTTGGCCGCCATCTTGGATATTTGAATTTGCTCAAGGGTGACAAAGTGGCACCCGGCAGATCTGAATTATGTAGGTCTTGAAGAGGCAGAAATCAACAGAAAACTTTGGGTGGACCTCACTTCCAGGTTTTTTCAACTGCAACCAGACTAATATATGTCGCTGCCTCCACCACCATCATTATAGTTTTCCTGTTCTTCGCCGTCTCCCACCACTTCATCACCGGTGGAGGACATATTGTAATGTATAATTATAAGATCTTTTTGATGATAGAGTTAAGCAAAATTTTTAATATTTAAGGAATGAAGGAAAATTCATAAGAAAATAATTATATTTTATGTTACATTATTTTTAAAAAAGTAAACAAAAAGAATTTTAATTTTATTTTTAGCAGATGATTAACAAAATCAAACATAATTATACGGAATGTAAGAAAATCATGTTGTAACATCCTTTAACCTCACAAGTACAGAATTATCTTTCTTTTCAAAAAATTATATTATATTTCTTAAGTAAATGATTTTATAGGTTTTCATATTTTAGAACTTGGCTCTTTCTGAATCCCATAGGCTGCCTTGACGTCAAATCATTGATCTTCCACATGTTCATTTTGTTAATTTTTCTTTCCGAATTGTATAGTCACTGCTTAGCCAATGCATAGTTATTTGGTAAATTACTGTTTTCTTTCCAAAGCAAACCAGTTTCTAACTCTACTGTATTTACAAGATTCTAAATAAGGTCAGCTAACATTTCTAGATTCAGTTCATTAGTTTCATTATTTTTTTCATAGCAAATTCTAATTTTTTAAATTAGATTAAATATTATCAAGTATGATCTTCCAAACTTGTTCTCTGAATGAGTCAAAACTACAACCAAGTTCCCAGGCAACATAAAAAGTGTTTCTACGCATTCTTTTGCCCTTCTCTTTGATGCATGTCGTAACCTAATCAAATTTTCATCATCAGTAAATGTACAGTGATGAAGTTCGTTTGAACACTGGAATAAAATGAAGCTAATAAATCCATGAAAGAAAGGAATCTCTTTTGTCAATAGTTGCCTTGAAAACAATGTTTGTGTTTAAATCAAAGGCCTGGTCATCAGCTTTATTACATTTCAAAATGGAATGTGTTGGACTTACGTTTTCTTCGTTTCCTTACGTGAGGTACGGATACAATGTAGAGAGCTTCCTCCTCTCCAATGGTTGCAGCCACCACGTCCTGCGTCCGACGCTGCTGTTCATATTGACTGCATTGACTACCCCTGTCTCCCCGACTGTTTTCAAGTTTTGCTGCTGTTTTCTTGAGGTAGAGTTCTATAAATGTCGTCTCCTTTATCGAAGTCCGTAATTTCGTCCTCTGTATCTGTTGCTTCTCTGAAGGTTCCTTGATTCGACACCCAGTCCCTCGTTCGGCGATGAGAAGTAGTCTCTGTGTCATTTGATATGATTGATCCATTGCTTATTGACCTCTATTTCCTTTTTCATTCTCTTTTAACTGTGAAGCCTCCTTTCGTTGTAGTTCTTTTATTTTTTTCTCAAATTCTATTTTTATTTTTTTCTCAAGTTCCATTTTTTGCCTTTTCTTTCTCAAGCTCCATCTCTTTTGTTTTAAATTCTTCTTCTAATCTTTCTCCCTCTCTCTCTTTCAATTTCATGTGAGACAATAATTAAGTCTCGAAATTCTTCCTTAGCTTCCGTTTTCTTGATGATCTGAGAGATTAATTTGTTAAAGACTTTAGTTTTTCTTTAGTTCTGGATTTAGGTTTTTCACATTTCTTTTCCTCAAAGTCAATGAATGTAAATCGTCCATAGGCTCTGGATTTTCTATTTGAGGACCAATGGGAGCGTTGCTGCCCCCATCACCATCATTATATTTTTCCTATTCTTCACTGTTTCCAACCACTTCAGCACCGGTGGAGGACATTTTATAATATATAATTACATGATCCTTTTGATGATAGATTCAGGCTTAATATTTTAGGAATAAAGGAAAATACAGGAGAAAAACAATAATATTTTATCTAACAACATGATTTTTTTAAAGTAAACAAAAGAATATTTAATTATTTAAGCTGATGAGAAACAAAATCGAAACATAATTATATAGACTGTAGGAAAATCACGTGGTAACAATATATATATATATAAAATTCAGAATTTTAATATAATTCTCTATACAAAATTAAAATTCTTCATTTCAAATATAATTCAGATCGGACCTTCTTTACGCGAGTTATATGCCTTCAAGCACGATAACTCGCGTAAAGAAGGTACGATCTGAATTATATTTAGAAGGGACGTATAAAGTAGTAATTATTCGGACGATTTTGTAAGCCAGGCTGATTATACCATCGAAAGGGGGGGGGCAAGAGGGTTAAACACCACAAAAAATGGGGCTTCGTGTAGTTCTTTTTATATAGAAGAACAAGAATAGATCAATTTTCGTTTGCACCATTTAATTCAGATAGAAAAAAGCAATTTAGTATTTTTAATTACTGTTCTATGTTCATTGTTTACCAAGATACTGAAAATGGTAAACAAAGTACGTTGTTGCAATGTTAACCTTATAGGAAATGGATAGAATTCCATGCCTTGCTTATTACCTTATTACCTTATTACCGGGTCTTCATCTTTTACCCTAAGAAGGGATTGATGGCGTCATTCTTTCAAATACCACATATATACATAACAAACACACTAACAAAGAAACTATACAAATACTTTGGCTGTGGATAGGCTATACTAATTCAAGGAGAGGATCCTCAAAAAACTCCTCTAGGGAGTAATAGGCCTTCTCCTTCAGGTAGGGGATCAATCTCTTCAATAGGCCAGACTTGTCAAGGGACTTCAATGAGCTGGGCAACTTGTTAAAGATCTTAATGGCCACAGTAGAATAGCTCCTTTGCGATCTTGAAAGTCTGACCCTAGGCACATCCAATAGGCCACGCTGTCTGGTCTGATGATCGTGTATGGTACCTCTCTCTGTGTAGAGTTCCATATTATCGAGCATGTGTACCGTGCAAAGCAAGATGAAATGGCTATACAACGTGTAGATTCCCAGCCTAGCAAAGATTGGTTTGCAGTGAGCCAGAGGGTCACTAAAAGTGATCAGCCTAACAGCTCTTTTCTGCAGCCTCAAGATTTCATCTGTTCCAGTTGCATGGCCCCACAGTAACAAGCCATAACTAACGTGGCAATGAAACATGGCGTGGTAGACAGTCAGCAGGTACTCCTCGGTAATGAGATGGCGGAGTTTGAGTAAAAGGTAGCAAACCCGTGCTAATTTCCTGCTGACTAGGCCAACATGATCTCTCCAGGCCAGTTTCTGGTCAAGTACAAAACCAAGAAGTTTTACTGGTTCACACTGTGGAGCATCTCTTGATAGGCTGCACACCAATGATTTAGTCTTGTCTTGGTTGAGCTGGAATCCATTCCCCTCGAACCACCGAGATGCCTCCTGAAGGTGTTGGTCAGCCAAAGATGTTGAAAGCTCAACCCGGGGTCCATGCGACACTAGGGTAGTGTCGTCCGCGAAAAGGATCACATTTCCCAGCCTATCCAGGTCATTGATCATCACCAGGAACAGTAGCGGACCTACTACCGAACCCTGAGGGACTCCATATTTTAAGTTTTTAGGCCTGGAAACTGCCCCCTCAATGGACACCACCTGTTGTCTCTCTGACAAATATGAGTCCACGGTGTTCAGCACCACCCCGCTTATCCCAAGCTTCTGCAGCTTACTGTTCAGAAGTTGGTGGTTGACACAATCAAAAGCGCGGCTCAGGTCGCACATGGTGAGAGTCACCGTGTCGCCTGCCTCGAAAGCCGCACCAACTCGATCTGCTAGAGCCTTCACAGCACCTGTAGTAGACCGGCCCTTTCTGAAGCCATACTGCCCGTCCGAGATTAAGTTATTCTGCTCCAGGTGTCGACAGAGCTGGGTCAACATTATGGCTTCAACAACCTTCCCTATCACTGGGACAATGGAAACAGGCCTATAGCTAGCGAGTCTACCACGATCTCCCTTCTTAAAGATGGGCACAGTTCTGGCTGTCTTAAGAAAGTGGGGAAAAACTCCCTTACTGAGAGAGTCATTAATGACAGCAGATAAAGGCTGAGATATCAGGTCAATGACCTTCTTTAACCAAGAAGCTGACATTCCATAGAAATCCGGGCTGTTGGAGCTCTTAAATTTAGCCACGACTCGTTCGATCTCAGCTGCCGAAGTTGGCTGCCATGACAAGAGAGGGGGGCAGACTGCTTGGTTAGCCACAGGCAGATTGCGTCTTTCGTCGCCCAGACTAGTGACGATATCATTCACTGATTCTATAAAGAAATCATTTAAATCATCTGGACTATGGGGAATCCTGTGAGACACCGATGGTAAAGCTGCTGACTGAATCACTTTCCAGGCTGCTTTACATTGGTTCTTGGCTGACTTTATTTCTTTAACGTTAGCCTCCTTCTTTGCTGCAACTATTCTTACTTTGTACAGCCTTTTTAGAGCCAGATAGCCCTTTTTGTCACTAATCAAATTTGACTGATTGTACGTATCTTTCCGGGAAAGCATTAAATTCTTTAACCTTAGCAGGTCCGGTGTATACCAGTACGAACTAGAGTCAAACTTCCTGGGATTCTGTGACCTTGGTTTGGTACGTTCCTTGACAATGGAATTGGATGTCTTTAAGCGAGGGGGGAAAAAAACATCAAAAAGTGATCTAAGCTTGTCGAGAAAAGTTTCAAAATCACAAGTAGGCCTACCACTTTTGAAAATATCAGCCCAAGAGATATTGCTTAAGGCTAATCTGAAAGAATCAATATTACTAGGATCTATTTTTCTAATCTGGAAATCATAATCAGCATGCCAAGACAAAGAGGATGGACTCACCAAGTTGACTGCAGACCACCTTAGAACCACAGCTGAATGGTCCGAGACACAAGGCTCCACCACCGATGACTGATACTCCCATATATTGAGGTTGGTTGCGATGTTGTCCAAACAAGACCTGTCCCTTGTTGGCTGAGTAGTAGAAATGTACAACCCGAAGGCCCTCAACAGGTTCATGAATGCAGTCTTCTCCGGAGATTCACCAATAAAATTGACATTAAAATCTCCCATCAATATCAACCTTGAGGATTTCCCCTCCAAAAAAGCAAGGCAGTTTTCAAGTCTCTCACAGGAGTCTTTGAAATTTCCGCTTGAGGAGAGATACACACAAACAACTATAACATCAAGGCTCGAAACATGAATAGCAGTCAGTTCACAGTTAAATTCACAACAGTATTCATCAATGTTCAGCACTGTAAACTTGAGACTTGGGTCCACAAATAGCCCAGCTCCGCCACATTGAGCATTTGACCTACAATAAGCACTAGCCAGGGTTAGATTGGCTACCGTACTATAAAAGTCCAATTCCTCAAAAGTAAGCCAGTGCTCGCATACGCCAAGGACATTTATTTTCTCATCCTCAATGAGTAATGACACAAGAGGTTCCTTACCTCTGATACTTTGTACATTTAGAACACCTAATACACATAAATAGTCACTAGAAATGTCCACCTGCACAGCAGGCCCATCCAGCTGAGGTAACCCGGCAGGTTCGATACTTGGAGAAAGGCCTATGTTTTCCTTAAGTTGTAGAAAGTCCGGCCTAAAAAAGAATTTGAGTTTATACTTTGCTTCCGCTTGTAAGGGACAAAAGGCCTAACTATAACACCACTGGGCCAGAAATTGGGGGTCAACAGCATCTCTTGATAACGTTCGGGAGCACCCACTTTGAAGGACTTGTAGTTCTTGAATCTCACATTCAGTTCAGTGCACTCGTAATTTTCGATTCCATTTTCACTGAGAAAACTTGATATAATTTCATTCGTAGTCCCAGGGGCGACTCTTGACACAAAGAACAAGCTTTGTTTGCATGCGGCCTTAAAGCCCTTTACGTTCTCAGATGTGCCGGTAACTAGTTTATTACTCTCCAACTGGCGAGGTTTTGATGTTTCACTAAGTCCCTTTTTCAAGTTAGTACTTTTTTTTGTTTGAAGACATGCAGCATAGGATTTATGTTTCACTGGATCGGCACTTTCTCCGTCACTTCGAGTGTAAACAGAAGTATTTACGACCTGACAGTTTGGTCCGTTTACATTCCGCTCGTCCTCTTTCAAATCCCTTGTTCCACTGTCCACGGCCTCTGTCATTTCGTTTTCGTTGCCAACCGCCAATGAGAAATTGAGTACATCAGTTACGTCACGGCTGCCTGTTGATTTCCTCGACAGGTCAATTTGTTCCTGTTCATGATCAGGATTGAGTTCGTAATCATGTGCCGAAATGTCAGATTTGAACGTTGCACTGGTACTGCTATTGTCACTTCCATGTTTCAACAAAAGTCTAACATTTGATCCTGTTTTAATATTCTGGTTAATCAAAATATTAAGTTTCTTTTCTAAAGTTATTCCCAATTTGGAGAACGATTCGACACAATCTTTCACAGCTCGCAGCTCAGCAATTACATTATCCATTTTACCTTGGCACTGGTCAATGTAGTCTGCTAATCCCTGGTCGCACGGTGAGCAAAACCAACGAACTTTGTCTTTCAGTCTACATATATCGTTGTAATTTTTTAAAGATACATCGACACATTTTGCATGATGCCACGAATTACAAAAACCTTCACATAGTATTGCTTTATCCTTATCACTTGTTATAATTTTGCACACAGGACACGTCAACACACCGCCACTGTCCGCCATATCCACAGCCTTCCGCCATATGCTTATTTCTTAGCATATCTTAATCAAACTTGGTTTGTGGCTTCATCTAGATGAGATCTAATGTATATTAGTCTAAAATCCCCGATATTTCTGATCTCGTGGCAGCAAACCTGCATACTCATTCCCTATGCTATTCTCTTGGAGCTTACAAAAACATGTCAAATTTCGCTATGTTGGATTCAAATATGTCATTTTGCATTGAAATTTGCTGATTATGCAAGTTTACTGCAAGGGGGTGTTTTCCCCCAGTGGGATCCTAACTGGCTTTTGCTAGTTTAGATCCTGAGTACAGTAACGGATATTGTCACGATTGGAGGCAGTGTTCTAACTTTCTGTCTTTCAGTGAACAATTTCAGTTCCCCGGCTGGCAGGGTGGACGGGGGTGTATTTGTGACCATGATGAGGGCCACCTGATCCCTTGAGGCCCTGTTCTAAGCATCCATTGGGCAAAGGTATATCTTGTCTTTGTATACCCTTGTTCGGCCAAGCTTGGCCGAACCTATTCCATCTACCTATTCCTTTATCTTTTACTTCCCTTGTATTAATTCATACTATATGCTGTGAGCCTAAGGGATAATACAGGGGAAGCTTCCTTTTCTTTCGGGTAGCCGTATAAAAAGACAAAATAATGGCTGAAGTACCCTCACAGGATTTTCCTTTGGGGTGGGGAAACTTAGACTACCTAATCCCACCTAAAAAAGGGTATTTTAATAAATTGATAAGACTCCATTGATCAACATTGAATATGAGAAACATCAATAAAGATCTTTCTTTTTAGTATTTTTGTTACATTCACTATTTACTGTTGCATCCTAGTTCACCTTTATAGGAACAGGAGGCAACAACATGCCCCGCCCCAAGAAGGCAGGGCCCTTCTGCCTGCCAGGAGGCATGCCCTTCCTGCTGTCTCCTGGTTGTGTGTCAGGAGGGGGCAGGTGGTTACAATATCTTCTCGTGCTCGTTTGCATTTTAATCAACCCAAATTTTAATCGTTGATTTACCCAATAAAGTTAGGATTAAATCACATTACAAACTCTGCAAATGCCAAATTAAAAAACAAAAAACAAATGGCCTTAAACGAATAAGCTGCATTACTATAAACTTACTCAGATGTTGGCAAAAGGGTTTAAAGGTTTTCTTTACTTTCATGAGATTGGAATGTCTGACATATAGAATTAAACAGCCATATTAGGGCCTATGGCGTGAGTTCAAATCCAAAGTTCAGGGCACGGGAAGGTGAACAATTTTTATCCAGTTTTGATTGGGAAGCTTCGGGAAGTATAAATGTACATACGTTGAGAATATTTTAAAAAGTTTATGATAGTAGTCCTACTAAGTTAACAAAACCTCACATATACATTCATACTTACATGAATAGATGTATATATACTTTCACATTTCCAACGAGTGTCTTGATAGTTTCCTACGTTATATGGGTAGCAAAATCATGTTATTCCATTTAAGGTAACTAAGTTTTGCTTTGTTCAAACTATGCAAGTTTCTAAAACATAGTTTGCATTGAACTAATTGGTTGGGACTTGAAGCCAATATGGCAAGACGTTACTAAAGCCTACTACTAGGCCCTTCAGCCTATGTTGTGTGTTTTTTCACAGCATTAAAGTCTGGTGTTTTGATAAAACGTGAAAATATTAAGGATGAATAGAAAGAGAAATAAATGTGTAGTCGTACTGTTAAAAGCAAAATATTAGGTATATAATGATTTTTTCATCACGAAAAATAGCGTGATACATTGCTTTATCCTTTTTTACAAATGGTAAATACAGTAATTATAAACTGTACGTACTTCTTGGTAAGCTAAATAGAACCCTGAAGGCATGCCAAATTATTTTGAATCCTTACATGCATAGAAATTACTTAAGGTCATAATATTTTTACTGTTTGATTATTCATATGTAACCGTTAAGAGCTAACAAGTTATGTCAAACAACAAAGCTGGGAGGAAATATTTAGGGCGACGAAAAGGTACTTAGCGGAATAAATCAATACCCGCTTTTTATTAAACCTCAGTTTAATAAAACCGTAACAGAATTTAAAAATTTAAAATGATAACGCAAGCGAAATATTTATAAGTTACTGAGTTTCAATTTTATGCTGAAGCTTGGCTTTTAAGTAAGATTAACGACCTTACTTTAATAATTCTGTTACTGACATATGATATATGCTTGCTTCCCTTGGTAATGCTCCGTTAAATCTCCTCGAATGGCTCTCGAAAAAAAAATAACATCAAATAAAATATATTGTGTTAAAGGTTGAAAAGTGGTAATTATAAATTAGTTTTAGAATTAATTAAGTACAAACAATTCTACATAAAGAGAGTTGTTGTAACGGATGTTGTATTTACTGGTATGATGTTTTTAAGAGAAGTATTTTTGGCGGTAGTTAATAATTTTTTGGTTTCATAGAATTGTATTATTTGTTACCTCCAGATATAATTTATCAAGTTGATGTTCCACGTAAGAAATTAATAATCAAAAAAATGGTTGACAAAGTAAAAGAATTAAAAAATTGTTGGTAAAAAATAGTAAACACAGAGTTTTTGTTGTACACCCAAACCCTAAGAAAACGTTTAAACAGCTTAAAAGTTACGCGTTTAATACACAACATTGACCCTATAGTCTCATCCGAAATTTTTACAATGTTATGCTCATTTAAACAATTTTACTATCTTATTTTCATCGTGCAAATATAAAATATATATATTTTAGTTCCACACTTAGGCCTAAATAGTTTGGAACCACAGAACCATGAAATTGTAATAGAAATTATTTATCACTGATTTTCCACTTTACCCGTATTTATTTTCAAGCCAAACTAAATTTCAGTGATAAAATTTCAGTGGCATTAATTTTATTGATCAAAAATGTTTAAATAAATAAAAAGTTTAATTCTCCGATTATATAGTTTAAGTAGTTTATACTAAGCTAGTTATTACTAAACTTAGTTTATACTAAGTTTAGTACTTTCGTCTTTAACATGTTTTTCTGCTATGTACAAAAAATAAGAGTAAAATAAACGGTATCAGGAAATTGACACATACTTTCTCCCTTCAAGTCATTTAAAACCAGAAAACATATATAGTGAAATAAAACAAATTATCAATTAATTATGAGACAAATATATACAAAATTTTATTAAAATTGGTTAGTAAATAACGGAGATATCGGTTTTTAAATATTTGCCATAAGAATAACATTGGGCAACGTACTGCGTTTACCGCCAAACTAAAATATCAATCATCTCCGCAACCAGTTGACGTAAACTAATGATTCAAAATACTGCATTATTTAGTTTTTCAAGTCAAATTTAGTGGTTGCAAGTATATTTACTTTGGAGGTTACAGATTTTGTGATATTAAAAAAATATTAATTTTTTATTGCTTAAATCCTCATAACCTCTGAACCTGAATTTTTACAGACATGCGGGTGATGTCATTGTGTTTGTCATCGTAAGCACTAAAAACCATGAAATTATTATCAAAATCGTTAGAGCCGTTATTGAGAAATTTGGATTTTTGTCATTTTTTTATGGGTTTTATGGGGTAAATACCCTTAAAAATGGAAAATTAAAAAAAAATGAAAAATACGCCTGGGAATACCACGGCTTTATACATACATGCCAAATTTCATGAAAATCGGACCACTGTTGTCGTCTCTAGCTTTGTTTACATCCACACAGACACACATACATCCACACATACACACACACACACACACACACACACACACACACGCACACACACACACACACACGCACGCACACACACACACACACACACACACACACACACACACACACACACACACACACACACACACACACACACACACACACACACACACACACACACACACACACACACACACACACTGACAGACAGACAGACACCACGCCAAAAACCGCTTTTTTGGATTCAGGGAGCTCTAAAACGAATATATCCACTAACAACTCAAATTCGAAAATTTTGACGACTAAACAATACTTTCTCCATATACTATGTATAGGGGGGAGAAAGTAAAAATTCCCTAAGATTAGTACCTTCACCTTTGGTGTGTGTCCCTTTTGCTCCATGATTAATGGGAATTTTCGAAACATCTCTTTTGCTCCATTGGTCAGCAGGTAGATTTCATAACCGCCCAAAACATCCCTTTTGATCCACGAGAAAGGGGCTTGCGTTTTTAGGTTAGGTTAGCTTAACATTCTTTCAACAATCAGTATATCCGCTTTGGCTAAAGTACTATATTTCTAATGACTCTATAACTAAAAAGAGCCTGTTCGTACTTACAGGTGTTTTGAAGCCAGATATTAAGTACTCTAGAAACTAGTTCGGCACTCGTCATTAGAGATTGCGCCAGGAGAGGGATTGCACGCTCAAGATTTTTAACCCTATAATGGAAAAATTTTGCTTTTACCAGGCTATAATATGGTACAGGGTTATCAAGCGATTTTATATTTAAAATTTCAAAACTGGGAGGACAAAAGAGAGGATAAAAAGGTATTTATAATTTTTTACCAAATGCTACCAAATGTGTTTTTTTTTTCTACCAGAAAATGCTATTTTTCGTAAGATATGATAAAATTGTCTGTCTTAAAAATTTAACTCTTGCTTTAGTATATAATACATACATCTCTTATAATCTTTATCTCATACTCTTATATTCTTTATAATCAATTAAATAACGTTTAAACGGCAGAATTCAAGTAAGAATTCGGAGGTGAGCTAAAGAAAGAATTCGAAGGAGTGGAAGCGCAGGCCCCTCTTTCATGGATTAAAAAATATGCCCTATTTCTAGACACGTGGAGCAAAAGGGATACAGCCTAATCTTGGTTCATGAGGTTGCAGGTTAAATTTCTGGCATGATTCTAAACCCTGTATATTATTAATTTGTTTATATTTTCAAATACATGTTTTAAGTCCTTGTTTATATTTCGGGATCTAACATTACTTTACAGTATAAAAAAAATCTGTTAACATACACACCTCAGTTTTATTACATTGTTTACTATTATTCAAGAAAAAATACTTTACACAGCATTAATAAATAGGCTTAACTTAAACTCAACGTGTTTATTAATTTGTATTTGAACTTTAATAAAATGACTACTTCCGTATGATACAAATTAAAGTTTTTTTTCTTAAATTTTTATAAAGAGAACAGAATAACATGTTTTACTTCATTGAAAACAGTAGATCCTAGTGGACAGAATCTTTTACACTTGGCAAGCGGATGGACAGTAATACATCGTCCATTTGGTAACCTTCCAACACCTGACTTGATCGTTAATGTGTTTTCGTTTAAAGCAGAATGTAAAACACGTTGTATTAAATATACTGGCAAATTTTGTTGCTTATTGGAAGCGTAGTAATCAAATACATCTTCATCCAAAATAATATTAAGACATAAAAAATAAAAGTCGGTTAACTCAGTGTCAAATCATATTTATTATGTTTTCGCAAATGAGATTCGTTTTACATCGTTAAATTATGAAATGAGCCATTCACACCATTAGCATACGGTATTAGACAAAGACTTACTGATGTTGAGAAAACTAACAAAAAAACTTGCTGATTGGGCTTTATATTTTGTTACTGTAGTTATTCTACAACTAACAAACGACATTTAATAATTAAGTATTGAACACTTCAAGCGGTTCAAAAAACAGAGAGGTGTAAATGGACTGCAGTCCGCCGGCCGGGCGACTCGGGAGAGCCTCTCCAATTACTGGACGTTTTCTGGGCTCTACAACAAGAGCATTTACTTCACCCTTCGTGCTTACGTATTTGTATATACAAATTTCACTTGTTTGAAAAAATTCTTAGATCCACATAAAAATAAATATAATTCTGATAGTGTACTGACTATACATTTTAAAGCATTTCGGTCATATTACGGTAATAACAAGACAATTGTATGATTAATATTTTGTACAAAATTAATGAGGTATGTTTGCGAAGAAATTGATTGAACGTTTAAGTGAACGAAAATGTGTATTCTCTGTAATGACTTATGTTATGTTAAAGTTTGTTTATTACATTCATTGGACATTGGAAATATTTTTACAGAACTTCAAACACATCAAGGTATTTTCTCTCTTAAATTCAGTTATGTTTAACGGAAGAATAGTAAATTTATACTTTAATAATCCAAAGTATTGACAATAGAAACTTAATCTATATACTTTTAGCTACAATGATTGACTGTCTGAGTGACTGATTGCAGTTTTTTCAAAGACAGTAGGGCTTTAGATCAGGAAAGTGAATACTTGAATTAGATATAAAAATAAATATTAACGTTGGTTAAAAACTGAAATTAATTCTATTTGGTAATCGGAGTCAACGAAGCGTTTTGTTGCGGTATTGTCACTTGCGAAAATATCACATTTTATAACACGTATTTCATACCATAATTTGATATCAAAATTAATCAACATGAGTGAAATGCGGAATAAATATTATCACCAATTTCATTAACTTATTGTATTCATGGATATTTTATAGTAGATGGATCGGTACATTATTCACCATGCTGGAATCAAAGTTACCTCAAGTTCCAGGGACGATGTAAACAATTGCATAAAGCAGAGCCGTCTAAGACTTCGGTAGTTAGGAGTTCCCTTTATATAATACAATTTCAGCAGTCGCTTGTGAAGCTTCTTAGGGTCTTACTTTTTACTCGTATATGTTTTGAGGGCTTTTAATTTCACCAAAACCAAGATTTACGTTTGAGTATGGACGCAGAATAAGTAATATAATTTTTGAATAATCATAATATATATAAAGGAGAAGGGGTTTTCTTACGGACAGCAAATCACCAAAACTATAAGACCTAGAGAGCTGAAATTTGGTATTTACATTCTCCTTGGGCCATAGATGCGTACTAAGAAACGGTTTTACAAAATCCCCAGAGGTTTTCACTCCAGAAGACTTCTAAGTTTCAATGCAAATCCTATGACCCTTGGTTTTAATCATTTTTCACTAATCCAGATGATTGAATAAACATTGTATTCCATGGCCAGCTGCAGTTAGTTGTAGGTTGTAGTCTTAAGACAGTGTTGAGTGGAGTCTGTTGTAAAGAATCAAAAGTCATGCAGAGCAATAATTTATATTTTATATTGTATGTATTATATTTAATAATTCTATTCACATTTTGTTTAATGGGCTTTTAATTTAATAGAATGTAATTTAAATAAATTATATAAAGAAACGTGATTTGTTTACATAAAACAAATAAAATTTAAATTCAATTAAAATTAAAAGAGATTTAACATATGTTTTAAATTTTTTGGTCTTTCAATATCAACATGTGACTTTTTAGTGTTTAATTTGTTATTTGGATGAACTGTCAAATTATTTGTTTACATTAAAATCAAAACGTGAGAAAAATTGGAGTAATAATTAAAATCGTTATACGGAATTGATGAAAAGCTCTTGTTGTGAACGAATTATGACAACAGATAATTACTCACATATTAATGTACAGATTTGTGGTTTCACAGTGAAGTAGGTAGATGTTAAAAAATGAAATAGAAAAATAAACCAGATTAGATTGGCTCCCACAAAGTAAACAAGTGCAAACAAAGTGTGTATCTGATCCAATATCTACGACATCAATGTATACAGAATCTGTATACATTGACGACATCGACGGATAGAACCACAATTAAGAACCTTCGCCCATACTCTGTACTTAAGTTGAAACTTGTATTAGTTATAGGCAAATTTACCATGAAATACCTTTAAATTTACGTCTAATGCGTTAAAATTCGGCCAGCCGTGAACGAGATATAACAACAAAAAATCATTCTTCATGTGCTAATGTACAGATTTGTGGCTTCACTCTTAAGTAGATGTTGGTTACTATCTCACCATAATTTCAATCGTGAGCGAAGCCACGGGGAACAGCTAGTCATAATATAAGAGGCTAATGAAAGATTTTTACAATTTTGACGATGTCCGATGCATCTTTCATGCGACATACACGTTTGTATATTGTTATTGTGTAAGTGTTATTATGTAAATAATATTTCAAACCTATTCCAAAGGAGGAGTCAGAAATCAATCGTTCTAAGAAAATAAACAGCTTTAACAAAATAACAGCAAAAATTTATTTTGTACAAGTAATTTTGTAATTGTTTGTACAAGTATCAAACATGTGATGTGACTCTTGTTAGTGTTGGCATTTCATTACTTATAAAGCTTGGGGATCGGCCTGGTGTAGTGGTAGAACGTGGGACTTCGGTTCCCAAGATCCCGGGTTTGAATCCCGCCGAACACCAATGGCGATTTGGTCTGTGCTAATGCCGAACCTTGAGGGTGCACAATAAGCGAAATAAGCTGCAGGGAGTGTCTATGGAAACTTCTAAGCCTAGCACCCGTCTTGAAAAAAAAAAACCTATAAGGCTAGTAAGAATTCTTCAATAATAAACAGGTTTACATACCTTGACGTCACAATTCTATATAAGTACAACTTTATTTACTGTTGACTATAGTTTCGACTTCTTCGAAGTCATTATCAAAACTAAGAACGTTAAAATATCATTCTTCTGAATTTTCAGAAGAATTCATTTTCTTCTTATTTTTCATTATTATAATAAAAAATTCAGAAGAATGATATTTTAACGTTCTTAGTTTTGATAATGACTTCGAAGAAGTCGAAACTATAGTCAACAGTAAATAAAGTTGTACTTATATAGAATTGTGACGTCAAGGTATGTAAACCTGTTTATTATTGATTAACCAATTCTGGAAGGCTTCAACATGAATAAAAAGAATTTTTCATCAGCTCTAGAGTAAAAGAGTAGCTCCAATGGTTTTACTCAGCAGACCGTTTAGTCATGTGTTTTTTGTTCAAGATAGACAAACTCAAACACAATTAGTTTCATCCTCAAAAGCCAGGCAATTGTATTGTTGTCTAGTAAGTAATATCAAATAATCGAAAAGCTGATTAGAAACGAAACGAAGACCAGTGTTAAGGTTTTTAGTGCCCTTCAATAATTCACCAGTTTTTTTTTCAGATATTTCCCGAGATACTTTTTAGGATAAGGAATCGATGATGATTTGATGTGTCGCATTTGGTCAGAGTTGGAATGCACTATTGGTTATCTGCAAGCGAAAAATACAAACACAAAACTAAGTAGAATACTCTCGGCGCAATAAAATTTGAAGCGATTACCTGCAGTTATTTGGGATGTTTCTATGATAGACCTTAAATAAATAATTTTTTGTGTTAGCTATAATAATTTGGAAGGTGATCCAATTTATTTCATTGCACCATGTTTTTAGTTTAAAAATTAATAATTGTTGTTTTAGAATGTTTCAAATGATAAAACTTAGCGCACCCTGTTTGTAATCCAGACGCACTAATCAAACTTTCACTAAACTCTGTTAAGCCTAACGTTTTATTTTGAGTGTTTTTCAACATATAAAAAAGAATATAACATTGTTGTAATAAAGGGGTTTCTTGGATTACGTAAATATATATTTTTCTTAGAATAAGTAACATTTTAAGGTTCCTTGTTTAGTGTTATATGGAATACATAAAATACATATTATTCCAACGGCCTCAAAAGTGCAATATTTATTCGGAATAAAAGTAAATAGTGATCGTAAATCAATATATAAATAAATATATATATATACAAAAGAATTATGTGTTAATATATTTCGTGCTACAGCTAAAACTGTACGTCGTTGACCTTGGCGTCAAATTAAATCTTGAAATCTCGTAATGTGCACGATGGTGATTGAGTTTTGATCCCTATTAGGGCTTTAGGCACAGTTCGACCGAAAGTGACCTATGTCAAGAATTTGGGCGTACTTTAGATTTTATTTGTTTATATCAAAACATATGACTGAATTTAAAATGGCTACCGTGGTTACAGCGGTTTCCAGCAGAAAACAGCACCTGCAATAGTTTTTGCACAACAGGTGAATACAATCTTATTTAGCTAACATGTCTTTGTTTCTGTAATTAATTCCTTACTACATTTTTACTTTTATGTTTTGCTATTAAAAACATAAAATTCACTAAAATATAGAGTTGCATAGTTTGTTTGTAATTGATTTATTTCAATTCAGTAAACATAAGATGAGAAAATACTAAAACGTACGAGAGAATTTTGCAATCCGTATCTTAATACATAGACGAAAGATGGCAGGAGAATAAATAAAAGGACGATAAAAGAGAAAAACATATAAGAGTATTACGAGAAAATTCACAGTGATATCAAGAAAGATTGTCGTAACAGTTTCGAACAGAAAGGGAGACAGTCGCGCAGGTGTTGAAAGAAATATTTACGGACTTGAAGATTCCATCCGTGTCCAATGGAGCGAGAGTTGGACAGGTCAAAAGTGCTAAAAATGAGTCACTAAATTAGCACCGAAGTGCTCGATCATTTTTTTTACAAAAGACAAGAGAGAGAGATAATCAGATCAGAGAGAGAATGGAGAAACTTTTAAAAAGTTAAAAACAGAATCTGATTTAAAATAAACAAATGTACAAGCTGGTTACAGGTGGAGGGCAGGGAACTATGTTTTGGTTCATGAAGGATATACTGCCAACCAAATATAAGTTATAATGAACACCCAAACATAGGAATCGGTAATATGGGCAAAATTCGTAGTTATTGCATATCGGAGGGTAACGAAAAATAGGTGCGTGTTAAAAGGATGAATAAGATTTTTCCTCAAATATGCCACCCCCAATTTTCTCAAATATATGTTTGAAGAAACATTAAAATATATTGATTCCTTAAACCAAGTAATTGGAAAGATGGAAAAGAAATTTGTAGTTATTGCATATCAAAGAAATACGCAAAATATGTGCTGGTTGAACGGACAAAGAAGATTGCTATCACCAAATATGCAACCCCCGATTTTCTCAAATATTTGTTTGGGAAGACATAAAAATATATTGAATTAAAAAAATAGACGTCATAATGCTTACTTCTGAATCGCGTCTTTTGGAGCTACAATTTATGCCTTCTTAAGACATTTTAACCCAGCGAAGTGGGGTAATCGTAGATGGGGGTCCGCAGTCAACGTTACATAATAATATATGGACAAACAACTTTATGTCGTATTGTGTGATGCGTATTATGTGTATGTATTGTATGTGGTTATGGATAATGGTAAATGGGTTGATAAAGGTAAGTGATGGCTCAAAAGGAGAAATACGTAAACAACTTACATTTAAAGCCTCATTGATAATGTTTTACCTATCAAAATCACCAAAAAGTAGTTTTCTACCAGCTGTAAACGAATACCGCCTATTTTACCCGTTTGTCCGCAGTATAATATCCTTGTGTCAGGATAACGTACGGGAGGTTTTATCTGGGGAAAATATTCCTGAGTGCTCAAGCTTTTAATTGGCCCCTGACCCAAGCAACAGCTGCTGCATCTGATAAATTGTTATGGCCTATTCTTTTATAAGTCTGAAAATTTAATCTGAGTTTTTATGATTAATGAGTATTATTCTTTAATCTTTCGCTATTGAAATAAAATATAAAAAATATTATTTTCCAAGATTTTTGCGAGGGAAATTGGTAAGGTTATGAATTCAGCCAAGTTGTATCATGAGAAAGTACTGTTTAATTAATAATAATGGAATTAAGAATCTCAATTATACATTTCGTAGCATGACGTAGTGGTATACAGGTGCTCTATTAAAAAATATGTGATGTACAATAAAACTAGTACTATTGTTGATAATACGATTTTTTAGCCATTTTTAAACACTAATTGCTTGTGTCTGCAAATGTCCGAAAAAATGCAATTAATATCATAAACTCACTACAAATACTAAATTTAGAACAGTAATAGCATTATGAAGACAAAGGGATATTAAAAAATGCAAATTCATATACTATATTGTACAGGATGTTTTTTCTTAACGAAACCCCTTTTTAAGATTGAGTAGTCCACATATAAATATGAAACGAGTATTGCTTCAAATCTTCAAATTTATCTTCAAATTAGATACAGCCTATTATTTAATTTTTATCACACTTAGCTTAGCTTATCAGTTCAAACAATTCGCCATTGATATTTATACAAAGTTGTGCTCTCTCCATCAAATGTCTCTCTCCCACACATGTACACGCACACGCACACACGCGCACACACACATACACACACACGCGCACACACATACACACACACACACACACACACACACACACACACACACACACACACACAAACAAACACAAATATATGTGATTCCATATTAAATATTACCATATTTTTCAGTTTCTTTGTAACTGTTCTCTTATAATTATGTTGGGAAATCGTTTTCAATCGAGATTCAGGTTTGCAGTCGCGACGGATGGTCGGAGATGCCGGTATCGTGTCCACTGTTGACTGTGCACTTGAGCTGTGACACACGTGACAGGTTGCCAATGCTGGGCGCTGCTCGTATGGAGGGCGGTTGAAATGTTCTATGATTACCAACTGCAACCCCTAAATGTTTACTGCTACTTTTGAAACTACTAAACTTTAAGCAAAACCACGTACGTGCAAAAAAATCACGTATTTTGTTAATAGGTCATATGAACGCTTAACGAATTAAATTCAAAGGATTATATATTTATAGTTTTATAAAAAGATCGTGTTTTATACGCTCTGATATACGATCGTGCACTGATATATGGTAGCCAGAGTTAGGCTAACACTTAAAACTATTCTTATTAACAGAGACAGTTGACGTTTCGGTCAAATAAGAAATATTTCATTGTGGGTTAAAATAAAAGTTACGTCTCTAACTTTTATATTTAAAATAAAAGAAACCTTACATAGCATCATACATTTCCTATTTAGGTGGGAATATGATGGTTATTCGTAAACACAGCTTTTTAAACAAAATAATTTCCTCCTACATAATTCGTTATCTATTTAATTTGCTTCTTAACGCCTTAAGGATAATTTTATTTAATAAAGAACTGCAACGAGCGTAAAGCGTTCGAAACCAAAGAGTAATAGAGTGGTTTAGCAAATTATAAAATCTATATGAAATAATTAAACAAAATTATAAAAGGTTTACAAAATCAGGGAAATACTTACAGACCTTTATTTAAAACGATTTTTGTTTCTCTTCATATTATCACTGACACAATATTTAAAGGGTGGCGAAACATGTAAACTTAGGTGAAGAGAAGCTCTCACCAACTACAAGACAAGGCTTTTAACCTTTCCGACGACCACTAATGTGTACACGGTCACGGCCATGGAGAGTTAAATGGAAATTTACATGAAGCAAGAATAACTTTAATGTCAGTAACTCATAAGCTGCAGGAAAATCCTGATGACATACTCGTGATACAGGTTTTTTTTTAAACGAAACCCATTTTTAAGATTGAATAATGCACATATAAATATGAAATGAGTATTGTTTTGTCGATCTTTACATTTTGTACAACCTATTATTCAAGTTTGATCTCATTTAGTTCACATTATGTGTTCTAACAATCCGCCTATGGCGTTGTGCTCCCTCCACCAAATTCCTGGACATGTGCTGCAAGGTACCTCTTTGAATTTCGTGCATTAAATTTGTAATGTTTGTTTTGAGGTGCTGAATATCCTGTGAATTGTTTTCGTACATCCCCAAAGGAAATAATATAGTGGGGTCTAATCCGGGGATCTTTGGGGGAAATAATCCTTCACTGACAAAACAATGTTTTGGGTTGCGTAAAAAAACAAAAAAAACACCCTGTATTACAAATTTTGCTTGGGTTTCAAGGAAATTTAAATTTTAACATTTTTTCTTGTATTAAATGTTATTGGAAAAATACTGTATGCTTATGTTCTTCGTATGAATGGAAAATATTTTAACAACTGAAAGCACTTACGTAACGATAACTAAATTTAAAATTTTAACAGCAAAAAAAAAGTAAAATTTACGTGAGATAACCAGTGAGTTGACGGGAACATCCTATAAAAATGATTATGAATTAATAAATATCAATACCCAATACATTTGAAATTCATAAGGCAATAAGAAAAAAGCGATCTGTCTGTTGCAAAGACCCGGAGAAGTCGTAAAACTAAGCAGCTTGTGTTGGGTTTACGGCGAACCCGTAATGCATACTAAAATATTGCTCTGCGTAAGAGGTCAGTATTTCCAACGGTAAAAGAAGCCTTGCTGCTAGAATTCCCCCATGGAGGCCAGGACCTGTTCTGAATGTTCCAAAAAAGAAGCCTGAAACAGTAAATAATTTGATAATTACTGCGTGACTCGCTTTTACTGTATATCAAAAGTAACACAACTCTATGCATTAGCCATGCCAGATAAAGTGAGTAGTTTTGCAAAATAATACTAATAAGTTATTCTTTTTTTATATTTAAAGATAAAACAACTCTTGTTTGTATTAAAATATTTATTGGAAATAATCGTACATATTCATAAACATTTATTTAATCGTATAATTAGGATTACATATAATATACGAAACAATAAAATGATCAGTTCAACGTAATGTAGATCCTATTACATAATACCAATGATATAGTAATTTGATTTTAAAAACTGAGAATTAATACTAATAGACTCCTAACAGTTTTTGTACATTAAAACGAAAATGTTTATGAACACGTTTATAGTAATATGACTAAATATTAAAAGGTTTTATAATAAATGTTGACGCTAGCTATTTTTTATAATAATAAGACGAATAGCTAAAAGTAAGCTTAATTCCAGTAATTTCTAAAAACAGTGACATATCTTTGCCCAGATGCTCGCCGCAGGAGGTGGTTAGATAACTAACTTGGTTACATTTACTTACAATGTAATTTCGACGAGTTCCGTCACATAAGTTTATGCAAACACCAGCCACAGGCTGTAGTAACGACCGCAGCAAGCAGCTCTTTAGGAGGCGGTTGTCGTAAAATGTTGATGTTAGGTTTGGGAATTCGTTTGCTTTGCTTTATTCGAGGATTAGTAACAACATTTATGCTTTAGCTAAGGACCAATATGCAACATTGTTAGTCGTAAGCGTGTGCTAAATTATAAATGGAAAATATATTCAAATCGTTTTTATTAGGTTATTTTACACTTGTGATTTTATTGTAACAATCTAAACATTTTTACAAAATTTAAGGTTAACGTCGAATTTGTTAGTAGAATGTTATTTAAAATTACCTCATAACAGTTGAAAGCCGTTGAAGTCTAAGCAATTTATTGTGTAATATTTTCACTTAAAGTGAAATATTTGCTATTTGTGCGTAAATTATTTTGAATTGTTGTGATGAGGGGTTTCACCTCAAATCGTTAAAGGATAGTGGTCCAAACTCACACAAATGTTGAGTGCATGCCGGGAATCGAACCTGTGGCCTCTTGAACCGAAGTCGTCGACGCTTCGAGTTAAAATAGAAAGTCACAAAATATTGCATTGCATTCATGGAGACTGTTGTTTATAAATCAGCTCCACGCAATACTACTTGGTTTAAAATTTTAACAACAAAAACCGACATTTGAATTTAAGAATTTTTAATCGAATTCAGGATTTTGGAGTTTAAATAAGGTAGTTTGATATTTTAGTATTATCAAAAGTGTTCGCACTTAAAGAATATAACAAACGTAATACAAATGTCTTTTGCTTTTTACCAAGGTAAAATTATTACATTTGTAATTTTAGGCTACCTCACAGCCACTGAATCATGTGTAAAAGGATGATTAGATAAAAAGGGAATGATAAAGTATTAGTTATCAAATAAGTAAAAATCAGTAGTAAAGTAAACATTAATTGAATAGTGCAGTTTTTTCATGTCTTAAAATTATTAGGCTTATTTTTAGAGTATATGAAGGAATAAACCCTCAAGCTATTAATGGAATTTGATTAGATATCATTATTTATCACAATGGCGTTCAAAATTTCCACTAGTGGAAATTTTTGTAGGTTTTAATTTTGACTCATTCGGTCTAATTTATCAAGCTTAACACAACAAAATAGGAATTATGTTTATTATTGTGTATGTTTTCGGCCAATACATTTTCGATTCCTTGAATCTCACGTAGTTTTTTTGTACTTATTATAAGATCATAATAATTACATAAATATTAAATTTTATGCCTAATGTCGCCACTTCAGGTGAAAAGTAGAGTTTTTATCTTATTTAGTTTCTTATTAATGTTTTAATTAAATACAAGTGTTTACTGAGCATTCAATTCTTGGATCTCATTATTTAAGGCTTTAAAATAACAGTAATTATTATTAAATCCTGAATAGAAGCGAGTGAAAATTCTAAGAAAGGGTTCATTAAATCCTTAGGGGCTGGGGATTCTCACGGCAGCCGTAAATACAAGTCCCACACCTCCTCACTGATATATCTTTATTCCTCCCAAGCCAAAATAAATTTCATCCGATATATTGTGTAGTATTAGAACTTATGATATTGAAAATTCTTCTTTTTGTTTTCTCCAGGATCGTATTTCAAAAATAAAACACTAAATTAAAATAAATATTCTTTTCCGAACCATACAGAGTGTCCAGTTTCGATTGTCGAAAACTTTTTTCAGGTTGTTCAGCAGGTCAAAACCAACAAAACATATCTTTAGAGATAAGGCATATCTCACTCCAGTTTCCGTCAGTCAGCCTGTGCGTATCTTTTACATCATAACTTTAAAACTGCTTGAGTAACAAAAAGTGAAATTTGGTACATGCAATAAAACCTATTCTTAAGCCTGGTACATATACGATTACTTATGAGACTTATTCTTAAGCGGAATATCAAAGTTATACTCTCTACCAGATATTTTTAGATATTTTACCAACAACCTTTACCAATGGTAAAGATTTTATCTTTGATCGGGCTTTAAAGGCTTGACAACTTTATTTTCTGTTGTATGAGGTCACTGAATACAGAAGTCAGAAGTTTCACAAATACGGACTAATGTAGGTGCTAAGCTTTAATGGATCTTCCGTGTAAACACTTGATAATATGACAATGAGTTTTTACCCATTTTAATTTCGGGTTTTGTGACAGTCATACTCCGTGGTTTTACTTGGATTTGCAACAAAGTAGGAGAAACAGCGTATATTATAAATATGTGTTATGAATAATAATAGGCGAATAAAGTAAATTCGTAATTCTGTAACATAAGCCAATAACTAAATTGCATGCACTTAGATTGCATTAGGATGGAAACACCTTGTTTGAGGGTTGATTCTAAACACGTACCAACTTAATAAAGTAATCAGGTGAAGTTAAGTTGCAGCTAGCGATCCAACTTAATTAAATCGGGTTTAGAATTGGTATAGCACCCAAATCTAAGGACGGAATGTATTCATTACTTTTAGTATATTATTCTAATTAAATTTGGTAAAGACATGTAAAATGTAAGTTATTCGGACGAGTTCGAAAACCATCCCGATTAATACATCAGAGGGAGAAGAAAGGAAGGATTAACACCCTCGAAGTTTTTTTATACATTTTGAACAAAGAAAAATAAATAAAATTTAATGCTGATTCTAACCATTGAATTTATCTTAAAAGTAGACAATTCGCATTTTGAATTGTTGCTTCTTAGGTCCATCGGTTAACGAGATACTGAGAAGAATGATCATAGTGATTCATTCCGATGTTAACCTTCTGGAAAATAAATAGCATTTTATGTTCCGCTTATTCCTTAACAAAACAAAACAAAACTTTGTATGAAGCTTCATCTCCTTGAGATCTATTGATTTATCGTCAATAATCCCCCGCATAATCACTTTCCATGTTAACCTTATGGGATATAAAAAAAAGTTCGTTTACTTTTATTAAACATAACTTGATGTACCTGGTTATGTAGCTTTTTGTAGTTGAGATCCGGTTAATCTTGAAATAAAAATAGTAAAATTTCCAAATTTTAGATTCCTGAGGCAGAAATCTGCGTTCTCTCCTCTCCAAAAATTAGCCTTTTGCCTTGCTTATTCCTCAACAAATGTTAATAAAACTTGGAATGAAACCTCAATTGTCACATTGGTTAGGCAGGAGACTTGCACACTCACTTCCGATGTTATTCTGTTGAAGAATTTTTTCACATATATTTTCAGACATACATTGATTTTAATTGTTGTGAGGCTTCAAGTAATTTATTTAAATATTTGAAATTCACTGAATATGAAGCTCTGCTTCTCCAGAGTTAGTATTCTATTAATTTTATGAGGTTAACAAATGTGCCCTTTCTTAAAGAGAAACACGTTAATTAGTCTGTAAGTCGCTTCAAACGGCTGTGCACCCACCTCTTGGGGGCAAACTGCTCATATTCCGGCCGGCGGTGCGGAACTCAAGGGCAAAATATTTTAACATATTTCAATTTAAAGTTATAATACGTTATGGAACTTGTAGACCACACGGTATAGGAAAATAAATACAAGTTAAATTAACCTACAAATTATTGTCATTTATAAACATTTTAAGTACTATTTATTTATAGACGATTTTCTCTACCAAAAAACCCTCGTATTCAAATGAAGTGGAGACTGAAACACTTATACTTCTTGGAACCAGTGTGCATGTGCACCAACGTGCTGGAAATCTTTCTGTCGCCAACCGTTAAAAGTACTATTACCAAAAATGGCGACTAGGGATCAGAAAGCTTCCGGTGTTTTACCATTTGCAATGATTAAATCTGTTTCACGTACGTTAGAGATGGTTACTGCACAATGTACGTTCATATTAAGTTTGAATGTGGACCTTGAGGAGACAAATAACATCCGTGTTATCGGGATTAACGCACCGGCTGCCTGACTAAGGGGGAGAGTATTAGACGACTAAGTGCTAGCAAGGAGAATGTTGAGCAATTGCATGAGTCGTTCACTCGCACTCCATTTCGAAGGCCAGTCGTGAATTAGCTATATCTATAACGACTGTTTGAAGAGTTTTATGACGACAATCAAAACGCCCATAACGTTTCTAGCTAGTTCTAAATCCTACAGACAATGTTTTACGTGCCAACTTCACTAATGAAATGTTGCTTGACGGTTATGATTTCCGGGACCTTATAGTCTTAAGTGATTAAACGACAACTCACCTCTCAAAACACACGATAACACTTAAAATGTGTGGATCTGGGACTATAAAAATCCTCACACGATGGTACAAGTGCAATGAGACTTACCTTTATCGAATTCTTTGTGTGTACTGTCCCAGTGGAATGATTATGGCCCTTTCTTTGTTTTGGCAAAATTAATGGAACTGGTACTTCTTATCTTGGTATCTTTAAGCTATGGATATTTCCTATATTGGAAGTTGAATAACACGGGAATATTGTTTTTCGGCTCTGATGGTGTACCACCTCACTGTGATCATGTTGTACGCGGTTAGTTGGACGTCACTGTACCCGACTGCTACATGTTCCACAAGGGGTCTAATGACAGCGGTAGTTTCCATTGGTCTTCACTATCACCTAATTTTACGCCGCCGTGTGATTTTTAGATTTAGGGGTTCAAAAAGGGCCGTGTTTACGTCCCATTATTACCAACTGACGTCCAAGAAATAAAAGCAGAATTGAAGCTTCTGTTTGGACAGTTAATCGCGAGACACTGATCAAAGATTGGGATGAACCAAGACCACACTGTATTTTAGTGTGGCCATGAAAAACCAAATATTGTCTTGACGTGTGTTGCGCTGCGATTGGTGCTCACATTATTCACTCATCTTATGTGTAGCACTGTTTGAATTGCTGCTTTATTTAATCTATCATATACTTATTTAATCTATCATATGTAAGTTTCGTGTAGTAAATACTACGAAGTGTTAATACTCTGCTATAATTTCGAAACACCGGGTGCATATTAGATCCTTCAATTGTTTTCAATACAGGCTTTAATTATATTAATTTTTATTTTATGCACATGTCATTTACTTAATATTGATGATTTGGAATAAAATTTAATCCTCAAAGAAAATTCGGTTAAGAACTTACTAAAAGTTTTTAATAAGTAAAATTTAAAGTGAGCCGGTGGTGCAGTTGGTAGCGCACTCGGCCTCGGAACTGTGGCCACGAAGCGTCGCAGGTTCGAGACTCGGGCGTGTCGCTTACTTTTAGCAGTACTGTTCACCACTTGTACTGTACCGGCTCACTCCTTGGCTTTGCTTGATAACGTCCACGCACAGATCAATAGTCTATGTGGGCGGGGCAAAGGCAAGGTAAAAAAGAGGCCGCCACCCTATTTTTATAGAAAAAAAATCATTGTTTTAGCTATTTTTATTTTTCAAAATTCAAACTCTATTTTGAAATTAAAAATTCAATTGACAATTTGATTTTTTTGGAAAGAAAATGCGTATTTCAATTTAATGTACAGTTAATCAGAGTTAACGATCGAATAACTGAGTCATTGTTTTACGAATTAACGTCATTCTTGCCCACTGGCATGTTAATTTACCAGTTATTTCAGGTAAACCCCTAGTAAAACTATACACCATATAAAGTAAAAAATATGCACATATTTTCAACTAGTAAATTTTTTGATATAATTCGAAGTTATTGAGGAATTGAGTTTTGAATGAAACCGCCAGTTTGAAATTGTACTAGTTAGAAACTGCATACTTCTTACCAAAAAATTTCTGATTAGTCCTTACCAAAACCCTAAGTTTAATTTATTTATACTTTATGTAGTTTAAAAGGCACGGATTGATATGTTAAAGCTACACATACACAACAAATAACTAAACAACAGATAACAAAAATACTTATTGTCTTAGGACAAACCTTTCAGGAGTTTTTTTTGTAGTTGTTTGATTTGATTTAGGTAATAGTATCACATTGTTATTGTTTACCCTATATTAGTTCTACGTATTATTCAGCTTTCAAATCGCCTATTTTATGTTAAAATATGAGAACTTATATTCGATAAACAAACTATGTACGTTTTAAAAAATTGAAAATGTTTGCAAAGACCTGAGAAAACATGTCATTCTGAAGTAAAGCAAAATACTGTGAGTAAACAAAAAATAGATTTTTTCAAATATATATTTGTTTTGATACTGGCCCTGCACGGCTCTCCGACTTGGTTATTTTTTTATATTACAGAGGGTTTCTTCAAGTACAAAAATATGGCTGTGATAATACTGATGGGTTGTCCTGCGAACCAATGTGATGAGCGTCCCTGTACGTTCGCCATCTACGTCTTGCCCCTGTGGGGCGTATTGACCCCTTAACAACTCAAAATACCCAGTCTGGGTTGCCAGTCCGGGGTGACTTGAGGAGGGAGATTTGGTGTATAAATCAGTTTATTCAGAAGCCAACCTCCCCTCGGATAGAGTTGGCAGGCTTGGACGTAAACATATTTTTCTCAAAGCTTTTTATTTTCACCTTTATTTTTATGAAAATTTTGTAATTAAGATGTTACTTTTGTGTAAGTTAACATGAATTACAGGAGTTTTAATTTTACTATAAAGACTCTGATGAAATCTTAATAAACAGTAAGATTTCATCTTAATGTTTATTACAGAGATGTTTATTATGATGTTGTGTGTTCTATGTTTGAGTCAAAATATTAATTGTTTTTATTTTATGTAATAATTGTTTTTTTACATTATAAAAAGGATTTTAGCACGGCGTGAAACATTGTATATAAACATGAAGAGTGCATAGCTACTTTAAGCACAACATCAATCAGTTCGTCCTGCAACACATTCATAGCTTAAATGGAAAATGTATTGTTTAGCAAATTATGATGAGTTGCACAGACTATACTGAGCTGCGATTGTTAAAAAAGTAAATTTTCCTTAACACGAATCTAATCAGTCTTAGGTACTTAGTGGAAAGTAGATGCATAGTTGTATTACTCCAAAATAGTATATTTTATTAGTAGGGCCTAAAGTGACCATTTTCGAACGAGGTCAAGTTTTACCGAGTAACGAAGGATAACAGAGGAAAAATAGCCGAGTAACGAAAAACAGTTTTAGGCCCCTGTGATGAACTATATTTTTCGTTATATCGCTCAATACAACACGCTAACTACTTAAGAAAACCAAAATATTAGCTTTAATAAAGGTATCTCCCGAAGATGCTTCCATCTTGTTCTTGCCATTTAAAACAATCATCTGATTGTCTGTTTCATTTGTGTTAGGTTAGACTGACAACAATGGGCAAATATCGATGTATCGAACGCATTTAATAATCGATTGGTGGAATGAGCAAGTTTCAAAAATTGATGAAACCGAGGACAATGCAACGATGAAATGCAATTAATTGATAATAATAATCAATAGCCACTCTCGATGTAAACGTTTACAGTTTTAGTACATTATAAACGAACTGCTGACATCGACATCAGCTGATTATTTCTCTCCCTAGGGCGAAAAAGAGCTTCCTTAGACCAGCAACACATGTAATAAAACTGCAGTTTTTGCAGAAGTATAACGAAAATATATTTTGCAAATTGAAAACCCTACCATTGTCTGCAAGTTTGTTCATTGAAACTCGTATTTCAGTTGTGTAAAGAACATGCACACCCATGTGTACGAACCAACGGAGATAGAATGGAATTCCCTACAATAAACACTTCACATCGGGATGGCAATTTCAGGCCTCAATAGCAGCAATGCAACGTGAAACCTTTATGGCGATGAATTGTGGCAACAATGTTAATGCCTGACATTACCTCGAATATTACGCCAGTAATCCATTAATCTAGTGATGTCAGTAAGTTAGATATTGCAAAGCAAAACAGGTTTATTATCGCTTCGCAATTTTATTGTTATGGATACTGTGAAAGTTTTTTTTTTTAAAGGTAGAATCTCAAATCAACTTTGACATTTGGCCAGACTCCATTTGTAAACAATTAACTTTGCAAAAATATAAACCTTAAATATGCAATACATTTATAATTAAGGTTTTAATAGCTAAAGTGTATTGATTACTAACTAAAGATTCTAAAGATTCATACCTTTGCGCATGAATGAAAGTATCATTTCAACAGTCAAGTGACAATAGTTTATACACATATAAATATATAACATTTCACAAAACATTATACATTTGTCTTGATTTATAGTCAAATTTATAAGGATTATAATATGGTATGTATACGCTAGAAATATGTTTTATAAAACCTCTTTAAAAACAATGATTAACTTGAATGTTTACAATGAATTTAAAACTTAGGTTGAAAAGCTCAAATATCATTTGAGAGCTAACGCAATTATAACTTCTGTAATGTAAAGCTAAACAAACCTATGCAACCGTCGATTATTAAGGCTAGTGCTGTGGTGAATATGAATAATAGGTTTTATCGGCACAAACAATGTTCGAATGAAGTTAAAGCTGGTGTATTCTGATACGTTTGTTTAGAAGCTAATAACGAACAATTTCCAACATTAATGAGACTGTCACCAATACATAGTTACATTTCTGACTCAAGTTTTATATTTGAATAATTACATGATGCGATCATATAAAAGTGTCACCAACATTTTAAAATTTAATACAAATTATTCTGTACTAAATTTGGGTTAACCCAATAACACATACATATAGACCTATATATGATTGACTAAATATACTAATATTTTGATGTTGACGTGTGTTGACACAATATAAAATCACCATCACCAACAATGAATTTTGAACGAAGAATCGTCTAGTTCACTTTGTATTAAAACAGCTTGGGGTAAAAATTTTTTAAATTTGTTTTATATGTTCCAAATTGTTTACGTGGTCCGGTTTTAATCGGAAAAACTTTGGTTAATAAAGCTTTCTTAGAATTGTTTATAAATATATTATTTGCTGTAGTAGTAGTAAGTAGTAGTGCTGTAGTAGTATTAGTAGCTGTCGAATACGACAGTAGCTTTTTCAAAGTGTTAAGGTTTTAATATAATTGATTTGTGTTTTAGGACATGGCTTTGAAAAATGCTGCATGCAAGACACATTGAAATTAACTAGTTGAGTTCGTAGTCTATAAAGGAAACTTCTAACTGCCCAAGTGTTGAAGCCTTTACTTTATGAAACTGTTTAGGTCGTTCCTACAAAGTAAGTCAATCTAGAATTACGTCTTGATTTATCTTGGGTGCCATTTTGATGTTATTGTAAAATAATTCAAATATATTTCAAACAAACGAAAAATCCCAACAAATTAAACATTGGAAGGCTATTATTGTTCTATTTACAGTTACAATATGTAACTAAGAATACTGGAGGAATAAGATAAAAATATACATAATTATATTTAATGTTTTAAATCAAATTAAATCTTTATTTGAATAATCATAAGGAATTCAATGGATAGATTAACCTCTTTTTAGATTTAATATTCATTTTTAAGAACTTCAAGCACGAATTCAGATTTATTTGATGCGTTTTTTTAACTATTTTTTCTCATCAAAGTACTTGGCAGGTAATACTTAAACTTTCATCCCAACCATGGCTGCAAATACAAACATTTGGGTTTAATGTCGTAAATCAATTAAAATTATTGCTTATTGAAGATTCAAAACACGAAACTAGCTATAAAGTTGGATGTTCGTGTAATTCAGTTAACGAATGAGTGTATGTAAATTTTAGGGAGGGGAGGGTGTGTTGTGTTTGGAAATAGATTTTTACCCTGAACAAAGAAAAAAGTCAGTTTAATTTTTTTTCTTGGTTCCTTTCTTATCAATGCGATTTTCACATTTATAACTTATGTCATAATAAATGGTATTTTGGAATTATATAGGCTTATAAAAAGTCCATTGGTCATACATATTATATTATTGTGTTTTCGAAGTTCATTTTGAGTGGAATGAAAAAATTTATAGCAAGGTGTTTTGACCAGCCTAATTTTGGTTTAAAGGAAAACCTAGCAATCAATTTGATGACGTATTGTTTTGTTTTATTTACTATACATTCATATTGTGAATTAAAAAAGTTTAGTATAAAATTAAGTATAAATTAAGTTACATAACTGATTTGTTTCGGTTTTGCATTTCTCTTCACTTCTTTCATTGATAAACATATATTTGTTCTTTATATTTGTTCTTTGAGAACATAATTATATGTTTTCTTATTACAGCAAAAATGATGAGTAAAACTAAAGTAAAACTTAAGTCATTGCCATGATTAAAAACAAATGACGAAATCAACTTTTATAGTAATTCACAAACGTGAGTGTGCCATTGGTAGATGAACTACTGAAACAATTGAACTGAAATTTTCCAAAACGCAGCTCAACGTATTTAGGGACAACACGTCCTTAACTTTTAAAATTTGTAACTTAAGCTTTTAAAATTATCTTACGGTCGATCTTCTCTCTTGTACTTCTACGTAAATGAAATGAAATGAAAAATCATTTATTTATACAGGCAAAGTTAGGGCCACTTGGCCCTTTCTTACAAATAGCTCTAATAACAAAACTTAAATTATATTTACAAAAAGAAAAAATAACATAATTTTTACTCAATCACACAAACTTACATCCATCAGCAACCACGCAGAAGACATACCCCCTAGGACGCACCGGCCAAGGACATCCGCTGAAAGTAAAAATCCTTCAGTGCCACCACAAACCGACGACGACTTTCCAGAGACTTAATGAATTCTGGCAAGCCATTCCAGAGACGACAAGCAGTGACAACGAAACCCCGGTCATACAATGCTGTTCTGTGATGAGGCATCCGAAGTGTTAGGGAAGCAGAGCGCGAAGTCCTTATACTACCCTGTGATACAAAATTAAAGTCACGCACAAAATAATTTGGTGAACCAATTTTGAAAATTGAAAACACAAATGAAAGAATTTTAACTAATCTCAGATCATTTAATTTTAACAATCTTGTCTCAAGGTATTACGTACATGTAATAGTTAAGGAGAATTTCAAGAATTCCAATAGATACAGCTGTAAACAATAACCATGCATCAAATTAAAGGAAAGATGTATTTTCAAAATTACGTTTCCTCAATTTATCAATTTGGAAATGCAAAATTGACCTTCCAAATAGCAAGATCAGCATTACAGGTATGGGTAGTATAGATGATGGGTAATGATATATATATATATATATATATATATATATATATATAAACTACATTACAGTATTGTTTAGTAGTTATAAAAGAAGCCTGGTTGTTGTGGGTGAGAAGGGGTCGATCCCAGGGGTGCTGTTTTATTCATACAGCTGTGGTTTATCTTGCTCTCTTCGAGTGTTTGGGAAGTGTACGTTTAGATTAAGGAAAAAGCTAACCCCCAGCAACATGTCAAATTTGTACAATTTAAATTATAGTTTATTTTACACTTATAAATATTTTTATTTCCAACGTATTTTTAAGCCTGATAGGCTAGTATGATACATAATAAGGATATCATAAATAGGTTGGGTGTTGTAGCTGGGATGCATACTGAACACCGTCTGCCACTTGTCTTTTCTCTACTACTTACTAATAATTATTCTGTTTAACCTTGTAGCCAGGGTCTGGTGTAAGATTATTTAGGTCACACAGGTACCTCTAACATGACCCATCGATCATCACACTATCGACTTTAAGTGCAAGAATCAAACAAGATGCATTTTCTTAAAGATTACTATTTATTTATTTATTTCATTTTCAATGCTACAAAACTGACTATAATCCAATTATATTGTAGCATATTACATTACAAATATTATCAAACTATACTTTAAAGAAATGTCTTCTTGACACAACACACTGATAACGTACTTATCTCCACTACATACGGCAAGGACACACAACACATACCTACGGATAAATGATCATACAAAATCTTTCACATGAATAAATAAAGCATATAAGCAAATATAAATAATTCATTACTTCGAATTACATAAAAACAATAATATACAGACTAGTTCTAAAATTATTTTGATTTAATTTAATTAATTCATTTCTTTATTTATTAATAAGAGATTTTTTATAAGAGGCAAAGGTCAAAGCAAAGAGATCAATACTCTGTGGAAGAACATTAAACAGTCTCATCATAACGTTGATTGGAGCCTGAGCCCCTAAACAGGTCCGTGAAAAATGCGGAATAAACAATGCGCGGACTCTGGACGAGGGACGGGGAACCAGGAAAGCTAACCGCGATAGGAGATAACAATCGTCGACGCTACCATTTGCTAGTTTGTAAAGAAAGAGTAACATTCCGACATCACGACGGCTCTTTAAACTTGTCATCTCAAACAAATATAATAACATTTGGTAGGATATGTCATAAGTGAAATAGCCAAACCTCTTAAAAAACAAGTATCTAAGGAATTTTATTTGAATCTGCTCTATCATTTCCACAAGATATGCATGATATGGATACCACACTACTGAGCCAAACTCAAGCCTGGATCTCACTAAAGTGAAAAATAACAGTTTGAGACTATTTGTGTTGTTTATGAAACTACTAGATCTGAAAATAAAACCTAAAGTACGATACGCCAATCTACAAATTTCAGTTATGTGATCAGAAAACGAAAATTTATTATCAATGGTGACTCCAAGATCAGTGACTTCACATTTACTATTCAACAAAACTCCGTCCATGGAATACTGAAAATCAATGACATTTTGAGTGCGTCTTGTATACCGAACTACAAAAGATTTATCTGCATGGAATTTTAAGTTATCATTACTCCACAATACAAGGCGATCAAGGTCTTCTTGAAGAAGGTGACAGTCATCCAGTTCATTAATTTCTTTGAAGATTTTTAGATCATCAGCATATAGTAGGACTTTACTGTTTAAAATGGAATCGACAATATCATTAATGAATATTAAGAACAATAAAGGCCCAAGATTTGAGCCCTGAGGTACGCCTGGAGACGCAATAAACTCAGAAGAGAAATGTTCCTGGAAATTAACAATCTGTTTTCTATCATGTAAGTAGGTTGAGAAGAGCTTCAATCCCTGATTGGAAAATCCAAAGTAATTGAGTTTGCATAACAAAAGAATATGACTCACTCTATCAAACGCTTTTTCAAAACCAGTATACACAACATCGACCTACCCACCTCTGTCCAAAGAGGACGTACAAAAATCAGAAAAATTTAGAAGATTGGTAGCTATGGACCTTGACGGATAAAAACCATGCTGAAACGGAGTTATGAGGTGCTCTACATGACGAAAAATTCTATTGTACAAGACTGATTCAAACAACTTAGCAGGGGTAGATAAAATAGCAACGGGTCTATAATTTTTGATATCGCTCCTTCTCCCCTTCTTATGAATGGGTTCGACTTTTGTGAGTTTCCAAAAACTGGGAAATATTGAGCTGCTCACAGATAAATTAAATATTGCAAGAAGATGTCTAATAAACAAATCTGTACAACCTTCAAACAGAAAGGGAGGAATTTTGTCAGGACCGACAGAGCGCTTAGATTTGAGATTTTTAAATGCCATCAACAGTTCAGATTCAGTGATTTCATCTAAAGAAAAACAACTGATATTCGGATGAATAGGCGAATTGGCAGCCCGGCGATACAACTCCTCACTATCCAGATAAGAAGGAAGATAAACAGATTGAAAGTAACCAGCAAATGCCTCGGCTATCGCAGCGCCCCCCTCCACCTCCCCCCCGTCCAGTGTCATTGTTGCTGAACGATCATCGTTCGACCTAAGCCTCCTAATAATACTATATTTAGTAAGAAACAAATTACGCCACAAAAAGCTTACTTATAAACAAATATAAAAACTAAAATTTACGCACAATGATAAGAATAGTATCACTACAGTTTAAAAACAAGTTTTGATTCGTTTTTGCGAATTTCCCCTATAGGAAAGAAGCTTTTACCGTAGGTCTCATGGTAAGACCTAAGCCCAATACCATGATAACTTTTCGTTTTGTGTTTGGAGTCCCCAGAAGCAAAAAAAAAACTATTCGTTCGAAATATTAGACATATACTGTATATATATATATATATATATATATGTGTGTGTGTGTGTGTGTGTGTGTGTGTGTGTGTGTGTGTGTATGTGTGTGTTTGTGTGTTTGTGTGTGTTATCACAATAGCAGCCGTAAAAATGGTCCGATCTTTATGAAATTTCGTACGACATGCAAAGTGGTAATCAATTGGACGAGTTTGTAAACCAGCTCGATCGGACCACCGGAATGGGGGTTAAAGGGGTATAAACGCCTCCAAAAATGGGTTTTTGGAGTTTTTACATGCAAAAATAAAAAAATCTATTTTGTTGGCATCATTGAATTCAGCTCAAAAAAACAAACAATTTAATATCCTTAATCACTGTTCTATGTTCATTGGCTACCGATTTATTGTAAGTGGTAAACACAGTACGTTGTTCCGATATTAACCTTACGGGAAATAAGTAAAATTCTACATCTCGCTTATTTCTCAATATATTGTGATAGCACTTGGTAAATGGATTCTTCTAGTTCAGAAGTTCAGATCTATTAAATATTGAATTAAAACCAACCAGTTTTAACATACCTGTTACATCAAACCTGCATACTCATTCCCCATGTTAGTCTTATGGAGCTTACAAAAACATTTAAAATCTTACCGTGTTGTGTTGAAATGTGTTGTTTTGCACTTGAAATTCACTAAGTATGCAGGTGTGCTGCAGCGGGGGTATTTACAATTCATTCAACAAACATGAGCCAAACATACGCAAGGGTTTTTGGATTTGTAGATTTAAATCCTTCTATGATCCTCCAACGGTTATTATAATTAATAAAGACTGTTAGATAACTCTATACCTTATTCCTTTAGTAAGATATCTTTGAGATTTCTTTTAATTCCTTGGGCTCTACAATAACGAAACAATTTCTTGGCAAAATATAATTTCACTTTTAAAATCTATTTTTGTACGTTGCATTAATGTACCAAAAAAATATTCTATGATCTTGAGCATGAAACTAAAATAATTTAATTAACTTGCCTTTGAATGTCATGGGTGAGTTTCAGAAAGTAGTGAAGAACCGATTTTAATCTTACAAAAGAACTTAGTTATCTATAAGCAAAGCTAGACCATAATAATTCATTTAAAACGATTTTCCAATGTAAATCTCCCTTCCTCTTATCTTTACGTACATAAAGCAGGTGATTGCTAATATAAAGATTATGATAGCTACGAATTAAAAATTGTAGGATTAAAAATATTAAAATTCGGGATTATGAAATATTTTAATATGATTATAAGATATCATTGTTGTATTGAAAAGTATCATCCATACGTAAACTATATGATTAATTTAGTCTTATTCTAAATTTAATAGGTCTTTAATTAAATATAAAAAATAATAAAATTGCTATGAGTTGAAATGTTTATATGCACACACAAAACTTATTCTCTAGGATGTTTTTGTTATAACTGACAGGTAAAAACTAAAAATAAAAGTTTAGACGAGAAAATCTGATCATAGGCATCAAGGGCCCATGAATTTGTTTTATTTATTATGTTTTTATTAATACATGTGCTTCGTTTGAATGTACAATTTAATAAAGATATTAAAAGGGCATTGTCTACAAGTGAAATTAATAAAGATATGTTTTGCAAAGTAAATAACTCAAAGGCAATAAACACTTGAATAATTATTCTTTATGTTTCTTATAATTAGCATGAAAAATGAAACATATTTATAATGATCATCAAAAAAACTGATTTAATAGACTTTCATTTGTTCCAATTTGTAACGCCATTAATATAATCATAAAAATATCGATAAAACTTGTATTATGAAGTAGTTTCCGTCTCAAAAGTCTTTCTTTGTCATAATTTATATACAACTATAACATCGCATGCTTTTGTTACAATACGCTACGTTTAATTTCTATTACTATCCGTTTCATATTATTTCCTTGAAAGATAATTTTTCATAAAAATAGAGATTTTGACTTTCTCCCCCCTATACATAGTATATGGAGAAAGTATTGTTTTCGTCAAAATTTTAGAATTTGAGTTGTTAGTGGATATATTCGTTTTAGTGCTCCCTGAATCCAAAAAAGTGGTTTTTGGCATGGTGTCTGTCTGTCTCTCTCTCTCTCTGTGTGTGTGTGTGTGTGTGTGTGTGTGTGTGTGTGTGTGTGTGGATGTGTGTGTGTGTGTGTGTGTGTGTGTGTGTGTGTGTGTGTGTGTGTGTGTGTGTGTGTGTGTGTGTGTGTGTGTGTGTGTGTGTGTGTGTGTGTGTGTGTGTGTGTGTGTGTGTGTGTGTGTGTGTGTGTGTGTGTGTGTGTGTGTGTGTGTGTGTGTGTGTGTGTGTGTGTGTGTGTGTGTGTGTGTGTGTGTGTGTGTGTGTGTGTGTGTGTGTGTGTGTGTGTGTGTGTGTGTGTGTGTGTGTGTGTGTGTGTGTGTGTGTGTGTGTGTGTGTGTGTGTGTGTGTGTGTGTGTGTGTGTGTGTGTGTGTGTGGATGTAAACAAAGCTAGAGACGACACCAGTGGTCCGATTTTCATGACATTTGGCATGTAGGTGTACCATGGTATCTCCAGGCGTATTTTTCATTTTTTTGAATTTTCCATTTTTAAGGGTATTTACCCCATAAAACCCATAAAAAATGACAAAAATCCAGATTTCTCAAAAACGGCTCTAACAATTTTGATAAAAATTTCACAGTTTTTAGTGTTTAAGATGACAAACAAAATGACATCACCCGCACGTCTGTAAAAATTTAGGTTCAGAAGTTATGGGGGTTTAAGTGTTAAAAAATTCATATTTTTCAAATTTCACAAAAACTGTAACTTTTAAAGAAAATATACTTGCAACCATTAAATTTGGCTTGAAAAACTAAATAATCCAGTATTTTGAATCATTAGTCTATGTCAACTGGCTGCAAAGATAATTGATATTTTAGTTTGGCGGTAAACGCAGTACGTTGTCCAATGTTATTCTTATGGCAAATATTCAAAAACCGATATCACCGTTATTTACTAACCAATTTTGATAAAATTTGGTATATATTCGTGTGATTATTAATTCTTAATTTGTTTTATTTCACTATACCTGGTTTCTGGTTTTAAATGACTTGAAGGGAGAAAGTATGTGTCAGTTTCCTGATACCGTTTGTTTTAGTAAAATTTAATACAGGAAAACAATGCACGGAATAATTTTTATTTATAAAAACTATTTTATAAACAGTTCAAATATTGGTCCTATAAAACATTTTGTAGTTTTGTACCATTGTAGAAAAAGAATATTAACATTTGTTTGGAATTAAGAATTTTGCGTTGATTGAATAATACAGAGTGTTCAAAATGCTACTATAGAACTTAACCATTCCTTTGTTAGAAATTCATTGTTGGTGATGGTGATTTTATATTTTGATTAGGGTTTTTGCGGACATTTGCCATCACTGATAAGTAAAAAACAAGTTTCACGACGTTTCGGGATCTGGAATCTGATCCCGTCTTCAGGTGGAAGAAAACCTAGAACATAACAAGATTAGTAACACATAGCCAGGAAAACCTGGAGAAAAACACAGCTAAAACAGAGAACTGTAAAAGCAGTCACGAAAACAATAAGCTGAAAAGAAAAACAATACACAAAATAACACAGGTGGGACTTCTTTGACAGATTTTTTATGGTTTGATTGGAAATTTAAGTACTGCCCTGTCTTTTTTCTGAAGGGCTGAACTTTTCTGTTGTGCCTAAATCAGTGAGGGCGCTTGACTTTGTTACGGGGATTGAGTCCGCTGTGTCTCAGCTCCCTGAGACTCAGGGGGATCAGTTTCGGTGCGAGGCCAGCATCTTACTGAATAAAATTCCTGTCCCAAAGCCCAACCTAAAGAAAGAGGAAATCAAGGCAGTATCTATCCTTGGGAAAGATGATACTATCAAAATATTGCCCACGGATAAAGGAAACGCTACTGTTGTCTTGGACACAGTAACATATAAAGAGAAAATATTGGAAACTCTCCAAGCTGGTAAATATACTGAACTAAATAAAGATCCTACAGAAAGTCTCGAGTGTAAAGTTGCAAGCACTCTTAGGAAGCATAAACAGTTTTTTTCTGATAAACAAGGAACTCGTTTAACACCGCATCACTCGAAAATCCCACACATGTATGGGTTACCTAAAACTCATAAAACTGATGTACCTCTTAGGCCTATAATTAGCTCTCGCGACTCACCGTGTAGGGAACTGTCTAAAGTACAGCCTCCTGGACATCCTAAAACCATTGGTAGGAAAAACTGACTCGTACATAAAAAATTCTAAAGACTTCGTTGAAAAGTCAAAGGACATAGTGCTGGCTGAGACGGATAAGCTGGTTAGTTTTGATGTTGAAAGTCTGTTCACGAATGTCCCAGTTCCTGAAACCTTAAAAATAATCGAGTCTCGGCTCGAAAAAGATGAAAGTCTAACTGAACGTACTAAACTTCCTGTTAACGTCATTATGGAACTGCTTGAATTATGCACTCAATGTAACTATTTTGAACTAGAGGGTAAATTATACCGTCAAGATGAGGGGATGGCCATGGGGTCGCCATTGTCGCCTATCTTTGCTAATATCTTTATGGAGGAGTTTGAGCAAAAGGCTTTGTCTTTGGCTCAACTCAAACCGAAGATTTGGTGGAGGTACGTCGATGACACCTTCGTGGTATTTCCGCATGGAGACGATGAACTAAAAGACTTTTTAGGGCATCTTAACAGTATTTCTCCTTCCATCCGCCTAACAATGGAAGAGGAAGTCCAAAACAAACTAGCATTTTTGGATGTGTGCGTAGAAAAGAATAGGGATACGCTTAGGACAACTGTTTTCAGAAAAAAGACACACACAGGGCAGTACTTAAATTTTCAATCAAACCATCAAAAATCTGTCAAAGAAGGGGTAGCTTACTCACTATTTGACAGAGCAAAGAGCATTTGCTCAAATCAAGATGGATTAAATCAGGAAATCAAAAAAGTAGAGCAAGATTTGGCTAAGAATGGATACCCTCAATCCGTAATAAGAAAGTGCAAAACCCGTAGGGCTAAACAGAATGAGTCAGAAAACACTGAAAAATTCGTTCCTATGTCAATCCCTTATGTGCCGGGATTATCGGAAAAAATTAGAAGAGTTGCTAGGAAGTTCAAAGTTAGAACCGCGTTTAGGACACAAAACACTCTTAGGCAATGTCTCGTAAAAACCAAACCAAAAAATGGCACTCAGGGATCAAAAAACTGTGTTTACAGAATAAACTGCAATAGTTGCTCTAGGCCGTATTATGGCGAGACAAAAAGACCTTTAAATGTTAGAATCAAAGAACACAAAGATAACACGAGGAAGGGCTTAGTGGATAAATCAAAAATTGCTCAACACTGCTGGTCTGAAAATCACCAGATGAATTTTGACGAAGCAAAAATAGTACATCGCGAACCTCATTTTTTCAAAAGAAAACTAATTGAAGCTTCATACATAAAACTAGCAGACCAACCAATCAGTCAATCTTCACTTGAAATAAGGCCAGTATGGCTACCAATATTAAACAAAGAATTGAAAGACAAGGAAAATAAAGTGTCAGCAAATAGGGTAATTACTAACAATTCTGTTCAAAATTCTCATAGCATGTTAACCCGTAGCAAGGCCAAGGGGCAAAATCAGGTTAAAAATTAACTAAAAAAAACACAAACAGACACACGGAATTTGCATATCACATGTCTCTGTTTCAGGTTTTCGCCACCGGTAGCGCGCCGTGATTTGGTTAGCTGTGGCCGCCGCCATTTCCGTCGCCGCCGCCATTTGCTTTCCTCCCACCAGTCTCAGCTCAGCTCTGATTGGGTGTGGACGTGCTCTCTCCTGTCTGGTGATTCTATCTTGTTTCTAACAACAACAAGAAACAAGGAACAAGATAGAACCTAAAAAGAAGACTTGGAAAAAAGAAACCTCACCTCAGAAACCTACCAGTGCGAAGACCTGCTGCGAAGCCTTACCTGAAGAAACACATCCAGCCTGCAGAAACCTGAATAGGAAGAAAAACCTGAAAGACAAAAAAAAACTTACCTGAGAAACTTACCTCAAAGACCTGCTGTGAAAACCCGACCTGATGAAACACGTCTGAGATCCTGTCTGCAGACACCTGAAAGAGAGCTAAGAACAAGAACTAAACAACTTGGATTGGATGACGCGCCCTGCGTCGGTGTTTACTGGACCTGTTGTGCTCCGTATGATTTTCGTATTTCAAGTATTTATTAATGAATTTAAACGAGTGGCATAGTTAGACTCACTTCTTACAACGGAGTGTCAGTTTAAGAGGACTCTCTGCTCCTTCATCTGGCGTTGTTTTGTGATTGTGTGAGTAATAGTATGTGCATCTAAATAACATAACCTACAAGAACTAACGAACAAAACTTGAAACGTGCACATACACTCGCATTTATAACGTTTGACAACAACGGAGCATTATGATGACCCTGAAGCAGTTGTAGCTACTCAATCCGCTGGTGGTGCAGTGGATAAGACGCTGGCGCCCGACGCCGCCCACGCAGTAGCGTGAGTTCGATTCCGATCGTCGCCTTCAACTTTTTTGCTACCACTGATCTACCAATTCCACGGTATTGAGTAAGGGATTTTTTCACAACGCCTTCAAAACGCCTGACGCAGCTGTGCATGCATCTTTGTTTTAAGGTTGCATCTTACCCTTCGCAGGAATTGATTTTTTAATATTTTTGACTACAGTTTGTGCCTATGGTAATTATGGTGCTAGAAAACCATGAAACTTTGTTTGAAACGGATCCTAATCACGGACATAATCTTAAAGATTCTATATCTTGCCTGACTGAAGAAATCAATACCTTCACTTCAAAAAATCCTGATATTGACTTCTCATGCGTAATATCTAGTGTATCGGGGCTGCTAGAGAATGTTGATGAAATTAACAGAGAGTGTGGCCAATATAAAGAAGATTTACAGTGCTATAAAAACGACATTAATCTTTTAACATCTAAACTTGAGCTTGAAAAAGAACATAGACTCACAGAGATGAATAATTCATTTAAAGTTCAAGATTTAGTCGAGGAAGAAAAACTTTCCCTGGCGAAAAAAATCAAATCTTTGGAGAGTAATCTTCGAAAACGCGATGCCGACGTTTTAAGCTTGACTGCCGAGAACTTGTCACTTTTGAACAAAATCAAGACTATGCAGCATTCCTGCAGTGAGTTAGAAGAGAACAATAATAAACTGTCATCATCTGTGAAAAATCTTAGTCTTAAGTTAGACCTAATGAATGATGAAGTAATTCAAATGAAAAATAAGTCTCGTAACACATTGGATAAGTGGGTAGAGGATGACGTCATTGATCAGTATTTTGTAAATATGTCCGATCACGCAAAAAATGACATTAAATTTTTTGGTCCGGCAGTTACACAGAGTGTTAAGTTGAGTAGTTCAACTGATGTAAATAGCATGTTGTCACAATCTGGTTTTTATTCTTGTAGATGTGCTTTTTTTAGCGTGAACAACAGCACAGAGGCGGATAAAACAGGTACAGGGACACACTGGTCTTTGCTGTTTGTTGACAAAACTAAAAATGAAGCATATCACCTAGACTCTGTTTCTTCTGTAAATAAAGACTCAGCTTTGAAAGTTGCTGTAAAGCTTGGCATAGAGGAGGTAAACACATATGAGATTCCTTGCTACCAGCAAAAAAATGGGTTTGAGTGTGGTTTCAATGTTATACTTCACGCCAAATTTATTAGTCAATATTATTGTACGCTGGGTATTCAAATTTCTTTTAGGGATTGGTACAAGGACCGGCACTTACTTTCAACAAGAAAGGAGTGCTCTCCCCCTAAGAGAGAAAATTTATCTCAAAAGATTGTTGCTCCTATAAAACTGACAAAGTCCTCCAGTGACAAATGGCAGGTAGTGAAAAACAAAAAAACAGACAAAAAGTCTAGTACAAACAAAAAAGTTTCAAAACCTAGTATAATATGTAGAAATCAGTTTGAGGTATTATCGGTATCTGAAAATGAAAGTGTAAATCAGCTTACCATAGAAAGTAGTACAAATGAAACACCAAATGTTAGATCTAAGCATGTTGTTAATGTAAATAATAACGATGGGAAGAAACATTGTACAAATATGATTGCAAAAAGTGCATGCAAAAATAATGACAATGGTATAAACACAAGTAATGTAGATATTCTCGTTGGTAATGCGGAAGGCATGAGTAAACTTGAAAATAGGAGTTTCAACAAAAATGTTTTATTGATAGGTGATTCAATCATTAGGTATGCTAGTAATCAAAGTCGTAAAAAAGGAGCACACATTGAATGCTGCCCAGGGGGAAAGATTCGTGACATTAAGCAGAGGCTTTTAAATTATGTTAATCATGACTTGTCTGTTATATATATTCATGTGGGCACAAACAACCTAAAAGTTGGGTATAATGGGAGAGCTGGGTACAATGGTGGGGATGGCAAGCGGGAGGCCCTCCACGAAATGGCTGATTTGTTGTTTACTGCCAAAGCACACTTTCCTACTTCTGTAATATTTGTTAATAGTATATTAATAAGATCTGACATAGGATATAAAGCTCTTTTCAATTTCAACGAGCAACTGGAGCTTATGTGCTTCAATTTTGGGGTGGTTTTTGTTGAGGCTAATGTATGGATTAAGAGGTATCATCTCGCCCGAGATGGCAGACACCTTAATAGGAATGGCAATCATCAGCTAGGAATGTTGTTTGTGAAATTGCTTGGGGAGATGTTTGAAATCTTACAATTCGGTCAAGAAAGGGTTCGTCTATCGGAAGTGGCTTACGATGACGAGGATCTCATCTCTGACTCTCAAGTTGATAGGTCAAGTCCTCAGGGATCGGGAAACGTGAACCCAGGCGGAGGGACTTTAATAACTTGAGATTTTGCAATCAGGTTAGCCCGAGAATCGCCAATAGTTTCAATGGCCTTAAGGTGCTCCACCAAAACATTCAGGGATTGGCTTGCAAATTGGATACACTAGAAGTTTTCTTGCAGTGTGAAAATCCAGATGTCTTGTGTTTATCAGAGCTGCATTTGAAATGTAATGAATTTGATGCCGTATCTTTGAATGGATATAGAAACGTTACCTCTTATTGTCGTCAAAATATGCAAAAAGGAGGAGTAGGTATCTTTGTCAAGACTAATTTGCAGTCTGAAGTGGTATATGTTGGTACTTTCTGCCTTGAGGGAGTTTGTGAACTCGCAGCTACCAAAGTTTGTTACAATGGTCATTATTTGCTTATTCTCACAGTTTACAAGCCAAAACCTTTTTCTTCTTCTTTGGAGGATCATAACTTGTTTTATGATCATTTGTCAGAATGTCTTGATAGGGTGATGAATCCCAGTGTTAGAACAGTTGTTGTTGGTGATTTCAATGTCGATTTGTCTCAGAGTTCTATTAAGAGCGAAAACCTCACATGTATGATGCAGTCTCATGGTCTGTTGAATAAAGTCAAATCCTACACGCGGGAACAAAAAGGATCCAAATCATTAATAGATCACATATATACTGATCTTTCAGATAGCGTCTTCTATTGTGATGTGATAATCACAGCACTGTCTGATCATCATGCTCAACTTTGTGAGGTGAAGATTGAGGGTGGAGCAAGTGATAGCTCTAATTATTTGTTCAGGAGATCTTTCAGTGATGAAAATGTACACATTTTTGAAAACCTTTTGAATCGAGAAACATGGGACGATGTTTTCAGTAACTACTCAATGAATGAGAAGATGCAGGCTTTCATCTCTACTGTCACATTTGTATTTGATCAGGCATTCCCGGTAAAAAAAGTAAAGGTCAAACCAAAATCTTCGAGTTTTAAAGTACCTCTAAACGAGGAACTGATAGAAATGCGGGAGCAGGTAAGGCATTGGTGGTATCACACCAAAGATTTAGGTAGTTCACATGAAGACAGGCAGTTTTATTTCTCCTTAAAGAAAATGTACAGGGAAATTATTAGGGATGTTAAGTCTTCTGTAGTGCTCAATAAACTGCAATGTTCATCAAATAAATCCAAAACTGTTTGGGATATCGTGAATGGACATAGGAATACCGGAAAAATATCAGGACCTCCAATAAAAGGTATCAGGAACAAAGATGGTTTTTTGGAAAATGACCCAAAATCTATTTCAAACCTTTTCAATGACTTCTTCATAAACATATCCAATCAACCAATTAAAGATGATAATTTTGATTCACAAAGGCTACCCACTGTATCTTTATCATCTTCTTTTTTTCTAAACCCAGTTTCTGAAAGTGAGGTTGGTGAGTTAATTAGGTCTCTAAAACCAAAAATCTCTTCAGGAAACGATCATGTTTCTTCCAAACTTCTCAAGTCTTGTTTTTATCCTTTCCTTCGCCCACTCGTGCATTTGATCAACTTTTCTTTTGAGACGGGTCAGTTTCCCGATTTCCTCAAGTATTCTATTGTAAAGCCTTTACACAAAAAAGGAAACCCTGATGAACTCGATAATTTTAGACCGATTTCCATCACATCTACTTTTTCAAAGGTATTTGAAAAAGCGGTTTTAAGCAGATTATGGTCTTTTATCCGCCACAACAACATATTGTTTGAACATCAATTTGGATTCATTAAGAATAAATCAACTGTAGATGCAATTTCAGCACTCACAAACAGCGTTGTCCAAGCTTTGGATAAGGGAGAGTCTGCAGTAGGTATTTTCTTTGACCTACGGAAAGCTTTTGATACGGTTTCACATGAAAAACTTCTTAATAAGCTTGAACTTATTGGCGTTAGAGGTGTTGCAAAGGATTGGTTTCGATCTTATTTGGTTGGACGTCGGCAATCAGTTGAAATCCCATATAAAGAAAGCAATACTTTCATGAAATGTTCTTCTGATGTTCAGGTGGTTAAGGCTGGCGTTCCGCAAGGATCAATTTTAGGGCCATTGTTATTTATCATCTTTATAAACGACATATCGAGCTCAGTGTCAAGTGCCGATTTGTATTTGTTTGCTGACGATACTTCACTGGTTGTCAGGGATAGATGCAGGGAGGCCTTGGAAGTAAACGCTTTCATCCAATCAAGCAATGTTCTTCAATGGTTCAGTGACAATAATCTGGATGTTAACACGGATAAAACTAATCTTATTCATTTTAAAATATCCAGTAGGGTAACAGATGAAGTCGGTCTGCTTATAGACGATGCGGTCGTTGACTCTGTTGAAAATGTAAAGTTTTTGGGTATTTCTATAGACAGCAATCTGAAGTATTACTCCCATGTAAATGATGTTACTAGGAAGATGGGCTCAGGCTTGTTTGTACTGCGAAGGCTGTCATCGTTTACTGGCCCTGATGTTTTACTTGCTGCATATTATGCCCTCATTTATCCCCATCTGTCCTACGCTGTTCCTGTCTGGGGGTCTGAAAATACGCAAACAAAGCAGATATTTATTCTGCAAAAAAAGGCAATTAGAATCATAGCTCGCCTAAAACCCAGGGAATCTTGCAAATCTTTCTTTATTGCAGCAGGTCTTCTGACGTTTCCATCCATTTATATTTTTAACACTCTCAATTTTCTGAAGCAGAACCCCAAGCATTTTCAAGATCTGTTGCCTCGTTTACAGCATAAAACAAGGAGTAGAAATAAATTCAACATTCCCCACCACAACACCTCATTTTTCAAAAACCAGATGTTTTACAATGCTGTGGTATTTTTTAATGCCCTCCCTGACCACCTCAGGATTGAACCCAACCAAAATAAATTTAAGTTCCAACTTAAGAAATTTCTGGTATCGAAATGTTTTTATAGTATTGGGGATTTCTTGAATGACAATTAGAAGTAGTTTTATTTTTAATATATAACCCATTGTACTCTTATACTTGACTCATGCCAATGCTGTAAAATGTTATATATGGCAATAAAGAATTATTTGATTTGATTTGATTTGATTTGAAACAACTACAAAAAAAAATCACAACCCCGGCAATGACTTCTGAATACCCCGAACCAGACCAAATTTTTGCAACCCCAGTGGACTTCGCTACCGTGAGTCCCCCGGCGCAAGCTGGAAACGGAAAAGAAACGGAGAATTAGTTTTTTAAGAATAAGTTTTAAGAAGATTGGGAAAGAGGGAGGAAGAAGGGAAAGAGCAGAAAGGGTAAAGAGACGGTAGAAATAAGAAAAACAAAAAATAAGAAAGATAGAGCCACCCAAGAGAAAGGAGAAAGGAAAGATAAAGACAAGATAAGGAAAATCTGAACCAAGGTGTGTCGAAAGATGGGTACTTGGGGAAGGCTAAGAGATTAAATGAAAAAAAAGTCTGGTGATTCTTGATACTTGTGATTCCTGTGTTAATTTGTGTTATTGTTTTTCTTTTTAGCTTTGTGTTTTAGAGACTGCTTTTACAGTTCTCTGTTTTAGCTGTGTTTTTGTCCAGGTTTTCCTGGCTATGTGTTACTAATCTTGTTATGTTCTAGGTTTTCTTCCACCTGAAGACGGGATCAGATTCCAGATCCCGAAACGTCGTGAAACTTGTTTTTTACTAATCAGTGATGGCAAATGTCCGCAAAAATCCTAATCAAAAAATGTACATGCCTCCAGTGGGTGCCTCTCAAGTAAAGTTGAAAGTCATTTCTTATTTAGGGCACGTAATAACGTTCACTTGTAGCCTCTGGACCCTCTGGACCCCCTGTAAGTTGATCATGTAAAGCAGATGACGGTGAAATTTTTAACACCACAACATGTGTTTCAAATAAAAAAAAGTGTTGTAAATTAATCAAAACCTTAGAACCAAATTTGGTCTGAATCATATTTATTCAGGAAGAGAATTCAGGAAATCGTTGTGTTTCCTAGTGTTATAAATTTGTTTTGATAAATACTTTCGGTTTGTAGTCCTTGGGTAATGGGTAACTTTGCATTTTATTATAATTATTATATCTATATAGTACAAAATGGCAAAAATATTAATCTAAAACTTTTACGTTACAGGTATTGTTTAAGTAGTGAATGTTATAACAGAATTAATTGTAAAATATAATTCTTAATTGAAAGTAGACCTAGCCGCAGTTTATTTTGAATTTTTTTTACTGGGACACCCTTGAATTTCCCAGCAGTGCTTAAAATTTAAATAAGTTTTACTCAAGTAAACAAAGTATGATTGCTATAGGATTGCCATAGACAAATCAATTATTATTTCGAAATAGTCTATATCTTCGAAAGTGTCTTGCAATAATATTTGTTTAGTAAGCAAATATTGATTAAGAATATTTTGTTTTATTAAGATACCTAAGATGCAAAACATAATTACTAATTGTGGCACCGTATTTATATTGAAATTCCTATTTAGTCCTGGTATTTGTCACTTTAGCAGTTATAGATGGCGAGGAAAAAACATAGAAGAAAACGATAACCCTACACCAGCAACGTGTAAAAGACTAAGTAGTTTAGGCCACTGCCCTTGCGGAGTGACTTTGATGACAAATTTAGACGATGATGTTTTGAAAACTATCGGTTTTATTCTCAGCATTAAATCACCTAGTCCGTTTCATGCTAGTGGGTAAAGTGCAGTTTCCCAATGTCCGCTTAAACTAGGTTTAAATTAAATCAGATTGTTTTCAGTTAAAACATATTGAATTCAATCCAAATTCCATTCAATAAAACCTCTATTGTATGTTTTATAAGGAAAATAATCTGGTTTAACTTGATCCAAGTTAACTGAGTTGGAGAAACAGACCCCAAGATGTACAACGTCCGGAAAACATACCCTCTCTGTCCGGTGACCAGATTCCCTCAATGCATACGAGGCATATTTTAAAACTGGAAAATAACTTATGTAAAAAGCGATAAAGCCGGTGCTTATGAGAAAAGCTACACGGGTCAAGGGAGAGAGCAATTCCGTTCACGTCGCAAGTTAATCTAGTAATCGGATGTAGTTTAGTTACAGCTACCTGTTTCGAATGAAATTAAAATCATCACACCGGCATTAAACAGTTTTTTGTCTAGTAATTATAATATCCCAATGATTCAATATTAAAGAAAACTCTGAGTAATTAACGTATTTTGATTGTACTAGTTTCTCAAAGTTACCCATAAATTTTCAACAAAAAGTAGTTTTTGTGAAAGGCTAAAATAATTTTTCAAGTTTAACATGACTTAAGGATTCACATAGCTGTAGCTTTCTAACCGTTTTTGAAGAGTGCTTACAAATTTCTATAAAGTTTTAGTTGACAGATTAAAAACACGACGAAATTATAAATTAGTAGCAGCCGCTATTGCTACTTAATATTGTATAAGACATGTTTTTTTTTAACCTATTCAGTGCTTTGGCTTTAACAAAGCACTTCTACTTCTACATTTTCAATTGAATCAGTCGTCTTCTCTATTTAGACTGTAACCAATAAAACCTTTCGTTTTAGTAGTGAAACCTAACAGTGGAATACATTTTTAGTAGAGTAGATGTAAGAATCCACAAGCATAAAAGGAACTATGACTTTTCTAGAAATTAGCCTTTATACTATATGTTATACACGATTCATCAAACATCTTATCCACAAACACGACAAATTCGAACATAAACTGACTTGTCTAGGGATTAATTAACACAATTAAAGATTGATCAATCAGTTAAATTACGTATCACAAGCAAAACGTGTAATTTCTTAAATTATTCCTGATTTCAGTGATAAACCTTTATCAACTTGGAATTGTTTTTCGGAATTATTATTAATGTGAATTTTATTTACATCTGAAGGCGATTGACGGATTGACAAAAACTTAAAAATGGTTAAATTAAAGTGTATGTTATAGAATAAAAAAAATATTTTTATGTAAGAATATTAGGACAAACAATTACTCCTCAACAGATATCAGCACTCAGCATAGTCGACCCGTCACGTGGGTCACAACACGATCAGCGCTCACATAGCCGACCCGTCACGCGTGTCACAACACGAGCAGCGCTCACATAGCCGACCCGTCACGTGTGTCACAACACGATCAGCGCTCACATAGCCGACCCGTCACGCGTGTCACAACACGATCAGCGCTCACATAGCCGACCCGTCACGTGTGTCACAACACGATCAGCGCTCACATAGCCGACCCGTCACGTGTGTCACAACACGATCAGCGCTCACATAGCCGACCCGTCACGTGTGTCACAACACGATCAGCGCTCACATAGCCGACCCGTCACGTGTGTCACAACACGATCAGCGCTCACATAGCCGACTCGTCACGTGTGTCACAACACGATCAGCGCTCACATAGCCGACCCGTCACGTGTGTCACAACACGATCAGCGCTCACATAGCCGACCCGTCACGTGTGTCACAACACGATCAGCGCTCACATAGCCGACCCGTCACGTGTGTCACAACACGATCAGCGCTCACATAGCCGACCCGTCACGCGTGTCACAACACGAGCAGCGCTCACATATCCGACCTGTCACGCGTGTCACAACACGATCAGCGCTCACATAGCCGACCCGTCACGCGTGTCACAACACGATCAGCGCTCACATAGCCGACCCGTCACGCGTGTCACAACACGAGCAGCGCTCACATAGCCGACCCGTCACGCGTGTCACAACACGAGCAGCGCTCACATAGCCGACCCGTCACGCGTGTCACAACACGAGCAGCGCTCACATAGCCGACCTGTCACGCGTGATACAACGAGCAGCGCTCAGCATAGCCGACCCGTCACGTGTGTCACAACACGAGCAGCGCTCACATAGCCGACCCGTCACGTGTGTCACAACACGATCAGCGCTCACATAGCCGACCCGTCACGTGTGTCACAACACGAGCAGCGCTCACATAGCCGACCCGTCACGTGTGTCACAACACGAGCAGCGCTCACATAGCCGACCCGTCACGCGTGTCACAACACGAGCAGCGCTCAGCATAGCCGACCCATCACGCGTGTCACAACACGAGCAGCACTCAGCATAGCCGACCCGTCACGTGTGTCATAACACGATCAGCGCTCACATAGCCGACCCGTCACGCGTGTCACAACACGAGCAGCGCTCAGCATAGCCGACCCGTCACGTGGGTCACAACACGATCAGCGCTCAGCATAGTCGACCCGTCACGTGGGTCACAACACGAGCAGCGCTCAGCATAGTCGACCCGTCACGTGTGTCACAACACGAGCAGCGCTCAGCATAGTCGACCCGTCACGTGGGTCACAACACGAGCAGCGCTCAGCATGGCCGACCCATCACGCGTGTCACAACACGATCAGCGCTCACATAGCCGACCTGTCAAGCGTGATACAACACGAGCAGCGCTCAGCATAGCCGAACTGTCACGCGTGTCACAGCACGAGCAGCGCTCAGCATAGTCGACCCGTCACGTGGGTCACAACACGAGCAGCGCTCAGCATAGCCAACCTGTCACCATCGAAGTAAACAATACATTTACTTCGATGCTTGTCACGCGTGTCACAGCTCGAGCGCTCAGTCAATAGCGCACTCAACACTGACATCTCTAGCAAACACACCCGCCGGCGAACCTGGCTACCAACCGAGTAGCACATACATACCTGTATTTTTTTCATTGCTCAACTTAAAATTGGAATGTCACAAGAAAACTGTGTTACTTTTTCGGTCATGTACTCTAAAGTAGTTTTTATTTTCAAATGAACAATTGAGTTGAAAAAAAATTGTCCTGCGCCAAGTAATAATATTAATGATGATTTTTAAGTCACCGGTATATAAAGTTGAATAGTATTTAAGGATTAGAGTATTAGTTTTTCAGTTTATTGCCTTTACTTATAGTAGGTAGATTACAAAATCAGTTATTGTGCTCAATCTTATGGTTACATAGGAAATAATGGTCAAATAAATGTTAAATTTCCATAAACTATTTAAACATTAATTTTTGGCTATTAATTTATATCATTTTTTAACTAATGGTAGCTTTAAATTACCACGCTTAACTGCCTTACATAGAATACATTTATGAACATAGTTCAATTTATAAGAACACGGCTCATTCATGCATATATTTTTTTTTATTTTTCATTTTTATTAAAACTCAGTGTACCTTCTTTCACGCCATTTTTATCCTAATTAAAATGACTTATTTTCTAATATTTGTCATAACGAAAGCTCTATGAATGAAACACTTCTCCTTATGATGAAAAGAGAAGTTGATGGTTGTCGTTCGGTTTTCGCTAAAAACAACCAGGTGTTTTTTCGGAAAATTTTATGTCATCCTTGGTTGTACAATTAAATACTAATAACATCTTAGAGCCAAATAAATTGGTTCCCCATTGGTTCCAATATTTCAAATTGTTTTATTACAAACATATAAGCAAAAAACATTTGGCGAAAAAAAATTAAAAAAAATACAAATAGAAAAGTTATAAATAATTAGTTTAAAATCATTAGTTTCCTTCTACGTACAATCGATAATAGTGACGATCTGTTTGATTGGCATTATATTATCTTCTACATATTATTAAAAGAATATCTGGGATTTTGTCCAGAGCAAATTGACCCCTAGAAATCAATTTTTCTACACATATTTGGTATCAAATTAAAGCTATTACACTCTAGATGTTCCTTTTGCCAGTTTCGAAAATATCCCATGAAACGCCTTCACACAAGAGGCTTTTGAAGTTTCAGCGAAAGTGCTACTATCTATGGGAGAACCTGTGAACCTTTTCAAATTTACATTCGTTAATAATAAAACAGTTGATCAAGATTTGAAATAGTTCTAGAGATATGCCTCAGAACGCAGGACAAGCAAATGTCATTATGATTTTGATTTTTTTAATACTGAATTTTTTTAAGACAACAGAAAATGAGGAAGAGAGTATTTGCCATATTTAAACTAAGACCAACAGTCTGTAATCACATTAATTTACTGTATTTCTTTTCTTAACAAGCAAATTTAAAAAGGAATATAAATAGATAGGAGGTGCTCTGGAGATGGGATTTTAGAAGAAACTATTGACAGTAAAGACACATTGATACATGTTTCAACACATTTATCCATGTTTCAACGTTTTGAGCTTTAAAATATCAATATTAGTTTAATGTTAACCTAAAAAATTCAAGTTTTAAAACACATTAAAAATTTAAAACCTATATTTTGTATGTGTACTTGGAACGGGATATTAAAGTTTTAACGGTCAGCCTACCTATTTCACTCGATTTTGAATTGTACCAATAACAATATGCCTTAATTAATAAGGTTTTTTAAAGAAAGTTATGTTATTTGCTTAGGTAAACATTTGCCGAATATGTATTTAATATGCGAAAAAAGCAGGTCTGTTTGAAAATGTAATTCTTTGGCCGTTATGTGTGCTGAATAACGGCGAATGGCTATTTTAGAGGCGATTTTATCAATGTTGTTTAGAGATTAAAGTTCATCAGTAAATCAGTGGTTTGTCCATCTTCTTACCGATTGTTGTTAAGTCCTAACGAAGATGAATGCAAGACACTGACGTGTAGATGTTGTGTAGAAGTAACTCTAAAACAGAGACATGAAGATGCACCAAGCAATGAAGATCCATATAAACTAACCCCCATTTAATGTGAAATGAGTGCTGACGCACTGTCGAAATTTCAAAGTGTAGAACGTACAAAAGTGTAAACATGGACTAAAGCAGGTGAAATAACTGGACTTCTCAAATTCCGTGAGGAATTTCTTACCCATATTGAAGTTTCGAGTATAGAGTAATAAGTTATTTTCAGAAGTTTGCCCCGATTACAAGTTTAATTACTGGCAATTTTATTCCAGTGCTACGACATAAAAAAAATTGTAGGAAACTAAAAAAATCACAAAAATTCACGCAGTTCATCACTGAAAAGTATTTTACGCTGCAAAACTCCATACATAATCGACATTAAACTAAAGCCTACTTTACCAAGTCGTTTTTATAACTCACGAAGTAACGCGGGCTGCTAGAATTAATTACAATTATTTTGTTTATTAATTATTTCTCATCGATCTATTAATTACTAATCATTAAATCATTTATCATTAAATGGATGAAATATTTCTGAATAAGAAAATTATTAACATAAGTTTTACTTAATAACATATTTATTAAGTAAAAATTATGTTATTAATTTTCTTATTCGGAACAAATTCATCTAAAAATAACTCACGCATTTTAACGACAATGATCGTTTTTAAACATTGAAATACATTTTATCAATAGTTGCATAGAGGAACTCAAAACTTGTTTTTGTGGCTCTCAATGAATCTCTCTTAATGTGGCCACTATTGAGGCTATGCGCCAAAGCTAAATTGAGCCTATCGCTCTTTTTTGCAGCAGATATTCTGAGCATTACATTAACGTTTAAACAGTAACGTTTTTGGCAGTTTTTTTGGTACTCAAGAAACTTTTGGTAGACGTATTTTAATAAATGACCTCGTAGTTGTTTGCAATCAATTTATTGTTATTGTCGTACATTTATATTTCCATGTAAATAACCACATAAAAGCGTAGTATGTTTTGACCCTGCAGATATAATGGCCGCAAAGGAGTTAAAATATATACCGTTAAAGTATATTTTTCAGGCACTATCCTCAGAAATTTTCTGTTTATTCAGAGAAGATTTACGAACCTGAACTAACATAAAGAGCAGGCTAGAGATACTATTAAAAAAATTCTCAAAAATGCTGCTGAGAAATATTTAAGAAGCGGTTTTGACTTTATTGACACCTAAAAGCCTTAAACTGTCGAGACTTTAACATTTGTTGAATACTAATAACAACCTTTTTAGTTTACTATCATTGCTACATGTTAAAATATGGTTTAAATACCTTCAGTCAACAGTTCTAATCTTGTAGATTCTCCTACATGTTTCGAAACTACCGTTTCATCGTCTGGGATGATCCAAAAATTGTCATGACATTATGACATTGACTGAAGGTATTTAAACCATATTTTAATAGCCAATTACAGTTCTGGAGGCAAACAACAATGAATAAATTGCTACATGTATACTGTATAAAGGCTCAATTCGAAAATTATATTGGATTAGTTTCTTATTTTAGATTACCCTGTACATTACACTGCTAGAAATACGCATGCAACTCAATTAACTGGAGTGAAAAAGTATTTATTTTCTAATAATTATATGTATTTAAAATTCTTATTTTGAATTCTACTCTCATCAGTTGTGCTGATATGCTGTATTGATTCATGAATGCGAATGCTCGTTTATATGCATTGGTGTTGCATGTTGATTATTTGTTCAAGATCAATAATAATTGTTGTATTCAAGTTTATTGATACACTAACCTTTGTTTGTAATGCAGAGCATCAACTTTGTGTATTAATTTTACTACATAATAGAATGTAAACTTATTCAGTTGCATCTAATTAGTATAAAATTAAATTTGGGAACAAAAAATGAAAAATACCAATTAAAGGTAGTCAGTATATTTTTAAATATCTATTTATGATCCACATATCTTTGATCAGTATAATACACTAAATTTCAATAATGTATTTCATGAAAAATGTAAACTAATTTAATAGTACAGTTTCCGGGCTGTATTTCTGAATGTATTCTATTAATTTATTTTGTATTCCCACAGAGTGTGAGGAAAGTGGCAATCTCATGAATAACGGAGAACCCAAGAGAGAAAAACAGTTGAAACTGACTGTATTGCTTCGTTCACCAGAAAAGTAATTTTACCGTTTGTGAACAATACTAATACAAATATCTATACGCTTTGATTAATTACAGTATATTAAAATTCCCTTTGACTCAAACACCACCCTGTTTTATAGTAATGCATTTTTTTAGGGAAATCCAGATAATATTTTACACAAGGGACGTATTTTTATTAGTTTTAGCGAATTTCCTTAGAAATAAGCTATTTAACAATAGAGTTATTTTTTATGATTATTATGTAAACAATAGCTGGGTAGGAAGCATTTATTTTCATGTTCCCACTGCAATATGGTTCTCCGTACCTTCTTATAATATAAATCGAATGTAACTTGTCTATTCTACTCTAAGTTTTTAAACTTTGTCTTCTTTCAAATATTTTTAATAAATTCAAAAGGTTTCATTGCCAAAACCTAGGGAGAAAATATTAGTAATACATGAAACTCTACAAACAGTGTTTCTAAATGTCCCGGGCCGGTTTAATATCTTTTAATCTAAATAACATTCGTTTTACCTACAATAATAATTGTTATGTAAGCACATATTTTAATTTCTTACTAAATTTAAATTCAAACCATAAGGACCTTGTAAAAGAAAAAAATAGATTTGTTTTTTTAATTCTGTTTGAGTACGAACAGTCTTCCCTTGAATAAGATAATTACTCTGAGATGATTGTTGATGACTCTCAGTCTCTCCCCAAAGCCAAGCTGATGGCTGGAGACGCAAAGTAGGACGATGAACCATTTATCTATCTCTATTGTGTTGCCAGGTCTTAAGATGAACCATAAATTGTCTTTTAAATTCACATCTATATGCAATTTATAATAGTGTGTAATTTATATGTTAAAATATTTCTTATACTTCTAAAGAGAGTAATATCCAGTTAAGCTAAGATGGGACATAAATTTTATTAGCTAATGTTTCAAAATGACCTACTTAATATTCCCTGTACCTAAAATTATATTTAATAGTTAATTGTTATTTTATATTAATTAATAAAAACCATTGACAAATTCAAAAAATATTTGATAAACTATAGAGTTCATTTTATAAATATTAAGCTATAAAATACCGAGTACATTGTTTTTTTATTACCGTTTATATGCTTTACGACCCAAGGAAATGATCACAAAATTTGAATTTTCCATTGAAACCTAACATAAAGCCCAAAAAATACGAAACCCATTAATCTTAAAACATTAATTATTTCCTGTTTTAATAAAAGTTAGGTAATAATATTATTAAAAATTATCTTTTAGTTTGATCGTTGACGTATGTCCAGACTTTGAGAAGCTATCGTTTCGAAACATGAGAATGCAAACACTTTTAAAAGGTCTATTACAATAAATTATACAAACTCATCTACTACAAAAAATAAATATTTTTTTTGGGAATTTTATCGTTGATTCTATAAAAATAAAATACGTTGTATAGGAAGACGACTCTAATCATTGAAAAGGAGAAAAATATGCAGTGAAGCTAATAGTGATGTATTAAACCTAAAGCTCTCTGATGCATATTATTTGCCATGAGTATAACTTATACCACTACTTTACACTGCCGAAAACCTTGTATTATTTAGAAATCATCATTATTGTTTTCACTTGAGCGTGTCGTAAATGTCTTTAGCTAACTTTTTTAGCATATTTTAACATATACGTATTGGTATTGATATTTAATACAGGTTGATGGGAATTGAAACTAAAATTATCTGAGAAACGTGCAGCTTATCTTCTTGGTCTTCTTGTGACTTGTAATAATAAGCACTTAGTTTACGAGGAGCGAATGAAATAACGAATTTCAACTAAAACTAAGTTTAGTGAAAATTGAAGGAAGAGCCACAAAACGGATTTTCTCACATAAAATATGACATTTATCAAATAATTAGTGTTTTGATAATTATTCTTCTAAGTTAACCAAAAATGACGAATTAGGTTTTTACCGAATTTTAGATACATTGGGAAATTCACATAAAAGGCATCGTACTTGTAACACGCACAAACAAAAACTGCCAATTCACCAACTTACCAGAACCAATTTACCAAAACTACCAACATATTGCCAAACATCATTGATTTAAATTACTGACATGTGCACCCGACTATGATGCTTATGCAGGAGCCACAATCGTAGGTTTCAATGCGGGCTGACCTGTAAATCAGGGGCAACATTTTCTCTTTTGATTTCGTACCCCAGAGGACGACGCGGTTGAAAAAGTACAAAACCTCTGGACTCTGAATTCTGTCGGAATGTTCTGATTAAGACGAAATTATTTACAGCATTTTTTTTTAATGGCTTAAGGATAAAATGTACATTTTTTGTTTGAAATTCATTGTTGGTGATGGTGATTTTATATTTTGATTAGGATTTTTGCGGACATTTGCCATCACTGATTAGTAAAAAACAAGTTTCACGACGTTTCGGGATCTGGAATCTGATCCCGTCTTCAGGTGGAAGAAAACCTAGAACATAACAAGATTAGTAACACATAGCCAGGAAAACCTGGACAAAAACACAGCTAAAAAAGAGAACTGTAAAAGCAGTCACGAAAACACAAAGCTGAAAAGAAAAACAATAACACAAATTAACACAGGAATCACAAGTATCAAGAATTACCAGACAGGAGAGAGCACGTCCACACCCAATCAGAGCTGAGCTGAGACTGGTGGGAGGAAAGCAAATGGCGGCGGCCACCATTTCTGTTCTAATTGGTTTTTCTAATTAATAACAATTCTGTTCAAAATTCTCATAACATGTTAACCCGTAGCAAGGCCAAGGGGCAAAATCAGGTTAAAAATTAACTAAAGAACACAAACAGACACACGGAATTTGCATATCACATGTCTCTGTTTCAGGTTTTCGCCACCGGTAGCGCGCCGTGATTTGGTTAGCTGTGGCCGCCGCCATTTCCGTCGCCGCCGCCATTTGCTTTCCTCCCACCAGTCTCAGCTCAGCTCTGATTGGGTGTGGACGTGCTCTCTCCTGTCTGGTGATTCTATCTTGTTTCTAACAACAACAAGAAACAAGGAACAAGATAGAACCTAAAAAGAAGACTTGGAAAAAAGAAACCTCACCTCAGAAACCTACCAGTGCGAAGACCTGCTGCGAAGCCTTACCTGAAGAAACACATCCAGCCTGCAGAAACCTGAATAGGAAGAAAAACCTGAAAGACAGAAAAAAAACTTACCTGAGAAACTTACCTCAAAGACCTGCTGTGAAAACCCGACCTGATGAAACACGTCTGAGATCCTGTCTGCAGACACCTGAAAGAGAGCTAAGAACAAGAACTAAACAACTACAAAAAAATCACAACCCCGGCAATGACTTCTGAATACCCCGAACCAGACCAAATTTTTGCAACCCCAGTGGACTTCGCTACCGTGAGTCCCCCGGCGCAAGCTGGAAACGGAAAAGAAACGGAGAATTAGTTTTTTAAGAATAAGTTTTAAGAAGATTGGGAAAGAGGGAGGAAGAAGGGAAATAGCAGAAAGGGTAAAGAGACGGTAGAAATAAGAAAAACAAAAAAATAAGAAAGATAGAGCCACCCAAGAGAAAGGAGAAAGGAAAGATAAAGACAAGATAAGGAAAATCTGAACCAAGGTGTGTCGAAAGATGGGTACTTGGGGAAGGCTAAGAGATTAAATGAAAAAAAAGTCTGGTGATTCTTGATACTTGTGATTCCTGTGTTAATTTGTGTTATTGTTTTTCTTTTCAGCTTTGTGTTTTAGAGACTGCTTTTACAGTTCTCTGTTTTAGCTGTGTTTTTGTCCAGGTTTTCCTGGCTATGTGTTATTAATCTTGTTATGTTCTAGGTTTTCTTCCACCTGAAGACGGGATTAGATTCCAGATCCCGAAACGTCGTGAAACTTGTTTTTTACTAATCAGTGATGGCAAATGTCCGCAAAAATCCTAATCAAAAAATGTACATGCCTCCAGTGGGTGCCTCTCAAGTAAAGTTGAAAGTCATTTCTTATTTAGGGCACGTAATAAAAAAATTTACACTTTGATCTTAGCCAACAGGCCGAGAAGCGATTTTTTTTTTTACCCGTGTTTTACCCGTGTTGGGCCGGGACAGAATGTCCAACAGTATCCCCTGCTTGTCGTAAGAGCCGACTAAAAGGGGAGGGGGGCGCACTGGTCCTTTTTCGCGTCTCCTTTTCATAACTCCATTCTCCGGTTCATTTCAATAGCCCGGTTGTTTTTTTTCTAAATCATTCCGGCCTATTTGCCGGGGTGACTCTGTGTTCTTCAGCCTCCATTGCGCTGGAGGTCTAGGACGAGCAGAGGGTACAGCTTAAAAACTGGGTTCTGCACCTCCCAGGCTGCCGGATAGTACAGGGGCCCGGGTCAGCTCAGCCAGCTGACCTGGCTGCCCTATCAGCCGGCGAAAATCCCCTTGGCCGTGGCGGTGCCGGTTGGCGACCGGATAGGGCCCTGCTGCGGTCACGGGGGGGCTCTGCCGAGGCCACTGCTCGTCTAGGACCGCCGGTGTTTTGGAGGCAGTCGAACATCGATGTAGTTGCTCTGGTGATGGGTCGGTTTGACAATCACATTGGGGCACTGTTTTGGGGGGTTACAAACGCCCAGTCTTGGGGGCTAATCCAGACACCATGGCTAGTTCACAAGATATAACGATTCAAAAGGTGCAAGAATCTTCCCGGGGTACCCTAACCCCAACATCAACAAGGGACATCAACAAGGCCGTGCGGGATGGGCAATTTCCAGAGTTGCCTGCCCCCACTAAGAGCCCTTTCGAAAGGAGTAGCAAGGTGTTGAGGTCCCCCGAGCCAAAAACGAGGGGTCAAACCTCTTCTCCTGCGGTCGCGCCGGGTTCCTCGGGTCCACCGGACCCAAAGACTCCGAGGCCAAGCTCGCAGCCAGATCCTGTACTCTCACCGGACGAAAAGAATGCTGCAATGGCTCAAGAAAAGGTTGAGGAGGAACTGAAGAGGATGAGGAACACTCTCCTCGACATGTCCGCCGCAACCGAGAGGCAGAAGAACGTGTCGATGGGCATCAAGAATGGGATAATCTCCCTGGACGCATCACTTGATGTCCTCGACTCGATGCTTGGTCTCTGGAAGGCATCGCTAAGGCGGCTCAAGCTTCTTGAGGAGAAGCAGCAAGCTCAACGTCCACCTTTGGAGCTTGCAGCGCCTGGCGTTGGTGCTAAGAGACCGGCGAGCAGCCCTCCGGCGCGTCCGACGGAGAAGAGGCAGAACACCAAGGCCCAAACTCCGCCGGCTGTTCCTATTGAGGAGACCAGAGAGGGAGCTCCTACTGTACCTGCTGATGGGGAGGGTTTTATCCAGGCCCTTTCCAAGAAGCAGAAGAGGAGGCTCCGGGCAGAGGCCAATGCCCAGAGGAAGCGGGAAGAGGCGAAAAACGCGCCTTCCCAGGCTCCCAGCCAGAAGGAGAAGAAGCCCAAAAATAAGGCCCGGCCTAGGAAGACCAGGAACCAGGTGGTCCTGATCAAGCCGAGCACCGGTAAGACCTACTCTGAGATCCTCGGATTGATGAAGAGGGAGGTCACGCCAGAGGATTCCGGTACTGTTTTCAAGCAGATCCGGAAGACGGCGGCCGGTGGTGTCCTCCTCGAGCTCTCGAAGTGCGACGATCGGGGGAAACTCTTAGAAGCACTTCGGAAAGCGGTAGGGGACAAGGGCGAGGTCCGTTCCATCATCCCGAAGCTGAGGTTAGAGATTCTTGATCTCGACACCCTGACTTCGGAGGCCGATGTTACCACGGCTTTAAAAAGAGACCTTCCGACAATCTCCGGCGAGCCTAGGGTCACCCTGTTCACGCCGAATAAGCGGGAACAGAGGAAGGCCGTCGTTGAGATGGAAGAGAAAGACGGGCAATTTTTCCTTCGGGCTGGGAAGATTAAGATCGGCTGGGTCGTCTGCCGCATTCGGCAGCGCCTCGAGGTGGAACGCTGTTTCCGGTGCCTCGGGTACGGCCACACACGCCGGAGTTGCTCTGGTCCCGACCGCAGCAATAATTGCTGGAAGTGCGGTAGTGGCGATCACAAGGCCACTGCTTGCACTGCGGCAGCTTCTTGCGTCCTCTGTGCCGGTACACCCGGAGTGTCTTCGGATCACTACCCGGGCTCAGGTGCATGCGGGGTTTTCAGAAAAGCCCTGGACGCCAAGAAGGCTCGATCTGCCGCGAAATGATCCGTTTTGTCCAGGCCAATCTGCAGCGGAGTCAAGCGGCTGACGCCATTCTGGAACAGCTTGCTTGCGAGGTCAAAGCCCAGATCGCGATCGTCAGCGAACCCTACCGGATCAAAACCAGTTCATCTTGGTTTTATGACCGGCTTGGTACCGCGGCTCTCTGGATTGCAGACAGTCGCGGGATCCAGGTGTTGGGTCACGGATCCGGTGACGGTTACGTCTGGGTGAGACTTCGGCGCGTCACCGTCTACAGCGTCTACCTATCTCCCAACTATTCCGCCCAGGAGTACCGGGAGAGGTTGGAGGCGCTGGAAGACGATCTTCAAGATGTCTCGGGGGGCGTAATAGTGGCCGGGGACCTCAACGCGCGTGCCGTTGAGTGGGGCATGCCCGTCACTAACGCCCGTGGGAGACAAATCCTGGAGATGGCCTCGAGGCTCGACCTGGAAGTTGCGAACAGAGGGAACACGCCGACTTACCGAAGACCTGGTTTCGGCGATTCCATACCAGACGTCACGCTGGTATCGGCAGGGTTGTTTCCTCTGCTAGCAGAGTGGGGGGTGATGGACGTGTACACTGCCAGTGACCACGACTTCATCTCCTTTCACCTGGAAGAAATCGGGTCGTCTCGTCAGTCCAGTACCCAAAATCCAGTTGGCTGGAACTCGGCCAAACTGGACAGGGGAAAGTTCGTCGAGCGGCTCAGTCGCAGCCCCGAGGCCTGTCAGACGGATCGCTTCGACTCCACTGACCGACAGCAGGTCGAGACTCTGGTTGGCTCCACCATGCAGCTGATCGAGCGTGCATGCGACTCGTCGATGCCTCGGAAAAAACCTGTCCGGGGTCGTCGCCAAGTCTACTGGTGGACGGACGAGATCGCGGAGCTCAGGAGAACGGCGCTGATGCTTCGCAGAAGAGCGCAGAGAGCTCGAAACCGACCGGAGGCTTTAGCCAGGTCGGCAGAGCATAAGGCTGCGAAGAAAGCTCTGGCCAGCGCCATTCGCCTGAGTAAGGCTCGCTGCTGGAAGGAGCTGTGCCGGGAGGTTGACTCCGATCCGTGGGGTAGGGGGTACCAGCTCGTCACGAAGAAGCTCGGGGGAATGGGGGCCAGCAGCGCGACTATGTCTGCAGGAACGGTCACGGCCATCGTCGACGCTCTTTTCCCAAGTCACCCAGTGAGGCGGGAGGAGAGAGTTGTGAGGCCGGTTCCTGATGTTCCTTTGTTCACGGAACAGGAGCTCGTGGCAGCATCGTCTGCCATGCACAACAACAGAGCTCCAGGCCCAGATGGCATCCCGGTTGAGGCTCTGAAGGTTGTGGTGGAAAGTCACCCACACTTGCTGCTACGCATGTTCAACGCGTGTTTGGCGGCGGGTGTGTTTCCGTCACGCTGGAAGATAGCTAGACTGGCGCTCATCAGTAAAGGCAAAGGTGATCCAGAGTCTCCGTCGGCGTACAGACCTCTCTGTATGCTGGACACGGCGGGTAAACTCTTTGAGAGGTTGCTGAAACCCAGGTTGAGGTCGGCCGTCGAAGCCGCCGGGGACTTGTCCCCTCGGCAACACGGCTTTCGGAAAGGCCACTCAACCCTGAATGCCGTAACTGAAGTCCTGGGCGCCGTCCAGCAGGCTGACACAACCTGCCATCTGGCCAGGCCGATCGTGCTGCTGGTCACCCTGGACGTGAGGAACGCGTTCAATTCTGCCCGTTGGGTGGATATGCTCGAGGCGCTGCAGCGTGACTTCAGGGTACCCGACTACCTCTTGGTCGTACAGGACTACCTGAAGGATCGCAAGCTGGTGTACAGCACTGAAGCAGGAGTCCGTTCCAAAGTGGTCACAGCCGGCGCGGCACAAGGGTCGATCCTCGGCCCTGACCTTTGGAATGTGGCATACGACGGGTTGCTTCGCCTCGAGATGCCACCAGGAGTTTTTCTTGTGGGCTACGCAGACGATGTAGCCGCAGTCATCACGGCTCGGGATCCGGAGTTGGCCCAGCTTCGCCTCAACCAGGTGATGTTTCGGGTCAACAGATGGATGAGCGGTCATGGACTTGAGCTGGCGGTCGCCAAGACCGAGATCGTCATGCTCACTCGACGGAGGATCCGCACAGTAATCCCCATGACTGTCGGTGACGTCGAGGTCCAGACGAAGACTGCGGCGAAGTATCTGGGAGTTGTGCTCGACTGCCGTCTCACGTGGTGGGAGCACATCCAGACTGTCTGCGACAAGGCGGCGAGGGTTGTTCTGTCGCTCAGTAGATTGATGGGGAACATCGGAGGTCCGAGGGCTAGCAAGAGGCGACTCCTCATGTCCACCGTCAACGCCATTCTTCTCTACGGCGCAGAAGTGTGGGCGGTGTGCCATGGGAGTCAAGAAACACAGCAAGAGAATTCTCTCTGTTCAACGCAGGGCTGCGCTCAGGATCGCCTGTGCGTATCGCACCGTGTCTGGACTGGCTGTCATGGTTGTGGCTGGAGTGATTCCCCTCGATTTGCTCGCCGTTGAGAGGCAGAACATCTTTCGCCGCGCTCCGGATCTCGGCAGAGACCAAGCTGCTGAGGAGGCGAGACTCGTCACTCTGCGGGCCTGGCAGGAGCGGTGGAACGACGGACCAGAAGGGCGATGGACATTTCGTCTCATTCGAGACATCAGCCCGTGGTTGAGCCGTACCTTTGGGGAAATTGATTTCTTCTTGTGTCAATTCCTGACGGGTCATGGCTACTTCAGGGATTACCTTTTTCGCATGGGAAAGGTGAGGTCACCTCAGTGTAGGTACTGCCCGGAGGAGGTGGATGATGCTCATCATACCTTTTTCCGGTGCAGACGTTTCGCTGAAGATAGGAGGAGGCTTGTTTCTGCAGTCGGCGATCTATCCCCGGACGTCGTTGTGGGAGCAATGCTTCGCAACGAAGAATCCTGGAGAGCGATTGCGCTTTTCGTGCAATCCGTACTTCGGCGGAAGCGAGATGATGGATGCTTAGGTGACCTCTAAGTATCCTGAAACAGTGACTTGACCCGTCAGGGCGCAAGACACGCGGACCAGTGCTGAAGTTGTCCGATAAGGGTTCCGGCCTGGTTTTCCCCGCGGCTCCGTAGGAGGTTTAGTGGGTACACCTCGACCAACATCTGAGAGGGAGTCCCACACTGTTCCTTGGGTTCGCGCATAAAGCGTTCCTCCTACGTAAAAAAAAAAATAATAAAAAAATTTAGTAATCCAACGGGCAAATGCAATTTGTACCAAAAACTTGGTTTTCTTGCAATAAGTACTTTTTTAAATGTAAGTGTCTCGGTACTGTATGTAGAGCTCGAAACTATCAAGACCGTTTTGATACCCTTCTGCATATGTGCATCAACCGCCATCTTGGTAAATGGTGGAAGGTAAGTTTTTCAAATTGACTCAAAGTAAGTTTTTACTTCAAAAATAATAAAATTAAAATATAGCACTGTCTGGAGTAATGGAATAGTAGTTTATGCAACGATTGTATAATGCATGCCTTTAAGCCACGAGTGAGATGTAAGTTAGAACACGAGCGAAGCGAGTGTTCTAAATATCTCACGAGTGGCTTAAAGGCATAATACAATCGTTGCATACACTATTTTATCTACGACCAACAATATACGACAAAATTTCCCCCGAAGTTAAACAAAACTCATGACTTACTAATGATGGAATAGGTCAACTAAAATTTGAGGTTAGGCAAATAAGCAGACTGAGCCATGAATCGTTGTGGAACAATCAGCTGATGGGATAAGTAAACTCAAACATGAATCGTAATGCAACAATCAGCTGATGTGCGAATTGCATAATTGTTATTAAGACACTACTTCCGTCAAATGCCGAGCTCTCATTGGTCTAGAACCAGTACTCTAAAGTGACTCCAGTACTCTAAAGTCGTCATTAGAGTATTGCTTGGTTTTTGGTGTTTTAATGTATATCATTATAATGTTTATTGTAATACCATAATTGGTGCTTATTGCAATGGTCGTAGATAAATTATTTTACGACGCTCGCAGTTAAATTGCCTATGAAATATCATATTTGGTATAACAAGATAACTTCCAAATATATCGTATTTTAACTGCGATTTTAGAGTTTAAATAATGGAGTTACTCAGAATTACTTAATTAAAATATTTATTTGAAAATCGTGAAAAATTACTTAATAATAGCCATAATGCAAAATTTTATAGACGGAGGTCATCAAATTTTGCTTCATTTGAATCTTGTTTAAGCATTGTTGGGAATACGTTAATACCAAAACAAGGAAGTTATCAATTTAATGACTGGCCCCACACAAAAAAATGACATAGCACTCTAAAATATACAGATATTATGTCTTAAAAGTTGTTTGGAAAAGTTTAAATTTTATTTTAGATATAATAACTATAATTTTACTTTTACTCATTGGGTGTCATTAAATAATAGCTGAAATGAAAACCTATTCCTTATTTGAAGTGTTTGGATATCAAATCATATAACGAATGAAATTGAGAGCTCAAGACTCAGATGATTACGAAAAACGATTTTGCGGAAATGATGGTTAATATTGTACCTTCAACTCGTTCTATCCCTAAAATCGAAAGCTTAAATGCATTCAGTAAACTAACGAGTAGTTTTAAGCCAAACATGCATTATTATAAGAAAGTATTGACGAATTTTTTTAGGTCTACATACTCGTTTGATATTTAAATAATTGCAAATTCCTCATACAATGAATCCGGGTTAAAGAGAAAATGTCCATTTGCATGCCTAACTATACTGATTTAATTTTCTTACATTCGCCTAGTAACGTGTTGCTTTCCACCCCCTGAGTGAAAAACACACCTTGGTGTGTTTTCATTTTTGATCTCTCAGCCATTTCGAATATTCAATCCATATTTCAACATTTTCACCTTAATCAGATTTGGAAAATAGATTTTGAGCCAAAGCCTTTCAGCCTCTGGACTCACACGGCCGACCTTTGGACTGTATTAGACCTGAAACCGACGATGGGGCCAAACCAGACCAACCATCCCATGTTAAATATTACGTGAATTATTACAGAAAATAATTTTATTCGGGGTTCACCAGTGTAATTTTCTTTTGATTTTCATAGTCTTATTACTCAAATTAAGGTGTGTTTTAATTCACGGCAATCATTTTGGGACTGGAATACCTAAAAAGTCCTAAATGGGTTCAAAACTGAGTTTAACATATAATTACTTATTCAACAAGTTTACTTTTCATCCGTCAAAAATATATTTAGGCCCTTTTCACACTGGACCACCATGGTGGCGACACCGGTGGCGCCACCATGGTGGCTACGATTCATTAGCATTGATTCAAATGGGACATCTTCACACTGAGCGTTGGTGGCGCGACTGGCCGCGCCACCAGAAATGCGGTGGCTCGGGGATGCGATTTTCAGAGCCACCAGTCTGGTGGCACGACCACGTCGTGCCATGCTTTCTTATTGGACTGTTCACATTGGAGCGACTGGCAGCGCCACCAGTCGCTAGTCAGTCCTCCCCAGCCCCCTGCACTTGTGTTCATGCAGTGCAGTTGTGTTCGTTCAGTGCAGTCGAGTGTTCGAGCAGTATCATGAATACCGATAAAGTAGATACGGAGCGTTTTATATTGGAAATTGAAAATAGACCTGCGATATGGGACATGACATCTAATGTTTACTCAGACGGAGATGCAAAGAAGAAGGCGCGGATGGAAATTACTCATAAGTGAATAATTATGAGTATACATTATTTATGATATAAATACAATTTATACTCTATTTCATTTAAATGTTTAAGTCATTGTAATGAATACAAGAATTATTATTAATAAATGTGTTAATGACTGTGTTTTATTTCATTTAAATACTTAAACTTAAAACACTCGTTCTTGAGTAAATGTAAAATTTGTCAGGGTTATTTCTGAGGTCTTGGTAGTGAGCGAAAAAAGTGCCTCTGTTACTTCTATCTCAAAAAAAGGTAAAAGGATGAACCCAAAAACTACGTTTTTTATGACGTTTTCGCAGTTTCAAAAATATATAGGCTAAAGCACCTGCTTCTTCGATGTCCATGATTGAACTGTGAGGTTGGTGGCGGTACTGGTGGCTGATTTGGTGGCGCATGCACTTTGACTGGCCACCATGGTGGTGCCACCGGTGTCGCCACCATGGTGGCCTAGTGTGCAATGGGCCTTATAATACGCAAAAATAACGTTTTGTTAATTTATTTAGTGCTAGTTTCAAAACTATCTTTCCAGAACGGCTCTATAATTGATTTTCGGTTTAGCTACTTAAATATATTTAAAGGGATCGCAGTTCGGCAGAAAATATCTGAATGGTATATATATTCCCGGCCTATTAACGTATACTAGGCCGGGAAGAACTGTTATGCCGGACGAGCATGGTAGTTTCCGCGCGAGCGAAAGCGAATGCGGGATTTTTATGCGAGTACGGTAAAACTTTCCGGCCGCGAAACGTCACTTTTCATCATACTACTCAGAAAAAAAACATACTTTCAATCATTACGTAGTCCTTCCATAAACCAATTCATTTCTCAATCCTCCGAACATAACCTATAACAAACAGAACAAAAATTTGCTACTGCTGCCAGTGCTGCCATTACATTCCTCTAAAAAGTAATTAATAAACAAGCATTAAACGTCGGTTTGCTGCAAATCAGCTTCCGGCCTAGGACGGCAGTGGGTAACTTTCGAGCCAACGAAAAGGAACTGAAAACAGATGTTTCTGTGTCGGTATGATGAAAACACTTTATTGTCACAGTACTATTCATACATTTCATTTGTACCCCCTATAAGTCTGTATATATATGTGTGTACGTGTGTAGGTGACCTAAAAGCGTTGTTTCTGAAACACAATAACATAACATGAAGAAGGAATTTAGTATTGAATGGATCTTAACTATTATTACAGAAATGTGCATCTAAAGGCTTAACCATTGAGCGGAAACCTATGTTTCAAATATGCTCAAAAGCTATTATGCACGTGTATAATCAATACCACCTCATTGTTTGAGATCAGTTTGATAATCCGACTAATTTGTCATTGAACTGTTTGATTATTATAAATGAACGATTATACTTGAACCGGATCCTTTTTGTATTGAAGCTAATTTAATATTAGGAATTCATTAACAATGTCGTTTTAAATATAATCTGGTTATCATATAAATAAAAGAAACCACCGAATAAGCGACAGATACTTACAAAACACAAGAAATTCAATACAGATTTAGACACAACAAATATGAAACAAATGTGAAATTATTTACAATGTAAAACTAACATCTTCTGAAGTTAATTTATTTTTTAATCGAACTATATTTTTATAATAGCTAATCTTAAAGGGATTGCATTGCTTTACAGACAGTGTTTTTAAAATAAATTATGGAATGCTTACGAGCCACTAAACCTACAGTCATGACATTGGATGAAGACGCAAAGTCGGTCGGGCAATGATCAATACATCCATCCTTTGGCTCAAGGTCTGAATATACGCTGTGCATTATTTTATTAATAATTTTCTCAGCAATCAAATTATTACTTTACTAGATGCTAGTACTTTGTTGTCTTAAATATTTGTAAATGGTATTCATAAACTACATTTACATGACGACTTCACATTCAAATTGGAACTGTTTTACGTCAAATGGGCGGTGAAAAAACACTAGAGTTCGCCTATTAAATAATACATCACGTTAATAATGTTTTTATTTTTAAGATTTTAGGATATTAATAGTCCACCTACAATCCTATTTTTATTTGTTTTATTTTACAAATAGACTTTCACGTGGACCTTAATTGAATTTATTTAAAATCATACGATCCACTCGTATGATTTTAAAGGCGTTCGTATGTGTAAAGAGTTCGTACGGTTTCACAAACTCTTTACTGAGCAGAATATTCATTTCCCTTTCTTTCAGACTATTTTACTTTTAAGGGCCCTAAAGAGCGATTAAAAGTAAGGTTATGAGGAACGTGGCTCATATATATGGTAATCTGAAAACGTCTCGGTTTTTCTTGATATAGGCTTGACAAGCCCTCAATTTTTAACAGGGTAACTGTTTCAATTATTACTTTTTATTTCAATTGGAAAATTCAAAAATTCATCTTTCATCTTTTAATAGGCTTGATCTGTTTCAAGCTTTCGGTAATAGCCTTATATAAGTTGGTATGTTAATAATTCAGAATATAAAAATATATTTTATGATAACAAATAAAATACTGGAAAATTAAATATCAATTTAACACGCACTTATGCGTGTTAGTTAAAAAAAAAAACAAATCAACACCAACTCAAATTATGAAGAATTCTTTTTTATATTTAATAATTAGTTTTATAATAACAACAATCCGTGTAAAAATTGTAAAATGAGGAAATAATGGGAACAAAATAAAATATTTTTAAAATTTAACTAAACAAAAATAATTTACATGAACCGTCCCTAAGTTAGTAGTAGGATTTTTTTAAACTCAGGTCAATATTAATAATATAAGAAAATCATATAGCAAATACTGTTGATTATGTACCATGATTATAACCAGTGGGATAATACAAGAAACAAGTAAGAATTAACCAAAAACTAATAAATCAACCTTAATTGAACCAATGATAGATGCACAGGCTACCTTTTTTAAACATAAACTTATTCCCAAGTAAACATTAAAAAAGTCATTTGATTACAAACATTCTAAATGTCATCAGATTATACCAAATATTTTGCAGATAGTAGAATTGCAACATCAACATATACAAAAAAAATTCCTTTAACTTTAATAAAAAATCATTTAAAAGACCATTAATAGGGGATACTGGAAGGAAGTCATTGCAAAGTAGCGGGCAGAAATAATATAATCTTTTTCAGCCCAGTTCAAACCTCATAACCTCGGCTGAAAGTTTGGCTTCCGATCTTGCTGTGAGAACTCATTATCATATCGAAGTTACAAAATACATGTGTGTGAATTTAAGCTACTGCCAAGGACAAGAGTTTTAATTGAACTTCTTGAGGGTGGATATTACCACCCTAACGGGTTTTTTTTATCTTAAAGGAACTGCTTTAATTGGTATAAGCCTGATTTATCACATTTATCTTGTTGAACTTTTGATTTAGTTTTTCTTCGTATCATTTGAAAACGTTGTTGAAAACAGGAAGGAAAATCTGGATAAAAGAAGAATTGAATAAATTATAGAGCAAACTCCTTAATGTATTATTGCTAAAAGGAGAAATATATGAACAAATAAAATATGAATATCATCATGAAACAATAGATGAAGTAAAAGAATATATGGAAAAATGGACTAGTCTAATCCAAAACAAGAAGAAAGAAACAAAAAGAAAGAAGCTTGATTAATTAATCAATGCACAAAATAAAAATCAGACTACATAACCGAAACAAATCAGCATGAATTCTTCCCATATCTTACAAATCCGACTAATATCGAATTTAATGACCAAGAAATTTCACTGCTTGAAAAATCATTGAATTATAACATAAATATAGATTACAAAACAAAATCAATTGAAGATACTTTAATAGATATTGACGTTGCTATTGAGAACTTTGATCAAGGAAACCAAAACTAAATCAAACAAACTTTCTCACATTAACTCAATAAGATAAATTTAGATCAAAAGAAACCTTATCTAAGAAAAACCACAGAGGGCGATCTAAATATAATAACTTCAATATATAATAAAATAATTGAAAATAATGCTATTGTAGTGAAAGCTGATAAAGGTAACTCTACAGTAATCATGAACAATGAAGAATACGACAACAGAGTGAAAACATTTATTGATAGCAATGGTTTTATAAAACTCAATAAAGATCCTACTCAAGAATATTCCAAAATAGCAAACAAATCAATAGCAACAAATCTTTAAGAAGTTATTACTTCTTAAAGATTTGTAAGAAGTAATAACTTCTTACAAATCTACCAAACCAAAAGCACCTATTATGAGTGGTCAACCAAAAACACACAAACCAATTAGACCAGTTTTGAATTTCCGTTCTGTCCCCACATATAAACTCTGTAAGTATTTAAATAATAAAATAAAGAATAATATTACAAGGGAAGAAAACTACAGCCTGAAAAACTCCTTAGAATTAGTCGATAAAATTAAAGCCATCGTTATTCCAACAAACAGTATATTCATCTTTTGACATAACAAATATGTACTCATATATACCACGTAAAGAGACTTTACATTTGCTAAATCAAGATTTAGAGAAAGATGCTGTGTTAGCTAAACGAAATATTAATGATCTTTTAAAGCTTACAAAAACCTGTATATGTCAAAGCTATTTTAGTTATCAATCAAATTTTTGCCAACAACAAGATGGACCAGCATTGGGATCTCCCCTTGCAGGACTTCTTTCAGTCATTTACATACATAATATGGAGATAACCAACATAATGAATGCAACAAATCCCTACTTAATTAAAATTATATATTGGTATCGATATGTCGATGACGTAATATGTTTATTCAATGGAACAAATTAAGAGAGTGTAGAATTTTATAAGTATCTTGACAAAATATCTAATAAAATCAAATTTACAAAATAAGTGTAAGACGAATCTATAAATTTCTTAGTCTTGACAATTAATAAAGAAGGAAAAAACACAATTTTAAATTGTTTCGTAAACCAACCCAAACAGAAGTTCTAATCTATTCTACATCAAACTATCCCTGGGAACATAAGATGTCTGGCTTTCGTTCCATGTTAACACGATTACTAAGCATCCCCATGAATAAAAATGACTACGAAAAAGAAAAGAACATAATAAAATATTTATCAATATGAAACGGATATAAAAATAATATGATTGACAAAATGATAAGAAACATAAAAAGAAAAGAAGAATAAAACAAAACCAGAACCAAAATCCAGAGCCTCAGAAATACATTAATGTTCCTTACAACACCCGCACGGATAAAGCGATCAGAATAACATTTGAAAAATCAAACATAGAAATATGCTTCAAAACAAAAAGCAACCTTTTCCAAATTATACAAAGAAAAAATAATTCAAAATTTCAACAAGATAAATATAATAGATCAGGTTTATATCAATAAAACTGTTCCGACTGCGATCAATGCTATATAGGAAAAACAGGAAGAACATTCAAGGCTAGATTTTAAAAACACATCCAGGCCCTGAAAAGCAACAACACCACAACCATGAGACGACGTTTGCTGATAACCTTCTTCTGGACTTAAACCACAAGTACGAAAGAATTTACAAAAATATGACGATATTAGAATATATGACTAAATGTAGCAAAATGGACAACAAAGAAGAGTTACACACATATTTGAAAAATAAAGAGAACCCAAACAGTGTCCTTAATACTCAAGTTAATTTAAATAACCCTATATTTCACGGGAAATGGATTATGAAAAAAATGGAATAGAAGGATTGCAAACATTCCGAAATTTATCAATAGTGTATATAAATATGTTAATTTTAAATTTGTTTACTTTTAATTTTATTTATTTATGAAATTTTAAAATTTTACTATCTAACCATCAACTTGACAATTTAAAAAAAACCCTTGGGGCTTAGATCCCGAAACATGTCGGTTGGAAACAAATCATGTTATATGTATTATATCAGGTAATTAATGCATCCCTCTTAAGACCCTGGTAAACGAGATCTCAATTTGGCACTATAAAAATGCAAATTAAATTGGTGGGTTATGATATAAATTCCAAATTAATTGCAGAAGGAGAACAATACAAAAGAAAGTTATTTGACCTCATTAAATTAAAGTTAAACTATACACTGCCAACACATTACATTTGGAGCATGAAAAAATTTTAAAATACATAAATCTTAAAAAATATAAAAGAAGGTTATCGCTTCAATAACCCATATCCACACATCTCCATTTATCAAAGAACATTGTTTGTGTACAGGCATACTCAATAGAAGCGTTTTATTTTTTTTATCATTGCGTAATCCTTGTCAATATTTCACTAATATAGTTAGGCCTATCTTCAGATTATAAATTCTATCCGTACCTTTTATATATTGAACAGTTTATCTCCTGATAATGGATGAATATTTTTTTTCGTAAAGCTGTAGCGTAAAATTCATTTCTACTTGTTTCGTTTTTAATAACATGTATTGGCTCTAGACCAAAATATTAAATGTTTAAATTAATTGTAAATAACTGATGATTCCTTTTAGTTTTCTTCAAGCTGGAAAACAAAGCTGGAAAAAGCAAAACAGGTGTAAGCGACCTGCAGTCCGCTGACCCGGCGGGCTGAGAGGGCTCTCCAATTACTGGACGTTTTCTGCATGTCGACAACGTAAGCGTTCAACTTATGCAAGCTAAATACTAAATTTGCAAATGGAATTTCGTCTATATTCTTATTTGCATTTTTCCTCGGATATTTTGAAATGTTTAATGCGTAGTGAGTAATCGTCAAATTAACTGATATTTAGAAATCAGAGATATAATATACAGCCCTGTTGCATCAGTCTCAGTGAACTTGAAGTACTTGAGTAAATAGTTTTTAACGAAGTCATTTATCAAGTAGTGAAGTAGTGATAAGAATACAAAAATATTATTCTTAAGAAAAATATACGAACTAAGGTTTCAGGTTTACTGCCACAAAAAAGTGAAAAAGGATTTTTTGATAGAGGCCTTAGCCAATAGGTATCGACTTTATAAAGCTAAATACCATATTTCATTAAGATATGTTGAGAAATAAGCAGGCTATTCAGTTTAATTTAGTTCTAATAAGGTTGAACTGAGGAATGTGTATGCAGGTCTGCTGCCTTGGTAACTCAGTAGATCTCAACAACATGAAGCCACAACTTAAATTTTATTTATATATATTGTAAAGCAAGAGAGACAATTTTTTGCCGTATAAGCATAGAGCTATAATTAAACATACTCCATTTTTTCGAGTAGAATTCAATTATATAAACTAAAGTTAGATTCATTAATTGTTGTAGGTACAAAAACTTAAAATCTTCCTATTTTTTTTGGAAAAATTTATCTTCTATATCATCATTCCAGAATCGGTTTAGGCTGGTTTTCAAACTCCTCCGAAAAATTACTTCTTTATACGTCTGTGCCGGAGGTTGGACATTTTTTCAAGAGTTACTATCGTCCTAACAAATCCTTTCCCCTAATAATATTTACTGTGCTTCCCAATTTACTGTGCATATATCTACATTGAAGTAAAGATATAAGTATAAAGATATTTTAGACAGCTGTTTGGTAGACGGCACCCTAGTAAGTTGTTGGCGCAGTCGGCGGCGCGCCGGACTTCAGGAACTCGACAGCGATGTCGTGAATTTGAATCCGCACTCCGCCAGTATCAGTTCACAGATCAATAGTCCATTTGGGTGGGGGGAATGCAAGGTAAAAATAGAGGCTCCCAACCTCTTTTAGAAAAAATAAAACAATATAAGTGAAGTGTGTGCCATCTCGTACCTTACAGACATAATTACAGTGGCAGTTAACTGCTTACTGCTTAGAAACTGGGTAGGATAAGACGTTGTTTCAAATACAAGACTCTGGATTCCTGATGACTCACGATATCTGACAAAATTTAGCCAAACCTAAAGGTAAAGAAAATTTAGAAGAGCCGTTGGAAGCGTTATGTTACAGTAGCGGGGACCGAGCTTTGATCAGCTAAAATAAAAACGATCTGCTTAATCAGCTGTTTCAGTTAATTGTCCATAACATTAGCACTTAACCATAACCCTGCTGAACATTGTATAAACGCATTTTTAGAGCTGTGCCTTCAGCTTTTTCTGTTCCCGTAAAATGGAGTGGATTTGGTCTCGTTTAACACTAACGACGACGTACTGTCGTAATAGGCGGCCACCGAAGTGAAGTGCCGTTGAAGGTGATCGTAACCTATATTTTCTGTCACTTCGTTGGAGTGCAGTGGTCCTGCGAATGAATTAAAAGAGCAGGGGATACGTGAATGGCTCGATGCGTTTGTCTGTATTGCTCATGGTGAATAAATAGTTGTTTCCTCGTTTTTTAACGACGCTGTCGAAATCCGAGTACGGCTGGTCGGCGTTGAGCGTGATGACGGATGATACTTCATTCGACGTTACAACGTTGCAGCGGTTTGGGTCGAGGCCGGTGGTGCCAGAACCAAATTGACTTTCGGTGGCTCAATCTTTTGAGCCCCGGTGGCTCGAGCACTTTCTTCTTCTATGACTTCGCGCACCATCATTGACGCTTGGGTGGATGGGTTATTGTCCCGCACGATTCCCTTGAGTAACTGTATTAGACCTAGGTTCGTGTCGGCGTTAGCAGAAATTCAATCGTCGAAGGCATCGGTAGGGGCGAGAAAAATCATCTGATTGCTGCACGGTCTTTAGTATCCTCCTTGTGCACCTTGCGTCAACCGATTGGCTGTTTTCTGTCGATGATAGATCTGGCCCCGACGATGGAACAGTAGATGCCTCTGGTGTTGCTAGTTCTGTAGACCTTAACATTGAACAATACAAACGCAAATATGACGCCGAGCTTTCGTATGCTAGCAGCAAAGTATTTGGAAGGTCTATGTTAGTGGGTGACCAGCAGCGCAAGTTCGTTTGGGAATCTTGACGGCTTAAATTCTTACTTCGCGTGTAGACAGCAGTCATTTTTATTCTTGAAAATTATCCTTGAAAACATTCAACACTAATCTGTACAAAATGAAACCAAAATAAATACGGTATGGATATTCTTTGAAACGATTCATTCAAAATAAAACAGAAAAGTTGTTGTTTACAAATGAAATAATTTTTCTATCCGACGTAAAAATAAAACAATTGAATTAGCTGTTTTTGGTAAATGTAGGAACAAAAAATGCCCATGATAATGGACACTTGAATGGGCACTTTGAAGGGCTGTAGGATGAAAACCGGATTTTTCCCAGACTTGAGACCAACTCCAATCGATTTCTGGTGGTCTAAAACCCCCATTTAAACGAAAAAAATCCTAGGACGAAAATAAATTTTGCCCGTACAAACATTGCTTGTTTTAGAGTATAGGATTAATTATCGGTAAAAAATATTTTTCTGTATAGAAAGCTGTATAAAAATGAATATGAAACGTAACAAAGCAGTTTATACATAACTATAAATCAAAACCAACTGCGTATTAGTATAGTGGTATATCTGAAAACAGTATCGTAATTTCAGCTTGTGGTAGAGTTTCAAGTAAGACAAACGACGATACTTTAATAACTCTGCTGCTGACGCCTGCTATAAAGTACGTTACTCCAAACTTACTGACAGTTTAAACAGGTTTTAAACAGTCTTATAACGATATGGATGAAAAATATATCTTCTAGTTTATGAAGCTAAGTGAATATGTTTCACAGACATTATGATTCATGAAAAATATGTTATTATAGTTAATCAACAACCCTAGGTTTAAATATAACACTTTAATTCTTTCAAGCGATGTAATTTTAGTATCGATACGTTGGAATCCAATTTGAATATAAATATATTAAACTTTTCTGATAATTCAGATTTATATCTGGATCCCAATTCCAGTCATAGGCCTTTTCTAAGAAACGAGTTGTAACTTAACCTCTTTTAAAGTAAATATCACCTTCTTTTAATTTTTTTTTATTTATGAGACTTTTACTTATCTTCCTCTATTGTGTTTGTTTAAAATTCACTGTTTGTGATGGTGATTTCATATGTTGATTTTGATTTCTGCAGAAATAAGCCATTACTAATTAGTAAAAAACAGGGTTTACGTAGTTTCGGAATCTGGAATCTCTAGTAACTTTCTTTCCTGTAGTAATCTGGAAGCACCTATGGTAGCAAATGATTTTGTTTTAGTTTGGTTTACCCAAATATATATATTATATATATTTTTTGTGTACTAGGAAACCGTACATCCCGCGTCGACTAGAAAATCTTCAACACTGACGGTGAGCGGCGTCGGCGACTCTGTCCTATGCGTAGTTGGACCACGGCCAAGACGTTATACGTCCACAGCCACGATTCAATATCCATGTTCTAAAAAACTTGCTTAAAAAAATGAATATCACTTATTTTTGGAATAACTTCGCTGCAATCCATTCCACAAGACTAAATCAAAATATTGAGATACAAATACCTTTTGTGTCTATAGATTTTGTTTCTTCTGGTAAGTTTTTAGATGTTTTACTTTAACCTTATATGTTATGGTTAATAGCCATGTCCATGAAAGCAATTTCAGTTAAAAAATACAATATACAGTGTGTAGAAAAAGTCCGTCTCCCCTCTTTATATAAACTTTTTGTGTGTATATCACAATAAAAAAATCACCTTTGGGTACGATACTAACTTACCCCGAAGTATTTTCTGATGTTATCTGAAATTTTGAGAGTCCCAAAAAATGGGGAATTTGGGGGGCAACTCAAAATTTTCAAATGCAAACTCCTTTTGAGTGACCTCTCTTTTTAAAGACCTTTCAAAAAATAGGCGAGTGCTGGAGGTTGAAGGTCTCTAACGTGTTTCTATCCAAATCGGTAGCTTGTAAAAATATTGAATAAATTCATACTTTAAACTCGACATCTACTAATTCGTTTGGAGTTTTAATTCCACTTTTTCCATCTTTGGTGACTGAAACACTTAAATGACTCATGAAAAAATATTATTAAGTGTAAAAAGCGGTCCCTTTTTGTAATATTTAGAAACTCTGCGTGACCCACTAAAAGGGGGAATTTTGGGGGCAACTTAATTTTCTCTCACGTAAGTAAACCTCTTTTGAGTGACCCCTCATTTTTAAGAGTTTTTTAAACTAAAAAACTTAAATGTGCTTTAAAATAAGAGGCCACTCAAAAGAGGTTTATATTAGAAAGGTTTGAGTTGTCCCCCAAAATTTCCTTTTTTTGCCAGAATAATGTTTTTAAATATTACTAAAGAGGCTAATTTTTCATTTAATATAATTGTTTTAAGAGTCGTTTCAGTTTTTAGGTCACACCAAAGGTGATATTAAAACTCCAAATGTCTTAGATGCTGGGTTTCAAGAATAAATTGTATTCAAAACGTTGACAACTGCCAATTTTGATAGAAACACGTTATAAATCTCTAACCCTCACCAATCGCCTATTTTTTAAAGCTCATTAAAATGATTTGTCACTTAAAAGGGGTTCACATTTAAAAATTTTAAGTTGTCCCCAAACTCCCTCATTTTTCGGTCCTTCAAAGTTTTAAATATTACCAAATGAAACCACTTTTTCTTTTAATAACATTTTTTAAGTTCGCCAAAGGTGAAATTAAAACTCCAAATGACTTAGACGCCAGATTTCAAGAGTGAGTTGTACTCAACACTTTAACAAGCTACCAATTTGGATAGAAACAAGTTATATACCTCCAACTTCCACCATTTATTTGCCCTTTTTTAAGGTCTTTAAAATGAGGGGGTCGCTCAAAAAGGGCTTGCGTTTTAAAATTTTGAGTTGCCCCTCAAACCCCCCATTTTCGGGGGGCACTAAACATTTCCAATAACGTTAAAATATACTTTGGATTAAGTTAGTATAGTTCCCCAAATGTGATTTGTTAGTTGTATCAAACAAAATAAAAATAAATAGGGGCGACAGACTTTTTTACACACTGCAAATAAAATCTCAATTTGTTTACTTCTAATAACTTAAAAAAGTTATTTTCTCAAAAAGGTTTTTTTAGTGTTTCTTAAGGAAACACTTCAGCGTAAAGGCCGCTCCTAATGAAATACAAACATCTAGCAGAATTACAGTCCACGGTTCTCTCCTTGAACAGTATTTGTCACAGCATTAATTGTCGTTATTTAACTTACCATGCTAACGGAGACATCCTTGATTCCAGTTGTGTACGTAGTCTAAAGGCTTTTACCTTACATAACTACAGTAATACCTTCATCAAAGTGGTCATAGTAACTATCACCAGAACCATTGCAATCCCTATTGAGGTGTTTGGATCCAGTCCTGGCAGATGTGTGTTAATGACTAAATTGTACGAAAGCTGCTTTATTTCTCGCATTATCAGAGTGGTTCACGCAGATTGATAATAAATACAATTTTATCGAAAATGTCTATGAATATTTCTGAGGTTATACAATATTGTATATCAAATGCACGTGTCAAAGGGGTACGATACCCGTTTGAAAACCCCAAATGAAACCACTTTTGTCTTCCAATTACATACATTTCCTTGGTAACCAAGATTAATTTATAATAATCTTTTATAGTTTAGTTAAACAATCCTCAATTATTGTGTATCAGCTTTATTTTGATAAGCACGAGTTAATAAGCAATAAATAAAAAAATAATAGTGGACAGCAATTACAAGTGTGTGGGTTAACATATGACTTGTTAACCCTATGGACATATATCTAACAACTATTGTAAAATATGAAATAACAAAAATATATCTCCGTGTGCAAAAACGAGTTCATAAGTGTATAGCTGAAACCTGCCTTGGGATTCTTCAAGTTTACCCTAAAAGTTTTTGATATAAAGACTAAAATTATTTTTTTTACTGTTGTATGGTTTTATAATCTGGAAAATATTCTAGTAGTCGCTTGATTTAGGTTTGCTGCCAAGAAAACGTAAAAATATATTATTTTAAGCCATAAAAGAATATATCTCAACTAAAAGAAGCCGCTCACAAAGTTGTATTAATGTAAATCAAGAAAGAAGCGAGATATCGATTTTTTCTCATTCCCATAAGGATAATATAGGGACAACACACTCTGTTTACTATTTTCAATATCTTGGTAACCAGTGGACATAAATCAGTGATTCTAAAAACCAAATTGTTTGATTTTTCAAGCTGATTCTAATGATGCCAACTAAAATTTGGCTATATTAAATTTTCATATTGAAAATTCCAAGAAAAACATATTTGGCCACCATTTTCTAAGATGGCGGCTTTATTAATTTTCGTACAACAATATGTTAGATACAAAAGTTATAGGTCTTTCCAAACCAAACAACATTTGTATTTAGTTTGCTGATGTAAATTCAATACTATAAAAGACCCAGTCAAAAAACTATTATTGACGGCCATTTATCCAAGATGGCGCCTATATTTGTGAGTTTGCAATAATAAAGTAAATATAAAAGTTGTAGATCATCAAAATCTCAGCAACTTTTCTTCAGTAACCTTTGTAGTAAGATTAACAATTAAGCTGCACCAGCCAAAAAATACTATTTGGCAGCCATTTTCCAATATGGTGGCTCCATCAATTGTTATACAACAATATGTTAAATATAAAAGTTATAGGCCTTTTCAAACCAAGCAACTTTTGTATAAGAGGTAGTTTTCTAAACTTAATAGTAATCATGATATAGCTCAAAAACTATATTTTGGCCGCCATTTCCCAAGATGGCGGCTTGAGCACAAGTTTTATTTTCGAAAAAGTGATGGGGTTTCAAAGGTAACATATCAAGGAACATATGGTAAAAAGTCCCACTTGGTTACCCGATTGTTTTTAAAATATTTAAAATGACTGGTCTATTTGTAAAAACGGTTTCCCATTTCAGCTAGTGCCGCAAAATATTTAAAGTTATCTTAGGCAACCTAACATATAGGAATGACAAAAACAGTTTCTTAAAGCAGAGTCGTCTAAGACTTTAGTAGTCAGAAGTTTCCTTTACAGACTATAACTCGACAAGCTACTCGGAGAGTTACTTGCTGCCCAACTTAATTTAATTTTTTTAGGTGATTGGTTGTTCCCTCCAACTTATACCTAAATAGCAACATGCAAATATTAACCTTTTAAAATACGAGGTATTCCAAAACTCGGTGGTTACGGGTTCATATCATGGAATTTTTAATTTTGTAATGCTATGTATTATTTGAAGGCTATAAACAAGAAGAACAATATAGTATAGTCAGAATTCACTTAGATCTTTATTAAATTCAAAAGGGTGACCATTTTCTTACAAAATAATAATATTTTTGGAATGTCTTTTACCTCGAGAACATTAGAATTTTTTATAGTTTAGTTAAACAATCCTCAATTATTGTGTATCAGCTTTAGTTTGATAAACGACAAGCCAATTTATTTTTTGTAATATCTTTCAATACATTATAGTTTCCAAAATTTCGGCAGCCCGGGATGTCGAATATTCTAAATGGCAGTACATATTAAAAATCACGTCATTTTGCAGGTCTTGCATGACTAGCAGCTTTTCAAAACATACATACATTACCTTGGTGGTAGGTTTAAGCCAAAACCTCCATTCTCCAATTTATAGCCCATATTAGATATGCAGTACTCAAGATTAATGTATGAAAATTAAAATGCCTCAAAAATGCATATTCAGCATGGGCTTTATATGGTGAAGGGGAGTTTTTGTTTATAGCTACGAAACCACCAACGATATGAGTTACGTCGTTGATTAAAAGCCAACGTTTGATTTGACTTTTTCTTTTAGTTTTTAACTAAACAAAAGAATAACATGTCTATAGTTTTTTATTTCGTTCATATCCAAGCTCGCTTTGCTTTGTTGGATAAATAGAGTAAAACGTAAAGAATCCTATATTCGATGATATCCATATTTGCGGTCACTAGATAATGGTTTCATGCATTGTCATGATATTTCAACCTCATAAATTCTATACCCTTTTGATGGGTTTATTCTATTCAGTACGTATTTTGTTACGGTCTTAGTACCTTTTACACCATAAAACGTAGTTAATCCAAGGGGAATAAAAGTAATATTATTTATGTTTTTCCATTTTAATAAATGTAAAGGTATCCTAATTGTTCCCTTTTATTGGGACCAGTTTCAATTTATTTACGAATTATAATCAACCACTATTAACCTATATACACAGTTTTGGACGTTATTAATGAAAACGGTATAAACACATTTTAACATACTTGTGGTCCATTATATATTCATTTTCCTTGTGGGATCCTTACCATTTGACTTTTCTGGCAGGTAGTGCAACAAAACTGTTTTCAATAGAAAGATACGTTTTATAAAGACCCTAAAAGCTCACCCAAGGGCGGGCCGTTACCTGCTTTGTTGGCGGAAATTAATATTAAAGGATTTGAAAAAATGCACATGTTGAACACTAAGAACCCCACATAGCAATAACATTAGCTTACAACGTAGATATCTAGACGATGTTTTCATTTTATATAAAGGTAATACAAGGCATCAGGCAAAACTAATTATTAATTGCTTGAACCAATTACATCCTTCAATTAATTTTAAAGTGAAAACCAAAGAAAATGGAGTAATAAACTATTTACATATTGAGGTAATACGATCAACCAACAGGATGAAAATTTAAATTTTCACGAAACCCACAAAATCTGATTTAGCTATACCAATGGAGTCTAATCACTCTATTACATACAAAATGGCTTCATTCAGATCAATGGCACACAGACTTCTTAATTACAGAGTATCTCTCAATTAATTTAAAAAAGAAAAAGAAATAAACCAAGCAGTAGTAGCAAATAATGGATACGACCCTAGTATGATTGATAATTTTATAAGGATATCTAAATTTAAAATGTTTAGGCAGGCAGACACAAATAAATAATACAAATATGTTTCAACATGGTATGTTTTAATGAGAGCGAAATTTAAATTAGAAGGGTATTCAAAAAAGGAAATTTTCCATTAGGTATAAAATATACAGGAGCTTAAACTTGGAAGGACCTAAAAATAGGATTGATAAAGCAGAAATAAAGGGCGTTTTTTCCGGTAGAACGTGACGAAAAAGCAGGATGTCATAAGAAATGCATATGGTTTACAAACAGATCTTTAAAAGGACGATTTAAGGAACATACTGCCAAAAACAAAATAACCCATCATCTTAAATGGCCCAACACCTTGAACTATACCCTGATAAACACATAGAATTTAATTCGATAAGTGTTTTATGTATTATATGTGTTTTAAAACAATGTAGTGATACGTACATTCTAAAGTCTGGGAAGAATACTGTATTTGAAAACATTATAATAATAATGACAAAAATACGTTAAATAGAAAAGATGAATATTCTGACAAAACTACTTTTAAACTGTTTGCAGACCTGGAAAGAGACAATTAGCTGATAAACTGAGCCTTGATCATTGGGGAAAACAGCCACAGACACTCCTACCACCAGGTCTAAACTGGCACAGACACTCCTGCCACCAGGTCTAAATAGGCACAGACACTCCCGCCGCCAGATCTAAAACAACAGACACTCCTGCCACCAGATTTAAAACAGGCACATACACTCCTGCCACCAGATCTAAAACAGGCACAGACACTCCCGCCACCAGATCTAAAACAGGCACAGACACTCCCGCCACCAGATCTAAAACAGGGACAGACACTCCCGCCACCAGATCTAAAACAGGCACAGACACTCCCGCCACCAGATCTAAAACAGGCACAGACACTCCTGCCACCAGATCCAAAACAGGCACAGACACTCCCGCCACCAGATCTAAAACAGGCACAGGCACTCCTGTCACCAGATCTAAAAAATTCAACTAGTAATGATCCCCCAAGAACTTTATAGTGATCCCTCGAGTTTTAACTAGTAAATTATTTATATTTATTTCAGTGTATGTAAAAACGTGTTTGTACTGTTATGATAAATGGTGACCATAAAACTGTGTATATAGTTTAATAGTGTCTGATGATAAAAAAATCATCAGACACTATTAAACTATATACACAGTTTTATGGTCACCATTTATCATAACAGGACAAACACATTCGTAAATAAACTGATGATTACTAAATGGACTGAAACCGGTCGCACTAGAGGGAACGATCAATACCGTTCCTAGAAACTACATATTCGCAAGTACAAATTAACGGAATAGTTTGTTTTTACACGTATTTGAGTTAACAGGTATGTAATGGTACAAAGCAAATTAAAAGTACAAAACTGGTTTTCGAAATTGAAAATTTGTTGGTAGGTCTGACATTATTACAAATTAGTGAAAAAATAAACACATTAAATATGTTGGTTTTATGTATGTTTTGTTGCAAAACTGTTTATATGATTTCTGTTTAAAGTTTACATCTTATTTATTATTAGTCTGAGTAGTTAATTCAAAAAAAAAAAATATTTGCGTTAAAATTTTACTGAATACACAGGCCACCTAGCTGCGGGCTTTTTATGTTTTCAAAATAAATTAATGGGCATATTACATAGTATACTTTTCTACAATAAAACCTTTTGTTGATCCGTACCCTGGGAAGATGACGTTAGCCCTGATAGATAGTGGTAGATAATCATAATTTGGTTTAATCTTCGCACCTTGGTAAAAATACTAAGTTATAAATTAATTAAACCTTAACTTTTAATTGATAATTTTGTGAAAATAAATACTTTTTAACTAATTTGAGACTTACGAAAAGTATTTGAAGTAAAAAGTTTAAGTCTACAATTTACTTAACAAATACCTCCAGTTACGTCTAATTGAGGAAGCCATTGGACCGCCGATAGGAACGGTCTTGGTTGTGGTTTCTGAAGTTAGTGGAGGGAACTGGGAGCTGCAATATTCCTCCAGTGGCTGCCTCCGAGTAATGTACCCACCGATAATAAGAGTTTTTCTTTTACAAACAAACTTAATATTTATATTAAGAATTGATTTTTGTATTGAGAAGTGATTGTTTTTATGAAAAAATGCAATCATACAATTTTTTGAAATGAATATTTTAATAAGTTTTTTAGGTAGTATTCATTACACAATAAAAACCAGCAACAAATTTCATACACACGACAGTACCTCATTATATCAAATTTTCTTAGATATTATAATCCACATTTGAATGCTGAAACGAAAAAAATATATATTCCTTATAGAACTTTTTCACGCTTCATTTTCCAAAAGAGGAAGAAGTGAGGATAATATAAAGTGAGGGTAATTTAAAATAAATAAATGGTATAAACAAACACATACTCTCTCCCTTAAAGCAATAATATCTACAATAAAATAAAATAAATTTACAATCACCGTACAATTATACCAAATTTTATCGAAATCTGTTAGTAATTAACAGAGATATCGGTTTTTCAATATTTCTCGTAAGAATAAAATTAGACGACGTACTGCGTTTACCGCCCAAACGAAAGTATCAATTATCTCTTCAACGAGTTGAAGTGGACTAATAATTTAAGATACTGGATCATTTATTTTTTCAAGCCAATTGTAATGGCTGCAAGTATATTTTCTTTAGAAGTTTCAGATTTTGTGAAATTAAAAAAAAAATAAACTTCTAAACACTTTAACTTCCATAGCCTCTGAACCTGAATTTTCGCAGACATGCGGTGGTGTAATTTTACTTTTCATCTTAACATAAACAATGAAATTGTTATCAAAACCGCTAGAGCCATCAGAAAAAAAAATAAAAAAAAAAAATACCTGGAGATATCATGGTTTTACACCTACATGCCAAATTTCATGCAAATCGTACCATTGGTGTAATCTCTAGCTTTTTTTACATACACACATACACACATGGACGGACATACACCACTCCGAAAACCACTTTTTTGATTCGAGGAGCACTAAAACGAATACATCCACTAAAAACTCAAACTCTAAAATTTTGACGAACACAATACTTTCTCCTTATACTATGTATAAGGGGGAGGAAGTAAGAAAAGGACAAACAATTGTTTCAACTTTTTTCGGATGAATCTAAATAATATAATTAAGTAAAATGTACAGTACTTTATTTATAAACGTAGCTAATACATTCTGGTAATGTTTATTATTACCAACAGAACAATAATGATATGTATTACAATATTACGTGTTAACCTATTTATGAAATAGTGAGTTTATAATTATTAATATCGCAGTTATAATAGTTTTACGTACATAATATGTGCATGAACTTTTGCAAACCGGAATTAGATCATTTTGTAATGTGAAAAATAATATATGTTTACCCACGCATATGTAATATATATGTACGTATAATATATGTAATATACGTTTACATTATATAAAGATATATAATGTATAACTTTCTTTGAAAACCAAAACTTGAGAACTGTGAACCGCGATGAAAAGCTACCATATTCAACGTAATATACTATACTATTAAAATACAACAGGACGGCTGTGACACGATTAATTATAACATTTGCTGTAGTTTAGCCAATCACAAAACTATATTGGCCTTTGAATTTGTTTCAACTTATTGCAATAATGTAATGGAAATTTTATTAACAAGTAATATTTTTATTTGGAACCGATAATTGCAAACAAATTCAGTTTTTATAACGTCTTAAGAAAATTATAGAATAACTTTTCAAGCTGCCAACATTAATTTAACTTTGTGTTAAAATGTATTTAATTGAATTATATTATATAGTCATATTCATGAAATAAATTTAAATAGAAGGAAATTCTCCAACTTGTAAACAAAGTGTATGGTAATGAAATCAAGCCGTTTGAGGTCAGTTGTCTTCTCCAGTAATTTGCTCTTTGCAAAGTTTGTAAAGTTATTTAATCAAAACTTCACTGGCCAAGTCAACTATTTAATATGCAAATAATTTGGACAAGATTATATAAGCCACACCTTTTTTTCTCGAACAATATTTAAAATGAAATAAATTAATATTATTTATAACTGAAATATTTAATTCAATGGAAATTGGCATTGGGGGTTTTAGGAGCTACGAATTGATTTAATTAGAAAGTATTTCTATAGAGAGTTAAATAATTTGTGTTGTCGTAAAATATCATTCCGTATTGTTCGTCTATTATGTGAAATTAACTTGTAAATTAAATGTTGATTCTAAGGACAAGCAATAGTAACCTTAGCTTTAAATTAAAGAAAGCAATTATATTAACAGGTATTTTACAGATTATTTTGATTATGGATTTTTCAGTTTTTTTGATTATATCTCATATTAAAATTAAAAGGTGAAATACAATTTGTATCAGAAGGTTATTTATAAAGGAGTTCCCCGTTTTAATATTTAGAGAAGTAATCGTGATCCGATATTCAAAAGAAACTACTGTAGACTAATATGGATGTATATAAAGCCTAAATCGATGTAAACTAAATCTAAAGTAATGACTAATCGAAGTAAATATTGGAATATCGAGTACAAGTAAATTAATGTATTTATTATATATATTGCAATCTTATGGATTACTGTTTTTTTTCTTTTTTTAGTGTCGTAAGAATAAAACCATAAAAGTAAACTTTTCTCCCCAAAACAAAAGGGATTTATTATTTCAACAATTTATTTTAGTAGGCTGCCGTCGTTGAGATTCTATTTTTTTTGATTTACGATAAAATATTTTGTAAACATGTCATAAATAATGTGGTTTTATCATTTAATGCCTCGTAGTAGCAACATTATGACGGCATACATATTCTTCAATATCAGACACGACGTGATATTATTTTTCCATGTCGCCCTCAGTAATCTTAGCAATCTGTACAAGCCTAAGTATTATCAGGCAGACAAAAACATGAAATAAAACCTAAATGATTGATTATGGCAAAACTAGGCATAAGTTAATTCGTTTTTATTTGTAATTTTGCTTGAATTATATTCTCCAAACTACGTAAAATACTCCCGTTGCAGAAGACCTGCATACTCAGCGAATTTCAAATGCCAAAAAAACATAATTCGATCCATCAGAGTGATATATGAAATGTTTCTTTTTAAGCTCCATCAGAACAACATGGGAAATGAGTATGCAGGTTTTCTGCAACAGGTATGTTAAAACTATGTGGTTTTCATTCAATATTTAGTTGATCTCAACTAGAAGAAGCCGTATTCTACGTTTTATCAAAATTTGTTAAGAAAAGGAAGATATAGAATTTTTTTATTTCCCATAAGGATAACATAAGGAATGAGTATCCAGGTTTGCTGCCACAAAAATATAAATATCGGGGATTTTATACTATTATACATTAGATCTCATCAAGATGAATCCACATGCTTTGTTTTATTAAGATATGTTGAGAAATAAGCGAGGCATAGACTTTTATTTATTTCCCATACGGTTAACATTGGAACAACGTACTGTGTTTACCAATATCTCGGAAACCAATGGACATAGAGCAATGATTCAAAATAGTAAATTTTTTTGCTGAATTCAATGGTGCTAACAAAAAATGTATTAATTTAATTTTCTATGTAAAAAATAAAAAAATTGTGGGTTTTATTCCCCTAACCCCCCTTCCGGCGGTCAGATCGAGCTGTTTTACGAAATTATATGAGATTTTACCACTTTGCATGTCTGTACCAAATTTCATTAAGATCGGACCATTTTTACGGTCATGAGACTTACGCTAGTAGCTTATTCCCTTGAGGAAATTCGCTAAGATATGCAATGAAGGAAACATACAGTAATAATCATATTCTACCGGCATCAAAACAAAATTCTGAAAAAGTACAGATATTTACTATAATTATTCTTTTACTCTATTATTTATTCTAAACCCATCCTAGTAAAACTAACATGTAAACCTTTTCTATATTAAAATCCGGTTTATAAAAAAATCTGATTCTTCGTTTAGAAGAAAATAGGTAAAGTTGTTAGGGAAAATAAATTTGCTGCGAGTCAAACACAATGTATCCGATGAATCCTGTTCACGCATGTACGTAGTACTGCTCTGGACTGTCCAATCTCAGCACTCGTGACACACCGGTCACCGAACATTACATTCCTCTCGGCCATAACTGGAACTCTGATACTGATGTCGTTAACTGCAGACATTTGGGTTTCCGTAACAGGTTCAATAAAGCCGACCATTCGGAGAGCACAATGTGTCCGGCCTATTGATAATGACAGTTAGCCATCGATTCTGTTTGTATTTATATTTTATAAAAAATAAACTTTATTGTGTTTTGAATTTTAATTGTCTAGTGCAGATAAAATGTATATTACCTCTAGTTTTAAGAAGATGAATCGTCTTATCTTTATATCACTAAATAAGAACTGTTCAAAAGAAATTCTAAAAAATTATTTAACAAATTAACAGTATATCTCATGAAATTCTGCGCGTGTATATATTTTCTAAGTAATGATTATAAATGCAACACACAAGCATATACAACAATATTTATTTATTCTATATTTAAAGTGCAATGAGAGTTTTAAGATATAATACAAAATAAAATAACTGAAATAAAATATTAAGTTTTATTCTTGAAAATCCATACAAAAAAATTCTGTTAACAAAAATTTTTAACATTTGTACATGTATAGAAAAAAAGTTACCTGTCCCAAGGGTAAAGTAAATCTTTTAGTAAGTGTAATAAATAATTGTGTCATGTATTAGGCTAGTAGCCCACTGGGCGTTACTAATTACTACATACAAGACCGGGAGTTGTGTGCAGCCTAACATTAACTTGGGCTTCTGACTTGATAACTACTAAAATTACACAATATTATAATAATTAATAATACGTGGGTGGGGTGAAAATTTTAGCTAAAATAAAACGAAAATAATAATAATTACTCATTTTATTCAGATATAAGTCTTCATAAGGTTTAATAAACTAAGACTCTAAAAGTATAAGAACAGATATCAGAAAAATTGATACTATGAAACCACGTGTTCGTAAAAAAAACACGTTTAAAGAATCATGATCGATTATAGTTAGATCATTGATAGGATGATTGAATGTTGTAATATATATATATATATATATATAGAGAGAGAGAGAGAGAGAGATCACATCAGCATCTTAAAACATAACTTAAAACACTATATTTTTGCGTGTAAGAAGGTTCTTATTTTCTTCATATTTCACATTTTATAATTTCAGCTAATATATTGATTAAATTCAATAGTTTCTAAATTATAGTCTAGAAATAATGTATCATTTGACTTATCTTTACTCTTTGCTTAGCGTTTTACTTTTAGTTTACAAAACTTATTATGGACTATAGTGTTTTGAGCAAGTCTTCATATTTTGATTTATTTTTTTACGTTAAGGATTAAATTGCGATCTAATTTAATAAAAGGGCGTTTCAACGAATTTATGAAGCCACTTAATTACCGTAAAAACCCATAATGGTACATTAATTCCTACCACATTAATTATTAGTGTGGCTCGTATAGACTACATGACTATTTGAATGAGTTTGAGGATTGGTAAATTTATTTTAATCTTTCGCACGTGGAGACATATTTGAATCTGAATCTGAATATTCCTTTCAATTCCAAAGAGTTGAACAGCCAACTCAATTCCTAAGAGTATTAAACAAACATTAAACGTATATAAGCAAATTAATATCTAATTATTAAGAATAAGAAAACGTAACAAACGGTTTTTAGACAGTGATTCGATTTTCAAAGAAGAATAATCATGATACAAGAAATTTCAAGTCGGTTATGTCTTCTTGTTGTTAGTTTGTGTTCTCCTCGGGGTTCTCTTTTATGAATCTGAATATTCCTTTTAATTCCAATAGTTTAACAGCTAACTCAATTCCTAAGTGTATAAAACAAACATTTAACGTATGTAAGCAAATCAATATCTAATTATTAAGAATAACAAAACGTAACAAATGGTTTTTAGGCAGTGATTCGATTTTCAAAGACGAATGATCATGATACAAGAAATTTCAAGACGGTTATGTCTTCTTGTTGTTAGTTTATGTTCTCCCCAGGGTTATCTTTTATTCATGAGGTCGTGGTTCTTATCTTGACTTATTTCGTTACTTGAGAATTTGTCTTAAAACAATACGAAGTATCTCCTTTAAAATACCGTTTGTGTCACTTTATATGATCCAGCAGTCTAATAGTTTTACTAACAATCTGATAAATAAGTTCTCATGGAGGATTCACTTTTATGTTTTTTTGTGTGATTTTGAATCTGAAAAATATAGCCACCATTTAGAATATCGCGTTAACTGTGGTTATTCCTACAAAAACCCTTTTATTTAAGGCGCATTCGGATTCTTCAGGCAATTAAAATTCGCTTTTAAATCTTTAGTATCTTTAGCATTAATTGTGTACCATCGATGTTCCGGTTATTTCTAAAGGGTGTGAACTTTAACTTTCCATATATCCTCCACCGTTGGTTAAAAATAAAACTATTAACAATACTGTCTTTAAATTGAAACTCAAAAAGTACAGATTATTCCAAAAGAAAAATTGGAAGAAATTGGAAAATAGGGTCCAAAATTAGCAAACACGAAATCATCCCAAGATAAAAATAGGCAATTTTGGACACGGAAATAAAGGGGAGACCTGTATAAGAAGTTCATTGCCAGTTTACTATCTAAAAAGCTATTGGGTCTTATGATGTATAAAATGTGTACGGGGATAATTTGTATGATTCAAACTTAATATATTTATCTCAGGATGCTTAATAATCTCAGGGTGAGTTCTTTGCCATTGCTTAATTCACTTAGGCCTATATAATAATCCCTTAAAATGTGTGTTTAAGGTCGCAGCTTCAACCAGAGACCAAGCAACGCCTTCGTATGTTAATGTTTATCCAGCCGCAGCATCAATAAGATGCAACAGCAATTGCTGAACGTGTTTAGTGTAGATCAAGGCCGTAGCATCAGTTAAGATGCAACAGAAATGCCTTGGTTTTTTGCTTGTATTGTGAGTGTCACTAATTGTGTCTTAAATTCGGCCTCAGCATCAATTAAGATGCAACAGCAAGTATCGAAAGCGTAGTGTTAAGGAAGCCGCGCCGACGGACAGTCAGGGCTAAGCAACCTTCGTGGGTAAGTATGATAATGTAAGTGTCACTAAGTGTGTGTTTAATTCGGCCGCAGCATCAACTAAGATGCTTCAGCAAGAGCCGAAAGCGTAGAGTTAAGGAAGCCGCGCCGACGGACAGTCAGGGCTAAGCAACCTTCATGGTTAGTAAAATAATGTAAGTGTCACTAAGTGTTTGTTTAATTCGGCCGCAGCGTCAATTAAGATGTTACAGCAAGTGCCGCAAGCGTAGTGTTAAGGAAGCCGCGTCGACGGACTGTTCGGGGCTAAGCAACCTTCGTGGGTAAGTAAATGTAAGTGTCACTACGTGTGTGTTTAATTCGGCCGCAGCATCAATTATGATGCAACAACAAGTGCCGAAAGCGTAGAGTTAAGGAAGCCGCGCCGACGGACTGTCAGGGCTAAGCAACCTTCGTGTGTAAGTGTATATCTAAATTTTGTTTAGGCCTAATTCGCCCAACCTTTGAAAATCTGAAATTATTAATTAATAAACAGGAAAACGGGAAAAGGGTAGAATGATCTTTTTTTATGCTCGTGAAATATAGTAAATAAAATTCTCTTTACTTGGCTTCCAGCCTCAAGTAACTTTTACAAATGCAAAATTAATCAAATTCAAATATCACAATGCAAATTAATCGGGAATACGGGGGACTCTGCCTCTACCGTTCCTAAATAATCAGATACGAATACTGAATTTTTTTATTAATTGTGGACACGGGGGACTCTGCTCGACCGTTCCTAATGAATATTCCCTTACGGGGGTTGCAATTGCAGACCTCTCACAGAGAGTGCAGCATCAGCCCGGAGACGAAAATCTGTTTGAAAATGCCGGCCGCAGGAGCGCCGCTTAAATAGCACCGATCAGCTGGGGATGATCACGTGACCACCCGGCAGACGCTAAAATATTCTAAATTCCACTATGACAGTGTTACAAAAATTTCACATAATAAATAGAAATGTAAACAAGCCTGTCACCAATTTTTACGATTATTGTCATTCTTTTGATAAATATGGATTATTCTATTGTAAAACTAATAAATATTAATTATTTGACAATAGAAACAAAGTATTTACAAGTGAGTAATGAGAATGCAGTCTGTGTTGTCATTTACAATGACGATAATCGGATTTCCTAACCTCAACGGTAAGTGAAGGACATTACAATTTACGTTATTATGATTATTAAAAAATTAAAATGGATATGAAATTAATTATTTTGATCAAATAATAGGAAATTTATCCTAGGCCTACATAATAAACAAACCATAAGTCAAAATATTATAATACAGTGCTCAAACCTTCGTAATCTAGGCTAGGCCTATTATTCTGAAATATTGCAGTCTCTTTTAGTACTTGCTTACCTACTTGATACTTGTGTGCTTCATCCTTGACCGACATTCTCGGATAGGTTGCTTAAAAATTTCACTGTACACAAAAACTGCAAACTAATGTTTACAACTTACTACTACAACAATTGGCTGTGGGGATTGAAAATGACTGTCACACTCCCTTCCTCAACTGGGTATTAGGGGGATCTCACTAAGTTCGTCCCTCGAGTACAAGGGTCGTTTTACAAGGCTGTCATGAAGCACTGATTTTAATTTGAGGACGTCAAGATCCTGCACTCTTTTGGTAGGGTATTGAAAAGTTTAATTGCTGAGCGAGGGGGTAAGCGTTTTCGTTACTTGGCTGCTGCGTGAGGCTCGGCAGTTATGCCAACATTCCCACTGAAAAAAGAGCTCGGATGTGTCTGCGATGCCGTAGCAGTAGAGACAGTCCGGGCAGGCGACTTTACCCTTCGGAGCAGAGAGGCTCGGTAGGACCCATGTCACTAAAGGAGCTGGGTCACGTGATAGTCGAACTCTCCGTGCTATCGTTCCTCTCAAGTTCTGACTGAATTTTTATTTGGCGTGGTGCCCTCTTTGACGAGCGTATTTTATGTATTTGTTACTGGAAAACCCCGAATTTTAGGTCAAACTAGTTTGACCAAGGATGAACTAGTTTCCTGACCACCCTAGGTTAAACTAGTTTGGCCTGATTAATTTACAGGCTCAACTGGATTAGCCGGGTGGCATTAGGATAAACTAGTTCAGCCTGCTTTAGACCAGGCCAAACTAGTGTGGTCAAACTGACTCCCACCAATGGCAGTTAGGTTGGGTTAGGTATTGTATCGTCCATTCTATTTTTCTTACCTTACCTAACTTAACCGAACCGAACCTAACCTAACCGAACCTAACCGAACCTAACCCAACCTAACCTAACCTAACCTAACCTGACTCCAACCGGCTGCTGCAGTGGTGCTCTAGAAAGAGTGTGGCCTGACCTTGAACCCGGAAAACTAATTTATCCGAACGCTACCCGGCCCAACTAGTTTGGCCTAACAAATCAACCAGGCTAGACGAGTTTATCCTAACGCTATTTTGTCCAACTAGCTTAGTTTGTGATAAATCAGGCCAAAATAGTTTATCCTAGGGCGGTCAGGAAAAACTAGTTCATCCTATACCAAACTAGTTTGTCCTAAAATCGGGTTTGTCCGGTAACATATGTTTTATATTAATCTGTAAACATTTTAATGTGTTGTATTAATATTCTTAAGAAGGTTCAATCCTTATCTTGGATACACGGAAGGAGACTACTTTTACTAAAGCCTTGCTAAGTAGTCTTTGACTTCCTCTTGGTTCAATCCAAAAGTAGTATATAATTTAAAATGAAAATTCAATTACTTTAAAGATTATTTTATATAGCCAATGAAAAGGAGATTGATGCTTTGAAAACCAAATTAAATTAGATTTTTATGTACAAAATGTAATTTGTTTAAGTATTTAAACTGTTTAAGGAAACTACATTAACTTTCCTCAGCTTTTGCAAAAATAGGTTGAGTAAAAATGCCTACAGAGCTTAGCCCCCAAAAGGAAGGTGGTATCATAAGAGACAAATATCATTCATATATTATTATTTAGAAAAACCGTACATCACCTATTTACATGAAAAGTCTTAAGGTTCAATATGGAATGACGATAATTTTAATCAATTATGTAATTTTTAGGTTAATTTTTTGTAGAATGTTAACCTTTATAAGAAACTTCTCGTGAGAGGGCCTATAATACATATATTTTGTCAGCAGATACATTTAAATATTATGAGTCTGAACGTCTGGACGTCTATTTATGCAACATGTGCTGTATTTGTATAAAGATGTAAAATCAGCCATATGCTGTGGGTTTATACTTTCAAATTTCCTATGTACATGCGATACTGTTTCCGGTCAAACCTTTAAAAAGACGACTCAGATGTAGAAGTACATAAAATAAAAATATACATTAGACAGTCAAAGAACAAGAGGAAAAAGCTTAAAAGAATTCTTCACTTTTACTTGAAAATACGTTTTGACCATGAATTTGTAAACAACTACACTCCAATATTTCTCTAGTATTTTTAGCCTATAACCATTGTCTTATTAGACAACTTCCTGGTAATTTTCCTGGACATTTTTCTTCCACCTAAAACAAACACAAAACACCGTATACCTAAGTTTAACTCCGTATATCTAAGTTTAGATTGTCGTTAGCCATACTGATATTTTTAGTTTATGACTTGAGAGCAAGTTGAACACAAGGACAAGCATGAACACATGAGAATAGCCAGCAAATCACTTCCTAGGTGGCAGCTAACAAGGTAAAAATGACAAGCCCAAGGCAACTACCCTGTGGGACACCAATGATTTACCACTACAGCAGAGATATCTAAGCCTACGTTTGTTTTATGACTTCTTCCATCTGAATGGGAATGATCAGATTGTATACTTAAGAACTTATCAAACGTTTTGGGCTCACATCAGTGTTCTCCCTTTTATCTGTCATCTTCACCGGAAAACAGTTAACGAAAAATAATATAGTAATTTTACTAATATTTTCTTATTTTCATATTTTCCAAGAGATTAATCCCAGTTCTTAGGAAATAATTTACGATACATTAAAATTTAAATATTTCCTTAGCTCTACACATAATTTGGGAGATTATAGTATAGCTGTGCTTCAAAGCCGACTACAGAGAGTTAGCGATCTAAGACTCAATTTTTGAGTTTTAAGATTAGAAGAAGTGTTGAAGGTGTGTTGTATATCTTAAAACATTATTCAACTTATTTATAAGACTATCACCAGAACTAAGTACCCACTACGATTCGATGAAAGTTCCTTTGTACATATGCATTATTTTTCCCCGATAAAAGGTTTGGATTTATATGTAGAAGTTATCGTCTCATAGAATAGGTCCTTTAAAATTATGTACTAGTAAATAATTTTCAAATTTTTGAATGCCATACAAATATTTCTTTAGGCTTTAAAATCTTTGGTAGTTGCGAAAAAACGTAGTGTATAAATAAAAACTATAGGTATGCAAAAACAGTTCTGTGTACCCTCAGATCAGAAATATATACAATAGACAGGAAGGATCTAATATCCTGGCTATACTGGTATGTTAAAGACACGAAAATCTTTCAGAAAAGTTTCACTAAAGTTTCAAATTGTAATCAGCGTACGATTCATTTTTTATTTTCAATTTACAATATTATAAATAATTATAGGTGACGTGGACTCTAATACCTTAAGGCACACTACATCAATGAAACCAGTATTACAAGATCTAGCGTTAATTAATCTGCTGTTATAAGAACTAATTAAATACTTGTACCAAAATGATCTTATACTTTACACTTAACATTATGTCAGTAAACAACGATGTATATTTTTTATGTTAGTCAGTCTACTAGATTTTTTTTGTAAATTAGCACTTTCATATATATGAGTTTATAAAAAACAAAATAAACGAGGCATACAGAGTACCAAAACTGTTGCAATGTTTCATCAGGCTTGCATAGCGCTAATGACGGCATTGGAAACAATCCAACAACGTGTCTGCTTGGTATTGGTGATTGGTGGCGTAGTGTAATGCGCTGTGATACACAAACATTGACGTGAGGTAAGTTTGTAAAGCATATCTAAATCTATAAACACCATTGTGCGCTGTTTACTTTTAAGAACAAGCGTAAGTGTAATTATTGAATTTCAATATTTATCATTTTACTAGATAATTAATAAGCCATACAACAATGCTCGTCAAGTCGTTAGTGCAACCTTCAAATATTACATATTTAAGCATCAAGTCACTTCTCTCTGTTGATAGGAAGGGGCCAGTTATACCATTTTGAGGGTTTTTTTATATTACGCCGTGTATAAACGAATTTTTTCTCATTATTTGTTTTCATCATACTGACACAGAAACATATGTTTTCAGTTTCTTTTTGTCGGCTCGAAAGTTACCCGTTGCCGGCCTAGGTCAGATAAACTCTTATCCGGCCTAGGTCGGAAAGAACGGAAGAAAACAATCAGCTGATTTGCAGCAAACCGATGTTTAATGCTTGTTTAGTGGTGGTTTATGCGTTTCTTTTTAGAGGAACGTAGTGGTAGCACTGCATCCGTAGCAAATTTTTTCTATTTGTTATAAGTTAGGTTTGAAGGTTTGAGAAACGTATGTTTATGCAAGGACAACGTTATGATTGAAGTTATGTTTTTTTCTGCATAGTATGATGACAAAAATATCGTACGTTACACGGCCGGGAAGTTTTTCCGTACTCGCATGAAAATCCCGCACTCGCTTTCGCTCGCGCGGGAACTATCATGCTCGTCGGCAAAACAGTACTTCCCGGCCTAGTAACGTAATATACTATAACATAACATGGAAGCTTTTCCGGACTTACAGGAGGCCTAAATTCATAAAATCAACCAACAATTCAATGTTAAGACCACCAGGCACAAAAAATAAATATGTTCTACTGTCAAATAATAAGGCAACCCTTGTAAAATATAGAATTCCAATGACGTAAGGTTCATGAGGTTTTTTTCATTATGATAACTAAAACCAGCTATATATCGTTAAACAAACAAACATAAGTGAAGACTTACTATTCCTCAAATCACACTGATAAATATCACAAAAGGAATTAAACATTTTATATTTTATTAATTAAGGTATACAGAAATATCGTACTGTATTTATATCCGTCTGTTCCGATATAAGTAAACAGATCGACGACTTTTCGTTTACATTCAATGGCATTCTCGTTGAAAAACTGCTTACATGTCTTTTCATATACAAACTTATCTCCTGTGTTATCACTGAGCTCTGGAGGTTTCCATATTTGATGGATAATGTTAAGTGAAAATATAAAAAAAATTAAGGATATTACGAAGTTTGTTATCCCAACTCCATAACATTTTTAACTAAAATAAAACTGAATAAAAGATAAAAATATATTTTACTACGATACATTTTATAGGAATAATATGTTCGTTGAGCTAATGTTAAACGTTAAACTTTTCTGAATTTCAAACACGTCGCTTCATTTGCAGTTTCAATACTATGTAATGTGGTTGACCAAAACACCCTCTTGGGGGAATGTCGATGTTACCGAGTTGTAAATGCTGAGTGTGCGAAACTTACTAATGCATACTAAACATTTCTGTCGCTACAACCATCTAAATGTTTTCCTTTTGAATTAGTTTCTGTCAAACCTTTTATTTCTGACCTCTTAATATGTATGAAATAGATTATAATTTCAATGCCTTGAGCTTTTTAGTGAAAACAGACTCGAAGTGTTGTTTAGTAATAATTTGGAAAATATTTTTAATTTCTAGAATAAACCGATTGGGGTGACTACTTTTGTTGAAATCCGTTTACAATAGCTTCACAACAAATAAAGCTATTGATTACGGCTTATCGCCGTAATCACTTGTTCACAGTCGCTCATAATAATCATTGTATACTTTTAACGGCATTATAAAACATAAGTAAACTTTATACTCCGTAATTCGCTATTAAACTGGTCTTTTAAGAAATATTGTCAGGTCCAACTCTCAATATATAAATAAAAACTGGCAATTATGTGGATGTGGGCTACAAAGGCTCGCCGGCACAAAGAGCTAATTGTCCACTCCGACAAAAGTGGCGAACGACTTCAGCTGGAATTGTGCGCCACGACACCTTGACAGTTGACAATATGTATTTTACGTTTCAAGTCTATGGAAAATGTTACTATCATGGATAGGTTAACTGAAATCAAATTATTACTAAAGTAGTTTTTTTAATTAAATGCATAAGATATATAATTTATAGTATAAACAAAGAAAATATCTATAAAAATGTATCTTTATGAAAAAAATATTATACGAAGAAGTATGTAATAAAAAATCGATAGCGATGAAGTAAAAAAAAACAGGAGCGAAAGCAAAAAATAACTTACATATTATACGTACATAGTATACGTCATTTTTTAAATCTACTTTGTCTTTTATAATGATAGCCATGTTATTCTAAGGATATTCCACACGTAGTTAACCAAACAAAGAATAACATCCTTTGACAAAATTGTAATAGTGTTCGTCTCACGTGAAGAAATAAAATGTAGGTAGGTAACTTATCTTACCTTGTAATTTTTTCATTAGGTTTGTTTTAATTAGGCTGACAAGACCCTAATTACCGTCCACTAATTATTCTCAGTCCAACACGAGCTAGCGCGTTGTGAAAACCATACAGTTTCATTTGAAATCATAAATTATGTTTACACTGGAATCTTTTTTAAAACGTCATCATGCCAAATTTAATGACACAAGTTTTAGAACACAACATTCAGTTTTTTTTACTTTTTTCTTTTATTTGTTTCCCAGGAATCCCACCATTATAATTCTTTTATCAGAGGGTAATGTTTTAGGAACTTACATATGATTCAGAATGATGTTTTTGGTGTTAACGAATTGAACTCCGTCACTCCTAAATAAGTTAGTTCAGGAGTAAAAATATGTTTTTTTTTTGCCCAACACAGTATAGATCGGGTTTTCAAATATAATAAATGATTTGAACTAGAGATTTTTACATAGAATCAACAAAAAGTTACAGCAAGTTTATATTGTATCTTTATTATAAGATTTAAAATGGTATAAACGAAACTCCTTTTATCTGGAGAACAAATCACTATTTTCAAAGAGGGTTCGATGTGTTTGGTATCTAGTTTCAAATGAGAGACCACAACTTTTGATCCACACCAGAAAAAATCATTATTTGCATACAATATGGGGGATCCAAGATGTCGGCTAAAAATTAAAAACACGTAGCAATAAAGGAAATATAACTTAACCGGGCTCCCTGCTGGCTTGATCTTATTCATATAAATGTTATGGAATGTTGTAATAAATTATAGATATTAAAAGTATTACATTAAATTACAGTTACAATACATATATTCAGCGCAGAAACCTCTATTTGAGGCCGTATTCTCCTTTTACTGGACTCTTTATGATGGAGTGTCACTTAATGTTTGTTTACATATTTTGACCCTTGAATATCTTCGGAGAGGAGACGACATTTTTACAGGCCAAAACCTACATTCCTTAATCATGTACCGTTAATCCTTAACAAAAGAGGCCATTAAAATAAAATCAAAACGGCTTTATTGTTACACAGTGAAAGTTTTCAGAAGTATAAACATATAAATAATACAATTTAAATAATTTTAATAGCTAAATTAGTCAGGATCTCTTAAAAGAATTGGTAGTGATAAATTATTTGTATATAAAAAAAATCCTCTACACTTCTGAAAGATTGCTCCACTAACATTCGCTTCACATTTCGTCTAAATCTCTTTGCGTCTTTGTTCATTGAAGCGTGTTAAATATGTTGACTCTGATGTGAAACTCATGCATTCCAAAGCTACGAAAGTGGTTTTGTGGTGGTGGAGGTGGGGGGGGGGGATTTAGTCTGAGCCGTGTTTGTAAAAACGATGAGTTTGTGTGTTTAGAAGTTGTCAAGCAGCTATAATAATTTTAAGCTTACGAGAATGTTTGAATGATGTAAGAGTCATAAAAGGTGCACAATGTGGTATTTTGAAGACGGCTTTCAAAGATTCCTTCTGTATTCGGAATACAGACTTAGTATAAAGACTCTTTTGCTTCGAAAGATCAAAAATATACTTATATAAAGGTATGGATTGATAAGTCCAAAACAGGAGGACAGAGTTAGTCGGAGGTCAGCGATTTGAATCAATAACTTACGGGCTGATAATGTAATCCATCTCTTTATCTCTATATGAAATAAATTTGTGTGTTTATGGGACTTTTGGGAAACACAAAATAATCAAACGCTGTGATCTCATATTTTAAAACAGAAATATGTAATTCAATAGCATGTGTGGAGTAGAAATAATTTTCTGCAATGTAAAGTATTCCACGTTTATTAAATAACTCTGTTATCGAGGAATAGGACAAACCGCTGGCATACTAGAAAGTGGTTTATTTATTTAAAGATAAAAATATAGCTAAAATAATTTCCTAAATAATCAAGTAACTATTTACAACTTATTTTGTTGTACACAGTCAACAGCAGCTTGGATAACACAATTAGTGTTTGCTGTTGATGAGTCGCTCTCCCCAGAGCTATGTTGATGGCTGGAGACAATGCTAAGTGGGGCGAGCAATCTCCCTACTACGTTACAAATAATGGAACTATGATAACAATTTGTAAACCCAAAATATTTATGGTGGTATTTTTAATTCATGATACTATTTACTCATAAGGAATAAAGCTTTTAATTAGTCAATCTAACGAAATTTTTTTATTTATTAATCATTTACGGGCATTTTTTGTTTAATATTATTACGCAGGTACGTCTTGACTAAAAGCTTAAAATATAACTGGTGTAAGTATAAATATTTTTTCTGATAACCCACAATGATGCTACGCGATTCGTACATTTTATGTACAATTTTACATTTATCCCCCCGTCATTTATTGCGACTTACAGAAAATGCATCATAGAAATGCGACCTAATGCATAAACTAAATAAATCAACTCACAGTCAAACACTTAGTAAACTTATTTACAAATGTAAAATTTAGGTATAAGCCTCTTTTAAAGTATTTTAGTATTTATAATAATGAATAATGCAATTTGAAAAGTGATGTGTAAGTGTGTCATTGGTATTTTTGTACTTGTGAGAATAAAAACTTGACACTAACATGGATTACTGCTGATATTTTATGTATATCAATAATATGAAGTTATATTTTTTGACGTATTACCATTTACGTAAATAATAAAATCCGGGAGAGTAACAATAGAGATTCCTTAGACACAAGGTGACTATTGAAATAAATAAAAATGAATCGTTCATTTGAGAAAGTCTTTGATGGTAATATGCACTGTAGACAATTTTGCATAAAATATATCTGCTCATCGTTAAATTAAATTTAAATACGTATTTATATTTTTCTTATGAGTCAGAGGTTGTTGGTCTGTCTTGTTAAAACAGGAACATTGATTAACAACTCACGAAAGCATATTTTTAATCGTCAATATACGCCTTTACACAATAGTTTACACAATGAATATGCTTACAATATGAATAGTTTTATATATATATATATATATATATATATATATATATATATATATGTTATATATCAAGCAAAGCAAGGTCTGAGTCGGTACAGTACAAGGGTGAAAAGTATAGCTAAAAATATGCGACATCGTTGGGACTTGAACCATTGATTATATTTGAACCACTGGCTTTACAGTCACAGTTCAGAGGCTGAGTGCGCTACCAACTACGCCACCGACTTCTTCAATAATAATTAAAACCAATAAATTATATATATACAAATACTACAAAAAATGTGTAAATTACTAAATATAAAGCAGAAAGTAGGTACCATGTAAGGTATCTTTATTGATTCACCTTGAGTAGAATAGAATGTAATAAAAACAAATTTTGTATAAAATGTTGCATTCAGATTATTAAACAATATATTTTTAAAAATCTACTTTCCATGTGGATCTCCATTACGTCTTGTTATTTTTCTATTATCGTAACACTATCATTCTGTACTGAGTTATTGCTCTGTGAAGATAGTACACGTTGTATGCATTATTGATTCTTTGAACATGGAAAATCAAACTGCTTTGTCGTGGTTGTTTGTTTGTCTAGGCACATTGCCCTTGCCACCAATCATCAAAAGCAAGCATATCGCACTGTGTAGTTGTTTTCCATATACATCATTAGCACGACTTAAGCCTGTTCAAACATTAGCAGACACCGTTTTGAATTCCAAAATATTTGTTACATTTTCTATATATTAAATGGCAGTTTATAATATGTAAGTCATTTTTAACGTTAATTGATGTACAAGTTCACAATCTAAATTTAAACTGATAATGATGTGTTTTCAACTGTAATCAGCATTAATGCAAGGATATAAGGTTTACATAATATGAGGGAATATATTTTAGCTCAATATGCATTTTGGTTTTCGGAGTAGGTACTAAAGCAGTTAAAATTAACAAAATTCAATTCAAAGTTGATTTTAAAAACCAATCATGGTCGTTTAGTAGCAGTTCTTGGACTTAAATACTGTTGCTGCAAGAGTCTAAACGTGTTTTACTTTAAAATAGGTGAATGGCATGAAGAAGAAAAGATTATCTAGAAGTTAAAAAGATTTATTAACTTGCTCGCAAAAAAACATCGCCAACTGTTTGTTGGTACTAATGTTGGTCAGAAGGAGATGATCGTCTGAATGTATTATCCTAGTGACCACTTTAAGTTGTAGTTTTTCAATACGGCAAATCAAAGACACCTTTTTTATGTGCCTTTCAAAGAACACCTTTCTTAATGCGGTTAAAAAAACTAGGTTAGGAATAACCGCCACAATATTTATCACTGTTCCAATAAAACCCTTTGAAATTTATGTTCGTTTGTGGCTAGTTTCGTTTAGTTGACCAAAATAATCAGTGAGTGACAATGATTTAAATGTATGTCGTTTTATCAAAATCATTGTATCATGTAGTCTAACTGCATCGTCTATCGTCATTTGAGAAAAAAATCTCATTTTATTGTACTGTAAGAAATCTAATGATAAACGGCTCCCTTAAAAGTAACTGCTTGGATAAAATATAATTCGCACAACAGAAGATTATAAGTATTAAATTATTCAGCTCGTTATTTCATTTAAAGGTAACTGATTAAGGTTGTATTAGCTATAATGTCAATAGGATAAATGGAAAACTATGTCCTTTATTTAAAATCATCTCGTTTTTATATTGCATTATAATATTGGAATTGGTGAAATATCGAAACCCACCATTATAATCAAAATAAAGCGATGGAGGTAAACGAACTGTTGTGTGTTCGCATGGTTGAAGTCGTAAAAATGAAACAGCTCGGGCTGACTTTACAGTCGACCATAATACATATCAAAGTGTTTCTCAAGGGATGAGGATTGTGATTCTTCTGCCACTGTCTAGTTTCATATTATCCAATATGGTTAATAATTCAATTTAAATTAATAATTTTAATTCATTTATAAGGAAGGGTATACAAATACTCATCTTATTTGAGAAAACAATCCTATATTTTTTATTATTTTGAGTTGATTAAAAAATTTATATTCACATCCTATTATTTTAAGTTTTTTTGGCATGTGTCCAAACATTGGTGTCAAAACACACGTCACAATATAGGCTAGGGTTTTAGTTTTAACCTCGCCTGACCTGAACTTTCCTTAATTTCCTTCAGTAATTGCTTTGATTTGTAAACTATGGTTGTCGTAGCTTTTTAGTACCTTGCATGTTAACATTCCAGAAAGCAGAGTGCGGTATATTCAAATGCTCACGGAATAAGTCACCAGTCGACTTGGGAAGTAAATGATACGTGGGTTTCTCAAAGGCTTCGTTCTTGGACCCATTATCTTCCTGCTCTATGTGAACGATCTCCCACTTGCATTAACGGATGCATCGATCATTATTTTTGCTGGTGACACTGCCATTACCACTACAGTGTCATGTCCAGGTAGAGCTCAGCTAGAACGGATGGTCAATGTATCTTTGCAACAGGCTTGATTGTGGTTCATGTCCAATAGTCTTATGACAAACAACCCCAAAAGTTAGCGTTTGCACTTTCCTGCCAGGCCAGGAACCGAACAGGACCTCGAAACTTTGGACATAGACACTGGCTCTTCTGTGATGTTTCTTAGAGACGTGGTGGACCGAAACATCAGCTGGAAAGAACATGTTTCATTTCTTGTCAACAAGCTAGTTGTGTTTCATGATCAAACTATTGGTGTCACACTAATGAATGTCTACTAAACCCAAGTTTATTCGCACCTGAGGCATGTTGTGTTTTTCTGGAGGGATTCGGATGGATTTTTAAAGTCCAAAATAAGATCATCAGTCTTGTTTCAGCTGCAGTACCGGCAATCTTGTAGGCAACACTTCATCAGCACTAACACTAAAACTCTGCCCCTTGCCTCTTTATATATTTTTAATTAATGTGTTTTACCAAATCAAATCCAGATATTAAAGAAATATATACATACACACCAGCCGAGGCATGACATACTCCACTATCCGATCCACCGTCTAACCTTCTATGAATACGGAGCCTATTACTCTGCATGACGGTGTTCAGCGGGCTCCCTGAACTAATAAAACAAGAGAATGATTTAGGCACTCCCTGAAGAATCGTCTCACGAGACGAGCCTACTATTCTGAAAAAGTATTTTTCAAATCACTCCTGACAAGACATTTTGTGGTTGCAGAGAGTAACTGTTTTTCGAGTAAATTGTTAATTTACAACTAGTTTAGTAAATTCATGGTTAAGATGTTATTAATTTAAGACGTCTTATGTTAACCTAGCCTATAGCTCGAACTATACGACAATGTGACACACTTGTAAAAGAATAAACAAGCAAGTTTCGGATGATTATTACATAGTACTAATGGAATGATTACACACTTTTAGGGTTAAATATGTGAGGAAAAATCTGGATAGTGCTGTAAACAGGTGGCTAAGTTAGGAACTAACACGACGGTCTTGAGTTGTAGAAGTGATAGCATCTATGAAAAACTTATTTGTCTATTATATTTTTTATGGTTATGTCATATTTTATTCAAACATTATATTAAATTGCATATGTAATGTTAGGTTTATCGTTTTATGTTGTTTTATAAATGTAAATCTTAATATTTATATACATTTTAATTTACACGAGCTAGACTTGTTTTTTATACTGATCCATTTTTAAAAATATATTGATGGATTGAAAAATTTACATTATCTATTTGTAGAGATATATGTTTTCATTAGCACCTAATCTTGACTGATAGTTAGCTGATCGCAAAGGACAATTATAATCAATATTATACATTTCATCAAGATACATTCTATTGTATGGTACATGTACATTTTATGGGTTAGACTTAAAATTCAATTTATTTAAATCTTTCCACGACTTGATTTAATTAAACAATTTTTTTGTTGTTTTGAACTCTAATCTCGCCCCACCAAAAAATAAAATAGAGGGAAGCTTCTCAGCCAATTCATCTTGCAGCACGCACATGGATGCCGTGCTATACAACTGAAAAAAACTATGAACTGACAACAGATAACGTTGGAATATAGATCTGATCTTATGATATTTATAGACAAACCAATTTACCGTTTCACCCATCAATAGAATGATTTATTTTTATTTAAAACTATGACTAAGACACTAAGAATCCAAGATTAGTAAAACTTTAAATTTTTATTCAAAACGTAACTCACAACATTTCTTGTATAATAAATCAAATAAGTCATAATAAATATAATGTTTTATCAGCTTTTCTGTAAATTTGTGCATTTTTTACTAATATAGACCATAATGTCTATTGATAATGAACTATAACATGCCGGTTATTAATTTAACAAGACTAAAAATATTACGATGCTTCTTGAAAAACTTCAAATTTATCTTTACATGCCTAATATTAAATAAACTAAAGATAAGTATTGTTTTCTTGATCATGAACTAGCATAACTAAAACCCTGCAGCCTTTTTTGATTGACTCTAAGTGGGCAAAATTCTAGTTGAAAGGCTAAAGTTATGCAGCATCCTTTCAAAATAGGTTTGAAATTGTGAAACTAATTCTTTGATTAGGATTTAAATAGTAATTTGAATATAATATTTGAGTCAACGATCCCTTCAAAAAGACAAAAACCCACGAAGGATTAACTAGTGTTTCAAAAGTTGTGGATAAACAAAAACATTAAGAATTTTATATGGGACACAACATGATTAAAATATGCTTAGAAATATTATTGCTATCTATAATATAGATTTGAAAAATATGTCGAAGTAAAAAGTTTATTCTATGCCAAAGAATCTCACATGTTTATGTAAATCTATGTGTCATGATCAGTTTACGCAGTAAGAGTAATTAAAAATGCTTAATTTCTGTAATACAATTTACATATGTTGCATGATAATAAAAAACATAGAGCTGTAAATGAAAATAACAATTTGTATGTTTTGGAGAGGGATGCACGTGATTAGGTCTATTTATCGGCAGTAACGACGTCCCTAGAGACCGGCCTTGTTATCAATCTCACCCAACGCCGTCCTGGGAGTTGCACCGCCTGTACTGGCCACATTATCATAAATCACATTTCCTTAATGTTTAAAACAAATTTTCCAACTATCAGCTTACTTTTTGACATTGCTAATCTGTTTGAATATGTTTTATTTAAATTTAAAAGTGGGTCTTTGTAAATACGATTTTGAGTAGGTCTACAATTTTAATTTATTGTAAACACGAGAAAATATTACGAAATAAAAAAAAAACAAGAAAACTTTGATTCGTGAGTATTAAAGCGGAACAGTTGAAAGAGACTCAGCATGAAGGGTAATTTTAGTGGTAGAGCTTAGGTAAGTCCTCCTAGTTGTTCTTAAAATAAAGTTCAATGGAGCAAAACAGGTCAGTATCAGTTTCTTTTGTGCGAAATGTATATCCATAGCATGTGTTTCCTATAATGGGGTAGTTAAGGGGATTTTATATGAAATAAAATGAAAAGTAGCGTTTGTTTCCATGCATCAAATAATATAAGTGCTTCAGCTTGATTTCTAAACTACATTGGCTGACCTTTATGCACATCGATCTAAGTGATGACACGTCAGAGATAACAGATGTTTTATTTACTTTTATGTTGGTTATATGTTGAGCGCACTTGGACTTTTTAAATACGATCCTATTTTCCTCCATATAAAAATAACTAATATGCAAGTAAGACAAATTCTGATAGTTATGAATCATAAAAGAGGATTAATTTTTTTCATAGAAGCTGTGAGTTATTATTACCACCCACCAGTAGGAACTGGTGGAATAATTTAAAAAAAGAGTTACCGATGTTTCAAAATAGTAAAAATACTCCTCAAACCCATTAATTCGTTAATTGTGTTCTTGGAAAGACTCATACAGTAGAATATAATCGAAACATCACCACAACATGATAATCGGATTACCATAGCTATTGTAGCTTTGCAAATAATGTAGAGCCAACTAAATATTCATAGTAAATCTCTAGTATTTATGTACATAAAACCACGGATGGATATTTGCATCCATTGAGAAAACCAAATCAATTTCACTATCATCCTAGATATATTTTAAAACTTCTATTTGTTGTTACAAGTAAATTATTTCGCGGAAAATAATCTTTGCTATAGTAAAATATGATGCCTTTGTACCTAGTTCATACTTAAAAAATTATCGTCTGTTTATTTTTGTTATTCTTTTAGATTCATTTAAAATAAAATTAGTATAGTGTTAATATCATAAGAAAAAAAAACTAAATATAATGTGAATAATTCACCGTGTTTTATAAATATTTATTCCAAATTTATTTTCAGTGTTTATGGTAAAATATTTAAATTTTTTCTTAATAGGTTTATTTGAGATATTATTTGAGTATTTATACTTTTATTTTAAAGAATTCAGAACAAGGTGGATAAGAGCAAAAATACTGTGTATTGTAATTAGTGATATCCTATTTAAGTAATGGTTAATCTTTTTTTACAAGTAAGAGAATTGTGCTGTAATACAACGCCGACGACGTGACTCGTCTATTCATTAGAACAAAACATTGCCGAACCTTGGCCATAATTGGCAGGGGCTAACAAAGTGCTCAATAAATCCTCTTAACAGGATAAAACTCTATTACTGGGGTGTAACTACGCCATCACGTAAGTTATCTTCATAATGTACCAAGTTTCCTCAGTTCACTCCAGATTTGTTATTATCCAGTTTTAATTACATGTTCCGCCGGATTTAAGATTTCCTACACACGTTTATCGTAATGAAATAAAATATTTCATTCACACTACTGTTATAAACATACTATTAGTATTGTGTCAGTGGCTTTTGCCCTGATTTCGTTCCTTATAAATTATTATATTTCAATTGCTTCTTTAGCACGATCTAAAGTCTTATTGTGAGTAAACCCCTGACGGCTTACATAGTGAACGTCCCATTTATTACAGACTTTTATTCCTGATTCTTTGAAAGTGTAATGCATTTCTCTATTAGTTTTTCTGTTTTAACTTTAGATAAATGAAAATCGGGTACATAAGATTGATCACCAATTAAACAAAAAAAGATTAAATACCTGAGAGGTGTCATGAAATTTATAAACTTTGTAAAAAAATCATCCAAAGTAAAAACCTAAAATCAGGCAAGCCTGAGCGAGAAGGACTGATAAAGTTAGAGTCTAGAAAGGAAACTTCTAACTACCGAGGTCTTAGACGCCCCTGCTTTATGAAACTGTTTATGTCATTGTTATAACTTTCAGATTCTAACTTAGTAAGGTCACGTTTGTGGACTTTTATTTTGTGTACAACGTGATTTATTCTGTTTAAAAATTAGTTCATCGTGCATGATTTTAGATGTTCCACAAATTGTATATTAAACATAAAAATAAAAAATTAGCTTTCATCAGCGATATTAAGTCAAAACTAATTTCTTTTATAAAACGTTTCTACCAAAATTATAAAGTAAAATTTCTTTTTAAAATATGTTTATGTTTATACTCAAAATAGAAAAAAAATTATTTCAAGGAATATTATTAAAAAATTGTCAAGGTATGTTTTTGTTATTATTTGCTTGTCCCTCCAGACAATTTACCTTTTATTTTAATATATTAATCTTATTAAGGAATACTAAGGAGCAAGGTACTGACAAAGGTAAGTACAGGATTGTATCATTACTCTATACAGTGAGGAGTAGCTTGGTATAGTGGTTAAAACCTGGGACCTCGGTCTCGGAGGACCGGGATCAAATCCCGCCAATCACTTTTTCGGTATGTGATAATGGCTTTTTCGGCTATGTGATAATGACTAGATCCACTAGTCTTAGCCCGAAGTAATGTGCATATTGGTTCCGGGCAAGGTCTATGTTCCTGGGATTTAAAGGGAGAAGAAAAAAGTCTATACAGTGGTTAGTTTGATAAAAAAATACCAGCCAGTAGTAGGGGGGACTCCAACCCATGATATGATCGCTACTATGATTCTAAAAGACAGAAAAAACCAGTTAGCTTGTTATTAATTATATATATAGTATATATATATATATAGTATATATATAGTATATATATATAGTATATATATATATAATTATATTATATATCATTACATATATTTTAAACTAAGTCATGACTTTGGTCCTCCTCTTTTTTATTTACATATTGATGCCCCCGTGTATATTTATCATTTACCTATTTATATATTTATTCAAATGGTGTCTGGTTAATAAGCAAACCTATACAATATAATCAAAACTACCTACATCAAACTAATTTATAATCGAACTTACTTTTACTCAAACTTACAGTCCAAAGGTAAGAGTTTGTAAGAGAAGCTTTTTGGGAAAGGAGTCCAATATCTAAGTAGAGTGTTGTTCACGATTCATTTACTACCTCTTCCTTTTCATCGTAAACTTAAGTCTCAAATTCATATTATATACTGGAATACAAATAGTCAATCACAACTGAAATAATATATAACGCTGAAAAGTTATTTGGTGTAGTTCGCTTCATAGTTTTTTATTGCCTTTTAAGGTGGCTTTTTAGGATTTTTATATTTCATAGTTTCTTTGTTAAATATATGTTAATTTACATTTTTTGCACTATGTTTCGAAATTTAATGTATTTTCTACATAAATAAATAAATTATTCATTTATTTATTCCTTTGTTTCTTTTATCCATAGTTAAATAAACAGCACAGTTTAAACATTTCTTAATAAGCCTTAAACTCACTGTATACTTTCAATGTGTAGTTAATCGTTTTGATAAAATATAGACCAATAATATAAACTCAATTTAGATTCACGTTGGGCCGGCATTTGAATAGTAAATAAAATTAGTAACACATATTATAAAAACTGTATCTTCTCAGCATCGTAAGGGAGCCCGGGGGATAAAAGAAATCCCTCCCTAAAAATTTCTAAGGATTCAACATTTATGCTGAAATATTTAAATCACTAAGGAACTAAAATGTAAAATTTGTGAAAATGGATGATTTTAAAGAGCAACAAATGTTAAATGCAATGAAACAAAAAATCATAACACCAATTTACAAAGTAATTAGGATTAAAACTATCTATTTAATAAACATGATTTTACATTTGAAAGTAAATGTCTATCCTTGGCAACACTGTTGGGTGCTACCTTTGCCTTGTGAAAGAAATACGTTACTTATACACTTAGCCGATAGATGTCGGCCATGTTGTCAGTGGCAACAAAATGTAAGTTTATATTCCAAGAAAAAACTTTGGCTTTGTCGTGTAGTCTTTAAATTTGTTTTAATGTCCCTAAATAAATAATCCTAATAAAGTATGACCTAAAACGTAAAAAATCTTAAGAACGTAATATTTGTAACGTATCTTAACGGCGTGTTCTGATTGTTATATTTGCATGGTGAACATTAGTTTCCATCATTCGAGTTTTTTTTTTTTTTTTAATACGGAGTGTTTGTAGCCATTATTAAAAATCAATATCAATCTCCCAAAGAAAACATATTTGGAAGAAAATTGTTCAAATAACAGTCTGTTGTAAACAAAACAAAAACCAGCATCCTTAGAATTAATAATTAACTCATTAGAATTAGTTTTACTTTTAGACTTTAAAGGTCTAATGAAAATTAGAAATGGCATGAATGTAATAGACGGTCACAGAGCTGTCACAGGCCAGTTCGTAATTGAAGTTAGCGAAATTGTGGTTTGGATCCCACGTTAAACTGTAGGTCCCCTAGTTGCCATTAGCTGTTGGGCTATTAATTAATTAATAGTCCTGTCTAAGGAACGTGTCGGCCTTATCCAGTTGCAAGACTACAAGATAGCGCCGCAATTATCCTACACTCATCTTCCATTAAAATTGACTTAAAATACCTTCTTGGGTATGTCACAATTCCAAGCAATATGAAATATATAAGGTAATGTATGTCTAAAAAACCACATATCCGAAACTAAGTGTTATCTGAGGGGGTTCAAGATAATAAAATATTAATTTTTTATTTTTGGTTGGAACATTAGAATAACTTTATTTACACATATTTTGTTTAGAATGAATTTGAAATCTTCGGTAATTTGTTAGTTTATTCATTTATTAAAGTTAAAAATTTAAATAATTCAAAGTATTATTTTATGGCATAAATTCTCCTAAATAACCTAGATTTGCATTTGGAATCAAAATCACAAGAAGACGAACTGAACGAATCGTCTGCTAGATGTAGGGCAGGAGTTCACTATTATTGAACAATGATTTTCCCAAAAATTTGACGAACCTTTTGCTGCATGAGGCCTTATGAGAGTGATGTGTGACGTAGAAACAAGTCATTCCGCTTGCACCAGTACACCACCACGTTCGTATTGGCCTAGATTCACCTTTGTTTGATGTTAGTGAACTCCCACCATCAACAAGCGTTTGTACCGTAAATAGACGTTACACGACAAATGGCGACCCTCCTTGATGAAGTGTTTATGTAACTTATTGTTGTTTTTAAATAAAGGTGCTGTATTCAAATAATTTGTTGACTAGAAATGAATATTTTGCTGGCCTACATACTCTATAAATTGATAAAATAATAATTTTAAGGTATGAAATATTATTAGCATCCCACTTTCTATTGTGGTCTCAAAACAGTCTTACCTCAAAATATAAGCAACCTCTAAGACTCTCAGTATCCGAGGTAACCTCGTCGCAAAAAACTCGAATAATTGGGAGGGTACGGTAATTTGTTTATAATAATAGTTTATTAATAAAGTTGTTATATTTACCAGAGGACAATAAGAACAAGAAAAACTCAGGAGTGCAGTTTATGGTGACGGAGCAGGAAGAGTTTTATTTATTGTGTATTATGATTTTTTGTAATACAATACTTTATTCAGGTAAATAAAGTTTTGTTCTAAAAATTGCATTTTTTGTTTTTATCCTCTATTGTTGCATTTTATTTGTAATTGCAAAATTTAAAATTTGATCTTATATAGGCTGATCTCTTTTTAAATAAGTTTTTCAATTAGTTAACTAATGTCTATATGAAATGTTTATTTTAATTCATAATTTATTCGTTACAGAGGATTTACAATAATTAATTTAAATGAAAATAATATAGTAATCACTGTAATATAAGATTAGGCCTAAAAGCAGAATTGAGATGAAATTGTCTTTACTTATTTTAAAGTGAAATATGTCATCCTGAAACTAAGTCTATGCTCATAAAATAATGTACTATCCTCTTGAAAGAAGCATCGTTATATACATTTTAGGTAAGACATATTTAAAGTACATTAGAGACAGGTCTTCCCGCACACAGAAGATTCACCTCTACCTATCAAAGACCTCTTAAGGTAACTGCTCAAAATGGTCACTAGCTTTAAACTGACTTTAAGCTGTCTCACGAACACATGATTGTTTTAGATTTAAATAGTATGTCTTGAAGAAAAATAAATTAGTACCATTCGCTTCTATAGGGCTTGAAGATGGTTTAAATCCGTCTCATAACCATCTATAATCCTCTTAGGGCAACTGCTTGGTATTGTGATGCATTAAAAGCTGACTTAAAGCTTTCTTGAATACATCTTAGACATTTTAAGATAGCTTAAAGGAGGTTAAATTAAAACCTTGAAATATCTTTCATCTTAAATATGGATAAAATCCACCCTAAAATCATCTCTTGAGACATGGTTTAGACGTCTTCTAAACGTAGGCGTAGGGAGGCTCCGTAATTCAACATTTTAACAACGTTTAATATACGTATGGCGTATACCCTGGTCTTGAGACACGTCTTGAAGACGGTTAGGACAGCTTATTGCGATAGGTTTTAAACATCTTCAAGATGAGAGTGTGCTGTATGGGGTGTTTCCGTCTGAAATTAATTCCTGGGTTCGTCCCATCATGTGTAGCTAAATAAAAATTAACTTAGCAACTTCAAGAAAATTAGCTTTAAAATACTCTATATTGAAATTGACAGAACGAAGTAATAGTATATAAAGATAGGTTGTATCATAAGCAACTAAGGCAAAATGAAAATATTCGTAAAAATAATGAGAACAAGGTATATTCAATTTAAAACCTTTCCCCTAACAATTTTATATCCATCCCCCTACAACATCGCGTTGAACCATAGTGTAATGCAGACGTATGACTTGATACTTATTTATACTAGAACTATGCCATTATTTTTAGAATTTAAACTGTTTCTAATTATTTTGTTTTCAATAATGGAATTTGAACCACGTTTCATTTTTCCTTGCAGCTAGGAAATGCATTAACGATCGTCAGGTGAGGGAACAATGCCAAGTGAACGATCCATCCGCTTGCCAAGGCTAACGGATTATAACTGTCTACGGACTTTAGTAATAATTATCAAAATAAAAAACACCGAATTACAGTTTAATCTAAGATTTTGTTTTATCTGTGACAAAAATAAAAAGTGAACATATGCATTCTTCCTTTTTTATCACAACTGAATTCATAAATAGAAATGAAAACGTCAATGAAAAAGTATACAGCAGATAAATTTATCCTAAAAAATAGTTCAAAACAAAAGTAATTATTTGGACTTTGTGTACATTTTAAGTTATTGCAAGCTCGCAAATCCAATAGCACAAAAGGATGCATCTATTAAAAAAATAACATTTTCTTAATCGATCAGAATTTAAATAATGATACCTCATCAGCTTAGGTTAGGTAGGTGAAAGATTTTTAGAAATAACGTTATTTACTTATTGGAATAAGTGCCCTTAATTTAAAGAAAAAAATAATTTCATGAACATTAGTTTCCTTTGTTTAAAAAATTATTAACGTTTTATGATGTTTCTCAGGATATTCTCATTGTTTCTAATTGTATTAAACGTAATATTGATATATTTTTTATGATCTAATAATTTAAATTGGGTAAACATTCTATTCAGTGAATAAAATACAAATTAAAAAAAAAAATCAGAATAAGCAGATCATATCAGAGCTCAGGAAATGTATTTGCCTGGTCAAGAGTCACGTACACAGAGTAGTCTTGCTGACCGAGCTGAGGAGTCCAGAAAACCTTTGTTACTTGATTACTGTGAAGGAGATATTGATCATGTTTTCTACATATATTACATGTAGTCTCGAGGCTTAATAAACGATAACTATTTTAGAAAGAATAGCAAATATTTATATGTTTTTAGCGAATTTCCCCTACAGGGAAGAAGCTGTTACCGTAGTACTCATGGTAAGACCTAAGCCAAATACCATGATATATTTTCGTTTTGGGGTCCCCAGAAGCAATTAACACTATTCGTTCATTTTCATAAATAAATAAATATAAATTATATATATATATATATATATATATATACTGTATATATATATATATATATATATATATATATATCTTTATATATGTAACGATAACTCGCGTAAAAATGGTCCAATCTTAATGAAATTTGGCGTGGATGTGTAAAGTAGTAATTATTCGGACGAGTTCGTAGACCAGCCCGATCGGACTATCGGAAGAGGGGTAAAGGGGGGTAAAACCCCAAAAATGGGGTTTTTGAGCTTTTTACATTAAAAAATAAAAATAATCCAATTTTTGGCACCTTTGTATTCAGCTCTAAAAAATAAACAATTTAGTATTTTGAATTACTGCTCTATGTCCATTAGTTACCGAGATATTGAAAGTGGTAAACACAGTACGTTGTCCCAATGTTAACCTTGGGGGAAATAAGTAAAATTCTATATCTCGCTTATTTCTCAACATATCTTGATAAAGCTTGGTAAATGGCTTCTTCTAGTTCAGATCTACTAAATATTGAGTTAAAACCACCCAGTTTTAATATACCCGTAGCAGCAAACCTGCATACTCATTCCCCATGTTATTCTTATGGAGCTTACAAAAACATGTAAAATCTCGCTATGTTGCATTGAAATAATATGTTGTTTTGCACTTGAAATTCGCTGAGTATGCAGGTCTGCTGCAAATGGGGGGATATAATTAATAAGTTGTTAAATCATTATGAACCCTATTACAATAAGCCGTCTTATAAATGATCTGTGTAGTAGTAAGCTCAATAAATTTAAGGGCTATGCAATATGGTTTATCTAAGTAGGATTACACAGTTTGTTGTGGTAAAATTTTTCAAAAGCCTAAGTTAGACTGTTTTATAAAAAATAATTTGTATTTTTTTACTCGGTAACAAGGAGTACATATTTTCTTCAAACTGATAAGAATTTATATTTTGAGTACTTGTTTCCTTAGCTATAAAAAGGGTTTAACGGTTTGTGTACATTTTAACGTAAGTAATTTATCCCTTTTTGATACATTCCAGATAAAGTTATCACAAACTACTTGCGTAATGATTCAAACAGCATTTTAGCAGCCAATACGATCATTATCTCATAAAGACTGCGGCGTTTTATATTTGTGGTTGATGACTATAGTAATTGCCACATAATTGATTATGATCATGGCTAAAGAAAACAAATATTGATATTTTATAAGTGGTACTGAACTTGATAATATAGTTTACGAATAACATAAAATAAGACTTTTTTAAGATGTTTCTTATCGACTTTGTACATCCATACTTAGTTTTCGTAATGCTCTATAATACTTTTTGACCTATTAATGAAATATTGTGTCTTAATTTCAAACAGCTTGATTATATTTGATATAAGAATAATTAACAATAAAATTAACACAATAAATAATACGTAAATATAAATAATATTAAATTAAACAGCTAAAATTAAAGAAGTGGTGGTACAGGGGTTTGTGTTTTAAGCCTATTATAAGTTCTGCGTATTTTGAGGAGTCGGGCGTATGCCCATTTTAACTTTTTCGCCACTCTACGATGAAATCACCTGTTTTACAAACGTCAAACGCGGACCGAAACACACTGTTTGCCGGCACAGGGCCGAAAACGTTTTAGGCCCTGGGGCCGCAAAAATTATCGATATGTAGTAATAGTATATTTCATTACAAGGACCTAAAGTGACGCTTTTCGTACAAGGTCAAGTTTTACAACCGAGGCTGTAGCCGAGGTTGAAAAATGACCGAGTAACGAAAAGTAGCTTTAGGTCCGTGTGATGAACTATATTTTTCGTTATATTGCTCAATACAATACGTAAACTACTTAAGAAAACCAAAATGTTACAGCTTGTTTACCTTTAAAGATGCCTTCAAAAGATGCCACCGTCTTGTTCTTGCTATTTGAAGCAATCAGCTGATTGTCTGTTTCATTTGTGTTAGGGTAGAATGACAACAATGAACAACTATCGACGTATCGAACGCATGTAATAATCGATTGGTGAAATGAGCGAGTTTCACAAATTGATTAGACTGACAACAATGAATGTTTCGATAATAACGATGAATGTTTCGATTATTTGTAATCGAATGAATATTGTTTGATTATTACGACGTCCTCGGCACTTTTTGACTTTTATAGTTCTAGGACTATAAAGAGTCAGCTGGTATCGAGTACATCAGCTTTTAATTCCTAGGAATAAAAAGAGTGTATTTATTTTTTTGTGCTATTGTCATTTTTTATTTCTTCGATTTGTTATGAGACGAGACAACGGGTCTGCTCTCATCGATGTGACAATCTACAAATGATAAAATGTAGATTGAATTATTTTATAAAATGTGAAAGGGGAGCTAAACAGACAGTTTGAATAAAAGGTAAATAGAATTTACAGACAAATAACATTCATGTCTAATCGTAACCGTCTACAATACCAGCAAAAAGCCATTTCATGTCCTAGCCCGGGTCCGAACTATATAAATGGACTTCAGACACAAAGCGTTCAACGCCATTCACATTCCTGGCTGTGATTACTAACCGCATCGACGAAATTACTATGAATCAGTTATATTATATATTCATAATTTAAGATTTGTAGCACGGATTGATTTGCAAAATGTAGATATTTTACTTACATCTGCAATACATTTTTTCTTTTTATTCTTGGACGAACGCCTTTCTGCCTCAGGCCATCTTCGTTTACACTAGTTTACATATTATAAGCTGATTGGATCTAGTTTTTTAAAGTTTTGAAGTTTTTTTCCGAGCTTGGTGAAGTTTTTGAAACAACATAAGAAAACACATAACATTGAACACGAACACAACGTAGAAAATCATCGAAAGATTACAGTAAAAAATAAATAAATAAATAAAAACAGCGTGTGCACATGTTCGGGAGCGGGCTGGTATGAGTTCCTAATTGTAGCCAATCTTATATGCAACTTTAATCATATGTAAATAATATTTCAAAGCAAAGAATGATTAGGCCAGCAGCACATGAAACTCAGGGACTGTTTAAGAAAATCCACAGTTAGATAAAATAAATGGACTATGTCCACTAGCATACAGTTATTATCATGTTATTAATCAAGTAAAATTGAAGAATATCCCCACTTACGCTAAGCTTGTGTGGGACCGAAACATTAAGTAAATGTCTTACATATTTTAATGCTTCGTACGTTTTTCTTAATAAGCAGATTAAAAACAACTCTTGTCGTACATACATAAAACTATTTAATAGAAATTACCAACATAAAACCCTACCATCATAAGGAGGAGGGATATAATAAAATATTTGAGGTACGACTTTTTTAACAAAGCTTTGATAAAGTGATACAGGTAAACAAACTGTCGGGCGAACTGCAGGGTTGAAGCCGTAAAAATGGAACGGCTTAGGTTGGGTTTACAGCCTAACCGTAATACATACCAAAGTTATGCTCAAGGGAAAAGGTTAGTGATTCTACTGGCGCCTCTACTGCCGCTCTTGGTAAAATAACAGACTTTCCACGACTCAGGAGGGAGATAAAAATATATGGGATAAAAAATAAAAAATGATAAAAATAATAAAATGATAAAAATAATGTGTCGCGTGTGGCCGTGAGTTTTGTGTAATTCTAAATATCTGCATTTTAATTGTTTTAAACTATTGACGACTAATTTATGTTCCTTATAGAAGATTTTGAAAATGGCATATCAAAGCTGAAACTCGAGTAAATATGTAAGATTGACAGTGAATTGAAGACAGTTTTAAGGTATGTAACCTTTTGTAATCAAAAATATATATTTACAATATTTTCGATGTGATGTAACTAACAATTTAACTATCACATATGTAATTAATTAATTTAAGTATAAATAATCTGCTTCTACTGCCCTTCTTGGTACAGCAATAGACTTTCCACTACTCAGAAGGGGATGAAAACTATATATTTACAATATTTTCGATGTGATTTAATTAACAATTTAAATGTAATGTGTAATTAATTAATTTAAATACAAATAATTGGCCTTTACTGCCGTTCTTAGTAAATAATAGACTTTCCACGACTAAGCAGGGAAAGATAAATATATATTTAAAATATTTTTGATGGGATATAAATAACAATTTCAATGTAATAATTGTAATTAATCTACGCTAATTTAACAATTTCCAATTCAAATAATCACCCTCCACTGTGAGGTGGTGGCCTCAGCCAAACAAGCAGTCTACCACTTTGAAATTAATGTAAACTGTCAAATTTGATTAGAACCATGTCCACCTGGGCTTATCCAATAAAACGCTGACTATGAACTCAACTACTTTTGAAAGTGTTCTTATAATAATTTTCACTAAGCTATTCGCTCCATATTTATTCAGTAAAATTATTGTTTATTAAAACAAATTTCACAGTTGTTTTGTAAGGCATAGCGATCGCGAGAACAAACGAAACATTTTCCTAACAAGAAACTAAAAATAATGTTGAATTCATTCCTATAATTTTCACTTTTTTATGGTTTCACCATGCTTCAGTTGCAAACAAAAAAAGAGAAGCTGTTCGCTTGGAGGTGAAGATATGATTCATGTAATAGTAATATTTTATGGATTAATATAAAGAATAATATTTATAAAGAATATATGAAATTATAGAAACATGTTGTTTCAAATATAAATAATAAAAAAACAATATTAGAGAAGAAAGGTAGGAAATTATTGTATTAGTGGACATAAGTTTAAACAGATTATACATGTTTTAAATCGTTTTTAAATACATCATGTTAAATTCCCAGCTGTATTTATTTTTGTAATAATGAATTTCTTAAGACTACGATAAGTGTTTTAGGCCTCAGAGATTAGGAGGTAGAGGTAGCGTCATAAAATTGAACCGACCATTTTCATTTACACCCTAAACGTAATGCATGCAAATGTGTCCAATGGGCAAAGGGTAAGACCAAATTTTATTGTTAGAACTCATAAGGATTTTTTTCAGATGATCTCGCACCTATGAAGTGATGGTATAAGAAATAAATGATTTTAATTATGCGTTGGCATTTGGTCATTGTGCGAGATTTTTAGCTGTTGTGCCACAAATTTATAACAAGAAAATAAACAGTGGTACCTAGGGAAACCAAATTCCTATAAATCCTAAAAGTTACTCCAAAATAAATGCACACAAAATAGGGTACGGCTTTATCTTTATTATAGATTGATAAGTTATTTACACAGCAGATACAAGAAAGTTTGCCTTAGACACTAACATGGAAGCACGACTGAACTGGTTTCACCACAATTCTCTAGTGGCATTGGTGTGTCTGCTCCAGCAACGCTACCTGGCCAGCCTTACTCATTATACTAATACTTTCGAGCCTGCAGTAGAATTTCGTAAGTGCGTAAGTTAAAACGCCTCATATTTTTTGTGTGGTTAAAAGCAAAATTGGTATATTTTATTAGATACGGATAGCAGAAATCATTGGGGAGCGTAGCAGAAACGTCGGGTAATTGGAGAGCCTCACTCAAGCCCACTAGGTTAACGGCCTGCAGAAAAAATATCTTTACTTAGTTCAAAAGCTAAGTATGGTATGCGCCTTAAGCAACCTTTATGTAATTTGGCAGACAAATATTTCAAGGAAGATATTATTTCGGCCTTTATTGTCCATATTATACTTATTCATTATGCTTATGGATTTAATGTTCTATGTCACTTGCTTTATACTTTAATACAATTTTACTACGAAAAATTTTCCAATCGTATTTTCATGTCATATAACTTCAGTTTGTGCCTAATTAAGATGTTTCATTTTTCTCCCGAAGCTGATTATAAAACTAAACGGACTTCAGGACTGAGAATTCCTCATCTAAAATGTGTTTTTAGAGGCTTGCGTTAACGTAAAGCAAAAACCAAGTATACCCCTCAGATTATCATATATATGAGCTACGTGCCTCATAACCTTATCCTCAACTGCTCTTCAGTGTCCTAAAAGCTGTTTACCAAGGGCACTGTAATATTCAAGTTTTATAATTTCAAAGTAAGTATATCAAGTGTATTTAGTTCATTGTCAATTTAACAAATCGGGATTTCGTAAAAAAATTTAATTTAATTTTTAAAAGCATAAATTGTTTTCAAATCACTATTAAAACCCATTTTTAAAACTAACTTTATATATCAATAAACTATTTGGTTATAAAATGAATCAGTAATTGAAAATGGTTATGAATGTCGCACCAGAATCACATCACCTTTTTCGGTGAATACCTTAATATTCAACTTAAATATCTCAATAAATACAGAGTAACTCAGTTTTCACATTGCTTAATCACATTAGTAAACCTATACGTAATCAGTCCATTTTATATTCGAAAAAGCAGTGCGGAAGAAGTGGATCTGCCATCAGTGAAATGTGCACTTCTAGTCACGTACATATAGAATCACCTTGCTGACCAAAGCCCCTAGACAATCATTGCGACCTTAATACTGGCTCCCAGTCATCAAACTGTGTTTATTTCACCCCACCTGATTTTTGCTTTGAGGTTACAAAAAAAGAATATTTTATCGAAACTTTTATTTAGAATATACTGATTTTAACGAGGCTATCTTCAATTCGGCCTACGTTAGATGGATTATACTGTTAAATGCTGTGGACTATAATACATATTTTTTATTGTTCAAACTATCCTAAAGTCTTTTTCGAACACTCTTAGCACCCTATTTTTAACCCTACAAAACAAGATGCTTAGCAAAAATATAAAATTCGTTACCTAAATATATGTTATTGAGGTAAGTAATTCTATAAAATTCTTGATATAGCAGATTTTTGGTTCACGACAAACCTTACGAAACTTTTTGTAAGGCGAAGCTTTCTATATGCTGTCTCAGAATAGTAAATTCACAATTCATATTGCATTTTTTTCCTACTTAAAACTAAACGGAAATTGATTCCTCAAATGCTTGACCAACCTCATCAAAACACAATCTTCACAGTACCTTCCTCACATATAATCATCAACCATATAATTTTTATTTATATATATATTAGTAACAGCCTCTTCCATGAATCTTGACGATCAATAGGATCGTATATTTCGTTTAATGGACTCAGGGTTTATAGCTTGAGTGTCATAGCAACGGTAAGAATGACAGTGTTTTTTTAGGCAAGTGTGGTAAACCTGTAAAATCTAACAGAGAATATTTCTGTAGTCAAAATGTCTAGATATTTTGTTTTGCGTTTTAAGACCTATAATTGTAAGAATGAAAAAACTCATAGACCTCAACCACGAAATATTACTTCTTTCCACTTCATTGTGCGAATTCATCTTGATTATTCAATACAATTCCGTCTCATTATTTTCATAAAAAAATATAACTGAATTAGTTGTGATTTCCCAAAGTCATAAAATATTTGCTTGTCCATACCATTTAGGACCATCATCAACATGGGTTGTTAGATAGGTAAAATATTTTTACTATCTATTATCAATGTAGTAGGCAAACTATATTATAGTATATTACGTCACTAGCCCGGTAAAACCTATCGGGCGTGTGACGTGCGATACTTTACATCATTCTACTCAGAAAAAAAAACTTTTTAATCATAACGTATTCTTTGCATAGACTAGTTTCTTAATTCTTCAAACCTAGCCTATAATAGACAAACAAATATCTGTTGCTGCCACCAGCTTCCACTCCGTTCCTCTGAAGAAACCAATAAACATGCAGTAAACGTCGGTTTACTGCAATAAGCTGATTGTTTTGATTTTTGACTTCCGTTTTTACACTTCCACTTTTTTTACTTCTGTGTTCCCTAGTGCACGGTAAATTTACTGGACATTTCACTGTAAATTTACAGTGAAGATAGTGGCAAAGAGTAATTTTTCAGCCAAGATTGAGGCACACAAAACAGATTTTTCTGTGTATTAAGATGAAAAAGTTTACATTAAAGTGTAGATTGATATTATTATGCTCCTACGAAGTGATCCGTTGAGTTTAAAACAGTTTATCAAACACATCCATTCTAAACTAATCAAACAAGTTGTGTATGAACTGATAACGAGCTTTACAAACTCGGATTAGATTGGTATAATCGTTATATTTCGTAGTTACTCCCGTATATCGTTCTCCTCATGACAGTTATGGATTCTGTTGCGAATCATTCTTTAGCCCTATTAAGTTTTTAAAACATCTTTTTACTCCGGGAATGGATTTAATTTAATATCTTGTCTTGGTTGGGGATTTTCTCACAAGGAAAAGCTACGACCTTAGGTCCTATGGTAGGACCAAACGCCTTGGATCGTTGCAAGTCATTCCTAGAAGCTAAAAACAACAGTGCTTTGCTAACATACGTGTGATTCATTATGATCATATGAATATTATATGATTTAAGGATTTGATTATTTATTGCTTTGTTTGGTAATAAATTGAACTTGTTTTCATTATTGCCTTTCCAATTTTTCATTTTTTTATTGAAATATTGCAAAATCGCATACTTAAAAATTGCATTTTTTTAAAGATAGTTGCATGATCTTTTTTCGCAATAGCAATACACTGTCAAAAGTTTTTTATTTATTAACTTGTCCATTATTTCATTCTAAATTATGATTGTGGAGTTTCGAGGTATGTATAGGATATTTCTTTTTTTATATTGTGTATGTTTTCCCAATTTGTGTTGTTTTTAAAATTTTTTACCATGATTAGAATTATCAATGTGTAACGTGATTCCTTTGCCAGATTGCTTTGCAAGCGTTGCATGTCACTCGTTTAATAAGATGATTTACTACAGGCACTGTAATTTTTTAAGGTATGAATCGTCAAATGTAAGTGTAGTTTTCCTTTTATTTTTAGTAGGTTAGTATAATTTTAATGTTCAATCAATACTCTGACTTTATTTCATAAATAGATTAGTTAACTATTTTAAAGTTTACTCACATGTGCAAAATAATGACAGCATACGAGTAGCTATTACATTGGAGTTCTTGCATTTGAGTTTAAATTGTAAGTTTTTATTTTTATATGGTAATGTTAATTGTAATATCGTTTTAAAATTGGTCGAAAAAAATTATGATTTAATATTTATTCAACCAATGAGTCCATGCCGTCAAACAAGTTATTCGTTACCTTGAATCATGGCTCTGTTTCCATTTCAGACATTAACAGAGATATAGCGGTAAGAATAGTACATTGTCTTTACGTTGATATCCTTACTGTAAATAAATAGAATCTAATATTTACTTACTTAAAAAACCGTTTAAAACGTAAAATTTGGCCTTACGTCGTTGAGATGTATTTTATTAATTCCAAAAAAAATATCGCTATCTTAAAGATTTTTTGGAAGCAAACCTTCATACTTCTCCCAATTTTGCTCTGAAAGGAAATCTAATTCTATGATGTCCTTAATTCTTAACAAATATATCTAATGTTAAGAATTGAGGATATGTAAAACTTTGGAAATGGCTTCTTCTAGTTGAGGTCTACTGTAAATTGGTTTAAATAAATATTATTTATAGACACCTTTAGCAGCAAAACTGCATACTCTTTCCTCATGTCTATCTTTTGAAGAATACACATTATTTTGTTTGTTTTGGTTAAAAGTATTGTTTAGTGTCTGTGATTCTCTAAGTATGCAGATCTGCAGCAAAGGAGGTAAAAAAGGTTTTTATTAAATGTGAATAGCAATATTAACTTTTATGCTTAGTATAGGCCTTGAGCTTAAAATATAACCCTCTAACGCCATAAAAATGTATTTATTTCATCGAAGTAACATATGAGAAAATATATATAAAAATGTATTTATTGAATTTTTTCATTGGAAGACAGTTATGCATGTAGATTTTGGTATTTAGAATTGAATGAATTCTTTTAAGGACCACTGGAAGAGAAAATATGGAACAAAATACTGTATATATAACAAAATTTGAGTAGGGAACGGTTTTTGTGGTAAACTGGGATATGTAATTATAGAATAGGCTAACCAATGTGTGTTTTATTACTTTTCCGTTATGTATGCGAATTAATTATGAGATTCACAATAAGAATTGCAATAACAATGTATCATAAACCTCTATAATTCTGTTAGTTAAGTCAGTGGATTACATGAATGATAAACAAAACTTGAGAAAAATGTATTAATACAAAATATTAAATTTAGGAAAACCGATCATTCTGTAGAACCGATTATCATTTGATAGCCATCAGTCATTGAGTATAAAGTTGATATGACGCAAGGAATCCAATATCTTGGCAATGGACGTCGGTCATATGAGCCATCACGCATTCCTCTGCGCCTAGCCTACACAGATTAAAAGGTTTCGTCTCTTTACTAAAGATACAATATTCATTTGCTTGTGTTTTGTAAACATGATATGTTAGCCTGGTTAGACCAATTCAAAATACATCTATATTTTTATTTATTTTATCCATTCTTTTGAATAAAAATTTTGTAAAGCTCAGTTATTGAATAGAATCACATTTTCTAACTAAGACATAGCAAATGTGGTTGTAATTTTTGTATAATGTATACCTACCTTAAAATAATAAAAAACCTATAAGTAATAAATGGTGTGATTCAGAAAGATCAAACATCGACTTAACTTTACCTTATGAATGTCAAATAAAACAAAACGGATACTTTTTAAACTTACGTTCCGAAGCTTCGAATTATTATGGACGCGTTCGAAAAAATAAACAAAAATATATTTTCTCAGAAAGCATACAAGTAATACACTATTCAGGGTGTCCAGATATTGTGGTAAAATATTTTAGTGTATGACTGAATAGGTGAAAATAAGAAAAAAAGTTGATATTAACATAGATCCTCAACTGTTTCATTTTCCATCTGTGTGTCTGTTTTTTTTTTTTTTTTTTTTTTTTTTTTTTTTACCTATTTAATTATATCTCACGAAACTTTTGACGTACAGTATAAACTTCCGTGAATGACCATTATTAAGAACCATTTTTAAGAAGTATCAAATTTCTACTTCAAACCATTTCAAAAAGGCGACTAATTTTAGTTGTTAAAAAGCTAAATTGCTTAAAAACCGTAAATTTACAAAAAAAAGTAGGTATATAAGATACAGAGAATTTGAAAATTATGATCCAATTGAAGCTGGTACTCAAAATATGATGACCGGACTACATAATAACGGAGGAATCGTAACTTTTTTTGATTAAATCATGGTTCATTAGTACGTACTGTCTGAAATTTGCATGTTTTTATTCTGAGACTTGACGATTTCTTCGTTATTAATACTCCGGTCATCATAATGTTAATACTGGCGTTAATAAGATTAAATTTTGCTACTTAATTTCCTCCTCTATATTATTTCATAAATTTACGGATTTTAAGATATTTAGCTTTAAAACTAAAAACAGTTGCCAATTTAAAATGGTACAAAGTAGAAACTTGATACTTTTTACCAAAATAGTTCTTAATAGCGGTCATTTGTACCAAGTATGTAGTTTACGCGTTAGGAGGTTCGTGAGATAAAGGAAAATATGTCAACAACACAAACAGAGACACAGGTGGAAAACTAAGCACATTTTGACCGATGTTTGGATAAACATTTTCTTTTCACATGTACAAACATGTACTCAAATATTTGACAATAATATCTGGAAACATTGCATAACATACTTACACTGTATAGAGAGCACTTAACAATTAGTTGAGCACAAAGGAAGTTAAAAGCTTGGCCCTAATAATGCGGGATGAATGGACCGTAAATTACGTGCATTTGAAGCCTAAAAGATCAACGGTTTGGGATGTATAATAATGTCTAACCTGTAAGAAAGTGTTTCGAGAAACAAATTCTTGCGAGTTTGGAAGTCTATCAGCCACTTCGGGCTTAGTTATGTTTCTGAGCTAAATAAAATACATTTTTGTGCCGTTTTACATCATTGTTTTTATTATAAAACTGAAAGTATTTTTACAAAACTAGTAGCATTATCACCTTGTGGTCCACAGATTTATAAATTCCTTTTAAAATCAGCCGTTACTTTACATTTCTTGTATTTTTTTTCTAAGTTTAATCTTAAGGACAGATTCGAAAATTCTAAAGGAGCGTCTAGGACTCTTTCCGTTGGCTTAACCTTCATAAAATTTGTTTCTTCAAAACTTCACGCTGATAATATTTTTTTCATAGCACCTAAATTATAAAAAAATCACTACAGATGTGTGGGAAGAGACTTTAAGTCAGAAAAAACCCTAGTCTGGGATAAGTAATGAATACTGCAGGGTATTTTTTAACACAACCCCTTTTTAAGATTGAATACAACATGTATAAAGGTGAAAAGAGTATTGTTTAGTAAATATTTACATTTCATACAAGTTAATATTTAAGTTTAAACGCATTTAGCTTACATTCTGTGTTCAAACAATTCACCATTGACCTTATACGAAGTTGTGCTCTCTCCATCAAATTCCTGAACACATTTTGCAAAATACCTCTTTGAATTTCTCGTATTAAATTTGTTGTGATTGTTTTGAGGTGCTGAAAATCCGGTGATTTTTTTCGTAGGCCTTACTTTTTCATATCTCCAAAAAAAAAAAATATATAAGGGTCGAGTTCGGAGATCTTGGGAGGATAATCCTTCACTGGTTAATTAAATAAAGTTTTGAATTGTGTAAAAAAACCTATATTATAAACAAATACTTCTATTTTTAATTACATTTAAACCACATTTTTAACCATTTAACTGGAAATAACGGGCTGACAATATGATTCCCAAATTCCAAAAAAAATATTATCAATAAAATGTTTAAATCAAATGTGGAAGGACAAGTTTAATTGGAAGTTATTTATTTAAACGATCATGTTACACCGTGCATAAATTATATTTTAGGTTTGGTAATAATAAATAGAAAAAGGTTTTATACTTTTTATAACTAAAACCTAGAAGCAGATATCACATAGGTAGATAATTATTGGTGTTGTAGTGCGGGATGCAAGTGATTAGGTCTATTTATCGGCAGTAACGACTTCCCTGGAGACCGGCGTGGTTATCAATCTCACCAAAGGCGTCGCTGTAGATGCACCGCCTGCGCTGCCTTCATGATTACGTACACACATTTACAATTTAATAAATAGGAATCTATTACTTTTTCATCAAGCCAAAAAAAAACTTTTTTTGTTAGTACTAACAAGAAGTAAAACGCTAATCACATCATATATCTCAACTGAGTTCGACTTAGCATAATAAAAAGAAAGAACATTTGAAACACTATTACATGGTCATTGGGAAATATAAATATTTTGTTTGTGTTTTGCGTGTGTAATTAAGCCCATGAATAAGTGCTTTAATAAATGTCATTACATTAGAATAAAATTAAATCTCGACATGAGAAAATACCCATATACATTTGTGGCGTCATTGGTTGAAATGACTCTCATGAAAAATCATAATAATTTATTTAATTAAGGTTAAAATAATACAAAACGTTTAATGCCGAACTTAGTTACAGATTAATAAGAGACGAGTTATAGGTGCTAAGACTTATTTTTGCCTAGTTCTAATAATCCAGTTTATTTTTAGTAACGCAAGCAAGACCTCAAAAGGAAGAATATATTACTTACTAAAATATTTAAAAATGTCGTCACTACTATATTAATTGAAAAATCCTTTAAGAGAAGTGAATAGATAACATGGAAATAATATACAGCAATAATCATATTTCACAGCGGTTGTGTGATAGCATTACGTCATATCTCAACGTAAGAAATATATATTACGTCATAACTCCACAGAGCGACAACGCATTTAACGTCATAATTATTCCATCTATGATTGTTTTATAGTTGATTTAATATCCACCCAGCATAATAATATGGCTTATTTATACAGGTAATAAAATATTTACCTTTTTAAAACGTTGACTGCTGAAATTCAAGTATTGTGGATTTTTGTACTAAGCTACTTTTGTAACTACGTGATAAGAGTAACTGAATAAGAAGGACATACGTTAAAGGACATATTACCATATATATGCGTTTAAACGAATGTTGATTTCGATTACGAATGGCTAATTTTATCTATATATTCATGAGCAGGTAATAGTATATTTCATTACAAGGACCTAAAGTGGCGCTTTTCGTGCAAGGTCAAGTTTTACAACCGAGGCTGTAAGCCGAGGTTGAAAAATGACCGAGTAACGAAAAGCAGCTTTAGGTCCGTGTGATGAACTATATTTTTCGTTATATTGCTCAATACAATACGTAAAATACTTAAAAAAAAAAAAAAAATGTTACAGCTTGTTTACCTTTAAAGATTCCTTCAAAAGATGCCACCGTCTTGTTGTTGCTGTTTGAAGCAATCAGCTGATTGTCTGTTTCATTTGTGTTAGGATAGACGGGATAGACTGACAACAATGAACAACTATCGACGTATCGAACGCATGTAATAATCGATTGGTGAAATGAGCGAGTTTCACAAATTGATTAAACTGACAACAATGAACGTTTCGATAATAACGTTGAATGTTTCGATTATTTGTAATCGAATGAATATTATTCGATTATTACGACGTACTCGGCACTTTTTGACTTTTACAGTCCTAGGACTATAAAGAGTCAGCTGGTATCGATTACATCAGCTTTTAATTCCTAGGAATAAAAAGAGTGTATTTAGGTCCGGAAACATGCATTAAAACATCTGTTTTTGAAGCAGTATAACGAAAAAATATTTTGTTTTATATTGTTTATTAACACGTTTTTGTTCTTAAAAGGTTAAAATTTTACATAAATACTAGGTTTCTTAATCAATTATTATACATAATTTCATTTTTAATGTAAACCAGATTATTGGTACTAGAAAATTATCCCCATATAGACAAACATCACAGACAGACGCTATCTCAAAGCAGTGTTTGGTTCCAACTAAATTGAATCGGACATAAGCTCCTTAGGCCATCTGAGAAATTATGCACTCATCAATTTAGGTGGAATGACTGTAGTTCTTTGTATATATTACAGTTGTTAGTCTAATTTTTGTAGGCGATACCTATATAACTCCTGCAAAAATAAGTTTCCTTACTTTTTAAATATATACATAGCTTGTAATTGTGACAGATACTAATCAATCATTATACTTTATTTCTTTACTTACTATTCATTCTTTCACAATCTGTTTAAAGTACGAGGCCACTTTAAATTACGTTGTTTGTACACGCTGTTTACCATCTAAATTAAAAAAAAACCAACCTAAAGTATTAATTGTAATTAGAAACCTAATCATAAGCCAAGTAACTAAGTGGTTATTGCACCCGTTTAAATACTTAAAGGAGAGCAAGTTACTAAGGAGGACCATGAAAATGTTTTTAAGACATGGTTCTGCAGACCCAGATACCTCTGTCTATTAATTTCATGGAATATGATGTAACTTCTAACTTGTAGTTTTACTCATCTTAAATACTACTTGACTCCATTTTAGTATCCGTTAATGATACTAGTAATGGAATCAGGAAGTGTTCTTCACAAAAATCTGTATGTAAAATCGATGAACTCCAATCTTTAAACTTCGGAAAGCTTGGATTTAAGAAAAAGTATTTTTTGTTTGGCACACTAGCACATACACTAGATGCGTAATAAGTCTGAGATCACTTCCTACATTAAATTTGATATTCTAAATTAATTATAATACTTTGGTCATTGTGTAATTTGCCATATCTCACCTCCTCCATCTCCAGATTGACCTCTAAAGGTGAACATATAAAAGACTTTCAATTTGACGTGGTTCTTGTGTGGAGCCTCCAAAGGTGAGTTTATTTATTCATTTATTTTTATTTTTATTTTTTTATTTTTATTTCTTTCTTTTTTATATTTAGCGTATTTATTTATTTATTTTTCAATAATACTTGTGCGAAAAAAACCGGTAGTTATTTATTCTTTTTTATTTAGAAATATACAAATGTATGGTGTAGAATTACAGTTAAAGAGCAGGGAGTAATGAATCAGGAATACTAATTTGTATGTCATTTAGATCTTTAAATTAAAAGAATCCATGAAACAAATAATTATTAACCGCAATACTTACAACCAGTATAAATCTTAATACCAGCAAATACTTAATTGATGAGGATATTACCTCTATAGTTGTTTTGTTTGAACGATGGTAATTATATATTATGCTACGCTGAACATTGTTCAAGGAGTAAAACGTTGCCGTAATTCCAAATGGTGTTTGTATTTCATTAGGTGAGCTCTGACTGTATTGTATATTTAGCTGCTCCTGCAAGTAGTTACTCTAAGCAAACTAAATATAAACCTACAAAAACCAAGGAATTATAATCATGAAAAGTTTTATCGTAAATATTAAGTAATGTTGTCTAAATTTAAGAAGATTTTTTTTTAAAGAAGTGTAATGTGCTTTAAGGGCCAGTAATCTGAAAAAAGGATTACTTACATAATAGTGCTTATATAATTTTTTAAAGTTTGTGGTATTTTTGGATAGTAAGACATTTTCTGTTAATTTGCTTACTCATGAGGCTTAATGTCAAGGTTATTACAAATAATTAACAAATCCAAAATAAAATGTATTATTAAATTATAATTATAGGTATTAACTCTAAAATAAATATAATACACTTATCTTTATGAGACAATAAGTTCCATTAATTATATCTCTAACCAAATTAATATCTATAAATTGTGCTTGAAAGCCTCTTATTGAAACAATACTGTCTTCTCAGGTAACAAACGGGTCATCCAATATTAAGCTTTACGATCAGTCCTTCAAAATATATAGGACGGTTATTGGAAAATATACGTCTTGCTGAGTTGTTATTAGATCTTAGTGATTTTTAACCATACTATTTATTTGTAAAACTGCAGCCAAATTGAAAAATATATACGCTGACAATTAAAAAAACAGTAGCGTAATAATCAAAATATTTTATTTTAGTAAAGATAAAATAATAGTTAATTGTTTCTATTTATTTAAAAAACACACTGAAGGCCGATTCATTAAACCATCCAATTTGATTATTATATTCTATTTAAAGATTAATAACTATCTACAACTACTGTTTACTTATCATTTTAATTTTAAATAAATTTGCTACTTATATTTTCACACCAAATCCATGTTTCAAAAAGAAAATACATTTTTAAGTACTTATAAACCTTTTTTTAACTATTCTATTACGAAAGTTAAAAAATATCCATGGTTTTAAGGCATAAAACATTTAAAAACAATTCTACCATAGATACAAAAATTTAAAGAAAATATGTTTAAAGCGTGGTAATAAGACAGGTTTTTACTTGGAAATATTGTCATTGGAATATTGTTTTTTATTAATAGGTCTTGTTTGATAACTTTAGTAAAAATTATTTCAACTTAAATCTTTATAAAAACCTAGAGGATTTTATAAAATATTAACTTGCCTTGTCTTGTTAACTTGGATGTTAGCGTTTGACATGAAATCTATCAACAATATAGAACGTGAGGACCTAGGAAAGGTCAAAGTGTCGTCAAGACTTGAATTAAATAAGTTGTAAATTATATTCAAGATGTATTTTTGGAGGGCTTATGAAAATAAACCGTATTTACATAAAAGACTTGTCTTGAAAACTCAAACTTAAAATAAACTATCAAGTCTTGTGGTGGAACGGGTTCTAGAAAAAGTAGATCCTTCTGACACAACTATTCCACGGGAAACACTAAGAAACAACGTAGAGAAAAAAATTTTATCTCAGAATATGAGGTAGTTTCTGAGTGTGTCCAACGTCTAAGTCCAAATTTTATCCAAGATAAAGTTATCTTTCCAATTTTGAATACTTGCAAGCAAATTGTTGGAGCAAAGGAGATGTTTTATCAAAGATTTGCGTTACATTTACGTACAGCTAAAAGTGGTAGAAGAACATAGAAAATATTAATTTATTGTACTACATGATGATTACTGAAGATAGATAAGTTACCTTCGGAATATCATCAAGTCCAGGAATTTATCTAGGGTATAAGTCAAAGTCAAAGTCAAATTACATGAAAAACTGTTGAAAGAGTTAATCTGGAAGAAATAGAAATGGACAAAGAAACTAAAATAACGTTTTGTAAGGAGTGGAAGAAGCTGGTTTAAAAGCTAGTTTAATCAAGTTTGGGTTCTTTGAAGAATCAGTCACATATCTTGGATATAAAATTAAAAAACGGAATGGCATTCTTCCTACAAGGGAGAAGGTTAAAGCGATAGGAGATGCACCCTCAAAAACAAACAATTAAGGTCGTTGAGAACAATAAACTAAAATTAAATGTTAATTTCAATTTGCATGCTAATTGTAGTGATATTCATAAGCTAACCTAACACCTTCAAGGTAACCTTAGGGAAGCCCCCTAAGGGCCCCTAGGGGCCTACCTTACGTAGGGCCTTAGGGAAGGGGTTTTGGGTGCACCTTCATGATAAGAATGGACAAAAAATATTTTAAAAAACTGAACAATAACATCATTTTTACGTGTGGATACTGCAGTTCCCTACGATAAAATAAAGTTTTATTGTTGATTTTTGTTGATTTCTGATGCCTCAGGAGATGAGCTACGCTTAGTTTTCATGCATATATTTGAAAATGGAAGGCGTACATTCATGCAAGCTGAAAAATGATGATCAAATATTGAGAGAGAGTCATGAGATATATATTATGTATGACCTGAGAAATTTTAACCAACTTTCTCGGATTTTTAATTTGGTGACAGAAGACAAGCCCCTTCAACGAACTTTTGGAAACTAGAGTTAATGCCAAAGGTTAGTGATGGGCTCTGGGACTAAATTTCGAAAATGAGTACCAGAAAAAACTGATATTATTTGTGTTAAGGTTTTACTTAGGATTTCACTAAAAAACAGGGATCTAAAGAGACCTGCATTATTTTTATAGTGTGGATAAAGTGAATGCTATTACAACTCTTTAACTACTAAAACAAACAACATCAAAGCAGTAAACCGATTCCTGTATATTTGAAACCAATTCTACAAGAATAAAACAATTAGTTGTATAAGACGATTTACTAATGTGGCATAAAAGAGTTGTTTGTCCAAAGAGTTAATGTTTAGCAACACTCCACATGTTGAAGGGTCTTCACATGGGACACCCTAGAATTGCTTCTATGAGATATGTGGTGCGATATTACGTTTGGTGGTTAATACTGATCTGAAATATGGGTTTTCGTGTAAAAAATTCTCCTTGTCAAGAGAATTGAGAAAACACAGATAAATTACCATGATACCATTGGAATAAGGTTTCGAAAAGGTAAAAATTTATCTGGCAAGTCCAGTAAACGGATATATGTGGGTTGTAGGTATTAACGATCTCTCTAGGTTTGTAGAGGGTTTGTAGAGGTTGAATGTCTAAAAACAACTTCTACTGTTATAAAGCAACGTTTAAGATAATCGTTCAGTAAGCAGGGACTGCCAACCGAAATTGTAACTAATAATGCGTTGAAGTTTGTGTCATATGAAGATGAGCATTTCTTTAAGAGAAATTCTGTAACACATTTTAGAACCTCATACCATCAGGAAAGTAATGAACGTGTCAAAAGACTGAGGCTAAAGAGACAGAATTATAAGAAAAGAACTAGCGGATAGCTCATTAGCGCTTGAAATGTGCTTTTCAGCTTTGGAAACGCATTAGAAAACAAGAGGAGGCTCAGACTGAATTTGTCTTGGGTCATAGCGTACCAACGAAACTAGGAAACCATAACTCAGAAATAGAACGAAAATAATCGTTTAAAAGATTAAGTTAGAGACAAAAGTAAAACCATCAGAATCTTTGAAAAAAGTGGAAATTTCAAGCCAGAAAATGAAGTCTATTGGATAGTAGATGGAACATATTAAAAGTAAAATTGTGTGGATTCCTATAAAGTCCTTTGTGGAGGGGTTTTTTTAAGTAAGCATTCAGATCATATGAAAAACCCAAGGCGGAAACCCACCATCATCTTCAAAACAGACTAAAACAATTTAAGTAGAGAGTGGTGTTAGATAAAGACAATTTATATTATCCCTGCTATCGCCATAAGATTTAACCATGTTAATTGATTATTAATGATTTTATTTATTTGTTTTCAGTTTCTGCAATAAAAATCTTAATCTTGAGTTTCTTTTTTCATTCAATCCTGGGATTAAATATTTTCTTATTGTTACAAGCAAAAGAACGTGTGAAATAAAAAAAGTGAACTTAAATAAAAATGTTTTTGAATTATCTACCGTAGAAAAAAGTTTTGACTTAAAAATTACCGAGAAAATAATTTAAATGTACTAATTCTCTACCATTAGAAATATTTTAGACTTAATTTCACGATTTCTATATAATTTTAGCACTCGTTTGAGTAATAAGAAAACCGTGTAAGTAAAGTGAAAACGATCACTTTTCTCCAGATTATCATACATACGAGCTACGTGCCTCATAAGCCGGCCCTCAACTGTTTTCCGAGACCTTAACTGTTGAATACTTAGGACGTAAATTAAAACTCTTTTATTTATGTATACATAAACGAATGAACTTTTAATGTTACGTTCTGAAAACACAACCTTTTAAGAAAGGGATGTGTCAGTCATGTTATTAACTCAATTACATAAAACACTAATAACATAGGAAACCGAAAAAACTTATTATTTTGGTATTTATTTCAAATTTATAATCATAAAATTTTATTTTTGTAATGCACACGTGTATTATAACGTCAAAATAAATGACTGAATAAATAAAAATTGTATGATTAAACATTTGTATGATTAAGACTCATAGGAATGCACTTTTATTTCTTTAGGACTGTATTGTTTTTGAGCGCAATACTCTGTCAGCAGAACAGCAAAAATGTCGAATTACTCTATTAAAATTTTTAGCCTTGAATGTAACTGTGGTGTTGCTGTATGCTTCGAGACAACGTTTGAGTGCAACTTTTATGAGAACTTTTTTGTCATAACTAATCATATTTATTTTATTTCATGAGAACGTTTAATTGATGCAATATTATAGTAGCTCCCTATAGGTATGTCCATTTGTATGAATGAATTGGGTTACGTTGGTTTAAAATATCGTAGAAAATGCACACATCATGTTAACATTGAAGCTTCATTGAAATTATTTATAATTATATTGATCTATGCATTATCTTAGAATATTATCTTACAAAGACTGCCGGTAAAGTTTATGTTTATTTATTTAAATATTTAATGGTATATTATTTAATTATTGGGAGGTCCCGAATTGTAAATAATTATGAGCGACAGCTTGTGGACGCGGGGTTCATTAGTGGGGATTAACGTCCGCATTATTGAATACTATGTTCATAGGACCGTTCTCATAATCAGACCAGTTCGTAAAATTGCTAAACGAGGAAATTGTGGTTCGGATCCCATGTTAAAATTTAGGTCCCTTAGTTTTCATTGGCTGTTGCGCTATTAATTAACAGTCCTGTCTAAGGAACATGGCGGCCTTAGTCAGTAACAAGTCTACAAGATCGCGCCACAATCATCCTTCACTCATCTGTCATTCATACTTGGCTTAAAATATCTACCTGGGTAAGTCGCCATTTCAAGTAATGTATCTAATGTATTTAATGGTTCATATTTAATAGACATTACAATCCAACTAAATTGCAGATTTATACCTAGAAATTAGCATAACCTGAAATTCGTTCAAAAATATTCATTTAATTATTTTAGGATTTAATGTGCTTACAAACAGTCAACAGTCACAGTAAGTCAAATAAGTCAAACAGCATATGAATAAATATGCTTATATATAAATAAATATAAAAGTGCAAGATATATTTAATAAACTCATTTAATAGATACTCACAACCGTACTCCTCCAGAGGCAAAAAATAAATCAAAAACAGCCTTTTAAATCTTCTATTTAAGCAGTTCTGCGACGACAGAAAGGTAAATTAAAGTTATACAAAATTTTACCTTTTCTTTAAAAATGAAATAGTGTGATATTCATTTTTTAAGGATTTTAAGGGATAGAAAACTCTTTTTGTCGGGGGTATGTGATTAAATTTGTTCTCCCATGATTAAAAATTTACTAAACTAGTTTAATCCTATCAAGGATGATGTCAGAATTTTATTTAAACGTTCTAAACATATTTTTACATCAGGAAATCTACTTGGTAGAATGGATCCAATATTGCGAGGAAATTGACCTGCACGGATATCAGTTTCCGCTTCTATCCTTTATTGTTCAACTTAGACTGGCTGCTTCCTTCACTTGATCAACACTATTGTGTTGCTGGAAAAACAGTGAGATAAATATTTATTTTCAAAAATATATCCTTCAAATAGAGTAGGCTTAAGGCTTGTCGAATCAACAGGATTGAGATTTTGAAAATATTGACCGATGGATTTTTTGGTTACTTGAAAATAACAAATTTTAAGTTGTTGGTTGACTGAAGGAGGCCTGGTATTATTTTCCATTTTAGAAAATAGGAATGACAGACTAGGATTGAATGATTATTTCCTCATAATTTTCATTTACGAGGATGAAATGTATTCCTGTTTTGGAAAATCAAGTTATTATAACTTACTTTTAAAAAGTATTTTAGACAAAGAAAAACTGTTTTTTGTCTATACATTTGAAATCGAGTTATAGCAAGGAAATCTAGAATTACAATCTCTGGTAGATTGTGGATAAAGACGAGCCTAAGGGCTGATGAGTGGGGACATTTTCAACCATGTAACAATACAATAGTATTTGACGTTTGTTTATTTATATAAATGTAGACAAGGTGATGGTGGAATTCACATAAAACACGACCACCATATTGATCTGTATGTTTTTAATCTATATATAAAAAAGCCAAAACGGTTGACTGACTGACTGACTCAATGATCACAGTTTCTCAAAAGCTATAAGGATTTGGACCATGAAACTTGGCACAATTAATCATTATAGGCTCTGGATGCGTACTAGAAGCGGATTTTAAAATATATTCTCTCTAAAGGCTAAAATAGGGTATATTATTAATTTCAAAATGGCGGCCATTTTTAGTTTTCAAAGTAATCTTGGCTCAAATATTTAACTATTTATTTTATTTAAATATTTATTTTGTATGCATCTTTAGGATCTAGATGCATACAAATGAAGAATTTTAAAATATTTTCTGTAGAAAGCCTAAAATAAGGTAAATTCAAAAATTTAAAATGGCGGCCTTTTCAGTTTTAATAAGAACTTTGATCACAAAATATCAATAGAAGGTCTCTAGAATATTTTAAAGAGACAAAAAAATTGAAATTCCATTTACTAAAAGAATAAGTCGTACAAAACTATTACGGATGTTATATTATATATTTTTCAGATGCCATAGGCCATATACTTAGACTACTCGCGTTTTTCGGATCACCCGAAGTAATTCGAACTAGAATCTTGAAACTCTGCATGAACATATCATACGTTTTTTTTTGTATAGAATCGGGGTTTTTCTGCATTAAACATTTTAGGAGGCTTCGCGTGCTGGCCCAAAGCGATTTAGGCTAAGTTCAAACAAATATACTATTTCAACCGTAGATTTTTGCCTCAAGGTGCTAAACGAGTAATCTTATCTCCAACATGACTGAAAAATTAGAATGTCATAATCATAAAATTAGATTGTCACGTGCTTGGCACGTGGTAGCCAATTCATACCTTTTAAGGATAAAAAGAAAATTCAGCGAGGAAACGTTTCATAGTCTTATGTCAATCTGGAAGGGAGATGTAACCTTAAGTTTTTATAATTAAGCACTTAAAACGTACAATTAAAAAAGATTATTGAAATCATCAGTCTATTTGGAAATTTATAAAAATTGCACATTACAAATAACGCATAATTGAACCAAACATCTGTTATCCTTTCAGTGAGCGAAGCCGCGGGTATATCTACTAGTTAAATATACTCCTAAACAACCGCAATACAAAATCTAATTATGATGAGTTTGGAATATACTAGTGACTTGAAGAGTCTAAAAGCCTCTATTGATAACATGGCATATTTAAATTTAAACAATTCTTCTTTATTATGTAATAAAATACCTTCTAAGTAAACCGGATTTTAGATCCACCATGTTATAGCACATGGTTTTGAATTAGACAACAATAGTACGTTTTACTGTAAACCAAACAGACGTTTTAACATCCCAATGGTACAAAAATGGCATATTTATATAAATGTAGACAAGGTGATGGTGGAATTCACATAAAACACGACCACCATATTGATCTGTATGTTTTTAATTAAATATATTCCTAAACAACCGCAATACAAAATCTAATTATGATGAGTTAGGAGTATAGTGGCTTGAAGAGGCTAAAAGCCTCTATTGATAACGTGGAATATTTAAATTTAAACAATTCTTCTTTATTATGTAATAAAATACTAAGGTTCAAAGTAAACCGGTTTTTAGATCCACCAACTATGTTATAGCACATGGTTTTGAATTAGACAACAATAGTAAACGTTTTACTGTAAACAAAACATACATTTTAACATCCCAATGGTACAAAAATGGCATATATATATATATATATTACATTATTTCTCAATTTAGAGTAAGTTTAAAGAAATTCCAGTATTTTTTCTCTGGCATTAAGAACTTTAATTTGAGCCCTCTCCTCGGACGTACCAAACGACGCCCTGTTTTTTTCACAAACATTTCGCTTGGCTAATTAGATGAATATATAAAGTTCCTTTGGTACATTTTGGATTTGGGACCTGTGGTTGAGTTATTGCAGTCAGTAACCAAGCTTAAGATTTAACTTTATTCAGAATCAGAAACTTACATGTAAATTATTAGCACTATAACAAGTCTTAGAACTTTGATTAGAATGTTACAATTATAACTTTGGAACTTCTCTGACATTTTGCTGGAGCAATGCACATGATGGCTTCCACTGACGAATCATATTTTACTTTTAGAAAAAGCATAACAGTTTATAAAACATTAGGTTTGAATAGTTAAACTCTAACCATATAACAAAAGCTATATAACATTAACGTATTACTCCGTTAATTTGTAGAGTGATTTTTAGTTGCATCCTGAATTTATTTGTAAATATTGGATTATAATAGTTGTATCTCATAGATTAGAATAAGTATGTCGATTAGATTACATTTCTTCTCTTAGAAAATTTCTTCGAACTGGAATAAATTATTGCCATGGGTCCCGGATATTCCGAAACCCGAGACCATCTTAGTTTTGTTTTGAGGTCCTTAGATGTCAAAAACACTTTTAATGTTCATAAATAGATACATCTAGTACTTGGTAAGATATTGCCAATGTACTGAGTGGGCCAAATGTAGATATACTGTGGATTATATTTATTTAATTACATATACAATTGGGTATTTAAATTCATAGGTGTTAACAATGTTGACCTTGCACATTTATGCATTCCTAGAACCTGTTCTCAACACTTTTACCTACAGCGCGACAAACATTTTGGTTAGAACGAAATAAGTAATTGTAAATGTAATTTAAATAAATATAAGCTACTGTAAGTATACATTTGGCTCACACTGTATATTAGTATAATCAAATCAAATCTGCATTGGAACCATCATCAACCATATAACAGACCTACAAACTCAGCTCAAATACTTAAATAAATAAAGGGACCCCTTAAAGGTATGCCGGGGTAATAAACGGCCACTAGATGAAAACCATTGAAGAACAAAACTATTCAAACGTCAAAATAAAGGTGAGATGATTAAGTTTTGTTTCTGAACAGCATGTAAGAAAAAGATGACCTTGGTTTGCGCGAAACAGTTGTGCAGTGTCAGACCGCCATTGTACTCACACGGCTGACGTCAGTGGCTAGTAAGATTTTAATGGCGCAACAGAATACACAGGGTTCTAGTTACGTATTAAAGGCAACATCCTGCCCGATTATCAAGCAATGCTTCGCTGGGTCGAGGCCTAGGAAATGTTTTTAGGACATTCACCTAGCCGACCAAAAACAATTAAATGTCAGCCGGAATTTTGGGCTCTCAATACGTAACTTGATAACAAATACTGCACATAACAATCGGTTTCAATACCGTGTATTACAGACCACTCTGAGCCACTTGTTATGCCGTAAACTTCGTATTTGCGACTGGCTACAGTTGTGTGAGTCACTGCCACTGCGCAGCTGTTCTGCACAAATCGAGATCAACGTGCCCCATGCTACACGGTAAACAATAAATATATATTTAACCTTCAATGTTGCGTTTCAATAATGGTTTTACTATCTTTAGTGGTTTCTATTTAGCGGCCGTTAATAATCCTGGAATTATTTTGTGGATACCCTTTATTCTGTTCAGTATTAGCTGATTATGTAGGTCAGTGTAAAAGGGAGTTTAATATTTTAGGCTTGTACTATAATGTATTAATTATGTTATAAACATTTCAAGGCAACACAAATATATATCTGCATTGCTACAGTTACTAACGGGACATAACCTAAAGAAACAATAATTTGTTGAAACAACGTAATTAATCTCACTATTTTACGATTACATTTGCCAAGACTGCTTGGAGAGAGGCCAGTTGTTCGAATGGTTTTCTTAGCTGGAAATAACTCTCTTTAAACTATAATTTGTGCAGTGATTGCATAAAAACTAGCTAAAGATCCTTTTTTAGGCGAATAAATACTAAAACACAGTTAAACTAGGTTATTAACATTTATATAGTTAAATTAATTTAGGGATGCACTTTTTTACTATATAAATTGTTTGACAAAATACTAATACAACATAAGTTAGTTGTAAATTAGCTTAAGTAAATTAGAGTCCTGAATCAGCTGAATTTAAGGATGAATTTTATTTTTTATAATTAAAATTAAAGAAATCGTACGTCCAGTCATTTCTCATAGCTAAGATAAATTTTAATAAAATAATGCTATGTTGTTCATTTAAAACTTATTACTCACTCTTTTTTCTTTTTGTGTGTTGTAAATAGGCCTATAGTTAATAACCCGTAGTAACTGATTCCATCTTTTTGTTTTAAATAATGAATTTCTTAACTTTGATATTTAGTTGACCATCTTTATATATTAAAAACAAATTTTAGAACACCCGCCGTGCCAGAAACAACTCACGAGCTTATCCCAAATATGCGTTCCCAACAGAAACGTGAATTAAATTGATGGATTTTATTGACACATTGACCTGTATGTTAAATTAGTAACTGGAACTGGTATTGACGGGCCATCATAAATAATATAACACTACCTGCTTTAAGGCGGATTTTATTTAATCTGTTCTGTTGAATTAACACCGCTTAAAAATTAAAGCTCTACATTGTTTCAGAAAATAAGCTTTGAAAACTAAAAATGGCCACCATTTTGAATGTTATAATATAAAATTGGTTTAAATACCTTAACTGCCAAAGTGATCCTCTGCATTCGTCATACCTTAACTGCCACTTGGCAGTTAAGGTATTTAAACCAATTTTATTACTTCAAGTGATTCGGAGGCTGAAAATATGATGTTATAATATACCTTATTTTAAACATTTGAGAGAATATATTTTGAAATCCGTTCTTAGTACGCATCTAGAGCTATAATGATTTATTTTGCCAGGTTTCATGGTCCGAAGCCCTATAGTTTTTGAGAAACTGTGATCAGTGAGTTAGTCAGTCAGTAAGTCAGTCAGTCAGTCGGTCTACCGTTTTGGCTTTTATATATGGGGAAGTGGTGTCTGGCTGTTCTTACGGGAGACTTTTAAATTTGTGTATCATACTGGTACATACAATTGCTACCCATACTTCATAAACGAGGGTGGGCCAACTTACAGCCCGTTAATGATCATGTGAGATCCTGGATCACTGCCAAATGGTCGATGTCATCCTGTTCGACCCACTGCCAGGTTTGCCTTGTTTTCTCTAGAGTGGAAGCTTCTTACAAAGTAAATACAGAATGCCATGAGATAAAATGTTTAAAAATTGAATAGAATGTAACACAGTGTACAGTTTATAAATGTAACTCACCCAAAACATTTAAAAACATTTAACATATACTGTAATTAAAGTATAGGGTAAATTCTAAATACAGAGTCAACAAAATATTTTAAATCGTAAGACTTATATTTGATTACAAGAATAAGTTAAATGAAATAAGCAATTGTGTGTTTTGTTATTTTATCTGAACTGCAAAATATTCCAAAAAAGTATATCAATGGTATATATTTGTATATGTATTCTTTCATACTGTGTATGCTGAAAAGTTTTTATATATGTTTAGTACATTGTACCTAATTATAAAATACGCGTAAATAAATAACACATAGGTAACTTGCTCACTTTGTCATATAAAGGTCGCAAGATCGATCCTAAGCAAAACTCCCCGAAAGTCTTGTAAGTTTCGAGTCTGAAGCCAGCTACCATTGATGATTGGGCTATTACCTAATAACCGTGGCTCATGGAACAGCTGATATTTTCCAAGAACAAACCTTATATATTAATCGGTCTTCACTTATCTTTAAATTATTAATAAAATGCCCCTAAATGTCGGTTGGCATCTTAGATGGTAATGTAGAGTAAAAGTTCCAATAAAAATACTAAAAGTATTGCATAGTTATGCGAAAATAGGATTCATAAAATTCTTTAGAACCTTAAAGGATACATGCAGAGCGTAGAAGACTGACCCAAGCAATAACTTGTAAGCTTAGTTTAACCGCACGGAGCTTCCATGTCTTTTATCAATGACAGTCTTGATGACAGCTTTCCAGTGGTGGTAAGCCTGAAAGTGCAGGGAGAAACGGACACTGATAGCTTCTTCTTAATCATCAGTTTGGTTTTTGGACGGCTAGAGCAATCAAATTTTGTGTGTTAACTGTGTACCGACTTTCTGATCTGCTAAAACTATGAGGATGACGAACCTCGGATAAAGTGATTAATATTTTTGAACACAAAGTTTTAATGAATACCCTTTAAGGCTGCAGCTCTGAGTAGCCATTGGGTGAAAGATAATATTTAAAATAAATTTATGTTCCCTTTACTTTGTAGGTTGGAGTATTCTACCTAACATATCTTAATAGTTTCTGTGATTTCTGTGTACCTTAAGGTAATTTTATACATTTTGAGAATTTTATTTCATACTTTTATAAATACATGTAACCTAAATCAATAAAATAACTTAAAATATTATTACGAAAGTGAAATTCTTTTAGTAAACATTTTGGTGTTTGACAAGTTCCAGGATGATAGCAGGGAACTTAAATCAAATTTTGTGCCAGGAACTCAAGAAAATGACTATTTTCAACAAGAAAACCAGAAATTACGTGAATTACATGCAATTAAAAAGTACTGGGATCTAAAAGGTCTTATACGTTTACATTAAGACTTGGGATGCTAATATTTTAATTAAAGTAACATTTCTATGTTGACACATGGTCATTTAACATTTAAACATTTAACAGCCAGATAACTTTTTAGGTTGTGCAGTTATAATAAATAAAGACTTTTACTTTGAATGTTTCTGATTTTATAATTAGGGGCTTTACCATTTATATTAAACTAGTCAACATTTTAAAAGCAAGAGGACCAAATAAGTTGTTTTCTTATTAATACATGCAGTGCTGATTCAGATTTAAAGTAAAGTGACTGTTAAAATTCATAACCGAAAAGCGCAAACTTTAAGTACAGAGAGGAATTCTCATTTTTAATGTCCAGCTCTATCAGTTTTAAGTGCGGCTGGAAAGTGTTCATAGATTTGATCGAGCCAATTAGAGTTCTACACCAACTGCGATATAGTGTAGGGTTAGTTTCAAACTTTATCCCATGTAAAAGTATCGCCATTAATTGACCATTAAAGTATACTGCTTTTTGAGTCTGTCTAACAAACCAGTATTTACATATGGAAATCTATAAAAAATGTTTGGGAAGCAGGGCAAAATCTGAGTTCAAACTAGCTGGGGTCCCCATACGGTCTGTAGAATAATAGCATTTATATTACACAGTTTACCTAACTCACATATTAGGTATGTCCTATGGAGCCAGAATTTTTAACGTCATTGGGAGACCTTTTTTCTGGCTTTATACTACCTATTAAGCCTGTCGGGTAAAAATGTTGCCTCAATCGAAGTTTTCTATGATAGGTGTCCTCTGAATTCGTGTCCTTTCCTGAGAGGGAAAGGAGATGGACACGACGACAGAGGCGAGTGGCGACAGTCTTGACTGTGACACCACGTATGCATACCCGCCGCGCCGTGAACTGTTTTTTGTTTTTCGTTGTGGCCACACGTGTAGTGTTAAATGTTTTTAAATGTGAATGTCTTCGATGTTTCGATGTTTTTAAGACTCCTGACGACCTCTTCGGAGTGATTTTATGTCTTTCAACGCCCTGAGGATGACCCCATTGTAGGGTCGAAACCGGTCACCGGCTCTTCGGTTGACAATCGATCTCTGACGGAATAAGGTATTTTAACCTCTAGAATTAATTAAAATAGTGATCGGAGGCAAAAACATCTAATATTGATTTTTATGCAGCTGGAGATCGCAGAGGAGCTACACTCTTGGTCTCTTGATAATGTCAAGATTTTTTTGTGTTGAATATTAAATAACACATGAATCTATTATCCTGCAGATCTATTATTGAGTTTTATCTTCGCCGGGCAGAGAATTGAGTTTGTTGTGGTTTGTTTAATTGTAGTCTGATAGCAACATTAAATGATAATTTTAATGTTTTACATGTAATATCTAGATTTCCTGGGCGATTGTACCTCAAAAAGCCTCTAGTGTAGTAGGCAAATGTGCATTGTGTACTGGGAGAAAGATAACATTTCATCAAGACAAAACTTAAGGCCCGATTTATATAAATTGTACAATACTATTATTGCAGGCTGTTGAATTACTAATCAAAAGCAGTTTCATGCCCAAACCCATTCCAGGTTATATGAATGGGCTTCTAAAACAAAGCAATCTCCGCCATTTTCACACCAAGGGGAATTTGTAGAAAGGCTTTCAATTATATGTTTTATTTTTAATTTGGTGATTTAGAGCTTACTTGGGTGCAGTGTATGGTATAATATTTATTTTTGGTATTAATTATTTAGATAAACTACACATGTAATTAATTACTTATTTTACAAGGTAAAATGATTATTGAGATTTTAATTTTAAAAAAACTCACTGTATGTTTCTTATATTTCTCCATACATAGGCTACTTTTTTAAGGAAAGCCATTCTTTTTCAGGTTCGTTTCTTTTCATAGAACGACTTTGGTTTGATTGTTCTATGTCCAGAAGTTTTTTTAACCAGTATTTGCCTGCTCAAAATATAGTACAATTCAACTTTTGCATCGAAGCTCTTGTAAAAATTATATTCAAAGATGTTTTGAACTTGTTGCCAGTGAGTAATGTATACACATTTAATCCATACTTTGAGGATGAAAATTGTATTTTGAAGTTGTAGTAGAGACCAAAGAATATCAATATCTTACATATTTTCACCAAAAAGAAAAATAATATTACAACTGTAATGCTATTATTTACAATTACTCTAATAATTATTCAGAATAAAGTTTATCATTGCCATATACAAGTATTAATACCATTGTTGATACACCTAATATGACCACAGTAGAGAATGTTAAGATGAAGTTTATAAAGTGTGTTCCGAAATCTCCGGACAGTTTTAATAGATTTCTAATTAAATAATATACAAGTTATTTAATTTTTTTGGATGGTTTCCAAAAAAATATATTTATTTAAAATCTGCCTCTGCCCCCTGATTCCAATCTTGGGAAATGCCCCTGGCCTTAAAAATCAAACCCCATTCAACTATTAATGAGCTTCTGAGGGGAAATCCAAAGAGTGTAAAGAAAGAAAAAATAGTAAAAAAATTTGAATTACCATGAAGTTAATTTTTAAAAGTACTCATTTCGTTTCTCAGAGTTAAAACATTACATAAATAACAAATACTATAGGTAGCTAAATAAATAATTATAAAAATACCCAAATACCATTACAAAAATTTCTAAAACGTTAAAAAAATAAGACAGACATTTTTTGTCTTTAAAAAAAGGTAATCCAAATATGATTAAGAATCATAATATATTACTATAACTCCAATGTCACAATTTTTTATGCTGTAAACATAGAATGAAATTAGGTCAATACAGCTGTTGGCTCTAAACCAACCCTAATAGACTGGGATTATGCTAACCCACCACATGGAGTTGGCAGGCTCTTTTAAGCTTACTTAATCCACACTCCGTGGTAGCCACATAAACCTCACACGGTTTGGTAAAGCACGTGGTCATTAGTATATCTACCTTTAATATATGTGTTGTTACTCTGAAGTATTATTTAGTTTTTTTTATAAATTCTATTACATCTTGAAATTACATTAGTTTTATCTTGGATTAAACCTTTTAATAGTACTGAAAATTATAATGCTCTCAGTAGAAAAAAACTGTAGGTTATCTAATGACTTTTTTTAAATATTATTAAAATTACAACTGTACATTAAAATTCTGCAATTTTGGACATTTTTTGCGTAATTTTATAAACTGTTATTTAAAAGTGGACAAAAATAGAGATGCAAATTCTTAATTGTAAATAAGGAAATATCTCAGTAATACAAAGTTTATTGTAAACTTATAAGAGTAATTTTAATGTCCAATGAAATTTTGAGACAAACCACTAAGAAGACTACCCAGTTGGTATTCTCGAATTCGTTTCAAGGTAAGAATTCAATATCTATGGAGATGACATTTATGACTACCGTTACAAAAGTTCTTCAGGTTCCAACTGTCGAAGTTGAACTTTATCGCTCTGTTTAATTTGAAAAAATTAAACCTTAAACGAGTTATTTCTACTGTTATATTTGGTGGTAAATTATAAATTTGTATCAATATATAAAAGTCAAATTGTGAACCATAAACATCATTTTTATAAGATTTATCAAAATAGCGAATGAAATGTCATTAGTTTACTCACAGCTGACTTCGACAAAGAACTGATACTATAGTATTTTAAAACTAAAAATACTTTCAACCATACTTAATTTTCAAAACAGTGTATTTAGCTTTACATACAGTTTTCCCAAAAATATTTATCATAAATCAAATTAGTTATAATAACAAAGATTACTCGTGTCATTTCCCTTAATTTATTTTGTTCATACTTGCTTTAATCTTTTCATTAATATGTATTGCTTTTAAAGCGTGGTTTGTGGAAACTTATATCTTACAATATCATATACTTTTACCAAATAGAAAGCGTGGTTAGCGTGACTTTTCCCTAAACCTAGCACTTTGACACTGTTTAGCTAATTGGTTTATGTATGACAGAATCTATTAGAGGAACAGTGGTCCGGGCCCGGACCGCCAGCTGATTTATTCCGGACTGAAAAATGTTATACACTAGAATCAGAAAAATTTGTAGAAGCGTCATGCGAAAGGTTACCATCAGACGCACTAGCACAAATGAGACCTTTGATCTGACCAACAGCAATGTGGTACCTTGCATAATTGTAATTCAGCTTATGCCCTCATACTCAATTCATCCATGATAAATGTAGACCGCACTATTCTGAATAAAACATAATATTAAGGTAGATTGATTAGTTTAATGAACATATATACATTATACTTTTTTATGTATTCATGATTTTATTCGGCAGCTCCAAACGTAGCCATATATGCAGGTACAATGGGAAAAACATTTAATTAGTAATAATGTAGCGTAAGACCACAGAAACGAATTACTTTGTGATAATGGCAATAAGTTAAAGGATATTGCACTACTGTTATAAAATGAAATAATGTGAATAAAATAGTACATAAAATGTTATTTTAAATTAAACTGTTTAAAGGGCCCTTTAAAAAAATTCCCAGATAGTCAATTTTTTTCTAAATCCTAACATGGATCAGAATCAACCAGTTCGGGTACCGAAGGTTGTACTGTAAGTTGTAATGCCTCTAAATTGCCTAAAATTTCGAGTTAACGGTTCTAATTTAAGCGAATTTCTCGGGATGATCTTTGGACTCCCCTTCTACTGGGGTACCCTAAAGACCCCACGATTATTTCAACCCTCCCCCCCCCCCCGTTCTGAATAATCCGTGTTACGGCTCGCCAAAGGATCATAGAGATTAAACGTAACCTCAATTAAAATTAATTGACAACCACTGTAGTAGAAGAATTTTCGTCCGAAAAAGTGACCTTAAACTAATGGAGAACATTCCTAACAGTCATTAAATATGGCGGCCATTAAATTCGTCAACTGCTCTACAATCAGGTAACAGTGATCCAATTGTGATTGTTTTTTGTCAAACAAATTGTTTATCCAAATTTTGGAATTTAAAATTAATTTGTATAGTTAATATGTTTCCTTGTATATATTAAAATGAAACTTTCCTATTGTATTTGAAGAAAATATTTTCTCCATGAAATGCATCTTTTGAAGCCTGATAAGGCAATATCCAAACGAAATATGTTAACGAGGTTAAAGATTTAAACGCATAGACATTTTATTCCAATTGATCTATTATTATTAAAAGAAATAAATGGCCTCATTAAGATATGCTTACAAGCCATTTCCGAGTTTGGCGAGTGTTCCGGTGTTTTATGGAGTCTAATAACAATAATAGAACTTGAAATAAAATATATTAATTGAAGAAAATAACTAAAAACCAAGAAAATTCTCTCTAAATGGTATTTTTTACAACTTTACCCATTATTGTGTTTACCCAAAAGGTGTTTTGGAAATTTCAAGTGTTTTTTTTTTTACTTTAAATAGTAATAAACATTGCAAACAAAATAAAATAAATTTTGTGACGACAGTTTTTTTAGTTGAAATGCATTCATTTATTTTATTACATTCTGCAAATTTCAGATGGGCACCGTATAAAATGGCACAAAGTAGAAATTCGATTATACAAATGAAAATGGGACCTATTTGTTATTACAAAAGTTAATATGTACACTAAGTTAAAGTTTATACATAAGTGTTTTAAACCTATTATAAATTATATAACATGCAAAAGAAACATACTGAAAGCTAATAATTATTTTGAAACCGTCTATATGCTAGAACCTTCGGAATATTTTTTTCAAGAATCAGGCATGGAAATTCCTTTATGACCTTTACGACCTTTATGTATAAATAACCTGTAGTAAAATGTTTTGTAATATAGGATACAGCAATATCTACTTTTATAGCTAAAACATATTCTATACAAATATGAAAAATAACAATGTGTAATACTTTGAATCTTGTAATTGAAAGTATCAACGTGGAGAGTAAGTGAAGAAGGGGACCAACTCAAAATAAAAAGTCGATGTTTATTTCTCCTCTCTATCACCAGGGTACATCGACTTTATTCAATTTAGCATTCGCCGAGTTTCAAGCAAACGTCTTTTAGTTGTTTCAGAATTTTGTATACGTTACTAATACCTTTTTGGTACAATATTTCCTAATCAAAGAATTAGTTATGTAAATATAATTAAATGCTTTTTTTAGGATATTATTGTTTAACGCTGCTAAACTACGTACACATTATACAAATAATTCTTACTAGATTAAAAAGTTCTTCAATGGACTAAAAGTATTATGTCAGTTAATTTTATGTCGTCAGAAATAAGGCTGATATTGGCTTAGTAGCTCGAACAACTCATTACTTTAAAGCTATCACGTTTGAATTAAATATATGAGGGAAAGTTCTGTAGAATTTTCTTAACATCAACGAGAAATAAGTCGTATTATCGCACATCACATATTACGCCAGGCCAAGCGTGTTATTAGGAAAACTTGAAATAAGAAGAAGACTGATAAGTTATCGGAATCAACAGTCTACTAATAATAGAATCTGGCTTTTTTCATCGCTATCTTTGAAAATCGTTTGCATTTTCTTTATTTGAATATTTATCTTTCTGCACATTATTAACTTCTACAAAATATAAACTAACTACTATTAGAACATTACGGAAGCGTTAAAGTTTTATAACATGTTTATTACTCGTATTAGCTGAATTCGTAATCAGTTTTTGTGCTAGGATTTTACTGTACTTTCTTATTACATACAACAATTTAACCATCTGTATACCTAACATCTGTAAAAAAATACCATAGAAATTATTTTGATACTTTTTAATCACAAGTATAATTCTGTAACAAAAAATATCAATCTAATAGTACGTGCAGATATTTTCAATCACAGATAAGAAAACATTCACGATTTTGGGATATGTAGTCCCATTCCCTTTATGATTGAAATGTTTTGAAACATTTAAGGATCGCTACAAGCAGCAAACCGAAGCTCCATCGGAAAACAAGATTCAAAATCACTAAACGTATTTCATTTAAAAATTATTAACTTCGAAATTTTAACAGTATTAATTAAGAAGAGAAAAGTCAGTCGATACTAATATTTTCTTACTTTTTAAGTGGTGAGATGAACAAATCAATTTAATATTCATGTATTAATTTTTTTCGTTATACTGCTTCAAAAACAGATGTTTTAATGCATGTTTTCCGGACCTAAATGCACTCTTTTTATTCCTAGGAATTTAAAGCTGATGTACTCGATACCAGCTGACTCTTTATAGTGCTAGGACTATAAAAGTCAAAAAGTACCGAGTACGTCGTAATAATCGAACAATATTCATTCGATTGCAAATAATCGAAACATTCATCGTTATTATCGAAACATTCATTGTTGTCAGTTTAATCAATTTGTGAAACTCGCTCATTTCACCAATCGATTATTACATGCATTCGATACGTCGATAGTTGTTCATTGTTGTCAGTCTATCCCGTCTATCCTAACACAAATGAAACAGACAATCAGCTGATTGCTTCAAATAGCAAGAACAAGACGGTGGCATCTTTTGAAGGAATCTTTAAAGGTAAACAAGCTATAACATTTTGGTTTTCTTAAGTAGTTTACGTATTTCATTGAGCAATATAACGAAAAATATAGTTCATCACACGGACCTAAAGCTGCTTTTCGTTACTCGGTCATTTTTCAACCTCGGCTTACAGCCTCGGTTGTAAAACTTGACCTTGTACGAAAAGCGTCACTTTAGGTCCTTGTAATGAAATATACCATTACTTGCTAACCAATTTTACGTTATCTCGAAGTCTGGTGCTATAACTAGACCGTCATCTATCATAAGGCGGCGGGGGTGTGGACGCGGGAGGGCGTGACGAGCGTGTACAATAATACTTCCGTTGGTTCAATGCAATGTTGCCCGTGTTACTTACAAATTATCAACCGGAATTGATTGAAGTAGGCTGCCACGTCGACAAAACTCGATTCAATGTCTTGATGTACGCGGACGATGTTGTGTTAATTGCACCTACAGCCAACGTCTTACAGTATATGATAAAGAAGCTGGAGGAATTGTGCGACAATTTGGATTTTACTGTGAATTTGGAAAAATAAAAAAATAATTGTTTTTCGAAAAGGGGGTACATTAAAAAATAACAATGATACATAGAAGTAAAAAGGAAAACGAGTCGAGATAGTAAATGAACATAAATATTTGGTTATTATAGTTTCATCCACGTTAAACTGGTAACGACACTTAGCAGAAAAATCATTATAAGCGAAATTGGATATTTTATAACTTAAAAAATACTTCTCATTTATTGAAATTTGCTTATAAAGAAAATCGACTGTTAATCAAAGTCATACAAAATAAATGAAGGTGAAGGATAGGCTATAAATGCTGTTGGAATTTATTTGTAAATAACGAAAAATATTTGCTAGACATTAAGTTCACGTGTTGTACTTGGGTCATTAGAGCTATTTTAAGCTATGAAGCAGAGGTATGGGCTTTAAATGAAAACGAAAAAAGTTTAATATGTACTGAAACTATTTTCAAACGGTTATTTAGACTCCCCAATAACACGCCATATCACGTTCTTTATTCGAAAACAGGGCTAAAAATCTTTATTTTTATACATTATCATTGAATGCATTATACATTGTCAGATATCACAATATCCACCTAATCGTCTGCCGTATGTTATGGTGAAAGAGGTTATCAGGTAAAGAGTAGGTTTTTGTAGAGACTGGGAATTAATTGCGAGAAAACGCAACATGAATATTGGGTGGGGGCGTGCGCGACCGGCTGATGGGTAGTGGAAGGAGCGCCTGGTGGTCGGCGCTCACGTGGCGATGTCACCAGCAATATCTGGTGAAGGAAGATTATCTCTGCAATAAGAGTGTGTTTGCAGACATAAACAATATTTCAACTATAAGCCGGGCAATAAGGCGAGGGGCCAACTCGTTGAGCTTAATTATAAACCTTGGATTGTGAAAAAAAATTATTATTGTTCATTATGCAACACTCAAGCGATAGAAGACGTTAACCATTTCGGAGCTTTTTCCGGTTATAAAGAATATAGGAAAATTCAATTTTGGTTAAAAAAATCAAACGGGGCCGTATTTAGAGAGTATTTGAGCAGGAAGTATTTGCAACATTTACGGGGAAGGTTTGCAACATTTATGAAATACTCGTAGAATCACAGATGGAATTAATTTAAGAATTTCATTATTGATGTGTGAACCGCAAAACCATATTATTATTTTTTTTTATTTCTTCTAATCAATAACCACTCGCTGGGTCAAAGTTCAAAATGTTTAAGTTTGTCTTTTTTCATGTAACCATGACTTATTTTTAGATTAGTGGAGAGGTATTAACCATAGCTTACTTAATTTTATTTTAGTCTATTTTTAATGTGTGGTATAAGTATTTTTTAATCTAAAATGTGTTTTTAATGTGTAGTGTCAACCAATTGGATGGTCCAGCAGACCATTGCTTTCAGTGCAAAAAGATTATCTGTGAAGGAAAAATAAATACAAAAAAGAAGATATTATACATGGACTTAACTTATCATTGTAGAGCAATAATTATCTTATCAATAAAGCACGTATTCTGTTCTATTCTATCATCAGGTATCGAGTCAGGAATTCAATATCCACTGGTGACATTAGGAAGATCATTACGAGTGCCTTCGACGAAGTAGAATTTATACATCAAATAACTCAGCCTCCGGAAAGATAATCACTTAAAATAAATAATTTATTTTACATTGTAATTTGTTAAGTACTGTTTATATAAGGGAAACCAATTTTCCAGCCTCACTTTGCAATTAATTTCTTGTAGTAGGATACATTTATTAAATTTACATTAAAGAAAATCACGATCAATAGTACACCTAAACATTTATCTATATATTTCCAACCATTATCTAAGCAAAACAAATGATGAAAACTATAAACAATTGGTTTTTGAAAAATTTAGACGAGCACATTGTTTATTGTTTAGTCTTGTGATAATTATTTAGGCGCCATTGCAAAAATATTTTGCAGTTTTTTATTGACACAAAATATAATAAAGCCAAAATTTAAGGCAAGAGAAATCCTATGGTAAATATTTATCGTATTTCCCTCAGTGCTCAAGTATATTGAAGCTACGTAGTACACGTCGGCGGAGCGTTGGATATTGTTAATACACTATCAAAGTCTGAAAGTACATCAACTGTAAAATAATACATTTATATTTCATAATATCTATAATCTAACAATACTAAATAAAACATTACTTTGTTTTTAGTTAAAAAACTCCGTGCAATCCTAAAGAAATTTCTTCTTCTTTTTTAATGTATATCGCCAAGTAGAATCAAATATTTTTCGGCATGCTTACCGCTTACTATGAACACAACTTTCTTGTTGTTACTTCATATATTTGTGATTTTGTGGTTGCCGTATGGTAATGTTATTCACAACGGAAATATATTGTAATCGTATTATTTTCGTAACGATGATATAAGTCATTATTATTTGTTTCCAGCTTTGGGACTGTGTTTCTCAATTTCCCCAGGGAGTATAGCTAAGGACCATTATTAGGTGAATTATATATTGCGATTCCTAATGTTATGCGCATTTCACATTACGTAGCCAACATAACAATAAATGTGTAAGTACCTAGATTTTCTTCAAGTTTATGTGGCTACAAAGGGATATGGATTAAGTAAGCTTAAAAGAGCCTTGCAACTCCATGTGGTGGATTAGAGTAATCCCAGTCTATTAGGGCTACTTTAGGACCAAACAGCTTTACTGACCTAATTTTATCTCTGACTTTGAGCTTTTAAATATGTTGGCTTAGCATACATGAGTAAAATTTTCCAACAACATTCTTTTATTCCCCGTTCGAATTTTATTCGTATATATATTGTGGCACCTCACCTTAAAGACTTTTAACGTTTAAATCGTATATATTTAACATTTTAAATTTATTTTCGTAAATAAAGATTTATTAAACGCATAAGATGAAAGGAAATCATTTGCTTTGTTTGTATATATATGTTTAAATAATAACCATCAAATAATGTAATACAGTTTAAGATTTCAATGAGTTATATGTTTTATTGATTTTAAAATTAAATTTTCCCTACATGAGCGTTAAAAGTTTTACATAAAAACACATACACAAACACACACACACACGATAGTAGAACTGTGTATAGTAGAACTGCATACTTATAACATGGTTGTGTTTTACCATGTGGATGGAGTTTGCATATTTTAAATCTGGTTTCTGGATAGCTGGTCAAAGTTATCTTTGAATAGCTAAGTATTTAATGAGGTTACGCATATTTTAAACTGTTGTACCAATAGAGGAAGAATAAAAGGGAGACAAAATATACTATCTAGTTATGTAAACAAAACATTTGCACTAATAATTATTTTGAATAATAAGAATAAACCTGTTTTTAATAATTACCATCAAGCACAATTTAATTGCTATTGCAAATAATTGTTTCTTAAAACCATGATGTTATCTATTAATTATTGTCAAAGCCAAATGTTACTACGCATTACCAAACCTTTTTAATGGTTAAAAATACAAAATGATAAGAAATTGATAATCTTTGAACAATACAAAAATAATTGTTTTTGGAATTTCTCTCATAAAAACTTCTGAAAACAGGTCTGAAAACTATAACATTTACCAATATCCATCAAACAGTTCAAAGGGAAAGATTAAATTAGGTCGGTAAAGTTGTTTGGTCCTAGAATAACCTTGATAGACTGAGATTACTCTAATCCAGAACATTGTGTTTCCAGGCCCTGTTAAGCCTACTTAATCCATGCCCCTTTGTAGCCACATAAACTTTAGGACAAATTCACAAACTCCTTAGAAATGCATTGTTAAGTGGGCTACACAATATAAGATGCGCACCGCATTATGATTCTGAGCATTAAATTCACCTATATTCCCTCGAGAGTTTTTTTTCTTGGTAAATGAGATTCACAGCTAAAACCAAATCACTTTTAAAAAATAGCATTGCAAGAAAAACTTTTATAATAAACCTAATGTTTATACGTTTATGATTTTCATGTATGTGTTGATTCAACTTTATCTCCTCTTTCTAAAAGATTATATTTTGAGTAATTATACCTCATAAAAGTCAGATTCGTCATGGATATCACAAATCTATAAATAATAATATGCGAAAACATTTTGATAAATAAATTCTAAGCTTTCCACTTAAGCCGTTCTCAGAATTTTGCAGTATCAAAAATATTTTTATGAGGAACCTTTGAGAAAATGTAATATATCCACGTTAGACAATGCGATTTCAATTCCTTCCCAAAATGTTTTCACCTATAATTTTGTATGTCGCACATCGTATTTTAACGTACTAAGTTTTGTTTCAAAATTGTTTTAGTTAGATTTGCAGGTGAGAAGGGGGTCTATTGGGACTTGAAGATTTCAAAATAAATTTATTTTTACACTTGGTGGGAGACATTTCCTGCAAAGAGAACACTTAAATTGAGCTATTTTGCGGTCAAAGATCGTCATTTGGAAGCCACGCTGTGTCTAACAATACCTCATATGTTGTTTCAGCAGTAAACTCAATCTTAAATACCCCGTTGCAGCAGACCTCCATAATCAGCGAATTTCAAATGCAAAAGGACATATTTCAATCCATCATAGCGAGTTATGAAATGTTTTTGTAAGCTCCATAAGAATAAGAAAACTGGGTGGTTTCAATTAAATATTTAGTAGATCTGAAGTAGAAGAGGCCATATACCAATTTTTATCAAGATGTGTCAATAAATAGGGAAGATATAGCATTTATGTTCCGTGTTTACCACTTACAATATCTCAATAACTAAAGGACATAGAGCAATGATTTAAAATACTGAATCGTTAGTTTTAAGAGCTAAATTCAATGGTGCTAACAAAAATTAGATAATTATAATTTTCTTTGTAAAAGCTCGAACACCCCTCTTTTGGGGTACTAAATTTCATTAAGATCGAATCATATTTACGGTCGCTATTGTGTTAACAGACGTATATGTATACAGATTTAATATGTTTTTGTAAGGTACATAAGAATAACATGGGGAAAGAGCATGCGGTTAGCACGGATATTGAAATTGGGTGGTTTTCATACAATATTTATTAGATCTGAACTAGAAGAAGCCATTTGCTGAGTTTTAGTGAATTCCCTTAGAAATAACCTATTACCGTAGTTTTAACAGAATGGACAAAAAATATCCGTTCTGGGTAACCCCAGAAATCATATACATTTTTATATCACTTGATAGCTTTTTATGTCTACTTTCTGGATATCAAGCGAGTTTATCGCGGAAATGCATTTTTACCTGAAAATCACGATTTGTTTCAAAATTTAACATGGGCTTATTTGGGGAATAGAATTTTCATTTATTGAGTGTCTGTAAGCATGATAACCTTCGTAAAAATCGTCTGATCGTTACAAAATTGTGTACACACATGTAAAACTAGGTTCTTTTAGACGAGTTCGTAAACCGGCCAGATCGATGTATCAAAAGTGGGGTAAAGGCTGCTTTTAACCCCCAAAAATAAGTTTTTTGGATTTTTCAAATTGAAAATTTAAAGTAATGAAATTATTGTTTTCACCATTGGATTCAGCTTGAAAAAATAAAAAATTTGGTATCTTGAATCGTTGCTCTAAGTCCATTGCTCTCCAAGGTATTTCCGCTTTTTTGCCATCTTTTTTAGTATCAGGGCAGCCGAACGTTGTCCAACGAAACCTCCGGAGTATGACACGAGTTTATCAAACGTATTTTCAATAGGATTTTGTATTTTAACTAAAAAAGTAAATGAAAATCAATATTTTAAAGAAATATATTTATATTTTTAATAAACTTATTTATCAGTCATTTTGACTGAGGCTATGCAAAGCAAACGACGGCATTTTATTATATATATGAATATATCACTTTTTATTAGTTTTTCGTAATAATTGATTGATTATTGTTTTTATTGGATATTCGCTGAGTACGCAGGTTTGCTGCGACGGGGGCATTATTAAGATGAGTTAAGAAATAAGGAAGATATAGATTTTTTTATTTATCATAAAGTATGGAATGAATATGGAGGTTTGCTGATCATCTAGATGAAGCAAAAAACCAAGTTTTATTATGATATGTTGAGAAATAAGTGAGATATAGAATTTTAATCATTTCCCACAAGGTTAACTTTGGGACAACGTACCCATTAGTAACCGAGATATTTAATGTGATATACACAATATCACATTAAATATCTCGGTTACTAATGGGCATAGAGCAGAGTGATTCAATATTAAATTGTTTTTCGAGCTGAATTCGATGGTGCTAAAAAATGAATTATTCTAATGTTTTTGTATAAAAAAAATATTTTTGGGTGTTTATCCCCCTCACCCCCCTTCCAGTGGTACGAACGGGGTTGGTTTACGAACTCGTCCAAGGGATTACCACTTTACACGTCCATTACAAATTTCATTATGATCGGAACATATTTATGGCCGCTATTTTCTGTAAGAACCTTCGCTAAATAGATAGGGGACAGGTTGGTAAGTGGTAGTCAGCTCAGTACTAGCATGCAACTAGCTCACTCTGGAGGGAAAAGAAAAACCTATAGATAAAGCTTAACACCGCATTTCACTCTGGACTTGAACCAACAGTTGACACTTTCAGCGTAGAGTTTCTGAAAGCTTGGGATTAATATATGTAATTTGTCAATTGTAGTTATTCATAAAAATCGCGCATAACACATCACAATTAAGGTGACATTTGTAATGCATCAGGTAATCTAAGGCAAGGAAAAGTTTAATAAATTTGTTTGCCGACGATAAAATTATATTTCATGGGGTTCACTTAGAATGTGACGAGGTGCGAGATATTTATTTTTATCACATTTCATAATTTTATTTGTTTTTGGATTAAGCAAATCCAGATCAACCATCAACTAGATCGTTTGTTACTAAATTGGTCCATATTTAAACCATCATTAAAAACACATCTACTTTAAACGATTAACCCAAAAAAGCCAAAATAAGAATTAAAATTGAATGATATAAAGTTGTTTTGAAGTATAACTAAAACGGCATATTGATGTAGATATGAATTTTGTTAAGTATAACAGAAATATAAATAAGTAATAACGTTTTTCTATCATTAACAGTAACTCGAGAAAACCTTGAAATGGAGATTGTGAAATCTACGTAAAAAATAATAAAATATAAGTCAAAATTAAAATATAACCTAACGTAAAAGTAATGTAGATTTTCTTAATTATTTCCTCCTAATTGGATATAAAGTTCATAGTATTAATTAAATAAATTAATGTGCCTTTTTTATTGTTCTATTTTTTTGTCTTATCAAATCGAGTCCTTTGTGAACTTGCTGCATTTAATGTTACACAAACTTACTATCTGAACCCTTTTTTTATAGATATTACTCATGATTAAAATAGACTTCTTTTTGATATCCTTGTTAAGTCTTTTAGGCTTAACGCTTTCGTACCATTTTGAATTTTATGAACAACTTAATGGTGGATAGGAAACCAAACATCGGTGTAAACAGCAAGGCGAAAAGGTATACTTTTTATAGTCTTTCAAAAATATTAGTTATCAAGCAAATAGCACGATAAATTAGGGTTTTTAATTTTTGGTAATGTTGTATGAATAACTGCGTTATTTACCTTTAACTGAACAGCGGCTCAGATTTTTTATGCTGTAAAGTATATGAATCCTACAAAATAAATTAAATAGAAAATTAAGCATATGTAAGTAAAAATATTAATTGATCGTAAACCTTAATTGATGAGTCTGTCACTGGTGGTAAGGCCTGATGATGACTGTTGTGGCCAATAAAAATCAATCGTCTTTTTTCATATTTTATTAGTATTTACCGTTTATCACATTCACCGCTGAGCACATTCTGAATACCCGTACTCCCATCCTGAGATTTAAAAAATTGAAAAATCTTACCTTAGTATGAAGTGATATTACTGGTACACTTTTATGTGATTTTATTTTTTCCCGATTGTAAAATATGAACTAATAATAATAATAATAATAATAATAATAATATATCTTCATTGTGTCGACAATAATTACATATTGTATACAATGCGTCAATACTGTATATATATATTAGTATATATACTAATAGCGTCTGAACAGTTTTTTAAATATTATTTTCCATAACACTCTAGGTATATTTAATCAGAATTTCTACTTAGAAAAAATTATCCAACCGATAAAGCCCATAACATAAATAATATCTAATTATCATGGATGCAATTGTAGCCAACCCGCACATGAATTCCATACCCATAAAAAAGTTTAAAATGTTAATTTCAGAAATAATACATTTAACATAATATGTGTTAACATTTTTATTTATGACATTTTAAACAAGTATGACATAGGCTACATGGTAGAAATAACTAACAAATCAGTTAGTCAGTAACTAAAAGTCATGGGTCCAAAATCGGCCATTTCGACTAGTAAGTTAGCGGCACTGTCGCTACAGATGTAACCATCAGGATTAGGATTGAAACTCGCGAGGCTACAAGTGTAGCCACGTAGCCGCGAACGTTGCAAAATATATTGATATTTTTAAGCTTGAAGGCGTATTTTCTATTGTTTATGCGTTTTATCATGACATTTATGATCTTGAAAATTTAATCTAGGCCACGTGAATGGTAGTTCCGTAAATCTAATCCCACGTCCTCCTGCTCGTCCACCTTTCAGATACTAAAGTAGAGGTTCACATCTACACATATTTATCGACAATTTCACTGAGTGTCCATCTGGTATCACCAGAGTGCTTGCCATCTGGTATCTCAGATTATGGTTGCTATTTTATACATCTACTAAAATCTTTTTGGTATTCAGAATAAGATCACAAAACCTTAAGGGAACACTTTTAAGTCCTTTTTTGTAAACCTCTGTCTAGTCACTCCTTTAACTTGAGATCTTATGATTAGGAAAATTAATTTTGCATCTCCGATATTAATAACACAAAAAGGCAAACCTTTACAATATTTTTAGTGGTTTAATGATCTCAAGTTTGAGCCTCGTTAACGTAAAATGAATTGGTTACTGTATGAATGCCAGAATTGATCCACTAGAAAAAAGTATATAAAAATAAAATTTTTTAACTCAGTGTAGCCTTCACCTCTGAAATGGAGTGTTTCGGGGGAAGTTTAAAAATTTCGAACAAAACCCCTTTTAAGGAACCACTCGTGTTGAGGACCTTGTTGCTTATTTCTAATAAGTAATATAATCTCGCCAACCCAGTTAAAATATTACTCTCCTAACAACAACTACAGGAATTTCGAAATCGAATGTACTTTTGGCTTCAGTATTACTGAATCCGTCAACTTTTTCAATTCGACCCTGCTTCTTTGTGATATACTCCAAGAGATATTAAATTTGACTCTTTAAGGATGACTGTTTAAGGATTTAATCTGACACAGATTGTAATGTATTCCGAAGAGGTGGGAAGCTGTAAATTTGGACCAAAAACAGTGCAAAATAAGTTATCCGCATTATTGGTCTATCTTACTCTTAAGAATAATTTTTTGGTAAGTCACGTTTTATTGTGTACCCTCAGCTTGGACCACTATATACTGTATATATATATATATATATATATATATATATTGAACAATTTTTATATCATTAAAAACTATGATTTTGAATTTATATCAATAGTTCGCTTTCTAAATCTTACTTAAATTGGTTAGCATTTTAAGGGTCAAGAACAACTATAGGACCTAAAATATATTATCTGTTTTGGTGCCAAAATGAAAAGGAATGCTGTTCCCAGAAGTGCTCGGATCTAATCTTCATATCTGGCACATGTGGAAATTAACTACTAATTATTAACTCTTAATTATTCCAGAAAACCTGTAAAGTTGAAGATTGAAAAATAAAAAGCACGTTCAATACTTTCTTGCATAACTGTTAGCTTATAATCCATCTATAATATTTACGGTGGATTATTTTTCAACGGATTACTGAGAGAAATATTGTAACATTCCAGCAAACAATAATGTCATTGATTTATTTTGCGGTAGTACTAAAAACCTTTGATTTTATCTACTTTAAGAAGTAAAGGAAACTAATTATGAATTTCCAAATTACGTCTATATCATTTTTTAAAAGTTTTAAATATGATTTATTTGTTGATGAAATATTTCTGAGATTTTTAAGGTTTTACTTGCAGCTATGCATTATAGAGGTTCTTTTGTTTCTATTGTTAGTTAACCTAACAGCTCACTTTTGGAGTTTGTAAAATGCTTCCAAGTTCGTTTAATAAGACGTTTTTCCAGGAAATAATATAGTTATTACGTGAAATTTAATAAGGTCTTAGCATATGCGTGTATGTTGTTTGGTTTGATGTACTAGGAATAGATATTGATATTCTGATAGTTTTATTGACGAAGAACAAATATCTACATGTCATGAATGAAAATTTGAACCAGTAAGTAATAAAAATCTGTACTTGCAGTGGACAGCCTAATTCAACAATACAAAAATAAGTTACAGCTGACAAGATTAAAGTAAGACGATTTTATATGGCCTCTACAAGGCTATTACCATCATAGAAATATGAATGCGCTCCAGTCCCGTAAAATACCCAAAAAATAAGCCTTAGGATATTCTTCTGCAGAAAAATATAACGTTCGCTTTAAAGGTCAGATTTGCGTGTAGCTCCACACCCAATAAGTTGATGTATGAGTTCCAACCGTTGGTTCTACTGAGGATACTAGGGTTAGAATTTATGGAAGAATTAACTATTTATTTCTGTTTAAAATGAAATTGTATTAGTAATCTAGCGTTGAGAACTAACTGTAAATATGAGAAGATCCAAGCAATTTGGTTAGTCTGAAGAAAATAGGTCCATTTTGCTGGCTCGGGCATGTTGGAATTTCAAAACTTAAAACATACCAGGAGTTAATACTAGGCTAGTAATGCATAGCAGTCAAAAATTAGCCTTAGTACTCTTGCCAAGTACGACTAATTAACAACAAACTTTTGCCAGGCCAGGGAAATGCGAGCCCGGCCATTTTCGAATTTCCTTAAATAATCCAAATCAACCAAATAAAGTTAATACTAGGTTAATACTGCATAGCACCTAAACGTTACACTTACTGCCAAAACCATAGCCTAGTTTAGCTAGTTATACTAAACTAGTTATTGCCGTAACCATAGCTTAGCTATAACCTTACATATATTCCTTGGCAACTACACGTCAGCCTGGCCATTTTGGAATTTGAAAATTTCAAATATACCACAAGTTAATGCTAGGTTGGTAAAGCTTACTACCCAAATATTAAGGTTGATACTAGAGTAGTTGCTCGGTTATGAGTGTTTACTTTTTTTCTGAAGCATTTCCCTGGCCCGGACATTGTAATTTCAAACCATTGAATACACCAGGAGTTAATACTAAGTTAGTACTGAAACAGAACCCAAATATTAAGGTTGATACTCGAGTAATGAATTGCTGAGTTATAAGCGTTGACCTTTTTAGGCTTTTTGCTGGCCTGGCCATGTTGGAATTAAAAAATTTCAAACACACGTGGAGTTAATACTAGGTTAGTACTGCGTATCTGCCAACTATTAAGGTTGATATTAGCATTAAATAATTTTTTTTATATTTTTATGGATTTTTTTGTATAGGCTTACTATTTATAAATGTTTATGACTAATAGTGTTGATGACACTATTTATAAATGTTAATGTTAATGACTTCCCGGTCGGGTCTTGAACGAAACAAAAAAAACCTATTTTTCAAAGAACTATGAAAAATAGCTCATAAATAACGATTGAAAATGATTTTATAATATATATTTTTATAGGGTGTGGCTACTATAACGTTATACTATACCGGGTGGAAAAAAATAATTTGCAATTAATTTGTAAGTTTTAGTAAGGCACTAAGAAACATATATTCGGAACCATGGATGACTCAGTGAGAAAAGCGAAACTATCTTAATGTTGATTAAAATAAAATTACTCTTATGCTTGCAAAGCACTAACATGCACTAACAAATTAATAGCTAATTCTGACGAGCTATTCAGATATACCCTTGTTCGACGTAAGTAAAAGAGGTCCAAAATCTTCGTTCAGACGAGTTTACCACACAACCCAACTTTAAAAACCGCCACAAACGTACCAACCTTTAAAATTTAAATATTATTTAAAGTTACACTTTAAAAGCAGTTGAGTTAAAATTCAAAATGAGCTGGGTTTCGCCTAATAGTTATTTGCACCACGTCGAGAGTTGAATTATCTCAATTGACTTTTAATGCTAGATAACACTTTTTAGCAGGAATTGTTCATCCTAATTACGAGTAACATAACACTTACATTTTTACAGCGGTAACGTTTACGTAGCATTGCTAAAACAAATACAAATTATTACGTACTTATAAGTCCAGTTAATTTCACTACAAATAACGTATGAATAATACGAATTTATTAACATCGTACTGCTTATCGTGCAAAAGCTGCTTAATACAAGTTATGACCACCAAAATATCCCTAGTTCAACACATCTGTCACCCGACATGTCTCTCTGGTATAAACGTGTGACCGCATACCCCATGTGTTATAACATGGTTCACACAATTAAGTGTTTTATCTAGGTAAATATAAAATATGCAATAACTTGTATTAGCATTCTATTAGAATTTTTATGTAATAATAGATATATTTTATATATTTAATCATAGCTTAAGATACGTACTACTCGTAAAATATTTAAGAAAAACGCTTTCATAATATTCTTATTGATTTATTCTGAAATTACACCATTTTACAATATCGCATGACAATCAATGCAAAAATCAATAACGGCTACATGACAACAATCTAGTTTTAATAATGATGAATCACATTTTAATAGTGTACACATAATGCACACAAACTTTATGCACATATAATGTGCAGTTGGGGCTTCTCATCATACTCCCTTAAACTTGATTTAAGAACATTTATTTTTGTTGTAACATTGTTCAATCAATCTTTGAATACATGTGTATATCGGCTGATACAAATATTGCATGATGCTGATAAAAACAAGTTAAGAGGCCGTTAAAGAAAACCAAGCTTAGCTACCCAATAAAACTTATCACTTTTTATCGCTTTTAACTTATCGTTTTTAAGTTATCGTTTTTATCTTTACTAGGTGTGCGTATAGATTTTCAAAAATCTATTTCAAAATAAATTTTAACTTAAGTTGAATTTATGAAATTAACTTCCAGAGCATACAATAATTCAGAAGAGGGATCTTATTATCTTCATAAATATACTCTTTGTTAATGAATAACATAAATGTTAATCGTCATCTTAGTTAACAAACTTATAGTAATTAAAGTAAATTATAAGTAATTTTGTAATTTTTTCTGTAATGTTATAATTTGATAATTTTTTTCTGGTCTCATTGAAATGTAGCTGATTATTATCATTCCTCAAATAACTTCATTATTTAATGAAATGTATAAGAAAATACTGAGTATTGATGTTCAATGTAATGTACAATCTCCATCAAACCTACGGTTAAATCATTCATATTTCAAGTTCTAAGTTTAAATTATTAAAATTATTACCGTAAACGTATGGAGAAATCATATCTTGATATTATTTTATGAAGTAATTATAATATATATTTAAAATGAAAGAAAACATAAAACGTCCCATTAACTGGAAGGCTAAGCATGATAGATGACCTCATAATGACGCCCGCCGCTGCGTTTCGAGCTATTTTGTGATACATTACCTTCACGAATAATAACTTTAAAATAACAAAGCTAAATGTCAAAACAAACTTATTCTATTTATGTCTAAAGCCTAGTATTAAAGTTAATAGATAATATAAAAAAATCAAAACATCTTTATTTCTCACAAATTATTACATTGTACAAGGAGGCTCATTCAAATTATTTGAAACTAATCATCACAAAGATTTAACCTGTGCTTGATGATATTCTTTAATATATGGAAATAAGCGAATTATAGTTATTTCCTATTAGTTAGCATTTCGACAATGTTCTTTGTTTACAGCTTTCAGTACCTTGGTAACCACGTGACTTTAAGCGATGATTAAGTATACTATTAAATTTAATTTTTGGTTTTTTGAAGACGAATCCAATAGTACAAACTAAAATGTTATTATTTATATTTTTGCATGTAATGTAAAAAAAACCTAAAAAACATTTTGGAGGAAAATCCCAACTTAAACCGTCATCCGTTCGGGCTGATATTCTGTCTCATCCTAATAATTACTTCTATTTTAGTCTGTAAGAAAGTGCATTTAAATAGGACTATTTTTGCGAGCGCTATCGTGTTGATGGGCATACGTATAATAAATGAAAATGAACGAAGGATGTTTTAGCATCTGGGGCTCCAAAACGAAAAGTTATTATGGCCTCGGGTCTTACCATGAGTTCTACAGGAATAGCTTATTCTCTTTAGGGGAAACTGGATTCACCTTGATTTACGATGTAATAATCTAATTAAGGTTAAGGAAAATGCCTCCCGATAAACAACATACAAATTACTCATAAGAACCTATGAATATAACATTATAAGTTAAACAGTATAGAAAATGTTTATTTTAAATCAGTAGCTTTGATATGTTAATTTTGACAAAATAAAACATATTATAATGTAAAGTTATCACCATTGTATTTAGGGAGCCAACGTAACAAAAAATGAAGCAAAATACTACTGAAGATACACTTAAGATGAACTAAAGAACAACATAACTTCTTTAATGATATCAAACATCATTATGTTTCACATGGCGTATTTAACAGGCTCGGTCGGCCTATCATTTACCCCGTCTACATTGCGCTCAGGCCTTTTCATTGACGATATCAAGCAAAGCAAGGGGTAATCTGGCACAGTACATGAGTGGGAAGAATTGACAAATTATTTAGATTAAAATCCACGAGATTTCTGTCCTGGTTTCAAAAAATGATGCTCCACCAACTGCACATTCAATTCATTATAACTAAACCCCGCTTGTTATAATTTATTTAGTAACCAGTTACAGTTGTATATGCTGCAATGATGATTAAATACGCGCACATAATATGCATTTTGGGGCTTGTCCTCGTACTCCCATGAACTTGAAACTCATCATATCGTAGGGTTAAATTTGCCATTTTTTGGTATTCCAGCAACGATTTATATATCAAGAAATAAATTAATCTATTTATTTTCTTTCGAAAAAATGGCTCATTCCATTGTGTGCAATGAAAAAATAATTTGTACGATAAAAAACGATAATACAATTATTTTTAAGATGATGTAAAGATTTCTCTCGAATAGCCTAATAACTTAAAACTCAAAAAAGAAACATCAATTTAGGCCACATTTACATATGTAATTTAAGAACCATTTAGATGAGTGATGCTCGAACAAATTTCATTATATAGAAAAAAAACTTCAACATAAGTTAGCCCTGATATGTGTGCAATATTGCATCAGATGCTGAATAAACAGAATACCGAACCTTTCTTGCAACAGATTGTTTTTTCATCGAATTAATAATACATTTAGTTATACTAGTTTTGTTGTCACATTAGGTTTGTTGGTACTTACGTATTATATCGACTACACGTGTATTCTTTTGTAAGGATTGTAAAAAATCAAACTAAACGAAAACACAACACTTTTATGACGAAACTTCTATTGTTGGCTGTTTTACTGTGTCCCAAAACTGAAATATGACGCTGAGCAGGGTGTAGATCGAATCCCCGCTTCAGCTGCCACTGTCGACTGCCACATTGTATTGTGGTAGCTAGGTTAGATTAAACTGGGTTTGAGTAGGTTGATCGTATTTTGTTCGTCCTTTCCCTGCTGACGCAAGCTAGATGTGCCCGGTAAGAACTGTTTCAATAACATTTAAGGCACACCTTCACAGGTTAACCGCCAATAAGGAGGCAATTATCTGCTTGGATTGAAGAAAAAAGAAGAGGAGAGGGTCAATGCATACATTCAAATTGATGGATTAGCTTTAGACAACCCATCAGAACTTCTCACTGAATTTGCCTCAATAATGTTCAAAACATATTAATCATATGGTGGAATGAAAAAATATGAAGTTAAAAATTAAATATTGATTAAAAGTTGCCTACTATCTTTAAAAAGACTTTGTCAAAATGTAATATATAGAAGTGGATGTTAGTTTTGTTTCGTCCTTATATGCCGAGCAAATATATACATATAAATTCGAACGAATGGTTTTAGCGAATTTCCTTAAAGGAATAAGCTATTATCGTAGGTCTCATTGTAAGACATAAGCCCGAGACCATGTTAACTTTTCATTTTGGGGCCCCCAAAAGCAAAAAACACTATTCGTTCGAATTTATATATATATATATATCCATATATATATCTATATATCTATCTATCTATATATATATGTCTGTTAACACGATAGCGGCCGTAAATATGATCCGATCTTAATGAAATTTGGTACAGACGTGTAAAGTGTTAATCACTCGGACGAGATCGTGAACCAGCCCGATCGGACCACCGGAAGGGAGGGTAAAGGGGGGTAAACCCCCCCCCAAAATAGGTTTGTTGAGTTTTTTTACATAGAAAATTAAAAATTATCCAATTTTTGCTAGCATTTTTGAATTCAGCTCAAAAAACAAACAATTTAGTACTTTTAATCACTGCTCTATGTCCATTGGTTTCCGAGACATTGAAAGTGGTAAACACAGTACGTTGTTCCAATGTTAACCTTATGGGAAACAAAGAAAATTCTAAATCTCGCTTATTTCTCAACATATCTTGATAAAACTTGGTAAATGGCTTCCACTAGTTCAGATCAACTAAATATTGAATTTAAACCACCCAGTTTTAAAATACCCGTAGCAGCAAACCTGCATACTCATTCCCTATGTTATTCTTATGGAGCTTACAAAAACATGTTGAATCTCGCTATGTTGCATTGAAATATGTTGTTTTGCATTTGAAATTCGCTGAGTATGCAGGTCTGCTGCAACGGGGGTATTTTTGCTCTCGCGAGCCCCAAAACGAAATGCTATCGGGGTCTCGGGCTTATGTCTTACCATGAGTACTATGATATCAGCATCTTTCCTATATGAGAAATTCGCTAAAATTCGAACGAATGGCATATTTTGCTTCTGGGGCCCTAAAACAAAAAAGGTATCATGGTCTCGGGCTTAGGTCTTACCTTGAGACCTACGGTAATAGCTTATTCCTTTAAGGAAATTCGCTAAAACGGAAATCATAATTATAAAACTGACATGATGGAGGGAATCTCCTAATTTCTTAGTTTAACCAGTTTGAACCCAAGCCCTAAACATTTTCCACAAGCCCCAGAAAAAGTGAATGCTTGATTCCCCAAATAAAATTGTAAAACAGATAATGAAAAATAAAATCTCTAACGCTTGTAAAAGTAAATTCACGTCTATCTTGGTAGATTTAACGCAAAACCCCTAAAAGACTTTTGAGTAATATTTTTTAATCTGGGCGAAGGCTTAAATTCATACAAAACTTTTTAATAACTTTATCACCTTAATAGGATAGGTACCTGATGGAGGACGTTACCCTGAATATGAGTAAAGGATGAGTGATGATCGTGATGATAGTAGCGCTATCTTTTAGCCTTGTTACTGTCTAAGGTTGGCATGTTCCTTAGACAGGATTATTAATTAATAGCCCAACAACCAATGGTAGCTGGCTCCAGAAATTTAAAAGACAGTAAGGGCTTTTGTGCTCCAAACCTCAAATTTGGGACATTTACCCACCCCCCCTCAACGACCTCTCATAAATGGTTTAGGGGTGCTCCGATTATTTGTCCAAGGAACATATTTGTCCAAGGTATCGTAGTAGAGACATTTACTACCAAATCTAAAGAATATTGAACAACTAAGACCGCCAGAATGTCAGAATATATGTTTGGAAGGTTTTTCATGGGAAACAAAACGAAAATATGTCTCATGCCTCAGAGCCATTAACTTAGAGGGTAACTGATTGCTCGCTATTCCGTAGAAAAATGCGCTAAACATTATTAATCGTGCCGTCATAAAACAAGGACATTTTAAAAAACAACATTTCTTCTTAATACAAAATAATCAACTCCAACGTTTCATTATTTTACTAAGACCGAGTTTACTTTGTTGCTTTATTAATTAAAAGAAAAAAAACAGGAACCCTATGTGGTGGATCCTACGTAATCACAGTCTATTGCAGTTGGCTTAGCGCCTAACAGCCTTGCCAAGCCTCTCCGGTCTTTAAAACTGCATGGGCTTCACAGATAAAAGCTTATAAAGGGCAGGCTTTTTTCTTTACGTGGGTGTGATATAAAGAGTCCCGAGTATCTGTTTAACATTCAGCAAAAGGAGGCAATAAAGATTTAAAATCTTTCTTGTGCCTTAAAAGGGCTGAAAGCCCATAATCGTAATGGGGAAAAATTTAAATTAAAACAATCCTCCTTTTTTGTTGTACAAAAAGATTGTTTCATAGTAAAATGGCTACTGAATCTACCATATGTTAATAAATAGCAAATGATTTTGAATTAGGTATCAACATCAAATGTTTTAATATGAACAAAGCAGACTTTTTGGATCCCTATGCTTTTTGAACGGCAGATATGTCACACGTTATTTCTCATTTCATAATAAATTTAAAGGAACTCCATTATTTTTCCCGAGTCTCTGGCATCAAGACCTTGAATTTGAGCCCTCTCATCATAAAAAATCACACAATTTCCATTGAAAAATTTGCACTTGAGGAATTATAAATATGGATGGATTGCAAATAATTGCCTTGATATAACTTACTAATAATACTGCTACTCGGTGTTAGCTAAGTTACACAATTCAGTAGATCAACTATTTCCCGAAGGAGATATTTTATATTCCCATTTCAATGTACTTAAGCATTCCAATAAAACAATTAGTTTATGTAAATTTCCATAAGTCAATGAGTCGAACATGATGAATTTATATTAACGTCAACAAGATATTTTTCTAAACCCATGCATTGTATTTTTTTCTTGTTTTTACTGTAAATTTTACCATATTGTTCGATCCAAAAATATGCACTACACAGTCTGCATTCAATGTGGGTTCGTTTTTAACCATAATATCAACAAATCAATACCTCTTTTCCATCAAAAGCTTGAATCCTTCTCAGTTAAAGAACCATTATAACTCCCAAGTAGCTTTTCCGGAAAATCGATATTGCTTCCATCAATACAACAACATTTAAGAAACCTAATAAAATGTCACAAACGCCAGCATGTATTACCTTCACTGAGTGATCTGTAGAATTTGGTGACTCACAAAGGAAAACCATTGCAAATTGCATACCTTCATACTCTTAGGCTGCTAATTCAATGGGACTCCTCCACCTGTGAAGGCAACGACGGATCAAATTGCAATATTCTACTCGAAGAGATTGTTCTACTTAATAAGATGCCCTACGTCTCACACATCTTGGCAGATAGCCATCTCCCCTATTTTGAGGTAGCCCCTCAAAATCCCTTTATGTAACTACTCGTACAGTTTTAAAACAATTTTTTTTAGCTTTGATTACTTATCATTCACTAAATTAAAAAAAAAAACATCAAGAAATTTCAAACAACCAAATTTCATGGTAAACGACTAAGCTAAATGTAAAGTAACCATTAAGTATGCTTATACTGACTTTTCATTACTCTCAGCCCCGACAGATAATGACATTTTATTTGGTAATGCTTTACAATTCTCACACTTTCTAAAAACTGTATCCTTTATCCTTCAAGAACGTACACCAAAAATAACGATCCAAAAATTTAACTTTGGCAGATATTGATTGTTTCTATAACAAATATTGTGTTATAATAAAACAAATTGCAGCTACAATAACATAAGTCAGTTTTTTTTAACTAAGATACGAACCATTGATAACCAATTTTTGCTACATCAATCTGTAGGAGTTTGAATTACGTATTGTGTTTCACGTTAAGATGAACCTACTATTATTGTAACTTAGTATTATTATTATTACGGATAAATTCACTTACGTTAAGATGAACTTATATCAAGTATTATACACGACATAAATAAATTTCATAAATATATTATGTGTTTTTTTCTCTAAAATATTAAATATTTTCCCTTAGCAGCACCATTGACTATTTATATTCACAGACAGCACACTGACAAATCTCTAAAACGTTTTACGTTTTCCAATTTTATATTAACGATGAGCCTGAAAATGATATTAACGTTCGTCCAAAAATAAGCATTTATCATATATTTCATTAACTGATAGCATGAAAGTCAGAGTCAGGGCCATTTAGAGCACATAACATAATCGGATCAGTCCATACACAGACACTGCTTCCTGACTGCAGTATACACTATGGAGATTGCAATGCAGACAATCACTTTAGGATTATTTCTCTGCATTAAATGTTGCAGTTAGATTTCTGACGTTTGACTGGTTGTTTCGCTCAATCTCCCGTCCGACCACTTTGACCTGAATGTATGATCCAAATCAACATATCAATGACTATATCCACAAAAATATCTCTGAGAATTCAATATGTATCCATCCTAATATTATATGGATGGTTTTATAGTGATGAAAAATTCATAATTAGAAACATATTTTAAAATATGTTTATTTACTACGACAATTTTATTAATATTTATTTTCATGTGATAAAAATAAAAGTAATTATAAGCGTATCCCTAAATTCCAGTTTGCTACCACCAAAATCTGTCAAATGATTTTGTTTTCTCCTTTCTTCGTTATTAATAATAAATCATAAACAGTATAGAATCCAAAGATAAACCAGATTTTTAGATTCTTATATTTCCCTTCTTAGAGACTTTACATATATTTCCTTAAATTATTATAATTATATTCTTTAAATATATTCCCTCTATAAATCATTTGTGTTTCAGCCAAGACAGCTCATAATTTTCAAATCAGACCTTAGGTTAATTTAAAAAACTTTTTTACCCAAGGAAATTTCGATAAACGAAATAAAACAGTTTCTACGCGGGAACTCGTTTATAGAGTTAGTCTCTTAGTTGAAAACTTTATATGACAATTTATAAAATACTTTCCGTCGTGTAATATGTATCATGTAAATCGCAATACACAGCTCAATATTTGGAACTTTCCCAAATGGATCGTTTGCCCAGCAAATAACCCTTAACGACTTGCACATGGGGCTATTGATAAAGGCAGAGTACTAGATCATTTATCATAGGCGTAGTTTAATTGTAAATAATCTTACAGGTAAAAATATTCTGCTGTTCAAATCGAGTAGTTTGAAAATTATTGTTTTTATCTTTATATGCTTTTGTGAACTATTTATGTTCACAAAAACAAAAACATTTGTACAAAAATGTTTCTTACAATTGCGTGTTCATTAGATATTATTTTTAACACCTTCAATAACGTTTCTGTTTCTTCAAATATTTTCAATCGCTAATTATTACTGATCTACAAAAGCCAAAATAAAAGCCTACCAAACACTACTTTCCAAAAATTTTCAAAGAAGAACTCAATAAGATTTTTATATTTTGTGTAAAACCCATTGATGGCCGCCAAAAGTCGATAAAAAGTCTTTAAAAAATATTTATAAAAATAAAATACTTCAAACTTGTAACAATGTATTTTATTAATACAATTATAGTGATATACAATTATATTTGTATACCAAAATGTAAAATTGTTGTTTCACTAACTTAGTAAGAATAAATTATTTGTCTGATGATATTTGAAGTAAAACCCATGGGTATTACAATTAAAATATACCAAAATTAATTGTTACCTTGACAATATCCTGTTTTTTTTTCATCATCGGGTCCTTATCCTCTGTCAGATTCGTCATAGATTTAAAATGGAGACTCTTAAAACAATGAGACACACATACACAGACACATCACGAATATGAAATTAAATTAATACTTTATGTTATTTTGCTACGTTCGCGGTTCATTGTGCCTCATTTTTAAAACAATCAAGAATCTAACAGACTGTAAGGACCCGATGATGAAGCCGTCGCTTCGAAACTAGTCGAAAAACAGGATATTGATAAGGTAAATATTTAATTTAGTAATTTATTCGATATCCAGCAGTAGGAAAATTAATTTTGATAAAAACATATTAACTCTAAGAAGTTAAACCTAACATTAAAACGTTTAAAGTTAAATCAGTCAAGTAATTACTCTCTTACTGCTTAAATCTGCTACATTTAACCTGAATATATTTCAGTAGTTCAGTCTGTTCAATATGCTCTACGCCTAGTAGTTTTGCAGTACTTAATTTGACTCACAGATAGTTTCTGTGCGTAATTTTTATGAATATATTAAAATTGTCCAGCCTAATGCTACAATTAGGTACAAGTAGAAAAACAAAAATGTCCCATCACAGTTTAAGTAGAGTGTTATTCGTTAGAAGAAACCATGCAAAACTTTGTTATGTAAAATTATATAAACGAAATAAATGTACTTAATAAAATATAACGATATGTTAAATCAATTAATTGGGGCATAGGTGGCGTTCCAGAAAAGTTGGACAGTCATTTATATAAAATATGTTGAGCAGTGATAAATGTAATTTGGGTCTTCATATTTCTGAACTAGGAGGCCATTAATCTTCGGGTATCGAGTCAGGAATTCAATATAATTTCAGGTTAGAGCGAAGATCATTACGCGTTCCTCGGACACTGTAGAATCCAATTTATAAAATTATATTAATTGTATCGCACCACCTTTGAAAATAATAGTATGTAAATATTATAATAGCCCAATTATCAATTGAATTAAACACAAAAACTGGACATAGAGGTCCAAATAGCACAATTTAATACTTTGAATTACTTGAATAATTACTTTGAATACAAATATTGATTTTACCAATCTTATGATCAGGAGACAAGTTGTCTGAGTTGTGATTTAATTTAAATTTTCTTACGATCAAAAAATGATTTTTATTTTGATTGGACTGGTAATTAAGTTTTTTGTGTTGTCCAAAATGTCAAATCCTTCCAGCAATATTCAAACTGTAATATGAAAGCTATTTACCGTGGTAGTGTCAAAATAACACCAGGTTAAAATGCAGTCTATTTATATATAAAAACAAAAATGGTTGACTGACTAACTGATCATAGTTTATCAAAAACTATTAGGCATAGGGCCATGAAACTTGGCGCAAATATTCTTTATAAATACTAAATGCGTACTATAGTCCAGAGATTTTGAGAAAATCTACCGAATAAATACTGACCAATTTGAAACTTCGCAGACATTCAGTGTACATGAAGTTTGATAAGTTAAAAGAAGCTCATTTTATGAATAACTCTTTTAATTCAAATTCTATAATAATGATTGTTTACATTTTTGTTTTGAGTCTAACTTAAAACATAATCATATGTTTTATAAAAAAGAAATATTAAATATAACAGTTTGGGATAAACTGTTAATATATATAAACACATGATTATACTCATTTTATTGTAAATTTTATCCACTGCAAAAAACGCTCTTTGCACTGTTTACGTATCTCTTTTGGGGTTCGTGTTGAAAAGATGTTTAGAGAAACACGGACGGGAAATGTTTTTTTTTCATGATGGCGGCTGGAGCGTAGCAGGGAGTTTAGGGGAACTAAGGGATTTTAATTAGTGGGATTTACATAGGATCTGTGTGAAGTTTTATCTTGGTCAGGATTTGTTAGGTCGATTAAAAAACCATCGGGTTAAGCCTAACCATCGGGTTAGGCTTGGCCTTTAAGCCTAAAATTCCGGGACTTCTAGAAAGGAGTTTAAAATATTTCTCTAAAAAGGCTTAAGTAGGGTGTACAGTAAAATTCAAAATGGCGGCAAATTTTAGCTTTCGAATCTCATTTTCTCTAAAATTTTAATTTTTCGAGTAATTAAACAGCATAAATATTCTTTATAGGTTCTACATGTGTATTTATTATGATTTTAAAATATATTCTTTCAAGAGGTCAAAAGAATAAAAAAATATGTAATTCATAATGACGGCCCTTTTAGATTTTAGAGCTATTATTATAAATTTCAAATATAAGGTCTACGTACTACCAAGAGATAAAAAGGTCATTGATATAAGAGGTCTATATATAAAATCAAGAGATATAAAAATCTATCTACCAAATGAGTAAACTATATACAACTATGATGTAAATTTACTATATTTTTCAGATACCACTTAGGCTACTAGCATAGCCATCTAGTAACAAGGCCGCGGCGCTAGTAAATGGCAACAGCGCGCCTAAGGGTTCAGCTGATTGGTTTATTCATACTCTCTTATGGAACTATTTTTCTTTACATGTAACCAGCTGGCTCTGTAAGGGTTTTGACCGTACAAAAAACCCTTGAGCAGCGACGTTGCCAGGTCTAAGGCCGCGGCCTTATTACTAGAGATGGCTATGCTACTAGCGGTTTCGGACCATCCTAAGTAATAAAAGCCAAAATCTGTAAACTTCGAAATCTTTGCTGTATATCTTTGCTGTTGATTTTATTTTTTTATACTTCCAACTAATCCCACGTATTTTGTTTCCTATTTATACTTGTTATTGGAACTTGATGGTTAAATACTTCATTCCAGTACTTCTTTCAGTACTTGATGGTTGTACTGATATTTTTTTTCAAAAAATAAAACTGTTTATTACTATTTGTTTTTATCTGTTGTACTCGTAGATACGACTATCTATGGTAATTTAATGTTCTAATTCTACTACTCGAAGGTGTCTATGATAAAAATCATACTATTTCTATCGTATATTGTTATTTGGTATAACTTTGCGTATAGTCCAGGCGGTATCTATTAAAAAAAGCACATGGTTGGGTAAATCGTACAGTTTCCGAGATTTTTGTGTTAATGGCTTCGGAATATCATTAAAAAACAAAATTTCACTATGCGTACAAATATAAACCTGTGCAAAATTTTTTATCGAGGGAAATATTAAAAATTAAACAAAAATATCCACGTTTTTCGTCTGTTTTTTGAGGATATCTCTAAAACTGTTCACTTTAGACAAAAATAAATGACACCAAACGTTTTGTTATAAAATTCTACATTGAAAAAAGTTATTTTTAATTTAGTTTTTCCTACAAAAAGTGCATTTTTTAATTGAAAAATGTAAAAAATAGTAAAAGATAATATAAAAATTTACGTTTTTCGCGATTTTGTTGGGACACGACGACTCAACCAATGACCTTCAAACTGTTCACAGTAAATGTTTGTATTATAAAAAATAATTACACCAAGTTTCATAAAAATCAACCTAATATCTTCAGCACAATAGTCACTAATAATCGTACTGCCAAAATATTAAACAATTTTCAAATCCATCTAAACCGCAAAGCACGATCCGCAGATACATGAAACTTGGACCAAATATAAAGGAAAAGTAGATCTTTCAGATAAATCTTAAAATATTGAAATTGGTTCACTAGGAGAGCCTAGGCAGGTGTTTAAATGTAGTATTATTTTGGCAATTTCTAGCAATTTCATTAATTTGCATTATTTTCTATTAAAGTATATTTTTAAGACTAAAAATAATTTATTTTAGGCCTGAGTGGCCTAAAATCGAGACTGACCTTCATTTGTCAAAGTTCGGCCCCCAAAACCGCAAGGGGCGGCTTTTATTAGCAGTCCTCGTACAACGCGATCGAACCGACATTCGCATGCATGAAGCTCGGCCCCCAATTACATAAATCCCTTATCCCTACCTTCCCTTCGTCAAGCTCGGTCCCCGAACTGAAAATTTTGCTGATAATGAGCAGTGCACAATCCCTCATGGGCAATTAGTACACATTCTCATTTATCCCTAGCTTGATTCTCAATCTGCAGAAAGCTGCAATTGTACCCTTATTCTTTTATTCCTCAAGCTCGATTTCTTAAATTCCCCCCCCCCCCATATTCAAAATTATTTTATATTATAAAGATTTATTTAATTGTGATTCTTTTCTTTTGAATACATACGGAACTTTACCAATTTTTTACAAATGTCAATTTAAAATATTTTGCATTTGTTTAATGCAATGACACTGTGATAAAACAACGTGTAAAAGATATTCAGGTAATTTATGTGAAATTTATGGTTTTTTAACTGTTTTCCACGTGAAATTGGTTCAAATTTCATAAAATTATTGCAAGGAATTTAGACTCGGTAGTTCCTTCTTTATCGAGACGTCCTTCTCGAAACGTTTATTCTTAACTACCTTTTTACAATAGAAAAACGTGCTACACATCTTTTTGTCTCCTTCTTCTGAAGTCTAAAATGTACTGTCCATATACCTTAGATTATAATAGGAAAGAACAATATACTGGACTCTTAGCGTTTTAATTATTTTCTGTAACAAAAATTTAGTTATTTTGTTTGTTCATGCACATAGAGGAAGTTTTTTATAAGGAAGTATTTTTTAGTTAAAGCTAATTTCTATAGCCTTAATGGTTTTACTTAAGCCAACACGAACAGACTCCCACTGGATTTTAAGGATTAGACGTTCAGAATTCTGTAACATGTAATGTAATTTAAAGAGAGTATTTTAACAAAAAATGTTATTTTACTATGGAAAAAAGATTATTTGATTTATTGTGAAAGGGCTACCACTGATGTAATAGTACATTCTAAGCATGCGTGTCTGTTATTGTGTGTGTCCTGTGCGCAAATGCATGATATGTGGGACGGTGATCATCATATTAAGATGGTGAGACTATGCATGTAAGTAAAAAAAGGTCATGTTTGCTGGTAAGAAAACCTTTCTTCCTAATATGTATTTTATACCTTTTATTCTTTTTTTTCAGTTAAGATTAAAAAATGTCAAAGTGAACAAATTTTTACACGAGTGTAAATGGTTTGATTAAGATGAGGACTATTTCTATTTCCCTGAATACTTGCTACAGACTCTGTAGGGAGATATTTTAGTCACTGAAGACTTTTGTTTTCAATAGTGTGTATTTTACTAAATAAATAATTATAATTCTTGTAGTTGTCTACGTAGAGCTCAAAATAGCAGTTTTCATTACAAGGAGCGACTTTATCATACTGTGAAAATAAGCTTTTAGTCGTTAAAATTCTTCTCTTAAAAGATTTTTGACGTTAGAATGCAATTTACAATGTTTACATTTCTGTTGTTTTCAAACAACACTTTTAATCTTACAAAGAGCGACTTCCGCATACAGACATAAAAAGTGGACAAGAAGGACCTTCGGTTATGAGAGAAGGCCACAGGAAACTGAAGTGGACCTTTTCACTTGGTAATTTATCTTCGTATAAAAAAAGTCCAATGATAGGGGATGAGTATTATTTAAATAGGGCAACATGTATAATTTGGGGGACCAAGCTTGGCGAAGGGAAGATAGGCATTAGGGATTTATGTAATTGGGGGCCGAGCTTCATGCATGCGAATGTCAGTTCGATCGCGTTGTACGAGCACTGCTAATAAAAGCCGCCCCTTGCGTTTTGGGGGCCGAGCTTTGACAAATGAAGGTCAGACTCGATGTTAAGGCCACTCAGGCCTGAAATAAATGTTTTTGAGGTTAAAAAATATACTTTAATAGAAAATTATGCAAATTAATGAAATTGCTAGAAACTGCCAAAAATAATACTATATTTAAACACCTGCCTAGGCTCTTCTAGTGAACCGATTTTAATATTTTAAGATTTATTTGAAAGATCTACTTTTCCTTTATATTTGGTCCAAATTTCATGTATCTGCGGATCGTGCTTTGCGGTTTAGATGGATATGAAAATTGTTTAATATTTTGGCAATACGATTATTAGATGATTATTGTGCTGAATATATTAGGCTGATTTTTATGAAACTTTGTGTAATTATTTTTTATAATACAAACATTTACTGTGAAAAGTTTGAAGGTCATTGGTTGAGTCGTCGTGTCCCAACAAAATCGCGAAAAAACGTAAATTTTTAGATTATTTTTTACTATTTTTTTACATTTTTCGATTAAAAAATGCACTTTTTGTAGGAAAAACTAAATTGAAAATAACTTTTTTCAATGTAGAATTTTATAACAAAACGTTTGGTGTCATTTATTTTTGTCTAAAGTGAATAGTTTTGGAGATACCCTCAAAAAACAGGCAAAAAACGTGGATATTTTTGTTTAATTTTTAATATTTCCCTCGATAAAAAATTTTGCACAGGTTTATATTTGTACGCATAGTGAAATTTTGTTTTTTAATGATATTCCGAAGCCATTAACACAAAAATCTCGGATACTGTATGATTTACCCAAGTCAAAACATATACCGCCTGGTCTATAATAAATACATGTTTTTCATTTAGCACATGTCAGTATCCGATATCTAAGACGGTGGCCTCATACATGAAATTATTTTTAGGCGAGTGAAGGTAATTAAAGATCAATTAAAGAAAACCCTAGTCCACGCTCAAAGCACTTTTGAGTAGTATGATCATGATTAAATTGGCGAACTTCAGATCAAAATGCAAACATTCATTCAGATGGTTTATCATCACTACAACCACTCAGTTGCCTGCCCAAATCTCTCTTACTCGTTATGCTACGAGCTAACTCGAATAAAGTTTTAAGGTAGGAAAATAACCTTAAAATTTAAATAATCAGTAAGGAACTATCTTCTTCAGCATTTTAAAAATTTTACACTTCTAGTTGATGACAAGTTAGAAAAAAAGAAATAGTTGGGGTTAAAGAGTACCTTTAAAATACCTCTTGAATAAGAGAGATTAAAAACATTCGGTACTGTAAATCACGCATGAAATAAGGTTAGTGAAGCTGTTTGGACCTAAACCAACCCTAATAGACTGAGATTACTCTAATCCTCCACCACGAGTCACCAGACTCTTTTAAGCTAACTTGGTCCTTACTTTTTGGTAGCCAAAGAATTTTCAAAAGCACTGTAAATGTATCTCAACATTATAAATGAAATAAAATAAAGGAAATTTTATCACTTACCAAATCTCACTTATATACTGATACCTTATCACTTATACTTTTATCACTTATATACCACTTATATATCAAGGTGATGATAGCTTTGTATCTATATATAAATTGCCCTAGACCAAATAACTAAATTGTAAATTCAAAAAGTTGGAATAATATTAAAATTTATATTTTTAATGCTTGAGTGGAGATAATGTTGAAACTAATAATCCTTTAAATAAGTGGAGTGCAGCTAGTTAAGTGTTAACGCTTTACGAACACTTGTAAGCTTCTACATGGAATCTGTGAATCTGACTTATGAAACAAACTTAAAATCACTTCTACATAGTATCAGTTCAATAGTATGTTCTTCAAGTATCTTCAAGTGATGATACCTAAATTAATTAGTGTAAACAAAGAATATTTTCCCCCCGTTATGATGTTAAATATTTTGTGTATTCACGAGCATTCAATTTTTTAGAAATGAAATATATTATAGGCCTACTCTCTTGTGCGAAAATCTTAAAATCCAATTTAATTAGTTTCTTAAGTATGTCGTTAATGGTTTAAAATAATTAATGATAATCTTATTTGTTGATTTAATTTTTAAATAGCTAATCCTTTGTTGTTTTATTTAACAAGTCCATGCACTTTCAAAGACCCGGTAAGGGTTGGCTTGGCTGTTAGGCCCTAAGCCAACTGTAATAGACTGTGATTACGTAAAATATACCACATGGGTTTGCCAAGCATTTTAGCGAATATAATCTGTAACCTGAAAACAGGAAAAGAAGTAGGAAACACACATTTTTCCAAGAAACTAAGTATGAAAGGAATTTAGCTGAACTATGATACTTAATGGACGTTATAATGTAATGCAATAACTAGTATATAATTGTGGCTAATAAGAGTAAAGTATTTTTAAAATATTTGTTTAGTAAGCGTGCTTGGATTGCTAGAACCTAATTCGTAATGTCACATGTAATAAAAGCTTTTGTCCTTTTTAACATAGCCATATAGCTTACTAACATTACCAGTCTTCTCCACTGTCTTCATAAATGGTTTGAATTAAAATAATAATTGAATTTGTTTAAAATGTGTTACTTTCCCCTGTATGATGAGAATTAATAGTACTCCAATAACTAGTTTTATGAATAATGAATTACTAACGTAGTATTCTGTGACTCAGTGTAATAATCTTTTAATTATGATAAATAACTTAACATGTTCTTTCACTACAGATGTGTTTGTTCATAACTATATAAACGCTATGAACGAGCGTTCACGATAACGAGCTAAAAAAAGTTCACTACACAAGGATATTGGATTGCTTTCTTCAGTGATGTTTAATTCCTAAGATTAATATCCCACGAGAAACATTTCAAAATAAAGAATAAGAGGTCGCCAACCTCTTAAAAAAATAATAATAAACGATTCGACAGTTAATTTTTTAGTATTTTTAAATGACTAAATCCATGTCAGTATAAAAAAAATCATAATAAAATGTTTGCTTTGACTATAATAATGATAATAATAATATTTTTTCTAATATATATAATTAATAATTTCTGAAAAATTGTAATCCTAAATGTCAATTATTAACATTTAATAAAGAAAACTGTAGTATCCTACAGTATTCTTAACGAAGGAACGTAATATTTAATTTATGTTTTATTCATAAATTAAATCATTATATTATAAAAGAGAATATTTTTTGGCTCCGTCAAACCTATTACCAAAAATAAAATTAGTTCAATATAAATTTGGCTTCAAACCTACCGTAGCCGTCTGAGAACCACTCTTCAATCCCTACGTAGAAGCAGAATCACAAAACTTATATGTGCACTGTAGTGTTCAGATTATAAGCTGAACAAGTACTTTAGGTGTAGTAGTACTTTTACAGTTGAAATAACTTAATCACTAACACTAATCATAACTGTTCACTTTCCTACTATTATTACTCTAGTGTATTTACAGAAAACATTAGTTTCATGGCGGTTCTATCCCCAAAACTTATTTATATTTTAATTTCCTTATTTATTACATTTATGAGTAATTGTGGAAAAAAATTAGTTCGCGGACGACGATATTTTTATTTGGTAAACTTTTGTTTGCTATGCACTATAAGATTTGAATGGTTTGTCTCCGATCTTTACTTCACTATTAAATTTATTTCAAAGCAATGTTGAATAATAAAACAAAATGAAAATAATGAGGCTAGTTTAAAATGTTGAGAATCTAATATCATTTCAATAAAGAAATTGGCACAGAAAATACAGCGTTATGAATTACTTGTTAACGCACATATATAGGCTGTAGAAGTGGATTAAATGACGTCATATACTTGAAATTAATTAGATTACAAGGGCTTAAGAGGAATTCGTGGTGAGTAAGAAGATTTATGAAACTGACCCTAAGTAATAATACATTATTTAAAGTAATTAGTTATTTGATAGCGAGGGGTTTTACTACCTCTAGTTTGAAGATACTCGTATCTTCTTCCTATTGGTTGGATTCATATTTAATCATACGCTCATTTCAAAAATGTATAAGTGAGATAATTTTTAATTGAAACAAACCCTATTTAAAGGAAGTGCTATTGTAGCTCATTAGTTATTTGACATGAGGTTTTTAACTATTATATCAGGCGGTAGCCTAAACTATTCATGTTCATGTTGGTCACGAAATGGCCCAGCACATGGATAAAACTGTTAAGTGAGTTTGGTATGGTAAATTATGTTAAAAAAATATGCCCAAAAGTACCGTCCTCTGTTGGGGCTGTCTGTCCGGGCCTCTTGGAAGAAAGGCGCTCGGGCGTCAGATTTCCGGAGTGTACTCACACGCCAGGGGAAAGGTCATTTTCCGTAAGAACTTTGCCTTTTACCCAGATGCGGCCGAAACCCAGAATGGACATTGGATCCTACTAGTGGCCATATTTAATCCGAAAAAAATCGAGATATAGGGTCAAGTTGTGAATGAGTGACCAAAGCAGAGCAGGTAGTATTCGACTACTTGCACTTGGTGGCCAAGCCTGAAGCTATCGTGTAAATCAAGACTTGCCCTATACCAAAGACCGACCGTCAACGGCGCTCCAGGTCTGCGCTTTCGGCGACAAGCTGGCGAGAGGCTCTTAGTCGAGCGTCAGATCGATCTAGTCTAAGGAACATGTCAGCCTTAGCCAGTAACAAGACTACAAGATCGCGCCACAATCATCCTTCACTCATCTATCATTCACACTTGGGTTAAAATACCTATCTGGGTAGGTCGCCATTTCGAGCAGTGTAATGTAATTTAATGTAATGATCTCTGAAGTATCCAAAGAATGATGGTCCAGGTCCTGCAGAGGTGCCGCGCGGCCGGTTGGACCGAGAGGACTTTTCGATGGTTAAGGTTAACGGGATGGCGGTTCTCCTACGTCCGGAGCCCAAAATCCGTCTGATCCGTCCAGCCACCTACATTTCGCAGGCTGGACAAGGGGCCTCTCTCTGTCTCTAAACAGGACGATTGCCTCGTGGCCGGCCTAGACGTTGCCATCGGATAAGGGATACCCGAGACGGAAGGCTTTCCTGCCCTGAATGTGAAGAAGATGACGAAATCCTAGAGGATCAAATCGATCCGGAGGCGGGTGGCTACACGGGTTCCACTCACTCACCCACGCGGCCAGCCAAAACAGCATGGGATGGGTTGACCGTCACGGGCTCAGCACCGGACTGAGAGTTACGCACCCTTCCAGGAATACGACCGCGTGTCGGATGAGGAGGCGCTGTCGTTGACCTGCTCAGACTTCGGTATTGGGGAACTCGAGTCGACGCAAAAGTGGAGACCGGTCGCAGCCCACTCCAGTGAAACCGACGTTAATGGGGTTTAACTTTCCACGAGCGGATCCAAATCACAATGAACAAGTAGCAAAACGAATAATAAAGCGGTATTTCTTAATTTTTCCATCCCTATTGCTTGGATATCGGGTTTTCAATATTTTCTCAATGGTGATTTAAGTTGAGACAATTAAAAAAAAAATTAAATCACAATTATATTGAATCAATATTCGTTTAATATTGATTTTGTTCAGGAAAACATTGTTTGTTTAGATTTGATAATATTAACGAAATGTCGTTTTATATTGCAAGAATCTTAATTAAAAAATTTATATGTCGTGTTGAATTGTACTTTTTTACAACAACTGGAGAAGTAAACACGTTATTATTTTGTAAAATATATGACCGTCAAAGTTTTGACATTAACTATTAGTCATTTATTTAAAGATCGCATATGTTCACTTTTAGACACAAAACATTCCCATAAAACGTCAAAGTTACTATTAAACATTTAGTTATATTTTTTTACCTTTAACTGAGTTTTTGTAGTTCTTATATAAACAGCTAACATTTATTTTAGTTTGAGTTTTGAATACCAATAATTTGACGTTTGAGAACATAGGAGTTTTTTTTTATCCAAAGTAGTAAAATAATCAACTTGTCTTCATTTGTGAGCAAATTAAGAGTTTTCCGTTCTACGGATGCCACCCCAGTACAGCTTCATCCATGTTCAAATTCAATTTATTCGTCTTCACTACTAATGCCAATAGTATAATGAACAGTTTTACGCTTATAACAATCTCGGAAGTTCAGTGCGGCTCAGAAAACAAACAATTAACTAGATCAAGATCAATGCAACGGACGGCGCGCTACAACAATGAGTTATTTTTATTTATCTTATCTCTTACCTGTCGTTGTTGCTGCATGACCATCATTCCGCCTCAGTTGAACTCTTATCGTCTGGACGAGTAATGTCTAGTGAGCAGTGTGTGTAGTGAAATGAGTGGTGAAAAAATTAATATTTGGGATTTGCCAAAAACTGAGGAAGAAGCAGTGTCTCTCCTACAATCAAAAGGACGTTTACCTAATTACAAAAATATGTGTTAATGATCATGAAATGCGTTTGTATTTCAACAGTGAAAATCCTTTTTGGCAATTAAACACTAGACCGTGCGGCAAAAAAGAAGGCCCTCGTGTTGGAACATAGTTTAATCATACCAAAATTCCCTTTTTAATAATAGTACGATTTTTGTACTGCTGGTGTGAGAAATTAAACTCTGTTTCGTGATGTGAGAAGCAGTTAAGCATGAACCACAAATACCACTGTGGACTGGAACAATTATATTGGAGAAGTGTGTGTATTTTCTGTGGAAAGTTAAAATAAAGGTAAGATTGGTGGGGTTGATAAAATCGCTGAGATAGATATAAGTCTTTTCACTAAGCGCAAAAACAATGCTGGACGGGTATTGCCACCACAGTGGGGTTTTGGCGGTATATGCTGGGAAACGGGAGGCCGTTTTCTAGCCAAGGTGCCCAATAGGAGTTCTAAAACCCTCCTGGAACAAATCAAACTGAATGTTGAACCTGGCTCGACAATCATGTCGGATTGTTGGTCAGGTTATAATACAACTGAACTGGAAGAGGCTGGTTTCGCCTATTTCAAATTCAACCACACTTAAAACTTTGTTGACCCCGAAACTGGGGCTAATACTCAGCAATTCGAACTTATGTGGGGATCAGCAAAGTGGAGAAACAAAAACAAAGGGGCACAAGCAGACACCACCTTGACTCGCACCTCGCCGAGTACATGTGGCGCACGGCGGCCGGTGACAACCTCTTTGATAAACTCATTGGTGACATTGTCAAGTTTTGGCAGTCCATTAAGGACGACAATAAGGCCATTACATTATATCTAGTTCGTTTTGTGTGATTAAAGTGTTTTCGTTTCGTTCAATGAGTTATTTTCCTTCCAATTTATAGAAACCTCTTTATAACGTAAATCAGTTCGATTTAACGAGCTGGTAAAGGGTAGTATGGAGGATTATATCTATATTATAGTAAAATTGTGATCATAAAATACTGATTTTTCAAACTATAATAACCTAACCTAACCTTGCCTCCTATATTGGGGTGGCCTCCGTATAACGGAAGAACATTATTGGGATTCTACAGTTATATGATAATTTTGTAATAACATTTGAATTCCAAAATGTGTTGTTTTTGACATTGCTTAATGTAATATTTTTCTGCATTTCTTATGAATTTAACTTATTTATTGAGTTAGGCCAGTTAAAAAATTCATAATAAAATTAGTCTAATAAATCATGTAAAATGTCTTGCATTATAACATTTCAGACAAAAATTACACAATGAATAATTCAAACTTTCTTTCTCACGAAACTAAACATCTTGAGTCAGTGGAACAAATATAAGCACTTTTGAGACCTTCATCAGTGGTCAGAACCCAGCGTTGAAGGTTCGCATCATACCCGACGATGTAGTTTTTGCACAAATATTAAAATTGTTATTTTCGTTTTGATAATATTTTCTCAATATTATCTGACAATACTGTTGCAATATTGACACCATATTTTCTATACAATTTATTTCGTTGAACAAAAAATGTTAACAATATTGCTAAAATATTATTCAAAATCCACCAAATATTTATTGAATTTGAGAAAATATTGTGAACAATATTGAAACTACATGGTTTTGCTTCTTGGCTAGCGTCACATTTTGAGCGCTCTCGATGCCGGGCCTCACGCCTGAGCCAGACGCCGAACAACCACCAATACATCCCGGAAATAATTTTCTTGATAAGATTTTTATTTATACCCTGACCCAGATTCTAGAAATGTTTTATTTTTCATTTTCACATCAATTTACTTCATTTGTGCTTTGTACCGATCTGGATGTAGATAAAAGTAGGAAAAGAAACTATAATGGGGCTCCAAGTATATGTTATTTCCTTAATAGTATTTTTTTAGTATTTTTAGACGAAAAGGTTCGTAATTTCATCACATATTCAGAATATTTAATCATCTATTATTGTCTCAATTTTAAATTCTTGTTGAATTTTAAGTCATGGTACATTTAACAATGTCCCGAATCTGTGGCAGCTGCTACATTATTCATAACGACAAAGAAATTGATAAATAAGGTACATTTTCTTTAGAGGATCCTTGAGCTTACCTTTGAATAGTTTTGTTTAAACAAAACAAGCTATATTTCGTCCTAAACGATTTGTTCAATGCAATGTATTTGAATTGAAGATAAATATGCTGGCTCGAACCATTTCGATTTTAAGCCAATTAATATATAAATACTATTAATCTGCACCTAAAACTGCTATATAAAGTGTTTTTACCTTAGAATTACAAAAAAAGGTATATTTGAGATATTACCGAGTTTAATCATACTTAATTGATGGTTTTAGGCTCTTAAGATATGTAGGTAAATACAAATAAAACTGCCACAGTAGTAATAGTATTAATTTTATTTACAATATTTACATTATATCAATCTCTCTTAGTATATACAGCTTCAGCTCAATTCTCGAAAATTACACTTCTTACATTATAAATTATTTCACTGTCCAGCTGAAATTAGGTTTTGTGAGCTTGCGTACGTCTAACATGAAAAATACTACAAATATGACAGGAGAGTGAGTTTTTACATAAATATGTTTTTCATCGATAGCTTTATACACTATTTACATATCTATTTACCATAAAATGAAAATAAAGACAGTAAAATAAAATAAAAATATGACGATACAATGATAAATTGGAAAATTTACACAATTTGCTTCATGAAACGTTTTCCTTAAAAATTATATGTATAATGTAAACCTCACACATTTTAGTGTTTAGAAATAATAGATTACTTAATTGATTAAAAACTTCCTGGAACAATGTTTAAATAGTGATAGTTCAAATTTAACACTTACAATACTATTGGACTTTTTATGTGAATGAATCTGTAAACCTTTTTTATTGACATGATTTGGATCATCTAATTAAAAATTTAAACTATCAGGCATCACTTTACAGTTTTTTAAGTTGATTAAATCATTAAGCTTGATGATTGCACGCAGGGAATTATAAAAAGTTAAAATGCACTTAGATTGAAATCATTCGTTTAGGTTCTTTTTTAATTATGAATTTAATTAACTACCTAATTCATCCTTAATAAAATGGTAGGGTAATGAAAATTTAGATTTGTATCGAAATATTAAACACCATCGAAAACTGTTTTCACTTTTCGAGTCCGCATGAAGTGATGTTAATTTCAAGATGTCAATAATATTAATAATAACATCATAGGTGTAAGAAAAAGACGTGCCGTTAATTATATGTAACCTTGTAAAAGGTATCAAGTGTACTTAATCTATTGAGAAGAATGAGAATGAAAATTAGTAATTTATAATTTCAATTTCTATAAATAAACACACCAAATGTACGTAATTAAGTTAATCTTTTTTTAATTTTGCTTGAAGATAAGTGTGTTCCTCATGAAAAAGTATGAACAATTACAAAAGCGTGATTATTATTTTAATTACAAACTGTGAGTCAAATGTACTGATATATTTTTGATAAAAACTGAGTAAAAGGTTTTATGCGTTTAAGTACTTTAACAGCTTTTTTACTTACACTATATCTTTTAGTAAAAAAATAACTAAATTAAAGCTAAATGTATGTATCATGAATATTAAATTACTTTCATACGCCTTAAACTTTAACAAATTATAGAACAACAATCAGGAAATATAATACATAAGTATTAATCATAGTGCCAACACAATCTGCTAGGATTGCTATCATTCTTGACAATTCTCCCAAATAATGAGTTAATAAGTTCTCTATACTGATCTCTTTGTGTTTTCAGTATTGACCATCGCACTATATCATGTAACCCCTATACGCATTCTGGTCCCAACGTCGGCATCTTAAGGTACAAGTGAATTTTACGCTTATTCAGATAAAGTTCAGTTCGATTTCACCCTTAAAATTACTGTACAAAGAAAAGCCTCATGTGAACATGGATTTATGAACATGTTGGTAACTTTAGTTAGGAACGTTTTGAAACTCGTATGAACTGTAAAGGAAAAAATGTGTTATTTTAGGTTCTGATGTTTAAAAGTATTTTTTAAGTAAAAAATTTCAAGTCAATATTAATTATAAAACATTTAATCAATAAAAGCTTAATAATTTTAGCCAGGAAGGTTGTACGAAATTTCTTTGTGTTCACGTGAGACTGGTAGAAAATATAAATTTGAAATATTTATATGTATTTGATAGGAAAGAAATTATATCAATCAGTACTACATCGGTTCTGTACATTGAGGAAGCTCATCAACTTCTAGTTTCGCGATCATTCTGGTTTCACCTGATTCTTTTCACAAGGAACAACGTGAAAGTCACTGAGGCTATCGCTGAAGGTAAGCACACACTGATGCTCGCCGTGTTCTTGTTTCCATGCTGCATGGCTGCAGGATGCTCGCCTGTAATAAAGCGGATAGGTTATTTACAAGTTAATACCAAAATATCCTTGCTCACATTTATGAAACAAGCTGGCCGAGATATATAATTATATAAGTAAACCATTGAACGAGTTCGCAATAAATAAATACAATGTTCTTTAAGTGCACTGGGTGTCCAAACAACAATGTCATATATTCATTGTTCATGCAAATATGATTTGAATTTTAAAATATTAAAAATCTTAAAAACAAGTCACGAGTATTAATTTGAATAGTGCCGTACATTCTAGTAGTTTGAAGGAGTAGTCTACCTCTTTTCTGAAACATGAAAATGTCAAGATTTTCTCTTGTTAATTGAAGTAGAGGGTTTTAATCAAAGAATATGTTAAAGTAAAAATCACTTTTAACAATTGCATTAAATATGGATATAGGGACAAGAATCAAATTCTAGATACCTAGGAGTTCTGGAAAATTCCGTAAAGATCCTAGATATCCATAAATTACGATATTTTAACTAAAACAATAATATAGGATATACCTCCCTGTATTGTGAAGCGTGATGTCTAAATTAATCCTACTAGTCCTACTATTAGTCGCTGCTCTTGCTCAGTAACGCCGAACAAGATATTTGAAATTATTAACTCACATTACTAGCTTTTCCTTTAGTTTAATTTTAAATTTAAATTTCCTAACAACACTGTACTGTATCTACATTTATTATGAAAAAATCTTAAAACACCAGTTTTCTCTTTAAATTTCTTTTGATTTTCTTTCATGTTATAACATACTAAATTATATAAAATACAAACAATTAAATAATATTCTTCAGATTCTTCTTTTAAGGCTGAAAGATTTTTATTTACAGTTATTTCAATAAATATCGTTAGTCTATATATATCCGATATAAATTCATTTCTAATTAAGGAATCATTAACCGAATAAAACTCTCTATAAAAAGTACCGAATCAAACCAACCATAAATGTGACTAAAACCGTATCCAACTCACCACTGATGACGTGCACGTTGACGCTAGCGGTCTCTGCCGAGGTGGGCACGCAGCTGTAGTTGCCGGTGTCGGACACCAGGGCGCGGGCGATGTGCAGGCGCGACGTGAGCGCGTCCGTCCACTCGGTCTGGATGTGCACCCTGGGCGGGCCCTGGGCGGGGGGCGGCGCCTCCTCCACCAGGTGCTGCCCCCGGTACCAGAACACCGTTCCCAGGTCGTGCGGCCCCTGCGAGATGACGCACGTGATCGTCACGCTGCTGCCCGTCTTCACGTACAGCTCCGAGGGCCCCAGTATCCTCGCTTTGGATTCTGAAAACAAATGACGCCCTTTTGAAAAATTTGTTTTTTGTTTTTTAAGTTGCTTATTTTGAGTTAACTACCCTCACTGCAATGAAACAGAGACCCTGTTTAATTATAATTTTATCCGATTTTTATTCTTTTTATATGTCATCATTTAGTTTATTTTTATTTATCAATATTCAAACGTAATTAATTGTATCTATTAATCTGCCTATAAATTATGAAATATGCAGAAATAATATTCTTAATAATATATTTTAATAGAATATAAAATAATATATATTTATATTTTAATATATTTTAGTAGAATGTAAAATCAAAATTAAATTTTCTGGGTGTTAGTTTTTAATTTTTCAGCAGGCCTATCCATCGGGCGATGTTCTAACGGTGACCCACTTCAAACCAAATGCTCCAAAGGGCAGACAGTTAAATTATTCTTAATCATATAAAAGTTTAATATGTTTTTTTTTTTTTATCATGTCACCATTCTCAGCTTAGTGCTTATTTGGGCTATTAATAGTACGAACTGTGGATGAAATGTGTTTCTTTAAACATTTCACAAATTACAAAGATAGGTGTTAGTGACATAAGCGGTAACATCCTTTCTATACTCTTAAAATATGAAATAAAAATACCCCTCGTTACCCAAGATTCGTTTATCAAAGTTTGTCTGCTCCACTCACCAACGACATTGAGCCAGAAGGCCAGGCTCATCTTGGGCTCGGTGTTGACCTGGCACTCGTAGATGCCCGAGTCCCGCTGCTGCGGGAACTTGATCAGCAGCGTCCAGTTCTCCGACTTCTCCGGCCGGATCACCTGGAAGCGCTGGTCGCTCGTGTACGTCAGCACGCCGGCCGTCAGGATGTGCAGGTCTCGCTTGCGGATCCACGACACCTGCAGACCAATAAAATATTAGGTAATGTTACTTTTAATACTCAGTACTTTAAAATATGCTCTCCGAGTTTAAGTCTTGTACTTGCATTAAAAAATGTCTGTTGACTATGTGTGGATAACAACAAATAGGAAACTGATAAATTTGCCAAAAATTAGGGTTATTTTCGACTATTACATTTTGTAATAGCTCCCTTTGTTAAGTGAGCAATTAATCAATGATCCGGGTGATTAATCATGCAGTTAGTCTTTATGTCTTGTACTTAGTGAAATTACAAAGTTGAGCCAACTTATTTTACGATCACAACAATTTATATATCCTGCAATAAATTTGACTAGGTTTTAGTCGTAGTAGGTAATCGATCAAATTTTACAGAATGTATAATTATTTATATAATTGTTTTTCAAAGCATAGGACTTCACTTTATTCCAATATTACTGAAATCCCGAATGGTTTATTACAAATTTAGCTTACCAAAAGTATGTTAATCGTAAAAGAAGATTTATTCACATTGAAAATCCATAAATTGCCACGAGAAACCCCTAAATACTACTATAACAAATCGAATTGCAAATCCTAACTGAAAACATTTATGTGTTTTAAACATAAAAGAATATGCTAACCGCTCGACCTATTGAAAATAGATCTTAAGATTTAAATTTCCTTGATAATACAATTTTAATAGGATTATTTCCTTACATTGTATTAACAAAAATCTATTGTTTAATCTTCAAGCATAGAGAATTACGATACAACATCAACCATTCCTTGACTAGAAGGACTAGAAAGGTTGTTAAATATAGCGTATTAGAATTTAAAGATTTTTAAGTTATTAGTTATAATTTGTAAAGTAAGTGGGAGGGGTATGATTTAGTGTGGTGAATTATTCATTATCTTGTCTTTGAGAAAAGAAACTAGCACTTCCAGCAAGTATCACCGTAACACCATCGGAGTCGGTGGCGCAATCGGCAACGCGCTGGACTTTGGATACTCGGAAGCGATGTCGTGGTTTTGAATCCTCAGGCGCACCAGTATCTTTTAAGAGTACTTGAGTGCTTGATAACATCCACGTCCTTGATCGATAGTCTGTGAGGATGAGCCAAATGAATGGAAAAAGGCCTCCGACCTCTTTTAAAATGAAAATACAAAAATAACCTACCGCCTTGTCGCCGAGCTGCTCGACGCGGCAGTGCAGGAAGGCGCTCTGGCCCACGGCCGTCGTCACGTTGCGCGGAACGTTGTAGTCGAAGTAGGGGAAGGAGAAAGAAACTAAAACTAACACGCAGTTATCTACCGCCTTGTCGCCGAGCTGCTCGACGCGGCAGTGCAGGAAGGCGCTCTGGCCCACGGCCGTCGTCACGTTGCGCGGAACGTTGTAGTCGAAGTAGGGGAAGGAGAAAGAAACTAAAACTAACACGCAGTTACCTACCGCCTTGTCGCCGAGCTGCTCGACGCGGCAGTGCAGGAAGGCGCTCTGGCCCACGGCCGTCGTCACGTTGCGCGGAACGTTGTAGTCGAAGTAGGGGAAGGAGAAAGAAACTAAAACTAACACGCAGTTACCTACCGCCTTGTCGCCGAGCTGCTCGACGCGGCAGTGCAGGAAGGCGCTCTGGCCCACGGCCGTCGTCACGTTGCGCGGAACGTTGTAGTCGAAGTAGGGGAAGGAGAAAGAAACTACAACTAACACGCAGTTACCTACCGCCTTGTCGCCGAGCTGCTCGACGCGGCAGTGCAGGAAGGCGCTCTGGCCCACGGCCGTCGTCACGTTGCGCGGAACGTTGTAGTCGAAGTAGGGGAAGGAGAAAGAAACTAAAACTAACACGCAGTTACCTACCGCCTTGTCGCCGAGCTGCTCGACGCGGCAGTGCAGGAAGGCGCTCTGGCCCACGGCCGTCGTCACGTTGCGCGGAACGTTGTAGTCGAAGTAGGGGAAGGAGAAAGAAACTAAAACTAACACGCAGTTACCTACCGCCTTGTCGCCGAGCTGCTCGACGCGGCAGTGCAGGAAGGCGCTCTGGCCCACGGCCGTCGTCACGTTGCGCGGAACGTTGTAGTCGAAGTAGGGGAAGGAGAAAGAAACTAAAACTAACACGCAGTTACCTACCGCCTTGTCGCCGAGCTGCTCGACGCGGCAGTGCAGGAAGGCGCTCTGGCCCACGGCCGTCGTCATGTTGCGTGGAACGTTGTAGTCGAAGTAGGGGAAGGAGAAAGAAACTACAACTAACACGCAGTTACCTACCGCCTTGTCGCCGAGCTGCTCGACGCGGCAGTGCAGGAAGGCGCTCTGGCCCACGGCCGTCGTCACGTTGCGTGGAACGTTGTAGTCGAAGTAGGGGAAGAAGAAAGAAACTACAACTAACACGCAGTTACCTACCGCCTTGTCGCCGAGCTGCTCGACGCGGCAGTGCAGGAAGGCGCTCTGGCCCACGGCCGTCGTCACGTTGCGCGGCACGTTGTAGTCGAAGTAGGGGAAGATGCTGGAGTTGGCGACACTGTTGCTCGAGCCCGCCGCCGTGTTCACGTACGGCAGACCTGCGACAGAAATAATGTAGTGAGTGTGAGGTTGTTTAAGACTTATGTTAGGTATTTAAAGATGATTACAGTTTTCTTCATGATAAGTTTAGTAAGTCAATCCAAAATTTACTCTTGTCTTCTTTTATATGCGTTTAAATGTAAAATTGGATTATTTCACTGTTATTACAGGTTTCTTGAGGAAGAGAAATTCGCTGTTTCCGTAATAAAACCTAACGAATCAAATAATAAAATTATTAAATTTAAAATTTTATTGTTTTACTGTGGTGGTATTCATCATATTTAACGTAATAAACCGTATTCAAATAAAGTTTAAAGGAAACCCACATTTAATCCCAAAGTTTTCTTAAACTATATTATTAACTTAATATGTCAAAAAATACCTTACATATGTATTACTTTACTAAGAAATGGCGAGAGGTAATTTACAAAATTAATGATTACCAGTAGATTTAAGAGGCCCTGATAAGGAAAAATTAATCACAACATCCTTCATACCTTTATAGTAAACTGGCTTCTAGATACACCACATGATAATATCTGGAATTGAAATAGCAGATATTTCGCGTTGTATATCGTTATCGTAAACTTCAAGCAATTTGAGAATTCTTCCCGAGTCCCTGTGATCAAGATCTTCAATTTGAGTCCTCTCACATCATCCTGCGTCCTTCCAAAAGGTCGAAGATTCAACTGGCAAAAACTTAATTATCAGTCAGGCCTTGAGAATTTTTGTTATGATGTTATCGTCATCTCGTATGAAATAGTTATTTGTGTATTTCACGAGGGGGACAATGTTCTTTGCTCTAGAAATACAACATTTCCCCACGTCTGCGATAGTAAATACCCAATCATTTAACATCTATTTAATTAACTAGGTAATTAACAAACAATAAATATTTTGATGCAATCTGCAATAAGCGCCTGCATCAGAGTAGCTGTAACCATTTATGCACCAGCGATCAGCTGATTGTTGCAACGTTCTTACATGCTTAATTCTTGACGTTAATAAGCTGATTGTCGTTGATGTTATTATTAATTATCGACCAAACATAAGGCTGTTGTTAGTGGTGTAGCCTGTCACTAAATCAGCTGTTGGTGCCTGCATTCGTTAAGCCTTAACAAATTTGCATGTGTGCTTGAAAATTTGAAGGCGCTCTAATTTTTGAACTAACTAATGATTTCATAGTTATTCTTATGGGTTTACTTTGTCTCCCGCCCGGAGACAAAGTAATTTCTTTACTCCTACTGGGAGGCAAATTTAATATTTTACTCAGGTATTACAAGAAGTAAAATTCGTCTAAACATAGCATTTTAGACGGTGGGGATGGGGAATTAATTTGTTCGCTTTCTACAAACTATAGCCAATGTTTTTACCAGTGAAATTATTGACACTAAATTACATGTTTTACGGGTTTATAATCTTTTTCTCGCTGTGACGAGTTTTGAACTTATTATTTTTTTTACTATTCAAACTTTTTTTAAATAAACAAATAATGCTGGAAAAGTACTAAAGTAAAGTGAGTAACTTTAAGGCACATAACATACCAGAGTCGTAATTTCCTTAACATAAGAAACTAATAGCGTTAAAAATAAAAATAAATGCACATTGACTAGACTATGTTTTGAAGCAAGAGTAGTTGTAGGGGGAGGTATAAGGATTTAAAGAAATATTTATATGAATGGAAGAAATAATATTGGAAAGTCCTTTGTAAGGACGTGGCTCCGGAGATATTAAATTCCTTTTCAAGAGGATTGTCGATAACGGTGATCTTTCATGAACCGTAAAGGTTATCACAGTAAATCTTAGTGTTGATCAAATAATCTAGAATTGTTTTCAGTTGAGCTACAGAATCTTCAAATTATAACCATATAAATTTATTGAAATATAAATAAAACATACTTAACTTCCAGTAGGTGGAGTCATTTATTGAAAATCAATATTAACGATTAAACCTTGGTTCCCAAAACGTTTAGATAAATGTGATTTGAAAAAAGTAAATGGTTAGTAATTATTTGATATTAAATGTAAAAAATTAAAAATATACTATTCAAATTAATAAGTTACAGTTTTTGTTGTTCACATTTAGGTAATTTACTTGTTGTATGGCAAATCTTTTATTTATACAGAGTAGTCTAGAGCTTAAAATCTTTCGTCATTTAAATTTATAGTCGAGCGTATTCATTTTAATTCTGTAGTTAAATATTTAAATATTTTATTCTGGACGACTTTTCTTATGTAATTTTTGCACTATACAGTATTTTCTATAAATTTAGATTTTATATCATACGTGCCATACATCTTCTCACTGTTAACTGTAGCAGTTTTCAAATTACCTTCATCCGAATATATGTATACATGTTTATGAATAAACAAATATGCGGTAGCTGGTAAATCCAAGTAATCTAAATCATGTGTAGTGTTTTGATAATGAAGCCCTGCGGTACGCTAGTTACGATAGCAACTTTGGAGCCTCTAAAGCTAATCCTCAGATATAAACATGGATTAACTGATAACAAGCCTCTACTTCCTGTTTCCATGTGTTTCCTCATTTATGATGCAAATCGAGTATTTAGTAACACAAAACTAGCTTATCCCAAAATGTGAAAACCGTTACCAATTACTATAATATGTAGAAATACCTAGATATTTTTAAGTAATCTTTTACCGATTTACGTCTTATTTTTAATCGAACTCTTTCCACGTGTATTTTGAGAATAGCATTCATTAGAGCTAACTGTTAAATTTCTTGACACAAACTTAATCATCGCAAAAAATTATCGCCAAAAAATAAATAGCTCTACATAAGTTCTACTTTATATTGTCTAACAATATGTTTGATTTACTGGCAGTACAATAATATGTATACAAATTTAAATCTACAGTTATTACAGCTAATGTAATGCAACGTATTTTTTGTATTGTTTTCACAATATAAGGCGCTTTTCTAAAGTTTGTTTCTTTATTTATGTTAAAACTAAAAATAACACTGTAGAATTCAGTTAGCTGAAAATTCTATCACTGATAGGGGCTTTCACATGAACATTTCATTCCTATATCAACCCCTTACTCACCCCATCCATGAAAACTTTATATGGCAAGTCAAGTCTGATAATGCATCAAATTAAAGGCAATAATATAATACGATTTTTTAACAAAGAAAAATTAAAATCTTATCATGCATTCTAGAGGTAATTTTTAACGTCGAAAAATCGTGTTTTCTACTTTGTAATCTTTGTATAATATATATTTAAAACGTAAAAAAAGAGACTCTGGTAAGCTGATTGAGTGAAACAAAAATATCACGATTAAGGCTGACATTTTTGTGATACATTTTTAAAACCTCTCCAGCCCTCAACACTAACCACACAATTTCTAAATGCAAATCATACTCTTTATTTTGACTTCTCAAAATAAAAGAAGTGAAAAGCGTTTTTCTAAAAATAATTAAAATCACACAACAAGTTACGGTAATTTAGTAACCTGAAAACCTGTACCGGTATCGGTTTTAGTACCTGTGTGTATTATTTTCACAGTTTACGATAGTGAAAACACGCTTTATTTCACTTTTAATTAATGCTATCATCTCGATAACACATGATATGAATTTGCATTTTCTTTCGATAAATATTTGTATGCTCGTTTAATTTATGTATCACAAAGAATTCCATGCCTCGTTAACTTTTTAAGTTTGGGGTGGGGGTAAGTAAAGCGTTCATATGGGTGAAAAAGATTTATGTGAAAAACCTCCTTCATTCTTAATTGATGTTTTTGGCAAACTGAATACAAAAATTTATTTAAAAAAAAATGTAATAAAAAGCAGCTTAAAACACCCTGCATATTGCATAGTAATTTTACAATATCCAATCTGAAAATGTTTACCCTGAATTCATGTGCATTGATGAGCCAAGACGAAATGGGACGCCATGAAAAGCCGAGGTAAAAAAAAAAGAACACATGGGTTTAACTCATCTTTTGTTCGTATAACAAGAATGCATAGCGTGGTTTACCTTATAACAAGAAGAGCACCTTAACTTACACAATATTACCTACAATGCATCAGCTTCAGCTTGCTTGCCTCGTGTCTCTTTGAACTTTAAGTTAATATTTCCGATATAATAATTTGTTGAATCCTGAACGGCATAAATAAAAGTTCTTCATAAAATATTCTCTAAAAAAACGATAAAATAAAAATAACTATTATATTATAAATATAAATTCTCCTTGTTGTTGCCTTCAGTTTACTTAGAAATATAAAATGGATGAAAACCTGTTCCTAAGGGGTGCTGCATTTACCTTAACACATAGACAAATTAGCGTAAAAAATAATATTGATTTTTTTAGCATTGCTGTATGATATTTTTAGTGAATCTTTGCGACAAGATATGTTTCCTGATAAGTTTAAACTTACTTCTCTAAAGCCATACATAAATCAGAAAGTTAAGTGGAAATGTCCTCAAATATACCTGTTTCTTTATTAAATATATTTGCTAAGATATTCAAAACAATCATAAAGAACAACTTTAGGATTATTAACCTCTATGTCAGTAATTTCAAGTCAACAATTTGGTTCATACTAAAAAAGGGTACAGATAAAGAGATTTATAGTCTTGTAAAGTGTATTTCAGATTCAATCAATAAAAATAAATAATAAAAGCAAGTGGGTGTAGACCATTCAAATCAAAACATCCAATATTTACTAAACAAATTTCAAAAAAACACATTTTTTGGATTTATAAAAACTTCATTGTGACTTCCAAAAGTAGATTGGTCTAGTTTTACTTAACATTTAATCAAAAGTAATTATAAAACTATTGGTTGTGAATTGTAAGAAAATCAAATGGGTGAAGAATATCTAAGCCATCTATTCATCGTAAATTTGAATTAGACCTTTAACAACAAAGCGGAGCTATGCGGATTCGCCTACGGATTCACGTTACAAATTACACAATTAGTCAAGTGATAAACAACAGTTAGAGTCCGCCAACGCTGAGCGGCGCCCTCGCCCGTGTGGACATCCATTGTTACAGCTGGTCGATTGTCCCTCCGTGAACCATTTGTGGCATTACTGTTTTATAGATGATTCAAATATATTGATACGATTTATTTCAACACTCCACCGTTGCTCATAAAATTCAAAATAAATTTTGTAAAGAACTAGTATTTTTTAATCAGTCAAAACGTTTGTTTTTCTGTATTTCCCTTACATAAAAGAAAATACTTGCTAGGAGGTAAAAAACATAGCTAAGAACAAGTTTTCATCTCAATTGCAAATAATAATTTGAATATTTTGTGGTACTATTACTTGCTAGCCTTAAAACCCCACCGTGTAAAATCGGTGTACAATCGTAAAATGAAATAAAAATCTGAACTCGAGAATTAGTTTATTATTGCTAAGGCAAACGAATATATGTAAAAAGTTCCATCTTATGATAGGTACATAGAGAACAACTAACGATAAAATATCCATCTAGAGAAAATAAGTCTATTCTATTAATATAAAGATAGTAGGGGAGGTCGTAAATGACGACGCTACGTTTGAAACGCAATTGACCTAGATCTGATACCAGTACGTTACAGCACTTGCAGTTGCAATGTATGGATAGAAGAAACAAGTTTCCTTAGAGTGCAATGACTATTACCTGTAAACTTCGAATGGTAAAATAAATCAATCTAGCGCTCATTTAATTGAATTGTTAATGAACATTGAGTACATGATATTATTATTATATGTTTATGTTTATTGGCTCTATATTGTAAATTTCTAAGATAACTATACCTCAAGTAGTAAGAAAACTTCATATGCATGTCGTGTAGGGAGTGTGAAGGAAAATTACCCGATTGAAATTATAATAAAATACCAATCACTTGACATTCAATCCGAAATGTCAGAAAACCACGTAGTTTAATTTCTGAAGGTTGGACATCAATCTATACCTTATTTCTTATTTCCAATATCGTTTTAGTTTTGTGTTATTCTAAAACATACATTTTAATATAAAATCCAATTATTTAAGAAGTCTTTTTCCTGAATTATTTATATTTAAGTACTAAAGAAGGGGTCCCTAAATAAAAGTACTAATCCTAATGCAGTAGAATAAACGAACGGTACCTTAAAGTTTTGTCGGCCAACTTTCAGACCTGTGGCAAACCAGCTTGTGTTTACTTTAAAACATTGTAAAAGATTGCAGAGCATTTAAATTGTTATTTTCTATCTTTTCCATTTTTAAAGAAATATTTCACTGCAAACAGATAAAAGAACTACGGATAAACTCGTGAAATTCTTGTTTATAAATTAAGGGCAGGGATATACTATCAATCAGATCGCAGCTTGAGTAAAACCCCTAAAGACTACCTCATTCAAAAGAATCGTTAGATATAGTCAAAAATGCTACAACAGTATTATTTTATCCCAGCTGCTTCGGTATCTGCCTAGAGGCTTTTAAATATAATAGTCTAATAATTTTCATAAATTACTTGTTGGCTTATCTTCAATATACACAAAATATAAATACGAGTTTTAATGCATAATTAAGATAGTAAATTTAGGTTTTAAATTAATTTTTCTCAGTATGAACTCTAAAATACCCTAAAAATAAAATAATTACTCTAAAAAGAACCCTAACCATAAACTCTAAATACTCTCAAATTACTCTGAAATATTCTAATCGAAAACCAAGCATTGACACTTAAGCCTGCTAATGTATCAAATGTTTTCAAAGAAATGTTTGAAGGGATTCATAATTAAATACGTGTAGTGACAAATCATATGTATAGAAACCATGCGAAGTTCTAAAAACATATTACTTTAAGTGATCTAGTTGTAGTGCTTGCAATCACCTGCATTACGACAGGATATGCGTTTATGATTAAAATAAGTTAAATATTTGCTGTAAGACTAATAATCCCGCATATGAACTTCTTAGGGATCTAATTTATCAAATTATTTACTTTTATATGATATAAGGTATAAAGTTATTCCATAAAACAACTTGATTTACCCGGCTGACATATTATATTGTATATTGCCATAATGTGATATAATCTCTGTTTCTAAATATTACTATTCGTTATTGATCTAATTTACAAGCGTATCTTCATTAATAAAATAAGGACGGTAATAGTTGGCTGTCGCTATCATATCGTATACAACTCAGTGACAATTATATTTCTTATCTGGGTGCAGACAGTAATTTGCGTCCCATTAATGCAGTGATTGTGGGAGGAGTCGTAAAAGCGACCTTAGAAATGCAGTCGACCTAGTTGTTTTCTTTCTTATAAGAGCTTAATGCAAGCAATTGACGAGACGTCGATTTCTAAAATTATTTATTGGCAATTATTGTAATGTTTTCATCTTTATAATACGTGAAAGTTTTCATAAATTGGAAACTCTATGTTTTAACATTACAATTTTCTATGCTCAGTTAAAAAGATATGACATAAATATATAGTGCAATTTATACACTGTTTACCTTTATGAATTTACGTTTTTTTTTATAAACTCGACTTGACCAAAATATTTGTACTTGACCAAAGGACAGGCAACAGATAAGGCTAGATGCTATAGAACAATTACTAATAATTTACATATAGTTATATGAATATTGGTAGAATGTATACCAAGCGGTAAAATGTTTAAAAACACCTAAACATTAATATTTAAATATTTTAAAGAAATAGTCGTATGAGTAAATTGTGATAAATATGTGATAGTATATTTCGTCGCTAACCCGGAAAGTACCGTTTTACCAGGCAAGTATGATAGTTCCTGCGCGAACATGGGGCGGGTGTGGGGTTGTTGTGCGAGTACGGTAAAACTTACCTAGTGTATTACATTTGATACTTTACACCATACTACCCATAAAATGCAAAATTTTTAATTATGACGCATTTTTGCATAACCCACTATGTTTCTAAATCCTTCAGACCTACATGTCCTTATCCGTAACAAACATGTCAAACATTTAACTTGGTATCGTTGCAATCATCTGTTTACCTAAATCAAAATCAAAATCAAAATCAAATCTTTATTTATTTTCCAAAGACAAAACATACATGAAATTACAAATATTTAAGTGGAAAAACCTCACATAGGCTTATCTCGCCTGTGTGTGAGGAATGAGTCCCACCAGATCAGTTCATCAGCAGACACTGCAGCACTTACAAACTAAAATAACATTACTTTATTTAAAAACTAAAAACATAGGAAATATAGAAAGTACAACAATTATTAAGTTACTGATAAAAAAAGACAAAACATACATGAAATTACAAATATTTAAATGGAAAAACCTCACATAGGCTTATCTCGCCTGTGTGTGAGGAATGAGTCCCACCAGATCAGTTCATCAGCAGACACTGCAGCACTTACAAACTAAAATAACATTACTTTATTTAAAAACTAAAAACATAGGAAATATAGAAAGTACAACAATTATTAAGTTACTGATAAATAAAAATATATAAAATTATTTATTAATTTCCGCTGGAAACCTGGATCTCACAAGCTCACGCACCCATTCCCAGCCCCCCCAACCCCCCCAACTCACACCATTCCAACCCCTCACACACAGAAACACACACGCCAAACCCACACACACACACACACACACACACACACACACACACACACACACACACTCATACACATACCCACTCGCCACTCGCACGTACGCACTCATACACATTCACTCTAGCAACTTTTACACAGTCTATGAATACAATGAGCTGAGGTAACTATCAATTTGATCTCTACCGACTATCAATAACTAGTTATTTACATGTTTCTTATAAGTAACTATACTGCATTGATTAGGGTTTTTTTAAAATTCTGGAAGCTTTGAAAACATTTTACCTGCTAAGTAATGTGAGGATGTTTTGTTAATTGTTCGATTTATTTTTGGATACTGAATCCCTGTATTCACAGCGGATCTGGTTAAATAATTATGATTAAGCTGGCTGAATATAGTTTGCTTGTTTCTAAAAATATACAAAATATATTATATATCATATATAATATATTTTCGAATCGGAAATCATATAAGGATAGCTGCTACGACAATGTTTTCCTATTCCCCTAACGTAACATAAATTTACATTAAGAAGATTATATTTTTGCCACTGCCATCACTACGTTGTTCTATTTCTCTAAGGCAACCCTATAAATTTGTATTAAATGTGTTTTTTTGCAATTAACTGATTGAATTTCATTACTTACGTTGCCTAACGTACGGTATATTTACTGTACGGTTATCATCAAAGAATAACATACAAATTAACCATAAGACGTATAAAACAGATTTTTCCGTATAGTTTGGTGTAAATTAAAATTTCACAAGGTTAACAAATTGTTGATATAACATAAACTTTGATCACAAATCCTTATTTATTCAATTATTGCTTCATAGCCATTTACGTTCTTATATGAATTATAATATTTTATTTCGATTGATTAAACGTAAAATGGAATTTGAGGGCGTGCCAGACAGAGATGGCGCCCGGTGACAAAGGGTCGACGAGGCGCCGCACCTTCGAGCCAGCCGACCGCCGCGCCGACTGGCCCGGCTCTGGAGCAGCGTGAATACAACCGATGAATATCGTGATTGTTTCTGAAATCATAGCTTTATTATCAAACTTATCAGAGAAAAAAAATTTATTTCGTTTATTAAAAATACATCGATTAAGGTGTTTCGCGATCCTGCACATTGAGAATAAATTAAATCCTGGAGATTAAATTACTACTTTCTGAATATTGGGAGAATTTATTGCATTGTATGACAATAAATACATCAGTAATCTGCCTGATTGTATCCATCACCCCCTATTCATATGTGTTGGTCGTATTGTTAAAAAATACTTCGTGTATTATTTGGTTAATATGGAATGTTAAATGTTAGTTTACTACATTGGACATTCTTTATTACTGACACGATATTAAAAATATATGTATATATAGATGATAAACCATAGGCTATTATAAAACTGAATATATTTTACAAGAATCAAAAATTCTAACTAATAATCCTGTCTCGATTATTTACATTAGCTTAAATGGTTTCATAGATAAAAGTCATAAAGAATATGAATAAAGAATAAACTAGTTTATTCGGAGTTTATTGTGTTTTTTCATACAAAATAGAAGACTTGGAATAAGTTTAATGTATTGAAAAATGAAATAAACGAGATAAATTATTAAATATATGCAGCAAAATTTCTAAAACTTCGAGAATTTCAATTTAATAATGCATTAGCCCTGTACAATATTCTGAACAATAACTTTATAAGATTCAGCTATAACGTTGTTTTAACAACCAAATTAAATTTAACAATAGTTAGGGACTACGTAAAAATTATAATTACTCTGCTGTAATTGGAGAATTATTAAACTGATACTCAAGGGAATACTCCATCATGATTTCGGAGCATATCACCCGTTCGGACAGCAATGTAAATCAATTACCATAACAAAAACGATTTGCATTTCAATTCCAGCTGATTATTCGCATTCCGATGCCAGCGCAATTTGTTTCATTCTGAAATTGAGTTATGACTTATAGCTTTAAAACCATAAATTAATTACAATTTAGAGAAAGTAAGTGAGTTTTTTTTATTAAATAACTTATACATTTGGAAAAAGAACAGAAGAAAATTGAGTACAAAAAATGATTGTCATCAGCAAAAAAATTGTTATCTTACAATATTTTTCAATAGATTCTTTGTTCAAACAACAACAAAACATGTTCAAAGGACCTTACATATATTCAACAGTCTCGTATTAAACCTATAATTTATCACAACATGTGCTTTGGAATTGTAAAACACAGCTTTTTAAATATACATTACTAAAAGGTACATTTCTGATTTTTAGGTCAATTAAAAAAAACACATTTTACAGTAGGACATAAATATTTCGGTATGGTTATCAAAATTTCAGCCTTTAAAACACACCCATTCTAAGTTTTAAGCTCCAACCCCAACAGAGTCAAATGTTCCAGTAATATTAACTCTTATTGACGTAAAACATTTGTACTCAAACAGCAAATTCTGGATACCATTTATAATATAAAAATACGGGTGAATAAAGGCTTAATTCATAGAATTACCTCATGGCTATATATAGTTATTCTATCAATATAAGGAAGTAAAAAAGCCAGGAACAATTAATGTTTGTGACGCGTAGAAGTAATTGAGTAGAAGTAATTTTTTAGCTTCTCCACCTATTTACACGCATAAATACTTTATTTTGTCTCTCATTACGTTCTATGAGGTGTAAATACGTAATCTTCAACTAAACCATAAGTGATAAAAAACCATAACCCATACGTTTATTGTACGGGCTGTTCAAGTAGAGGACCGTTTGTTACTGAATTCCGGCAGAACGAAGACCCTAGGGAAAATGCCAAAAATAGCCAAAGTTTCAATAATAAATTATGATAATTACATTAAGGTAAACAGTGAATGGAAAGTTTAAACTTGCAAGATAAACCTAGAACCCAGAGCTAGAAAACATCTTCGTCCTAGTTGACGTCTTCCGTCAAGTGGAGGGCGGCCTTGAAGAAGTCAATATTCTTAAAAGTTAGCAAGGCTTGGCAATTACATAATTTAAACAAGTTTATTGAATTATATTTAATGCCACAAACGCATTAGCATTTAATGCCACGAGGTATGCATTCTCTACCCAATTTCTTTTAAAGAATATTATGATAAACATTATTCCAAACATGTTCTATTTTATTGTTCCTAATGATTTTCCACCTTGAGTGCAGATTCAGATATTAAAATACTGCTCAACTGAAGTCAACAGTTAAGAAAATTAAGACATCGCTCCCATATAGAGTGCTCTTAATCATCATAGAACAATATTTCCCTGTTAACTGAACGATTTACACGCAGAACCTCATACGCTTCGGTGAACAATGCATGAATTTTCAACAGCGGCCTTGTTATTCATCTTGGTAGAGGGAATGATTAATACGCGTAGAGTTATTGTTATTTTAAGGAGGTCCTTCATTCATAGACATTGCATAATGAGTTGGCTTTCGAAGAATGGGGAACGCATAATTTAACTTTATGCATAATAGTAACGAATATTAGAGAAAGAACGATATATTACAGACTATGTAAATAACCGACATGTTGTTTCGTTGGACATTACTATGCAGTTTGATTAGTTTATAATATTTACATTTAAGTTTAACAAAATAAACCCTTACCGCATCTAACTTTAGATAAATTATTTCTTTTTATTTGAATACTTAGGTTTGATGTAAAAATATTATTAAAAAAATGAATTTAATTTTGTTTAGACATATATGAATAATTCCATCTTATAAACATTCTAATATGTTTCCTTAGCTATGAAAATACTGTAGACTAAATTTAGCAAGTTTGTTAAACATAAACATAAACACATAAACATTATTAATGTATACAAACAATTTTTTATCAGGTCTTTTTATACTAGTTACAATTAATCCGGCTAATTTTATTTATATAATCGACCAGCCCTACATTTATTATTTAAATTGTAATATATTAACTTTAACTCTGTAATTATATGATTTTTGAAATTTATTACTAAAATATTTTATTGAATGCGTACGATTTGATAAAGAAATTGGAATTGAGGAACAATTCTGAACTACCTCCTCAGTTGGTTAACAATGTCTAAGCTATTTACAGTTGCAGTAAACAGTTCTTATTATTTCTTAATATAATTAACGATATTTATTTTCTTATAATAAGCATGAATCAAACAATGGTGATCATATCCACTCGTTACTGTGTATTTATTTCCATTACAACACATTGAACAAAATGTCCAATAAATTTTTAATTAATGTTTCATGAAATTCATTTTATTCTTAAGGTTTCTGATGATCCTCTTAACCTATTTATGTTATTTTGGCTTATTTACAGATTGGTTATCATCACAATATTCTGTTTTTAAACCTAAAATAAGCGCTGCTTACAGTAGCTGATGTTCTCTTGAAACTCATCAGAATAATAAAACTAGTATGCTCAAAGAAAAAATGTAAAATTTACTTTTAACTTATTATAGGAACAGGGATTAAGTCGATTATAATTAGACAGAGACAGTATGCGAAGCAGGGTTCCCGTGGTTAGTTGCAAAGCCCGATGGCCGTTTATACAGTCCATTTGCCGAGCATCTACATTACACTGCTGTTCTGGTCCTACCCTACACCTCCATTACAAAGGCTAATGTATCCTTTTGTATGAGTCAAGGAAATAAATTGTTTATGTATTTGTACAACTGCGGGTATGGACAGGTTCACATTGCTTGTACAGAACTTTATAATGCTTACGTTCTCTTGCGTGTTATACTTGTTCTTAAATATTGTTTTGTACTTTAGAATTAAAACAAATATTTCAAAAAATATTTTCTAATATTTGAATCCTCTAAGACTTTTTTGATCCTCTATTAGATTTGCTATTTTTTTGTCCATAACGTAGTTTGATGCACAATCAGGTGGAATGCCTTCAGATTTCAGAGGCTGTATCTCTGTTTTTTAACCAACTAACCAATGTTTTTTTTTAGTTAGATAAAGAGGGAAAATTTTTTATTTTTTCAGAGAAATGCTTAGCTTAACGATGACCCATTTAAATACAAATAATTTACTGTTTATTATATTGGTATCATTAATGTAATCAAACCATTATTAGATGAACTCAAAATGAATATCATCGATTAATGGTTTGGAAACGATTTTCAACCCATTAACTAAACAATTCCTTCTCACAATCTCATAAATTCTCTACGACGCAGCAACTCATGAATTTTCATCGTGTTCGTAATTGAAGATTATTCATTCGGGGTAAGTTGTTCATGAACGACAAAACCCCAATATCAGATAGTCTTATTATTATTTATTTATAGTTAATTTTGCGCTACACTTGTAACATTTGTAACCTGTACATATCCATTGCAATTTAGATTGTAGACCTACTTGTATGTGTACATTGTTAATTGTAACAAAGACTGATTCCACTTTTTGCGCAACTATTATTTTTATTTTTTGCTAATGGCATTTTCCCGTTTAATAAAAGCGATGAACATTTCAGAAATTGAGCCCGTAGTTTCTTGGACTGATGCTTAGAAGGCTATCTGAAAAGCTTGGAAAAAATAATTGGTAAAACAAAATGTTTCAATACGTTGGCTTTTAAAGTTATATTATAAATTAAATGTAACTTACGATTTCTTACTACGTACTGGCTTCCAGGAATTGCTATCAAATTATAATTTATGACTCACCGTCTTCAAATTTTTCTATCCGTCGGTGTTTTGTGTTATAATATAACTTTTGACAAGAACCAGTTGTCTACTGGTATGATTTAACCTCAGACTTGTACGTGCTGATGACATCGATGTAAGGCTGATGATGCCCCTGGGATAGAGGGGCGAAACAATTGTCCACGCTATATACAGACGTTTCGATTGTTTTGAAGACGGTGAGTCATAAATTGTAATTTATGACATTCAAAAACTCCTTAATATTCTATATATTTACACTCTAATTGAAAATTCCTCCCTTACGTTTTGAATGAAAGGAATGCCTACAGTTGTACCATCTCATCAAGTCAAGGCCCTGTTATTGCTGACTCGCTTAATGGTAGTTGAGTCGAAGTTGTCTCTGTGTAGCTTAGCAAACTTCGACAACGGGAAGGTAATTGGTTCTGAGTTAACAGAAGTGTTTGCATAGTTTTGGGATAACATATTTTGACTTGATCATAGGACTATTATATGTATAATTATAATTCATGGCATTCCAATGAGTTTAAGAGGTCCACGGTGTCAGTTCAGTTTATTAAAGGGCCTTCATTAAGGCTTACAATAACTTTTTGCCGTTTTTCATATACTTTTCTCCCAAAGAAAACCTTAATTTTATTTTTTGTTGAAAATGTCCATTGTGGTCTTAAAAATTCTACATTATTCTAATCGAAGAAGAGTGAGATTCTATCGTATTGTTAGAGAAAGTTTATTATCTCCAATGAACAGTGTATTACTCAAATACATGTTTCATTAACATTAAGCCTTGTATCTTCTTCACCTTCTTTTTCAGCTTGTGTGCGAAAGGCCTAATATCAACTTATTAAATCTGTCATTGCATAATTTTCATCAGTTAAGTGCCTATTTTTAATTTAATAATAGGCTCTAATGTGTTGAAAGGTCTGAAAAGTCAACGCGGTCGACTCCGAAGTGTGTATTTCTCGTTAAAACAATGTGATATTTATTTCTCCTTTAATGTGGTAGGCAAATCACATTTGTTGCGATATACATATATGGTATGATCGTATTCCCATGGCATTGTACAAAGCACGCCTCAGAATTCGGCTACTTATGTGGAAAAAATTAAAAACTCAACTTGCGGGTAATGTTAATAACAAAAGACTGTGTCTTTCTGTCACCTACTTTAAAGTGTTTCAGGTTTTCTATCAACCGATAGTAGGACTGTCGCTGATTTTATAAAGCTTTCGTGAAGTTTGTTTTGATGTCATATATAAAATAAATAAAAATGTTTAACGGTTGATACGCTGAAAAGAAACTACGAGAACTTCAATTAATAACTAGATTTTAATGTACATACTAAATATAATATTGTTTCTTAAAATTCATAATCAGTAGTAACCAAGCGAAGAGGTTTTAGCTTGCGATTGTTGAATGCCAGTCAGTCGCTCAATCAATCAAATTTTTCAGGTGCAAATTTTATTTCCAGGAAAGAATTTAAATCAAACCTTTTTTGTTATTTAATAGCATGATAGTCACCGATATTCAAAATGATACAATTTTCAAGGCCTTAATACCTATAACAAGAAAAAAATATTCAGGTTAAAATCTTTTTTTTATAATAGGCTTAAACTCCTAACATTCGCTGTGCAAATTAAAATGTTTTCTCACGAATAACGTTGCAAAAATGGAAAGTTTTGCAATTTTTTGGCTCTTTTGACCTCTTCAATACCCATATTTAATAACTAATTTCTCTTTGTTTTATTTATTAGTATTCTTTTCCAAAATATTTCGTAAAAACTAATATCGTAAAAAACTGGGGAAAAAAGTCCTTACAAATTATTGATAACATAACCCTAAAATATATCTGAATAACTGCTAATCATATTGATATAAGATACCTGTTTTAAAATGTGCATTTTATAAACATTTACAGGAAGGTATTATAACCAAAAGTCATACGCCGTTGCAGCATTATGCACAAAAATTGAAATTTAATGTAAACATTTTGTTAATGAATCTGTATATATCTGTTTTTAACTACGACGTGACCTCAGCAAAATGACATATTCTCTAAGTAGTAGGTTTAAGGTGGAGATTTATAGTAACATCATTGTTAAGTTAAATTTTACCATTCCAGTGCAGTTCTGGAATATATTTTTTTAATAAATACCAATTCAAATAATTTATCTTTCAATAATGCAAATTGATGTAGGTTGCTTCTTTATTTACAACCAGACGTTATTTGTTTTAATATTTTTACATGGTGACAGTTTCAATTTAATGCGATGTGTGATGAAAACAGCGTGTTTGTTTTACAAATACATGATATCAATTCGATGTAGCTCACACAATATTTGTGTTGGATAAACCAAGTTATGGAAACAAACATTGATTTAATTGGGTTGTATTAAAAAAATCAACGATCAATGTTGAAGCAGATAATTAAATTTATCGTCAAAATATTTAAGGGTTCTTGGGCTTTGAAAAATTCTAAACATACTGCCAACGAATTTTATTTTGGAATTTTTTCCAGAAACATAATAATTTAGAGTCAGTTTTCTATTTCATTAGTTTGCCATGTACCAACAAACCAAAATATTGTTTAAGAAAAACGAGTCTGTCAAGAAGAATATTATGCAATCTTACTTAATTCTTCAGCTGTTTTCCTGAACAGTGTATATCTTAGTACGAGTAGAATGTTATTATCACATCATCAAATAATAACATTTCTTAATATTTTTAATATTTTAAGGAAACTACTTTGTTTCGTGGAAAAACAACTAGAATTTATTTTTGTAAAAACATAAGTTCTTTTCACAATTATTAATTTATATTGTGTCAATTTTGTTTTCTTAAATATGATAGAAGTAAATTAAGGTAGGGCGGATACTAAACTTCTATACAGTATGTAAAAAAAGTTCGTCCCCCCTCTTTAATTTTGTTTGTTAAGACAAACAATTAACCTTTGGGGAATGATACTAACTAAACCCAAATTAATTTTTGACATTACCAAAAATTTTGATTGTCCCCCAAAAATGGGGGATTTTGGGGGCAACTCAAAATGTTCAAATGCAAACCCCTTTTGAGTGGCCTCTCATTTTAAAGAGCTTTAAAAAACTAGACGAATGGTGAAAGTTGGAAGTCTCTATGGTGTTTCTATCCAAATTGACTGTCAAAGTTTTGAATACAACACATCCTTGAAACTTGGCGTGTAGGACGTTTGGAGTTTTAATTCACCTTTGGCTACTTAAAAATGAAACGACACTGAAAAAAATGTTATAACATGAAAAATTGGTCTCTTTTGGTGATATTAAAATTTTGAGTTGCCCCAAAAATCTTCCATTTTGGGGGGGACACTCAAAATTTTAAATACCACCAAAAGAGACCACTTTTTCATTTAATAAAATTTTTCCCTGGGTCGTTTCATTTTTAGGTCACTAAAGTTGAATTAAAACTCCAAACGTCCTAGACGCCAGGTTTCAAGGATGTGTTGTATTCAAAAATTTGACAAGCTGTCAATTTGGATAGAAACACGTTAGAGACCTCCAACTTTCATCATTCGTGTAGTTTTTAAAACGCTTTAAAATGAGGGGTCACTCAAAAAGGGTTTGCATTTGAAAATTTTGAGTTGCCCCCAAAATCCCTCATTTTTTGGGGGACACTCAAACTTTTTTGTAACGTCAAAACATATCTTGGGTTTAGTTAGTATCATTCCCCAAAGGTTAATTGTTTGTCTTAACAAACAAAAAAAATTAAGAGGAGGGGACGGACTTTTTTACACACTGTATAACCTACAGCCCGCTCGATCATAAGAACAAGCACTAAAAACCGTATCATGTTAATGTTAATACATTGAAATTAGGTCAAATGACGGCTTACATTGTTAAGATAACGTAACAGACCATGTTTATATTTGCATGTTTCCTTAGCACAGTCACAGATGAATAACTACACAGATTCTTCATCCACACCTAATGCATGCAGAACCTAATGCATTTTGTTGTGCCCAGTTTTTTTTTTAGCGGAGTCAAGTTTGATGGGCTGTTATGCCACTCAAATTGCATAAAAAATTGCAACTTTGACTGCTGGAATCAAAGTCCTGTGGTGAAAGGAACGTGCTATTATTACTTTGTCACATTGGCATGCATAGTATGTATTTATTCTTTAGGGAATTATCAATCTGATCTTTTCTTTGTTATGCTATCCTGAGACATTTAACGCGCGCACCAAATTTTTTAGTTCTTTTTTAGTTCTGTTCTTTGGGACATTAAGATTTGATATTGATGAAATCATGCCAAATCGATGCATGAATTATACCAATTATAGGCGGCAAAACAACCGGAAAACTTAAAAACAACTTCTCCAAAAAAAACGGACTTGAAAAAATTCATTGGGTTTGCAAGCTGTTTAGTTCTTCACCTGCGGCACAGTTAAAATCAAGAAGAACGCAGTCATGGCCACTTAGTGTACCAATGGACTTAACGATGCAAAAGATTACATTATTACTTATAAGACCTGTAGATAACTAGTTAAGAAGGATTATTCTTATACTAAAATTCTTTAGTTATTTTTTTTACGATGAAATAGTTTATTTTCGGATGAATTATTGTGATGTAGTGGTTGGTCTAAGCCACAACGCAAACCTCTATTGTACGTAAATGCAGGTTAGATTGCTGGTGACGGGTGGCTTAGTGCTGGTAGCCCACTAACCATTACCAGAGCAGTGTTAAACAGCCTACAAATGTTTGAGGTAAGGTAAATAACACGTGCTAAACCGGCTCCTGTGGTGAAAGGAACGTGCTATTATTACTTTGTCATAATGGCATGCATAGTAGTATTTATTCTTTAAAGCATTATCAATCTGATCTTTTGTTTGTTATGCTATACTAAGAAATTTAACGCGCGCATAAACATTTTTTTGTTCTCTTTTTGTTGTGTTCGTATTTGTTAGGACAAGGTTTGTGTGAAATAAATGTTGAATCCGACCTCAGGTCCCACTGGCCTTCATAGTTATTTGAACATGTCATGTATGCATTCCGTAGAGTAACTTGAGAACCATTCCAAATCGTAATCATTTCTGTAAATACGAGTATTAACAAATGTAAATTTTAAATAGTTCACAGGATATACAACGGAATTCAGCACAAACCCTGGATTATTTTAAACAAGGTTCATTCCCAAAGCCTCAAAAGGAACACCTCAGGTAAATGACAAGTTTTATATTTTAATTTACAGAGTGATAATTTTTTGTTTACAATTTGTTTATTTATTTTGTTCCAGACATTTTATACGTATTTAGCTAACATTAATATACAATTTAAATTGCCTGGTGTCAAGAAATACAAATGATTATTGCTATACGTATAAAATATCTTTCAATAAGTTCACTCATAAGGATTTAAAGCTATATAGGTATTGAATTCCGTATTTTTACGTCAAAATGGAACTCCTTCCTAGGGTCTTGAATGAGAAGTTGGATTGAGACGAACTATAATATGTGTTCCATAACCTTTACAATTAAATATGAATAAAAAAATATGATCCCTATCGCGGTTGACAGATCACAATAAATTGGTTCAAGTTTGGTCTTTCCAGTTTTAAACCGCAATTTCGTCTTATATTAACAGCTTCTTTGAACATCATATTCCTTTGAATTTTTGTTCTTAAAATTGCTACTAATTAGAAGTGCCAATATAGGTCACAAAACACTCAATGCTGCAAATCAAAGATATGCAAGATTGAGTTTAACTGACGAACAGCCGAATCACAAAATTCAGTTAAGCGGAATCGAAATTAACTTTTGAATGTTGCGGTTAATCCCCATCAAGCTGCATTGGCAATCGATCGAAGGGTTTATTGGACCAAAGAATGTTGTCTGTCCACATAACAATACATAAATTAAAGTTTGTATAATTAAGTACCTGGACAGTGGTGCACCCGTGGTAAATTAAAAAATAACGCTATTGGTAGGCTACCGTGAGAGAACTACTAAATTCAATGATTTTTCGAAAAAACATTGGTCATATTCTAAAAATTTTGGACTCATGTCTAGCAGTAAAATATAATTTTTAATTCCATCATATGGAGAAGAGGCGAAACAAAGTAATTTGAAGTACCATCATTGCCATCCTTGACTATCGTAATTTTGAGCATTTTCTGGGGGGCATTTTATGATTCTGAAAAGGTATAAATATTTGCAGGAATGACTGCACTGCTCCAGATGATGTTACAAGATGAGTTCTGCAAGTGTATAACTTATGTCAAACAACTGATTAGGAAAAGGTTCTTAAGATCTGTCGTTCTACTATCCTACGCGTCTGCCAATATTTATTTTTACGGTTTTGACATAACAAAATATGTCCCTATTCATTTCCCTGTTTATAAAGGAAAGTTGAGAACCAATTAGGGGCAGAATATACTGATATATTTTGTTGAATGCTTTAACAAAAACTCATTAACACTTTTGACTTTCATAATTACTGTTCAATACTTTTTAATATCTCAGCTGATGTTGTTGCTAAGATTATACGTTTTCCTGCCTTACATTACATCTTATATATATTACATGTTAAAGATCTATAAGACAGGAAGATAGGACAAAGTCTGTCGGGTCAGCTAGTAAATATATATTGCAAACAGAATACTTAAGTGTTCATGCAATAACAATAAGAGCTTTCCTATTTTCGTTACATTGAGTTAGCCAAAACCAAATTTCTTGGTCAATTAGACATTCTCATTCAATAGATTTAAGACACATAAGAAAGTTTATAACAAATGTATTCAATAAAAGAAATTGTCGTTTTTATATTAAAATCTACTATCTATTGTATTTTTTAAGAAACCGCAGCCAATTTCACTTAACGCTATTCTTTAAAAGTGAAATTTACTTACAGAGCTGATATTACTGATTACTGCATTACTGCAATATCCTTCACTAAATAAGAAAAGACACCTTTTTATTTCAGAATAACGATTCCTTTGTAGTCTAAAACTAGTCATTCAACTTACTATTGTTCTGCAACATAAATACACATTCACCCAATGGATCACTATTTGCCAAGAATCACTCATGTGAAACAGATTCTGATGAAAACCTTTGTTTCACTGAACCTCTCTGAGATTGTTTTTACGCCCGAACAGTAAATTACGGTTAAAACAGTAATCACCTCAGGTCCAAATTACAAATTTAAAATTAGTTTTTGTATTTTCACTAGTAGTAATATATATTAGCAGGCAGGTTTGCATTTCCAAACGATAATAAATTGAATACCATAAAACCGAACGTTGTTCTGCCAGGAGTTTGCTCCCTGTTTTGTTGCTATTGCAACATTTTGGGTTTCATAGTAGTGCAATTAATTAGTTAATATCCTACCTGGAAAAGAGACTGCAGGTAACGAAGGTGGGTACCCATATCTCATCTCCTCTTGGTAAATCAAGAGGAGTGCCGCAGGGGAGCTCTCTAGGGCACAGTCTGTTCACCCCTTATAATGCAGAGCTTCCCAGCTGTGTAAGTCATTGCAATGTGCACTCATATGCAAGTGACTGTCAACTACACCTCTCGTAAGAGATCAGATCAACTAACCTAGTTTTTGAGAGTGTAATCTCGGACATGGCGAGAGTAAGTGAGTGGTTACGTAAGCATGGACTCAATTCGAACGCTGACAAATGCATGATCATGCATATTAATCCGTCCAATGTTTAACAAACAATCGCAAATGTTGACTTGCAAGTTAAACTTGAGGACAAACCGTTAATGGTGAGTTACTCAATCAAGACATTGGGCGTAGTAATTGACAGTGGCCTCACCTTCTCATATCCCATCACCCATGTCTCCCATGTGGCTTTGGGAAGGCTACGAGGACTGAACAGATATAAGGGCATCCTGCTAGAGGCAGCTAAGCTGCAACTGGTACAGTAACTGGTTTTGTCAGTGCCTCGCTACTGTTTTCCTGCATACGGTAAGAGTATAATCGGGGAAGACATGTCTCGGATCCAGAAGCTGTAGAACACCGCTGTGCGCTTCGTTTCCGGTATTCACAAGCGAGAGCGCATTACTCCATTTTGGGAGGCAGCATTGCTTTTGCCATTGGAGGCCGTTTTTAGGATGTAGACTTGGAACCTCATCTACTGGGTCATAGTTCATCATAAGCCTCAGTTCCTAGTGGAAAGACTTGTTGCTAGAGGGGAGGTGGCTCTGCGTAGTACTCGGTAGGACGCCTTACTTCACTTTCTAAAGGTGCGTTTGGAGGTGGGTAGGCGTGGGTTTTCCTACTTTTTGGCCCCAAGCTCTACAATAATCTCCCCTTGAGCCTTCAATAGCTTGGGGTCGTCGCATTTTTGGAAAAATAAAGAAATTTTTAAATGGTTAATATACAGAAAAATATAATTATAACATTTATATATAGAAATATTCCTTTTTCATAATTTAATTTTTAATTATTTAGATATAGTGACCTGAGTTTTTTTTTTGTAAAACACTGAAAGGCGATTCGAAATAAAAGGCATATTTGTTATTATTAATTAATTAATTTATTTATTTATAAAACGTTTTAATTTTATCAGAAGTTACTTTCTATGTCAACAGCCTCATTTTTAGCACTGCCACCTAATGAAATAGGCTGAAAAAACCACCATCAGGATGGTAAAATCACCATCAGTTCTCTGTTTTAGCTGTGTTTTATATTGTTTTCCTCCACCTATCATCTAAAGACGTCTTCGAGTCCCTCGAATAGAGTGATAAGGTACTATATTTTTATTTGGATTTTTGCGGACATTTGTCATCACTGATTAGTAAAAAACAAGTTTCACGACGTTTCGGGATCTGGAATCTGATCCCGTCTTCAGGTGGAAGAAAACCTAGAACATAACAAGATTAGTAACACATAGCCTGGAAAAACCTGGACAAAAACACAGCTAAAGCAATAAGAAAGCTAAGAATCACCAGACAGGAGAGAGCACGTCCACACCCAATCAGAGCTGAGCTGAGACTGATTTGGCTGAGACAGTCTCAGCTCAGCTCTGATTGGGTGTGGACGTGCTCTCTCCTGTCTGGTGATTCTTGATACTTGTGATTCTTGTGTTATTTTGTGTTATTGTTTTTCATTTCAGCATAGTGTTTTTGTGACTGCTTTTACAGTTCTCTGTTTTAGCTGTGTTTTTGTCCAGGTTTTTCCTGGCTATGTGTTACTAATCTTGTTATGTTCTAGGTTTTCTTCCACCTGAAGACGGGATCAGATTCCAGATTCCGAAACGTCGTGAAACTTTTTTTTTTACTAATCAGTGATGGCAAATGTCCGCAAAAATCCAAATCAGAATATAAAATCACCATCATCAACAATGAATTTCAAACAAAGAATAAGGTACCAAATTATACTCCGTGGGATTTACTAGCTTAATTTTTTCTCTTTCGGGACTAAAGGTATATACCTTTTCTCCCATGGGACTAAAGTTAATCTCATAAGAAATACATAGGAATAAATCCGGTAAAGCCGTGATGGATAGTGAGAAAATGTGGCAACATTGTCAATTTTCATTTGCTTAGTCTAAATTTAATTTAAGAACTTCAGTGTTTAAACTTAAGAACACAAAACCATATGCATTTATTAGCCAGGTAATATTTTTAGCGAATTTCCCCTATAGGGAAGAAGCTATTACCGTAGGTCTCATGGTAAGACCTAAGCTCGGGACCACTATAACTTTTCGTTTTGGGGCCCCCAGAAGCAAAAAACACTATTCGTCCGAATTTATATATATATATATATATATATATATATATGTGTGTCTGTTAGCACGATAGCGGCCGCAAAAATGGTCCGATCTTCATGAAATTTGGTACGGACATGTAAAGTGGTAATCAATTGGACGAGTTCATGAACCAGCCCGATCGGACCACCGGAAGGGGGGGTAAAGGGGGATAAACCCCCCAAAAATGGGTTTTTAGAGTTTTTTACATAGAAAAATAAAATTTATCCAATTTTTGTGGGCACCATTGAATTCAGCTCAAAAAACAAACAATTTAGTATTTTGAAACACTGCTCTATGTCCATTGGTTACCGAGATATTGAAAGTGGTAAACACAGTACGTTGTCCCAATGTTAACCTTATGGGAAATAACTAAAATTCTATATCTCGCTTATTTCTCAACATATCTCAATAAAACTTGGTAAATAGCTTCTTCTAGTTCAGATCTACTAAATATTGAATTAAAACCACCCAGTTTTAATATACCTGTAGCAGCACACCTGCATACTCATTCCCCATGTTATTCTTATGGAGCTTACAAAAACATGTCAAATCTCGCTATGTAGGATTGAAATATGTTGTTTTGCATTTGAAATTCGCTGAGTATGCAGGTCTGCTGCAACGGGGGTATTTTTATTTATTAAGGTGGCAACATTGAAGATAAACACATGATCTACAGTTTGTTGTTGCGATATGCCGAATGTTTTATAAACGTGATTGTTTCTGACCCAACAATTTTGTGATGTATATTTTTAATTAACATACAGAGGAAAAATTATGATTTTTTTTCAATTATGTAAAAGTATAAATAGAATCGGTGTATATCGCCTAAATACCTAATGTTATTTTATTATATTTCATTATAATTCAGTTTAATGGAGCAAAGGATCATATGAAGGTAAAGTTATATTGTCATAGTTATTGCTTATGTTGTAGGTGGAGAAACAATTTGAGTTCGTCAGTTGTCTAAAGTACTTTTCCTCCCTCAAGAAAAAGTTTCACTTAGTCCCTAGATTCACAAATAACTACTTCACCTTTTGCCAAAATTTAGTTGAGTTCCGTTTTAGTATTTTTTCCTCTATAAAAATATTTAACATCGTATCAGCAGTTGATTACTAATTGATGCTATCTTGAGTGAATGATTTCTTTTTTTCTGCTATTATAATATCATATGTAATTTTTGTTGTAAAGTAGTTGGTTAGAGTCATAACAATCAGGCATTTGTGTTTTGTAGCAGTATATTTTTATACTATTCTTAAATCCTTTATTTTTGTATTGGATTTCAGATTGCTCTTAAGACCGCAACTGTAAGCTTGATTTATTTTGCAAATAAAAACAGTTTTTCCTTTCATAACAAACAAATCAACAATTACAGTATCACACATAGATTATCACAACAAGTAACAATACTTTTGACTTGAAATGAAATAGGTCAAATGTCCAACATTCCAACATGTAACTACCATTCGTGTAGGTGGTATCGAATATTAGTTACCGCTGTATTACACGAGGACAAAGGATACGCCCGCCTGAGGCGGGACCACAGGACTGCGGCGGGCTCGGTCAGCACACAGACGTGCGTCCCTCAGTCCCGGCAGTTCGACCGCTTGTCTACGGTGCGGTGCAAGTTACTTCAGCGAAAGCGACAAACAAACCGTAAAATGTGGTTGCCTTTAACACGACAGTGTTCAAAAAGGTAGATAAACTTACTTGTGCAGCATATTTGATTTAAGTATGTAAATTATTGGTCGGGCTTCATTCGTTATGTCCCCAGTTAGACAAAATTAAAGGCAACATTGAATACTTATAAACTTCGATATCTTAGGTAAATTGTTGTAAACACTACCTTTACAAAAAATACATTGTAAGAGTACAATAATATTGAAAGTGTATTTCAGAACGCATTTATTTCTGACTCGAATGCAATACTTTGCCAGGGTACTTCTGCAGTAAAATATAATACCCCCATTGCAGCAGACCTGCATACTCAGCGAATTTCAAATGCAAAACAACATATTTCAATCAAACATAGCAATATTTGACATGTTTTGGTAAGCTCCATAAGAATAACATGGGGAATGAGTATGCAGGTTTGCTGCTACAGGTATATTAGAACTGGGTGGTTTTAATTCAATATTTAGTAGATCTGAACTAGAAGAAGCTATTTACCAAGTTTTAACAAGATATGTTGAGAAATAACCGAGATATAGAATTTTACTTATTTCCCATAAGGTTAACATTGGGACAACGTACTGTGTTTACCACTTTCAATATCTCGGTAACCAATGGACATAGAGCAGTGATTCAAAATACAAAATTGTTTGTTTTTTGAGCTGAATTCAATGGTGCCCAAAAAAATTCGATAAATTTTATTTTTCTATGTAAAAAAACTCAAAAAACCAATTTTTGGGGGGGTTTATTCCCCTTTACTCCCCTTCCGGTGGTCCGATTGGGCTGGTTCACGAACTCGTCCAATTGATTACCACTTTACATGTCCGTACCAAATTTCATAAATATCGCACCATTTTTGCGGCCGCTATCGTGCTAACAGACACATAGATATATATATAGATATATCTATATACATATATATATATATATAAATAGATATATATATATAAATTCGAACGAATGGTGTTTTTTGCTTCTGGGGACCCCAAAATGAAAAGTTAACATGGTCTCGGACTTAGGTCTTACCATGAGTACTACCGTAATAGCTTATTCCTTTAAGGAAATTCGCTAAAATGTAAATTTTAGCTTTGTCTACATACTTAAACAGTAAGCGCTTAATGATTTGTGTGGAATCTTAACACAAAACTTAAAATTTTCATTACCGGCCGAGGCGTCATGGAAGTCAGGTGCTTAACATCCTAAATACGCTAGGAAACAACCCCGAGGTAAAAGAGGACAGAGAAGAGTGGATATACAGTACCATAAAGGTTTCAGAGACCAACGGGGTTAGAAAGTGTGCGGGCTAGGTACCAACTGATGTTTTTATAATTTAAAGTATTATTTTTCTTTTTTTTATTCACAATGATGGTTACGACTTTTTTCTAGCTATACGAATCCGATTTTTAAATGTTAATGAATAAAAAGATTGCATTAAACACAATTATGGCAGGGCACAAACCTTATAAATTTATTACTTCACTCGTATACAGGCTTTAACCGTCAAGTGTGTGGTGATCACACAGAGTTTCATCTGTATTTTAGCCGCAGTATTAAAATACATAAAAAATTACTTTACCTGTTAACCTTATTATTAAATTACTTTTAGCTTGGAAAAATTCACCTGAACAGTGTAGGTTTCTCATTAAAAACATACATTATGTTTAAAAGCTGGCCAAACTAACGCTACGATGGACAGCTTTGTATTTCTTACTCCACTCTGATTCCTTTTACATTCCACTAAAAGCCTGTCTACGTTTGTGACAGCGTGAAGTTACACATGTCTTCGAAACTTCAAGTGCATTATATTGAAGTGGCTCGAACTGATTTATAGATTACGTTGCGGATTATGCTTAAAATAACATAATTTAGATAACAATAAGAGTAACACATCATTTTCGATAGTCCAAGCTGGTAATGTGGATGAGTAAAAAAGAAAAAAATCAATTAATTTAGAGATAACCAGCAGTCTTCCAGTAATAAGTATCAAACCCTTAACTTTATAAGGCTGTTCAACACAACCTCTTGCAGTATCGGTTACACGTTACCTCAAACTATTGGTTTGCCTTTTACTTTGAAACGAGCTAGAATAATTAGTAAATATGCTATTATTAGAAACAACATGTAATAAGCTATTATCAGACAAACTGTAATAAAAGATGCTAATAATCCTCTTTGATGGGTGGATTTTTTCACCTAGCTTAGGACTATCTATAATGATTGTAAATGTTTTGTTAATGTTTATTTATAGTTTAACTATGTCACTTCTATCAGATCTTTAATTTTTGTTAATGTTACTTGCAAAAAATTTCTTGTAAAAACTAGATTTTATAATTGAACCAAACTAAGATTTTCGATACTATTTTTTTACAGGCTATTTCAACTTCTAGGCTGCCATAATTATGGACATATTTCTTTTAAATTAATATTTTAACGAGACATATTGTAAAAAGTGTGTTACTGAATGGTCAACAAAAGTCTTGTTAGTCTTAGGAAAGTACCAATAACATTTATAGCGATAACAAATGTAAACCGTTGTTCTTAATTCTAATTATAATGAGGCAGACAAAAGTAGAAAGACAACAGGAAAATAAAATCCACAAATGAAAAAGTTTGGCCTAGAAAAGTTTTAGAACCAGCATATAATTAGATGACTGTCGTTTTTTTACTCATCACAAATCAATCATTTATGGAAAATAACAGCGTCATCTAATGCTTCCTTGTAGATTCTTTATAGAGATTATATTACTTTGTTTTGGTGGGTGATGTTTCACAGATATTTACTCACTACCCCAGTCAGCGACTCCGCTCTGCTGCATTACAACAACCACAGTCAACTACTCACATCAACCGCGTTACTCAACATCAACTACCGCAGAAAGTGTGTCTGGTGATGATGTTAGATGTAACTACAGTACCAAGTGTCAATCTAAACGTTTCTATTGATTTTGCATAACATAAATCGGCTTTGATTTTTTATGTGATTTTGATTTGAATGGATATTTTTATTATATTTCACTGTACTAATATAGTGTAAAAGTTATATTGTATGCATATTTTGCAATTTTAAAACATATACAAAATATTTCTTATTATGTTATTAAGAAGTAAATTGTTTAAACTCGTTATGAGTTACAAATTAGATTACGTTAAAAATTAAATACACTTTTGTTGAGAGACGTTTTCAGACAAGAAAATTACATTTTTTGCGAATAATTAAAACAAACTGGAGGCGCGGCTGACATTATCCCGTTTATTAGCGACAGTAAGGCCAGCAACATGTGGACATTAGGCTAATGGTGTGCTCGAACGGTCCGAGCAGTGTAATTATCAAAGAGAGTGACCCTTTAGGAAAAGTTAAGCTTCTCTTTTTTTGTATCCTTTTCCTATATTTCTATTCCCTTTAAATAATGGTATGGCTGTAAAATATACTTGAAATTGTTCTCATAAGTAGTTTTTAGTCAAATAAAACTTTTGCGCCTTTGAATTTCCACGCTAACTTGCAAATATGTTGTAGCTCAAAGAACTAAAGGCACTGACTGCTGACGAGTGGGAGGAACAACTGTCTATTTAATATCCAGTTTGGATTTTGAAAAGAAAGGATTACAATAAATGTAATCTAGTGTCTATTCAATAAAGGTGCACATCCTCTCGATGAAAAATACCACCATATGGGCTTCTTCATTTATTTAACCAAAGCTTCTTAGCTGGGCAACCATTATCTTCTTCTTTAAAACTCAGTACAATAAAAACAAGAGTATCATTGTAGCATTTCCAAAATAGTCATCAAGTTTTTCTCGATAACATATCATGTTAAAATATATGAAAACCTTACTTCCTTGTTTTTGCTTTCATGGTTATATGACATTAGATTAAAGAGTAGTTGAAAAAATAAAGCCTTATTATGTTCTTCGATGACTCAGAAAATAAAACCGGTAAAAGTGGTCCTAGAATATTAATATTATGATTTTCTTTATTGAAATACAGACTTATATATAAGATTGTGTGATTTTAGGGGTCCCTCCATTAATATCTTTCTTGAAACGACTCAAAAGTAAAATTAAATATGTGTGTTAAGGTTACCCGTGTTCTATTAATTAACCAACGAAATCGTTTAAAGCTTGAAACATCAACACTGCAGTAAACCGCTTGCGAGTCTCATCAATATTAGATTTTCTCCTGTAAATAATTTACAGACCACGTTTATGTAGTTCCCAGCTATAAGGGTCGCCAAAGATCTTGACAGATAAGATGGGTGCGGGGAGGAGTGCGGATACTTTCCTGAAAACATTGGTTTCCTACAACTGCTGTCCGTGCAAAAACTCTAGTTTACGGTTTGGAGTCTATACCTCCGAAGCGGCTGGTTAAATTTAGACGAACTACCCCTAAAACTGAAGGAAGTATTGCTAAATGCTATATTACAATGTTTTAAATTTTTAGACACCACTTTTTTTAGAACATGCAAATTCGACAAATACATAAATTTATAGGATCATTAATTTAAATATATTGTTGATAAATAATGTTTAAATGTTATAACAACTTAACAATCGTATAGGCTACACGTTTCTCAGAGCCATAGTCAGCACGACGTCGAGACAGTCTTGTTTTTGGACCAATTGATTAGCATTGCTAGTAGCGCCGATTCATCGGTCAAGATCTGTGGCGACCCTTGTCTTAAACGCATCATCTAAGACGTTTGTGACACTTATAACCGACATGCAATACCCTCGTTACTTGTCACATTCTGTCACTCACTGGCAGAATTATTGGTACTAGAATATTATTTGTATAATTTCTCCTGTTTTATAGAGTATAGTTAGTATATTTAACAAAATTTCTCAATAAAAAGAGATTATATTTTTACGCATGTAATAAAACTGTATCAATTGCCAATCTTAAAATATATCAATAAAAAGTCTTAAATTTATTTGTAAGCAGTCAATGTGTATTTGATGTAAAAACAATTTTTAATCCTGTAAGTTTTTCACCAAAACTGTGTTATTTATATGTATAAGTTAAATTTTAATCCAAGTAGCCAAAAAATCATATTTAATATAACAAATTTGCGAGGAAAGGTTGTAAAATATTTCAACAGATATAAGTAATAAAATAAACATAAGTGTACATAAAATGGCCTAATACTGGGATCTGCCTAAAAGTGAGTACCCGCAGATAAAGATAGCTTATTACTTGGTTCTTCAATGTAGAACTCTAGGAGGATAAAACAAATGTGTTGGTAAATAAACACGTACTGGTTTCAAACGTGACGAAACGTTGCTTGAAACGTGGTGGTATCAATATTTACTTTTAGGTATTTAAAGGTGGTTTTAAAATAACTATTGCATTACTATTTTTACTCTGTAATCTTCCAATAATTTGCCTATTAACCTTTAGAGCTAAAAAGTTGTAAATATATTAAGAAACTGAAAATACGTTTATGATTACAGTTTTCAGTAGGGCATGCTAATAATGCATCCATTGAAACACTGCCAAGCAGTTTGAGGTCTTGCATGATACATTCGCCAGTGACTGCGGTTCCCTGTCAAGTCTGGAATATCAAGTTGGAGATGTTTGTCACATCAATAATACACCTACACCTAATATAGATCTTGAACATCTTCTCGCAAAAACTTAACAATGTGATTTAAAGAGATGAAGAATAACTATTAGATATTATAAACTAGGGATAGCGCTCAAATATACTTAAGTGTTATCAAACATTTTGAATGTAATATTATTTTATATTAATTAACTACTATGTTGTTAATAACTATATAACAATCTAAAAGGCAAAATAATTATTACAAACAATATGGCCAAATAGTTTTATTTATAAGGTATATGTTTTTGCAACTACAGATCAACCGTGGTTTCCTTAAGACGCTTTAAGACGAAAGTTGACAACTGTATAAAACATTTATATTTTGATTAGGATTTTTGCGGACATTTGCCATCACTGATTAGTAAAAAACAAACATCAGTGATGGCAAATGTCCGCAAAAAAAATCCTAATCAAAATATAAAATCACCATCACCAACAATGAATTTCAAACAAAGTGTATAAAACAATTTTTCAGAAGAATAATGGAAACCAATCACACTTATTAGTATATAATGTGGGTACACCAAATGGTCAATAATTGTCTTCATAATATGTTTTATCTGTTTCAATCTTAAAAAATATAGTTAATGTTATATTTTTTTATAACTTAAAACAAAGAGAAATAAATTACATTTTACGTTTTCGATTGAATTATCTTTTCGTCATTGCATATGACAAACGACAGTCCTTACAATACTTGCAATTTGGCTATTATATTTGCTTTCATTTTACAGCTACTCCTAACACGCAAAAACATTTCATGGAGCGGTTAGTAAACGGCTGTAATGAATTTCATAACTCTCTGACAACTTAATAATTATGAAGGTTTGTGATATAACCAAGACATTAGTCATAAGACATAAGAGTCTGTATTATTCAAACAAGTGATATTACATTGAATAATATCACTCGTAATATTTTGCAAATTAGTGCCGTTTCTGCTTGCTATAATTGGCCACTTCATGAAATTCCCAACACTGATTGGGTACTGAAGGAATCAGCACGGCTGGGCACCTGCAGTATATACCCAGCTGAGCTGCGCACTTCATAAATATAATAGAAACAAATGTATTTATAATAAGACAATACAAACGTACACACTCAACTACGGAAAGTAAATTAATTCTCATATAGGTCACCAATAGCCTGTGCGTAAGAACGTACTCGCTTTTATCTTCGGTACTCTTTATAACATAATTTATTGCATGGAATTTAAAAAAGAAATATATGCGGACAAATAATCAAATAATTCAAATTAAGTAGATGAATACATGTGAAATTAATGAGATGATTGGTGTTCATAAAGTGTTCAGGTGCCGCTAAGCAAGCACTTCATGGAGCGCCCAATTACATAAAGTGGCAATGTCCTATTTAATGCATTGATATATTTATTCTCTAACAATAAACACACAACATTTTAAGCACTTTCTTCTGACCCATTTGGCATTCAGACACTGTAATATCAGTGCTTAAAGAACTATCTACGTAAACTAGGGCTTTTCGTCCTAGTTTACTTACTATTTAAGTTTTTTGTGCACAACCGGAAACACTTGTTACTATTATATAGCCTGATGTTACATAATTGTTTGATGAAATGTCATCTAAAATATCTTGCATTGGTTATGTTATCTTGTTATACTGATATAACTTTAATAACGCTTTTGTTCATATATGATACATCGCCTTATTGTCTATTTAGTTAAGATATTACAGCGCTTACCTTTAGAGTTTCATTCAAAACCTTTAATTATAAATTGAAATATTATCTAAAAATTGCACATAATCTTTTAGTAATTAAAAAGACAAAAAAAACTATTTGGTAAATAGTAATGAATACTTTACCAAATAACAGTAGTCAAAAGCAGGACAAATTTAAATGTCTAGCTCCAAAGCATTATAAGTGAAGTCGTGCAAAGTAAATTTCTTGTAAATGTTATAATTTCAAAGGTAAATTAATTATTCAAACAAGTATTAAGTTATTTCAAACATGTTAACTACCTCTTAGGATTTTTTTTTGTTAAGTAACTAAACAAAAATCTATACAAACAAGATTTAACGAAAAACCAGTATGTTCACATAATCTTAAGTAAGCAAACAATAAATAATATTTAGTTGTAAATGATACCTGAATTAATGCTATATCAGTCTCTCTAATGAAGAGGGAGTCAAGCGACACGGCGTCGGCGGTGTGAAGTTGAGTAAATGACTCGTGCTGCGCAAGCTTTCACAGAGTAACATGCATGAATAATGTAATTGGATTTTAGTAACGGTGTGAGACCATCTGAACACTTGCCCTTGAGTCAAATTGAGATACTAGACTAAAGACGTGTATGTTGTATTGCATCAACAATATTTAAACAATTTACTTGAAATAATTTTTTCATTATTTTTACTCTACCTATTTATATTTTCTAGTTTTTTGGCGCCAAATACACTTTAAATACGCTGACAGTCTTGGATCAGTATAACAGGTAAGCCTAATAGAAATAGATCCATAAAATAAATGATTGGGTTTTTTAGAATCAACGTAAATTATGTACTGGACATACTGAAACCAGGCTACGTAAACATTAAAACACGAATGTTGAGCAGTACGAATACAGAGGGGAATTCAGGAAATTAAATATTATGGTGTAATAAAATCCGACTAAGTGTTTCTACTTGCTAAATGTTGAATAGACAAAACATCAACTCGTTTGGCTGAAGTTTCAGTGAGTATAAGTACAATTTGTAATTGACTAGGAAATATCATGTTCCTTCACTTTTAAATATGAGTGAGATTAAAAATTACCTGCTGTTAAATAACAATATTAAATTTAAAACAGGAACATATTTTGCTAAATTACTACTTAATATTTGATTGGTTACAATTATTTTATTTTTAAAAAAGTGGGTTATTTTATGATAATGCACAAGTAAGGTGATTTGGAAGTTAAATATTTGTATTGATTTGTATCTTTACTTTCCACAATTTTTTTTAATTCAGAGCTGGCTAAACAAGTTCAATATATTTATTTCCGTATTATGACTGGTTGAAATCATCAATTCAATTCCAACTTATCATCATCTTTTTTAACTTAACTGGTTAAATAAATCAATTTGTTCTGAAATTTTGTTTTTAATACTGGACGTGTTGATCCCAATTCAGATTATGATCATTGACGATTAAGATATACTGAGCCACACGTTCAATAAGGCCACAACCAACACCTAGCAACGCATTTTTGTGTTGTGCGGATCGCAACAGCCTCTGTTCCATAACCGCTGTTACATAGTAAATATAGTTCAGATAGTAAATCAGGAGATGCCTAAATAGTGAAATAACACGTACTATTAAGCAGAGAAACCTACAAAGGGTACTGTTTCTTAAAAAAAGCAATCATAATAATGGACGACCTGTGTTTTCGTGATTCTTGCCGGGGAGTATTCAAAAGGCTGAAATTGCAAACAGTACCTAACCAGTACATTGCCGAGGTAGTAATGCATGAAGGAAATAAACGTCTCACCAACTTTTCAGAGGCTCATTCTTACAACACTAACTGTTCTCTAACTGTTCTTTAATTTAAAAAGTTAAAATAAGATTATTGTTTTAACTGTTTTAAATTAAATTATTGACGGACAATTTATGTTCTATATAGAAGATTTTGAAAATGGCATAGTTATGCCGAAACTCGAGTAAATCTGTAAGATTTAACAAGTGAATTGAAGACAGTTTTAAGGTATGTAACCTTTTTTAATTAATTGCATCAATTTAATAGGCGAACAATGAACAAGAAAAAATACATTTAAAAAATAAACGTAATTATTTTTCTAAGTTAAATAAAAAAGTATAAGGAACGTCCTGTATTCATTATTCGTCTGGCGAACACATCCGTTTTTTTATGTACTTAGAAGGAGGGAGAACCTCAGTTATCCTAAAATTTAACACACAAGCTACATGAAATGTCATCCTGGACGCACCTTACCATGCGCACCTATGCTGTACCATCTCAAATCAATATATATATATAAAAGAAGAGTTGTGTGTTGGTATATTTAGTGCCACAGCCAAAACTACACGTCTTAGACCCATGATCTTGGTATCAAATTAAAGCTTGGAATCTCATGATCTGCACTATGGTGGTTGGGTTTCGATATCTTATTGGGTGTAGGCACAGGATCGTCCGAAAGGGACCTATGTCAAGGATTTTTTGAGTACTTGAGGTTTTATTTGTTTACATCAAAACACATGGTTTAATTTGGAAAGGTAACCGTGGTTAAAGTGGTTGCCAACAGAATGCAGCACCTACAATTGTTTTTGAACAACAGGTGAATACAGTCTTATTTAGCAAATGTGTTTTTATTTACGTTTTCAATTATTTAGTAAATTTTTACTGTCAGGTTATGTTATTAAAAAACATGGAGTGCACTAAAATGTAGAGTTACATATTTTTTGTTTTTAAATTCAAAGATAGTAATAAATAAGACGAAAAAATGTCAAAACGTAGGAGAAAATGTTTGCAATTCCGTATCTTATCACGTAAATGAACGATTGCAAGAAAAATTGAAACAACGAAGAGAAAGAAACACATCTAAGGGTATCACGGGAAAATTCACAGCGACCGACATCAAGAAACACTGTTATAGCAGATTTGGAACAGAAAGGGAGACATAGACGCTCAAGGTGATGAAAGAAATGATCAGAACAGAGATAAAACGGAGAACCTTCGAAAAAGAGATTAATCAGAAGAAGCTGAATTTAATTAAACAGTTTAAAAGCTGTTTACAAAAGGACAAGGGACTATGATTTTGGCTGTAAAGTACACATTATTCTAATAATATGTAGATTGTATTGAACACCCGAATGTAGTAATTTGCTAGACGGACAAAATTTGTAGTTATTGCAAAGCACAAAAATTAATTCAAAAAGAAAACGCATATTATGTGCTGCTGTTTGAAAAGGAAAATAAGACTGCTACCACCAAATATGCCACCCCCGGCTTTTATCAAATATAATATGTATGGAGAACAATCATGATATATTGAATTTTAGATTACATAAGACATAATTCTTGCTTCCAAATTACATATTTTGGGCTACTATTTAGGCCTTCATAAGATTTTTCAACCCAGCGAAGCGGGTTAACAACAGCTAGTACTTTAAATAAACGGAAAAATTTTGAAATTCATAAGGTCTTTAACTTTTGCTACTTTAAGACAAAAATAAAAATTTTGGTATTAAATATTTTGGAGACCAATGCAAAAATATAATCTTATGTATTTTATTCAGTTTTTATCTCAGTTGTAGCACGCAATCCAATAACTCGACGCTTAAAATAAATTTTTCTTAAGTCATTTTATGCTTCTTCCTTGTAAACTAAAAACCTTTATATTAGATACATTACTTAATTTTTTTATCAATAGAAATGCATTAGCAGTACTGGAATGACGAAATAAACTACTTACTACCTTACGAAGATCAAACTTCTTTAAAATAACCGAGGCTTGTGTTCTCCCAGTTTTATGTCCAAATTTGATTTATCTTCTACCTTTTTTAAATTAAAATGACAATAATCTAATACTTACAATAATTAGAGGAACGTCATCCTACACAAACGTGAGCATCAAATAGAAAAAATTACGGACTTATACACATACATATTTTTTCGCTGGATCTATCCTAATATTATCCTCTTCCATCCAGTAATACCTCAGTGAGAAGAATCATAGGAGATCACAGTTCATGTTTTCTTTCATGCTATTTTCTCCCAACTAGTGCATGAAGCAGCTCTTTAACATCAGGACATCTTTCATCGTATCTTAGCAAAATATCAGGCGTACTTGTAAAGATCAGTTTGGAAGAAACATATTACTAAAAGATAACCTGGTATATTTATTTAATATATCTGTAAAAAACCATTAAAAAATTACAATTTTAATTTGTATTTTTCATCCTACAACTACATAAGCGAACGTGAGGTGAGCAGACATAGAGACTGACGAAACTTTAACAATCACACTCCTTTGAGTTATGGTTCAAAGTTACTCTTGTTGTAGAGCGATAATGAGTAAATTATGATCCAATTAAACTAAACTAGATTACAATGAAAGTAACCCATTCAATATTCAATAGTAAACTAAATAGATAATACAGTCTAACATATGGCAAACCACATTTGGCTTATGAACTTGGTTATTGAGCCATTCATAACATTTCACTCCATTCTCTAACAATGAAAACAATAACAAAATAAACAAAACACGTTTATACAAACAAGTTTTCGCCTTCATACATTGATACTTTCAATTTTACATTAAAAAAATACTAAAATTAACCAGTTAAATTCTCTTATAGTAGCCTATATCGGTACTGTTCCTTAAATATTTTTATTACTTTAATGTCAAGTAAGCAAGTAACAACTTTTTAGGGAAATGTGGGTGTCAGGTTTTCCATTTAGATTGGAGATTGGATCACTTATTCAAATGCTACAAGTGAAAATATACAGTAGGTGTAGTGTCCACGTATGGGTCCAAAAATGTATAACCATCCAAAACCTCCTTTAAAATATAGAATCTTTGAAAATCTCGTTCTTAGCGGATGCTTATATTCTAAGATGAACGTGTATGCAAAGTTACAAGGATCTGGGTGTAGTAGTTTGGACTTTGCGATTATACATCAGTGGTATTTATTTGACAAATATGTAGTATACTGAATAAATAGGGTTGACATTGTGTCATCAATGAGATAAACCGTCATGCGACTTGAATAGAAAGCGATACTTTTTAATAAAATATTTTATAGATGGTAAAAACCATATTGAAACAGATTTTTTGTATGATCATGATAAAACGAATGTAAAAAGGCTCTTTACTTTAATCACTGTCATAGCTATAACAGTATTTCAATGATAAACGGAGCTCTTACTTTTTTTTAATTTTAGGCCTCTCAACTATCGTATATTCGTTATTAAAAGGATGGATGCTGTAAATTATGGTGTCTCAAGAACTTATTTAGAATTTATCACAAATCTTTACAAAAACTCTTAATTCAGTAGATATCTTCGAAGTTAAAATCGATATGCAAATATTTTATGACGGAAAATTATTACAATATTAATTACGATATTTTAATGTATATAAGACTTAAAGTACATAAAGTCTAATAGTAAGGATCCCTCCACTTTATTTTATCATTTTTACTAAGTTTTCTTACCAGGAACCTTTTTTGCCAAAATAAACCTTTTATTTTATTTTTATCTGTTTAAAAAAAAATCTTCAGTGAATTTGTACTTACAGATGCTTCAGTAAAAAAATGGTCATTTTGGGTCAATTTAATGCAGTAGAAACTTAAGCTTTATTTTCTTTAATAATTATCAATAGCCTATACTGCGCGTTTCCGTTCTCAATGCGCTAGGCAGTTTGCCGCAGAGCCAAATTGCTTCTTAACGACCTCACATTCATTTTGTTGTTCTTCCTCAAAACGAAAAAAAAGATGTTGCAAAGAAAAACACTTAAAATAGTCATGGGCTCTATAAAATTAGAAATACTTTTGACTAGAAATATCTAAATAGACAATACAAAATAGGATTTAAAGTACCACTCTGTTGCGGTATGGTTTTTAGTACGACATAGCCTGTAACATAGAGATGATGCCCACAGACTATTTGAACTAATATTATGCTGTATAAGGTTTTAACTATCTTTTACATTTAAAATATGCCATAGTTTACAATAATGTCAATTATGGCAATAAAGTAAGATTTATCACAAAAAATATTTAAATTATTGTAATTATTTATACTGCTACCACAATTCTTTGACTATCCAAACATTACAGATAACAGAATCTAATTTAAACTGTTTAAAAGAATTTTATAGTTGTCCTACGATTCAAGTAAGTTCTCTTCGCGATATTTTTCCACCGAGTTTTGTTTTGAAGATCATTATTTTCATAGTTTCACTCTATGTCTTATCTTACCCTTTTTGATGTTATAGAATATAACACTCGACAGATTTAGTTTTGTTCCTTACATATTTCTTAGTTATATCATTCCGATGAAGAAGCTTAAATGATGCCGTGTTTACATTTTACAGCTCTTAAATTAAGTTTTCACGTAATTCAATTTTATCTAGTCAAAAACCTGTATGGATCACGTGTTTTAGCTAAACATAATTTATTCATATAAATTTAAGGATATTCTTGTAGCCATTTTCGAAAATCGTGCTATCATACTAGCAATCGTTGCCTACATGATAACGTAGGATATTGTTGATAATATAATCCTCAACGAAATTAAATAATAAATGAGACGTTCTTCCTTCCAATACGTAAATATCGTGGTGGACTATCGCCGTTGGTAAAGCACCATACTCGATGCTCTAGTGTGCGGAATTCTTCCCCCAGCCTAATGGCCTATATCTATGTGACACAATAAGTATTTGAATTATTGTATTTTAAGGGATGTTAAGGAATATTAAGGGTATTAAGGGTATTTTCAGGAATATTGTTGTTTTTCTACTAGTTCGTTCATCAAATTATTAAATTAGATAGATTAACATCTCGGAAGCACATGTTAGTTGTCATGTTAGTTGCAAGCACATGTTGTTGAATATAATTTTATTCAGAACCCTGAATACTTCTTTATAATGGAGTATCGTGTTTGAGTGGTGCAGAGCATTGTACTCCCTCGCTTCTCAGATAATATAGTAGACGCCTGACATATTGAAATCATGAAGACTATAACTTATCTTCTACTCAGTGGAATAAAGCACTTTAACTAAAATGTCCCCTTTCAGTACGAAATACATTACAATTTTTGTTATTCATTTCAAACATATAAATTTATCAATCAAGATATAATTTTTCCGAGAAAATACACAAAAAACCTATAACAATGATTCTACTACCTTAAATAAAAAATATATATTTACGGCTAAATATACTTTAAAACTTTTAGTATTGTTAAGTTAATATTTTAGATTAATATCCCTGTCGGAAACATATATTTGTCTGCAATACCTCAAAGTAATTCCATCAAAACAAAATATACAATATTAATTATTAAGTACGATTGAAAGGAACTGAGATGCAAGCAAGCAATACTAGGTTTGCCCGTTAAAAACCCCTTTTATTACTATTTACATAGTTTTGATCTTTGAAGTGAGGGAGTCTACTGAACGAATTCACTTAAAGCCTCTTTTAATGTTTTTTGGTAAATTAAAAGTTCTTCGATTGGAAACCGAAATAACAAGTGTCTTTGAAGTCAAGCTCACTGAAAACCCGTGTTTAACTTTACAATTTACCACAATAAATATACCTGTAACTTGTGTTAACTCAAAACTAATTACCTTCTCTGTTTCAAAGTTTACTAAGCTAGAGTAAGATAACTTCGACTCAACTGCCATTAACTGAGTCGGCAATGACAGGGCTTGACTTAATGAGATGATACTACTGAAGAAAGGTGAATTTATTTCTATGATACAATTGATATTATGTATATAAAAACTCACACCACTCCTTACGGCTTTTATAGAATGTCTTTATTAAGAAAATATAGTATGATAATCTACTAATTTTATAATTTTATCGACTAAGTAGTGTAAATATATACTATTTATACGATAGATTTAAATATCCTATTTCAAAAAATTTTTAATTTGTTAATGTACGATATGTATACTAAATGGTATTACTATTTTATCCATAGGAATCGACCAAGATATGAAAAACCTAAAATATAGCGGTTGTCTCAACTAAAGTGGACCGATTCATAACTTTTAAGAATACAAATCTCACAACAAATTATAAGGAACTTCCCATTATTTTTAATTTTATTTTTCAGGGTGATTTTGACATTGAAAGATGTGGCCCAATTTTTTAATATGACGTTCATCTTTATTTCTTCTTTCAGAACGCATTGTATTTGAAAATGTTATCGAATTCTTTAGGCTATTTTAAGGAACTTACATATCAAAAAAACCACTGGTTTAAGAAATACGAACAATTTCAACTTACTTTTTTTTTAATAACTTAAGAGACAAACAGGCAGCACAGTAATCTCAATGCCCTGTGCACTTCTTATGGGAAAGATCAAAACTTGAATACCCATATCTGCTTAATGAATTGGTTTTATGAAATCGGTTTTATGAAATTTCCTGCTAACTGAAAAAACGTTCATAGTATTGTTAGCTTGTTCGTGTCGCGTGACTGAAGCTGCATAAAAACTATTTTTTGTTCATATTTAGCATATAGTTTTGGAATGAGTTTCATTATGTTCAGTTGCTTACTTTTAGCGAATTTCCCCTATTGGGAAGAAGCTGTTACCGTAGTACTTATGGTAAGACCTAAGCCCGTGACCATGATAACTTTTCGTTTTGGGGTCCCCAGAAGCAAAAAAAACTATTCGTTCATTTTCATATACATACATATACATACATATCTATCTATATACATACATATACATATATATATATATATATATATATATATAGATAGATAGATAGATAGATAGATAGATAGATAGATATGTGTGTGTGTGTCTTTAAGCACGATAACTCGCGTAAAAATGGCCCAATCTTCATGAAATTTGGCATGGATGTGTAAAGTAGTAATTATTCGGACGAGTTCGTAATCCAGCCAAATCGGACTACCGGAAGGGGGGATAAATGGGGGTAAACCCCCCAAAAATGGGTTTTTTGAATTTTTTACATAGAAAAATAAAAATAATCCAATTTTTTTGGCACCATTGAATTCAGCTTAAAAAAAACAAACAATTTAGTATTTTGAATCACTGCTCTATGTCCATTAGTTACCAAGATATTGAAAGTGGTAAACACAGTGCGTTGTCCCAATGTTAACCTTATGGGAAGTAAGTAAAATTCTATATCTCGGTTATTTCTCAACATATCTTGATAAAACTTGGTAAATGGCTTCTTCTAGTTCAGACCTACTAAATACTGAATTAAAACTACACAGTTTTAATATAACCGTAGCAGCAAACCTGCATACTCTTTCCACATGTTATTCTTATGGAGCTTACCAAAACATGTCAAATCTCGCTACGTTGGATTGAAATATAATGTTGTTTTTCACTTGAAATTCGCTGAGTATGCAGGTCTGCTGCAACGGGGGTATTTTATTATTAAAACTCAAAAATATAAAATTATATTTATGGATCTCCCAATTAATTTTTTAATTTGCTAGTTTGCAAAGTATTAGCTGTTCTAAATAAACGACAGAGTGTACATGACTGCAAAAAGTAAAAAGTATACATATCAACCGTTATGATGCTGACTTCGTTCTATGCTCGTAGACTCAGTATTCTCAAAAAACTATGTAAACAATACAAACTATGTATACTATATCCCGTCATTGCATACATGGCAAGTTCATTTGGTTGCAACAAACAGTACGAACTCCGAGCCTCTTGCCCCACTGAAGTCGGCGTCTTAGCCAATGTAAAGGGCACCATTGGAGCTATTCTGCAGTAAGGGGCAACTTTGTGAGGCTTCGTAGCCCTTACAAAGGATAAACTTTGAGCTTTGCTACAGAAGGGAGCAACTGGACATAAGTTAGGCTTCGCAGCTACTACAAAGTATACCGTTAGAGCTGTGCTGCAGTATAGCGAAACTGGGACTAGGCCACTATGCTGCCATAGAGATATGACGCATTATTATGCCCTTCACAAAGAACGTACCTCAAGGAAAGTTGTCAACCTTGATTAACCTTAACCTCCGCATACTTTGATAGGATTCTCTTCAAGCGTTATACAAGGGATCAGCCTGAATTAATGCAAAAATCAGTTACAGGCCGAGGAAAAGGATTGGTGTCTAGTACACACCAACGATAATGAGCAAGTAGTAGTTCAGAGAGGACGGTTTACCCGTAAAAATAGTTGCTTAAACGTCACTATTTATTTTTATTCATTGTTTAATTGTTCATCAGTTTGTCGAACCTGACATTTTATAATTTAAATTAAATTAAGCACAGGAACTCACATGACAAAGAAAATTTAACTGTAGTGGGGTATGTAATAAGGTTAATGCAATTGTACGTTCGTAGCATTTTGTAGACAAGGAAAAATAAAATTGCCTGTATTACATCTAAACTTTTGGATCTATAATAAACAAGGCTCGGTTGTCAAGTTGAAGGTTTGACGTCTGAAGGCTTGATATCCTAAATGATAAATATCTTGACAGCTTTGTATCCTGATTCTATCTCACCTACACTTTTTCAAATTTGTTTTTTAAGAAACCGTATTATTTTTATATTATTTAGCTCGTTACATGTGTTAAGTCGATATAAAATATCTTTTTAAGACATGAAATAACGAATTTCATGTAACATACCTATTGTGGCCTAGACAATAGAGAATATTGGGTGGCGCAAATAACATTATAATATTTGCTTTCTATAGTTGTTCAGCTTTACATGTTTAAATAAAGGAAATTTTCTTATGAAAGTTTCAAACATAAATCGCAACTAGTATACGTGATGCGCCTGCAGTCTGACGGCACAAGACTTACGTTTTTTTTTCAAATAATCGGGTCTCCCATCAATGTCACGTACTTTAAAATGTATTAATCTTCTATCTAAATAATTATGAATTGCACTCACTATTACTGCAGTTGATTTCCGATCATCTAATATTACATAATTCATAACTAGGTTGATATTACAAATATTAAAAGAGCTTTAAAAATATACTGTTATTCAATAGGGCTTTACCGCGCTTACCAGATCAATTGTTAGGTATCAGATAAAGGTAAGAGTGAATAACCATCATGTAAACAACTAAGTGTGAATATAATATCTTCGACTTAATGTTCTACAATGTGCAAGACAATATACAGATACAGTATCATGAAGCAGACTCTATAGTAATAATGACCTAATGTTGCTTGTCAAAGTGTCCTACACGTTCCAAACCAACCCCTAGTCGTCGATCACATGCTTTAGCTTTGTATCTATAGTTAAGGCTAAGTATCGTACGGCTATAGTTTTCAGTGTGATTGCTATAGTTAAACGATCAATAATTAATGTACTTTTTTTAAACCAGCACATCACAAATTTAAAAAAAATATTGGTAGTAGTTTGGTTGTGACAAAATATATAACATTGGATAGCTAAGCATTCAAATTAGGTAGACTCTAGATTTATTCCTTTCGCTCAATACAGATCAAGACATTTACATTTATCATTTATACATATTTTACTACAGTTCCTACGCATAATCTATCAAGCATCATGTGTACAAGTTCGTTTTGTACTCTACTCTTTTTCAGATAAATTAAAATTTAAGTTATGTGGACGGGCGCTGCTCAGCAGCTTTAATTAAGCAAATATTTTAAATAAAACACCTAGATCAGCTGTTCAGCCCTTTATATTTGTGCCCTTAGGAAACATTTTATCTAACACAATTTTTTTTCCGCCGAGACTTACTTAAGTATGGGGTTGATGCTTGACACTGTATGGTTTTATGAAAAATTCTGGATAATTTGGTCTTTATAGATGCTAGTTTATCAGATATATGTATTAATGAATCATACTTGTATGAAACTTTTGAGCTATTGTAAATATTACAAATGTATTTTGAAATTGTTTCTTTCATAGCCCCCATACTAGCTGTTTACATGTTATGTTCAACCAAGAAGCAGAATGTTGACTAAGTGTAAATCTTGTTTGTGTTTTACCAAGTGACAGCGTAATTTTACAACGTCTTAAGAAGTTATGACATTGTAATAGCAAACTTTACCTCGCTTGAGAATATGTATTGTTATTACAGTAATTTACAGATAGGGGTTTTTTTAGTTAAAAAAGAACTGAAAACTCATTTACGGTCGATTACCCTGTTCCTTGTTATCATAGATATGAAAATGCATTTATTCCAAAATGATATTAATTTTGCTTCTTTTTAATTATGACATATGTATCTAATGACTCGCACAATTTTACTAGTATGATTTTCTTCCAAAATAACTCATTTAATTAGTTTCATTGTAAATTATTTATATATTTTTAATATATAAATAAAAGCCAGACTTTTTAATACAAAGCAAGGCCAGTTTGCTTTGGGACCCAAAATAAGTGTAAACAAACTGAAGAGCTTTGGTTTAAAATCTTATTCAGTAAATGACTGTATACCACCAATACCACAAAGCAATGCAATAAATCTTACCCCTGCAGCAAGTAAATACCTCGTACCTGCAACAAAAACAATAGTTCAGTAAATAAAAATTTACTATAAGGAAAATTTCTCTAAGAACTATTACAGAAAAACACTTAAATTAGTGTTCATATTCAACAAAAATACTGTCATTCTAGTAGAATGAAAATTGTTTTAATTATATATTAAATGTTTCTCTTGAACGTAAAATTTGTATTTTGATAGAATGTGTCTAATTAATTATGAAATAATAATAATAAATAGTGATTAATTATGAAATCGATAATTTTGTTTATAAAGAAGGTAACTTAAGGTAAACTTGAATATTAAAACATAGTTATTATATAGAATTCTAAGAAAAGAAAAACATTATGCTGTAAATTTTACATTATAAGAAAATCCTTATGCTAAGGGATTTTCTTAAGTTTTATAACTAAAATAAATGACAAAAGGAAAAAAGCGGAAATGAAAGTGAATGCAACGGATATAAAATATTGCCCATTATTTTTAATTTACGTGATTGTGATTAAAATTATTTTTCTAAACAAAGAGCATAGGTATAGAATATATATTATTTGTAATAAATAAACTGTATTTAAACATATCTATAAATAACTTTTTTGCACGAGCTTACGCAGTGTTAAGCTTAGCTGTTCGTATATTTTGTGGAAACAGTTACTGTACTAATTAATGCTTTAATAACAAGAAAGCTAGTGGTAAGTTTTCTCCAAAATTCACTGAAATGGATTTTTAACTGACTTTAAGATTATAAGTCATATAAAATTAACAGTATAATATTTAGGTTGAAAATATTCACATTTTTAACTTGATTATTTACCTACAAATATAACTAGCCATTAAATTAAATAACTTATGATGGTAATTGAAGGATATTGACTTGTTACTTCGGAAACACGATCTAAAATGGACCTACACTTTTATTTATATTCAAGCGTATAAATCCAAAAGGTGAAAAGCAATAATTGGACGTGTTTAACAACTTTTGACCTTTTTTAAAATCGGGATATAGGAGTAGACCTTATACTTGATCAAACTAAGATACTAATCTAGGAATAATATTAAAGTAGATCGCACTTGACTCAAGCCTGAGAATTTTATCAACTTAATAAAATGTTTCCTTTTTTCTGTCAAAATCAATTACAATCAAGGTTGATGAAATATTTGCATGTCGTTACGTTTCTTTGTAAAATCATGAATGGATAAGTTAAGATCCTTTTTTAAGATTTTTACACTTTATGTAAAATCTTTGTTCCTGCCAGATAGTATTTTATTACAATGAATTATTTCACAACTCCTAAAACTTTAAGAATAGAACCAAAAAATAACACTTAATTTTGGAACATTCTAAAGAATAGAGAAGGTGCACAAGTCCGTAAAACAACTTTCCTCTTTAGCGGCACAAACACCGTCACTAACCTGATTACAAAGTTGAGCTTCACGTGGCGTATTTTTCTACGTTTCCACCAATAACATATACGTTTATGTTGGTTGAACAATATTTAGGGCCTAGTAGACATCATATTTGATACATCATAATAAAAAAAAGTAATTCAAATAGACTATAGGTATTATCAAATCGATGAAAAATAATGAAATATATGAGAACATCGCATAACTATAATTTTAAGATATCAGATCGTATATATTTATGAACTTTGTATTTTAATGTACTACATATGTATAAACTTAATTTTATATATATAAGTATTGTAAAAGTTTCAAACGATTAATGAGTATTTGATTTTGTAGAAAAACTAACGATTAATCTATTCACTATGCGTGAATCTAAGCTCACTTTTTACAAGGTCTCTTTTTCTGAACCCATTCGTTGTAAATTATTAACAGATTTAGTGATTGTAATTGAATAAAGAAAGCCGCAGCAAAATTACAAAACTTAGATTCCAGGCTAGAAACGATTTTCATCATTAAGTTAATGATACACAATAGCCTATACTGCGGGTTAACGTTATCATTGCTCTAGGCTCTAGCCCGTCTACTGCAGAACTGGATTGCAGCTGAGTGACTTTATATGTTTCCCTCTCAAAATTAGGAAGATGTGTTTAAATTTAAAATAATACAATTGTAAGGTAATAGATGTATGTTAAAGGAATAACCCTAGTTAGCTGTATATTTTTTTAGTTTTACAATAATGTTTCAAAACATAATAACGTAGCACAAGTGATGAAACATAGGGCTTATTGTATACTATATGAATGATGATCCAAACATCTTTATCAGACCTAACACAAAACAAGTAACAATAGGCAAACATTTACAACGGTTGCACTCAATATCGTATAATTTCACATCACCCCTAGGCACGGTAACGGTACGACACTTCATGTTCTTGTTTTGAAATATCTCTATGGCAGCTACAATATGAATACTGTGTTTACATATTAAATGACACATTTCTTATGTATCTGATGTACATTTAAATACATATATGGATACGAAACTTATGTAGATTGTAGATGAGATTGTTGTATTTACGTTCACTAAATACATTGTTATTAACTAAACAATAATTACAGCAATTGCCCAATAAGCATTCATTTCATGACGCACTTAGTTTTGTTAGACTCATGAAGTAATTTCAATGAAACTTTCAATCATCAATTACAGCAAGTTTCTACAACGTGAACACTGGATAATAGGCGTACTTTAATTTTCTTTAGGGATATAATGTTTCAAAATATTATTATTGATTTCCTTTAATTTAAATATTTTTTATAATATCATCATTTCATTTTGATTTTCATATTTATACCCATATGTACCCACTTATAATTGGTCTTATTGATTTCTGATTAGTTTCAGACGATTGAGTACCTGTCGATTCGGGATTAATTCAGGACAATTATAGTTATTGCAGGGCCCCGCAATGATTCATGTGAGAGATTCTATAACACATTAGGTAGAATTAACAGACGATCCTCTTTGATTATTTAATTTGGTTAACCTAAAAAATAGTGTTCACCAAAAACCGACGGACAGAGTAATAATTTTACTCCCTTTAAGAAGCTATGTAATACTGTACTTTACTGCCTCTTTAAAAGGAATATAAATTTACTAAACAAAGCAGGTGGGAGAAAAATATTGAACTTACTTTAAAATTGTAAAACAAACCCAAGTTTTATCATATTTCCGCTATTCACCACCACCTAATCACAACATGTGTATACCTCAGAAACATGTGTATATCTTGAGGCCGAGCCGATCTACAGAGACCTGAGTGCTAACAAAGTGATTCTGTACAATCCTTATGATTATCAACAAGTTCTCGTGATTAAATCCTCGTTTGGAACTCATGTAAAAGAAAAATAAATACAGTGATGGTCATAATTTGTTTTTAACTAAGACTGCACTTCTCAGATTTTAATAGTAATTTAACACAGTACAGTCCTTTGGGGTATTTCTAATTATATCTTCATTTACGATGTCACGTAGCCTGGCTCACTTGCATGGCAATGATTTGTTTACTAAAATAGTACATTATCCCTTTTTTACCAGTTATTTTTGTTAAATTCTCCTTATTTTATCTAAGCTAAAGCTCAGTATTCAAGAATGACTTCGTACAAAATGGCTTTTACGATTTTTGTTTTTTTTTCGCTAGTGTTATTGACTGTATTATATACAAAGTCAACTGGTTATTACTGTATATTCGTATGATTATGTTGAAGGCAACTAACTATAAAAACATTTCATATGCTTACAAATATTATCCTTCAACTATGCCACCTCAATTCGCTATGTGAGTTGTGAAGGCATTCCAATTTTTTGTACGGCAGTGACATTTCTATCATAAAAATGGATTTAATTAAAACAGCAAAACTGTAAGGTTCGCTGATTCATATTACTAAACCGACAATGACATAATTTGTTCAGGCTAATATATTCATCAGTGCTTCAAAATTGCCATTCTTCAAACAAAACTTTCCTTTTTCCAATTGATTGTCTCTCTTATTGATTTGTGGTGGTGCACTGTTGCTTCGATATGATCGTGCTGAAGAGATTTAGTGTGATCTATCTCTTACGAATACACTTTCTTAGGCTTATTATTGATTAGAATTATTAGATTATCCTTTCTTCTTTCCACCTCCAAGACCTCTAACTAAATAGGTCTTAAGTAAGAAAAAATGATTATATTGCATGCAATGATGTTCAAAAGAATCTTATCTAAATTCACAAGGCATGACTGTATGGAAGGTTCAGACAACTCAAATACTCTTGGGAATACAATTTTTTAGTTATAAAGTGGAGCGATGAGTTGGAGCTCAGTCACGTTCCTATTTGTCAATACGGGAAAATGAGAGTTTATTGGACTCCTCGTTCGCGCCCACAACAGAGTTATACAAAAATCAGCCCCTCTTGAGCAGAGGCTTTCTATATACTTCATGTCTTTCTCTCTCATGTCTTGCCTCTTAAAAAAATATTTCTTTAGCTGCTAAGCGCTAACTAGTGAGTCACATTTCATAATCTCTTTCACCTGTCCAACTGTCTATATGAAACACGGATGAGTATTTTCTAGTGTGAAAGAGAGCGAGCGAATTCATGTTAAGATTCCGCCTTTAGTATTTTTCCGAATATATCGGTTTTGTATCCTTAGTTCTCCCTCATATTCTCACGAATATTCCCTTATATCGTGTTGGAATCACCAGCTGGAATCTTTAGAATGTAGTTTAATTCAACATAAATATATACACTTTGGATGAAATTCATATTTACTTTTTTAGGGTACCAATGGTAATTCTACCCCAGGTTGAAATGAGGAGGCGCAACGTTTCCTTTGTATACTATCCTGTTCATCTCAAATAGTATGAATCGGCTACTATTTTATCAGTACACTCTAATTTACAATTGAGTTAAAACACACGGAAATTACTTTACTAATGAATTATAATTTGGGTTTCTAATAGTGTTTAAACAGAAAAAATTGTAATTGCCATGAACTCAGATCTTTCATTGTACCGTCCCTCAGCCAATTCGGGACCCATGTAAATATAATATAAAACCCGGATATAAATCTAACTGATACCGACGACAAGAAATTACCAAATGTAGATTCTCGACATAAAATTTGAATGACATCGAAGGTCAGATTAATCATTTAGCTGCTAGGACAAAAAAGTATTGCAGAAGAGGGCAATTTTTTGACTTATATTACCCTCACCCTCGCAAATAGCCCATCTATTTTAATTTTAAAACGCAATTTCTAGAGGGTGCTTAAAATCTAAAAGTAATGTCCATGCCGAGATCTAAGAGATTTTTGCACGATTGCTTCGGGTGGTCCGTTAAACTTGAGTAGCCAAAGAAATTCTTGACAAACAAAGTAGATGGCCGTTATGGATGTGTACATCTTATTCTTTTTGTAAATTGGATTTTGTATTTTTTTATTCCTTGAAATAATTTGAAAAGCCTTCTATTCAAAAACGTTGCAAAATTAAAATTGCTGCCATGTTGAATGTTATAATATTTTATCTATTTAGCCTTTTGATAGAAAATATAAAATATATTTTCTTATTACGAATCTATAGCTATCAAAGAACATTTTTACCAAGTTTCAAGGCCAAAGAAGCCTTCATAAGCTTTCAAAACTTAATGATGGCCACAATTTTTAATATTACTATATACACTATTTTAGCCTTTTGAGAGAAAACTAAATTTCAATTCTTTCTCGTCACCCCTGTAAAGAATATTTGTGTAAATCGCAATACAAGGCATATAAGCCATGGGCCATATAAGGCATGGCCCAAAGCCTTATAGTTTTTGAAAAGCTGTGATCAATCAGTAAATCAATCAATCAATCAATAGGTTAACAAGTTGCATATTATAAACGAAATACAAACAAATCATTGGTACAAATAATAAGTCTTCGTGATTTTGTATTTAAATACTAAATAAACACTATTTTTATAAATTTTATGATCTGTATTTCTGTATTATTATTTCTGTGGTTTAGGGAAAAACATGATTTGTTATGTTAAGAAGATGATAAACCGGAAATCTAATATTATATTTCATAATAAAAGTGGAAAGTGGGTCGAACTCTTCATATGTAAATCGTTGAGATATGTAAATTGTCTCACTAATTTTTTAAAGATACTTTTCGTTATACATTTGATGAAATAATTAAAAAAGCTTTGTTTGCAACGGGAAAAATTAAATCAGTAAAAATATATAGGAAAACATTTATTCTCGATAGAAAAAAATATAGTAATGAATTTTTGTAGGTTGTAAACACATAACCAAAATAGATGATTGCATGGCTTATTATATGACTTTTTCTTGTTCATCAGGTATTTTGGATATTTAATTAATCCCAACGACCTTTTACATACCTGTTGTATCTTGTGGATAGTACAAAACATGTTATAATCTCGCCTATGTTGGACTGAAATACTGCATGTTTTTATAAATTTTAATTTTCTGAGAGTGCTGGTCTGCTGCAACTAGGTTATTAGTTACTGACTTTATCTTGCAGAGATATGAATTTATCTAACAGAGATAAGCACTAAAATTCGTATGACGAAAAATGCTATTTTATAATTATTATAAAATACCTTTCAAAAAATCACTATATGATTAAAAATACCGCATATCACTAAAAATCACATTGACAAAACATTGCTTTAGGAAAACTAGAACAGCCATGAAATGATAGTTTCGGGGTTTTCTCATGAGAACAAAAGAAAATTTTGTTAATTGTTTTCCTCCATGAAATTATTATAGGTCAGTAATAATGAAGATTTTTGTCGTGATCACTTCTTGATTATTAAAATAAACGATATTTAATGGTATGTACGCTTATAATGAGCCATATTTAACTAATCATCAAGTAGTTAAAATCGTCACTTTGGAGACAATTTTGAACCACCTTTCCTGATATATAATTGGCGAAACTGTTGGTTAAAATTATGGTCATAACAACAATATATTTTTTCACTGCTTTAAAACTAGTAAGCATATTTAATTATATTTCGTTTAATGTTAGGTTTTACGTTATCTGTCCTTTTTCATTCGTGGAAAAACATCGAACAAGTTTTTGTGTATCAAAAACAAATTTTGTTCCCAGCTCAATGGAGGAGTAGAGTCAAAGCGAGCACCGTGCAGTGGTGATGTTCAATATAACGGAATATTGCATTGCTCCCAGACACGGAAGTTCCACTACCCTGGCAAGTTGTGATCGCTTTGGCCTCCTCTCTAGTCAATCACAAACTTTACATCTGTCAATATCACATAAGGAGATTAAAGCAATGTTTTACCTTTCCTTATCAACTTCAAATTGCTGGCTGGTTAACTTATAATTCTTTGCCATGAGAAATGTTTACTAAAAATTACATTGGGAACTGAAAAGTTTACACGCAGTGTGAGTATCTATTTTTGTAGATTATCACTGTATGATTCTTTTTCAATTTTTCAGACGCCAAAAATGTATTGTTTTCAAATTAATAGTTAATACGTGGTGAATAACACTGCTGTATTTTTGGACGGGTAATTATTTAACGATAAATTAATTTCAAAATACAATTATATTACCAAACAATTGTAGTAATTGATAGTATTTCAAGATTTTAAAGAGAAGGTACAACATAACATCACTACACTATTACGCTCTCAGAAAATAACCATTTCGAATGAGGGATATAAAAGTCTCTAATGGAAAAATTAACACAAGAAAAATGAAATTGGCGTATAATAGACTTAAGCAAATATTTGTTAGTTAGAAGATCTCAATGTGCACAGTATTTAGGTTTACCCACAGTTAAAATTATACAACACTTTCACTGCAGCATGGCAGTGTTATTAAAAGTGCTCAAATGAAAAGAAAACTATAACCTAACATATAATTACTCTGTTTTAACAGCTGATGGTAACCCTCAAGCACATAGGTGTCTAAATACCGCCCGATGTATCAAACAAGTATTTAAAGAATAATTGGCTGTTTGAAATAACTAGGCCTTTGATTATATGTTTAGTATGTATTGCTTTATACATTTTATAAACGAAACACCATTTTGAAAATTACTATATTGTGTTAAAAATATTCGACCTATATGTTTCGGGTTAGCCTGTTATCAAAGTTAAAATAGCATGATGATATATTCTTTAAAGGGAAAGATTTCTGTGTGATTAAGAAAGAAAATAAGATATTGTTCATAAGTCGAATTACGAACAACGTAATTAATAGTACAAAATAAAATTCCAATTAGTTTAGTGCGTAGTAAAATACGCAGATTTATATGCCTTCAGTTTGTAGTCCTTATTAATGTAGATTTCCTACATATTTTTCGGAACCTACATATGTTTCACACATATGTTTCGGACTGGAGTTTGTAGTCCATCATCGGGGAATGATCACAAATATTTTTGCATAGTTGCTTGACAAATAATCTAAAAATATACAAAAATATACATTACACTTTACTAACATTCACTTTACTAACTATTGCTATCCAGCAATAGACACCGACTGAGGGAGTGAGACAACAGGTTTTACCCCCCTTTGAACCGACTTTGAACTGTTATCAGCTAGCTTATTGATCTGCACTGAAATAAAGATATGCGATCAAATAGTTTTTTCCTCCGCCTACTATCTATAGTCGTCTTTTAGTCCCTGGAATAGAATACTAAAGTACTAGTTTATACTCCATGGGATTTACTTACTTACTTTTAGTCCCATGGGACTAAAAGTAATCTCATAAGAAATACATGGGAAGAAATCCGGCAACGCCGCGGTGGACAGTGAGAAAATATGGCAACACTGTCGATTTCAATTTATTTCTCTATGTTGAAGAGAGTGTCACAGCATCTGAGCGTCCGTTTCCGTTGTTTACAGGACAGCGTATCCTTTTTGAGTTTGCTGTAGTTCCTGCATATTTGTGAACAAATAAGTTAGGCCTAGAGTATTTTTTAAGAAGAGTGTAAATAAAATGGTTAATATTAAAGCCTAAATACTTTGCATTACTTATTTATATAGGCTATGTGATTTTAATGCAGTTTGTTGAAGCAAAGGATCTTCTGAAGGTAAAGTTACAGTGTTCTTACCTAGTTATTGTTCATGGTGTAGGTGGAGGAAAAATGTTGTGTGCATCACAGGACTGAAGTACTTTTTCTCCCTGAGGGAAACTGTTGTCGCCCGATGGCGCAGCCGAGGGCGACAATTCCCGATGCACAAATAACTATTTTTATTTAATTTCAATTTCATTGCATATTTTACTTTCAGAACAGAGCAATAAGTCTGCTGATAACAGTTCAAGGCCAATTTGGAATGCGATAAAAACCTGTTGTTACATTTCCTCAGGCGGTGTTTATTGCTGGTCAGAACATTTTCTACTGAATTTTAGTAAAGTTAAATGTAATGTGTATATTTGTTTTTGAATTTTTTAATTTTTTGAAAAGCAACTATGCAGACTATTTGTGATCATGCCCTGATGATGGAACTACAAGTTCCGAAGCATATGTAGAAAATCTACATTAGTAATGACTGGAGACTGAAGGTATATAAACCTGTATTTTATTAGTCAAGTCTCTGCTCTGGAGGCAATCAACCATGTATAAATTAGTGCGTAGATTGTGAATTAACCACTTTAAATGTAACCAAATAGTAATTATGATGCTACTTTATTTACTTTATCTGTTTTAGGCTATTAATTTCATCTAAGCGTTTCTTGAGGATGGTAATATTTTTTCAACCTAATCAACTTAAACTTAAATTATTTTGTACTAATGAATTAACCCCTTGAAAAGATACTTTTCTGATGTTTTTTGTGAATATAAAACAACCTATTAAAATATAAAATTGTAGTAAACGTTTTGATCATTCATGATATTACATTAAGTTCAACTGCAGCAATCAACAACAAAGAGAGAAGCACTGATTCATGCCTTCACAATGACATCTTTTGTTATTGGTAAAGACAATGGCCAAGGGTGAGCGAGGCTCCCTCCCCCACCTTATGCGGTCGTGATTACTTTTTGAATACAGAAGTCAAAATATTTCCTAATATCTTTGTTAAGTATAAAAAAATAACCGAGCGATGAAATTTAATGTCTTACTGATTATCATTATGATTAGTGGTTTTGAATATGATGTGTTATTTATTTATTGTTATGTTCAAAACAATTTTGACAAATTTTAAACTAACAGCGATATTCACAATCACAATCACAGCGATATTCAAAAAAATACACTGCATGTTGAACAGTATAGCTTTGGTTAACCTCATGGAAATTTGGCTTACATGTCAATCAAATTGTACAGCCCTATTCCTTTGCATTTTAAATAATTGTCTTCAGTTAAATTTGAGTTAAGCCCAAGAGCGTATTTATATATTATGCATTTATTTATATATTTATGAATTTATTTATTTATGTATTTATGCATTTATGTATTTATGCATTTATATTTTTATTGATATCAGAATGTCTTTATACCATGGATGATTTTTATTCAACTGAATATGTATTGTTAAGTATTTTATCGAGGCTTATAGGGTCCATAATAAGATTAGGTCTTTGTAGCATTCTTCGTTTTATTCCTACCTCATACGTATATGTATTATGTGCCTATTTTATGAACCTGTATTACACACCCTGTAACTATTATATGTACCTGTATTGTGTATCTATAAACTGTTGTTTTCTATCTATAATTGCCATTTTTTATCTACCATGTGCCATTTTATGTATCTGTTTTATATAACACGTACCTACTTCTTTAAGTTGCTTAGAAGTCCAATAATTTTCATAATATATATGACGAATAAAATCTATTGTCTATTGCCTTTTGTTAGGATGCAACTTATTTGTAATAACACATGTTTTTGTTTGATTTATTTTGAATTCATTTATTTATGTTGACTGTCAACTTACATTGTTAAACGTACTCTTTGGCAATTTTCCGTTTTAATTTAAACGATCACCTCTCTTGCTTCTGTATGCACAAATGTTAGGGCTATCTTTGTTTGAGTAAGGTAATGTTTTTGTAGGATAAACCAACACTCGTAGTTGTTTCATTTATGAGGGGGCAAACATTTTCATTCACTGGCTTTTACATGGCATCTAAATTAATATTTTTATGCTGTGATGTAACACTCACACCAAAGTAACGCCAAACATTAGTTTTATTGAGCAAGGTAAAATTTGTTTGATTTGTAAAATTTAAGTTTCATTTATAGCCATTAAACGATATAAATAAGTATGAAATTTTAATACATGAATTTTAAGACAATTCTTGTAATCACATAAAATTCATAGTTACTAACATGTCACTGAGTAGAGTTTGCATTGCTTTCAAATTAAGAGTTATTTATTAGTTACTGTATCACTAACACCGAAAGTGGCCCTTTTGATGTACGCCCAAGTTTCATGTGTGAGGGAGAGCCGTACACGGGAACATCGTGCTTCACGTGCGAGGCAAAGCTGAGCAATAGGAGCAATGATAAAGTGGAGTAATTGAAGCGATAGCCGGAAAATGATTTTCGGGACATAGGCCGGTCATTCTACTAAAAATAACATAGAGAACCTTAAAAAATTGCAAGAATACGGTATTTGATGGGACTCTATTAGGATTAATGTGCATTTTAACGTATCCTAAGTTTACTAAAATCGGACCGCGGGAAAACCCTAAAAATAATGTTTAAAAATGGTGGATTTTTCCACTATACAAAAATTTTGAAAAAAGTCTCTCAACTTCATTTTTATCAATATTCTTTCAGGATATTGACTTTGGACCACTACCAATTATTGCTATGTGATTAATTCTTAATTTTAACTGGGTACTTATTTTTGGCCACCATATTGTATCCGCCATATTGGACATGATTTTTTCAAATATAACGATTTGATTGTGACACATCATTATTGTCCAGATCTTTGCCTTAAACGTAATGCTGAAATCAGTTTTTGAAAATTTGGATTCGCTAAAAAGATGTGCTCAAATAAAAGTTCAGCCCTATAGGTTTCTTATGTACATTCCGTACTTAGAATATTATTTTGGATTCATTATATTATATCTCCGGTTCTAAATAGGATATGCTGCAGGTTTTGGTCTTAAAATAGTATATTTTAAGACCAGTGTAACGGCTTTCATTTAAGCTATTGAACATCAAAATAAAATGAGTGTTGGATGAGCCTTAAGGCTAAAAGCAACATTAAATAATTTCCCCAAAATTTGTTTTTTATTAAAGATTCATTGTCCAAGTTCTAAATGGGTCACAAAGTTCGTTCTGGTCTCAGACTACTCAATTAATTATATGTTTTCTTATAAGCTATTGCTCATTAAAATCAACTTACTTAATTTTAATTACCAACCTTCACCGAACATAAAACCTGTTTACTTTCGTAGGCCGTATATAGTTAATTACTTATACATAGAAATCTGACGGAGACATAGAACATTTTAAGGTGTTGATAACCAGTATGTTATTTGCTTTCATTGAAGCTCTTAATCATTTAAATTGGTTGCGTTTGAGGTGAGGTATGGACCTCCAAACAATATATTTTTTTTCAAAATTTCATAATTGTTTAATATCGGTATCCCCAGCCCCAACTATGGCCTAAAGTTTAGAATGGTATAAGACAAACGGTTAACTAACGACTGTCATTTGAGCTATTGATAATTAAAGTCGGATAGAATTTGGATGAAGTATAAATCTTAACTAAAAAAAAAAACAATAATTATTATGTTACTTTTAGCATTATAGCTTAAAAATAACAACTTCCAGTACGGAGTAATAAAAATAAGTTTATCTTTGAAACTTTATCAAAGCAATCAAGCTGTATTATTCCTCAAAACATATAATGTGCATGTACATGTTTTCTCACAGTTGAGAAAAAAAGGACCTTCTGTAGCATTATTATAACATTTCGCAACTGGTGTTGTTTCTGTTACCACGTCTGAAATAGTATATAATGAGGAAAATACAAAATGTTTTTCTACCGTAGTTGAGTGTGCTCGTCATCACTCGTCTGGCCTGGTGACGTGGACGTTAGTCAAGGTACGCGATATTGCTCTTGTCTTTCAAGATGCTCTTATGTGTTTCAATTTTTTTAAATATAAATGTTTCTTATATAATTTCTAGAATTCTTTTGTTTCATATTTCATTGTATAAATGAATGTTAAGGTTTATACGTAAATAAAATTTAAAAAAAATAAAAAACAAACACATGAATGTTGCAATTGTTATATGTAGACTCAATCTAATCATAGCTGTGATCCCTTAATAACGAGAGGATTTTCTGTTATCCTCCAACCGATGTGTAGTTGAAAACTAGAAGTCAAAGGACATGTCTAAGTAAATAGGCGAAATACAAAATTAAAGTTACTAGTACGTGAATTTTATCTCGGCGCAAATTTTTTTACATCATTTTTATACACTATTTGCTTTGTTTGAAATATCCAGGTTTTAATATATGTTAGATGACGATTTACGATTTTTATTACAGGTTATAGAAAGTATACAACAGCTTTTAACGAAGCTACATTAATATCTCAATTCTAAGAGACCCACAAAAAACCCGCTCCCCGGTACTGAGGGGCCTCGGTTGATTTATATTTTTATCACATATTCTATTGTTTTAAATTTTTAAATACAAAATTTATTAAATTAATATATACGAAAAGTTATTTCAAAGTCCCCTCTAAGTTGTATAGCTAGTCAAATATCTTAAAACTTGTAGATAAATTTAAAGGGTATGTTAGTTTATTGATTCTAGGCAAGCAAGTGTTGTTGATTTTTAATGTTTAAAATTATAACACCACCATTACTTGGGGTACTTTATTGATTTGTTATTATAATGTTTGATTCATTGTGGAAAAAAAACTGTAGGATATAGGCTTAAAAGTTTGATAATCACTTATTTACTTTCGAGTGCTTACTGCGATGGGAAGACTCAGAGTGCTAAGGGGTTTGCTTTGGAGCCATGTTATTTCCATGATAGTTAGAATATGAATATTTTACATGCATGTAAAAATAAGACATTTCATTGCTAGGATTTCGCAGGAAAATCTATAGTAAAATCAAACACAGAATACAATGAAATTTGTATTTAGAGGTTAATATTAAGATTTAGACCTGCAACATAATTATATTTTCAGTTATCAATAGAAATGAAAATAATCCGCTAAAAATAAGTAGAGGTTACACGCGAGACAACAGTTACGCTCTATATTGTAGAATATAATATGACCTGGAGACATGGTATTCAACCCTTTATGATGACGTTGTGACAATCTAACCTAGACTGTAAATGTTACGAGATAAACCATTTAGTGAATAAAGCATTGGCAGGTCACTTTTTGGACGAAGTGAAAGAAAAAAAAAGAAATAAAGAATTTATTTCTCCAATTACAGTTCATTACATTAATTTTTTCTTATAGATACAAATAAAAATGGTACAAATATCACAACAGCAGTTAAATTCATTTTAAGATGTCAAGTCTGACCTTTCGAGATGTAACAGAGAAATAATTATTCCTCCAAGGCGTTTAGCCTGTTTAGAGGCTTTATTGGCACTGAAGAAATAATAACATATAAATGGCAGCTATTTAACAACAACAAAAATTGCCTATCATTAACATAAAAATATGCCTAAGTAATAATCACAATTAACTAAATATACCATTAAATTAAATTACATCCCTCCCAAACTTTCTAAATTGCAACAACAGTGATATAAAAAAGTAAACATTCATCATATTTATAATCTGAGGGCTTTTTTACAATAATAAAATTCTTCCCTATAGAAACAACTATATTATTAAAAGTATAGAAACAAAAATACTAAAAATAACACTCAATAAAAAAACTGTTGAAAAAACTAAATACATGAAAATATTAGTAAGTTCCAGCAACAATCAGGTATGACGTGACGTGATCGTGAGGTTCCAGTGGCCGGGTTGGCACACTGAGGCTGTTATAGGGATTGTTCCCTCTTCAGCCTTGGACAGGTGGGTTAGGGTAGCGCACAGCTGCAGGACTTTGTAGTTCAATACGAGAATAGTTCAATACGAATGCCTGCAGCTGTGCTGGTGGTTGGTTGGTGATGGTTGGGTGTGGATTGCGGTGGGGTTTGTGTGGGTTGGGCAGTGGTGAGTTGTGGTCGAGTTTCACTGTGAGGCGTTTTGTCTGGTGATGACGGGTGGTTCGTTGAGAGTGTGGATGGGGCGTTGCAGCAGGACTTTGCAGTTTAATACGAGATTAAGTTACATACGAATGCCTGCTGCTACGCTGGTGGTGTGTTTCGGAAGTTTTGTGTGGTTCTTGCGTGAGGTGCAGTGATGTGGTGTTAGTCGGGGAGTGGCGTCTTTCAAAGGTGGGTGATGGTGGGTGGGTTGGTCATGGCAGGGTCGCTTCCAAAAAATTTTGGTACGGTCGCAGGCCTACGGCCTGTACCGTACTCCGGTGGTGTTGGTCTGGAGGATTATGGCGGGGGTTGGAGCAGTTGAGGTGGTTGTGGTGGGGATGGGTTGTCGAGGGCTATGAGGTGGTGAAGCGTCAGGCTAGGTCGGTTGGTGAAGTAGGGTTGAAAGAAAGGCTGGAGGATGTCTGAGGAGCGGGCTCGGTCGAGGTATTTGGAGTTGAGTTGGGTGAGGAAGTCTCGGAGGGGAGGAACAGTGTGGGCGTCGTAAGCAGTTTGGTTTCGGGTCCAGGGAGGGAGATATGCTGCCAGCCGAAGGGCACGCCTTTCGGTGGCTTCAAAGCTGGAAATGAAGTGATCTGGGGCGGAGAGCAGGAGAGGATGGGCGAAGGTGAGCACGGGACGGATGACGGAGGTGTAAATCCGGGAGAGGGTCGTTTGGGAGCAGGGACGGTGGCGGTTGTTCAGGATTCTCATGGCTTTGAGGCGGGCTGTGGCTCGTTTTTTAGTTTGGCGGAGGTGGGGAAGAAAGGAGAGTTTGGAGTCGAGTGTGACCCCGAGGTAGGTGCAGGATTTTTTCAGAGGAAGGCGGACTCGGTTGAGGAATATGGGATCGGAGTTGATGCGGGCGAAGCGACGCGCATGGAAATTGAAAAAACAGAGTTGGGTTTTGGAAGTGTTGAGGGAAATGCGCCAGAGGTTGCAGTAGGAGAGGTAGTCAGTCAGTGTTTGTGTCATTTTGCGGACGAGGTTGTCCTGTCGTCTGTCTGACACCCAGAATGCGGTATCGTCAGCGAACTGAGCGAGACCGCACGAGGTGTCTGTGGGGGTGCGTGGAACGGGGGCGGGCAGGTCACGGACGTAGATGAGGTAGAGAAGAGGAGAGATGGCGGAGCCTTGGGGGACGCCGGCTTCCAGGGTGAAGGGGGAGGATAGGGAGCCACGGAAACGAACCTGAGCGGTCCGTCCGTCGAGGAAGTGGGAGATCCATCGGATGACGGGGAGGGGCAGTTGGAGGTGGAGGAGTTTGGACCGGAGGCCATTGTGCCAAACGGTGTCGAAGGCCTTCTGGACATCCATGAGGGCTAGGATTGTTGGGCGGTGGAGGGAGTTGTTCGTTTGGAGGCATGTGACGACCCGCAGAAGCTGGTCGTACATGTTGACTCCGGGACGAAAGCCGGCTTGGGTGAGTGGAAGGAGATTGAGAGAGTTGAGGTGGGTGTGGAGCCTTGAGGTCAGGACTTTTTCGAAGAGTTTTGAAAGGGTGGAGGTGAGACTGATTGGGCCAATGTCAAATAGCAGTTCTTGAATGTTCTGTACACTAAATAACCACATCCTCAGCATCTTTAGAAAAATATTCATATTATTACATTCTTTAGTGTAAACAGGTAAATTAATTGTATAGTCTTGGTGCAAGAAAACTGTAGGACTTGGTAAAATACGTATTGGCTGGCTTTGGTACAAACACATTTCTGAAATTTCATAATTCAACTTTGAATTCCTTATTTTCCATCCGATTTCTACTTTTTTACATAAAAAATCTTAAGAACCTTGTATACATGTAAGTATCTTAACTGGAGTACTTTCAAGAAACTAAAAATTTGAAATGACCTATCAAATTTATTACTTTTTGTTACCAGTCCAATGAAGTGCTTTTGAATTGTATATATTGCCTTTATATTAGTTACATATGTACCTCCCCAACTTACTATTCCATATTCCAATCTGCTATGTACCAACGAGAGGTAAAAAGAATTTTACTCAGAATACTTGATGTTTGCAATGCAATCTGTATTGTCTTTACTGCAATAAAAATATTTGAATTTGAATTTGAAATTTGAGGAATACTAGAAGAAAACATAACCTCCCGAGCAAAGCCGGGGTTATCAGCCAGTTTAGAATAATTTTCAAAATAATGAGAGAAAATAATTATTTTTGAATGAAATAACAAAAAAAAATTTACAGACTGAGTTATACAATTTTGTCTCATGGTAGTTAGGTGTTACATGCTCTACGCGTTTCAGATCATAGACATTTCCAGGACAATAATTCTTAGAACGTTGAAGCATGTCAGAGCCACAGTCATGCCGTTGATCATGCACAGAGTTGCATCAAATAAGTGGGGTAGCACAAGTGATTTTACGAGACGTAGTTCAATATGTAATGGTAAAAATGTTGTGACGTGTTCAAACGCTGGTATATTCTTTCGCATATTACAACTTTATTACTTACCTGATTATTACTTTACTTCGTCAACTACTGCTTCTTCCTAGGTAATTTTTATTTGATAGTAGGTCCAAGATGTTCAGCTTTATAGTTTTAAGGAAGGATATTCCCATTGTCTGTTAGATTTAAAGTCGATGGAATTTCTCAGTCGGGAGTGACAAACGATGTGGGGTTTAGTCTATTCATGATTAAATCCAAGCCCGTTTTTTCAGTGCTCGCAGTGACTCGGCCAATGTCTTCATTTATTCACCGGACGCAATATTTGGTGTAATTAACTGAAAAAGTTCATACACTTTAAGGTTGGCCAGCGTACGGATGGTATTTACGTACTATGACAAAGAGTTGAGTTCATGCCAGATCAACCTCGGCACACTACCGCCTATCTGACAGAAAAGATCTCAGCCATTTGAGGAAATTCTAAAAAATCATATGGTCTCCTATTGTTTGTATTTTAATATACAACTGAATTAAAATATTTTGATTCTTATGTAAAATTAAAAAAAATATATTCATCAAACTAAATCGTAAATACGCGTGTTATTATGTTTTAAATATTACTAAAACACATCACGAAGATGGTGTACATTATCAAGAACAAAGTGAATTAAAAACTGGTTGTACCTAGTAAATGTTCAAATACATAAGCCCTAATTTTAAATATAAATAAATTATAAGCTAATACCTGATTAAATTAAGAAAATCGAAAAAGTTCTTTGAATTTAATACTAATAAAAGTAACGGAAGAGTGAAGTAAATATCAAAGTCTCTGTGAGTTTCTTCTGAAGTGCTTTTTCTGGTACTTCCATTGACCTAAACTTTGGTTACTGCTTGTTACTGCCAACAATTTAAGATATTTGAAAAATTTATTTCTATTTAAAAACAATAAATCATTAGAAAACAAATGAAGCAAAATGGAAAACCATCTTCCCAACATAAACTGCGAAGTTTAAAAAAGAAAATCAAAAGAGTTGATCAGACTTTTTCCAATAATTTTTTATTGTAATTTTAGTATATTATTTATTGTTATGACCATACCTAACTTCGTTAGCGTAACCTGATTTTGTGATTTTATAAAATTAAAATATTTTTGGTAGAACTATAACTAAAAAATAATAGCACATACCGATATCACAATTTAAGTTTGATATGTATTACTAGAAAACCTTTGATTGAATTTCTACTTTATAATACTTTATAATACTACAGATAAATAATTATTGGCCTTTATGGAGGCTCATATAAAAAATGTATACATAGGCTTTAACAAATTTTCCTTTTGACTTTTTTTTAAAGAGCCATGGTTAATAGTTCGTTTTAATAAACTCTAAAATTGGTGTCGTAGTTACATGTTGTTCAGCAAAACCTGAAGAACTCTCATTTATTTAGTTAACTGCAATTCTTCCATTACATGCTTGACCTAGCTTTACATTACAGTTACTTTAAAACTACGTTAACTCCCTACACTAGCTACTAGGATAAATTTTACGATGTTACTTCTACAGTTAATTTCAATAAATTATTACAGAATTGTTTAGTTTTAAATAAATTTACACAACGTTTTATTACTTTTATATTAATAACGATTCATTAATACAATGATGCAAGCAAGTTCTTACCTTGGAAATTTTTGTTGTATGACATATTGTATATAGCTAGTGGGGGCACAGGTAATGTCTAATATCAGGTTTGATTTTATTCAACTTTACATTTAAAAAAAAAAAGCTGATAGCACTCTGTCAACTATTTCTCTTAAGAAATATATAATTTTTAAAACTGATATTGAGAGTAATTTGTGAGTCAAAGTAGCAGACGATACACAATTGATTATTCATTTAATCAATTCTAAGGTTAGCTTGTGGTGTATATGATGATAAAATCTCAATTAATGAATAATGAACATTGATTCATTTCCATCACTGATTATCTTAGTTACTAGTGTAAAGTCATTGTCTCTACCTTTTACAAAAATATAATCAACATTAAAAACTTTGGAAAACTGGACAAATTTACATAAATATTAAACAGCTCTCATTTGATTCCAGTTCATTGCAAATCAATGAGCCCTGTTATTCCGTTGTGCAGCAACACAAAAACAGAGACCTTATCTTAAGTCTAATGGCTAAAGTAAATATAAAGGATAACGTAATCTCTACTCAAGGATGGCTTAATAGCTTGGACAAATTCAAACGAAAATTTCCTTAAGGTGTGTGACAACGGCCACATAAAACAGTACCTAGGTTCTTTACAAACAATTTTCAAATTCAAAAAGTCCTTGACTTTAAAAAAGTTGTATTTATTTATTGAATTAGTCATAAAAAGAGAGAGTTTTGAAAGTGAGCGTATTTCACTTAGGAGGTCAATACTATATTTTACATTAAAATAACCATATTACTATCACTGGCATTGAATTATTTTTGAGAAATTTGAATGAGAGATGAGTCGAGAAATATTGATAAAATTATTTTGATAATGTCGATTTATTTTCTAGAACTATCAACATAAAAGCTCAATTGTCAATGATAGCTAGGAAAATTGGAAAATAGGAAAATCGGACTAAGATCAAATCTTAAAATAAACACACAGTTTTCTCAGGATCGATCTGCAAAATTTCAAGCTTGAGGAGGGACGGTAATAACTACACTATTCAACTACGCCCTACATATAATTAAAATAACACTTCTCAACTTTGGCATGTTTCGATAGTGGAAAGCTTAGGCTAGTGTAAGACAGTTGCAAGCATACATATAGATATTTTTCACATTATTTCAAAGTGTCTAATTTATTCTTTCCTGACGAAACTTTTCATTTAGAGTATATATTCAATTTTTGGTTAAAAAAGGTTATGCATCCGGACGTGGGTCTAAATTCGGTATATTATTTGAATAGCTAATGTATATTTATTATCAGTTATATCATGTACATTCTTTAGTTCGATATTTATTTTATGTTTAATCCTTATTTTGGTTTACTACCAAGATTTGAAATTGAATGGTGGTTGGTCTTGGTATTTAAATTAAGAAATGTGTTTGCATGTTTTCTCAGCACTCTAAGACATGTAAAAACTTCCATAGAACTGTTTTGTATCGGCGATAAACTTTTGGCGTTGCACACAGTCGATAAATACTTGTAGCCAATCAAAAGCCTGTAACTAAATATAAACGGGTTAAAATTTACTAAGACAAATTAAATTATTCTTCATTGCAGGAAAAACAATTAATAATCGCAAATTGTGTCTAAATTATTTCACTAATTGCTAAGCATATCCAAAATAAATAACCAATACATCATAACAAATAATCTATTCTACCTAAAGATATCAAAATATTCCACTTTGTGGAATATCATAAGCGCTGGCGAGTTTATTTCATCAGAGCGTAAATTATTCCATAGTGTTTTACAGTGTTTTGCCAGTTCCTTAGCATGAAAATAAAATGATTTTCATTTACAACAATAGAAAAATCAATATTATTTGAATTTGTTTATTTTTTACTGTTTTTGTTTTAGTATACATTATGGTGCTCCCTAGGGTAGCACAAAGGAAAGTGTATTTTAAAAATTTTATTGTAGTAACAAATAATGTGTTATCTTTATACTTTAAAATGTATATACTATTGATTAATTAGCTTTTAGAAATATATTTAATCACCTCTTAGCGCCCGATTAATTCTTCTGCTTACTTCAAACGCTTAAAATTCCAAGTTTAATACCTTAGCAAATATGTAACTTCAATAATTATGTCAATGTTCATCGTAAAAGGATACATTTTTGTATTACAAAATTGGACCTTTTAACAACAAGACGATATTCATTGCAACATTGGCAATAACAAAGCGAGTACCAGGTGGGGCGAGTGGCGATATGCAGTATGCTGGAATATCGCTGCCAGTCACGACACATTCGCGCTATCAGCAGTCAAACTAGTCGAGCTATACATACGTATATACAAATTATTTACTTTTGAATCAATAAAATAACTGCTATTTACAGTACATTATCAAGCGCAATAAGTATCAAGCTATTTTCACAAATTGCAACTTTTTAGCCAAGCTTACTGTAAAAAACACATGACATGTAATTTTCTTTTTTAATTTGGAAAAATATATAGGCCTCCTAGTCTATGCCTGGTTAGGTGCTCCTTTTGAAAAACTACGTGTGATAAACGTTTTAAAGAACAAAATGTAAATGCAAACAAATGTAGAATGTAATGTCAGTAATTTACTCATATACTATTTCCTCATTTACAATAACTTTTTACTTTCTCCCCCCTATACCATATTACATGGAGAAAGTATTGTTTTCGTCAAAATTTTCGAATTTGAGTTTTTAGTGGATATATTCGTTTTAGTGCTCCCTGAATCCAAAAAAGTGGTTTTTGGCGTGGTGTCTGTCAGTCTGTGTGTGTGTGTGTGTGTGTGTGTGTGTGTGTGTGTGCGTGCGTGCGTGCGTGCGCGCGTGTGTGCGTGTGCGCGTGCGTGCGTGTGTGCGTGTGCGTGCGTGTGTGTGTGCGTGTGCGTGTGTGTGTGTGTGTGTGTGTCTGTGTGTGTCTGTGTGTGTGTGTGTGTGTGTGTGTGTGTGTGTGTGTGTGTGTGTGTGTGTGTGTGTGTGTGTGTGTGTGTGTGTGTGTGTGTGTGTGTGTGTGTGTGTGTGTGTGTGTGTGTGTGTGTGTGTGTGTGTGTGTGTGTGTGTGTGTGTGTGTGTGTGTGTGTGTGTGTGTGTGTGTGTGTGTGTGTGTGTGTGTGTGTGTGTGTGTGTGTGTGTGTGTGTGTGTGTGTGTGTGTGTGTGTGTGTGTGTGTGTGTGTGTGTGTGTGTGTGTGTGTGTGTGTGTGGATGTATGTGTGGATGTAAACAAAGCTAGAGACGACACCAGTAGTCCGATTTTCATGAAATTTGGCATGTAGGTATAAAGCCGTGGTATCCCCAGGCGTATTTTTCCTTTTTTTTGAATATTGGATTTTTAAGGGTATTTACCCCATAAAAACCCATAAAAAATGACAAAAATCCAAATTTCTCAAAAACGGCTCTAACGATTTTGATAAAAATTTCACGGTTTTTAGTGCTTAAGATGACAAACAAAAGGACACCACCCGCATGTCTCTACAAATTCAGGTTCAGAAGTTATGGGGGTTTAAGTGTTAACAAATTCCTATTTTTCAAATTTCACAAAATCTGTAACCTCCAAAGTAAATATACTTGCAACCATTAACTTGGCTTGAAACACTAAATAATCCAGTATCTTGGATCATTAGTCTATGTCAACTGGTTGCAAAGATAATTGATATTTTAGTTCGGCGGTAAACGCAGTACGTTGTCCAATGTCATTCTTATGGCAAATATTAAAAAACCGATATCTCCGTTATTTACTAACCAATTTTGATGAAATTTGGTATATATTTGGGTTATTATTGATTGTTAATTTGTTTTATTTCACTATATATGTTTTCTGGTTTTAAATGACTTGAAGGGAGAAAGTATGTGTCAGTTTCCTGATACCGTTTATTCAACTATGTTTCCTAAAAAATTATGATTTAACATATGCTGCAATGGAAAATATTCTTTTGTAAATGTTCATTTGTAAAGTATTTATTGTAAATTTCAAGTAGCATTTACAAGTAAATAAATCAATAAATACTCGCAATAAATATTTTTCACAAATACTTGTATAAATACCACCACAAATTTATTGAATATCAAAATAATATCGAAGCCCTTCTTAAGTCTTCATTTAGGGGAAAAATACTGTCAATTAAGGCACTCATCAGCTAAACTGGGAAAAGCAAAATAAATACAAAACAAAGACCTCGTAAAGCAGTAAAAATACGCACACAAAGCTGTATTGTGTATGCAGAAGGAGAGCAGCGGGTACGGTTCAGCAACTCGGGGCTCATTAGAACAAACATATCTCTCGTTAGTAGTGGGGAGTAAAAAGCTATCCTATGTAGTTTTGTTGGGTTTGTTTAGATATACTTGCCTCTAATATTTGTGAAAACCTGTTATTTGAAATAAGATACAGCTTTTAAACTTAATTTAAAATACAGATAGTACTCTTTGAGCTTTCAGAACTTAAATTCCAAATATGTAATTTATTTCAGTTTGGCATTTAAACTTAAAATACAATTTCCTATGTCCAGTATCGTAAGGTCCTATTCGGTGAATACGATTCGGGATAATTGTTATATTTTGGAGGTTGAGGTCAAAGAAGTTTGTGTTTCAATTTCTTTTTGGAGGTTTCGTTAAGAAAAGAATAGATCAAGGGTTCAGGAAGCTGACCAGTTGGCATGACTTCTGTGATGAATGGCTGAACGTTGTACGGTTCGGGACTAATGTCTGATTTATAATAATTTCAACCGAAATAATCGATAGAGGGCTAAACTCGTTATGACGTTTTGTATTTCTGTTATTCCACTCTAGGTTTCAATAAAACTGAAATGTTCTGCTATATCATTCTTAAATTATAATCAGCGTTTGTTAAGATGTTCCATTGGTGACAAACATTCGTTCTAATCCATGTGAAACACCCGTTAAAGGATATTTACTGTGTTGTTGACACAGAGAGCTCGTTTTGAAAAGTCTTGGAAGGAAAGTTTCTATGACACTGGACCAAACTTGGTTTCTTATTATTAGTTTTTTTCTTTTATACGAATGAAAACTTCTTCGTATGAACTTAATGGAAAATATTATATGAAAAGGGGGGTAAAATTGTTTCCATAAAATGTCTTTGGGTCTGAAAATGTGCGGGATGGATTTAAATTTTTGTAACCTGAATGGCTACGGTATATGTTAGGAGCTACGGATCAGGTATTAACAAGGTAATTCTTTTCTGAATTCATCGATACAAAACTTATTTTGCGTATTTAGGTGTGAAATAGCCTCTTGTATTCATACAAACTGTCAACCATGACGACTGTCAACGATAAAATAAATAAATAAGAGTAATTTTTTACGTGGTTTTATTAAACCACTCAGTATTTTAAATTTAATTGAAACTTTTTACATTTCCTTATAAATTATTATAGACATATTGGTACATGGTGTGTGTGTGTGTGTGTGTGTGTGTGTGTGTGTGTGTGTGTGTGTGTGTGTGTGTGTGTGTGTGTGTGTGTGTGTGTGTGTGTGTGTGTGTGTGTGTGTGTGTGTGTGTGTGTGTGTGTGTGTGTGTGTGTGTGTGTGTGTATAAACTACAGCGAAAAAGAAATTAATCAATTGAAACGACATAATACTTGCCATTATGAATGAAAAATGTCAAAAAAGAAGAAAGGCATTACAAATATAGTTGAAAAATAAATGAATTTACAATATTATTATTTTTTTATTTTTTATAACCATACAACTGATTGCGGTACATTATTTATTCTCATATTTTATATTAAAGGAAATTGCTTTTCCTAAAAAATAATAAGCATATTTACTCGGTTATTTAAAAGTTTTAACTGCTGTCGCTAACGTAGGTAAATTGGAGAATGGAAATTTATTTTTTTATTGCGGGTTATGAAGGTAAGAATACATAATATGAAAATAATCTTCGTTACCCAACAGTCGTAAAAGACTCGTAGAATTCTTAAAATTTGCTTTCTGTTCAAGGTAATATCAATTACAAATCATTTAGGGTGAAGAGTAAAGAATACAAAAGGTAATATGGGAGTTATTACAAAAAGGAAGCAGATCTAAAGTGTCTTAAGTTCAGCGAATTCTTAAGAGACAACACTTCTTCTTAGCATCTTTAATTACTCGATCCAACTTTAAACTGTGTTCTGAAGAGGGTTTAAGAAAAGATTTCGTTTTAATTACTTTAGAAAGTGTTTAACACGTTCAAAGGCATTTTAATAAGCATATTTTTACATTATTGCTTAACTAAACAAATAAATTTCCTATTAATAAATAATAATCCATGGAAGACGGCTAATCCAATATAAATAATAAGTAGCACAAAGTGTTATTTGTTACTTGAGCTCATTTTATTTATACATAAGTTTTATATATATATATTGTAATTCTGAGTGAGGCCTTAGTAACACCTAGTTTACTTAAATGATAAGTTGTCTTTATTTTAACATGACTTGATAGCAGCAACATCGTTGCATTAAGTTGTCATTAGATAAAATTTCCCACGAACAGGCTATTGTTTGATAAGAAATAATTGTAAGAAAAAATATAAAAGTAGTACTTTGATCGACCACTGAATTCTGAAATGTAAAGGGACAAATTTTATTGTTCGATGATGGGTTTGGAAAAGTAGTTGGAACAAGTTTTTCATCAAATATAATCTATAAACTTTCCTCTTATTGTTTGGAAGGCAGGATACTGCAATATTGTAACTGGACCATAGCATTGATTCTAGTTTTTTTCGGTGAGATCGGATGTCTTGGTTTATGAGTTGGTATGTTGTGTACAAACTTTTTAAAAATTCCAATTTTGATATAAAACGGGTATTAGGCCTAATAATCAATCGATTATGAAAAGGTATATTATTTTTATCAACATCAGGGATATCTTGAAGCAAAACTTTAACAAGAACCGTACTTTGTTTGAAATTCATTGTTGGTGATGGTGATTTTATATTTTGATTAGAATTTTTGCGGACATTTGCCATCACTGATTAGTAAAAAAACACTTGTTTTTTACTAAGCAGTGATGGCAAATGTCCGCAAAAATCCTAATAAAAAAAACAATAAATAAAGAACCGTACAATAAGAGTTTATAAGTGATTTTTAGAGATGGTGATTTTTAGAGGAGATAACTTCAATTTTTCCCCGGCCTCAATCAAGTATAAAAATGACTTCAGTATCAACTACAAAGACGTCATTTCAGTTTGATTGTATGCAACAATTTGTTTTAAAATTGATTTCATTGAGACTTTTCTCACGTTTCACAACTAATATTGGTACGCCACGGTATTTAAATTTACTTTAAGATATCCAAATATTTTAGTATTATTTTATAAATATAAATAGTAAGTATATTTACGTTATTAAAATTTCAGAGACAATCAAAACCTATTTAAACTCATAAGAGAAGCAGTTATACAAAAATTTAAATCTGAAATATGAATTTACTATTTAAAAATTGCTCTGGAAGCAATGATTTTCAATATATATTAAACATTTTTTTATAGATTCCATCACTAAAAATAAATAACGATAAATAAATAATGCCACGAATTATTTCAAACCTAGTCTGGTCATGTGACCTTCTTAAGGAAGAATGGCTTTTTAACGACATCATTTGTTTCAGCAGTTTCCTCAACTCCATCAAAAGCAGCAATAAGACTTCGTGGTGCGACTTCTTAAGAGCTGCAACCGAAGGCTAGTACGTCTACGATTACACTTAAAACATTGAAAAAATAACTAAATTTTTTCGATATTCATAACGTTATTTGCGTTTTAACATTTTAATTTTATGTTTGTTAGAAATAACGCTTTAAGCAATTAATTAATAAATTCGACAAAACTTTATGAAACGAAATAAATAACTTAATTAAATAGAAACCTTCCTGATGATGAAGGTTATTCTTATTTTTTATATTAGAATTATAACGCCATAATGGATACATAATTTGTTAAGAAATCCTGAGGGATTACATTTGACGTATACGTGTTTTTCAGCACTACGTAGGGATTAGGTCGAGATAAGCTGTTGACTTGACTTAACTATTCGTTAAGATCAAAGTTTCACACTTCTATATTTCCAGTTACTAAATGTCTCCTTAAGCTATTTTCAAAGTAATGTAGCACATTAGATAGTCTGAATTTGCTATTATTACGCAGGCCTCAAAGCTCTTTATTTTAGGTATCGTATTCATTTGCATACAATCAAAGTATTATTTCTTTTAAATGCAAAGCAAAAAATATTCAAAACTTTCCTTTTAAATTAGCCATTTAGATGGTTCCTTACGTCTGTAAAATGTAATAATTAAAATGTTAAAACACTATAAATAACAATTATTTTTTTACAATGGAGGTATACACTTACTTTTCTGAAATACTTTTAAAAACTCTCCTATCTCTATGACGAAAAAATGTAATTTATAGCAAAAAATTGATTGTTAGTTAGTACAGTAATCAATACCACAAATTGTTATGAACGATAACGATTGCAAAGGTAATCCAATACTTCATAAACGAACTACATTTAAAATTAAACATAATTATGGTTTTAATGTAAATGATACAGAAAAGACTTACTGTCTTGTTAGGAAATGTCAATACAGCACCTAAAACAAATTAAACAAAATACATTAAATAATACGAACTATATGTGAATTTTAAAATGTTGCTGTTTGATGAATCATACCAGATACGTGAGATTTTCTTGACTTTAAGGCTAATTCCTTTTTAAAAACGTTGGTACATAGTTTTATAATAAATAAATGAAGATATTTCAGAACTTTTCAACGAAACCGTAAAAACCCACTTGTCCACACCTATATAGTTGGAATAGAAAATACCTTTAAAATAATCGTTACACGTTTTCATTTCGCTTATTTACTCTCACATTTAATTCACATTTAAATCGCATGAATATATAATTAATTTGAAAGTTGAAAAAAATCCTCGCTTTACAAATTTTAAGGCGATGATTTTTGTTTCTATCACATGATGAAATGTGATTTCATGAATGGCGATAATACAATTAGATCCAGATAATTTCTTTGCATGTAAAAAAAAGGAGCGAAACTATCACGCACAAGCTCATGTAATCTTATAAATGTGTATGAGTTATAAACTGTACACATTTTATTTCATCATTTCAACATTAAATCATCTTTAATGTGTCCCGTTAAATGTTTTAATTTAAGCCTTAATTAATGTTATCTGAAACACATCCTCCACAATAATTTGCTATGCACTAGCATTTAGCGGTCAATTTAAATAACACCACTTGCATATCATTAACGATATACGCATTTGTTAATCCTCTTTTGCCACCTAATGCTCTCATTAAACATTGGTTATTTAGAACAATGCGGAGGGATCCAATAAAACTGATATACATTTAACTATGAATAATTTAATGCTTAGTTTAAGTTTGCATCAACATTTAGTTTAAGAATGGCTTATGATGCCAACTTGAACATATATTGAATTGATTATGGTCCAATAAACAAACTCCTCTATAAACTAATTACTTTGAAAAAATGCTAATCGTCAAATATAAAATTTTAATTTTAAATTGTTGCACTAAACTCAAAGTAAAAAATATTTTGGGATACATCCAGTGAGGTTTTTTTCAAGTCAAAGATCCTAATAATCCTGGAGCGTGGTTGGCATCGCAGACTTGGCATCGGTGATCTGAATATTACATGTTTCTTACTCCACCTAAAAGTTACGATTAACTTAAGGTTACGTGTAACTATAAAACATGTGCTTAAGACTAACATGCTATATGAAAATGTAATTTTCGTGTAAGTTACAGATCGCACTTTGACATGAAAACTGAGGGGGCTTAAATAAGCCAAGTACATATTTGTTGACTTGTAATGTATGTTTCACAAGTCAATTTACAAACTGCGAAATGGTCACCAAACATTTTTTTTAATTTGCGGTACGATTTCCCTTTTATAACAACTTTTAACACGTAAATATCAAAATGAATAATGTTGTTTTCTGTATCCAAATGCTACAATCTTGCAGTAAAATCAGTACGAAAGGGAACAGAACTTACTAGAAGGTAATAAAAAGACAGGATTACATCTGACCCAAATGGGTTTTGCGCAACGTATAGCAGCTAATGTAAGATAACATTCCTTCATAGCCTTAACTTTGATATAAAACCTTTTCCTCTTTCGTTGGGTTACAAGAAATAAACTAATAATCTCTTATACTTTTTTGTATCAAAACCTTAATCAAATCCAAAAATTGATGAAGATTGTAACTACGATTACTTGCTCAAATTTTCTATATTTGATAATTACTGTGAAGTCATCATTCTGATTTTATCGTACTTAATTAAACTTTTTGACTATTGTCGATTATATTGCCAATTTTAATAAAACCTAACTTCTACTCAAGTAATTTTGTTTTATCCAATTAAGTCTTACAGCATGATTTTTTTCGGTTGGACTTATGTTTGATCATTAACAATAATTTGGTTATGTTCTATAGATACTTTAATTAAGATGTTTAATTTTTAATCATTCCAGACTAGTGTGTGGAAAGTATTGCTGGCACACCCATTGTGCTCTATTTATGAATTTTTTGAAATTCCAAGTAGAATAGTAAGTATATTTGTTAATATTTGAGTGCTGTTTGCAGTTTTCTTTCTATTTATTTGGTTTTTAGTAGTTGCATTGTTTTCTTTTTGCTTGGTGTGCTTAGCATAAATTTTATTTGCACATTTATTATAAGATGTTTATTTCTTGGAATGATTTAGCATGATTTACGTAAATGCCTGTTTTTTACGTGCTGTGTTTCATGGATTTCTTTAGGTTAAGTTGACTTTTTGTATATGTTGGCGATGCCCTTTGCATTTGTACGATGCCTAAAGGAAAATCAATTTCTGTATTTCGTATGTTCCCAGTTCATTTCCAAATACATCAACCATACAGATTTTCTAAGTGAGTCAAAGAATTAGATACCACAAAAATAAGGCATTGTCTCTTAAAAAATTATTTTAATGTCCCTAAAACATCATTGCACTTTTTCATACTCCTTTAGTTGATTATATTAGTCAAGTTTTTCTTCAATCCTACTATAGGATAGGTATTTATACTATCACTAATAAATAATATTAAGATATAATTTTTCATAAACATTTAAATTAATAACACTGAAATCTTAGAGCGTTATTTCTAAGACGTTTTACTGTGACGAAGAAAACAGTTATCAGTGTAGGAAGTCACGTTGCAGAAGCGCCTACGTGAGGCCGTAACTGGTACAATCAGGTCCGTCACGTCCCGGCGGTGCCTCGGAGACCAGAAACATTTAGATGTTGGTTTTATAGGCAATATGTTATAGTCTTCGGGCCCTGAAAAGGTGCGCTATAGTTTAAAATTAAAATGCTCTAGTTTACATAATTTATTATTATGAGCATAAAGCCTCGTATAAAGCATAAAGTCTCACGAATAAAAAACTTCCATATATCAAGTTCTTGAAAAGGCACCGATCTTACGATTAACTATTATTACGTAAGAGAAATTGACATTTAAAAACTAGGCCATTCTTCGTTTTAATCCCCTAATCATATTCTGGATTCCACGTGGCTGGTTCGTTATACGTGATTCTATACAAAGCGTGCTTTGGTTGTCAAGTCAATTGCACTTGACGATTCTATATTGTAATGAAACAATAGATCATAATTATTTGCTAAAATAGACTATATATTTTGTTTCACATTAATTGATTATGTTAAAGATGTATGTTACCACACGATACACTCTTAATACCTGCCAGTAGATTGTTATTAATTTTGTCCTGGAAAGTTGATGTGATGTTGAAGTACCAGATAAATATAAAAAAGAATGATTTTCGCTTCATTTGACAAACTATTAATTAATTACAAAAGTGTCATAAAAGGTTATTTGTTGCTGAGTCCGTAACTCTCAAATTAAGTTAGCTATTTATTTTTTGAGAAGTTAAGAATCAATATAATCCAATTTACTCATCAATCAAATGGAAAACTTGAGTCTACAGGTATGACCTTTTAAATCTCTTAGTAAAGTATAACAACAGGATTCTGTGACTAGTTCTTAGTTTTTATCTTTACTTAAATTTTACATATTAATTCGAAATAGGTAAAGAATCAATATGTAAGACAAATTTACCTTCACGCACCACCATCTATAAAATATGAGACTTTTACCAAGGAAAAGTGAGTCTAATTGAGTTAGTGGTGTTACTAACGGGTTAATGTTTATAGAAAGTTGCATTCAAGATTTTATTTCACTTAAGAATCACAAAATTAACATTCGAATCCCATTCGGGTGTTTATGAAAACAAAATATTTGGGGATTAAAGCTTTAATTGGAAAGAAACATAAGAGAAATGGAGGTTTTCTGATGTAAATTAGTTTAACCCACCAACGGAATGCCAGACAAAATCATTCACCGTCTTTCAGAAAGTTGTGTGAATAACATAACATTGCTGAACATAACAACAGAATAAGTTGTATGTATTCCAGAATGATTCTTAAATAATAAATGTGTATGTTTAATTGATTATTTAACACTCTTTTTACAAAATGTATGAATACAGGACAAATTTTCTCAAAAGAACTCAAACATAACCCTAATTATTTTAAATCATTCAGCGTGTTGTTTATTACTACTTAACATATTATTAAAATCACAGAAAATATTTATATATTAATTATTATTTTATCTAAGAGAGCTAGCGTAATGATAAATTTGTAAGGAATAAAGCCATCTAGACGTAAATCTAAAGCCACTGGGTCCTCCATCATTTTAATGAAAGGCTTTTAACTGCTTCGTATCAACTCTCAAACTGCCTGGCTCAGGTAAATGTCTCTTTCATACTGTTCTGTTTTATGATTTAATGGTTTCATTAGAGCGGGTCTTTTGATTGAAAATTCATCATACAAAAAAACTTTGTAGTTGTTGTCCACAGTAAAATAAATACTGTCGGTACAATATTTGCAAACTAATTAATCATGTGTTCGTTTGTTAAGTTTAGAAAATGCTGATATAGGACTTCAACTCTGACAACCTTAAGATGTTTTAAATAAGTTTTATTTTATACGTTAAGCCATCCCAATCTGTGCATAAGAAATTCATAATCTAAAAAAGTAAATTAGAATAGTTAATATCAATCAATCAAAAATGTTTAGCTCTTACTATTAACACTCGAAAGAGATAAAAGCCAACCACGGGTGTATATTACTCTGCCGCCCAAGACTTGTCGGCGTAGTGTGCTAAATATCACAGGTCAAGCGCTGGAACGTGACATGTCTGACATACCTGCTGAAAACATTCCCGCTGGAATCATTTTGGCAAGCATTATTAATAATTTGTGGTTAAGTACTGTTTCCCTCTTAATCTTATATTTACGTAAAAAATACCTTCTTTGTAGGTACTTTTAGTTTTAGTTAAATCTCAGTTCCAATTTTGTAGTGTTACCGCTGGTTGAATGATTAATTATTACGTTCTAAACATTTTAACCTTCTTCAGTTAGCTGAATTGTTTATAGCAGTTTTTTAGTTGTTTTGGCAGGTTAAAAAAATTAATTTTTTTAACCTGCCCAAACAGGTTAAAAATAAACGGTTTGCGTGCTATGCTAAACAATAAGAAACACTAAACCAACATTAGTTTAATATCCTGTTAAAATAGACAGGTTTAAATGGAGTAGGTTAATCCCTTTCATGCAGTGTGATTCCCATACCCAAAATATGTTTATACATTTAAGAATAATGTGAATACTCTTAAAGAGACACAAATAGTATAATTTGTATGTGGCTTTTACTACTAGTGATTATTTTCGTTCGGTCCAGCAAAACCTGGAAACGTACCTATAATCATGCAACTATATCTTATACAAAATAAAAATTGTAAAAAGTAGAATTCTTCAGAACAATTTATTTACCACGCTTTGCTCTTGGCTGCCATGGTAGCCAATAGGTCATGTCATAGGCACTAACGTGACCTGAAATCTCTGACAATATATCTTGGCCAGAGGATAACACAAAATTTAGTTTATCAACCAAGTGTGTACTTGTTTAGGCACTGTGCTAAAATGAGTTGCAAATTCGCCACTGGGGATAGCTTTTCTAAGATTTTGTTACTATAAAATATTTTTTATAGAAAGGAAAAACAATAAATATATTATAAATATAGTTGTGTGTTAGAGAAAATGTTTTATTGCGTTCCAAAGTTCTTTCCAAACATAATTACTCGTGACAGGGCCAATATCTGTCATCAGAGTCTCCCGCTGTCACAGGCCGGCACGGAACTGACGCACGCGACTGGGAATACTGCCTCTCCTTGTACGAAAACTATTGATTAACTGTACAGATTATTGTATTTATAATGAGATACCACAATAAAATATTCAGAATTTTCCGTGTTAATAATTGGATTTGACTTACATCACAATTTGGAAATCAAACCTAGACAATAACTACAGCTATTATAAAAAGCCACTTTATTGAGGTTTTATTTTAATTTTACGAATTAAACCCACTGCAATAAATACCTATGTGTGTAACTGACAGTATCAATGAGTTGTTAAAATATATGTTACGAACAATTTCCATTTTATGAGTAGAAGTCTTGATAAAGTAATTTTGATATTGATTATGCTATATATTTCAGCTAAAAAAGTTTTAACGAATATATCATTATAATGTTTTGATGAATGTGAGGATTTCGTACTACATGCAGTGAAATGGCTGTCTCTCTCATTATATCACTAACTAACCTTCTTTTTTATACGTTAAGTAGAAAAGTCCATTATGGGAGACACAGCTGAACCTTGTGTCCCCATGCCGTATTATTTTACTTCGGCTTGATGATCGAAAAACATAGCCTTGTCGTGAGAATAGTTGTTTGTGTGTTTAGTTAGTAAAGTAAAACGTTGTCTCATGAGTGAAAATTTCGGCGCCCGACCTTGCGAGAGAGACAATTTTCACGAAGTTGACAATGAGCTGTACTCTCGAAATACACACAACATTTTCCCCCATTTGCAATAATAAATACCCAATCCTTAAACATCTATTTCATTATCTTATTAATCAACAAACAAAATCAATTTTGTTTCGATCTGCAATTAGTGCCTGTATACGATTATTTACAACTATTCATGCACCAGCGGTAAGATGATTGTTAATACACGTCAAATTCTTAGACCGTAGACGTTCTTCCAACTGATTGTTTTTAATTTCATTCTCATGTGATTATTCCTGCCACTAAATCAGCTTTTATCGCCTTCAATCTGTTGAACCCCATACAAATCATTGAAAGAACCAACAAAATTCTAATAAACATCACAATAGACAACCTTCCACGTCACTAATTACGGTTTGAATTTGGGTTAATAATTTGCCTTTGGTTTATTGTTGGCTTTTATTTGAATTATTATCCCTATTTTGGGATCTTTGTGCCAATGATTGAGATAAGTTAGGGGGTTCTCTTTTGCTTTTGGAAACCATTTGTTTTGAATTGCATCGCAAGTCTTCACATGGAAAGCATACACTATATAAATTGTATTACTAATACACAATGGTATAAATAAAAGCGATTGTAAAAAAATAAACCTTTTTTTGTTTCAATGTTTATAAAATTTGATTTTCGATCACTAGGCGATTTCTATTATTTTTTTATAATGGTCATGCAAAGATGAGGTGTGATGTCTGCAATTAGTTATTCCGTTGACGATCTGAGAGGAAAATTGCTGAGGCATCCCCCCCCCCCCCCACCGTTGCGCATCGGATCAGCTGGTTGTATTGATTCACATTCTGTTTTGCTCTCGTCTTCTAGCCCTCTTTCATAGATTATGGTTCATAATAATTAAACTATTAATTATTTAACAAAACCTGAATATGCGGGAAAAGAATTCTAGGTGTTTTTTTTTTTATAAACATGTTATTGCATTTACTAAGTTAAAATTTATAAATTTTTCACCATATTATTATTTATATCATTAGAATCCGATAACAGTGTACATTTTTCAAGTACGGTTTTTTAAAAAGGCAATAGTTTAAATTGTTTGCAGTTTATTATGAAACCTATTTTTAATAATGATATTTAACCCAGCTGTAAAATTATGATAAATCTTTAGCTTTGTTGAAATAATGCCAAAATATAACATCTTTCACGCCTAAATCACCAACAAAATTAAATCATGTATTTTTTATCTTTCAATTACAGGCACTTATTATTTTGAACTGATAGTCCGTTTTATTACCATAACTTATCAACCATTACTATAGTGGTATGTGTTATAATAACACCAAATCTTTGAAACAATAACATCTTTTATATTTTTATTTTTTAAAGAACGAAGTATTTGAAACTTGAGTAATACTTAGCTGGTTCCTTTATCCGGAACGGCTAACATTTAAAACTAAAATATAAAATTTCAAGTGAAAAACTTTGCATGAATATCTGGTAAGTACAAAGTGTCAAGTCCTTCAAAACGGCAACAAAACGACAGTTATCCAAACTGCCAAGCTATTGTTGGTTTTTTCATGAATTCTCGTGCCACTTTTCATTAAAGGCTACAAAAAGCTTTGGATATTTATTTTGTTGCATGTTGGAAAATATTAATTGATAAAAATACTAGCTAATTAACTGGCTTTATTATTTTTTCCTATTATTAAGTTGTTTTTTATTAGTATTAATGCATTCAAAAATTTCATTTAGAATTTTGTCGTAATTTTAAAAACACTATGAAAATTATAAGTTAGAAAATAGTTACGTATAAGTTAATCACATGAAAAATCTGTTTGGAGAATTTAAAATTGTATCATATCTACAATTTAACACTAAATTTTACACAAAGAGGTATTGATAATTTCCATATTAACGGTGGTTAAATAGGGAATTCATAATATTAACTTTTCTTAAAAAATAATTAATTTCAAACTACTTTAATAGACAAAGAAAACTGTGCATAGTGCACAAATAACAAATCAAGGGAGTTATACACTTTATTTTACAAGATATAAATTAATTTACATTTCTTGTGGAAAAGGTTTTGAGTTAAGTCTATTGTATGATTCATTCCCTTTTAAAATACGAGTAGAAGTCACTGTAGCTAGGAAATGTGCCTACCAATGTTTTGGTACTAAAAAATCAAGTGATCTCAATAATGCTAGACTGTGGGCGTTTTCGCAGACGTAGCCGGTCTGAATAAAACCCACAGTATTATTTGTGTGAAATAACATCCTCCCAATATCAAACCTAGAATATTACAGGTTTTGCAAAGTAGATTTAATTTAACAGCTCCAGTTACCTGTTGTTTTGCATTATTTATAGTAAAAATTCAAAAATATTGAATTTTCTGTTTGCACCAGACCTAAGTAATTAGTGATTTTTAAACGCTTAAATCATAGTTCAACCTAACAAAGTGAGAGATGAATTGTCCTATAATTATAACATGGCCTACGTATAAAATTGGGAACTATTACGTAGGTTTACTGCTAAGGGTAAATAAAATTCGGGATTCTGTAGATGAACACTCACTAATGAAGGCATATAATCCTATTTATCTCTCACAAGTATACGATTGGGCATGAGTATTCAGGTTTTCTACTGAATATTTTTAGTAGGGATTTTTGACTTATATAAAGTAGATCTTAGGTATTTAAGCCTTATATCTAGATTCTAGATATACTAATTATGCTATATAAAGAATTTTACTTATTTATTGAAAGGAATAATCAGCTTGGTGCTAACCGATTTATATATGGTAGATAAAAGAGATTTTATTTAGAGTGCTTTAAAGTTCCGGTTGTACTCTTGGGGATTGTTTTGTGGCCTGAGCAAAGCCTATGACTTTTGAGCATGGTCTAATTTTGGATTACTTCGGTTTCTATGGAGAATGTTGTGGAGCATTAGTTTTTTTTTTAAGTCATATTTATATACCAAAAACGGGTGGTGTGTGAGGAGGGTTGATTGCTACCTGTACTTGGGATTATTTGTGGTACCTCAAGGCTCCGTTCTTGGTCCCCTCCTTTTGTTATTGCTACAAATAATTTCCCTTCAAATGCGACAATGTCTCAAGTATATTTTATACTGAATATACTAACTTTTCAACATATAACAGGAACATTATTCTTTTTTATAATGTGACATATCTATATACTTAATACAAAATAGGTTTTCTCTGTTACGTCCCTTTTTCACCCGTCCTACTTAACCGATTTTTACTATTGAGATGTCATTTTAAAGCTTATGATCTAGCGTGCCGGCGACTGGAAATTGAAAAGGGCATTTATTTTAAGGCTTCCACCCCGAAGCCTTTGATTTATTTCTAGAGGGTGCTTTCAACGGTCCTGTGCTGACCAACTTGCTACATGTGAATTATTGTAAATTAAAAGCTAATTACCTTCAGATGAATTGGTAACCAGTGACATAGTAAACGAAAATACATAGCCTACAATGGTAAATAAGAGACAATACAAATTATGAACAGTAATTTATAGATAGGATAATTTAATTGATTAGGGTGGTAAATCACTTCTTGATGTATACATCGACATGTTACAAATATTGTAAATTATTAATTTTATTCATGTACAAAATTTTGAACATATTTTCATTTTATTTTTATTTTCATATATCGATGTTTTCTTGATTGAATGTTAAAAAAATTTTTCAGGTATGTAGTAAATTTATAACTGTAAAAGAAAATTATTGCATTATTGCCTTGAAGACGAGTTATGATTTCTGAAACAGAATAAAGAAGAAGCAAAAGAGAAAACATAGTAGACGAGATTATTGAGATTAGGAGAAATATGCGTAGCCTTTGGCAAGAACAGATAACTGCTACGAGACAAAAATTGAACAGTAGAGCGACATTGTATCACCCATACTTCCAGCGACTTAAAGGTTATGTAAGGGCAAATGGAAAGTGTCCTACTATTGCGTGCGAAGGTATTTCCAAAACACAATAAAATTGAAATACATAGTGTTGGATCGATGGACAATGTGTGAGTGTGTTTTCTCAGCCAAGCTTCTTAAACTATTTATCACTCAACTTCCAAGTAAAAAGGTTAACTTTTAATAGTTTTGAATTTAAAGTAAGAATTGTAATTAAATTGTTTCGAATTGAATGCTATAGCTTCTCAAAACAAACTCAATATTAAAATGTGAAATTCACGCATGGGCCCCCTAGTATTATGAATTCTGCTAAATCATGGAATTCTTCAAACAGGTTGTTATCAATGAAGGATAAAAACCAAGCAACAGTGTTGAGTTTTCGACCAATTCCTGGTGATATGGCCTCATTTAATCAAGTTTAGTTCCATTGATTAGAAGCTTCTGTGGGCATCACACATCAGCAACCCAACAGGATTAGTTTGTTCGCTTAAGCGTTACGTCGACTGTAATCTACTTCGTTATGTTAGGTAGAATAGCTTTACCTTTTTCCAATCTCTATTAAGGTATGAATTGAGTTGATGGGTAAATATCTGATATTTACTGAAATTAAAAATTAAAACTGGTTGCTAGTCAGAGATCATCACGAGAAAGATTGCATTCCTTTTTACATTTCGAGATTCTAGCTGTTATCAGTTATCAACCTTTATATTTTTATGCTCTAGTTTAAGCTTATAATAATTTCAATAAATATATATTTGAAGTCAAAATCATTGTTAGAAACATTTAAAAATTTTATGTACCTCTTTCCAGACTAAGTAAAATAAAAAAAATTATTTTTTGCATTGGTTTAAAAGCATTGGATTCGTTTCCTCAAACTGTTAATCTATTACACTTGAGGGTTTTTAAGAGCAAAATTTACTAGTTTCAAGTAAATGTTGAATGACAACTGAAATCATAGAGCGTTATTTCTAAGACGTTTTACTGTGACGAAGAAAACAGTTATCAGTGCAGGAAGTCACGTTGCAGAAGCGCCTACGTGAGGCCGTAACTGGTACAATCAGGTCCGTCACGTCCCGGCTGGTGCCTCGGAGACTGCTCCGCCAGAATCATTTAGATATTGTTTCATAATAGAAAGGAAATGTGCAGCGTTTTTGTTTTACATAATGGCAATACTATGTTCTGGTTAAGTTGAAATATAAAACTTTTTTTGGTAATATTTTTTGTAGTAATTTACAATTAAAATAAGTAACATAATATACTTCCTCCTTGATACATGGAAATCGAACAATAGATATATTTGAACTTTTACATTCTGTTTCGATAAGAGATAAAATGATCCTAGGTAACTGGTTAATTAGACAACTAGTAAATTATTTCCAAGGTCAAAATAGATACAATCAATTTTAATTCTACATGTCAGAAAAAAATACAAAGTAAAACGATAACAAATTTAAGATCAGTTTAAGATCGTCTAATTAGTAAAGGGAAATAAAACACTTTAAACACTCTCAACCCTCAATAGTTCTAGTCTGTTATGGGAAGAACAAGCAATTTGACAATTGGCCTTTCGAAAGTTTGCAATAGGTGTTTTTAGTGTTACAACACAAATCAGGTTGTCAGCCGGTTGAACTCCAATAATTTTTGCCAAGGGCCACATTGATAAAGGATGTTGTTCATCAGTACCGGGAACTTCTTATTCATAAATTAGAATGTATTGGCTTAAGTAACTCGACTTTGGATTGGTTTAAAAATTATTTTCGCGATCGGTATCAGATTGTTTCAGTTCTTGGTAAAAACAGTTCTCCAAAAAAGATAGATTACGGGGTTATTCAAGGCTCGACCTTGGGACCTTTGTTATTCTTGATTTACATTAACAATCTTGGTTGAGTTGATATAGGGAACGGTCAGTTATTTCTTTATGCTGATGACACCGCTTTGTTATTCGACGGAGACAGCTGGAGGGACGCGTTTAGCAATGCTGAGCACGGCCTCCTCACCGTCAAGCGATGGTTTGATCAGAATAAACTAATTGTCAATCTTTCTAAAACTAAATACATGCCAATTTCACTTAAGAGCTGACTTTGATCCCTCAGATCTTGTACTTAAGTTACACAGTTGTGGTGCCGAGAGTGAATGTAGTAGTTGTGAAACGATTGAGTGTGTGAGTGAGTATAAATATCTTGGTTTTGACCATCGATTTAAGTGGACTAGGCATGTCAATCAAATTAGGGTTAAATTGCGGAAATTCGTTTTTCATTTTTGCAAATCTGAGGAAAGGTCTACCATTAAAACTCTTAAAAAATATGTATTACGCGTGTATTCAGTCTATTTTGCAATATGGGAATTTGGCTTGGGGCGGAGGTTATAAAAGCATTCTTGCACCTATTGATATAATGCAAAAAACTATATTAAAAGTTGCTCTACGCAAACCTCTTCGCTATCCAACGAATCTTCTTTTTGATGAATTCAAAGTTTTGAATATTTCACAGCTTTATGTAAGGACGCTAATAGTTTACATTTTTACGAATAAATTATTTACTTTCGACCATCCCGCCCACAATTATCCGACAAGATCAGTTATAAATACAGTAATTCAGTTCCCTAAGGTCATGAAAACTATTAACACAACATCTTCTCATTATATTGCAAGCATTATTTTTTCAAAACTTCCAGATGAATTAAAATATCCTGAGCCGTGCAGTTATCTTTAATATAAGCGTCTGGTAAGTAAGTGGATTGTTAGAGTCGGCCGTAAACAAATAAATCGTTACCTCATATCAATTTACGCATAGTTTCCTTCGATAGAGATAAGGGTTTTTGTGAGCGAGCGCGCGTCTGTGATTTGTATGTGCGTGTGCGTGTGCGTGCGTGCGTGCGTGCGTGTGAGTGTGTGTGTGTGAGTGAGAGAGAGTTGGTCCAGGTCTCTGTTGATCATCATTCAACATATTTTTGCAGGTTTTTTTCCTTCGACTTTCGGCGTGAATGCTTTATGCATGAATGCATCTTAATATTTTTAGTTTGATCAATTTTTAAGTTATTTTTGCAAAATTTACATAGTTTTAGTTCTTTTTATGAAAGTGATGAAGTGCTTGTGGAAGACTAAACTGATAATGAACTCATTTCCCACGCACAAGTTTACCTTTGTGGAACATATTTCCATCATAATACTGTATATATTTTTATGTCTTCTGTATGTATTTAAGGAAATAAAAACAATTAATTAATTCATTCATTCAACGACTGACCCCACTTGGATATTTCTACTTTGAAATTTCCATTTATAAGTGGTTGCAATTGTTGGTTTCTCTCGACCATTTGTTCCAGAAAATTTGCAGAAGTTGTATTAACTGCTATAGTGAGAGCTTATTCATGGTATTTCTTTAAAACTTGGTTCTGGAATGGTAGACAGTGATTCGCCAACAAGAAAGGGTACTGGAGTTAGGTCATCGGAATGATCGGTTAGTTTGTAGATAGGTCTTGAATTTAAAACCCCTTCAGTTTGAGTGAGAACAGTCATCTACATTGAGCCAGTCACTACACTTCTAACGGTCACTTCATACTTTAGTGCAGTGTTATCAATGATGCGTTTCAAATGATACTTTACCGACCACTCCTGCTTCCCAGTGACTACCGAAGTGAGGAGCAGAGGGTGGATCAAACGTCCACAGTGTCCCACCTTTAAGAAGAATGTTTCTTACTTTGTTACTTTCGGTTGTTGACGGTCAATAGACGTTTTCGTTCCACATCAGTACTAATTATAGTTCCAAAATCACTAGAAAGAATTGAGCAAATTCCACTACGAGCTGTGAATATCTTATAAGCTGCAATAAGTGCTTCTGCAGAGTAATCATTTACTAATTCTAGATGGATGGCAGATGTAGATTAACACATTAACACAAGTTGGTTGACATCATATCTTTTGTTGGTTTTGGCTGCTATTCTTCGCCAAGTCTTGATAATGAATGACCCGCGTAGTCCACATCTGAGTGAATAAAAGGGCGTTATGGATAAACTCAAATTGAAGGAGTTCTCCCATGAGAGGCTGAGCTCGTTCAGCTTTGTATCGAGCGCATGTCACACACCGTAGCAATTCATTTTTATCTGTAGGTCGGCCACCAAGAATACAATGGTTGTGAAATGGTTGATAATGTGTTGGTTGTACCACTGTGCAGTATACGAAGATGAACATCGCATATTATAAATTTTGAAAGAGTAGAGTCTTTAAGGAGTATGAATGAGTTCCTTGTGTCACCCTAGAGTTTATTAATAGATTCCACCCCTAACTCTGATAAATTCATTTTGATCAAGAAATGAGTCCAAGTTGCTAAGTTTACTTGACTTGCTGATAGATTACTGGTTATTGAGCACTTTAAAATACTCGCTGAAGGCTTCATTTTATTTTGCACCATGTGGTGATACGAAGAAACTTGTTGAGTTCAGAGTAACGACAAAGTAAATGAGAATCAGATTTAGGTTGAAATACATGAGTGAAATTATGACTGCGCTGCTCAGACAGCGCTTCTGTAAGTTCGTAGGAACTGATGGGCCATTTAGAATAATCTTCCGACAGCCAAGATGGAACTAACCACCACAATTTGTAATCCTTGAGAGCTTTAAGGATTCAACCCTCATGAAGCGCTATCAGCTGGATTTATCTTTCCAAGAACATATCTTCAACGAGCCAATGGTTCTGCTTATTGTATTTCATTTATTCGATTAAAAACAAAGTCCTTACGCTTAGATAGTATCGCAGTCGGTAAGTGGAACAAATATTAATAATATCAATACAAAATATACTAATCGACTGTAAGCAACTAACGATTAAAAGCCAAGGCAACAAATGTCACTCAGGCATTCAATAAAATCTTTATTTTGATCGGTCAATGTTAAATGTTTCCTTTATATTAAAGTCAGTTTTTAGTTAATTCAATAATTTTTGTTTTACAACGTTCATATCTTATATTACTCTATAATTAGTTTCAAATTACCATTAAAAGTACTTGTTAATACAATAAAGATTAGTTTTGGCACCGTACGTGTACATACGTAGGCTACGTTTATACTTAAAGTTTTTAGAATCTATTACAATGACAACGGTAAACTGCCTAAACTGATTTTGAGTTCTATCCAAAACCAAGGTGGATCCAATTGGAAATAACCAATTGGTTAGGTTAACCAATTAAAAAAATACTGATTAGGTCATTGTAATTTTCAAGTCCCAAAATTACATTCAGCTTTCCACCTGGAAGGCTTGTAAAACGTGGTGCAATACAGAGCGTGCTTTGAATGTCGATATCTTTTTAATTTCGCATTGCTTTACATTTTATTAAATACGAAATTGCAATTTTAAGACCTTATTGAAGTGTTTTATTTCCTATTTTTTAACTGAAGGAAACACAGGAATGGAGCCCAACTAATAAACTTACATAAGTACGCCACTAATGAGTATGAATTGGTATAAAAGTGATTTTAAGTAGATAGTTAATACAATTACATTATTAAATTATTAAGGTTAGTTATTTAAAATTAAAAACCAATAGATAAAATCGTAAAAATATTTGCATAAGGATTAATTCTGCTCTGTCGAAAATTCTATATCTGAATATGTGTCACTATATAGCACCTAGAAAAATTATATTAATAAAAATACGTTTTTAAGACATTTTAGTTGTTTGTGATCAAATATACTTATCGTAAAACGATTTCATTACCTAATAACGAAGAATGCTTCATGTTCTGTAAATAAGAAAGACTGGGCAAAGCATAGGAACTTTTGATGTATCAGGAAAAACGAGTTCATGACACAGTCCAATCAAGTTAATGGAGGGTTTCTGTGCGAGTTACCTTTAAAGAAACCACCATCAAAGGTCTTCTTTGACTACACGGACTACAACAGTGACAAGCTTTGCCAGTTGAGTGGGTTAAACAGTAAAGGAAGGATCAAAACATATATTTGTAGCTTTGGATCTGATTCATATTCATAAATAAACCTCAACTATTCATAAATCTTTTAACTATCTCTTAAGTTTAACACTTAACGACAACCCCAGCACAACTGTTGATTTATAGAGGTCAACATTCATAATTTATAATAATTATTATTAAGTAAACTTCATTTATTTTTATTTCAATTTTTACACGTTTGAAATTCATATTTAATTGTTTGTTTTTCAATAGGCTATTGCTCAATTTAAACATAGTTTATTGATTAAATGTTTGCTATCACTGGTATATTATAACATGAAGAGACCTCAATTTAGTAAACATTATCATACTAAGAATTATTAAAAAACACAAAACTTTTGTACTACTGTAGTGAAAATATAATGCGGTTCACTTGTTCATGCGGTTCATGGTATGAAAGATGAAATTTACTTTTTAGTGTGAAATTTACATAAAATAAAATAAAATACTTTTATTTATACTGTTGAATATACTGACTCAAAAAAATATTCTTTTGAAAAGTTCGCCACTTTAATTTTGCTGCGACGGGGATGGTCCTCCTCATAGAACACCAATTTAACCTTTTCAGTATATTGAAAACCCCTCTTGTTGACTTAAATGTCTAAGATGGCATGACATATATGTCATATACTAGCAGTTGCCCTTGGCTTTGCTCACAAAAAATATAATCTAGGCTTGATTTGATGAATCTAAGGGGACTGAAAAAAAGGTTATATCAAGGAATATATCTTGTAGAGGTCTGCTATGTTATGGCGTAGTGTGCGTTTTTATTTTTAATATTGTTTCAAGGGGTTTTTGATATTGAGGTTCTTAATATCAAGGTTATACCTACTGTAACGCCTTTTATTGAGTCACAAGCCCTACAATTTGTATAAACTGACAAACTAACTACTTACTAATTTTAAATAATATTGAGCAAATATACAGATCTTCCGTAGTTTTTTCAGTCACACTCTTGAAGAGTATATTGTTAAACTCCCACATCATTAACAATTTATTGAAGCGTGAGGGGTTTTCTTTTTTACATTTATAACACTAAGAAGGCTAGACCGATTTCATAGTTTTATTTGTTAATTTTAACTTATTTGCCAACTCGTCTGAGAATTTTCAAATAGGAAATCAATTAATTAACAACTTAGCATATGGGTGGGTAGTAATAGTTCAAAGGTCAACCACACTCTGCAGCATTTATTTTTCCCTTGCAAAGCCAAAGCCAGTGAACCAGCTAATTTATTATTAATTTTAATGGCTCTATATATTCCCACCATTATAAAGATTTACAAGAATATAATAATCAATCTTAGCTTAGCAGTAGTATCAATTATATGCAACCCATTTCTATGTTCATTTTTTCTAAAAGGTTTGTCTAGAATTTGCTGTCCGAAAAAATCTAAACAAAAAAATTTAACGAATATATTTACTACATTTTAAAAATATATTTGTTCTCAATTATTCTATGAAACATTATTATTAAATAAAATTAAATTAGTTGCGTTCTGCAAATTGCAAAATATTCACAGAATTGACCAAACAATTAGATTATTATACAACAGTCTGTTATTAATTAAAAACTACTGTTCGTCACTCTTTTAATATTGAGGATATTTAGTTTTAAGAATCAACCACAGAAGGCAGCATGCTCTTCAGGCTTCAAACTTAAGGTTAGATTTTAACTCTATCCATATTATTATTAGATTAATATGGAAAAATGTTTAAAAAATCGACGTCGCTAAAAACCTCTTAAGACTTTGATTTTTGAAAAATCAGTTCCTAGTGGATGCCTACGCTCCAAAATGAACGTCCATGCAAAGTTTCAAGGTTCAAGGTCTGTTAGTTTGGGCTGTGCTATGTTAGATCATTGGTATTTGACGGATCACATAACATCTACGTAAAATGTATGTTTACCCACACACTTCTTTCTACATCTGAAATTTAACTAATTAAATGTTAGTGTGTAGCATTGTAATAGTTTATTTTATAAACAGATTTGCAACAATATGCACATTTTTGGAAAATCAAACATTGAAAATTAGTTAAGATTAATGAGTTCCAAAAAAACAGTTAAAATTGTTAATTTAAATAGTTGTGCTTATCACTACAAAAACATAAGAAATTATAATGAAAACTGAACAAATAAACGTGGAGTGGGCAATTCTAATCAATGCCTGATGAACGAAACTTTCTCAGGTAATATATTTAGCAGCTGGATACAAGTGCAGTGACAAAGGGCTCGGTGGTGGGGACGCCCGCGCCGGCCTGTGACGGCGGGACAGCCCGATGACAGGTATTGGCTCTGTCACAAGCAATTATGTCTAGAAAACCGTTGCAAAGTTATACGATGAAAATTTAACTACACGCAGCTTTTATTTTTTTTTGTGTAAGGGAATACAGTTGACATAGTAAAAAACGTTCGAGTGGGATGGAGGTTAATTTTAGTTGTATTAGTTTTTGGACTTGAAGATGTGCCATGCTACAAAGTTTAGAACAGTTGTATATTATTTATTTTACGTTTTCAGGTATGAAGGGCTAGTTTTCACTAAGAAATAAAGATAAAGTGCACAAATAAAAAGGTGTTTGTAAATAATTCATATAAGGCTATATAAAAGTTAAATGTTATTTTCTCCAAATGGAACAGTAAGCTTATAAGGTAGGAGCATGGGTAATAATGTAAGTTTTCAGTGAAAAAATGTAAATGCAAAAATCTATATTAATCTCTGAATTTTTTTAATAATATATTTTCATTATTTATAATTTTCTTCTTTAACTAGAACTAGGGTGTTCGTGACGGAAAATATTTTATAAACGATGACTTTAAGAAGGCAATGTTCAAACTCTAGATAAAAATACATAATGGAGAAAAACAAGAAAATTTATTAAAAAAATAATAAACATTTCTTGTTCATTATTACAAGAAAAAATTCACCAACCTAAAAGAATCAGAAAAAATTGTGCTTTAGAGCGTGCTTCAATCAAAATTGTACCAACCTAAAAATATTACAGCTAAGGCAGTGATAAAAATTCAGTTTTATTTCATAAGAATTGGATATAATTACAAATTTTAAATAGCTAGTTAATAAAAAATATCTAAGCATCACGGGTAGTCAGGTGGTTCACGAATGTCAGACACATCACGTTGCAGCGTGACCAGTGATTTAAACAGCAAACTGACACCTCCGGGCCGGCAGATTACTACATGGTGTTGGCTGATATCTATCTACCTTCCTCTATTGTTTGGGAGATAAAATAAGTGAAACGATTGTTTGAAAGTAATTTCAGTGGAATCATAGTAATTATACATTTGCCAAGAAGTAAAGTAACACGATTTGTTTTAAAATGCCCTAAAAAAACCTTATTTTGTTTTTTATATTTAACAAATTACTTGGTTTTGACCTGTAAACATAGTTATTTAATGTTGCCAAACTTACAAATTTTGACTTTTCAATTAGATTACTTATCTTGAAATGAGTCTAGGTGAAAATATCAACTCATTATAAGAACCCGTAAGCAAACTGATGCATTTTCTTAATAAATTAAATAAATTTATAAATACATACTCAATATAATAGTTGAATTATAAGTTGGGATTACACAAAGTAAGATTAAAAGACAGATATAGGAAATTAAACTAAATTGAAGTCTATTCACATACTGAGGAAGAAGAAGGAGACGAGGATATAGGCACAGGAACAAGGAACTCAACTTTTCTTGAGTTATCTTGACCAATAAATCCCTGTGTTTTTTTTTTTTGTTTTGTATGTTTTATCTTCTTAATAATGATAACTGTGTTTGTCCAGCTCAAGTGTCCTTACGTGAACTATATATTTTGGATTACAACAAAAACTAATTAAAAGAAATATAGACAGCTAATAAAAAAATTAAATTAAAACCAAACAATCATAGAAAACTGCCCAATTGAAAATGCCATACAAAAAATTTGAGATTTTTAGAGAACAGTTTTTTTTTGTAAGTAAATCTTTCTTGGAGCTAAGTTCTCAATTTCGAATGCATAGTAAAAAGACTAAAAAAATATTATAAAAAGCACTGGAGAGTCTTTATTGATTTCTAACTTTTTATAATATATATCTTTAATAAAGTTTCCATTGATTATTGAATTTTTAACATTGTTATGGTTATATGATGCATTTGACATCCATTACAACAGTAGTACAAACGGTGCTTCCTATAGATAATTAAATCGATGGATGAAGAGGGGGAAATATTAATCCGTCTAGTTGAGTCATTTAAATAGCTGTAACAATAAACAAGCCCTGAAAAAATTTATTTATTTTCATTTTTTAATAACTATAATTTATTCACTCATAAATGTAATTAATATAAGTGGTATTATATTTAATATATTGAGGGAGAGGCAGGCGATTTACCGGATGAGGCCTGAAGTGGGCCGGGAAACAGCTGCCAGGGAAGAGCGCGATCGCAGCTTCGACTCCTGGCAGCGCGACTGGGAATCCGAGCCGAGGGGACGTTGGACCTTCAAGCTCGTACCTTCCGTCCGACCATGGGTGGAACGGCAGCACGGCGAGGTCGATTACTACGTGACCCAGTTTCTTTCTGGGCACGGGTACTTCCGAGCCTATCTGCACCGGATGGGCAAAGTCGCCAGCCCGGACTGTCTGTATTGCCCCGGCATCCCAGACACGTCCGAGCACACCTTCTTTCAGTGCGACCGTTGGCACGTCCGCCGAGCCTCGCTTTCATCTGAGATCGGCTTGATCGTCAGCCCAAACAACATCGTCGGAGCTATGCTCCAGGGAGAGGGCAACTGGAACTGTGTCCAGCACTACGTCCAAGCCATTCTTCGAGCGAAAAAGGTCAACCTCGATCGGCCTTAATCCTCAGCTTTTCCCCACGGAGGTTGCCCTAGCGGCGTAATATAAAAGGCCTAGCCCGAAGTAATGTGTGAAACAGTTCCAGGCTAGTGTCCTCGGTGCCGAGGGAGGTGGTTTAGTCGGTAGTTCACGGGACATCGAGCTCGTGGGAGTCCGACACTACTGAGGGGACAACGAGCCCCTCAGTGTGCGTAAACGCATTCCAACTCCTACCCAAAAAAAAAAAAAAAAAAATTATATTTAATATCATTAAAACACAAAAACATGTTTTGACATGTAATATTATTTAAGTTTGTCTTCAGATAGTTAGTCAGTAATAAGCAATTTTCAGATAAAGGTTTGAGCATGCATTAAAGAGACGTTTTCCTCAGCCATGCTGTTTTTATTAGGAGATACCTAGTTCTTAAAAGCTTTTCATTAAAATGATAGAGGACCCAGTGAAGCTAGATTATGGTCTTGATGGCTTCATTCCTTACACAGTAATACCCATCGAGTAATTCTGTAAAATAAAGTTTACAAGATAAATACCTGAATATTTCACTTTCCTTGTCTTACGTATTGTTGGGATATACAATGTAATCCACTGATTGAAACAAAAACAATTTAACTATATACAGGAAAAGTAATTATTAATTATTAAAATGTCGTATTATTATGATTGTAGCATTTAAACAAATTAGAAAAAGAGTACATGATCCAATGATAATAATATCAATAGTGAAAAAACAAATTATAAAAAAACAATAAAACTGATGTGAAATATTAGAAAACGAAACAATAAATGGTACTTTATAAAAAAAAATTTTATATTCGTACAATATTAGCAATCGTTATTGGAATCCCGGTCTCTTAATTTAATTTTGGCTTACAGTAGTTTAAACGTTTGTTATAATTACCAGTAGTTAGACAATAGGGATTATAATTCAAAAACGATTTCATGAATTCAGGATTAGAATACGATTTAAATTTTGTATCGCGTTTTGTATCATATTTATCAAAAGCAAAAACCTGCCCTAGAAAAAACCACACACACACACACACACACACACACACACACACACACACACACACACACACACACACACACACATACACATAAAAAACACTGTAATTTCTATTTGTATTATTATATGAACGATAGTTGCATGGAACGAAAAGTTAGATCTGTTTATATGACAAAAAATTTGTTTTTATGGAGTCCTGCCTTGCAACTAAATTCATCAGGTAATATCATCACAATGTTTTAACCTTCAAACCATAAAAATGTTTGTTTTCAATACCGCGACTTAACTATACGATTCCCTCAATGCAAAGCTGTAACAAGCCTTCGTGTCGAAGGCTATTAACTGCAGCTTAAAGTATATTTCCCTTTTGGGTTTTATTTTCGTAGACTACATATTTTGTTATATGACAAGCAATAAATCTACGGCTACAAATCCACTCAATTATCATATTAAACAAATTCATTGGTCCTGTGATATTCTATTTCGTATCGACTTTCGTTATATCGTAAAGCATTTTACTCAAACGTGTTTCTTGGCTCTATGTAGGGCTTAGCTTGGGATAATCTGCTGACTTGACCTATAAGTTGAGATTAAAGTAGAACACTTTTATTGTTCACTTAACTTAAGGGCTTTCAAGTAAATAACGTAAGAAAAAGCAAAAGATGATAAACAAGGTCCCTTGTTCTATTTCGTTTTGGATCAGATAAAAGAATTATTTAAATTACGAATTGGTTTACAAGCAAAATAAATATCCGCATTGTTTGTTTAATTGAAATATAATGCATGAAAATTGCGTGCCTTTTGAAACAAATAGATTTAAAAATAAAATTAATTTAATACTTATAGTCTATAATTTTTGATCCAAATGCAATCATAATTATCTTTATTTAGTGCTTAAGCTTCTTAAATATTTAAGCCTCCTCTTTATAATTAATATTAAAATTCCGTAAAATGTACTTTGAAGTGAGATTTATATACTATAGATTGTAAAACTGTGATCTACTGGGCTGTGGAAAAAAATAAAACAATAAACTAAAGAATACTATGCAAATGTTAAGGTTTTTATTTATAGTTTAAAAATATCATCACTTTGAAAAAAAACTATCTTGAAAAACTTCCCAATAAAAATTAAGCTATTATACAATATATCTAAGCAGTCTTGAGGATAAAACAAACTAACTTTACCATGATATTTTATTTGTATTATTACGCTTAACAATCACAGTAACAGATTAAGGATTAATCATTATAAATAACGAAATTTCCGTGCAATTAATTATGTTTAATACCTACATGGAGAACATAAAGACCAATTCATGCAATGAACTTTGTCTCCTTCCTCTTTAGAAAATTTGTTAAAATGATTATTTTTTAATGTACCTTATTTTTGGTTTTATAGGTATTTCGTAGAAACAAATACACAAAACTTATTTGACTATCGAAAAATAAAGCGATGTGAATGAGGATATTATTTACTTGTGAAAACAGTAGGTAAACAAAGTATTTTACAAATCTAACGCTGGGGATTACGATGTAACACGGAGAACTAACATCCAGTTAAAACTGAATTGTCACATGCTTAAAGGCAACAATAGGACAGTTAGCCGAGCTATTGTTGGTTTTTGGACAAAACATGTTGGCAATATTTGTGTAACAGGTTGTTTTAATGCGTACCTTCTTCACGATTTACTCCCAGATATCCCGAGTTGTGGTTACAAATTATTTTTATTTTCGTCTGAAAAAGTGACAGGCATGAAATGGGTTTTTATTAAGATGAACTTACGTAGTGGAAAATACATGATATAAAACAGTTTAATACATTACATGCATTTTGAATGAATATATTTATCTATAATATTTAAATTTTATTTCTATGCTCAGTTCAAAAACACTAAGTTAGCGTTGAATTTTTATTATAAATTAAATTACTTTTTGATGATAGCCTAACACAAACGGATGTTTGATCATTATTTTGATAAACACCGTTTAGTCTTTAAGTTAATTCAGAGGTTCAAGATTGAAGATTTATTATCAAAATTGTATTTGCTAAAAAATACATTAGGCAACGGCATCGTCAATACAGTAACAGGCAATTCTATAACTAAAACTGTAAATCCTTAATGTAAAAAAATAAAACCATACAATTTTGTTTAAGAAATTGTTATTTATTTTCGAGGAAGTCATGGATACTGGATGCTGGTGTATGCTTTGCCAATTAATAATTGCTTAAGCGGCTCTGAAATTTTGGTATCGGCATTCCACCTTAATATCTTGAGGCAATGAGTTAACAAAGATTTTATGAAATGTTATGCTGAAAATTTTTTTTCGAGTGAATAACTATAACATTGACTATTAGAAGGAAATAAAATGCCATAATACATAAGTGTTTCCGTAATGAGCAATTTTTCTGAAAGAAAAAAGACAAGAACCAGGTTATCCTATAACCCTGTATAATCATCATAGTACTTCAGGTTTACATCCAGGTCTATCCCGAGAATGTTTACAGAATCTACACAAGGTATAACATTATCTTCTATCAGCATTTTTGCTATATCTGAATTATTTGTCTGAATTGGAAAATTAAGCTAGTGAGTTTTATCAGTGTTTACAAGACCATTATCTCTGAACCCCTAAAAATGTAGTTTGAATCAACAAAATTTCTTAATTCTAACTGAGCATTACTTTTCCCTCCGAAGAGAAGTGACGTGTTATCAGCAAACAGACAAAGGTTGGCCTTATTCACAGAATTCTGAATAAAATTTATAACGGACAAGAACAAGATAGGGCCCAAGACAGATCCTTGTGGGAAACCTATTTTAATAGTCATCTCGTTAGAGTAAACCTTATTAACAGAGTTTAACTTATTGACATGATCAATTTAAACCTTATGTTTGCGGTCTGAGAGAAATTATGAAATATATTCACTTGCTCATCCACGCACACCCATATCAAAAAGCCAATGAATAAGAACGAATGACCAACCTAAATCAAACTCCTTACTTGAGTCAACAAAGAGGCTAACATTCCCTTTACCATCCAGAGTGTCCACAACTTTATCGACCAAACAAAACCATCCAAATTGATTTTTTTAAACCTAGCTGATTACTAAACAAACAATTATTAACACATAAAACTAGGGATCCCTTAACATACATTTGGGGAACCGATTTCTTAAGCAATGGTTTCACAATAAATATTTTCAGTAGGAATGGAAATTCGCTGGAAGAAAATAAAAAAGTGATTAAATGGGCTGATGGTATTACGAGAAGAACAATACAATACTATTCAATAACTTAGATGACATCCCATCAATACCAACAGACTTGCTGGTTTTATGATTGGGAAAAATTCAAATATCTCATTAGCATTTGAGTTGGACATAAAACCAGAGATTAGTAAGGATCATTAGAAAATAACTATCATTGGAAAAATTAGGGACAGAAGGCAGGTCAGGTTGTACATTAATTCTTCACGCTATACAAATAAAAAACTTGTTGAAGACATTTGCCTCATAAAAGGTTCAACCACCAGTTACCTATCTGCATCATTGGTCCCATAAATGATGCAGATGGTAAATTGGAGGTGGAAATACGGAATATGATTCACTTTTATTGTGATATTTGTGGAAATACGAAATACGATTCACTTTTACACCTTCTATTTATGACCTCGTCATTAACTCTCCAATAGCATTAGACTTTGAACCTGAGCTCAAATTCATAAATTGAAAGAATGTTTTCTCTTAGTAATAAAAAAATCTATCTGATAAGTTTTGAATTCCACAAATTTATACAGGGATGACTATTGTCTTGTTTTTGGATTTCTAAAAGTGCAACTATCACAGGCGCGCATTTAGTAAACAGCAATGGATTTCTTCTACAAACAGGAATTCTTTTTAATCTTTTTTTATATAAATTATGAAACTAACAAATCATATTAACGGTATTTTCTTTTTAATACTTTTATTTTTGTGTGAGACGATTCGAAAAAAAATTGCGACTAAAAATTGGCTTGTTTGCAGACGCGATGTAGTTTTTTTTCAATGAAACTTAAATTAAAAATTATCATAGTTTGAAACCATCAACTCGATACAGGGTATATTATCCACTTGCTTTGACTTTGTTCTTTTCCAAATCGTTTTATAATCACGATGGAGAGCTGCATGTTAATTGAACCAAGCGGCACCGTCAGACAGTCACAGTGGTTCCAATTAAAGGAAACCCGCTTCCACAATTTTGTTTCGCATGTCGTTTTTGTAAATATTTCCAGCCTAGACGTAAAAGTTAAAGAGCACATTATTAAATGACGTAAAAATATAGTAAATAGTAAAATAATCTAATCCTAATATAGTAAAACAAAACATAATTTTAAAAAATCATTTATATTCGTATTAATTTTCTGCCCATCAGGAAAATAGTTAATAGTTAAACTATGGCAAATTACAAATGTAAATACCATTGCTCAGGTTCCTGTTATCCGTATAAATTAATATGATCAAATATCCATTGCATCAAACGTCAAATTATTTTTAACATTGAACGAAAAAACATCTACCGCTATGAAATAATAAATATATTTAATCTGATTTTGTGAGAAACAGCGCTAATAGGTAGTATAAAGTTTTTGATGGACTTCAGATAACTGGTAAATAGGGCACACACTTTTAATGCTCTAATTTATTATATTTAAAAACAATTATAAAATATTGCTGTCCTTATATTTTAGGGGTTAAAAAATAAGTTGCCTAAAATGCTTTGCCAACGCAAAGTTACACATGTTTAATAGGTTAAGCCAAGCATGAACACAAAGGAAGGATTTACGTAAAGCGTTTTGGTGGATAAAGCACTCAAAGCATATAAGAACTTATTTCTTTCCCTAACTCTCAAATTTTATAACATTGTTCATTCGTTGACTGTACAGTTAGTTGGTCACGTTTATTATTCTCAACAGGTTTCAACCAACAATATACAAGTGAATATATTAATCTGATAGCTGATGGCGTCCATGACATTTACTGAAGAATATATTTGATAATTTCAAGAATTTTATCGTTAGCCATCCTCAGGGCATGCAGAATGCCGGTAATTTAAATCTAAATGTTTGCTGCTGCGTAAAATATACAATTAAAAAAATGTCATTATTACTTGATGAATATTAAGGGATATTTAAAATATTCAAGACTTTTGCCCAGCCCTGTGTACTTAAATCAGCATAGTTATAGTAAAAACAAAATATTATAGGGGTAGAATGAAATAAAATTAATCTGGTCAGCAGAAAAACTTCCTTTTTATTGAAAACACTACTGGATATTTTAATTTTTTTATTGCTGAATTCAATGCATTAACATAAATAGTCCAGGCAACGAAAAGATATAGAGGGAAATTTTTGGAATACAATTGTTGACTTTGCAGCTTCGTTTTGACTACGGACGGTGAACGTATCAAGTCTCCGTCCGTAGCCCTTGAGCGGGGGAAGGGAGGCGGGACCGAAGGTACCATTTTTTGGTTTTTGCTAAATATCTAGGAAACTATCAAGTTTTGGTACTCCGTATTAAATTGAAAAATTAAAGAAAATTAAATTTTCCGTAAGAAAAGTATATAATATGTCTATTTTGGTCCAACCATTTACAAAGTAAGAACTAATTTTATTAATATTTATACAAATATCCCTTCCATAAACATACATGAAAATTTGTGTGTAACATACATCCTCAATGGGGCAACGCTTTTTCACGTAAAGGAAAATGAACAACTTTCAGGAAATATTGAAAAAATGTCCAGTATTACAACACCTCAGTCATAAAATTTGGCCTTAAGTAAAAGTGTGGGCGAGCTAAAAAAGTTGTAGAGCCCCGTATATTTGTAATAATTCCTTGAAAAATAACTTTTTATGAGCTCACCAAGACCTGTACTTGGGACCTTTTTTATGATTCTACTGTCAAATTACTAGACATTTTTTTAATATTTCCTGAATGTTGTTCAATTTCCTTTAGGTGAAAAAGCGTTGCTCTATTAGGCATGTATGCTACACACTAATTTACATGTATTCCTTATGGAGGGTATATTTGTTTAAATATTAATAAAATATATGGACACATATTATACTTTTCTTATATAAAATTAAATTTTCCTTAATTTTCCAATTTGGTAGGAAATACTAAGAGTTGATAATTTTCAAGATATTTAGGAAAAACCCCCAAAAAATTGTACATTAAGACCCCCCTCCCCCCCCGCTCAAGGGCTACGGACGGGGGCTTCTGGTATGTTCACCTCCTAACTTGTGATCCATGCATTTCCCTCTATACAGTTTATTTTTATTTTTTAGCATTCGTTGCCTGGACTAAAAAGAGCTTGTCGGTTTTAATTTTTAAAGTTTTTCTTAGTGTAGTATATTAAAAGTTCCCGCATAGTTCTTTTTCAGTAGGAAATAAGACCTATTACTTAGAGGCTGGTATTTCTTTGGGAAAACGTTATCCCAAAAAAGCAAATCCATGCAAAAACAACTTAAATTAAAAAGTATCTTTATGATGATCACAAACAATACCACAATACCACAATACCACAATCCCAGAAAAGCAGGTAATGTAGTTAAATGAAAATATTTTGTTACCTTCGTGGCAAAGCATTAAATAATTTTGTAAGAAACTTGAGTACACTCAATCTATACTCAGGGTTCCAAGAGATATTTTGTAGGAATATTATTACATACAATAACGACTATCAATACATTTTTAAGTTTTAAAATAAATATATATATATATTTTTACTATATTTTTAAAGATTATTCAAAGAAATACTAAAAAAGATAATATTTTGCTTAATAGTTATTGCTCTGGAGAGAATGAAGCTTTAAGACGTTAATCTGACTTTGCTGGGTCCTCCATCATTTTAATGAAAGGCGCTCAAGAACTTGGTATCAACTCTCAAAACTGTCTTGCTAAGGGAAATATATAAATTGCATGATTATATTTTATGGATTAAAAGAATAGATCATTATATTATCATCAAAGATTACTTAAAATAAAACGGTTACTAACCTTACGTCTTTAATCCAATAATCACTTTAGGATTACTAGTTTCGGGACTAATGACCCATTCTCAAATCCTTGCCTAAAATATTAATTATATTCACACATCTACGTCAATTTAATAAAATCTTCACTCATTATAGACATACGCACACGGACAAAAAAAAAGAAAACATTTATTAACTTCGCGAGCCGGCCAAGGACAATTGTAGACTCAAATTCTGGAATAGTTTGGCCAGAATTATTTGGACTGAGTCTGGAATTGTCCTTAGCCGGCCAAATAAATGTTTTTCGTTTTATTGTTCGTGTGCGTATGTGTAGTATGTGTCAAGATTTTATTAAAGGAAGATTATGTTGTTATATAATTTTTTACGCAAGGATTTGAGAATGGGACATTAATCCCGAAACTAGTAGCTCTAAAGTGATTGTTGGATTGAAACGTAAGGTTAATAACCAATTTATTTTAAGTCGATTATCAATCCAGGAGGCAAATTATAGATAAATCAAAGATTACTACCATTCTTCGGACCAACAAGAATGTTGATACGCTTAAACTAACGGAATATTATGCCATTAAATATCTGTTTGATGGCTCTTTCTGGAAAGATGGTAAAATAAGGAGGAAAAAAGATTAAGTTTAGAAATTATTATAGTGGACCAAGGGATGTTAATCCATTACGTATTATTTAAGACTCTATGCTTTATTTGCAAAAACATGTTAAAGCTCTAAGCAGTATTTATCGCAAGGTTTTTTCATTCTTTTGTAGAAGCTTTGCGATTTCTCTGGCCTTCCTTTAGGAACAATTTTAGTATTTTCCGACATGGCCATTTCATATATGTTATTTCTCAATGGGGGTTTTTGTTTTTTCTATAGTCAAAAATAATATTTATTTGGCAGGAAAAGGCATTGAGGATAATTAAAGAACCCTATTAAATTTAATAATGGAAACCTCATTTCATTTAAAGCCATGGCTGTATATAGCCTATACAACATTTAGTCTTGTTCTTGTAAAAAAAAACAATAATTTAGTTTAAGAATTGATTAGCACTGCTATAACACTCGACACAAACAAATGAATGATGATGAGTTAGTTTTAGGCTAACTTTAACACAAATATTTTTTTAGCCATTATCTTTTGGCCGTTAAAATGTCCACCAGCATGTGGTCAATAAATTTAAGAGGATTGAATGGAAAGTAGCTCCTTCAAAATTACTTTAAGAACATAAAATATTTCAATAAGGCCAGTGGTACTCTGATCTTTAACTTATAACGTACTTGCAGATGTGTTCATGTGTGCATGTTCGTGTGTTCATGTGAGCAGATGTTGCAGTTGTGTAAAATGTTTAGATTCAGGTTAATGTTGACTTAATAAATTGGAAAAAAGTCATTTAGCAACAATATTTTTTCTGATTCTGATATAATTACGTTTAAATCGTGAATCCTAAGGCTAATTCAAATTATTTTACTACTTACTTTATTACTTTGTATCATTTTAAAACGTAGTTTTTATTTGATGTTCAATATTTGTCAATATTTATCAATAAATTGACCTTGTGAAGAGGTTTTTAACGAATCTAAATAAAAATAAGTATAGTCTAAAGTTTTAGGACATAATATGATTCTTGAATAAAGCGTAATATGATCTTAACATATTTTTATTCATTAGGTGATACGACTTACAATCAACACGATTTAATATCAGCAGTTGTACAAAATATTGATTCATTATGTTTTTTTTTTTTTTTTACTATAGCATGCGAAGATAAACATGCAATAAAATAAAATCCTGTCCAATTTGGGAAATGGTTCGTTAACCTTTAAACACTCCAGTAATACAAACGGCCATCCGCGCCAGCCCTATTTTATTCAGCGCAGCAGGACGTGTCGGTGTAGTGTCCTAAATCACAGGTCAAGCTGGCACGTGACGTGTCTGACATACGTGTTCTGCTTTATACTTGAGTTATTGCTAGACCTCAGTATTTTGTTTTTGTAATAAATACGTTAAACGGAGGTATAGGGCCTTTAGTTTTAATCATAACTATTACTCATATAATAATAATATATATATATATATATATATATAGCTAACAAAATATTTACTAAAATTTTGAAATTTTGTTTTAAATTGATTAAAGCGCATAAAACAAACAAAACTTGTTTATCAATTGCAATAACACATAACATAACTAGTTTTTTATCAAATATATTAAAACTATGTATACTATCAACGTACCATGTATATCGATGTTTGACGGAACAAGAAGTATTGATGTGAAATTAAATTATTATTGATAATCTTGTTTTAACTCATATGTCGTAGATTAATTCTAAAGAAATTGTGGAAAAATAAGGATGGTTAGACAAACCGACATCCTATAGAATAAACTCGTAGATAAACACAACACTCTCGGGAATTTGTAGTTGGACATTTATTGGCCACCCGTAAGTCAAAACTATTTCTTACTTAAGGAAAAATATTGATAATATGAAAATACTGTATGGAAAACTATTAAATTTTGCAGTATCCTAACGATAAATAGTATATTTCATAACAGGAATAGAAAGTGGGTCATTGCATATTCGAAACCATATGTGTGCTGTTATGGGCATTAACATTTTTGTATATATAATCAGTCTTGGATTTATTTTATTGGTTTTTAAAAATACTATATGTTAATATTTTCTTTGTAATTTTAATTTGATTTGGTTATATGTGCATACGGTTGAAAAAAGTAGACCCCTTTTACTCGTGTTTTACACGATAATTTTTGTTAAACATCTGATGATGACTTAAGAAATATTTGTTCGTTAATATCGGGAAAATCCGAAAAAGATAATAAATATTACTTTAGTATAGTAAACTTGTTTGGGTAGTAAACAATGTGATGATAAATCTTAGCAGGTGATAAACACATAACGAAAACAGTTGATTCTATAGAGGGGTAGCAAAAAAGTTTTTGGAAATATAATTGTTTGCCATAATAGAAAACTTCATTCTCTAAATATCCTTCGTAATAAGTAAGAATTATATAATAAAAATTACTGGATTCTCTAATAAAATTAAAATTTTTATTTACATTGGTTTTCAATTACGTCTTTATTGCAAATATACGCTATTTACATTGGTTTTCAATTACGTCTTTATTGCAAATATACGCAATACTAATTGATTTCGTCTTAATTTTCTTAACAAAAATCTTACGCCCAATATGTAGGTTTTGTAAACACAGATCCTTTTCAATTATTAAATTTATCATCATTCTTCGCTTTCGTCAATATTAATTAAACCACTCTACCATAATTTTTAAATAAGCTAAAAACATGTGCTTGTTGTGACACATTTGTGTGGCAAAGTTTAATACACACACCTTTAATTACATTTGCCTGTTATTACACTGGTCCTAAAAGCCTCCTTCATCGTGGAACACAACTGGACATTGTTCCCTCCTGTCTCATTACTTTCCTGGAACCAAAATTATAATGAAACCTCACCCTGTAGAAAATCTTTTTGTTGATAATATGCTGGCAAGGATGATAAAAATAAGAAGAGGTCTAGAAAAGGAACTAAAGCACCAAAAAATAAGTTTTCCTTTCCATCCCTTAAGAGTGTTTAGGGTGTAAAAATTAATCTTCAAAAAAATTAAAAGAATAAAGTATTTTAAAATTGCATGTTGTCTTGCTAATTCCTCTCACTGTAAGGCTGATGAAATTTTATTAAATGAACTTCAATATAAAGAATATTATGGAATCGCTGAGAGTGCATCATGTACAGTACGGCATCTATTAATTTATATAATAAAATTAACTGAACTTAAGTTAATTTAATAATAATACTTTTATACACAATTATATTACAATTTAGATCAAACTCAGATTCTTTATTAAATAAAATTATATTTTGCAGCCTATGTATCTAAATAGTTAACAAAATTAAAATAATAAAAAACATGATTGTATGAAAATAAATTACTTATTTTCGGATCAACAAATATGTTAAAGAGAGAATGGTGTGACACTAAAATGTTTCAACTAATTTTTTACTTAAAATTGTATTTTGAATTAGTAGTCAAGATAAACAAAAGAAGCTTTTGATCGTAGCACATCACAAATCACAAATAATACTCCTAATATTAGCATCAGCTTGGAGCCCGGACACAAAACGGCCACATGTCCCAAGCACTTAAGAGGGATTATGGTAGTACACAATGCCACACACAAAGCTCTGCTTCGACCACGCAATTGATTCTCTCTAACAATTGATTGTAAGGCCCAGGACAGTCAATCGTTTAGAATATCAATGAATTGTTATGTGTGTTTGTAAAATAATTAAAACATAGACATTATTCAATAGTTTGGGATATGATAAATATTTCTTAAAGTTGTTTGAAAAATATAGCGACACGGTGCAGCTGCGTACTTGACAAAATAAAGAAAATTTAGATGGATTACCGAAATTTTATTAAATGTAAGGTTTCTTGAATTGTACCTCATGTTAAAGATTTTTATTAGTGTAATAAAACGCCCTGCGTCCAGTCACTGAAGATCTGTCCAAACACAAATAAAACATTTCCAAAAATATTTTATTGCTCTAATATTTTATTGAAAAACATTCTAAAGTACTGTTAATTACTCCGAAAGTATTGATCAAAGTGCAATCAAGCTTTGATTAAACTTCTTTTACAGAAGAATAGTGAATTTGTCATTATTATTAATTTATTGGAATGAGTAGGTAAAGGCCATTGGTGTAAGAATTGAAATTGTTTAAGGTTAACATATTTCGAACTATACTCATTAAACGATTGACTAACTACAATTAAATAGCTAATTGTGTAACTACTGAATTTTACATGATATTACCATTCGTAATTATGATCGTTTTAGTAGGCATATTTAAGTATTAATTAAATAAATTCTTTATACCGTATCGGCTTTCCATTTACTATTCAGTTGAGAAGAATGTATTGATCGGCCCTCCGTTTCACATTCTCCCCCTTCTTCCCTTCACCGCAAAACGTGCTTTTACTGTCTACTATAAATGTGATAATGACATGTAATTCGTCCTTAGATGGCATACAATACACATTTATTCTCAGGTACAAGTAGTCGTTAAACATATTACTTGTCATTATACCTTTCTCTTTGTTGACCAAAAAGATTAAAAGAACCCACTACTAATAAGCAATGAGTAAAATCTGTAAAATAATATAAGCCGAGCAATTAAAAATTTATTATTTTCGTAGTTAAATTTAAATATAATATTTCTGTATATAATCACCATAACCCACTCCATAATTCTTCAAACGAAAAACTTGGTGTATTTTTTGACTCCCCCCTTAACGTAGAATATGGAGAGGGTATTGTTTTGGTCAAATCTTTTAAATTACAGTTGTTAGTGGATATATTCCTTTTAGTACTTCCTGAATCCAAAAAGGTGTGCGTGCGTGTGTGTGTGTGTGTGTGTGTGTGTGTGTGTGTGCGCGCGCGTGTGTGTGTGAGGATGTAAACAAAGATAGAGAAGATACCAGTAGTCCAATTTTCATTAAATTTGGCATGTAGGTATAAATCCATGATGTCTCTAGGTGATTTTTTTAAGTTTTCTTTTTGTTTTTTAAGGGTATTTACCCCATAGAAACCCATAACAATTAAAAAAATCAAAATTTCCCTAAATTGCTTTAACGATTCTGATAAACATGTCGTGGATTTTAGTGCCTAAGATGACAAAAAAATGACACTACCCGCATGTCTTAAAATCTCAGGTACGGAAGTTATAGGGTTTTAAGTGATACAAAATTCAATTTTTCTAATATACTTAAAATCAATATGATTAATTAAAATATAATTGCAACCATTACATTCTGGCTTGAAAAACTAAAATCCAGCACTTTTAATTATTGGTCTCGGTCAACTGGTTGCGGAGATCTTTGATATTTTATTTTTCCGGTAAACGCGGTATAACTGGCGCCAATTCTTAAGGCCCACGCCATCTATAAGTCCAATGCTAATATTAACATTAGTCTTATGGACGGCGTGGGCCTCAAGAATTGGCTCCAGTTATACATTGTCCAATTTTATGGCAAATATTTGAAAATCGATATCTCCGTTAATTACAATCCGATTTTGATAAAATTTGGTATGTTTTTGTGAGATAATTAATTGGTGATTTGTTTTATTTCATTGTATAATTTTTCTGGTTTTAAATGACTTTAAGGTAGAAAGTATGTGTCAGTTTCCTGATACCGTTTATTTGTTCTCCTTTTATTCTTAGAGCAATTAGAAATCTCAGATCCTTACATAAAGAGTATAAAAAAACCGGCTTCTATCGTATAAAATTTTAAATGGTTTTTTATCTTAAGAAAATACTTTTTAAACCTGTGTTAAACCCTTATTTTAAAGTAAAAGTTCCAATATTAAATCTCTGATAACGAAACTATTATCTTTTAGTTAACATAAATAACATGTAGTTACTGAACATTTTGTTTTTTACATCCACTAAGTACTAATTAACACTTAAACAACAACATTGCAATGAATTTATTTTACCAATAGTGGAGTTATCTTAAGCTATCTCGTTCAAGCTAAAACGTAACTGGTTCTGACACTTTAATAATGGTGTTATTAAACGGCTCCTAAAATGCTACTACGAAGTTTAGCTTTAATATTTGTGTTGAAACTTTTATTTATAAAATCTCGCATTCTAAAATAAAATCCTCCTATTAACGTCACTGCGGCACATAAATTTTAATCAATCTATTTGATTGCTTATTGCTTAATGTCTTGACGATAAATTCCACTGCAGAATTGTTATCAAATCACGACAAAATCCTAACAATCTGACTAGTATACGGATGTTGTTCTACTATTATACGGATGTAATACTTGATCTAACTATAATATCCATTTTAAATACGCATACGGCATAATCACCCTCATTACAGCGGACCTGCTCATTCAGCGAATCTCAAATGAGCAAAAACTTATTTCAATCCAACATTATGAGAAGTAGAATGTTGTAATCTCCATGAGAATAACATGGGGAATGAGTATGCAAGTTTGCTGCAATAGGTATGTTAAAACTGGGTGATTTTAATTCAATAGTTAAAACATCTGAACTGTAAGGACCCACATAACGAGTTTTATGATAATATATTAAGAAAAAAGAAATATATTAGAAGCTGTGAATTTATTTGAAAATACAAGAATATTGATTTATCACTTAAACTTAAGACGTAACTCACGTGACAAATTATTTTACGACTTTCCTCAGGTTTTGAAAATGATTTATTTTTTAGGCATACGGACATGTATTGACGGACATGACGACATTGACAATGGTATTTATGTATAACACTAAGTATTTCAGCAATATATCAAATAAACCTATGTCAACCAAACAATAATACCGTTGTAATATCCCAATTTTCTAAGCTAATTGCATATTGTACCAGGCTATATTCAGTTTAGTGGGAAATGCGGAATGGCCGGCCAAAGAATAAAACTAGTTTATAACGTAACTGAGCATTATACCGATTTTTTTATCGTCGTTTAACTATGTTAAACATGAAGGCAAGATATTAATGAGGATGGAGCCAAGGATCCCCAGCGAAGTTGATCAATACTACCACACTTGAACGCTATTGTTGTTCCTCCTACCATACCCCTTCATCTCCGCTGAGCTAATGATTCTTCCTGGCGTTGCTTGTTTTAATCATCTGTATGGTAATTTGTGATGAGGCTTTTTAAAGTGCCTTATTTTGATTGATTGAGTTCTTGGCCAATACAACTGTTTCATCCCTTGCCATAAATTATACCTTTACATTAGGAAGTTAAATTGTATACTAATAATTAAATGGATGAAGAGCCTACGAATGTTGAGGAGCACTAAGGTTACCTTTATTTTACTAGCAGCGCCTAAATTGTATCAAATTGTATTTAAAAAATCTACAGCGATAAATACAAATATTTAAAGACGACATCTAAATAGCATGCAAATAAGCATGATAGCTAAAATTTCGAAATATAAAGTAAACTTTGTTCGTATTTCCTTACGAATTTTACTATAAATAATTTTTTTTGCGGTTTGATTTAAGCTTGCTTCCAATGATTGCACTGCACATGATACTACGTTACAGATCTATAACGTAACAACCAATAATACTACACGTATATCTTACATAAGCAGTGCTTGCTTGCTTGTTTGCTTATTAGTTTGTCTACACTATTTCACAAAAACGATTTAAAATATATCCCCCAAACTTTTAAATATTTAATGTATGGCTCAGAACATTATGCAAGTAGGTCATATCACATGTACAAATCCTAATGCGTTAACATGGTATGCAGGATATCGACATAGGGGAAAATAATGAGCTACCGAGTAAGGCTCGGTCAAATAGGTATTTGTACTGGGGTTTTTCTTAAAATGTTTCAGAATAGATCCGTTAGTACGGAAGATACAATTCCCTTTTTTTAAACTAAACTAATTTGTTGGAACGCATCGAAGTGGCTTAGGATCTTATCACTGACTTCCGATTCCTCTTTCAATAAAAAAAACACCCTCTATTGTTTACAAAAAAAAATCGTTCGAAATGGTATATGATTGTTAAGTTTAAATTCTATATTTAATATTGAAGTTTAATGCAATATTAATCGTGCTTTCAACGTAAATAAGTGTATACAATTTTCCTCGTATTTGAAATGAAAAGTGGGTTAATGCTTTGGAACACCATGAAACTCATGAATGGGGTTTCAGCCGTTTTCAACTGTGTTCAGCAATTTGGAACTATATATTAAGCATACAAATTTTTACGACCCTGTTTTTTACTATAATATACTTCCGATGTTTTTTACGGTCAACGCTTTATGTGTGTATCAGTAGCCTTAATGTATAAATTGTTATCTACCTTTGTAGTCTACACCAAAAACTGCCTGAAATGTGGGCTGGATGTGCTTAATGGGTAATGTAATTGAGCTGTTTTACTAATCTTAATTAAAATGTTACCATACTACTAAATCTTTTGAAAAATTTCCGTACTTTTAAAACATTTAAAATAGTACCAAAAGACAAGTTCATTAATTTTGGGCTCGGATATTGATGTTTATTTTAATTAAGCTAAAGACAATTGGATATTCGTAGAGTTTTTCATTCGTTATGTTTATAAAATAAACAAGTAGATATACCCGCGGCTTCGCTCGCTGAAAGGATAACATATGTTGGTTCAGTAATACGTTATTTGTGACGTGCAATTTTTATAAATTTCCGAATAGACTGATGATTTCAATGATTTATCAGAATTGTACGTATTTTAGCGCTTAATTGTAAACTTAAGGTTGCACCCCCTTCCCAGATTCACATGAGAATATGAGAAACGTTTCCTCGATGAACTTTCCTTTTTCCATCAATTGGTATGAATTGGCTACCATGTGCCAATACATTCTAATTTTTCAGTCATATTGGAGATTAGATTACTCGTTTAGCAGCTTGAGGCAAAAATCTACGGTTGAAATTGTATATTTGTTTGTTCATAGTCTAAATCGCTTTCGGCCAGCACGCGAACCCTACTAAAACTTTTAAGTCAGAAAAACCCGGTTCTATAAAAATAACGGAATTATATGCCCATGCTGAGTTTCAAGATTCTAGTTCGATTACTTCGGGTGGTACGCAAAACGCGAGTAGTCTATGTATAGGGCCTATAGTATCGGACAAACATAATATCCGTAATAGTTTTGTACAAGTTATTCTTTTAGTAAATGAATTTCTAATTCTTTGTCTATTTAAAATATTCTAGAGACCTTCTATTGATATTTTGTGATCATAATTGTTATGAAAACTGAAAAGGCCGCCATTTTGAATTTTTGAGTTTACCGTATTTTAGGTTATCCAGAGAAAACATTTTAAAATCCTTCATTTGTATGCACCTAGAGCCTATAAAGAATATTTGAGCCAAGATTAACGGTCCAAAGCCCTATATTATTTAAGAAAATAAACTTTGAAAACTAAAAATGGCCGTCATTTTGAATTTTATAATCTACCCTATTTCAACCTTTAAAGAGTATACATTTTAAAATCCGGTCTTAGTACGCATCTAGAGCCTATAATGATTAATTGTGCCAAGTTTGATGGCCCAAAGTCTTATAGTTTTTGAGAAACTGTGATCAGTGATTGAGTGAGTCAGTCAGTCAGTCAACCGTTTTGGCTTTTATATATAATCTCTAGTATGCTCTCCATTATTAAAAGCTGTCATCCATTAAAAAGTACATTTCCACTAGATTACCATGTAATTTTCATGTATGTATATATTTTTTCCGCAAAACTTATCCATCGAATATCCGTTATACAAATTGATAGCACTCTCCTTTCCCAGGTGGGCAAGAGCACATCCCTTTTATTGGTTGCGATACTTTACTTAGGCCAGGATAACTTCAATGCGATGCAACGTAAGAATATTTTCTTAGCCTAATCTAAACCACGATTAAGATTAAGATTAACAATGGCGTTTCATTATTAAATACTTTCTTAGTTTATAGGTATTAAACGTTATGTTTATTTTTAATATGATATATATATATATATATAAAACGTATGAAAGAATCTATCGTGTGTGTGTGTGTGTGTGTGTGTGTGTGTGTGTGTGTGTGTGTGTGTGTGTGTGTATACATAAATACTTTATTAGCTTATAGGTATTAAACGTTATTTTTAATTCATTCATACGACTGATATATATATATATATATATATATATATATATATATTTATTTATTTATTTATTTATTTATTTATAAATGTATATGTTTAGTTCTTGACAAAAACCTATTTCTCTTTTACCATTTACTCATTTGCCATAGCTAATGGTCACACTTATTCAACATGAGATGTTTGAATGAAATATTAATAATTGGGTAAATGGTAAAAGAGAAACTAATTTTATTAAGTTCCTATAAAACCAATGTAAAGTAACATTTTTATACTTTATTATTTAATTTACATTATTATTTTTAACCAGAAAGATTAATGAATGCATATTATTCAGTAGAAACAAAAATTAATTAAATGTGAAGTGAAATCAAGCTCTACATTTTTCATGCAAATTGAATTTGTCCGCACTTACATTATACTGTATTAAAATTTAAATGTAAAAACTATAATAAACCTTTTTCTATTTAAATTGTGTTAATATAAGTAGTTTATATTCCAGTAATGGAATGAAAATCAACTTGAGGTAAGCTTTTACCACTCATATTGCCATGTGCTAAGTAAAATCACACAAATCTCTTTTCACAGAAACAGCCAAAGCTACCGAATTCAGTTTTTATTTTGACTCATAGCATTTTTATTAAATCTTTACAATTATAAAATTTTCTTTTTTCCAATATATTTCTTGCCATTTATCAAGTATTAATTGACCTACATATTTTCCTTACCTTTATAAATAAATGATTCGCCCATCTCATAAAGAGACAAACATTATTATTGTGAATTTATATAAATCATTAGTTGAACATTTGAAAATATAAATTCAAAAATCTAAATTGTAATGAATTACTCTTCGTAACTCCTTTTTTTTCAAAGTAACAGTTTTAAAAACATCAAGGCAATTAATGTTGAAGTTTTCGTTTAATGTTTTTATTTGAAGGTAATTTAAACATGACTCATTGAATAATTTGGATTTTTCAACGAAGCCTCTTCAGTGAACGCTGTTTTACAAACATGATTTTGACTGCCTCAATTAACTTTCAAAGTATGCATTACTTATTTGAGTAATGTAAGTCATTAATTAACTCTCTTTATGATACCTATAAAACCCACTACATCTTTCCATAACAACAACCAGTCCTGTGTTATTACATTAGTCCTAAAAGCCTGCTTCATCATGGCGCAGACTGAACATTGTTCCCACCTGCCTCATTACTACAGCCAAAATACAAAGAAAAATTGCCTCACGAGGTTTAGTAATTTCACACCCTCCATAAAAGTAATACTGCCAATGTATGCTTTGAACATTATATATTATTTTGCTGTGAATAATTTTCCTCATCATAAAGCACATATTGCCTTTTTTATTTACAGCCATTCAATAATTGCAAAAGAAAATAAGAATATGCAAACTTAAATTAAATATTGTATTTCCTTTTTTTAATCGAATATCAGTTTTTGCATATTTTTTTAAAATAATTGATTCTTAGGTTTTATAATATATGTGAGATGAAGGAAGAAGTGTGTTACTTATATTCTTTGGCTAAATCATCTTTAATTGAAATTCCTTTTTGCTAAAAAAAACTTTTCTGAAAAGAAACATACAAAAAAAGATAGGTTTAAATAAATAACGGTAAACCATCAAGAGTATTGAGGTATTGAATTAAAATAGGAGTTTAAATATATTTGAATGAATCGCTTAAGTTTCTATAGCTAAAACAGGTTTTGGGCGACTGCAATTTTCAGAGAAGACCAACATGTTAGAATATAATTTTCTGCAAGTAAATTTGCTTTTATGTAGAGCAGTTGATACCGTAAAATGGTAAGGATGAAATATGAAGAAAGAGCCGAAAACTCCCTCAGTAAAGTAAACCAATACGACCATTTGGGCGTAAACCAAACCCATTGTTTCTGGTATTATTGAATTATGGCAAATAATGTTACCCTACAAGTTTATTATAGTTATATGTTCATTTATCGATATACTGAATGTAAATACCCCTTTAAGGAAACCTCGCCCTTTAAGAAAACCCCATGAATTAATTTGACATATTATTTGCATTGCATTGCATTGCATTTGCATTGCATTCAACTTTTATTGCTTTTATTTTTAAACAGTTTTGTTAGCACATAACACGAAAATAGCCTAAATATTTATAAAAACGGACAACTTTGTTACTGGCAGGCTTAGTGTTTATTTATAGCTATTAAAAATATGTCAATGAAGGTGGTTAAGGCTAAACTAACGTTAGATATATCTTAGACGTTTCATCAACTAGAAGTAAAATAAAACATGAAAATAGCTTAAAAAATAGATTATGAAGGTCAGTATTAGTTTAATATACACATTTGTTTACCGGTATCAATTACAAATATTAAAATTTTTTGAAAAAAGGGCAGAAAGATTAGACGTTTAGATACCACATTTCGAGGTAAAATACGTTTGAAGAATGCAGTATTTGAATTTGGATAAAAAGTAAAAAGTGTTGATCTCATCAGTGAAATTTATTTCCAAGATGATTTATGTACATGAATATGAAGGATCCTAAGGCACTGCTGTACAGCATGGGATAATATAACAGATTAGAGCTAGTCATGGTATAAATATTTGCGGGTTATTTGCAGAAGGAGATGGGATGAAAGCCATATTCGCGCTCCGGGAGTAGTTTAAAGATAATGGACCTCGAAACGCTGTTGGTAAAATTCAAGGCAACCAACGAACATTTGTATTCCACCTCTCATCTAAAGATTTGACATTACACACTATTTGTCTTATCATACAGCCGATGAAGTATAAATTTATCTATCTTATAGATTAATATGTTAAATAAAGCTAAGATTGATTGTTATGTTATTGGGTGCATATATGTAGCTTTATAGCCGTTCTAATTTATTTATAACTGTTCAAACTTAAATAATTCAACGCGCTAATCAGTATGTTGTAAAATTGCTCGACAGACCTTTTAGTCAAAAACATACCATTGTGTCTATAATATAAAGTGGTTGATATATAAATATCTCCTCGATACCTGAAAAACTACTCTTTGTAATACAAGTTTCTTACTTTCAACTGAGAAAAACCATTGTACGAAAAAGAGCTCATAAGGTTTATCATGATATAAGAGAGTCGATCATAGCTCAATGTGCATTTATGTTCTTAGGATTTCATAAACTTTTAATAGGTTGTCAAAATTCTAACCAGTCCCAGCCATTTGATATTAACAATGTATTACCTTGATTACTCTGTTTAGCAATTTTCTCTTATAATGAAACAAATATGGAACATTAACTATTCTAACTGTGATCTGACACATGAAAAACGTCTAAATTTCAGCCAATTGCTTTAATTTTACCACATTATATTCTGTCTATAATAATAAATATGTTTCTTGTGTAACTAAAACCCTATAAATGAAATACTGCCTTGGCAGACTCCAATGGGAATGAAGCAGCTGCTTCTAAGAAGAACTTGGCCAGTCCTCCTAAACAAACAACGGCAATTTATTTTCCTTTGGTCTTCCGAATATGATAAAATAGAGCGATTTACTTGGAAGACTTCAGGAAATTTGGTTTGAGTTATATTTCAAACATTTCCCCGTTTTCATTTTGTAATATGTTTTTTTGTACCTTATTTGGTAAATCATAGGCTTTTATACTATTGGTCCCAAACATTCCCGACCAGCTTAGTAACTTTGAACTAAATAATATACTTTACAGATATAATGTACACGAGTCCCGATTAAAAACCACTACTTCTGGTTGTGCAAGTCATATCTTTACGCATCCCAAAATACGGCTTTCGAGCAGCTTTCGCCAAATTTATTAAAAAACAAACCCCTTCCCACTCTTGTTTAAGGACTTAGTTAAGGAAATAAATGCTGCAAACCCAAGGCCAATATCATGACCTTAACCAAAGGTCAGTTGGAAAATTGAAATTATTGTCATAAGGTTTGTATTACAAACTATCTATAATGTTGATACCATGTAAACTTTCTAGACTAAGAGAAAACTGTTTAAATTTAATATTCTCTCAGGACTTCAAGCAAGTCCTTCGAAAACACCAAGAATAACCCAGACCTACAAAATCAAAATTTGGGATGAGAGTCGTCTCACTAAAAACATCCAAAACTCGTGACCACTTGGCAGAATTTGCAAACATAAGGTCGAATCTATGCCCAATGTAGTTATTATCCATGATTTGAAATGGAAATGCGGAAAATGGGAAACCACCTTCAAAAATTGGTGACACAAAGGTTTCAACAAACTGTGTTTTGAAGGTACCACAACATTTTGATAGTTTGTGCTATTCGAACAAATCACTTTGTTATTAGTTATATGTTGTAAGTAAATAAAACCATGCATATCCGTTATCAAGCAGTTTTCTTCAAAAGTTCATATTTTCTTGATAAGAGTGGATGTTTATCTGATTTAAATATGTTTCTTGATAAAAAGGTCAAAGAAAAGCAGTCTCATTTATAATATATCTAATTTTAAGGAGACGATATTATGAATAAATACCATTTTCACTAGCCAAGTTCTATTTTTGGTACGATAAAATATCCATAACTATTAAAAAAGCAACAAACTATCAAAATGTTGTGGTACCTTCAAAGCACGGACTACTCAGTTTGGTAAAACCTTTGTGTCACTAATGTTTGAGGGTGGTTTCCCAACATAAAAAATTAAGCAAATCAAATGCTTTAATGACCTTTAAGTTGATGGGCTTGTCAAGAACTCCCCACTCTAGCATATTTCAAATCGACTTCCAGCCCTTAACAATTTACAGATATATATTTTAGCGAATTTCCCCTATAGGGAAGAAGCTATTACCGTAGGTCTCATGGTAAGACATAAGCCCGAGACCATGATAAATTTTCGTTTTGGGGCCCCCAGAAGCAGAAAACACCATTCGTTCGAATTTATATATATATATATATGTGTGTGTGTGTGTGTGTGTGTGTGTGTGTGTGTGTGTGTGTGTGTGTGTGTGTGTGTGTGTGTGTGTGTGTGTGTGTGTGTCTGTGAGCACGAAAGCGGCCGTAAAAATGGTCCGATCTTAATTAAATTTAGTACAGACATGTAAAGTGGTAATCCCTCGGACGAGTTCATAAACCAGCCCGATCGAACCACCGGAAGGGGGGGTAAAGGGGGATAAACCCCCTAAAAATGTTTTTTTGAGTTTTTTACATAGGAAAATCAAAGTTGTCGAATTTTTTTGGCGCCATTCAATTCAGCTCAAAAAAACAAACAATTTTGTATTTTGAATCACTGCTCTATGTCCATTGGTTACCGAGATATTGAAAGTGGTAAACACAGTACGTTGTCCCAATGTTCACCTTATGGGAAATAAGTCAAATTCTACATCTCGGTTATTTCTCAACATATCTTGATAAAACTTGGCAAATAGCTTCTTCTAGTTCAGATCTACTAAATATTTAATTAAAACCACCCTGTTTTATTATACCTGTAGCAGCAAACCTGTATACTCATTCCCCATGTTATTCTTATGGAGCTTACCAAAACAAGTCAAATATCGCTATGTTGGATTAAAATATATTGTTTTGCATTTGAAATTCGCTGAGTATGCAGGTCTGCTGCAACGGGGGTATTTTTATATTTCCATTTCAAATTATGGATAGTAACTATATTAGGCATTGGTTTCTTATGTATGCAAATCCTGCTGTAATTTCGAAATAAGAAGTCTTTTGAGATGAGAGTTAATTTTTTAGTGGGACCACTAGCACAAAAATTTTGATTTTGTGGGTTTGGGTTATTCTTGGTGCTATCGTAATTTTACCAAAGGATAATGGCTGTGCTTGAAAAATACTTCACCAGTTTTCCAAAATATCTTGTGCTATTTTTAATTAATGTCTCATGTTAAAACTTTATGAATTATTTTAACTACACAAAAAGTTATTGTTTAAGCCGAAAAACAAGTGAAATCTCATTATGTTATTTAGTAAGTTGTCGCCTCACACACTTATATATTATATTTTTTACTATGTAGTACTTAAAGAAAAATTTGTAGAATATTTTATGGTTAATAAATCCTATATAAATAATATTTTGTTATTTATCAAATTTACGAATGTAAATCTTCGAGCGCGATTGAAGCTGTATAATATACAGTCTGGACGTAGCGGTAACGGTAGAGCAGCTGAGCGGTATGTTGAAACTCACATCAGTGTCGTGCAGTTGTACATGACAGACGGCCTTGTTATTCTCACAGTAAGACTCGACATCCACGTTTAATCATATTCTCTCTCTTGCCCATGAATTTGAATCACTAGGAACATATTAAATTTTCAAGAAAATATTCTTTTCAAAGTCAACTTTGTAACTTAAAATTATTTACATAAAAATTCACATTTTCTAAATTTTACTACGGAAGAAATTTTTAGAGTGTACCTTAAATTATACTCATAAAAATGCCTACACATTCTGACCAAGTTTAAATCGTAGAAGATGAATACGTTTTTTGAACCCTTTCATATGTGTACAGCTTAGTTATTTTCCTTAGGTAATTTTCATTTTCCTAAAGAACTATGTGAACCACCATTACTGTAATTGCTACAAACTAATGACAATATAATTTCTGTTTACATCAGGAGATTAAAAAGGTGATTACAAGACTGGGTATGCACCAGGGCTGTCATCAACTTTAAGGGGCCCTCACGGCATTTCAACCATTTAAAGCTCCTGGTACCGACGGCATCCATCCTGCTTTTCTGCTTTTCGGGACCAGTTGAAAATCCACTTGGTGCCTCACTTAGGCCTAGCTTAGCCAGTGGGGTATTATCAACAGCATGAAGAATCTCAAGGATGGTATTTTTACCGAAACCTAGGAGAGACACATATACTGTGCCTAAGGCTTTTAGACCTATTAGCCTCATGACAATTATCCTGAAGACCATGGAGAAAAATGGTGAATTGGCATATAAAGCATAAGGTACTTATAAGTCATAATTTGCATCCGAATCAGCGTGCCTATCAGGAAGGAAAATCTGATAAATATATATGTATTTATATAAATAATTATAATATATATATTTATAATTATGAATATTAATATAGATTATTAAAATTTTAGTAAAATTTTGATCAGCCTGCCTTATTATGTGGATACTCTAGGACCACAGTGACCCTGCCCACCATCCTCTAGCTAGCTGGAAAATTGGAAGTAGTAGTCAAGGGTTTTGCCATGACGTAGCACTGACAACTAATTGTCTATTTTATGAATGTGCACTAAAAATGCTCTATCAAGATCTTTATGTAGTTGACCTCAGAACTTCTTAGAAGCTCTACTCTTATGTCTCAACGAGAGCCACAAGATGAAATATGAAAACACTAGAACTTATTTTCAATGATTCCCCACTTTTCTCCAAATAATTTTGAATACTAACTCTAAAGTGATTTATTTTTTTACTATAAATATCTCGCTGACCATCAGTAAAGTGTTTTAAGGGTAATATGAATGAATGGATTATCCATTTCAAAGAGATGGATATAAAATGAAGAAGAGATGTGGAACGTATTTTAAGCAAGCTTTATAACTGACAAAGCCCAGCTGACCCATTTGCACAGCAGCCAAAGACCAAATTGTGACTAAATTCCCGTGACAAAATTATGCAAACAACTTAGCATCAATATTCCCTCTTCTAACCGTTTCACATAAGTAATATTGTGTTCTATACTGTATGCAATGCCTGTAGTTTTTATAAAGATATTTGGCCCATACGTGTTAAGACGTTGGTGAATCGAATAGTCTCCAATGTGACCTCTGGTTCCATATGAAATGCCTTGAAATATCACTTTCAGAGTACGATAAGTATGAGAAGGACAAAAACATAAAATATTTCTGTAATCCTGCTGACCAAGCCAAAACGGAACAGTGTCTCCTTGCAGTCATATAAGAATATTTAATAAAAAAAGTAAAATATTTAATTGATCAACAAGAATAAGTGGTTCCATCTCACAGGCCCCTGAAATTGATCCGTGGCTGCTGTAAAGTTTAGTAAGGGGATTCTAGAGCCTTAGAGGTATTATTCCAGAAATTGCTATTTCAGGAAGTTTTATTAACAAGTTTATAATAATATTGTGTTCTACGTTTGGAATGTGTGTTTAGTTCTGGAATGACATTAAATTTACCAAAGGCAAAGCCAAATTATGAATACATTTCATACTTGAAACATTAGTTACAAAAAATGTTATTTAGGAACTTAGAGAAGTTTAGTTTGTTTATGGATTTTACTATACGATTTTAATTTAATAATAAATGCCCTTTATGATATAAGTACAAATTTTATAGAAAATGTATGTCGCCTTTTCAACATAAATAAAATGCAATCTGAAATTATACAACCATTAACCAAAGACGGAATTTTAACTGTGATAATTTATTTACAAGCTCCATAAAAGGTCCAAAATTTACGTCGAAGAAGTAGGAATTAAAATTATGAATGGATGCTGCAGTTGGTGGCTCAGTGTCTTAAAACAGACAGTTAGAATTATCTCCATATTGGTTCTCAACTATTCCTCACTCATAACTAAAGATGAATCAATAGTAACGAATTAACTGTCAGTCTAAAACTATCCTCCAAGGTATCTTTAAAAACTAGAAACTTTTATATATATATATATATATATATATATATATATATATATTCCAATTAATTATTGTTTGACTTTGTATATTTAACGATGGCTATAGATAGCAATATGCTTTGTGGCATTTTAAATGAATAGTCAAACCAACGTAACTATATACTATACTGTTTTAAACATTAAATTAATGTTAAAAAATTGTTTAATAAAAAACAGAGATTCATTTGTTTTAAGGAACATCTTTATCTGAATATGTATCAAAGAACCTGATCCCATTCAAATCTTCATTTCATTACTTTTTACTTAAAATACATTGTATGTTGTTTTTTTCTGTTAATAAGATTATCCAAACATGTGCATGTTGGCGTAGGATTAAAGAAACATTAAAAATAAGTACACTGTGAGAACTTATTATTTTTTTGATGGATATTAGTTTTAAAATGAGTGAATAAGCTTTCGCTTTTTGTGGTGTATAGTTACATTTCTATCCTTAAAAATATACTTTACAAAGCATGACAGTATTTTGTAGCTAAATTAATAAACCAGTCATTGTTTGTAATAAATGCTCACAATACATATAACGTGAGCTTAAGTTAAACATCAAATAACAAATTCATCACTTAAACCCCACCAGCACACTTTGTATGAAGTAATAAATATGCTCAAATATTAATCACCGAGACCAGAGACCTTGAATAATAGCTAACTAGAGATCATTCAAAGTGAATTCTCCTCAGTCTGTTTTCTAGTTTGGAGGAGGGGGAGTCCCCTTCCTCTCCTTCGTTGTTACCTTAATTGCCCTACATCCAAAGTCCTGTTTCTGTAACCGAACTTACACAAGAACATGTAAAGATAAGAGAATGAGCGCAAATATAATTACGTTTAAGACAAATCCAATTACATTATCTGGCCTTGTACTTTGATCAGCATTGCAACTGCACTGACAGGTTTATTAGCAACCGTTGCAAGTGCAAGAAACGTAAAATGACGATTAATTAAGATTATTAAGAGGTAAGGTTATTAATTCAAAGTGCCGCAAACACTCTTGCATATCACTTTTCAAACTTTAGCAGAGAATCCCTCATTGCTCAAGTTTGAATAGTGAAATAAGCATCAGATTTGCTCGTGCCAAAGATAATAAACCTTTGGTATAATCTTCTGTGTTTTCAGGTTTATTCATTACTTACTGCGTTGAAAGTACTGTACATTGACTTTGTTCGACTCTACCTAGAATATATCTATGTTGTTCGGTCCCCTAACCAACAGTGTCTTATTGACCCGCTTAATAATTCTCAGGTTTTTTTCTCCGACGTTTTGGAATGAGGCTAAAATACCTTTATATTGATGTCCCTGTTCAAACGATATCTCCTAACTTTAACTTCTATTTTTGGAGTTTTTAAGGTCATCCAGAAAATTGTCTTCCTCTACAAGATTATCAATGAACTGACAGAAGCTGACTGAATTCTTGGGTCGAATAATGTCCGTCTACTATCATGTAAAAATTACAATGAATTGTTTACAAGGCTTCACCATGGAATATGCTTAATGGATGTAAGGTATAATGTATGTCGTCCTAAATTAATTGTAACTTGTACCTGTGGTAACTGAAAGTAAATCAAAATTATTTTCACATTGCTGTATTCAGAGCAGTTTAGCCCGTATTGCGAGGGTAATTACGATAAATAGTCGTATATTAGACTGTTAAAAAGGATTTCGTTGGTCGGATGTGATAATCCATCAAAAATTATTATAAATTTATATCCTTAATGCCTAAACACAGGTTTTGCAGCTGACCCTTATTATTTTTAATGGTAATAAGCTAATTAATCTTTTGGTACTTGTTAACCTTTTGTAAATAATTAAAGATGACACTGAAGAAAACATGAACTTTGACAAGAAAAAATCTGCCTCTGGCTCCGATGAGAACTACCAGCTGCTGACTCAGGCTACAAGTTGCTGAGTAAACAGACAAGTCCTCCAGTTAATTTACTGTTAGATAAAAATAAATGAACTTAAATAAACTCTAATTTTGTCATATTTTTTACGATTACTCATATTAATTTTCCACGAAATAATAAAACTTAAAATTTCTTTTCAACACATGGACAACATGGGCCAGTTCTAGATTCAGATTTTTTTGTCTTATTGTTTTCTGTAAAATTTGTATAAAAGCAATGTCGTTTAATTTTCAGCAAAATAACTCTCAATAAAAAAAATCAATTCAGTTATTTTGTTTCTTTCCGGCTATTAGCAGACCTTTAACAAAAATGTCGGATAAACTGTTGTAACTGACATGTAGATTTGTTTATTCAAACTGCGGGTGGCCATGGCACGTTCACCGTTCGTGCATGTAGCAGTGCCATTAAGTTGTAAAATTCATGATCATTCAAAAGTAAAAAATACTGGAATATGCTTGCTAGAACTTTGTAAATCTGATGCGTAGTAATGGCAAGTGTACCAGTTTCATTTTACGACCCTAAGTATATTTATTATTTAACCTATTTCTTTCAGTAATCAGTATTATTAACTTCAGCATTATATTAAGTACCATTTATCTATATACTTAATACAACAAGGTTTTTTTCTGTTAGATCCCTTTTTCAGGCGTCCTACTGAACCGATTTATACGATTGAGGTGTCATTTTAAAGCTTTTAATGTAGTGCACCTGTGACAGATAGTTAAAATAGGCATTTCTTTTTCGGCTTCGACCCCCAAGGCTTTAATTTATTTATAGAGGGCGCTTTCAACGCTCCATTGCTGACCAACTTGCGTTATACGATTTTAAAATGTGATTGTAATTTAACCTTGCCTTGAGACGAATTTCTAACCAGTCACATTGTAAACAAAAAAGATTGAATGCTAATGTAAACAAAATCCAATGCAGGTTAGAAAAATGAATTTGGCCCACTTCATTGACAATTTAAGCCAAATTGAGGCAGGTAAATAATTTTTATGGGGAAGATCCATGATCGTTAGATTATATAAATATATTGCAAACTGAACCCTGAAACATAAGTTAGAAGAGGGCATAGAGAAAAATGACTCGATGAGATTAAGAAAAAATATGCGTAACCTTCGGCAAGAACATAGAATTCCTGAGAAAGAAAACTAATTGGCTACCAGAGAAAATATTAAAATGAGCAATTTGCTCATGGGCTTCCTAGAAACACTTCCGTTTTCCTACTGTTGTGCGAGAAGACAACCAAAATAAAAAACAGTGCAAGGGCGATAAATAAAAATTGTGTGTGTTTTGTTCAGTAAGGCCTTTGTTTACTTAGGTGAGGTCTTTAAATTTCAATTGAAAAGGTTAATTTGGTTAATAAAGGTGAAGCCATATAATTTATTTTAATTGTAGGCGAGTTTCCCACAAAACAGAAATAATATAAAAATGTGCAATTTGCGCATGGGGGCCCTAGTTTAGTGTGTATTCGTGAAAGGAATGTAAAAAAAAATTAAAGTGTCAAAATTAATATTATATTACTCTTGAATATATAATTCATTGGTTCTTAAAGCGCAACACCTTGAGAAATAATCAAATTGGACTCTGAATCTTTTTGGAATAAAAAAAGCAAAATTTAGTCTTTTGCTTATCTATATTATATACGACCGCATGTGTAACTCACTCACTCACTCACTCACGTATACAAATTCAAACCATACTTCCCGATGAGCTAGAAACATGAAATTTGGCACGAATATTACTTTGGTGGCCAAGCCACAGGAAAAATTGTCAAAACAAAACATTTCCACCCCCAACCCCTAAAAGGGGGGGAAGACTTGAATTTAAAAAAACGTACTTTTCGTTTTCGGGCTCTAGCGGCTAAACTAGAGGTACTATCGAAAAACGGACTGCACCACGTGCCACGGATTTTTCATGATCTACAACTTTGGTCCTATGACTTTTTGCCCTATCTCGTCTCCTTCACCCTTAGGTAGCTCTAGAACTTTTAATTTTCATAGATTTCTCCGGGTTTTTAAGTCCCAGTAGATTTAATATTATACGTAGAGTGCTGAAGTTTGGCATAAATCATCTCTACATCATATATGTTAAAAATTGTTAGTAATATAACTAGTTTCTGACATTAAAATGCATATAAAGTTAAAAAACCTTCAAAATTCGCCAAATATCAGCGATTTTCTAGAGGTATTTCATTCCAGCTCAAACCATACTTCCCGATGAGCTAGAAACTTGAATTTTAGCACGAATATTTCTTGGAGGGTCAGCATCTAGTGAAAACTATTAAAACTCATAATTTTTTTATTTAAACCCCCAAAAAAAATTACAAAAATCGCTAACAAAAGCTATTTTTAAAGCAGAGGTTTTTGAGCTCTAGTGGCCAAACGGATGGCCCTATCGAAAAACGGACTGCTGAGTGCCCCGCGGATTTTTCACGATCTACAACATTGGTCCTGTGACTTTTTGCCCTATCTCGCCTCCTTCACCCTTAGGTTGCTCTAGAACTTTCAATTTTCTAAGATTACCCCGACGTTTTTCAGCTCCAGTAGATTTATTATTATACATAGAGGGCTGGAATTTTGTTCAAATCATCTCTACAGCGTAAATGTTACAAATCGCAAATAATATAACTTTTATTGGTATTGAAATGCATATAAACTTGAAAAAATCTTCGGAATTCGCCAAATTCCAGCAATTTTCTCGAGGTAATGTATTTCGTATAACCCTGATACACTACCTAGACTCCTGATAATTTGCAATCAGTATGTATATGACTTGATTTTGTGCCCTGTCTCGTGTCTTTCGCCCTCAGATAGCTCTAAACCCTTTCAACCCCGAAACGGACCAATAAACGTAACAAATTAAGCATTTTTCATATGTTTGGCAATATTATTTTTAAATAAATAATTTGGTTTACGCCTTGAGCCCACCAACCCTCACTTCTTTCAAATAATTGTCCCCTAAAGCCATAAAACCCCTACCACCAATATCTCTTGACCCCTTGAACAAACCCAAAATACCTTGTGCTGAGGATTTGTAAACAATTAATTTAATTTTCACCTGTATTTTCTAAGAAATAAGTTTACCTCAACCCGAGACCCTCCTACCCTTTCCCAACAAAAAAGCCCAAACCCCTCCATCATCAATCCCTCCACTAAATACTCCCCTTTCCCCCACCAACTGCCCCCCCAAACGATAAATGTTGCTAGGATTTGTAAAGGCTTAATTCATATTGTGACTTTTCATTACACAAATTACAACTCCTTTCACTACAACTCCTTCATTTTTTCCTAACCTTCATGTCTTACCAACACTTGCCCCTTATAAGCCAACTAACCTCCCACATAAAACCTCCCAAAACCAACTACGTCCCAAAACCAACTACGTCCCAAAACTACTAATATCTTGTACAGAGTAGTTGTAGACTGTTTAATTAATTTTGTCTAGATTTTTATACCCAAACCCCTCCCCTGAATACGACCGGAGATACCAGGTATGGTGACTTTGTACGTAAACAAATAAATTAATATTTCTATGTGACTTTACAATATTAAAATTCCTCTCCAAAGAACTCACAGTAGGGGGCCTGGGGGCGGAGCCCCCAGCGAGCCGAAGGCGAGTCTATATTATATACGACCGCATGTGTAACTCACTCACTCACTCACTCACTCACTCACGTATACAAATTCAAACCATACTTCCCGATGAGCTAGAAACATGAAATTTGGCACGAATATTACTTTGGTGGCCAAGCCACAGGAAAAATTGTCAAAACAAAACATTTCCACCCCCAACCCCTAAAAGGGGGGGAAGACTTGAATTTAAAAAAAAACGTACTTTTCGTTTTCGGGCTCTAGCGGCTAAACTAGAGGTACTATCGAAAAACGGACTGCACCACGTGCCACGGATTTTTCATGATCTACAACTTTGGTCCTGTGACTTTTTGCCCTATCTCGTCTCCTTCACCCTTAGGTAGCTCTAGAACTTTTAATTTTCAAAGATTTCTCCGGGTTTTTAAGTCCCAGTAGATTTAATATTATACGTAGAGGGCTGAAGTTTGGCATAAATCATCTCTACATCATATATGTTAAAAATTGTTAGTAATATAACTAGTTTCTGACATTAAAATGCATATAAAGTTAAAAAACCTTCAAAATTCGCCAAATATCAGCGATTTTCTAGAGGTATTTCATTCCAGCTCAAACCATACTTCCCGATGAGCTAGAAACTTGAATTTTAGCACGAATATTTCTTGGAGGGTCAGCATCTAGTGAAAACTATTAAAACTCATAATTTTTTTATTTAAACCCCCAAAAAAAATTACAAAATTCGCTAACAAAAGCTATTTTTAAAGCAGAGGTTTTTGAGCTCTAGTGGCCAAACGGATGGCCCTATCGAAAAACGGACTGCTGAGTGCCCCGCGGATTTTTCACGATCTACAACATTGGTCCTGTGACTTTTTGCCCTATCTCGCCTCCTTCACCCTTAGGTTGCTCTAGAACTTTCAATTTTCTAAGATTACCCCGACGTTTTTCAGCTCCAGTAGATTTATTATTATACATAGAGGGCTGGAATTTTGTTCAAATCATCTCTACAGCGTAAATGTTACAAACCGCAAATAATATAACTTTTATTGGCGTTGAAATGCATATAAACTTGAAAAAATCTTCGGAATTCACCAAATTCCAGCAATTTTCTCGAGGTAATGTATTTCGTATAACCCTGATACACTACCTAGACTCCTGATAATTTGCAATCAGTATGTATATGACTTGATTTTGTGCCCTGTCTCGTGTCTTTCGCCCTCAGATAGCTCTAAACCCTTTCAACCCCGAAACCGACCAATAAACGTAACAAATTAAGCATTTTTCATATGTTTGGCAATATTATTTTTAAATAAATAATTTGGCTTACGCCTTGAGCCCACCAACCCTCACTTCTTTCAAATAATTGTCCCCTAAAGCCATAAAACCCCTACCACCAATATCTCTTGACCCCTTGAACAAACCCAAAATACCTTGTGCTGAGGATTTGTAAACAATTAATTTAATTTTCACCTGTATTTTTTAAGAAATAAGTTTACCTCAACCCGAGACCCTCCTACCCTTTCCCAACAAAAAAGCCCAAACCCCTCCATCATAAATCCCTCCACTAAATACTCCCCTCTCCCCCACCAACTGCCCCCCCAAACGATAAATGTTGCTAGGATTTGTAAAGGCTTAATTCATATTGTGACTTTTCATTACACAAATTACAACTCCTTTCACTACAACTCCTTCATTTTTTCCTAACCTTCATGTCTTACCAACACTTTCCCCTTATAAGCCAACTAACCTCCCACATAAAACCCCCCAAAACCAACTACGTCCCAAAACCAACTACGTCCCAAAACTACTAATATCTTTTACAGAGTAGTTGTAGACTGTTTAATTAATTTTGTCTAGATTTTTATACCCAAACCCCCCCCCTGAATACGACCGGAGATACCAGGTATGGTGACTTTGTACGTAAACAAATAAATTAATATTTCTATGTGACTTTACAATATTAAAATTCCTCTCCAAAGAACTCACAGTAGGGGGCCTGGGGGCGGAGCCCCCAGCGAGCCGAAGGCGAGTTATATATATACTATCCTAACCGGTTGACTGTAACTCACTTTTTCACTCACTTACTCACTCACTGATCGCAGTTTCTCAAACACTATAATTTCTTGGACCATGAAACTTGGCGTATACTATATATATATATATATATATATATATATATAACCTACTTCTGCCAATGTAATCTATACTAGTTAATTCATCTTACAACAAAAAGCTACGTTACTGTATTAGAAACATTTGTGATATTCGTGATCAAATAATCACAAACAGTAACATACATGTTATGTCCGAAACCACTGTGAATGAATTACAAAGTAAATTATAATTTTTTAAACCCTGGTGCAGGTCTAATATTAGTAAGTGTAAGTATATACACATGCATCCTTTAGATCTACAAGTAAGGTGTAAGTATTATAGTAATAATAAAATGTAAAGAATAATAATTTATAACTCCGCATTAAGAAATAAAGTATATCGAGACGGAATCGAAGAAATAAGAAAATCACTGTTGATATAAGTCAACATCAAAGAAGTAGAATTAATTTGAATGTTTCGATTGATTTGCAAACTATTCTTTTGATACATTTTTAATTTAACTTTATCAACAAACGTTTACATCTTAGAATGTTTTAATAGTGTTTAGAAAGTTTTGGTTCAAATTATCAAGACTTTTTTGTCCTTGTTACTTCGTCAATTCAACTCTGCTGGTAAACAATTATTAATATTTACTAATTGCTTTTCTTATTTGTGTTATTTTTGTTATAACTGTTTAAAAAATAGTATACATGTATGATGGTAAATATGTATATGAAAAGTGTATCCACAAACAGTAGATGTTTGACCAACGATTATATGATACAAGCATCTACCTTTAAAACGTTGGGAAAGAACTTTTGTTATGTATTCAGTTATAAAAGTAAAAAAATTATGATGAGGAGGTAGCATATGAACTATTACTTTGTGTTGCCGTTATTTTGATACAGTATTGGGTGTGGCGTTATTTCTAATATGAAGATGTTATTGTATATATTTGGTCCTTAAAATATAATCCAAAACTGTTGGCCTTTTTATCTTTAAAGAGTGCAATGAATGCCGCAACGCACCTAAATTGAAATTCATTTAATGTATATGTTTTGATTGACTTGTATTCATGGTTTGGAAGACATTATATTTTAATATATGCACCTTCTTTTTAGCGAATTTCCCCTATAGGGAAGAAGCTGTTACCGTCATACTCATGGTAAGACCTGAGCCCGAGACCATGATAACTTTTCGTTTTGGGGTCCCCAGAAGCAAAAAACACTATTCGTTCATTTTCATAAATATGTAAATATCTATATATATATATATATATATATATATATATATATATATATATATATTTGTGTGTCTTTAAGCACGATAACTCGCGTAAAAATGGTCCAATCTTAATGAAATTTGGCATGGACATGTAAAGTAGTAATTATTCGGACGAGTTTGTAATCCAGCCCAATCCGACTACCAGAAGGGGGGGTAAAGGGGGGTAAACCCCCCAAAAATGGGTTTTTTGAGTTTTTTTACGTGGAAAAATAAAAATAAACCAATTTTTGTTGGCACCATTGAATTCAGCTCAAAAAAACAAACAATTTTGTATTTTGAATCACTGCTCTATGTCCATTGGTTACCGAGATATTGAAAGTGGTAAACACAGTACGTTGTCCCAATGTTAATCTTATGGGAAATAAGTAAAATTCTATATCTCGCTTATTTCTCAACACATCTTGATAAAACTTGGTAAGTGGCTTCTTCTAGTTCAGATCTACTAAATATTGAATTAAAACCACCCAGTTTTAATATAGCCGTAGCAGCAAACCTGCATACTCATTCCCCATGTTATTCTTATGGAGCTTTCAAAAACCTGTAAAATCTCGCTATGTTGGATTGAAATATGTTGTTTTGTACTGGAAATTCGCTGAGTATGCAGGTCTGCTGCAACGGGGTTTTTTAAGTTCTCAGTAACTACAAAAATTATATTGTAGGTTAACAAATTATACGTATATTTATATTTAAAATTTGTTTATACACTTAAATATTTTAATCTTTTAATTTAACTTTATCGTTTAAATAATGGCGTGATTATTTAGTATATGAAATAAAAACAAACAACAGAGTATTATGTGAAGATATAAAGTCTATTCCTCAGCGTAGGTCGTATTATAAGTCAGTGCTTGCAATAAAGAAACCACTTTCTCACATTAATCCTTCCGCACATGCCGTTAATGGCCTTGTGTTGGCGGTTTCATGATAACGTTGTCTTAATATTAACTTTTATATTTCCAATATAAAAAATAAGTAGTTAGTTTAAATAGATTTTTATACTTCACTTTTTGTTCTCTTTATCTCAGTCTTACTAAGAATAAAATTAATTCATAAATATCAATAGCTTGTTACTTCAGTACCCCAAATGTTTATGGTTTATTTTTGTAAGAGCTCAAATTTAAAATTTGACTCGGTCCTGGAAACATTACGGCTGAGTCTTTCTGGTACTTACAAATCACCAAAACACTGTTAATATTATCTAAATAACTATACAGCCGCATGTGTAACTGACTCACTGACTGACTCACTGAGGTATACGAATTCTATTTAAGTTCCCGATGAGCTAGAAACATGAAATTTGGCATGAATATTCCTTGGTTGGTCAAACTCCAGGGAAAAGTCTCGAAACAAAACATTTCCACCCCCAACCCCTTAAAAGGGGGTAAGATTTAAATATAAAAAAGTACTTTTCGTTTTAGGGCTGTAGCGGCTAAACTAGAGGTCCTATTGAAAAACGGACTGCACCATGTGCCACGGATTTCACACGATCTACAACTTTGGTCCAATGACTTTTTGACCTATCTCTTCTCCTTCACCCTTAGATAGCTCCAAAACTTTTAATTTTCGAAGATCCTCTCTCGGTTTTCTAGTTCCAATTGACTTAATATTATACGTAGAGGGCTGAAATTTGGCACACATCATCTATACAGCGTATATGTTACAAATCACCAATAATGTACCTATATCTTAATGACGAAATTCATATAAAGTTGAAAACTCCGAAATTCGTCAAATTCCAGCGATTTTTAAAAATATTTTCTATTCCGTGTCACCGTGATATACTACCTAGACCCCTTGGAATTTGAACACATTATTAGAATGACCTTTGGTTAAGCTAGGAACTTCGAAATTCGGCATGCAAAAAATTATCAAAAATTGCAAAAAAATTAAAAAAATCTTTAAAAATGTTCTATTCAGTTCTAGTGGCCGATCGGATGGTCATATCAAAAATGGACTGCACCATGTACCAAGGATTTTCATGATCTACAACTTCAGTCCTGTGATATTTTGCCCTATCTCGTCTCCTTCACCCTTATATAACTCTAGAACTATCAATTTTCTAAGGTTTCCCCGGCGGTTTTTTTAGCTCTAATAGATTTAATATTATACGTAGAGGGCTGGAATCTGGTACACATCATATCTACTGTACATATGTAACAAATCACAAATGATCTAACTAGAAATTATTATCGAAATGCATATAAAGTTTAAAAATATTCGTAATTCGTCAAGTACCAGCGATTTGGTCGAGGTAATAAATTCCGTATAATATTGATATACTACCTAGACCTCTGAAAATCTGCAAACAGTATATGTATGACTTTCACTGCTTTCAAATAGAAAAGAACATTTAAATCTAACATAACGAGATTTGACTTGTTTTTGTAAGCTCCATAACAATAGCATAGGGAAAGAGTATGCAGGTTTGCTGCAAAAGGTATGGTAAAACTAGGTGGTTTTAATTCAGTATTAAATCTATCTGAACCAGAAGTACCCTTATACCAATTTTCATTAAGATGTGATGATAAAAAAAGAAGATATTGATTTTTGTATTTCCCATAAGTATTTTCCATGGGGAATGAGTATGCAGGTTTGCTGTCATAAAAATTGACATATCGGAGATTTTAGATTAATTATAGATTAAATCTCATGTAGATGAAGCCACAAACCAAGTCTTATTAAGATATATTGAGAAATAAGCCAGATATCGAATTTTACTTTCTTCCCATAGGGTTAACATTGGGACAACGTACTGCGTTTACCACTTTCAATGTCTCGGTAACAGATGAACATAGAGTAATGATTCCAAATATGGTCCGTTCGATCTGGTTTACGGTCTCGTCCTAGTGATTACCACTTTGCAAACGAAATATCATTAAAATTGTAACAAAATTGTAAAAAAGCATGTCGGTAAAGTATGTTGACAATGTACTGTAAAATCTTCTGTCGGTAAAGCAGTACAATTGGCCTTTTTTACTAAGGTAAAATTAAAAAAATATATATTTGTTCAGCATATTGTTAATTTATCTTCTCATTAGTAGCTCAGACATATACTAAACACGTTGCTGAGGTCAAAGGTTCATGAGTACATTTCTCTAAACAGATATTTTATGATAAGGCAATAAGCTCTCGCCAATAACTTAACACTGTACTTCCCTTATATCATTGGTTACAGTCCGCTTCGCCCTGGACTGTTAATAGTCGATTTTTTCTCGCGTCATAGTTCTATTTGATATATTGATCTATGTCTTTCACATGTGTGGCTGCCGGGTCGTTCCATCAGGGTGATCCTGGGCGTTTCTCTTATTCGAGAAATGCACAGTGTGTTAGTAATTCTGTGTGCAGCCTTGGTTGGAAGCTCTTGGGGTTCCAGTTTACATCGTCCGCTATCGACGTGATTCTTTTGAACGGTGATCGTTTGTATAGAACACTCCGTGATGAGAATTGCGTCGGTGAAGCTAGGTTTCTGTTCCCTGATGAGCTTCCAAGGGAGTTTACACTTGAAAACCATCATATTTTCATCGAACACAATGCATACGTTCATGATGCATTATATCCTACAACTGAGGAAGAACGTGGACTCGTTGTAAACGATCTCTCTTATACTCTTGAATTGCTTCTGGCGGATGACTCTCGTGAGACTGGGTTTTTATTTACTGGTCTCAATGTGTGTGTTAGTTTCTGGCGTCTGTCAATTGATTTGTATATGTTTGATCCCCATGCCGTCAACGCAGATCGTCGTTTTGACATGAACAACAACAACAATTTTGCCAGGCTTTTTCGTTGCGACAATTATCATTCACTGGCATATTTATTGTTGTCTAACGCAGTGTGCGACGGCCGTGTGCGACAGTTTTCAATAACTCAATTGCGATTCGCCAGTCCCATTGATAATTCTATACCTGTTGAACCAGTCGCTCAAGCTATGGAAACCAATTCACCTCCTCGACCATTTAAAGTTAAAACCATTAATTCTGATTTAAAATTAACATCTCTAATACCCGTTGTGGTGATTTCACCGTTACGAAAATCAGTTTCACTTCCTAATATTACCAAAACCAAAAAAACCATGGGAAGACCTAAAAAAGTTAAACGTGGCAGGCCTAAAGTGCAGGAAACCACGAGGGAAGAGCAAGTGATAAAGGCGAAGAAGAAGTATAATGAAACCCATCCTGAGAAACATAGGGAAGATGTTCGACGGTATAATGACCGTCACCCTGAAGTTAATAGGGCGGCTGTTGAGCGTTACACTCAGCAGCACCCTGAGGTCCATAGGGCGGCTGTTGAGCGTTATTCTCAGCAGCATCCTGAGGTCCATAGGGCGGCTGTTGAGCGTTATTCTCAGCAGCACCCTGAAGTTAATAGGGCTGCTGTTGAGCGTTACTCTCAGCAGCACCCTGAGGTCCATAGGGCGGCTGTTGAGCGTTACTCTCAACAGCACCCTGACGCATCACGCCAGAGAGTAACACTTTTTCGCCTAAAAAATCCTAAACTGTCTGAACTTCGCCACTTGCCGGTTTCCATTGCTCGTAACATTTTTAATCACGGCCCTATGGCGTCCTGGAGAGGTGACTTACTAGATCAAATAATTCCTCTTAAATTAAAGGAAATCAGTCTATGGGGAGACAGTGTTTATAGATGCCCCCACTGTAGTGCTCGGCTCTTCGAGGAAGAGAAGGACAGAAAGAAATGGTGCTGCGGAGCTGGGGCGTACAATGTCCTATCCCTACCGCCTCTGAGAGAATCATTTTATAACAATCGACGTTTCCTCGAAAGAGCTCGTGCCTACAATGACCTGTTTGCCTTTTGTGCTCTTGAAATTTCGGGGGGTTATCGTCATCCGAGTGGTCTTTCTTTCTTCAAAATTGAAGGAAGAATGTACCATCAAGTTTACAACTTGGACGCTCCTGGTCAAAAATTTACGACTAAGGCCGGTGACGTGCAGTTAGTAAACCGATCCCGCCTTTACATCGACGATGGCGAAGAACGGAGGAACATTGCCATGGGTAGATCTCTTGACAGCGAAATACTAGAAAATATCACAAATTTTCTCAACAAAGAAAATCCATTTGTTGAGCACTACCGGCGATTGGGCAATGAGCCGGCCGTTAACGCTCACTTGGATTTCGAGTTGACAAGTAGAGCTACCCATGGCCCTGTTCTGGGTGACAGGCAAACAGGCATTGAGGTTCATGCTGTGCTAAGCACTTCTGAGGCAATTACAGAACCCCGACGCTTAACAATATGGAAGATTGGGTCTCCGAAACCAACGTCCATGGATTTGTTTAGTCCCCTTATGGAACCTTTCCAATACCCCCTCCTGTATCCGCAAGGTACTTTGGGGTGGCATATCGGCATTGTTGACAACTGTGGAAATAAATTGACTCAGTTCAGGTATTCTCGGTGTCTCTTACTCTCCAATCCTCGTTTTTTTATATACGGCCGTCTCTCCCAAGCCTGGCAGGTGGAGATGTTTGCCAGATACGAGGAGGAGAAACTAAGATTCATCAAATTTTCACAGCAAAGATCTACTGAGAATACCATGCGGATAGGGCCACAGGACGAGCTCGAGGCGGCGGTGCAAGAGGGTGGGCGGGTGGGGAGACAAGTTTGTGAAGACATTAACAATGATGAAACTATTCAAGGGGAGGGTGCAGTACGGCCCGGAAAAGTTTACCTCCCAAGTTCGTTCACTGGAGGACCTAGGTACATGAAAGTCCATTACGAAAACGCGATGGCCCTCGTTTCTCGTCTTGGCTTTCCTACCTTTTTCCTGACTTTCACCTACAGTGCAACGTGGGAGGAAAACAGAAAGGCTTGTCCCCGAGGGAGTGGGCGCAGTGATCCTAGCACAGCATGCAGAGTTTTCCAAATTAAACTTTTAGAACTTCTCCGAGACCTGCGCAAAGGAGCGATGTTCGGCCGTGCTGTCTTTTTAATTTATGTTATAGAATTTCAGTTAAGAGGTCTGCCTCATGCCCATATTGTATTTAAGATTGAAGGCGACGGCCCAGTTCAGGCGGACGACATCGACTCCATTATACGTGCAGATATCCCTTCGGAAGATGAGGCTGGGGGAAGACTACGGGTGTTAGTGCTAAGGCATATGATCCATGGCCCATGTGGATCGGACCACAGAACCGACTTTCCTTGCTGGGACTCTGATAAGGGATACTGCACCAAATTCTTCCCTAAACCTTCCTACGAAACCACCCATCTTGATGAGAGGGGGTTCGTTCAGTATAAGCGGAGTTATGGAAATCAGGGGACTATTACTTCTCGAAACAAGGCAATTACCGTTCATGACGGATGGGTCGTTCCGTACAACTCTGCTTTGCTTTTGAAATACGAAGCCCATATAAATTTAGAGCTTGCGTCTACCCGTCGTGTTATAAAATATTTGTTTAAGTACCTTATGAAAGGAGGCTCCCTGCAAAACGTTAAAATAACTCCCTTCAGTGAACAGGACGACGAGGTGGAACACTATGCGACTAAGAGAATGGTTGGTGCAAGTGATGCGTGTTGGCGACTATTAGACTTTCCAATCTCGGAATCAGAGCCTACCGTCGAATGTCTCCCTGTCCATCTTGAGGGGAAACAAAGCGTTCGTTTCAGACCAAACGAGCTGGCAGACGCAATGGGTAGGGCAAGCTCTAAACTTATATTGTATTTCAACCGGCCTATTCATCCCATATTCGATAACCTGTGTTACCAAACGTTTTATGAACAATTTATCATACATACCAAACGACCAAGCGGTAGTGCAGAGGTTTACGACCATCCTGATGGTAGACATTTTATCACCGCACGCCAGCGTGGCGAGAAAGTTTGCCGTCTTTTTTGGGTTTCGCCCAGCAGAACTGAGCAGTACTTCCTTCGTCTTCTCTTAATGATCTTGCCATGTCGTGGGTACGCGGACCTTCTTTTACGTGGTGGTCCTGATTGTCATTCATTCCAGGAGGCTGCCCGCAAACTCGGTTTGGTGGAAGATCAAGACGAATACCACTATGCGCTGCGAGAAGCTGCTCAATTTATGACTGGGCCAAGGCTCCGGTCACTTTTTGTACTTCTCTGCAACACGGGAGCCCCTGCTGCTATCTTGTGGGATGTTTTTAGAGATCTTCTCTCTGAGGACTACTTTGAAAGGAATCCAAATGATCGTGAGCTAGCTTATAAACTAGCTCTAATCAAAATCGACCGAAGCCTTCGTCGTCAAGGATCTTGCTTGGCCGACCATGGCCTCCCCGATGTTCAAGATGGTAGTACTGAGCTAAGAAGGGAACTTCTGACCTACAGCGAAAACGATCAGCTATCTTTTGTATCCGAGTGGGAACCATTGCTCTCCAATGACCAACGGGTCGTTTTAAATTATGTCCTTTTTCTTTTGAATAGTCATGGAGATGTTCGGTCAACGAAACTCATATTTCTGGATGGTCCTGGTGGTTATGGAAAATCAGCTCTTTTACGTGTCATTCTCGCGTCTGTTCGTAGTCGTGGTAAAGTTGCTATCGCTGTCGCTAGCTCTGGGATCGCTGCAGGAAACTTACCAGGCGGCACTACAGCTCACAGCATGTTCCGGCTTCCTCTTGATCTTGGGGACGGCACGGGCTTTTGGAATATGTCTAACGGATCTCAACGAGCAGAGCTAATTCGAGCTGCAGAGCTGATTGTTTTCGATGAGGCCCCAATGACGCATAGATATATCTTTGAGATTCTTGACAGGTCCCTGCGAGATCTTATGAACTCCACCATTCCATTCGGGGGTAAAATATTCCTCTGCTCGGGAGATTTCCGTCAAATCGCACCTGTAGTTGTGAAAGCTCGTACACCGAGCGACATTGCCTGCGTTTCCCTGCGAGCGTCACATCTCTGGCCTCATTTTAAGGTATTTTCATTGTCAACTCCGCACAGAACTAGTGGTTCAATGGAATACTCAGAATTTCTCCTTGAAGTAGGCAATGGAACAATTAGTTCTATTTCGTTTGGCGAAGAACAGGTCAGTTGTAATCTCATTCCACTGCCAGGCTTAAGATGTGTGACATCTTTATGTGAGCTTATTAGCTTTGTATTCCCTAAAGACGACATGTGCGACTCTGATGTGATTGCGAAACGGGCTGTTCTTTCAACTCTTAATGGGAACGTCAAAGAGATCAATGACATAGTGTTGAGATCGGTTGACGGTTTACTTCATGAGTTGAGGAGTGCCGACGCCGTCGACAAAGAGAACAGCGACGGAATGGACGTAGATGTTCATTTGCTGAACCAGGCTACTGGTAAGGGCGTACCCGACCATATACTACTACTCAAGATCGGCTCCGTCTGCCTCGTAATGAGAAATTTGAACATCGACAGCGGCCTAGTGAACGGTACTAAAGTAATTGTAACGGCGATCAGCCCCCGCTTAGTTACAGTTCGACTCCCAGGACAAACAGCACCTATTTGTATTCCTCGGATAACATTTACGTTTCCGTTTGTCGAGGGATCCCCTCTTCGTGTCCGCCGTCTTCAGTTCCCTCTTACATTGGCTTACGCGATGACTGGTCATAAAAGCCAGGGTCAAACTATTGATCGCGTCGGTGTTGATCTCCGCACTGACTGTTTTACTCATGGTCAGTTATATGTCCTACTCAGCAGAGTCAGAAACCCTGCCGACATCGTCGTTCTTGTCCGTCCCGACAGAATATTCGAAGGTGTTGCATATGTAAAAAATATTGTCTTTAGCGAGCTCCTTCGTTAACCCGATGTAGACGTCCGCAGTAGGCTAGAGGACCTGCGTTATAATCAAAACACCTCGTTGTAATTGGACTATTTGGGCAGTACGATAGGGGGTCTGCCTTACAAAAAGTCCCCGTTGTTGTATATAGTTGTTTTCAATGTTAGTATTAGTTTTTTTTCCCCGGCAGAGGCAAGGGGGCCTGCCTTATCAAACTCCCCATTTTGTACTTCAGTTAGCGGGTTTTCAGCAGAGGCGAGGAGAACTGCTTCAAAAAACTCTCCGGTGTGTTAAACTTAGTTTAATTTCCTAATTGCATCAAGGCAGAGGCAAGGGGGCCTGCCTTTAAACAAACTCCCCGTTTCTAAGTTTTAGGGTTGTAAATACTGTATATGGTTCCTAAGTTTCCCGGCCTCCCCGTTGGCGAAACTGGATATGCCGTGATCCAAGAAATACTACCGGCTAACTGACAGGGAAACATTTAATCATGTAATTCCTTATTTAATTTACACTATTACTTTCTTACATCGAATTCATACAACTTTATTTTAACAAATTTATACCACTAATGCTCACAATTTTCTACTATAACTACTGTAGACTAAATATACTTATCAATGTCAACTGTCAACTTTCAATGCCAATTTTACTTCAAACACTGCTGTCTTCAAAATAATTCTCATCAAACTCTTAAAACGCAATGACAACTTAATAAAAATTTCTAAAACAAATATTCCAGTTTTGGTTAAATTAAAATCTCCTTCAACGTTATTTCCCATAGTCCAATACCTAATCCAATCGATTTCAACACCTTTTTTAAAAATTGGAAATTAAGGGGACCCAACTAAGGGGTCTGGGGGCGGAGCCCCCAGCGAGCGAAGCGAGTTTTCAAATACATTCCAGTCGTAAAGGCTAACGCTTAGCTTGAACTCAGTTACAAAGAGCAACAATAAAGATAGCTGAACGGTATGTCAAAAAAAGTTCTTGATATAGACTTTCAATCCTCAATAGAGCAATTTGAGATAACATTTTATTTTCCATTACTAAAAAACTGAATCATACCGGTTTTCCCATAGTCCCTCCCCCTAATTTTGTTCTATATTTTTTCAAATATCAATCCTAAACATTGTTGAGTAGTTAATGCATCATTTTGAGGGGGTACTACATTTGGGCCGCCATCTTGGATCCACCAAATTGGATACAAAATATTTTTTTATGTAAAAGTGGTGTAGTGACTCATCATTTCAAGCTAGATTTGTTCACTGATTCCAATGCCACAATTCGGCTTTTAATATCTAGGTTGGTTCTCAAGAGATGAATACTTTTTATTAATATATTTTCAACCAATTTTAACATAACAAATTGAAATACCCCCGTTGCAGCAGACCTACATACTCATTGAATTTTAAATCCAACAAAATATTTTCATCCAACATAGCGGGATGACATGTTTTTGTAATCTCCGTAAGAATAACATGGGGAATGAGAATGCGGGTTTGCTGCAACAGATGTGTTAAAACTGGGCGGTTTTATTTTTATTATTTAGTAGATCTTATCTAATTGAAGTCATGTACCAGGTTCTATGTAGATATGTTAAGAAATTATGAAGATATAGCACTTTCTTTGATTATCTTGATGATAACATAGGGAAAGAATATGCTGGTTTGCTGCCACAAAAATAAAAATTTCGGTGAATTTAGACTAAAATACATTAGATCTCATCTAGATGAAGCCACAAACCAAGTTTTACTAAGATGTGTAAAGAAATAAGCGAGATATGAATTTTACTTATTTCCCATAAGCCATAAGGTATAGGGAAAACGCACTGTGTTTACCACTTGCAATATCTCGGTAACCAATGGACATAGAGCGGTGATTCAAGATACTAAATTGTTTGTTTTTTCGAGCTGAAATCAATGGTGCTAGCCAAAATGTTATTATTTTTGTTTTTCTATGTGAAAACCCCAAAAACCCATTTTTGAAGGGTTTATCCCCCTTACCCCCCTTTCCAGTTGTCCACACACACACACACACACACACACACACACACACACACACACACACACACACACACACACACACACACACACACACACACACACACACACACACACACACACACACACATATATATATATATATATAGGCTCTATATAAAGGCATATAGATTTATAGGTATATAGATATATAATATAGATATATTATAGGTATATGATATAGATAATATAGATATCTAGTAGTTGGAACGAATTTTTTTTTTTTTTTTTGCTTCTGATGCTTTAAATGCTTCAAAACAAAAAGTTATCACGGTCTTGGGCTTAGGTCATACTATAAGACCTTCGGTAATAGCTTTTTCCCTATAGGAGAAATTTGTTATAATAGGTATTAACACAAAATAATGGTAAATAGTAACGATTAACTACTACTAGTCTCTGTTCACTCATTTCCACTTCATTTATACTAATATACAATTCAAGCCGCCATCTTGGATTCGCCATTTTGAAATCTTTCAATGTTGTTAGCTATGAAAAGGACTATCTCCTATCATAGTTTTAAGCTAAATCTGGGAATAGTTTCATTTTTATTTTCAAGTTTACATTAGTCCGCTGATCAGAGAGAATACATTGCTGATGATCGGTTCATACAGTTCTAAGCGCCAAACGAATATGGGCCAGCCGCACAATTCCCCATTTAGCTGAAAATTTACATTTAATGCAAGATCGCGATAAAAGCCAAGTCGAAATTTAGGATTGAAATATCTAATCCTAAAATAAAAATGATAACTATATTGTTTTACCAACGTATTAGGACTCTATGCAGAATTAGAATATCGTTGACCAGCAAAATCAAAGGATCACTAAAAAACTACACAAATCATAGTCTAATGCAATGTTATTTTATCATTATTTGATTATGGTTTTATTCAGTTTAAATTCTAAGTGTTATTTTTCCTTAAGTAATGAGAATAAACCTTATCTTTAATTCTTCTTATCATTAAAGTAAATTTTTGCCTATTTTTGATTAACTGCAATATAAAATTATATGATATAAAACATATATATGTATTTATTTTCCTATATTACCATGAGTTAGAATATATTAAGTTTATTATCGACTAATACAGAAGTTCCAAGCAACATTTTGTCAGGTGGTGCCAAGAATAATAATGTAAGCGGGCATGAATTCATTCACTTACGTCAAGGATGCTTACATTTCCACCTTGTAAACAGGATACTTCTATCAAAGTGCTGAGTCACTTAGAACACGAACAGTTTATTCTGAGGTATCGTTTAATTATATGTGTAGCTTTTGCATTATACATGAGCAAAAAAATATTAATTAAACCTGTGGGTTTTTAATGATAATTCATAGACCGTTTATAACAATAAAAGAAAAATCTTAACATTAATTGTATAAACACGTAAACTTTCTTATCGGTTCTATTTTATATAAAAATGCATATAGTTGCTAGTTTCTTTGATAAAATATTATGGGTTTGCTCCCATATAAATATTATCTTCATTCATGATTGGCCAACTGGATTTAAAATCTACTTAATATTAATACGTTACAATTATTATTGTTCTTTTTTTTAAATAAAGTTTGTAAGGATGACTTAAGGTTGGCAATCTTTCCAGTTAATATACGATTTCTTTGTTAGATACTCGTTGTAAGTGACGTTTCTTACATAATTTTGTTGAGTAAATTCTTACATAAATAAGACAAAAGTTGTGTCTAAGTTGTAAATGTTTTTGTAAATGTACAACTGAAGATAACAATCTTTGAGTATGTTATTCTCAAACTAGTAGAGCTTTTTTGTGATTAACTTCAAGTAATTAACTCCTAAATGAAAGCTGGTCAATGTATTTGATTTATGAGGTCTTGAAAGTAAAAACTTCGGCCTTTGCATGGAAATCCCAGCTTTGGTTACGTAAGAGAAGGACGATGTTTGCCTTATCATCCTTTACGCTTCACATCCCCTTAATACTGCCCTTCCTCTCCATTTACCTTTTTCATTGCGTTTTATTTAATTTTATTTATGTTTAATATGAATGAGATACGAACAGCCTCATTATATATTATCCTGTTATTGTTTGATGATAAACTTCAGCATAAAGTTCAAAGTGAATAAATGTTCGTTCTATTTTTGATTGTAATATAAGTTTTTTAACAAAGAGAAAATATTTCTTGAGTACTTTTATCAAGTACCTACCCAGAATAAACTCGTGTCACGTATAAAATTATTGGTTAAAAAAAATAACGTGATTATTTTTCCTTTTCATAATTCACTACGAACTAGTTTAAAAAAGTTAGTAAATGGTTAAGCCTGTCTCCGTAGCGTAGTAGTATATATCTGTAGTATAAGTTATAGACTTATCGTTCATTGATCAGATGTAATCGAAATAAAAAGGGAACTATCTGAGTGGAGAACATATTAATTCGTGTTTACAGTGAGTTTGCCTCCCTTATAACAATAATGCATCCACGAGTGCCTTCAATGGTTTTCCTGCTCGGTTTTACTTTATGATGTTTTATATGTATTTTCAAAGAGAAAGTAAGATCAAATTTTTCTTCACTTTACTTGCCAATTGGTTTCTAATCAGTTTAATGATAGTTGTCTAGGGACATTCACATGTTATCAGCTGAACACTACTATAAATCATTTAGTTTTTTGCATTATTTGTCCTTGTTAAAGTTATGTTTTTATGCATGATTACAGTTTAAGGTGCTTTGTTAGTGGAATGAACACACCTAACTTTATATTCTTATTCAGACCAATTAAATTGCGTACAGATGAGCGGTAACAGAAAAGCCTTAGCCAACAAAAAGCGAATAAATATTTCAAACTCGATCTTTAAACGAAGAAATCTAAAGAGGCTATTAACTTTATGTCAAATTGGATCGAGGTCTTTGAGGTGAATCGTTCCTTTGTAAAAATCTTGCGCAAGAACAAATTACTTACAGTCTTGTTTCTGATATATTTTGCATTGATATAGCTTGTACGATAAATCACCAATTATTTAGGGTTAAAGGTTAAGAGCTTTAATAATAAAATTAGTCTATTGTTGAACTTTGGCATGAAATCAAAATTATTCTGGGTTATATTGGAATAGTACTTTGCTTCAATTTTTTTTAACTCAGTAAATTCTTCATATTACAACATGCTTTGCAATTTATGTTGAGTTATTAACGAATTGGCTATGCAGTTTGTTAGGTTTGTTTAATGATATTTGCGACTTTCACCCGAAAAATTATATGGTAGTATCCAAAACTAAAATACGTACGGAGCTGAAATTCGGTATTTATACTCCCCTTGGGTCAAAGATACGTACAAAGTTTTACTAAATTTCCATATGGTTACGACTTACGTTACTCCAAAGTTATAATGTTTTATTTAGCTATAGAAATGTTATGAGGTTGTCATGGTAACCATGATATAAAGTCAATTGAATTAAGTCACAGGAATGTTTTCCCACCAGTGAAGAAGCCCAGTTAATCACCTAGTATAAATATATGAGTTAATTTTAATTTTACATAGTTAAATACGGTGTCCACTAGGCTCAAAATACACAAAAATAAATGTTATCAGAAATCCAATTCATAATTTCTCCCACATACTTAATTCAATTCGTAATTCTAGGAATTGTAGTTTTCAACCTATTTTTTACAATCTTGAGAGTGGTATAGTTTAATAAAGTTCTTATGGATTTGTAAACGACAAAATTTTTGACTAGTACTGGATTAATTAAGGATTGTTTATTCGATTATTATGATAAAGAAATTGATGCATAATGTATATGTTTTGCAAGCTAATGCAGAGAATATTCAATGATACATTTATTTATTTGTTGCTAAACAATTCTAAAATAAATTTAATACTCAATGGATTATTTAGACTTTAATAAATAATTACTTTACTATTTCATTTTAAACTCAAGAACATTTTTATACTTTTTATTTGCCTACATTTATTGCTGCGATGTTTGACAGGAAGGTAGATTACACGGAAGCTGTGATAGCGAATCCCCCCTCACTTCCTGCTTACTTCCTTTCTCAACCACTGGAGGTATACATATACGCATCAGTAGAAAATGTGGTTATACTAAATTCACCTAGCGTTATTTGAACGCGACTTAATTAGAATAGAGCATTTTTATTGATCTTAGCTTTCTGTTGAACAACAAGATCCTACTCAATGGTACTTTCCCTTTAACAATTTTAAAAATGTTTGGAATTAAGAAAAACTATAAAATATGTAATTTGTACTTTTTATTAATCCTGTTATTCGAATAATAAAATGAATCGGATAAGGGGAATTTCGTCCCATATTTTATGTAGAATAATAATTTTCAATAATGAGGTTCAACGTATACTATAAATAATTACAATACTACTTGTTTCTGACGTATTATTTTCATGAAAAACTTAGACAAATGAGTCATGTTCACCTGGAGGAAACAGGCATTGTTTATTTGACTAGTAACTAATTTTACTAATATAATTATGACATGTTGTGAATTGTTGTGTCAAGACTTAAAACATTGTTACAACATGTATAAAGAAATGAATATATTTGAACAAATGTTACCTACGGCCAGAAAATAGTGACTGTAAAGAAACATAATTAAGTAATAACATTCCGCGGAGCAGGCCATCGAGTGTCATCCATCAAGCCAGTGCAAAGGCCACCATTGTCAGAGACTGTGACTGGGGTGGGTGTGAACTGTGGGGAAGACGAAATGGCGACAGGCTGGTGATTTGAGCTTCATACGGCATTGAGTTACTACTTAAAACGTGAACTGTATTTAAATTAAATAAGATACTTCATTTTAATACTTTTTAGTCACTACTTTTTAAAGTCTTTTAATGCACATATAGGTGTATGTTTAGAAAGATAACTTGATACCCGTTTTACAGGATGCACGTTGCATTTGTTTAAAATGGTCTGCGTGGATTTTGTCAGTATTCACAACACGTGATGGGACAGTCTATTATGTAGAAAAAATTACTGTTATGATTGACGTATTTATTGCCTGTGGAAATATTTGTCAACGTGTTATATTTTACAAGACAACAATTTTCAGTAATATAAAGTAATGCAACTTTAATGTAAAAATGTCATAGTATGGTTAACTCTGCTTTCATTGGTTATTAGCTTATTAATTTATAATTCTGGCAAATGAATAATTTAATTTGGTCTTTACCAGTTATATGCATTTATATTACTTCTAAACATGCATTCTAAACAGATATTCCATACAAGTTCAGCTTAAAACACCTTTGCCTGCGTGCCCATTTTCAACCGAGATGCCCAAAGTTTAATTTTCCCTGATCACAGAGAGCGTTGAAGTACTCCCACACGTGTTTTCATGTAACCTCGTTAGAGTCCAGCGCCTTGAGAGCAGCCTGACTGTCCGACAGGATCACAATGTGTTTGCCTTGAAGGCTCACAATGTGGATATGCCTAGCTTGGCACGTTCCAGAATGTCACGGACACGCGGTTGAAATATGATTGGAAATAATTAAATTACCCTGACAGTAGCTCTACCATACACTTTTTAGTTTTATGAGCCTCCCATAGTTAATTGAGCCCTCTGTGTACAACAAGAATCTCTCACAGCCTAAATGTGGCAGTTTAAAAGTCATACAATTAAGCCTGAAGAGGGGATCCACAGGAAATGGCTGGTATGGTATGGCTTGTGACGTCTGAGGTCATGTTAAACGCAGTGCTGTTCTCCTCAAGTTTGATTATTGGGGGGTGATTAGTTTTGCACCTGCTTCACCTCCAAAACTTCGCAGCCTTCAGCAGGTATGTCGACATGCGTGCCATCGACTTGATGTGAAAGTCCTTGGGTAGAAGCGCATCCTTTCGACTCGCTGATGGTCCTGAGCGCAATAGTTGCCAGAAGGATTTCAAGCCCTTGAGGGCTTCAAGTTTGAAGATGACTATAGATTGGTTCACATTTGTCCACCAGACTTGTGAGTGATGCATTACTAGTCGATGTGCCTGGACGCTAGGAGCGTTCATTTGCTTTACGCTATGTGTTGTTCAGATGTTCATTTCAAAAAGTTCTTGATCGATCCAGACATTACCAACTTGGCTCCTCTTACAGAGACTTGAAAGTCTTTTTGGTTGATTAAAATCGTAATACTTATTAAAAGTGCTTGTTCATACTAATGGGACTGAATTGGTTACTGAGTTGTTGTGGTAACCAATACAGGATAAAAAACCGTTACATGGATTGTAAGAAAAACCTAAGAAATTCTTGGGTTTGTGATCTGATTTATGATGAGATTGTTTAACATCACAGTAACAACGCTTACGGTTTAACTAAACTGTAAAACGCTAACCTCTGAAAACAAGTAAGCAAAAAACGTAGTTTTAGTGACAAATATGAGATCATATACTCAATATAAACTCGCGACGCTTCGTGACCTAATAATAATGTATATGAAAACGGGTTATAGTTTCATGTTGGATACTTATTGGGTTCCATAACGTAAATTACATTTCGATACGGGAGAGTTCGTTTTTTCTAGAAAGTTTCGAGGTCATATGAAATTATTAGGGGCTACACTTCTATTTTTGATATACAGGGTGTTTTTTTCAAACGCAACCCAAACAATTTTTTATCAGTGAAGGGTTATTTCCCCCAGGATCCCCGGATTTGACCCAACTACATTATTTTCTTTGAGGATACATAAAAAGTAAGGCCTACGAAAACAATTCACAGAATATTCAGCACCTCGAAACAAACATGACAAATTTAATGGAAGAAATTCAAAGAGGTACCCTGCAACATGTGTTCGGGATTTTGATGGAGAGAGCACAACATTACACAAATACCAATGGCGTATTGTTTGAACACATAATGTAAACTAAATGTGAACAAACTTAAATAATAGTTTTTGTAAAATGTAAAGATTAACAAAACAATACGCATTTCATATTTAGATGTGCATTATTCAATCTTAAAAATGAGTGGCATTTGAAATAACCCTGTACTTGTACAATTAACCTTCAACATTAGAATTTAATATAAAAACAGCAAATAGTATCAACATAGTAGTAGCTGAACTATTACTTCCCTTATTGTCACGGTCGTCGTTGGTAGATGAAAAAAACGTCTCCCATTATAAAACTGGATGAATTATATTCTTAATGTGGTAGAAAAATACATTACTGTATCTCGACACCCGTCTTTTCACTAGACACATCTAGAGAAACCCACTTTAATTTAATTCTACATATGTTCATAAGTTATATGAACATAAGTTATATTAAATTGTAGGTTGATATGCAGCGAAGAAAAAACAAGAAATAATTGTAATAATATACAAAATGTCACACCATCAGTTCAATAATTGAGCAGCTACAATACAAAGTCATGGCAACCACTAGTTAAAAAACAAAATGATAGGTAAGTCTTTTCTGTAAACTGTAATACCTACGTGGCAAAGTAGGCAATCCTTATTGCAGCACGATTTGGGACATCTTAATTTGTCTAAACGCCGAATAGACTTAGTGGGTGTTTTAAGTCCCAACCCACATAATTTTTGGTTATAAAAAGAAGAAAACAGTAGTCATTACAAAAATAACCCAAAAACTCAATACTTTTAATTCGTTGAAAGAAAGAAATTTTAACACACACCCACAGCATTCTTGCATATCACAAAATCGCACTATCAGAAGTTCCTAGGCAATAACACGTTGAGTAGGCACGGGCACGTTTACGTTGGCTTGCAGGCCTGTATGTCGTTGACGTTCATGTCTCAATATGCAAATCCAGTCCGTGTAAGACGCTCTTTGGCGATTGTGTAAACAATGAATGCTCACACCGCGACATGGAGAAATAGATTGACCACGCCCGTCGGGTCGTGGTATAAGAGTTTGCTCAGACGTCGAAGACTACTATTATTTCGGAGATTGAGCTATTAACTTTACCCACTCAACTACTTAGGCATTTTGCATTGAAAAAATGCTGAATAAAATGCTCAGTCCGTAATGTGGGCATTTTACATCGTCCTTGTTGCATAGTGAGTAAAAATGTCGGACTTTGTTCGTATTTGGGGTTTGAGCTTAACGTTTATGGATTTCCACCAGAGTTGATGGAAATATAAATGTAAGAGGGGATGAGTTGTTCTCTTCCGGTGAGGCTTGGATTTTCAGAATGTAAACAAGATACTTCAGCAAAAGATTGAGGTCGGACAGAGTATGAACACCGTTTAACTTGCGTTATCATTTAGACAAATAATTAAATTTTAATTTAAACGTATTAGGACAAGCCTTTTTAAATAACATAGCAGCATGAATAAAATATTTTTAGTGTTAAAAATGCTTCAATAGTATTATATTTTTGAGGTATTGTCATTACTTCTTCAACAAAATATATACATTAATTTTTAAAGTTGGCTGAATAATTCATACCAAGGTCATAATATGACATTTTCAGATAAAAATATTTTTTTCCTTCTGAATAATACACATGTTTAATGTACTCGTAATCGTAAAAAAAAACTTTCAATTTAAAACTGCAAGATAAAAAGTATACTGAATGTTTTTGTGCCCAAATCGACATGCCAGAGGAGCTGGGAGTTATAATGAAATTAGTCCCTTTAAACTTTGTTAATTTATTTGAACGTAAAACCACATCAATAGCCAAATTGTTTAATACCCTTGACCCTTTGTTGCGCTGTAATTCTGGCCTGAAACTAACAGTTTAACTATTTACTCTAGGGCATTAGAAATGCTTTGTTGAATACCTACATAAACATTCATTTTGATATTTGTTTCCACATGTCGAAGATTTAAAACCAAACTGCTGGAATCCCGTGATATGAAACATATTTATGGACTTTACTTCTTTACCAAGTTACTTTCTATAGTTTTGTCGCTGTTAAGTATTTACTTATATTATTTTGGTAACAGGATTCAGCTTTGAAACAAACAATGGTATTTACCAAACGTTGTTTATATTTATAAACAAAATGGCCAAATATTTCAAACTTCTTTAAAATAAAAGCCTTTTTCATCATTATTTCGCAATGATTTTTTTCTACTATTGTTATTCTAAATTTAGTGGCCTCAACAATAAATATCCTACAAATCTCGTACTAATCGTTTTTATCTAATATTCTTTCAAAATTATTCAGGAGAGTTTGAAAACACTCTATTTTTACGATGAAAACCTGTATTCCGGATAATTACTGTACGGATGTGTGTGTATCGTAAAATTCTAAATATGTTAAGTTTGGTACTCAAAAGCTAGTTTACATAATATACAGCAAGGTAAATTCTTGAATTAAACGTATTTTAATGTGAGAATTGAAAGGAAATTCATCTCACGTTATCATAAATAAAGTAATAACATCCGTGCAAAATCATGCCAAAGCTATAAAATAGAATTTTCCTATATTTTATACTTTTAGACGAGCAAAAATTTTGAATTTGTTCTATTGATAACCATTTATCAATAAATACTGAACAAGAACGCTAAATGTTTTGTTACATCAGGTTGTTTGCTCACTGGGTGCGTCTTCGCACTAGAATGAGCCGAAGTGTTAAGACTGTGGAAGTTTGGATTCTGAATATTACATTTTTGAATGGAAGCAAAATAGATCATTTTAAGGAAATGCTATTAAGAGAAAAGGAAATTTAACTTGAACTTATGGTTAAACTATTCTTAAAAATAATAATAAAAGTCTATTCATGATAAAACATGGATACCTATATTTTCTTATTTTCAAGGCTGTAAAATTGTTACTGTAGACTACGAACCCTGTATGTTGCCAATTAAATTGAAACAATAAGCGATTATTTAGAGTTATGAGTTTTAACAATAACCACGGTTACTGTGCTTTGCATGATAGCTTAATTAATTTATTATTCATTCTCAGCTTTTCAGTAATGGGCAGGAAATGTGATGTGTTGTTGTTTTCGCTTTATATTAACAACTAAGCTTTCCGCTTGATCTAGGAAATAATGGCCACGTAATTATCAACGCTTTAGGTTATGTCATATTTTAATACCTTAAGAAACTAATTATCTTATTCTTTCTACCTGTGACGACTTAGTGATTTGGATTAGGTAATTCTTAATGATTTGAATTCAGGCTATTTACAAAGGTGGGAAAAACTTGAAAAAATTAATTCCCCTGAAGATTCTACTCTTTAATACACTGGAGTTATTTTGTGCTCAAGGCTCCTCCTACAGTTTCAAACTAATTTTAATAATTTAAGCGTTGTTATGAAAAACATCAGCGAAAAGTTTTGCAGTAAATAAAATTCATGAATTCATGGCTAAGGAGAAGAGCCATAGATAACCTTAAAATTCATGGCTAAGGGGCGGTGCCATAGATAACCTTAAAATTCTGCATTTATCCATAATTTTAACATAGTAATAATAATTGCAGTGATCAGCTAATTATAAAACGATTATTTTGTCGTCAGACCAATCGAAAACTTGTATCTATAGGTTTTATATAGGTATATATAAGTATTTTCCCTATATATTATATAGTATTTGATTTAAGTATATATTATATAGATATAATATTACGTGTATATTATATAAGTAAGTTTTAAAATTTACCTTCTTTGGTTTAAAAACCTAAGAAACAAAACGAAAGAGATGACATTGCTTTAGTTAGCGAAAATTATTATTAAAATTTTATGAAGCTAATATAACTTCGAAAAAATCATCTACCGCCATGGAAGTTTGCCGACCTAGGAATGATATAATAATACTGGAAAAAATTCAAAGTTAAAAAAAAATCTTTTAATTACGATCAGGAGCACATATGCCTGAAAACATCCCATCTCTACATTAACGTATAAAGACAACTACACCCTATTTAATTAATTTGTAGCAAACTTGCGATAAAGGAAAACGGAATGCCCGCGTTGCAGCAGACCTGCATTCTCAGCGGATTTCAAATGCTTAAAGAAATTATTTAGGCAGTTTTTTGTTCAAGAGTTAGTAATAAAAATAAAAATAATAAGCCAAACAATTATATTTATTTTAAGCTGGATGGTCTCTAAAAAGGACACTTCTAGAGATTTATAGAAACTATAACTCTCGAATCAAAGGAGCACTAAGGATTAGGATTAGAGCACTAACCAGCACTATCGAAGATCATTTTTTAAATAAGTTCTCAAAACGTTTGCACTGGGTGTGGCTAACTTTTATATGGTCGGCCTCCCCCCACAGTTTTTATTAAAACTCTTGAACCATAAAAGCACTGACAATGGAGATTAAAGTACTAACCAGCAATAATGAAGCACTGACGATCTTTATCATTTTGGAAATTAGTGCACACATTTTGCACTCATTTTCGCATCATTTTCGACATTTTGCACTGGGTTGAAGTAACTTTTATTACGTTGACTCCCAACATTTTTCAATTAAAACTCTTGAACTGTGAGAGCGCTAGCGATGGGAATTAGAGCACTACTAGCAAAGCACTAACGCTTGGTATGATTTTTTAAATTATTGCTCAAAAACTTTTACACTAGGTGGGTTATTTATTTTACAAAGTTTGTCCTCCCACATTTTTTCAATTATAACTCTTGAGCTATAAGAGCACTAGCGATAGGGCTTAGAGCCCTAATCCAGGCGTTTATTCTTTAACGAAGCAATAACGAGTGGAAGTATTTTTTGGTTAGTGTTAATTTGAAGGGGGGGGGGACTTAACGGACTTTACAATACCCATAGTTCTAAAAAATAATATAAGGTTAATGTTGTGCTGAAGCATACAACCGTATATAAATATCAGCTCTAAGGTGCAGGTCGTGTCAATTAACGTGACCCACGCCGCCCGTAAGGCCAATTATAAAATTAACCTTGGTCTTTTGGACAAACTAGGCCATATCATTTGACTCTACCTATGACACTACGGTTTTTAACCAAAGGCTTTCCAGGAAGAAGAGGTCATTGAAAGTAATCGTTTGTTCGTTTCCCAACATCTCTCTATTAAATTTACACCTCCAATACAGATATAAAAGAACATAAAAATATACTCACATTTTATTGTCTTGATTTACGATATTCAATGCTGGGACTAACCTGAAAATAAAGGTAAATTACGGTGTAACATTGAAGTAAGTTATCAATGTAACATTACATTAATAGTTAGATTTTATTAATGTTCCCTGTAAAGAAGAGGTTATTACCGTGGGTAGTTATTGTTCATGATTTATTTTAATTGAAAATAATGTCTAAAAATACCATTTATGCAAATACCCCTGGTAAAGCTCTGTGTTATTTTCACACAATTTTGTGCAAACATTTTTTATCAATTGCTTTTATTTACCATGGTGGCTTACCTAGCAGTCTATACAAAAACTCCCAATCAGTATTTAGTGTTGTATTTAGCAATATAAGGAAGTTTTGATGCTGTAAAAATTTTTAATGGGGATCTCCACTAAACAACCCAAAAATGTTAACCTGATTTTACATGAGCGTCAATGATCGAAATAGATTTCAATATTTTATTTAATAAAACATTGAGTGGATAGCCGTGTGGACAATGTGCTCACCTCATAACCAAAGGTCACCGGTTCGATCCTGGCGGTCGACATTGACGTACATCTCGCCGCACTAGTTCCTTGGTGGTAAACTCATATTCATTTACCCCACATTTATGTATGTGGCAGATATTATAACCACAATATAATAAATCTGTACATTCTAAAAAATTGTTTTGACAAACACGGACACTTTTAAATCCGGATTATCTCCGTATTTTGTGTAAAAAAAACTCAGTTTTTTTATTTGCTGACATTTATGATGTTGTGACTATAATATCTGACAAATACAGAAATGTGGGCCACTTGAATAGGGGTTTGCCGCTGAAGATGAAATGTAGTGACTTGGTATTATTGAAAATAATTTGATATATTCAGGCTATTAGGTGAATAATGTATTTTCAATAAATAATATCTTATTATATAAAGCTCAATTTTTATTTTGCCAGGCGCAAATAAGAAAATATATTGTCTCCAGAAAACCTCGATTACCGCATGTAGCACTTTTATTGTGTTATCCATAGAAGACACGATATTCCAAAAGAATTACTTTGGCTACACCTTTGTTAATGTTATCTGTACGTTATTACTAAAATATCATGTGTATGCGATGAATTATGTTGAGCATGTTTAAAAAAATCACGATTAATATAAAGAGAAAATTTAAAAAGTCACTAAATGCTACAGTATTAAAAACCTATTGCAAAACAAATCAAGAAAAAAAATTACATTAGTATAAGCGGAGGTCTCCAACACATATCAGTTCTGAAGTAAATTAAGCCTAATTGATAAAATAGTTGCTATTTATAGCTTTGTTTTGGCATTTCATAATAATTAATATTACTTTTGCTTTAAGCATTGAATTTTAAACCATAAGCGTCAAGATGGAGTTTGAGCCCTTTAGCATCACGGCAGCTGAAAGTTACTTTCTAGATCACAAAATAAACTATAGGTGTTTAAACCTTTCTACAAATAAAATTTGTGATCCTGAGGCAAAAAAAACTTTTAAAGCTGATTAACGTATTTGCAGTAAGTACACAATTTAAACTTTAAATTGCAGTTTAAGTTGTTGGTGTTTTATGCCGTGAACAGCTTTAATAGAACGAAAAATCCATAGGGTTTTTGATGGTATAAAGGATGACGCCTTAGTTCAATGTGCACTTGAGTGTTAATGGAAGTTTCATAAGCCGTTAAAACTCAAATCAATGTCCACCACTGGTTGTTCACAATTAATTTCAATGACGGTAGTCGTCTAATAAAAGTTTTTTGCTCACAAGAATTATGGTTTCAGGGGGTTTAAAAGAGCTATTTTCCCTTCAAATATTTGAATAGCATCATTGACTAGGTCAGTGATAGTATATCGAGGAATCCAAGATTCTCCGGAAAGAATAAAGATTTGTTGAGCCGCTGCTAAATTCATCGATTAATCTTCATTCAAGGGCCGATAGAACATGATCGTTTTAATATTTGATTGCTAATAACCGAGTCATTAGTTTTTCGTAGGTTTTGAGTATAGTGGAGTGTGAACAGGCACAATTCACAAGGATTTTTATGTCATCGGTAACGCCAATGGGAAATCTAAGCATTTGGCAGCAATTGTAGACTTTTATTCAAAGAGAAAGAACACATTTTGGATGAAGATTTTAGTTGTTGGTAACTACCACAACATTGATCGACTGTGTCAATGAAATCCTATTACATTTATTTATTTATTTTATTTTATTTTATTTTTTTGCTTAGCTATGGTTGGCCAGTCCAAATAGTCAGTGAGCCTAATCGAATTAAACCTGTGTACTTACTTATCATCCAGCCTGTATATATTTTATAATAGATTTTTTTGTGTTCTAATCCATCTAAAAGTCTAATTGCACTTAGAATAAAATATGAGTATATCTAACGTTTCTCGTGGCATAAAAATAGATTGTTAAAAACAAATAGATCTTTTCTGAATATTTTAGATTTGTCGCAACACATTATTTTCGTACGGTGCGAAAATTATTTGTTTATTAAGAGTCATTTTCTTGTAAGGGAATGCTGAAAATGTTTATTTACAGCCTCACTAGAAATTGGCTGGGAGAGATAAATGTTTGTTCAACAAACTTTCGGCTCGGGTCAGCATCTGCTGTATCCCATCGGACTTCGGTCATCAAGTCGATTAGGATATCCAAAACAAGCAATAATGAACTTACCGGGTATGATTAGTTCCTTACGAGCTGATTTTAAGACATACTTCCTTCTTTTTCTTTTCTTTTGAATTTTATAAATTGAGATTAAAATCATATTTGAATTGAAATTGCTGTTCTGTTTTCTAATTATCTCTTTCTTATTGTAAATAACCAAAGCAATATAAATGTAATGGAAATATTTACGTACAATTATGATATATTAACTAAATACTCACAACTACGCATACTTTAGTATACAATCAGCTCAATCTTTCATATTTTAACATATCACGGAGAGTTGATAATCTACAATAAGGACTATATCAGGAAAAAATATGATAGAGGGTAAAGTGAGTCCCAAAGTAGTTAGTATACGATATTCTTCATAAGTCTGCAGTCTGTTAAATATTATTTTAAACTTATTGTATTAAATTTCAAATCAGAAAGAATGATTTTACTGCGAAAATTTTTCTTTATTTTCTCAGGAATATGAGCTTAAACAATGCATTTTTCAATCTGCGAAAAAAACTGGATCCTCTACAAATACTCCTTAAATGATATTGAAGAATTCAGTGAAGAAAACCAACCTCAGTGGAGTGTGCAATCAAATGAACCGTATAACCAGATTGACTGTGGACGGTCAAATCCTTTGGCTAAGAGTTTGACACAAAAAGAAAATAAGCAAGGATTTACACAGCCCAAGTAACACAAGATTTGTTCCTACCTTTTCTCTCCATTTATAATGAATATGTTATCAAAGAGATTGTGTTTTAAACCTGAAATCTATACATTGACAGTTGAATTTTCATGTTTGTATTAGAATGTATGATAGATTTAAGGCACTTATTCTTAGATTTTTACGGAAACAATTTTGAATTCTGTCATGTTTATAGTTTATAGGGGAATAGTTTTATTTTCGTATTTTTAATTTTGTATTTAGTAAAATATTAGCATTGTTAGTGGAATCTAGAAAAGTGTTAATGCATATCACGTGACTGGATAACTTACTGGGTAAATCACTAATCCCATTGTCTAACGACCGGTTCGACTTATGTATGGTCCTGGGTTCCTGACCAGGATCGAAACTCGGTCCAGCTGACATTGACATTGGGCACTAAATTAATACTAGATAGTAACACGAGCCGATCCCCAAAAATATCTAATGCTACTTTTATTATTTAAAACAGCTTGTAATTTTTCTACTTACAGTTCCTATAATAGTATTCGTTAACTTAAAACAGGTCAGGTTTTCTATATATTATCGCTTAAATTTACTAAATATGGATATTAAAAAAAATCCATTCTTACTGAAAGATCCACCAATAAATAGAAACATATGATTTATAACATCATTAAATGAACATTGCAATAAATTTCACAGCTCTTTTCGTATGCTGTTAGTCATTTAAGTGTTCACTTAATGTATATGCAGTACTTTAAACGTAAAATTTGATTTTACTTATAGGAGAAATGTATTGTCATTTCTAGTTTCGCACTTATTAACAACAATGGAACTATAGTATATCAGTGAGGAAGGAGCAGCACGGCACAAACCAGAGCGTGTGCATAACCGTGTAAAATAATGACCCAAAACATCGCTTATCGCCAACCCGTCTTCACCATAATTTACACCCATCGTCGCTCCACAGTCTGCGATAGTGCGGCCTTGCACCGGGTTGATGGATGACAGTCACATCTGACTTTCGCTGGGCCTACGATGAGGGAAATTATATTACTTTCCAAATTCTGTAAAATGGGATTGCTCCATTCCAACGAAATTAGGTCTCTTTTAAATCATACTCAAAACTATATATTTGATCTAAAATTTGTAGTTTTGATTGTTTGTTATTTTACTGCTTTTTGAACCTCAATTTCGCTTAAAACATCACACCTGATATTTATAAGGTGATAAACCAATAGACTGTCTTAAAGAACAAAATCGTTCTTTTAAAAATATCACGTAACGCAACCCCTTAGAACACTTTAAGACTTATTTGTATATGAGCATGTACATTATATTAAAATGAAAATCAGAACCAGCAATTTCTAGCAAACTAAGCGATTTAAATCGGTCTAAATACTAAAGCAATGAAAACCTAGCAACCGTAAATAATTACTTGTATTTTCTAGTGTATAAATATTGTAGTTAGTTGTAAAATAGTTTGATAGAGTGAGTGATAAAGAAACGCCTTATAAATTAAACATTAATTCCTAATCTATAAAAAAAATTCTATCCATACAGATTAATAATATTCATAGTAATTTGTCTAGTTTGAATAATGCAAAGGCTTATAGCAGTCTTAAAAAACGTTTCATAAATTCATGAGTGTTCAAATTTAAATGGTTGAGGGGTAAATGACGCGGAGCCTCTTAAATAAACGCAAACGTTCCGAGTCGGTTAACACGAAGCAAACAACCTCCATTGTTTCGATTTGCTATACAAGAGGACGTCAAGTTTTTTGCGAATATTAATTAATCATGAACCAATGAAGGAAAAAATAAATTTTAAACCTATTCATCTGCTACATATATTATTCTACATTCTTTGATGAAGATATAGAATTTATTTTGAAATAAAAAATTACAGCAAAGCTATTATTATTATCGAACCCATGACAAAATGATACTTAACAACTTATCATTGTCGAACCCATTTTTATGAGCAGTAAGTAAACAACTTTTAAAACTGTGAAGTTAGATTGATACTAAAACCTACTAAATATAAGTGCTTATGGTTGCAAATTGTGTTTTACTGCTGTAAAACATATGATTTCCACTAACATGAAAAGAACCGGGAAACACGAAAATAATAAGAGATTTCTAGATTTTTTTACATTATAAAAATCAAAATGAAAGGTGAATTCATCCAAAACTTTTTTAAATTACTAGCACGTAATGAATTATCTAACAGTACACGTTGTATTTTTTTATTTTATTTTTGCTATTAGCTTAATTCTATACATATTTGGTGATAGCAGTAATAAATAATAAATAAGCGAAGTGATAAATATTGTTTGCTTAGTAATTATTTTGGAAAGATAAAACCGTGTGAGTAAATCGCATCAGAAACAGTGCATTTTAGTTTATCAAGTAGTCTAATAATTTGACACTCAGCCAAATTTCAACTGATGCATGTATGCACGAGTAATAGAGGAGATCGGAAGTAAGCAGGATATGTGGGAGAGATTTGTTATAACAGCTTCCATATAATCTGCTTTGCTGTCAAATATTGCAGCGATATATGTGAGTAAGGGGAAAAATATCTATTGTTGGATTAGTAGTAGAAATAATTTCAATTCAAGTAATAATTTAACTTATTCCGGGAATGTGAAATGTAGTTTCAATATTAAGGATTCCGGAATAAGTTATATTTTTAATATCTGAGATTTTAATAAGGATTCTAGTAGCTTCTAGGACGCTATTTTCTTTGATGTATGCCACTTATAAATTTGGGGAACAAAAGCCACTTTTTAGTTAACGCAGAGGTTAACAACTGAGTGTACAACAATGTATTTATCAATAGTGTAGGCCTATTCCCTGCATTTTTCATAACCCTATTAAACTGCCTTGTTAAGTATATTAGGCCCAATTTTAAAAGCGACTAATTTGTAGTATAATTGCGCTCCATTTAAAATTAAAATTAATTGATGGCCTTACGTGAGAGCTAAGAAAATTAATATATTTAAAATTTAATAATAAGTTACTTTAGCCACACATTATTAGTTGTGATAGCCATCTGCTCATCATTTAGCATACCAAAAACAATACGGTAGTGTCAACTAACTGAGGGTTCATATTTAATGTATTGATACGATAGACACAGTATTTCTGGTAGGAGCTTTGGATATCAAAAGAACTAAACGTAATTAACGACCAAACCTGGCAGAGGCTTGTTATATGGTCTCTGAAGAAAACTCAATTTAGTGGGTTTAATGGACCAAAACATATTACCTCCTCCTCCTTTCTTAGATTCAGGACTAACACATACGTACATTGGACAAACGATTTCTTCGGGATACGCCTGAAATATTGATTTTATTGGCAAACAAAGATACAAACAGTTTTTTTTTTTTAGGATTTGTTTACCTATTTTCATCGTTGGGGAAATGTTTCAATCAATCAAAAAGAATAGTTGTACTTAAAAATTTTATTTACTGAGTATATATATATCTATTAATTGTTCCACCATAAAATGTTATGAAAATTTACTTCAGAAATGATATACCTCCAGAGGCTTGAAAACAAAATGGAGACATACTTATTATATTCATTACATTATATACTACTCTATAGTTATTTATATCAAAACTGTATTTAAATCTTTTCTCTTTCTTAACCTACATTATGTTACTCGATATAAATGTAAAACGCTCACAGCATACATTTCACTTGATTTTATATAACTTCATATTACGTACCCCACGTTATATTTTAGATAATACATTAACTGATCAATCTGGTTTCACCCATGGAAAACCGCTCGTGACCTGTGATTTAATTTGCCATTCCAAATTCATTAGGCTGCCATGATTACTTCATAAGTTAATTACTGGAATTTAGGAGTACACTAAGGCGTAGGCCTATAGGAAATATCTTCTTAGTATGGGTTTATTAAGAGGAACATTAATTCCAAATAGCTCTGTAGGTTTTGTATTTTTGAAGCTTTATTGTCCATTGGAAGACCTTACATTAATATGTTACAGAACATTTCTTAAGGCAAAACTTGAGCTATAAATAATTAAGTTTTATAACTGCTATTCTATTTGAACTAAAAAAAAACATTATTTATTTTACTTAAGTACTTAATTTGCATTTAAAACCTGCAATAAAATAAATAAATTCGTATAAAACCTGCATTTTAATTTACAATAAAACTAACCTTACCACTGCAATTTTTAAAATTATTAAACTTGACTAGACAAAGTTTTGCCAAGTCTTTCGATACAAGAGAGTACAATAAGATAGTTTTCTGATATCGTATGTAACAGGACAGCGAGTCTAGGGGGTAAAAGCGTTGACATATCAACTACAACTAACCTGGAAAATATTTCTGTTTTTTTTTACATATCAAGGAAGTAACAAATAACTTAGTGTTGTTCTTCGTTTGCGTGTTGCTTTATAGCGAGTTTTAAATTATTTTATATTGTAAGTAACTTGTACTTGGAATTGTTTTTAGGATTCAGGTTTCATATAGTTAGCGGGTTTTAATCGTACTGGACGAAATATTATGAGCCAGTTTTAGGGTGCCATAAATCACATTACAATAAATAACTATTTATAATTTATTCCCGGTGAATTGTAATGTATTACTATTTATTCAAACTAAGTAATTAGGAATGCTTGACTAAATGCTAAGCGCAATCCGACGTTACTTTGTATTTATCTAAGCCCTCAGTAAACTTTCCTGGGATGTTCTTGTTTATTCACGTTGTTAACTCGAGTGAAACTTCACCGTTCCACATGGTTAACAGCCACAAAACATCACCAAAGGCTGAATAACGTTATATGTTAGGAATAATAGTATGTGCTATTGAGAGTATAACAAGTGAAAGTTTTCTTTAAGTAAATTTGTTGCATAAGATAAAATAACTCAACACTATAAAATAATTCCTGAAAGATATAATAGTGTATTTCCTACTACGTTCTCTTTATTATTATTATTATTAATTTTTTTTTTTTAACCTCAACTGCCCGTCGCCATGGGCCAATAAGCCTGTGCGGCGATCTAAAGACAGCGAGGTACCGTAGCGGTAATAGTCACATAGGCCAGCCAGAGGTGACCGCTCATGATGAAACAGGAGTCGCCCGCCGCTGGCATTAACTTTGCATTTATATACCTACATTTACAATAAATATCATCATTATTCTGGTCAATAATGATAGTCTAATGCCTCCTCATGTTTCAAAAATGTGATAGAATCAATGTTAAATACTCGTAAAATACCATTCAATACTTATTATTTTATTTGAAACCATTTTCAGTCTTTTGATAGTTTATTAGTCTTTGAGTCTTTTGAAAACCTACAATTGTAAGAAACGTTTTTTACCATCCATTCAATTAAAAATCTAATAATAATTTTAAAAACTGCATTCACGAATCAAAATAGAAATATTAGCCTTTTATTAAATATCATTAAGTAATTTTATTGTTTGAAAAAACTGCTGCTAAACTTCGATGTTATCAAAGATTTTCCATTCATAGAAACACATATCTGTGATTAGCATGTGTGGAAAAATATTGCTCAGTTGCTGGCAGCCGGTCATCACATAATAATAGTAGATACTATGCTCTATGTTGGTTTCAATGAAAATCGTAGATGACTAGGTGGAAGACATGTTTATCAGGGGAAGACATTTATCAATCGACCCATCCTTAAACACTATTTTACTATTAATTCAAGTTTCATATTATAGTTTTAATTACTCCGTATTTTTCGTTGAGTCACTTTTAATATACGAAAACTGAAACTAAAAATGAAGGATGTTTACATTATTATTGAAAGATTCGGTTAAATGTAATATTCAGTTTTTTATATTAAAATTTTGGAAAACATATACGAAAACGACGATGTATATGAGGTGCCTGAGGGTGTGAAACCATCCACCTGTGTGATAAGAGCACAAAGCTTCTATCTCTCGGGTACAATTGGCAATAATGGCATCATTTGTCTTGCTTCATGTCCAAAAATGTGATTTGAAATACAGCAATATTTACTTACTACAGTACATACTATTGTAGATTTTATTGTGTAGCACTGCACATACTATAATATACATTACAGTATAAGAATCATTTATAAACGTAACGCGTTCTACATAGTTTTAACAACATGAAAATAGAAACACATAGTATAGTAGAACCAGGCGTAGTTCCATTGTACATGTACTATGTGTAAATTCGTTAATTAGTTTAAAAAAAACCCGTATCGGATGTCAAGGGACATAAAACTATCGTTTTATAGTTATGATTTTAGATTAAATAGCTGAATAAAAGGTATATTACTTTATTCACTGACCAACAAAAGTCTGTATAATCGACATAATCACTTGTAATTAATAAAGTGCCCAAAACAGTTTATGAGTTGCTTATCAGATAATTGATGATAAAATCAATGTATACTTTCTGGATAGTTTCTGGTTAGTTTATTGTAAAAACGCATTTTTACGTGCACAAATCACGATTTGTTTCAAAATTTAACATGGTGTTATATGGGAAAATAGAATTTTCATTGTTTGTGTGTCAGTAAGCACGATAACTCTCATATATATCGTCCGATCGTGACAAATTTGGTACTGACATGTAAAACTATATTCTCTCGGACGACTTCGTAAACCAGTCACATCGACCTATCCTAAGTGGGGTAAAGACTACGTTTTACTCCCTAAAAATGGGGTTTTGTAGTTTTTAAAATTGAAAAATTAAATTAATTTATCTAAATATTGTTTTCATCATTGGATTCAGCTCGGAAAAAAACAATTTGGTATTGTAAATCATTTGTTTAAGTCCATTTATCTCCAAGATATTTACGCTTTGCATTTTTTCCTGAGTATTTTAGTATTAAGGCAGCAGAATGTTGTCTTTTCTAATTTCTTATTCACCATACAATAATGTTTCAAACAAATCCTGTGGTTATGATTCTTGAGGTTATGAAAATATTTAAGATTTTTAATTTTTAACTTTTTATGTGAATATAAGATTTTTAAAAAATCTTGCCTGATTATTTAAAATAAATCTTTGATTTTTATAAAACTTATTTACTAATATTTGTTGTCAGAGACTTTGAAAAACAAGAAATGACATTTTATTATAATATAAAAAATATATCACTTTCTAATATTCTCTTCAAGAAGAATATTCTATTCAATATTAAAAAATAATTAATAGTTTCTCTTTATCGTAATATGGATTAATTTGTGGATAATTTGTATTTGGAAATTCGCTGAGTACGCAGGTTTTCTGCGACGGGGGTATTTATTATTTCTTCTAATTGACGTTTATGGTAAGATTTTTTTGCTGTCGAAATAAGGAGTCTAATTTAGTGTAAATAGTTATCTATGTTCAAAAAAGTCTGTTGTCAGGAATTCATACTATCAAAGGAATCGTCTGAGAAGGCCATTCTTCTTTGTGGTGGGACCTTTTAAGATCTGCATTACACTATAAAATATTGTGTATATGATTTAATCTGACTAATCAACTTAAAAGTTAATGTTTTGAGAATCAGCTGGCTTGAATTTTGATTGGTATTCTTAAAATCTTTTATAAATTATTTGATAGTGTAATGTGGGCCTAAGAGATACATTCTACACACTTCATTCACGCTATCACTTAAGATACGTGGACGACACAGAAGTTTCACCTCCTACGGCTCGATGTATAACGATATGACTTCTCCGACCCCACAACCGGTATTTGGAAAACTCATCTTAATCTCATCAAATATTTTGATCACCTACTACACAAATAAATAATAATAATTTAAGCTTAATTTACAATGCTCAGGATAATATATTACACTCTCTCTAATCCAAACACCCTTGAAGCTTATCCTCTTCTAATTAAAAACTTTCGGACCATCAAACAGTTCTGAGTTGTAATTTTCACCGTCCTAAACAGTCATTAACTACAATAAAATCTATTTATTTATATTTATTCATCTATATCTGTGCAACTTTGATTCAAGCGAAAACTAACAATATAATTCCTATCAATTTATACGATGAAAGGAAAATCGTTTGATATCAATTTAAAAATCCACGATAGTACAACTATCAAACTTGTATTATATATTGATTGATTTTTGATAATTTATGTTGCATTTTAATTGTTTATACCTTTTTTTCATTAGTAAACTAAAAGTGCATGGAACTTCTGGTAAGGCCACAGAGGGGGCTACAACCATTTTCACTTTGCCTGCACTTTTTTTAACATGGATAACCTATTTTTTATGTTTGCCCTTTAAAGGTCATGTATATCGTATTATTATTCGGTTAAATAGTATGCAAAATATGTTTTCGTATTAAAACGCAACTTTCTGTTGAAATATATTGTTTTATGATAACGTAATTTAACGGTAATTAATCTGGTTCTTCCAACCAAAGTGTTTGAAAAAAATGTATATTTTTAAGAACGACCTCAATACAAATAAAGCTTACTTCAGGTGATCCTTTAAGGGATAAAATGCCTACCATCTAAGGGACGGCATCTAAAAAGCTTAGCGTACAATCTAGGAGATATTGCTGTCATCCATCATGACTGCTTAAAGCCTGCCACTGTAGCAAAGTGATGCAACTGTGGCCATATTTGTTGTTAACTGTAGGCTAAAATATCGTTACTGCGGCAAAGAGCTAAAATATTTTCATTGCGGTTCCTTCACTGTATTGCTATTGCATGATATATTCACAATAAGTACTTAAAGTACTGTCACAAAGGCTTTACTTATGATACTTTTATATTTCGTTAACACTTGAGTATTTGTCATTATAAACAAAGTAGAATTCAGTAGAAAATTTACTCGGCTTACTAGTTACTAAGGAAATAATTAGGTTCATAACGTTTCTACCTTAAGGTTTAAGTTCAAGCAAATGTTGTCAAGGTAATAGTTGACTTAGTTATAACGTAATATAACATACAGCTAAAGAGAGCGTATAAAGCAACGTAAATCCTAAAATTCACACGTTTATTATTGTCGACTACGTTGCTTTTATAGACCCTCAAAGACATTATCATAATTTTAGTGAGGTAAACAGCCGAGATCACAGATTTATTTTACAATGACTTTAAGATATCCAGTAAATATTAAAGCATGTGATAAGTGAGAGAGGTAGAAAAATTCGGTATAATTAGTACAGTTTCTTTGAGTAAATATTAGGCACATCTTGCCTTATTGGGATCTATTTTGAACATTTTTTTGGTTTGATGGAGTTTATTTTACTCTTAAAAGACTTATGTAGTGGAAAAGTTAAGTTCAAACTCAAAATATTAATGATATTTTATTTGTACAGCTTAACTCTTATTTATGTAAATTATTCCTGAATTTGTTTAATAAATCCTCCTGAAACAGAGCAAATTATTATTGCAAAGAAAATAACAATTTATCAAGAATAAAATATAGTTGTGTTAACTAAAAAGTACGACTTCATTATATTTAAGAAATGTATTCCTTCGAATTTATAATTATAAACAGCATATGTAAACTTTTGAAAAAAATCATTTTTACTTGAAAAAGAACTGTAGAGTCAACCAGTTATCCAATGTGTGTAGCCGCACGTGGCAACGCAATTAAGTTGGGTTGATGGCACAAATTTCATTTCATCTCTACCAGGCCCACTACCAGGACCGTGCACCATAAATAGGGTGAACCATTGATGGATGATATCATTAAAGAAGCAGCTAAAAAATAAGCAGGCTAGATGACAAAGGTTCATTTAATAGTTGTTTTTTGTAACTGTTTCAAAATCGAGAGTTCCTAATATGCTTCGACTTTGTTTTTGTGCATCCATAAAATGTCCTTCATCAGCCTTTTTAATGTTGTCTAAAATAAAGTTTATTAATAATATACGAGATAATGAGTCTACCTAGCTTAAATAAAGGCGCTTATATACATTTTTTATACAGAGAGGCTCTAGTGGTCTTTTCACTAAAAATGACAAAAACCAACTATACTTTTGCTGTAGCTAATTAAAACCGATAGTCAGAAAAAATAACTGCTGGTTCCAGCCTTATTTAGAAAGATATTTTCATGGTATGGTTCTGTACTGTACGACTTAACTTTTATTACCTTATTTATTAGGATCTCTAGGACTCTAGGCCAATCAATAGATATTGAAACATTAGTTACCTCAATAGTTTTGTCTGCTTAGAATTCCTTGATAAATAGAATTATAAATTATACTATATTTGAATAGCATTCAGTCTACTTGCAAACTGTAAGTAAATAACATAAATTAGCTATATTTTCTATGTTTATACCTAAGTCCGGTGTTTGCCCTTTCCGATTGGATGATGACCTAGGGGTTTCCTACTTAGCCTCGGTACTTCAAATAAATTGTGACACTGTGATTCGTATTTTATGTTATTTTGCGTCACTTTTAAGTTTTTGAGGTATTTCGTTACAGCCATATAGATTTTACAACTTGTCATGTGTCGGATACGTACACTTTTTAGTAATCATTACATACTCATGGTAATTTACTTTTCACCTTAAATACCAGCAGCTCAATTTGGTATTCAAGTATTTAGTGTTCAATGTCATACAATTTATCATCAAAGCCCTGGAACAATAATTTGGTTTAAGTTAATTGCGCTCTATTAAAGATCGCATACTAGGTTCCCAGTAAAGTGTGGTGTGAGTCAATTGGCCGTGATTCGTGGGCGACGGCAAAAGCTTGCGGTGACGGGGCGACGCTTTTGATCTGCGAAAGACGAAAGATTTTCGCCGTTTAGCTTTAAGGAATTCATTACATGATAAAATAATTATTTTTTACAACTCATTTATCTCACCTAATTATTTGCATTGCACTTGCAGTGCGTTATAAAAGTGCTTAATGAAATATTTTCTTTTATGTTTGCGAATTGACATGCTTTAATATAGTTGTGGCAACTCTGCTTGTCACGTTAGATGTGAGAAATGCGTTTAACACAGCAAGGTGGAGCACTGGAGCACAATAATTCTACACTCCTTGGAGCATGTGTTTCACATTCCCAAATATTTGCTTCGAATTATTCTTAGCTACCTTAGTGACCGAGAACTAATATTTGACACATTAGGGGGTCCTCGTCGAATGATGGTCACTGCGGGTGCAGCTCAAGGATCAATCCTTCGTCCGGACCTATGGAACATTGCGTGTGACGGGATATTCAGATTGCCCCTCCCCAAACATACTTTTCTAGTAGGCTACGCAGATGACATTGCAGTTGCCATCATGGCTCGCGATGTCCAACTGGCCCCGTAGAAGTTGAATCAGGTGATGAGACTTGTCTCCGGGAGGATGGAAGGCCACGGATTGAGCCTAGCGACGGAAAAACCGACATAGGTTTTTTAACCACACAACTATCGTATCCAGACTGACTGGACGCTGCATACAAACTTCGCTTGATTTCCCAGTATATATGGAGACCATCTGGACAAAGCCCGCTATAAAGTACCTGGGGGTGAGACTTAACAAGAAACTCACCTTCAGAAACCAAATAAAGTTTGCATCGGAAAAGGAGGCAGGACTACCACCGCTCCTAGTCGACTAATGGCCAACGCAGGAGGCCTACCAGCTGATAAGCGGAAGTTGCTGATGACCATCACATACTCGACTCTTTTATACGGGAGCGAAGTTTAGGCTGATGCATTAAGAAAGGAGTGTTTGCGGAAGCAGATGGGAGCAGTCCAGAGGAGAGGTGCTTTACGAATAGCATCAGCGTGCCGGACAGTTTCTGAGCCAGTTGCCTTGGTAGTAGCAGGAGTGATTCCAATAGATCTCCTGGCTCAAGAACGAAAACAGAATTTTCATACCAAGGCTGAAATCGGTACACAGGAAGCGACGCGATTGGCCAGGGAGGCCTCCATGCAGCAGTGGCAGGAAAGATGGGCTGAGGAGTCAAGAGCGGCTTGGACGCGAAGGCTTATACCGGATCTGAATTTGTGGGTCAAGGGCGGCTTCGGTGAGGTAAACTTCCTCACCACGCAGCTCCTTTCCGGTCATGGCAATTTCCGGGCCTACCTCCTTAAGGGGAGTCTCTACTAAAAATGGCCAAAAATCATGAAAATTTAAAAAAAAAACAATTTTTTACACTTAATTTTTACTTGTTTATTCCTGAATACAAAACACCACATTTTATCAACAACTTTATTATGGCATGAAATTCATATTATACGTTGCCATGCAGAAAAACAAAATTCGCGGTTTTCGTACTATTTTTGTGTAAAAAAAATTATTTTGACACTCTTATTTTGTTACTGTGTCATATTTAATAAGTAATAATTATATAAATATAAAACGTATCAATAAATAAAATTTTTTGCTTTATTTTGGCATATATTTCCATGAAACACTTCTTTACAAAACTCGCGATTACCGAAAGTAGCATTTTGACTGTATCTAGCATATAACTTTTAGTATTCCAAAAAAACTACTGAGGCTACAGTCTTAAATTTTTTTTTGGGTTATCTAAGATAAACTATCTAAATAATCACGTATTTTGAATAAGTTTGAATCAGTGGATAAAAAATTAAAAAATCTTAAATTTTATAAAAAAAAACTATGAGAAAAAAGTACAAAGTTTGAAGGAAAACTAAAAATAGTAGTTTTTGGCTTACATAACTAAAAATACGTGATTTTTAACTAAATTTAATGCTGAACAAAATGATACCTCTGAACATTGTGTAGGTCCAACACTTTTCTTGAAATAACGGTTTTTAAAAAACCTTGAAAAAATCGGTAAAATCGAATTTTAGGCCCTATAATTTTTTTTAAATAAATGACATTGGGAATAGTGGTTTTAGGACCATCTGAAGTATAATATCATGGTTATATACTTAAAGTTACCTTTAATAATGATTTTAGGATTTTTAGTAGAGACTCCCCTTAAGGTGGGCAAAGTTGACACCCCGGTTTGTCAGTTCGGTGATTCTGGGCAAGACGATGCTCATCACACCTTCTTTGAATGTGAGCGTTGGGCAGCTAAAAGAAGAGATCTAAAACTAGAGGTAGGGGTTATTACGCCATAAACTGTAGTTCCCCTTATGCTGACCTCTCCTGTGAACTGGAGGTGAATTTCAGCTTTCACGGAATGCACACTCAAGAAAAAAAGATTAGAAGGCCTTAAGAACTAGGGCCAATCCTCGGGTACGAAAGTAGGAGCGTTATAATATTACGGAAGTTACATCCAGATCTCTCTGCGTTTTCAACCTCTAAGTTACTGTTTACACAATATAACATTTAAAGCATCTTAAAATCACTGTACAAGTCATCTTAAATCAAATATTTAAAAAATGTGTTTAAGAAAAACCTAATTTTATATGTTATTTGAAAGATGTATTTCAAAGAGTAACTATTCCTAAGATAGGATATACAATAACTGTGTAAAAAATTGTTTTACAAGACCGTATTCTATGTACATCAATTTTGAACGTACTTGTATTTCAAGTTTTATAAGGAAAATTATCTCATAGCATAAAATGTAAAAATCTATTTTTAATACTACTTTGAGCTGATAAGAAATCAGACACAATTTTCTACTTTCCCCCTCATTTCTGGTATGATTTATTTATTATTATATTATATCGATAATGTATTGTCTACATTAAGAAAGGAGGATTTTGGTCAGTATTATATATTATATATTTACATGTTTTTATATAGATTAAGAATACAGACTCAAACACCGTTCGACCGTTTGCCAAAAACTTGGTATTTCCATGAAACATTTCACGGAGAAGGTTTGAAAGCAATCCATTTTGTCCTAACTCGATTGGGTTCCTCCCAGAGGTCCAAAAGGGTTCCCGTATTAAACTTACTTAAATATACTGTTTACATGAAAGCTAACTAGATGTAGTACCCGTTCTTCGAATTGTTAGATAAATAAAAGAAAAATTACCAATATATAACTTAGAAACCAAATAAAAAAATACATGATAACAAATTTTCATAAACAAAGTAGCCTACAGAGCGAGGACGGAGGGTATATAAAAATATAGGTTCTATGTACTGTATTTTTATATATGTATATATTTTTTATTGTATGTATTATGAACATTTGGTCATTCAAAACAATTTCGGTCATGTTGTAGTTTTTTCGCTCACCCCTCTCTACAAAAGGCAAACTTTGTACAGAAAGTTAATAATATAATGTGATATTAGATAAAATGATAACTGAAACGGGTGATATTTTGTAAATAGTCAAAAGTATGAAAACGTCTGCTAGGATTACCTTGTGTACAGTAAATTAAATTTTTATCACGGACACCGCATCATATCAATGAGAAGTACTTAAAGAAAATTCAAATAAACCTAAAACTGAGTAAAACAATAATTGAATATGTAAACGATAATTTATAACATCGCTTAATGTGAGGTATCCATTCACTAGCTGAAAATGCAATGGATATTACCATATGAAAATAAATATTGATGTTGATTTGAAAATGAAAATATATCAATAAGTATAAATGTAGGTTTTCGAGGTGGATCTTAAAAACAAAAACAATTTAAATTACTTTCAATTTTCATGTTTATTTTTGGATACAACGAATGCACTTTTAAAGCTACAAACACGTTTATATTTTTTGGAATATAAATATTTTATTCTTTAGATAAATCTATAGAATATTGATAAATATGTCTATATTTGAAAGACGAAGCGTTTATTCTAGGTATTTTATTTCTTAGACAAATGTGCTTGATCGAATAAAAATAAGACATAACCAAAAGTAAAAGTTTAGTTCGTTAGTTATTTAAAAATAGCATAATTTAAATGCCTACTACAAAACAAAAGATTTATTCTTTCTTTAGTTCTTCAATTTAGTTAAAGTTTTCTTTTCAATCAGACGATAAAACATTGAATGTAATTGTACCTATAGTAATGCACCATCCTAAAATAAAAACTTTCATGAAAAGAAATAACGAAGATAAATACAACATGATTTACAAAGTATACAAAAAACTGTGTGGATTCGAAGGTAAAAAATATTACATCCTATATACTGCTCTATTTGAAAAATGAAAGTGTACGTTAACTTTGTTTCTAGAACAGCTCGGCAATTTAAAACAAATGGCCGCTTTGTGTAACTTATCCGGGTGGTCCAACCCTCATAAACTTTGTCCACCAAGCTAATTGAATCGGGGTGTATTGAACGCTATTAGTAAAGCATTAGCTCTTGCATTGTTGCCCATACTAAAAAGGTTGCTTTACCAGCTTTATTCCAATATAAGTTTGCTTCTGAACGTAATAAAGCTGATAATAGTCCGTCAGATAGACGGACTATTAACTTTAACTTTAACTTTAACTATTAACTATTAACTTTTCTATCTTTTAGAAGAGGATTCTAGAAACTCTTGTTTATAGACCTGATAACTTATCTTCCTTCAAATAACATATCTTATTTCAAAATGGTGGATCCAAGATGGCACTCAAACATTTTAAATCAGTCAAAATAACGTAAAAATGGCTTGACAATGCCTATTAGCTTTATTTAGAGATTATGGGCGAATTAAAAAAATCATTATACTGTAGTAAAATTACTTAAAAAAAGCGTGGCATTGAAACCCGTGAAAGAGTCTTGTTTAAAATTAAGGGTCACACTACCTTTACATTTGAAAGCAATAGTATGTTATATCCAATATGGTGGATCTAGGATGACCACCCACTCAAAATGAAGTACTAACTACCCAATAATGTTTGGGGGTAGTCTGGGGTCGGTATTTAAATTTTTTTGGAAAAAAACGTGGGAGGGGGCACATTTAAAACTCATTCTGTATATCAAAACGTTCCTCTGAACAGTTACTCTGCATTAAATAATAAAATCCATTATCAAGAGCCCAATGGCAACGTATAAAGGTGATGGAATGGTTTGTATCCAAAAGTGAGAATCATCATTTCATAAGGGGTCTTAAACCCAATATGGCAGGAGGTACTGCAGATCCTTATATGCAAACTATGTAACGAAATATTATACTTGGAAATACTTCATGTTGTTTAGGGGCCTGCAGGTCTCCCACAATTACATATTGTAATTCCATATCATAGGGTCATATGTTGTAATTTTACTGAACGAAATAATGAATACAAATCTAAATATTCTTGTTAACATCACTGTTTAAAAGAATTTATAAAGCATTTAGTTGATTCCTAGATAAATAATAACGTAATGATTGTCCAAATTAAACGCTGATGAGATAATTTTCTAACAACTAAGAACATTTTACATTTAAGTTTAAAATCAATAACCATTCTATGATCTTACTTGTACATTTTTTATTTAGGTCAAAATATATGATATGATTTATGATTTCGCATGGAAACCTGTTCAGTATTTACTTGAGGAAAATTCGTTTTTTATTGTTTTCCTGAGTTATAGGAACATCCAATATTACAAATATAACGGAAATAAACTATTTACAGCAGGAAAATGTTCATAGCACATGCAAAGACAAACTCGTGAGTTTGGTCAATGATTTCTGTACATAGAAAAAGGTGGAAATAAAATTGTTTTACTTTATAAGAGAAAGGTAGACATGACAGTATTTTATTTTTTAACTAATTTGTTTTCTTTTTAACGATCACTGTAAGTAAAACTGTCACGGAAGTAATTTAATTAAAATTTGAATTGGTAAGTATTTTTATCTATTGATTTATTGCAATTGAAATAAAACCTATTGAAATAAAAATTAATTTTAATAACTTGAGAATTTTGTTTTAAAATTTCTCTGGATTCATGAACAGATTGATAAAAACACAAATAAACGCAAAAAGCTGGTTGAAGGTAGTCAACAACATACATTAGGGTAAGGTTATTGGTTTAACTCTACCATGAGACTCTAATGGCAACCATCAAGACTATCTAACAATGGTACGTGCAGTGATAAAGGTCTAAGAATGATTTGGTATTTCCAGTTTAAGTCGCCTCCATTTACCATATTTTATAATAACTGTCTTATACATAGTTGAACAGGGTAAAAACCAAGTCTTGGTACTGATGACATATTTTTCATGATTTATTGTTTTACAAGACCAGGCTATTCAAACACGTAATAAATATAACCATAAAAATAACTAAATCAATTTTATTTTAAAAGTAATATGCACCAAGTTCGGAGGTGAACTGAAACTCTCAGCAATTAACACTTAATCCGATTACTAGACACTTGTAAAGGATCTGGATTCAGTCTGACCTGTCTCAATGATAATACTCAATCATATTACGCAGTTATTACCTAATACTTCCTTATTCCACAATTCCCTATTACATCTATCATTTTTAAGTAATAAAAAATATACTCAACGTATTTTTATGATTCAGATCATCTTAATTTATTGCTGCAGACATGTTTGCATCGTTACCTTTTTTTGATTATTATATATTTTTTTGCATAAAAATATTTGAATTAAACAAATTTTAAAGTATGTACAACTATTAAAATAGCAGCTGATTTTCTCACTCATGCAATGTAAAGGAATGCTAAATCTTAATTTCTGACAAACTATGATGTTTAAAATCATATAATGGAAAAATGTTGAGAATTCTTTCTAATATTGTTGGTAACAATAGGACACTTTAACTTATTTTACTGAAAATAAGTAAAACTTATTTGACATTTAAGAGCATTATATATACATAATATAATATACTAACGCGGAGTATAATTTGTTGTCAAAATTTATATAAATTGCAATAACACTACAAAAAATTACAGACATAATTTACTTTTACTTTATCAACAGTTCTAAGGCACATTCATGATAATATTTAGATAGCCAACTAAGAAAATGTCGCTTCTTTTTCTTTAAAAGGAGATTTAATTATCACTGAGAGGTAAAAGGAAGTACGATATAAAGAACTTGAGAGGGTGAAGAAACAAAAGGTTAAAACAAAGGGGACTATTATTCACGGTGAGGTACATAAACCTTGTCTCAGTACTTTTACTAAGCTCGTTTGAAGAAAAGGTTATAATTTGTCCATGGTGTAAAGAAAAAAGAAAGGTGTCTGCACAGACAGCTGGTATGACGTAGTTGGGCTCAAGAAGTAACGGACCTAGGGGTATTACAGCAGAACATGACCGTACACAAAAATATTTTGATTGAGTTGTATTGACTGATTTGTATTGTAGTCGTCGTAAGCGCTGGTTGCGTGAGCCAAACTACGTCACACCAGCTGACTCGGCACACACCTTTCTTTTTTCTGTACACCAATTTATATTTACAACTTAATTAGGTCTCATGTAGAAGTAATTTATAACTATTTCGACATATTTATTGGGAAATCTTGTTTGATGAATAATTTAAATGTAAGCTTACAATATTTTTAAATTTTTCGGCCGATAAATTTATTTACTAACAACTTGGTCCGCCAAACTGCGTGTGATTTTTCGAGGGTGTCACATTCACAGCGTATAAGACCCAAATACCAAAAAATAAGATGATCAAACTTAACTGGCTTGGTAGATTTTGAGTAACTATTAACATGCCATACATTTATTTCCAAAGATTTTATTTCAAACGTGCAACGTACATACTATCTGCTACTTTATTGTGTTGGTATTGGTATTTTATGTTGTTTGAAATAGGTCCTTTGTTCACTTCGCAATATTTTGAATGAAAGTTATCTGTTTAAAATAACTTCTAAGCTTACGATGAATGGGCTGAGAGGTCAAAAAATACGTCATAAGGTGTACATTTAAGAGCTGTTCGTGTAGCTTAAACATGCAAGTTATAACTGCAAATGATATGGATCGAAGATTAATGAAAGCATAGCTCATGTAATACTCGAAAAGGCTTGGTGAGGTGTTAGATGCAGCCTGCAAACCATATGGTGAAAGCGTTGAAATGGTTCGTTTCAGGTAAGTACAATACTAGTACTTACGCAGCATGCTGATATGATGGAGTAAACTTCTATTTTAGGGCTTGAATTGTAAATTTGTCACCTAAAATCCCAAATTTATTTTTATCCCCCTAAAATGAGGAAGGGGCTTCCGATCTATTCTCCCATTTTACTAGCTATACTAATCATATACCAAATTTAAAGTAAATCAAGTGCGGCCGCTAGAGTGCTAAATTATCTTAAGGCAACGTCTGCATTTAGTAAATTCAAATTAATAATTAAAGTATTTTTTGTGCTGTAGCTTTGCGAAAAGGCTTAATATTTTTGAAGTTTTCTTGTCCTTAGTAAACAAATACTTTAAACTTGCATTTTGTGCTTATATTACCCTTTTGTAATACCCCCCCCCAAAAAAAAAAACAAAAAAATAGGGGTTTCATTTCCCAATCCTGGGGTCAAAGCTGCTCTGATTCCCCTCCTACCCAAAGATTTCTACGTTTTTGACAGATGGTGTGTTTTGCCTCAGGGGGTCCCAAAATAAGAAAAATCATCATCGTCCTATGCCTCATAGATCTCCCGTGCGGATGATGCCTATAGCTTACTATTCCATAGAAAATTCGCTTACTAAGCCAAAACTCCAATGTTATTAAAAAAATTGTAATATCTAATTTCATAAACCAAATTCAGTTTTTTTAACTTACATAATGAAAATTTAGTACTAAAATGTATCCAAAAATTTATGACCATCTTATATGGCATTGCATAAATTCAAAATGTGGCCTCGTGATTCAAAGTTCATTAAGTACACCAAACTCTAAAATTACCTGAATTATATTGAGTTATATTTATAGAAATTGTTTTTACTCACTTTATAAATACCCATCGGTAAATTTCTTGGATTACTTATACAGAGCTTACAATATAAAATATTATTTTACCTTGTTTACAAGATTTTGTTGTCAGAACAAGACAGAAAAAGGGAAACGTCTCGGATTTTGTTAAGGTTGTTTTCTCCAGGGATTATGTGTTACAACCTTACAGCCTTTCTTTGAGGTTTGTTTTTTAATACAAAATATTGCTCAAAACTATGCTGTTTTTCTTTAAGGGGAAGGCGTTTGGTAATTTTATAAGATAAAGTAGATTATTCCACGATAAAACTTTAAGGTAATTGCATCCGAAAATAGTAGTACTTACTCGTTTGTATATGTCATGTCATTAGGTCACTGGCAAAGTAACACTGAGTGATGTGTTCGTCTCGTTATACTAAAAAGATGCAATGTAGTACACATTCATAAATACAAGGCATAACAACTCTGATGATTTCAGGCTGATAAAATCGTATCATTATTTTTACAAACATACTAGCTTTTTCGATGAGTAGACGATTTTGTTGGTTGCTTTTATTTTGGTGGCTTTACACGCTATATGCCAGCGTGTCTTACTATGATAACTATTGTAAAAATGGTCCGATCATAATGCAATTTGGTACAGACGTGTGAAATAGTACTTTGCGGACGACTTAGAAAACCAGCCCGACCAGCAAAGGGAGGGGAAAGAGGAGGTCAAACCCCCAAACAGTTTTTTTTGACTTTCTTAATCACAAAATCAAAATTACCGTAATTTAACTCAGTCATAAAATAGCTTAGGATCTTAAATCATAGCTTTATATTAATTGGTTACTGCGGTTGGTTAATTGGTTAATTAGTGGTAAACATATTATTTTGTCCCAATGAAGTAAATAAATAAAATTGTATATCTTGCTTATTTCCGAACATATCATAAAGAAACTTGTTATGTAGCTTCACCTCGTCGATATCCTCTGGATTAAAGTCAACCCATATTAAACCCCCCCCCCCCTAGGCCCAAACCAAAAATTAAAGATCGTGTTATGGAACTGAGCCACGTCATTGGACTCCTCCCATACACATTTGGTATTCGACTGCTATGCGTGTCTGCTGCAACGGGGGTATATTCCTCGTACCACCGGATTTTTTAACAAAGCTTTGTTTTAATTTCTTTAACATTTAGAAGATCCTGTAAGGCATATAACATTTAATAATTAATATAAAAAACCAATCTTTGATGCAATTGGATTTAGCACCCTCCACATAAACGGCCTTATATAAATGAGAAGAAAACAAAGAAAATATGAGTGCTTATAAAATTAATGTTAAAGATTTGTTTTATTAAAGACTTGAACCAACGATCGTCATATAAAATACATCAGCCCTGATAGTTATTTATTAAAGTGTCAACCTCGTGGGTTTTACCTATTCATAATTTTTGACTTCAACCTACTAACGACAAACTTCGGTAAAGTTCTCTTATAAATTCTGGACTAAAGCTTGAACATACGATCATTAGGGCTGAAAATCGAACAGAAAGTTTGTAGAGGAACTCGGAACGCATAAATATTAGGTTCAGAGAACTCCCTAGTGTATGTTCTTCATCACTGATTTATTTTATATAAGGCATTCTCTAATTTATATTCAATAAATCTTAAATTATATACATAATTATAACATAATAATATTACATTGACAGGAATTTATAGGGCAGATTTCAAATACTTATGTTAATTAGGTGAAAGCTAGAAATGAATGTTTATAACTGCAATTGAGGGAAACGAAACTTTTTGTTTAATCACTGAATATCAATATTTGAGTTAATTAAACGTTTATAAAAATTAAGCTGCTTAGACAAGACAAATAAAATAAAATTTAATCTTCAATTTCAATGATAAAAATACAAAATAAACCCTACCATCCAATTAAGACTAAAAAATATTTAAATTACTACACAATAGTATTGATTAAGAGTTACTTACTTGCTTGTTACTTGTTGTTTCCGTTCATAGACTCAGCAGAGTGGTGAACAGGTCAGTAGGTGCCAACTCTAACATTAGCCACCAGGTAAGGTAGGTGAGTTTGTAGGGTCGCAGTCGGGTCTACAACTCTTGCTCAATGATACTATCCACGTCGTAAAAATTATGGTTTAGGAGATAGCTTCTAAGGGTGGTTTTAAATTTATTGTTTTCTTGAATTCCCTTGATAAAGGGGGGGTAAATTTTTAAAAGATTTTAAACCGGTAAACAGAGGTTTTTTCTCGAAGAGAGACAGCCTGTGACTTTCAGCATACCTATCTCTATGCCTAGTGTTATAATGGTGAGATCTTAAACCATAACATGTTAAGTTTTGATTCTTAATATAGATGACCAGCTCTAAAACGTATAGACAAGGGACAGTGAGTATACCGAGTTCCCTAAAAAAGTCACTACAGTGTTCCCATGGTGGAAGCTTAAAAATAGCTCGAATGGCTTTCTTTTGCCAAACAAAGATCTTATTTAAATGGGTTTTGGAGCAACCCCATAATGGTATGGAATACACAATGTGGGACTCTATTAGGCTATGATAACCTAGTTTTGACACGTCAATGTTGTTAAAGCTACTGGTCCTTCGCAACACGAAGAGCCCAGTGGATAGTCTCTTTTCAAGTTTATCGATCTTATGTGTAAGAGTACATTTATGACACTGATGTAACTTAAACATCGTTATTCCTTCTCAATGAGTTTGACAATAACCCAAAAACCTTAATCATAACATTGCCCTTACAGCTTCGTTGTTGATAATTTAGCACTTAATCAAATTGAAAATGGTCAGGTTGTCAAATGAAACTGATAAAATGTAGTGGTGAAAAACATTTTAAATAAAAAGCCTTTATTTAAAGTATAAAATCAACAAATTTTATTTCACATACTTTTTATCCATTTTGATATACAGGGTGTTGATAAAAAACCCTTCAGGACTTCGCGATATGGTTACTTACATCAAAACTGAGAAAATATTTCCTATAAACATGGGTCCTAAAATGCTCGGTTATCCGTCTGTCGGTCTGTATGTGTTTTTAACATGATTTTGCATAACTTTAGAACGACAAAAGATATCAACTTCAAACTTGGTACTTATATGCTGGCTATTAGGAACTATTTTGGTGCAGAGTATCAAGTTACTACTTTGTACCATTTCAAAATGGCAGCCGTTTTTATATTTTAAAACTTAATATCTTAAAAACCGTAAATTTTTCAAAAATTGGACAAGAAGCAAGAAAGTTGCAAAATTGTATTTCCTACAAAACCATATAAAGATCATTAAGATCAAAGAACAATTAACAGAGTTATTGCAATTTTTTCAACAGAATACAAGCTTGTTTTATGGAAGTTATAGCAAATTTGCTTGAATTCTGTCAGTAAAATTGCAATAACTTTGTTAATTGTAGTTTGATCTTAATAATCTTTATCATTTTGAAATGGTACAAAGTAGAGACTTGATACTCCTCATCAGAATAGGTGCTATTAGTCAGCATATACGTACCAAGTTTGAAGTTGATATATTTTGTAGTTCCAAAGTTATGCAAAATCATGTTAAAAACACATACAGACCGACAGACGGATAACCGAGCAATTTAGGACCCATGTTTACAGGAATTTTTTTCTAAGTTTTTATGTAAGTAGCCATATCCTGAAGTCTTGAAGGGTTTTTATAAACAAGCTGTATTGTTTTAATACAACTATACTAAATAAAGGTAATTGGGCGAGCTAACTCACTGTAAGGGGTAGGATATTCCATGAAGGACAAGGAATGACATTTCCACTGAGTTGAGAGTACAAGGCAGGTGGACAGGGAGATTGAAAGTGTATGCCATATGTAAAGGTCATTTACATGAGGACAACATTGCTCTTTCGATGGCAAATTAAGGTTGAAAATGCAGTTTAAAAATTCTTACATTGAGGATAACTACTATTTGCATTGTGAGTGTATACCAATATCAGACGCCGACTGCGCCAAAAGTGCTCATTAAACTACTTAGGCTAATATATAAATTTTATTAGTTTTTTATATGAATTGTATTATATTGACTCTTATAAAAGGCTATCAATTATGAACGCCAACTGAAATATAATATGTTTTTTGATTTATAATGTATATTTTGAAGTACCCTGACATAACAAATAAAGTATCTATACCTATGAAAGGCAAAGTCCCACTCACTCACTCATTCACTCATCTATCACTAATTCTCCTATTACCCATACACCTAGAAAGCTGAAAATTTGTACACTCTTTGTTTAGGCCTTAAATAGGACAACTAAAGGGTTTCCATCCTGATCTGACCCTCGGACTCCTCTATGCACCCTCTCAAAGTTCCCATGTTGTCCTTATGGCAGAATATAAATTGATAAAATGTTTTTATTTTAACAGATGTAAAAATCAAGACATTTAGTAGAATGTCAAACCAGCTGTCAGGAACAGAACATAAAATAAATCACTGACTAGAGATACTTAAAAGACCGTCCTTCCTTATAACAGCTGTTATTGAAAAAGCTAATGTAAACGATTTATTTTATCTACAAAATGTTAAAATTTGTCGGGGCGGCTTTGTCTTTTTTGTTTAAAATAGACCCTAAAAACCTGAGAATTTTTTGACAATAAATCAAGGCATTTTCTGCGTTCTACGTACATATACTTTCATGAAACAGGAAACTGCTTTAGAATTCGCTAAGTACGGAAGTTCTGCTGCGATGGGGGGTAATTATTTTCCTGCCTAAGGGCCACCCTCTACTGTACATGCGAGCATATTCGACGGTTTCCTAAAATATCTTTCTTGTTAATGAAAGTTTAAATGGAAGTTTAAATTGATAGTTTCAGTTGTCAAATACTACTGACATCATCGCACAACCTACTTGACTTAAAACTAACCTTTGCATGGACGTTCCTTTTAGTGCTTAAGCATCAGATATTAGAATGTTTTTAATTTGATATTTTAAGGGGTTTTTGATGAGGTCGAAGTTTTGAAATTTTCCTTAAACAAATATAATGGTTGAACTTTTGTTTGAATTTTCAATGTTCATTTAATCAAGCAGTTCAACTTTCACATACGGATACGTTTTACAGCCGATATAATTAATTTGGTTCCTTTCATAATAGTTTTATCGTTGTTTTGTTGATTTTTTAGGTAATTTGTACTACGTTAAAGTTATAGTTTCTATCGTAAGAAAAGCCACGGGGTAACTGCAAGTGTTATATATTTTAATATTGAGAGACATCTCATTCAAATGGTCCACTAGTTTTGTCCAAGCCACAATTGATTGAAGTCGACGATAAGATTAACTACCAAAAGAGGGAGCTCCAGTCAGGTCCTTATTGTACCTACTTAAGTTTATTTTAAAGTTATCACTCTACTATACAATCAAAATCCTTTAAAATTGTCCACTTATGACACGAAATGTTATATCACCTCCTTCCCATAGGTTAATAGTTATTGATATCAGAACACCCTATCTTAATGCCGGCTTACACAAAAGAAGATTACAATTTTTAATATGGTAATGGAATGTTAAGATGTCAAGGAACATGGCTATGAACCGATTAACTAAACATTTTTCCCGCTTCAAGTAGCGATAGGAATCGAAATTAAATTAATGATTTTGATCATGATATATATGAGATAGTCACTCTCCTAACAACCACAGGTTGAAACTCTTTGAAAATTCTCCTCATTATTGTCCTATAAAAGTGATTAATAATATCCCTAGAGAAATTCTGGAACACTATGAAATCAAATTCTTTAATACTATGAAATCAAAAAATTTAGATCTGTCTTATTAATAAGGATTTTTATTGTATAAGGGAATGCTATGACGATAATGAAATGGTAGGATAAGTTTTAATTTATACTTCAAGATGTAATGGTATTTTAATTTTTATAATAGTATTATTTTAGGCTTAAAACAGCTACATGGCAAGTTATGTATTTGCAGCCTTGCATATAAATGTTTTATGACATTAAATGAAATTAAATTAATTAAATGAAAGCTTTTCTCAGGAGATCTGTAATAGAAATACCTTTATCAGTTTTACATTGTGCTTATAAACAGTTATAAGAATTCAACTTAAATTAAGCTAAAAGAATCGTTAACAAATAGTGTCAGCCTCCCTTTGTAATTTAAATAAATATTAAAAGAAATTAGAGCCGTTAAACTTTTTTACCCTCACCTTAAAGCCATTTTAATGTTTAATTAATTTTAAAGCTTTTCAAGAAACGCTTAGCTGAATAGCCCCCAATTTTTGACGACACAATCCGAAATTTGTAGGCTTGATGCATATTGGATTAGTGTGGCCAAACGCAAAGTTGATGAGGGTACTGTAAATAAAAGGCTAAAGCGACGACAACGTTTGACTTTGTGCCACTATGGTGGTATTTATTTTCCTTGTTAAGCATCATAACTATAATAAAATCAAGCTTTTTTTTATTTCACGTCGCTGTTTTAATTATAAGTATCCTATTTTAATTTTCAATGTTACTGTTTCAGATTGTTGTAATTTGTCAAATATTATTTAATAGGACTTCCAAAGCGATGTTATTTACATATACTGTGGAATATATAAAACAATTGTTTATTAAATCCATGTTTACCCATAAAATGAGGATTATTTTAAACATTCTGTTAATATGGCTTAGCTTTAGAACCAGTGAGGTAAAAGCTACCTATTCGGCGCATTTTTCTGTGATGAAGGTGTTTAGTTTCCTGGTTGAGATGTGGGGACACGCTTCCGGTGCACCATATTGCGGGCAATCCCTCATAGGATTCTTAACTAATATTAGCCATATTTTCGTCAGAATTTTCTGTTTTGCATGTATAACGTGTGCATTCTGATTTTGAAGAAAGACGAAATTTGCTTGAGAGAAAAGAACTTAGAGTTTTACTCTTTGTGGAAACACATTTAAACTTCTTTATCAGCGAATTTCCTATGGAATTTTCCTATGTCAGAGTGCTGCGTAAATAATAATTTCAATTTTCTGCATGCTACATTTGTACCAATTCCTCTAAAATAAAAATGGTAGTAAATGAAATATTCCCACAAAAAATATATTTTCTTGGCAGAAAACTATAAGAAATATCATTAAAAAGTATGTACTTTTCTTAATCACCATTTTTATGTTCCTCCTTTGTCATCAATACTATGATTTTTACAAAGTATCTAAAAATATTTATATCTGCAAAGTAATTTTATTTTGAACCTCTTAATTGAATATGTTGATTGATAGTAATTCTCTTCTTTCTTTTGTTTTCATTTCTGTAATTTCAAACTTTAAAAAAAATTTTACTGAAATAAAGATATTTTATCACGTATTTTGTTTTAAATAAAAATAAAATGTTTAAACAGTTACTTATAAATGTTAAAAAATTGTGATTAAGTTATATGTTCGAGAATAATAGACGACTCGTTTAGGTCATGTTAAAATCAAATAATAATTTGTAATGATGAACTAATTCTGGAAGTAGTGTTGATTGGTTCAAATCTACCAATCAGGACAATCTTTTCTCTGATGCTTCTAGTACTCTCTGGAATTCAACGAATTCAAGATTTTTTGAGTTCAGTTTTATTTTGTCAGTTGGAAGTGTTGTGTAATGTATTTAAGTATGTTAAATTTGGTTTGGGATTTTTATGCTCAGGATTATGATTGTTATTTAAATTTCAGTATTGTATTAGTTGAACTATTTTCTTTGCTCTATTTGTTTAGTTAAATATTCAAATCTGTTCGAAATATACTATCAAACTTGTTCTTAATTTTAGAGCTCACGTCTCAACCATGTCTTCTCTTTTGATGAAGAGTTTGGAAATGATTTGATAAGAAATGGAATGTAAATGGAAAGCTGCACAAGTTACAATAAGCAACCAAAGTCAAGAAGGTTAACTTTATTTATTCCACAGATTAAACGATTGTAATGAAACCTTTATGGGTTCATTGCCTTTATCAATGATTTTTATCAATAAATTCTTTGTTTGACTTACAGTTTTTGTAGTATTAAATGCATTGAATATAGATGTTAATTTTGAATCCTCCCTTAGCACAATTTCCCTGTACATTAGTTTTATATCCTGGGTTTGTCTTCATAGGGTTATGAGTCGATTGGCCGGCAGGATTAAGGAGAGTGCTTGGTGCGATGAAAGTCCTGAGTTGAACGGCCTGAAATTTATATATTTTCTACAAAAACACTACTAGACACAAAATTATATAATTTAAATAAAAGAATAAGTTAGAACTTTTTGTATCGTTCTGAGTAAATAATAAAATATGAATGTGTTGGAAATATCATCCAATCAGTATAACTTTTACTCAACTTGAGAAAGACAGAACCATCGATAGAGGAAACGTTAGACTTTCAAATTTTTAACCAGGGAAGAAATCAGTCACAATGTTTAACCTCAAAGGTATGATTACATGCTTATAAATTTATAGGACAAACATGAAATACGATTAAAACTAATCAGTATATTAACATTTAACATTGTACATTACATAATATAATTTATGATATCAATATTAGTTATCGAGCGGGCAAATATACGAGCATTTTTTAATATATAAAAAAATAATAATTATTTTTGGAGTTCTTTGAAATTATAACTCTATATTAATGACATATAGATAATCATTTTTTTAATTAACAGAATACCCTTTATTGTTCATAATTAAATATTTATTTAATAAAAATGTACGAAATGCTTCGGCTCCTGGCCATTGTTATAGTTGAAACAAAAACCTATCCTTATATTAAAATATTCAAAATTATAATGTATGTGAAAACAGATGATTCTTATATGTAATATAGTATAGAATATTAAAAATTCTTGACGTTGTTTTCTTGCACATGTCTCAACTTTTCATATATTTGATTTTTCGTTTCAATATGAGTATTTATAGGTATCGGGCATCTTTTTTGTAGCCTCAATATATACATCATAATTTTCTTTTAATTTTTTCTTTTTCGTATAAAATATAAAAAGTTATTTAATTTCCATAGTTTCCACGCAAACGATTACGAAGCAACAGATTTAATTTTAATAAACCCAAAAAATATAAGTAAAATAAACATGCTGTAGAATAATGAACGTGAAATGTTTTTTAGTGCAAAATAAAAAAGTTGAAAGAGTTGAAATTATACAAATCTTCAGCAAATGTAAATTATCCCCTATTGTTTTTTTTCAAACAAGAAAAAGTTTAGGAAACATTTTATGAACCAGTATCATTTTCCTAAGACAGGATATAGCGGTGTTTCAAATAAAAACAAAGGTTTTGTAACAATGCCAAGTTTTCAGGATGCAGACAGCGTTTTCTTCTTTAGCAATACCTTTCACCGTTAAGCACTATCTGGTTCATATTATATATATTAAATACCCCGTTGCGACAGACCTGTATATTCCGCGAATTTCAAATGATTAAATAAATCATTTAGACAGAGCCTCAAATTAAGTAAAATTAACTAAAACCCTGAAATACGTATACTAAAACGTTTTGAATAAGAATAACATGGGGAATGAGTATGCAAGTTTGCTGCAAGTTGAATGTGAAATTAAGAGCGTTTTTGCAACACTCTAATAGATATCTACTAAATGAGGCCTTATATCAAGTTTTATTCAGATATTTAAAAAATTGAGCGAGATGTGACAACGTACTGTGTTTACCACTTTCAGTATTTCGGTGACCCATTGTTATTGATGTATAACAATGGGTCTAAATACAAATTTGTTACAATTCAGTGTCATTTATCAAATTAATATCTTGACAAATATATGTTGCTAGCAGTAATGTTTTGGTCCGGAAGCGCCTGCAATTTCGCCCGACGGCGCTTTGGTATCGTCTCTCAACTTATCTAAAACAGGAAACCAAGGACATATTTTAGCACAAGAAACATATGGCTAGGCAAGTAAGGATTTCATGTCACCGCTTAAAATATTTTTATTGCTGAAATATTTTATTCCTAAAAGTAAAAATCGGTACCTAACTTAAGATGCCTTCAACTGATGCATGTATGCACGAGTAATAGAGGAGATCGGAAGTAAGCAGGATATGTGGGAGAGATTTGTTATAACAGCTTCCATATAATCTGCTTTGCTGTCAAATATTGCAGCGATATATGTGAGTAAGGGGAAAAAATATCTATTGTTGGATTAGTAGTAGAAATAATTTCAATTCAAGTAATAATTTAACTTATTCCGGGAATGTGAAATTTAGTTTCAATATTAAGGATTCCGGAATATGTTATATTTTTAATAACTGAGATTTTAATAAGGATTCTAGTAGCTTCTAGGACGCTATTTTCTTTGATGTATGCCACTTATAAATTTGGGGAACAAAAGCCACTTTTTAGTTAACGCAGAGGTTAACAACTGAGTGTACAACAATGTATTTATCAATAGTGTGGGCCTATTCCCTGCATTTTTCATAACCCTATTAAACTGCCTTGTTAAGTATATTAGGCTCAATTTTAAAAGCGACTAATTTGTAGTATAATTGCGCTCCATTTAAAATTAAAATTAATTGATGGCCTTACGTGAGAGCTAAGAAAATTAATATATTTAAAATTTAATAATAAGTTACTTTAGCCACACATTATTAGTTGTGATAGCCATCTGCTCATCATTTAGCATACCAAAAACAATACGGTAGTGTCAACTAACTGAGGGTTCATATTTAATGTATTGATACGATAGACACAGTATTTCTGGTAGGAGCTTTGGATATCAAAAGAACTAAACGTAATTAACGACCAAACCTGGCAGAGGCTTGTTATATGGTCTCTGGAGAAAACTCAATTTAGTGGGTTTAATGGACCAAAACATATTACCTCCTCCTCCTTTCTTAGATTCAGGACTAACACATACGTACATTGGACAAACGATTTCTTCGGGATACGCCTGAAATATTGATTTTATTGGCAAACAAAGATACAAACAGTTTTTTTTTTAGAATTTGTTTACCTATTTTCATCGTTGGGGAAATGTTTCAATCAATCAAAAAGAATAGTTGTACTTAAAAATTTTATTTACTGAGTATATATCTATCTATTAATTGTTCCACCATAAAATGTTATGAAAATTTACTTCAGAAATGATATACCTCCAGAGGCTTGAAAACAAAATGGAGACATACTTATTATATTCATTACATTATATACTACTCTATAGTTATTTATATCAAAACTGTATTTAAATCTTTTCTCTTTCTTAACCTACATTATGTTTCTCGATATAAATGTAAAACGCTCACAGCATACATTTCACTTGATTTTATATAACTTCATATTACGTACCCCACGTTATATTTTAGATAATACATTAACTGATCAATCTGGTTTCACCCATGGAAAACCGCTCGTGACCTGTGATTTAATTTGCCATTCCAAATTCATTAGGCTGCCATGATTACTTCATAAGTTAATTGCTGGAATTTTGGAGTACACTAAGGCGTAGGCCTATAGGAAATATCTTCTTGGTATGGGTTTATTAAGAGGAACATTAATTCCAAATAGCTCTGTAGGTTTTGTATTTTTGAAGCTTTATTGTCCATTGGAAGACCTTACATTAATATGTTACAGAACATTTCTTAAGGCAAAACTTGAGCTATAAATAATTAAGTTTTATAACTGCTATTCTATTTGAACTAAAAAAAAACATTTATTTTACTTAAGTACTTAATTTGCATTTAAAACCTGCAATAAAATAAATAAATTCGTATAAAACCTGCATTTTAATTTACATTAAAACTAACCTTACCACTGCAATTTTTAAAATTATTAAACTTGACTAGACAAAGTTTTGCCAAGTCTTTCGATACAAGAGAGTACAATAAGATAGTTTTCTGATATCGTATGTAACAGGACAGTGAGTCTAGGGGGTAAAAGCGTTGACATATCAACTACAACTAACCTGGAAAATATTTCTGTTTTTTTTTACATATCAAGGAAGTAACAAATAACTTAGTGTTGATCTTCGTTTGCGTGTTGTTTTATAGCGAGTTTTAAATTATTTTATATTGTAAGTAACTTGTACTTGGAATTGTTTTTAGGATTCAGGTTTCATATAGTTAGCGGGTTTTAATCGTACTGGACGAAATATTATGAGCCAGTTTTAGGGTACCATAAATCACATTACAATAAATAACTATTTATAATTTATTCCCGGTGAATTGTAATGTATTACTATTTATTCAAACTAAGTAATTAGGAATGCTTGACTAAATGCTAAGCGCAATCCGACGTTACTTTGTATTTATCTAAGCCCTCAGTAAACTTTCCTGGGATGTTCTTGTTTATTCATGTTGTTAACTCGAGTGAAACTTCACCGTTCCACATGGTTAACAGCCACAAAACATCACCAAAGGCTGAATAACGTTATATGTAAGGAATAATAGTATGTGCTATTGAGAGTATAACAAGTGAAAGTTTCCTTTAAGTAAATTTGTTGCATAAGATAAAATAACTCAACACTATAAAATAATTCCTGAAAGATATAATAGTGTATTTCCTACTACGTTCTCTTTATTATTATTATTATTATTATTATTTTTTTTTTTTAAACCTCAACTGCCCGTCGCCATGGGCCAATAAGCCTGTGCGGCGATCTAAAGACAGCGAGGTACCGTAGCGGTAATAGTCACATAGGCCAGCCAGAGGTGACCGCTCATGATGAAACAGGAGTCGCCCGCGCTGGCATTAACTTTGCATTAATATACCTACATTTACAATAAATATCATCATTATTCTGGTCAATAATGATAGTCTAATGCCTCCTCATGTTTCAAAAATGTGATAGAATCAATGTTAAATACTCGTAAAATACCATTCAATACTTATTATTTTATTTGAAACCATTTTCAGTCTTTTGATAGTTTATTAGTCTTTGAGTCTTTTGAAAACCTACAATTGTAAGAAACGTTTTTTACCATCCATTCAATTAAAAATCTAATAATAATTTTAAAAACGGCATTCACGAATCAAAATAGAAATATTAGCCTTTTATTAAATATCATTAAGTAATTTTATTGTTTGAAAAAACTGCTGCTAAACTTCGATGTTATCAAAGATTTTCCATTCATAGAAACACATATCTGTGATTAGCATGTGTGGAAAAATATTGCTCAGTTGCTGGCAGCCGGTCATCACATAATAATAGTAGATACTATGCTCTATGTTGGTTTCAATGAAAATCGTAGATGACTAGGTGGAAGACATGTTTATCAGGGGAAGACATTTATCAATCGACCCATCCTTTAACACTATTTTACTATTAATTCAAGTTTCATATTATAGTTTTAATTACTCCGTATTTTTCGTTGAGTCACTTTTAATATACGAAAACTGAAACTAAAAATGAAGGATGTTTACATTATTATTGAAAGATTCGGTTAAATGTAATATTCAGTTTTTTATATTAAAATTTTGGAAAACATATACGAAAACGACGATGTATATGAGGTGCCTGAGGGTGTGAAACCATCCACCTGTGTGATAAGAGCACAAAGCTTCTATCTCTCGGGTACAATTGGCAATAATGGCATCATTTGTCTTGCTTCATGTCCAAAAATGTGATTTGAAATATAGCAATATTTACTTACTACAGTACATACTATTGTAGATTTTATTGTGTAGTACTGCACATACTATAATATACATTATAGTATAAGAATCATTTATAAACGTAACGCGTTCTACATAGTTTTAACAACATGAAAATAGAAACACAAAGTATAGTAGAACCAGGCGTAGTTCCATTGTACATGTACTATGTGTAAATTCGTTAATTAGTTTAAAAAATCCCGTATCGGATGTCAAGGGACATAAAACTATCATTTTATAGTTATGATTTTAGATTAAATAGCTGAATAAAAGGTATATTACTTTATTCACTGACCAACAAAAGTCTGTATAATCGACATAATCACTTGTAATTAATAAAGTGCCCATAACAGTTTATGAGTTGCTTATCAGATAATTGATGATAAAATCAGTTGATCATCCTTTTTAGCGAATTACCATAGAAATAAGCTATTACCGTCGTTTTAGCAGAATGGACAAAACATATCCGTCAAGGGTAACCTCAGTAATCATATTAATATTTATATTAATTGATAGCTTTTTATGTATACTTTCTGGATAGTTTCTGGTTAGTTTATTGTAAAAACGCATTTTTACGTGCACAAATCACGATTTGTTTCAAAATTTAACATGGTGTTATATGGGAAAATAGAATTTTCATTGTTTGTGTGTCAGTAAGCACGATAACTCTCGTATATATCGTCCGATCGTGACAAATTTGGTACTGACATGTAAAACTATATTCTCTCGGACGACTTCGTAAACCAGCCACATCGACCTATCCTAAGTGGGGTAAAGACTACGTTTTACTCCCTAAAAATGGGGTTTTGTAGTTTTTAAAATTGAAAAATTAAATTAATTTATCTAAATATTGTTTTCATCATTGGATTCAGCTCGGAAAAAAACAATTTGGTATTGTAAATCATTTGTTTAAGTCCATTTATCTCCAAGATATTTACGCTTTGCATTTTTTCCTGAGTATTTTAGTATTAAGGCAGCAGAATGTTGTCTTTTCTAATTTCTTATTCACCATACAATAATGTTTCAAACAAATCCTGTGGTTATGATTCTTGAGGTTATGAAAATATTTAAGATTTTTAATTTTTAACTTTTTATGTGAATATAAGATTTTTTAAAAATCTTGCCTGATTATTTAAAATAAATCTTTGATTTTTATAAAACTTATTTACTAATATTTGTTGTCAGAGACTTTGAAAAACAAGAAATGACATTTTATTATAATATAAAAAATATATCACTTATCTAATATTCTCTTCAAGAAGAATATTCTATTCAATATTAAAAAATAATTAATAGTTTCTCTTTATCGTAATATGGATTAATTTGTGGATAATTTGTATTTGGAAATTCGCTGAGTACGCAGGTTTTCTGCGACGGGGGTATTTATTATTTCTTCTAATTGACGTTTATGGTAAGATTTTTTTGCTGTCGAAATAAGGAGTCTAATTTAGTGTAAATAGTTATCTATGTCCAAAAAAATCTGTTGTCAGGAATTCATACTATCAAAGGAATCGTCTGAGAAGGCCATTCTTCTTTGTGGTGGGACCTTTTAAGATCTGCGTTACACTATAAAATATTGTGTATATGATTTAATCTGACTAATCAACTTAAAAGTTAATGTTTTGAGAATCAGCTGGCTTGAATTTTGATTGGTATTCTTAAAATCTTTTATAAATTATTTGATAGTGTAATGTGGGCCTAAGAGATACATTCTACACACTTCATTCACGCTATCACTTAAGATACGTGGACGACACAGAAGTTTCACCTCCTACGGCTCGATGTATAACGATATGACTTCTCCGACCCCACAACCGGTATTTGGAAAACTCATCTTAATCTCATCAAATATTTTGATCACCTACTACACAAATAAATAATAATAATTTAAGCTTAATTTACAATGCTCAGGATAATATATTACACTCTCTCTAATCCAAACACCCTTGAAGCTTATCCTCTTCTAATTAAAAACTTTCGGACCATCAAACAGTTCTGAGTTGTAATTTTCACCGTCCTAAACAGTCATTAACTACAATAAAATCTATTTATTTATATTTATTCATCTATATCTGTGCAACTTTCATTCAAGCGAAAACTAACAATATAATTCCTATCAATTTATACGATGAAAGGAAAATCGTTTGATATCAATTTAAAAATCCACGATAGTACAACTATCAAACATGTATTATATATTGATTGATTTTTGATAATTTATGTTGCATTTTAATTGTTTATACCTTTTTTTCATTAGTAAACTAAAAGTGCATGGAACTTCTGGTAAGGCCACAGAGGGGGTTACAACCATTTTCACTTTGCCTGCACTTTTTTTAACATGGATAACCTATTTTTTATGTTTGCCCTTTAAAGGTCATGTACATCGTATTATTATTCGGTTAAATAGTATGCAAAATATATTTTCGTATTAAAACGCAACTTTCTGTTGAAATATATTGTTTTATGATAACGTAATTTAACTTTAATTAATCTGGTTCTTCCAACCAAAGTGTTTGAAAAAAATGTATATTTTTAAGAACGACCTCAATACAAATAAAGCTTACTTTAGGTGATCCTTTAAGGGATAAAATGCCTACCATCTAAGGGACGGCATCTAAAAAGCTTAGCGTACAATCTAGGAGATATTGCTGTCATCCATCATGACTGCTTAAAGCCTGCCACTGTAGCAAAGTGATGCAACTGTGGCCATATTTGTTGTTAACTGTAGGCTAAAATATCGTTACTGCGGCAAAGAGCTAAAATATTTTCATTGCGGTTCCTTCACTGTATTGCTATTGCATGATATATTCACAATAAGTACTTAAAGTACTGTCACAAAGGCTTTACTTATGATACTTTTATATTTCGTTAACACTTGAGTATTTGTCATTATAAACAAAGTAGAATTCAGTAGAAAATTTACTCGGCTTACTAGTTACTAAGGAAATAATTAGGTTCATAACGTTTCTACCTTAAGGTTTAAGTTCAAGCAAATGTTGTCAAGGTAATAGTTGACTTAGTTATAACGTAATATAACATACAGCTAAAGAGAGCGTAGAAAGCAACGTAAAACCTAAAATTCACACGTTTATTATTGTTGACTACGTTGCTTTTATAGACCCTCAAAGACATTATCATAATTTTAGTGAGGTAAACAGCCGAAATCACAGATTTATTTTACAATGACTTTAAGATATCCAGTAAATATTAAAGCATGTGATAAGTGAGAGAGGTAGAAAAATTCGGTATAATTAGTACAGTTTCTTTGAGTAAATATTTGCACATCTTGCCTTATTGGGATCTATTTTGAACATTTGTTTGGTTTGATGGAGTTTATTTTACTCTTAAAAGACTTATCTAGTGGAAAAGTTAAGTTCAAACTCAAAATATTAATGATATTTTATTTGTACAGCTTAACTCTTATTTATGTAAATTATTCCTGAATTTGTTTAATAAATCCTCCTGAAACAGAGCAAATTATTATTGCAAAGAAAATAACAATTTATCAAGAATAAAATATAGTTGTGTTAACTAAAAAGTACGACTTTATTATATTTAAGAAATGTATTCCTTCGAATTTATAATTATAAACAGCATATGTAAACTTTTGAAAAAAATCATTTTTACTTGAAAAAGAACTGTAGAGTCAACCAGTTATCCAATGTGTGTAGCCGCACGTGGCAACGCAATTAAGTTGGGTTGATGGCACAAATTTCATTTCATCTCTACCAGGCCCACTACCAGGACCGTGCACCATAAATGGGGTGAACCATTGATGGATGATATCATTAAAGAAGCAGCTAAAAAATAAGCAGGCTAGATGACAAAGGTTCATTTAATAGTTGTTTTTTGTAACTGTTTCAAAATCGAGAGTTCCTAATATGCTTCGACTTTGTTTTTGTGCATCCATAAAATGTCCTTCATCAGCCTTTTTAATGTTGTCTAAAATAAAGTTTATTAATAATATACGAGATAATGAGTCTACCTAGCTTAAATAAAGGCGCTTATATACATTTTTTATACAGAGAGGCTCTAGTGGTCTTTTCAGAAAATGACAAAAACCAACTATATTTTTGCTGTAGCTAATTAAAACCGATAGTCAGAAAAAATAACTGCTGGTTCCAGCCTTATTTAGAAAGATATTTTCATGGTATGGTTCTGTACTGTACGACTTAACTTTTATTACCTTATTTATTAGGATCTCTAGGACTCTAGGCCAATCAATAGATATTGAAACATTAGTTACCTCAATAGTTTTGTCTGCTTAGAATTCCTTGATAAATAGAATTATAAATTATACTATATTTGAATAGCATTCAGTCTACTTGCAAACTGTAAGTAAATAACATAAATTAGCTATATTTTCTATGTTTATACCTAAGTCCGGTGTTTGCCCTTTCCGATTGGATGATGACCTAGGGGTTTCCTACTTAGCCTCGGTACTTCAAATAAATCGTGACACTGTGATTCGTATTTTATGTTATTTTGCGTCACTTTTAAGTTTTTGAGGTATTTCGTTACAGCCATATAGATTTTACAACTTGTCATGTGTCGGATACGTACACTTTTTAGTAATCATTACATACTCATGGTAATTTACTTTTCACCTTAAATACCAGCAGCTCAATTTGGTATTCAAGTATTTAGTGTTCAATGTCATACAATTTATCATCAAAGCCCTGGAACAATAATTTGGTTTAAGTTAATTGCGCTCTATTAAAGATCGCATACTAGGTTCCCAGTAAAGTGTGGTGTGAGTCAATTGGCCGTGATTCGTGGGCGACGGCAAAAGCTTGCGGTGACGGGGCGACGCTTTTGATCTGCGAAAGACGAAAGATTTTCGCCGTTTAGCTTTAAGGAATTCATTACATGATAAAATAATTATTTTTTACAACTCATTTATCTCACCTAATTATTTGCATTGCACTTGCAGTGCGTTATAAAAGTGCTTAATGAAATATTTTCTTTTATGTTTGCGAATTGACATGCTTTAATATAGTTGTGGCAACTCTGCTTGTCACGTTAGATGTGAGAAATGCGTTTAACACAGCAAGGTGGAGCACTGGAGCACAATAATTCTACACTCCTTGGAGCATGTGTTTCACATTCCCAAATATTTGCTTCGAATTATTCTTAGCTACCTTAGTGACCGAGAACTAATATTTGACACATTAGGGGGTCCTCGTCGAATGATGGTCACTGCGGGTGCAGCTCAAGGATCAATCCTTCGTCCGGACCTATGGAACATTGCGTGTGACGGGATATTCAGATTGCCCCTCCCCAAACATACTTTTCTAGTAGGCTACGCAGATGACATTGCAGTTGCCATCATGGCTCGCGATGTCCAACTGGCCCCGTAGAAGTTGAATCAGGTGATGAGACTTGTCTCCGGGAGGATGGAAGGCCACGGATTGAGCCTAGCGACGGAAAAACCGACATAGTCAGACTGACTGGACGCTGCATACAAACTTCGCTTGATTTCCCAGTATATATGGAGACCATCTGGACAAAGCCCGCTATAAAGTACCTGGGGGTGAGACTTAACAAGAAACTCACCTTCAGAAACCAAATAAAGTTTGCATCGGAAAAGGAGGCAGGACTACCACCGCTCCTAGTCGACTAATGGCCAACGCAGGAGGCCTACCAGCTGATAAGCGGAAGTTGCTGATGACCATCACATACTCGACTCTTTTATACGGGAGCGAAGTTTAGGCTGATGCATTAAGAAAGGAGTGTTTGCGGAAGCAGATGGGAGCAGTCCAGAGGAGAGGTGCTTTACGAATAGCATCAGCGTGCCGGACAGTTTCTGAGCCAGTTGCCTTGGTAGTAGCAGGAGTGATTCCAATAGATCTCCTGGCTCAAGAACGAAAACAGAATTTTCATACCAAGGCTGAAATCGGTACACAGGAAGCGACGCGATTGGCCATGGAGGCCTCCATGCAGCAGTGGCAGGAAAGATGGGCTGAGGAGTCAAGAGCGGCTTGGACGCGAAGGCTTATACCGGATCTGAATTTGTGGGTCAAGGGCGGCTTCGGTGAGGTAAACTTCCTCACCACGCAGCTCCTTTCCGGTCATGGCAATTTCCGGGCCTACCTCCTTAAGGGGAGTCTCTACTAAAAATGGCCAAAAATCTTGAAAATTTCAAAAAAAAAACAATTTTTTACACTTAATTTTTACTTGTTTATTCCTGAATACAAAACACCACATTTTATCAACTTTATTATGGCATGAAATTCATATTATACGTTGCCATGCAGAAAAACAAAATTCGCGGTTTTCGTACTATTTTTGTGTAAAAAAAATATTTTTACACTCTTATTTTGTTACTGTGTCATATTTAATAAGTAACAATTATATAAATATAAAACGTATCAATAAATAAAATTTTTTGCTTTATTTTGGCATATATTTCCATGAAACACTTCTTTACAAAACTCGCGATTACCGAAAGTAGCATTTTGACTGTATCTAGCATATAACTTTTAGTATTCCAAAAAACCTACTGAGGCTACAGTCTTAAAATTTTTTTTTTGGGTTATCTAAGATAAACTATCTAAATAATCACGTATTTTGAATAAGTTTGAATCAGTGGATAAAAAATTAAAAAATCTTAAATTTTATAAAAAAACTATGAGAAAAAAGTACAAAGTTTGAAGGAAAACTAAAAATAGTAGTTTTTGGCTTACATAACTAAAAATACGTGATTTTTAACTAAATTTAATGCTGAACAAAATGATACCTCTGAACATTGTGTAGGTCCAATACTTTTCTTGAAATAACGGTTTTTAAAAAACCTTGAAAAAATCGGTAAAATCGAATTTTAGGCCCTATAATTTTTTTTAAATAAATGACATTGGGAATAGTGGTTTTAGGACCATCTGAAGTATAATATCATGGTTATATACTTAAAGTTACCTTTAATAATGATTTTAGGATTTTTAGTAGAGACTCCCCTTAAGGTGGGCAAAGTTGACACCCCGGTTTGTCAGTTCGGTGATTCTGGGCAAGACGATGCTCATCACACCTTCTTTGAATGTGAGCGTTGGGCAGCTAAAAGAAGAGATCTAAAACTAGAGGTAGGGGTTATTACGCCATAAACTGTAGTTCCCCTTATGCTGACCTCTCCTGTGAACTGGAGGTGAATTTCAGCTTTCACGGAATGCACACTCAAGAAAAAAAGATTAGAAGGCCTTAAGAACTAGGGCCAATCCTCGGGTACGAAAGTAGGAGCGTTATAATATTACGGAAGTTACATCCAGATCTCTCTGCGTTTTCAACCTCTAAGTTACTGTTTACACAATATAACATTTAAAGCATCTTAAAATCACTGTACAAGTCATCTTAAATCAAATATTTAAAAAATGTGTTTAAGAAAAACCTAATTTTATATGTTATTTGAAAGATGTATTTCAAAGAGTAACTATTCCTAAGATAGGATATACAATAACTGTGTAAAAAATTGTTTTACAAGACCGTATTCTATGTACATCAATTTTGAACGTACTTGTATTTCAAGTTTTATAAGGAAAATTATCTCATAGCATAAAATGTAAAAATCTATTTTTAATACTACTTTGAGCTGATAAGAAATCAGACACAATTTTCTACTTTCCCCCTCATTTCTGGTATAATTTATTTATTATTATATTATATCGATAATGTATTGTCTACATTAAGAAAGGAGGATTTTGGTCAGTATTATATATTATATATTTACATGTTTTTATATAGATTAAGAATACAGACTCAAACACCGTTCGACCGTTTGCCAAAAACTTGGTATTTCCATGAAACATTTCACGGAGAAGGTTTGAAAGCAATCCATTTTGTCCTAACTCGATTGGGTTCCTCCCAGAGGTCCAAAAGGGTTCCCGTATTAAACTTACTTAAATATACTGTTTACATGAAAGCTAACTAGATGTAGTACCCGTTCTTCGAATTGTTAGATAAATAAAAGAAAAATTACCAATATATAACTTAGAAACCAAATAAAAAAATACATGATAACAAATCTTCATAAACAAAGTAGCCTACAGAGCGAGGACGGAGGGTATATAAAAATATAGGTTCTATGTATTGTATTTTTATATATGTATATATTTTTTATTGTATGTATTATGAACATTTGGTCATTCAAAACAATTTCGGTCATGTTGTAGTTTTTTCGCTCACCCCTCTCTACAAAAGGCAAACTTTGTACAGAAAGTTAATAATATAATGTGATATTAGATAAAATGATAACTGAAACGGGTGATATTTTGTAAATAGTCAAAAGTATGAAAACGTCTGCTAGGATTACCTTGTGTACAGTAAATTAAATTTTTATCACGGACACCGCATCATATCAATGAGAAGTACATAAAGAAAATTCAAATAAACCTAAAACTGAGTAAAACAATAATTGAATATGTAAACGATAATTTATAACATCGCTTAATGTGAGGTATCCATTCACTAGCTGAAAATGCAATGGATATTACCATATGAAAATAAATATTGATGTTGATTTGAAAATGAAAATATATCAATAAGTATAAATGTAGGTTTTCGAGGTGGATCTTAAAAACAAAAACAATTTAAATTACTTTCAATTTTCATGTTTATTTTTGGATACAACGAATGCACTTTTAAAGCTACAAACACGTTTATATTTTTTGGAATATAAATATTTTATTCTTTAGATAAATCTATAGAATATTGATAAATATGTCTATATTTGAAAGACGAAGCGTTTATTCTAGGTATTTTATTTCTTAGACAAATGTGCTTGATCGAATAAAAATAAGAGATAACCAAAAGTAAAAGTTTAGTTCGTTAGTTATTTAAAAATAGCATAATTTAAATGCCTTCTACAAAACAAAAGATTTATTCTTTCTTTAGTTCTTCAATTTAGTTAAAGTTTTCTTTTCAATCAGACGATAAAACATTGAATGTAATTGTACCTATAGTAATGCACCATCCTAAAATAAAAACTTTCATGAAAAGAAATAACGAAGATAAATACAACATGATTTACAAAGTATACAAAAAACTGTGTGGATTCGAAGGTAAAAAATATTACATCCTATATACTGCTCTATTTGAAAAATGAAAGTGTACGTTAACTTTGTTTCTAGACCAGCTCGGCAATTTAAAACAAATGGCCGCTTTGTGTAACTTATACGGGTGGTCCAACCCTCATAAACTTTGTCCACCAAGCTAATTGAATCGGGGTGTATTGAACGCTATTAGTAAAGCATTAGCTCTTGCATTGTTGCCCATACCAAAAAGGTTGCTTTACCAGCTTAATTTCAATATAAGTTTGCTTCTGAATTTAATACAGCTGATAATAGTCCGTCCAACAGGACTATTAACTTCTCTAACTATATTTTAGAAGAGGATTCTGGAAACACTTGGTTATAGGTCTTATCTTCCTTCAAATAACATATCTCATTTCAAAATGGTGGATCCAAGATGGCACTCAAAAATTTTAAATAAATCAAAATAACGTACAAATGGCTTGACAATGCCTATTAGCTCTATTTAGAGATCATGGGTGAATCAAAAATAAATCAATACTGTAGTAAAATTACTTTAAAAAGCGTGGCATTGAAACCCGTGAAAGAGTCTTGTTTAAAATTAAGGGTCACGAAACTATCTTTACATTTGAAAACAATATTATGTTATATCCAATATGGCGGATCTAGGATTACCACCCACTCAAAATGAAGTACTAACTACCCAAGAATATTTGGGGGTAGTCTGGGATCGGTATTTAAAAATTTTTGGAAAAAAATCGTGGGAGGGGGGCACATTTAAAACTCATTCTGTATATCAAAACATTCCTCTGCATCAAAAAATAAAATACATTACTCTCCAACAGTTACTCTGCATCAAATAATAAAATACATTATCAAGAGCCCAGAGGCAACGTATAAAGGTGATGGAATGGTTTGTATCCAAAAGTGAGAATCAGCATTTCATAAGGGGTCTTAAACCCAATATGGCAGGAGGTACTGCAGATCCTTATATGCAAACTATGAAACGAAATATTATACTTGGAAATATTTCATGTTGTTTAGGGGCCTTCAGCCCTCCCACAATTACAAGTTGTAATTCCATATCATAGGGTCATATGTTGTGATTTTACTGAACGAAATAATGAATACAAATCTAAATATGCTTGTTAACATCACTGTTTAAAAGAATTTATAAAGCATTTAGTTGATTCCTAGATAAATAATAACGTAATGTTTGTCCAAATTAAACGCTGATGAGATAATTTTCTAACAACTAAGAACATTTTACATTTAAGTTTAAAATCAATAACCATCCTATGATCTCACTTGTACATTTAATGATTTTTTTTTTATTTAGGCCCTAATGTATGATATGATTTATGATTTCGCATGGAAACCTGTTCCGTATTTATTTGAGGAAAATTCGTTTTGTTATTGTTTTCCTGAGTTATAGGAACATCCAATATTACAAATATTACGGAAATAAACTATTTACAGCAGGAAAATGTTCATAGCACATGCAAAGACAAACTCGCGAGTTTTGGTCAATGATTTCTGTACATAGAGAAAGGTGGACATAAAAGTATTTTACTTTATAAGAAAACGGTAGACAAGGCAGTATTTTATTTTTTAACTAATTTGTTTTCATTTAACGATCAATTTAAGTAAAAGTGTCACGGAAGTAATTTAATTAAAATTTGAATTGGTAAGTATTTTTATCTATCGATTTATTGCAATGGACCTATTGAAATAAAAATTAATTTTAATAACTTGAGAATTTTGTTTTACAATTTCTCTGGGTTCAAGAACAGGTTGATAAAAACACAAATAAACGCAAAAAACTGGTTGAAGGTAATCAACAACATACATTAGGGTAAAGTTATTGGTTTACCTCTACCATGAGACTCTAATGGCAACCATCAAGACTATCTAACAATGGTACGTGCAGTGATAAAGGTCTAAGAATGATTTGGTATTTCCAGTTTAAGTCACCTCCATTTACCATATTTTATAATAACTGTCTTGCACATAATTGAACAGGGTAAAAAACCAAGTCTTGGTACTGATGACATATTTTTCATGATTTATTGTATTACAAGACCAGGCTATTCAAAAACGTAATAGTTATAACCATAAAAATAAGTGAATATCAATTTTATTTTAAAAGTAATATGCACCAAGTTCGGAGGTGAACTGAAACTCTCAGCAATTAACACTTAATCCGATTACTAGACACTTGTAAAGGATCTGGATTCAGTCTGACCTGTCTCAATGATAATACTCAATCATATTACGCAGTTATTACTTAATACTTCTTTATTCCACAATTCCCTATTGCATCTATTATTTTTAAATAATAAAAAATATAATCAACGTATTTTTATGATTCAGATCATCTTTATTTATTGCTGCAGACATGTTTGCATCATTATATTTTTTTGCATAAAGATATTTTAATTAAACAAATTTCAAAGTCTGTACAACTTTGAAAATAGCAGCTGATTTTCTCATTCATGCAATATAAAGGAATGGTAAATCTTAATTTTTAACAAACTATGATGTTTAAAATCATATAATGGAAAAATGTTGAGAATTCTTTCTAATATTGTTGGTAACAATAGGACAGTTTAACTTGTTTTACTGAAAATAAGTAACACTTATTTTACATTTAAGAGCACTATATATACATAATATAATATACTAACGCCGAGTATAATTTGTTGTCAAAATTTATATAAATTGCAATAACACTACAAAAAATTACAGACATAATTTACTTTAACTTTATCAACAGTTCTAAGGCACATTCATGATAATATTTAGATAGCCAACTAAGAAAATGTCGCTTCTTTTTCTTTAAAAGGATATTTAATTATCACTGAGAGGTAAAAGGAAGTACGATATAAAGAACTGGAGAGGGTGAACAAACAAAAGGTTTAAACAAAGGGGACTATCCACGGTGAGGTACATAAACCTTGTCTCAGTACTTTTACTAAGCTCGTTTGAAGAAAAGGTTATAATTTGTCCAAGGTGTAAAAAAAAAAGAGAAGTATCTGCACAGACAGCTGGTATGACGTAGTTGGGCTCAAGAACGTAACGGACCTAGGGGTATTACAGCAGAACATGACCCTACACAAAAATATTTTGATTGAGCTGTATTGACTGATTTGTATTGTAGACGCCGTAAGCGCTGGTTGCGTGAGCTAAACTACGTCACACCAGCTGACTCGGCACACACCTTTCTTTTTTATTTACACCAATTTATATTTCCAACTTAATTAGGTCTCATGTAGAAGTAATTTATAACTATTTCGACATATTTATTGGGAAATTTTGTTTCATGAATAATTTAAATGTAAGCTTACAATATTTTTTAATTTTTCGGCCGATAAATTTATTTACTAACAACTGGGTCCGGCAAACTGCGTGTGATTTTTCGAGGGTGTCACATTCACAGCGTATAAGACCCAAATCCCCAAAAATAAGATGATCAAACTTAACTGGCTTGGTAAATTTTGAGTAACTATTAACATGTCATACATACATTTATTTACAAAGATTTTATTTCAAACGTACAACGTACATACTATCTGCTACTTTATTTTTTTGGTATTGGTATTTTATGTTGTTTGAAATAGGTCCTTTGTTCACTTCCCAATATTTTGAAAGAAAGTTACCTGTTTAAATAATTTCTAAGCTTACGATGAATGGGCTGAGAGGTCAAAAATTACGTCATAAGGTGTACATTTAAGAGCTGTTCGTGTAGCTTAAATATGCAAGTTATAACTGCAAAGGATATGGATCGAAGATTAATGAAAGCATAGCTCATGTAATACTCGAAAAGGCTTGGTGAGGTGTTAGATGCAGCCTGCAAACCACGTGGTGAAAGCGTTGAAATGGTTCGTTTCAGGTAAGTACAAAACTAGTACTTACGCCGCATGCTGATATGATGGAGTAAACTTCTATTTTAGGGCATGAATTGTAAATTTGTCACCTAAAATCCCAAATTTTAGCTTTATGCCCCCTAAAAAGGAAGAACGTGCTTTCGATCTATTCCCTCATTTTACTAGTTATACTAATCATTTACCAAATTTAAAGTAAATCAATTGCGGCCGCTAGAGTGCGTAATTATCTTAAGGCAACGTCTGCATTTATTAAATTCCAATTAATAATTAAAGTATTTTTTGTGCTGTAGCTTTGGGAAAGGGCTTAATATTTTTGTATTTTTCTTGTTCTTAGTAAACAAATACATGAAATTTGCATTTTATGCTTATATTACCCTTTTTGTAATACCCTAAAAAAATATAGGGGTTTAATTTCCCAAATCTGGGGTTAAAGCTGCTCTGATTCCCCCCCTACCCAAAGATTTCTACGTTTTTGCCAGATGGTGTGTTTTGCTTCAGGGGGTCCCAAAATAAGAAAAATCATCATGGTCCTATGCCTCATAGATCTCCCGTGCGGGTGATGCCTACAGTTCACTATTCCATAGAAAATTTGCTTATGAAGCCAAAACTCCAATGTTATTAAAAAAATTTTTAATATCTAATTTCATAAACCAAATTCAGTTTTTTTAACTTTCATAATGAAAATTTAGTACTAAAATGTATCCAAAAATTTATGACCATCTTATATGGCATTGCATAAATTCAAAATGTGGCCTCGTGATTCAAAGTTCATTAAGTTCACCAAACTCTAAAATTACCTGAATTATATTGAGTTATATTTATATAAATTGTTTTTACTCACTTTATAAATACCCTTCGGTAAATTTCTTGGATTACTTATAAAGAGCTTACAATATAAAATATATTTTTTTACCTTGTTTACAAGATTTTGTTGTCAGAACAAGACAGAAAAAGGGAAACGTCTCGGATTTTGTTAAGGTTGTTTTCTCCAGGGATTATGTGTTACAACCTTACAGCCTTTCTTTGAGGTTTGTTTTTTAATACAAAATATTGCTCAAAACTATGCTGTTTTTCTTTAAGGGGAAGGCGTTTGGTAATTTTATAAGATAAAGTAGATTATTCCACGATAAAACTTTAAGGTAATTGCATCCGAAAATAGTAGTAATTACTGTTTGTGTATGTCATGTCATTAGGTCACTGGCAAAGTAACACTGAGTGATGTGTTCGTCTCGTTATACTAAAAAGATGCAGTGTAGTACACATTCATAAATACAAGGCATAACAACTTGGATGATTTCAGGCTGATAAAATCGTATCATTATTTTTACAAACATACTAGCTTTTTCGATGAGTAGACGATTTTGTTGGTCGCTTTTGTTTTGGTGGCTTTACACGCTATATGCCAGCGTGTCTTACTATGATAACTATTATAAAAATGGTCCGATCATAATGCAATTTGGTACAGACGTGTGAAATAGTACTTTGCGGACGACTTAGAAAGCCAGCCCGACCAGCAAAGGGAGGGGAAAGAGGAGGTCAAACCCCCAAACAGTTTTTTTTTTACTTTCTTAATCACAAAATCAAAATTACCGTAATTGAACTCAGGCATAAAATAGCTTAGGGTCTTAAATCATAGCTTTATATTAATTGGTTACTGCGGTTGGTTAATTGGTTAATTAGTGGTAAACATATTATTTTGTCCCAATGGAGGAAATAAATAAAATTGTATACCTTGCTTATTTCCGAACATATCATAAAGAAACTTGTATGTAGCTTTACCTCGTCGATATCCTCTGGATTAAAGTCTTAAACCATATTAACCCCCCCCCCCCCCACCAGGCCCAAACCAAAAATTAAAGATCGTGTTATGGACTAACTGAGCCACGTCATTGGACTCCTCCCGTACACATTTGGTATTCGACTGCTATGCGTGTCTGCTGCAACGGGGGTATATTCCTAGTACCACCGGATTTTTTTAACAAAGCTTAGTTTTAATTTCTTTAACATTTAGAAGATCCTATAAGGCATATAACATTTAATAATTTATATAAAAAACCAATCTTTGATGCAATTGGATTTAGCACCCTCCACATAAACGGCCTTACATATATCAGAAGAAAACAAAGAAAATATGAGTGCTTATAAAATTAATGTTAAAGATTTGTTTTAATAAAGACTTGAACCAACGATCGTCATATAAAATACATCAGCCCTGATAATTATTTATTAAAGTGTCAACCTCGTGGGTTTTACCTATTCATAATTTTTGACTTCAACCTACTAACGACAAACTTCGGTAAAGTTCTCTTATAAATTCTGGACTAAAACTTGAACATACGATCATTAGGGCTGAAAATCGAACAGAAAGTTTGTAGAGGAACTCGGAACGCATAAATATTAGGTTCAGAGAACTCCCTAGTGTATGTTCTTCATCACTGCTTTATTTTATATAAGGCATTCTCTAATTTAAATTCAATAAATCTTAAATTATATACACAATTATAACATAATAATATTACACTGATAGGAATTTATAGGGCAGATTTCAAATACTTATGTTAATTAAGTGAAAGCTAGAAATGAATGTTTAAAACTGCAATTGAGGGAAACTAAACTTTTTGTTTAATCACTGAATATCAATATTTGAGTTAATTAAACGTTTATAAAAATTAAGCTGCTTAGACAAGACAAATAAAATAAAATTTAATCTCCAATTTCATTGATAAAAATACAAAATAAACCCTACCATCCAATTAAGACTAAAATATATTTAAAATACTACACAATAGTATTGATTAAGAGTTACTTACTTGCTTGTTACTTGTTGTTTCCGTTCATAGACTCAGCAGAGTGGTGAACAGGTCAGTAGGTTCCAACTCTAACATTAGCCACCAGGTAAGGTAGGTGAGTTTGTAGGGTCGCAGTCGGGTCTACAACTCTTGCTCAATGATACTATCCACGTCGTAAAAATTATGGTTTAGGAGATAGCTTCCAAGGGTGGTTTTAAATTTATTGTTTTCTTGAATTCCCTTGATAAAGGGGGGTAAATTTTGAAAAGATTTTAAACCGGCAAACAGAGTTTTTTTTCTCGAAGAGAGACAGCCTGTGACTTTCAGCATACCTATCTCTATGCCTAGTGTTATAATGGTGAGATCTTAAACCATAACATGTTAAGTTTTGATTCTTAATATAGATGACCAGCTCTAAAACATATAGGCAAGGGATAGTGAGTATACCGAGTTCCCTAAAAAAGTCACTACAGTGTTCCCATGGTGGAAGCTTAAAAATAGCTCGAATGGCTTTCTTTTGCCAAACAAAGATCTTATTTAAATGGGTTTTGGAGCAACCCCATAATGCTATGAAATGCACAATGTGGGACTCTATTAGGCTATGATAACCTAGTTTTGACAGGTCAATGTTGTTAAAGCTACTGGTCCTTCGCAACACGAAGAGCCCAGTGGATAGTCTCTTTTCAAGTTTATCGATCTTATGTGTAAGAGTACATTTATGACACTGATGTAACTTTACACTGAGAAAAAAGTCTAGTGGTAGACTACAGAAATAAAGAGGGAACCTCATTAAATCTTGTGCTTACCTTGCCGGATGCCATTCTTGAGGCTGCCACCAGCCTTGGCTAGTGTAAGGACTCCAGCCACATCTTGTGTGCGCCACAAGCCATCTTTGGCTGTAATTGTGATGTCATAACTTAATGACGTCACTACTATATCCTTAATTCTTGAGGTAACAAGCATACTGGACTGGTGTGTGTTCCACTCCGACTAGTTATAGACTCAGTACTGTCTAGAGGTAGACCCCAGCCAGCCAGCTGCTACCTCTCTTTGCGTCTGGTGGCGTTCCAACCTGGATAGTTGCAGCCCCATTACTGTCTAGTGCCAGATCCCAGCAAGCTAGTAGCCACATCTATTTGTGTCTGGTGTCGTTCTACCCTGGATAGTTGCAGCTCCAGTACTATCTAGTGCCAGACCCCAGCAAGCTAGTGGCTACCTCTCTTTGAGTCTGGTGTCGTTTCACCCTGGATAGTTGCAGCCCCATTACTGTCTAGTGCCAGACCCCAGATAGCTAGGGGCCACCTCTCTATGTGTCTGGTGTCGTTCCACCCTGGATAGTTGCAGCCCCATTACTGTCTAGTGCCAGACCCCAGCAAGCTAGTGGCCACCTCTCTTTGTATCTGGTGTCGTTCCACCCTGGATGGTTGCAGCCCCATTACTGTCTAGTGCCAGACCCCAGCAAGCTAGTGGCCACCTCTCTTTGCGTCTGGTGTGCGTTCCACCCTTGATAGTTGTAGCCCCAGTACTGACTAGTTCCAGACCCCAGCTAGCTAGTGACCTCTTCTCGTGTTGTCAGCAGGTTGGTTCCATCGATTAAAATTGATTTAGCCCACAAATCGGCCACAGATGTAGGACTTAGAATCACACTTCCCCCTGATGCTCCAGTATCAACCTTTCTGTTTAAGCCAGTTTTGATTTTATTCTTAATCCAATGATTAAATCTTTTTTCCTAAATTTCTGCTAGTTTAACTATATTTATACCAAAAGCGTCATAATTATGTTAATGAGTTACTGTTACGTTAAAAAAAACTGGCTTGTTTGAAATGCTAAATAAGACATAGGAACAAGGGGCGGGTTGTGATTCAAAGAACTGTATCTGCAGTTCGCTTCTGGGCTGATTTATTTTTTACTTTACACAACACACAGAGGCAGAAAGAGGTGGTAGCTGCTAGCAGATCGGATCTGGAACTAGGTAGTGTTATGGCTACAACTATTGTGGCGAAATTCAACATTTCTAAAATAAAAGGTTGATCTCATTAGAAGACTAATTTGATGATATGGGTTTTGGTTCCAAGCTGGCTCTTGCTTTTAATATTATGATTATAGACATATACCACAAGACTTATTTTCATTTTGATTGTTTCAAGTAAAGTGAACATTAAATTTAGCAAATTTTCAGCTTTTTAAAAATATTCAGTACAGCTTCGAAGATAATTACAACAGATTATCTGATATACTATATAATTTAATAATCAACCAAACATTATAAAAATATAAACATTTGAGAAGTTAAATTTTGAAGAAAATAGGACAAGTATGTGTCATTATAAACTTTTACAATTTCTAGTGCAACATTTTGAAGGGTACCAGATGCTTCATTGTTAAAGCTAGTATTTAATAAATAGTATAGTATATGCCAAGATAAAACTGCAATCAAAGACTTATTTAAGTAATGAAAACATTATTAAAACTTTTTTAATTTTGACACTGAATTTCATTTAATATAAATAAATTTTCTATAAACGGTTAATTTGAATGTATAGGCTAAATAAAATATTTGAGACTCCAATTGTAACAAATTTATTAATTGTAATTAAAACAAGTACAAATCAAGAACATTGAATTAATAATAATGATGGCTGTAATAATAATATTACCTTAACCATAACTATTACTGACAAAAAATTATATAACTGCTGCAAACATGTTGGTTTCAAGAGGGGGTTCCAATCCTACACAACTACCTGCTCCTCCCTCAAGACTAATTTTAACTTTAAAATTTGGTACACAGCCTCAACTGCTCATCCAAAGTCTTGATTTATAGCTCATTTGAAAGAGAAAAACTATTTAACGATTCCAGTTATCAGATTTTTGATATCGCTTTAGGTTTAAATATAAAATATAAAAATAATGATTAGTTGTATTTTTATAAATTGTATTGGTTGTGATATCAAGGGAAGGATATCAGTGGAATATCTGGATAATTTTGTTCAAATTATCCAGATATTAAAAAATATACTATCCTTTAAATATTAATATACTATCGTTTAAATGAGCTAGCTATAAATCTCAAAAATTTTGGTTGAGCGGTTGAGGCTGTATTGGATTTGAAAATTTGGAAGGAGCAGTTACGAATGTGAAGTTTTTCGTGACTGAAACCCTCTCTTAAAAAATACTATACAAAAATATTAACTACAGTATTACAGGCAATTATAGCTACTGACATCATTAAAATAAAAGTATTATGCTTTAACAAAAGCTGTTACAGTAGGCCCTACTTGCAATATTATCAGCATTAAAAGAATTAAGAAAAAATACAATGCAAGAATATTAGGTAACAGTTTTAGACACTACATCCATTAAAATTAAGCTTGAGAAAAACCCTTAACTATTCTGGCCACAATAGGCCGACTAGTATAGTACTGACAATTTTATAACTGCTGCTTAAAAGTCATAAATAATCAAAAGTCACAACTAATCACTACTTTGCTCTGTTTCATATCTTCACAACTCCCTACCATAATTATAAAAGGCTGAAGTATGGGACCATACCGTACATATTTCCGTTTTATCTCCTGCACCGCAGCCAAAATGTCTGATTCACTTGAAAGAAATGAATTTCCTGTTTCGAAGGCTTCTTCAGTCCTTTTCCATGTATCTTGCTAATTTTCCTCGTGTACAGAAGATAGTTAAGTAGAAGCAGGATGGCCACACTTGATTGAGGAGAACTATCCTCTGAAAAAAGGGCAGACATACCTGTAATAATCTTTATATACCAACATAATAGCAACATGTTTTTATTGTAATGCACCATAATAGTTTTGTAAGACTGGTTGGGTGCCCTGTCAGAGGTCTGAGGGAGGTTATTGAAGATGGCAAAGCACCCTGCATTATAATTTTCAAATGTTGTAAAAATGGTTAATAGCCCACCGAAAATATGTCATCAAATTATTATTTTTTTAACTATAGGGCTTACTGTTTTTTTCTTTACAGTTTTATTTATAAATCTGAAAAATTCCATTAAAAATTATACCAGGTGTCCCATAATAACCCCCCCCATCTTTTTCCTATATTTTTCAAATATCAATCCCTCACCACCCCCAAACATTGTTGGGTAGTTAATACTTCATTTTGAGTAGGTACCCAATTTCGGCCGCCATCTTGGATCCGCCATATTGGATCCAAAATATATTTTTCAAATGTAAAAGTGGAGTTGTGACCCATCATTTTACGCTAGATTTTTTCACTAATTACAATGCCGCAATCCGTTTTTTAATATCTCGATTGGTTCTTAAGATATGATTACTTTAAATTTTATTAATACTAAAAATGTATTTATTTTCAACCAATTTAAGCATTACAAATTGATAAAATAGGCTAATTTTTAGTTTTTGAGAAATTTATATTTTTTTAAATGTTTATTAGAAATTTATTAATATCTTGAAAACTAAACATCATAATTAAAAACGGGTTGCGGCATTGAAAAAAAAATCTAGATTGAACTGATGGGTCACAACACCATATTCATATTTGAAATAACTTACCTCATTTCAAAATGGCGGATCCAAGATGGAGGCCAAAACATTTACATTGGAGAAAGTTAAGTGGAAATAATTCAACAATGACTGGTGGTGGTTATTCGTAACTATCTAGCATTATTTTGTGGTTATGGCCTATTTGATCAATTTTTAAATTATAATGTTTAAATTGGTTGAAAATAAATAAATTTAAAGTATTCATATCATGAGAACCAATTGAGATTTTAAAAAACGAATTGCGGAATTGTAATCAGTGAAAAGATCTAGCTTGAAATAATGGGTCACAACACGACTTTTACATTAAAAAAAAATATTTTTGATCCAATATGGTGGATCCAAGATGGCGGCCAAAAATTGGGTACCTAATCAGAATGAAGTATTAACCACCCAACAATGTTTGGGGGTTGTGTGGGATTGATATTTGAAAAATATAGGAAAAAGTTGGGGGGAATATTATAGGACACCCGGTATATTACATTGGGGAAATGTTGCATTTATTAAATAATAATATATGTAATAAAGGCAATTTTGATAAAAAAAGTAACAACAAATTAAATGTGTGACATCTACAATTTTAAATTTTTCAAAACAAATACATTAAATGCCGTTTGATTAATGATTCTTCAATTACTTTGAAAAACGTAGTGTCTTTTTGCTTGTAAAAAAAAACAATTTTACACGTTGAAAACCCAGAGTAAACGCCCTCCCAATGTTGTTAGATTTAGCTAATCCCAAATTTATAATTTTAAATTTTTAGTCGAAATTGTCATTAATAATAACTTTATATTAAATCGATGTTATATTATTACCTGATGCAATGGTTTTAAGATGTTTTATTGCCTGTTTCCTGTCCTTATCCCTAGTTTGTTGTTCCTTGGTATTTGCTATGGTCAGGATTTTATTCCTGTACGCTGTGATATTGTTTGAAAGACTTCTCTTTTTCGGGATGGAGATGGTCAAAATCTTGAAGAAACTGGAAACAAACAAAGTTTATTTAAAAAGAGTTTTTTTAGCTGTTTATAGAAAATTCTATGTACTCTTGAAAGGAGAATTTATTATTAATGGAGTTTAAGTGAAAAAAATAATAAGGTTCGAACCATAAACTTTTTCCAGAATTATCTCCCCATTATTATAATCCTATAAGCCTATTTTCTGAAAAATCGCAAATATTATTTATTTTTCTCATTAACTAATTGACATTACGTTTGCCAGTATATGCTGTTATGTCATTACAAAGGGGGGGGGGGACAAAGGGGGCAGATTGCCCCGGACCATAAAAGAACGGGACCACATTTTCAGCTGAGTATTTTTAATTTCTTTCATCATAATAATTAATTATTTAAATATATTTAAAAAAACCGTCTATATTTCTGATTGCAAACAAAGAAAATCAAGTTGGATGTCGACTGATAGCGCCACGGTTCCGAAAATTCAACCCTTGATTAGTGTACTCAAATAAATTACATTATTTTATAGGCCTATTTTGTACAATTCTAAGACACATTGGCAAATATATGTAGAAATACCTTGAAATTGAAACCTCAAATATTAAACTCCTTCCAGCTGTTCTTGAATTATGACTATGAAAAGAAATCCTCTCGCCTTAGGGGTATTCCTAGCCTACAAGTTTTTTTCAAACTCCGTAAGGTCTTAACTTGGGTACACGTATGTGGGAGTTAACACGATGGTCCGAAATGGCTATTTATTTTATAATTTATCTATCACTGGAGACATATTAAGTTACTTAGTTCAAATAATATGGTTTTATCAAGTGACGTATATTAACTTCACTTAACAAGTGGTGGTATTTAAATCAATCATGTTGTCTAAAAAAAACACAAAGAATTAATTTGAGGAAATATTGAAAATCATTTCAAATTTCAGTCGCCTACTCGGTTTAGTTTATTTAATGTAAAGATCCAGATTCGAACACATTAACAAATGAACAGTACTGACAGGATAAAAGTTAAAAATCCTTTTGAAAACAAAGTAAACATCAATACATTATTTCAACCACTTCTCTGCTAGGCACCTCTACGCTGGCAAGTGCCACTGTCAGTCGTCAGTGCTGCCAGCATAAAAGTACCATTAAAATCCAAAATTATCATCAAATTATAAAGCATAAATTCACCATTCTCATTAATGTCCTTCGTACATTGTAAATGACTTTACAAAATTATTTCAAAATTACCCTTTGTTATTTGGGAATGTCTTTATAAAATTAATTCCAAATTATGTTAATGAATACAAGACAAACATTTACGGCTGGCAGAAACCATATTTTGTTTGATGTGCTATGTTGAAACGTCAAAACAAATTTAATAATCCTGAATAACAGTAAAAATTACACCCACAATAGAACTTAAAACATTGTGGGCATACCAAACAACATTTGGATCAAACCACAAAAATGTAAAAGTACGATAATCGTACGTTGGAACACACTACATTAACACTTGACTTTATCGTTATGTCCCCATAACCCTGAAATTTTACCAAGCCCGCAAATATAATTGAACTATTTAACTGAGGAAGTATTTTTCAAATCGGCTAAATTTATAGGGCCTATAGTCAATGGGTAGATATGTGATCTCATGACATTTTATTATGACATTATTGACTAAACAATACGGTAACTTTTATTGCCATAAAACTCAAACTCACCGGTAAAATTCTGTTGTAAGACGTGGAGGTCCCAATCCTGCAGGAAGCGTGAAGTTTCTTCACCCATTATTCACAAAGGAAACAAAGAAACAAGTCACTATAATAAACAGTCCAACCAGTTACACCAACAACTCACTCAGGACTGCATGGGTCGAAGATTAGGGGTATGACGCCGTCATCAGTGTGATTGCGCATGCGCGGACACCTGTCAGGCACAGGGACGGTTAGAGCCCACCCTCTGGTTGGCTGGGGTACGCTGCAAACCCCAGCCTTGGAAGTGCGTCGCGTCTATACGCTAGGGTCCCTCACAAACATTTTGTTTTTTGCCACATGACATTCTATATATGACTACCACAATGCGCGCCTGGTGTTAGGCAGAGGAATACAAAATATCTAGGGCATTGAACGAGCACTAGTAAGGGCTGGGGCTAAGTGTGACGTCACTGATTTCATCACACTAGCATTGCTAGTGTCCGCAACATTTGTTTATTGTTAACGCCTAGATTCTAGTCTGGACTGTTTTAACATTACACTGCTAGGAACGGACCAAAGCCAAATTGGAGATGTAATGTGTGTGACTCCAGACCACATTGGTTTGCCGCATGCCGCTGGTTGTAGCGCCAAGAATCATGCGAAATCAACATTTACTCGCAATCTGGAGCTCTGATTTTTCTCAGTGTAACATCGTTATTCCTTCTCAATGAGTTTGACAATAACCCAAAAACCTTAATCATAACATTGCCCTTACAGCTTCGTTGTTGATAATTTAGCACTTAATCAAATTCAAAATGGTCAGGTTGTCAAATGAAACTGATAAAATGTAGTGGTGAAAAATATTTTAAATAAAAAGCCTTTACTTAAAGTATAAAATCAACAAATTTTATTTCACATACTTTTTATCCATTTTGATATACAGGGTGTTGATAAAAAACCATTCAGGACTTCGCGATATGGTTACTTACATCAAAACTGAGAAAATATTTCCTATAAACATGGGTCCTAAAATGCTCGGTTATCCGTCTGTCGGTCTGTATGTGTTTTTAACTGATTTTGCATAACTTGAGAACGACAAAAGATATCAACTTCAAACTTGGTACTTATATGCTGGCTATTAGGAACTATTTTGGTGCAGTGTATCAAGTTACTACTTTGTACCATTTCAAAATGGCAGCCATTTTTATATTTTAAAACTTAATATCTTAAAAACCGTAAATTTTTCAAAAATTGGACAAGAAGCAAGAAAGTTGCAAAATTGTATTTCCTACGAAACCATATAAAGATCATTAAGATCAAACAACAATTAACAGAGTTATTGCAATTTTTCAGCAGAATACAAGCTTGTTTTATGGAAGTTATAGCAAATTTGCTTGAATTCTGTCAGTAAAATTGCAATAACTTCGTAAATTGTAGTTTGATCTTAATAATCTTTATATGGTTTTGTATGAAATAAAATTGCGCAACTTTTTTCTCTCTTGTAAAATTGTTGTAAAATTTACGGTTTTTAAGATTTTAAGTTTTAAAATATAAATGGCTGCCATTTTGAAATGGTACAAAGTAGAGACTTGATACTCCTCATCAGAATAGGTGCTATTAGTCAGCATATACGTACCAAGTTTGAAGTTGATATATTTTGTAGTTCCAAAGTTATGCAAAATCATGTTAAAAACACATACAGACCGACAGACGGATAACCGAGCAATTTAGGACCCATGTTTACAGGAATTTTTTTTCTTAGTTTTTATGTAAGTAGCCATATCTTGAAGTCTTGAAGGGTTTTTATCAACACGCTGTATTTTTTTAATACAACTATACTAAATAAAGGTAATTGGGTGAGCTAACTCACTGTAAGGGGTAAGATATTCCATGAAGGACAAGGAATGACATTTCCCCTGAGTTGAGAGTACAAGGCAGGTGGACAGGGAGATTGAAAGTGTATGCCATATGTAAAGGTCATTTACATGAGGACAACATTGCTCTTTCGATGGCAAATTAAGGTTGAAAATGCAATTTAAAAATTCTTACATTGAGGATAACTACTATTTGCATTGTGAGTGTATACGAATATCAGACGCCGACTGCGCCAAAAGTGCTCATTAAACTACTTAGGCTAATATATAAATTTTATTAGTTTTTTATATGAATTGTATTATATTGACTCTTATAATAGGCTATCAATTATGAACGCCAACTGAAATATTGTCAAAATCGGTTTTTTGATTTTTAATGTATATTTTGAAGAACCCTGACATATCAAATAAAGTATCTATACCTATGAAAGGCAAAGTCCCACTCACCCACTCATTCACTCATCTATCACTAATTCTCCTATTACCCATACACCTAGAAAGCTGAAAATTTGTACACTCTTTGTTTAGACCTTAAATAGGACAACTAAATGTGAAAATTTGTACACTCTTTGTTTAGACCTTAAATAGGACAACTAAATGGTTTCCATCCTGATCTGACCCTCGGACTCCTCTATGCACCCTCTCAAAGTTCCCATGTTATCCTTATGGCAGAATATAAATTGATAAAATGTTTGTATTTTAACAGATGTAAACATCAAGACATTTAGTAGAATGTCAAACCAGCTGTCAGGAACAGAACATAAAATAAATCACTGACTAGAGATACTTAAGTTTATTTTAAAGTTATCACTCTACTATACAATCAAAATCCTTTAAAATTGTCCACTTATGACACGAAATGTTATATTACCTCCTTCCCATAGGTTAATAGTTATTGATATCAGAACACCCTATCTTAATACCGGCTTAGACAAAAGAAGATTACAATTTTTAATATGGTAATGGAATGTTAAGATGTCAAGGAAGATGGCTATGAACCGATTAACTAAACATTCTTCCCGCTTCAAGTAGCGATAGGAATCTAAATTAAATTAATGATTTCCATCATGATATATATGAGACAGTCACTCTCCTAACAACCACAGGTTGAAACTCTTTGAAAGTTCTCCTCATTATTGTCCTATAAAAGTGATTAATAATATCCCTAGAGAAATTCTGGAACACTATGAAATCAAAAAATTTAGATCTGTCTTATTAATAAGGATTTTTATTGTGTAAAGGAATGCTATGACGATAATGAAATGGTAGGATAAGTTTTAATTTATACTTCAAGATGTAATGGTATTTTAATTTTTATAATACTATTATTTTAGGCTTAAAACAGCTATATGGCAAGCTATGTATTTGCTGCCTTGCATATAAATGTTTTATGACATTAAATGAAATGAAATTAATTAAATGAAAGCTTTTCTCAGGAGATCTGTAATAGAAATACCTTTATCAGTTTTACATTGTGCTTATAAACAGTTATAAGAATTCAACTTAAATTAAGCCAAAAGAATCGTTAACAAATAGTGTCAGCCTCCCTCTGTAATTTAAATAAATAGTAAAAGAAATTAGAGCCCTTAAACTTTTTTACCCTCACCTTAATGCCATTTTAATGTTTAATTAATTTTAAAGCTTTTCAAGAAACGCTTAGCTGAATAACCCCCAATTTTTGACGACAAAATCCGAAATTTGTAGGCTTGATGCATATTGGATTAGTGTGGCCAAACGCAAAGTTGATGAGGGTACTGTAAATAAAAGGCTAAAGCGACGACAACGTTTGACTTTGTGCCACTATGGTGGTATTTATTTTCCTTGTTAAGCATCATAACTATAATAAAATCAAGCTTTTGTTCTATTTCACGTCGCTGTTTTAATTATAAGTATCCTATTTTAATTTTCAATATTACTGTTTCAGATTGTTATAATTTGTCAAATATTATCCAAGTAAGACTTCCAAAGCGATGTTATTTACATATACTGTGGAATATATAAAACAATTGTTTATTAAATCCATGTATACCCATTGAATGAGGATTATTTTAAACATTCTGTTTATATGGCTTAGCTTTAGCACCAGTGAGGTAAAAGCTACCTATTCGGCGCATTTTTCTGTGATGAAGGTGTTTAGTTTCCTGGTTGAGATGTGGGGACACGCTTCCGGTGCACCATATTGCGGGCAATCCCTCATAGGATTCTTAACTACTATTAGCCATATTTTCGTCAGAATTTTCTGTTTTGCATGAATAACGTGTGCATCCTGTTTTTGAAGAAAGACGAAATTTGCTTGAGAGAAAAGAACTTAGAGTTTTACTCTTTGTAGAAACACATTTAAAGTTCTTTATCAGCGAATTTCCCATGGAATTTTCCTATGTCAGCGAGCTGCGTGAATAATAATTTCAATTTTCTGCATGCTACATTTGTACCAATTCCTCTAAAGTAAAAATGGTAGTAAATGAAATATTCCCACAAAAAATATATTTTCTTAGCAGAAAACTATAAGAAATATCATTAAAAAGTATGTACTTTTCTTAATCACTATTTTTTATGTTCCTCCTTTGTCATCAATACTATGATTTTTACAAAGTATCTAAAAATGTTTACATCTGCAAAGTAATTGTATTTTGAACCTGTTAATTGAATATGTTGATTGATAATTCTCTTCTTTCTTTTGATTTCATTTCTGTAATTTCAAACTTTTAAATAAATTTTACTGAAATAAAGATATTTTATCACGTATTTTGTTTTAAATAAAAATAAAATGTTTAAACAGCTACTTATTAATGTTAAAGAATTGTGATTAAGTTATATGTTCGAGAATAATAGACGACTCGTTTAGGTCATGTTAAAATCAAATAATAATTTGTAACTAATTCTGGAAGTAGTGTTGATTGGTTCAAATCTACCAATCAGGACAATCTTTTCTCAGATGCTTCTAGTATTCTCTGGAATTCAACGAATTCAAGATTTTTTGAGTTCAGTTTTATTTTGTCAGTTGGAAGTGTTGTGTAATGTATTTAAGTATGTTAAATTTTGTTTGGGGTTTTTATGCTCAGGATTATGAATGTTATTTAAATTTCAGTATTGTATTAGTTGAACTATTTTCTTTGCTCTGTTTGTTTAGTTAAATATGCAAATCTGTTCGAAATATACTATCAAACTTGTTCTTAATTTTAGAGCTCACGTCTCAACCATGTCTTCTCTTTTGATGAAGAGTTTGGAAATGATTTGATAAGAAATGGAATGTAAATGGAAAGCTGCACAAGTTACAATAAGCAACCAAAGTCAAGAAGGTTAACTTTATTTATTCCACAGATTAAACGATTGTAATGAAACCTTTATGGGTTCATTGCCTTTATCAATGATTTTTATCAATAAATTCTTTGTTTGACTTACAGTTTTTGTAGTATTAAATGCATTGAATATAGATGTTAATTTTGAATCCTCCCTTAGCACAATTTCCCTGTACATTAGTTTTATATCCTGGGTTTGTCTTCATAGGGTTATGAGTCGATTGGCCGGCAGGATTAAGGAGAGTGCTTGGTGCGATGAAAGTTCTGAGTTGAACGGCCTGAAATTTATATATTTTCTACAAAAACACTACTAGACACAAAATTATATAATTTAAATAAAAGAATAAGTTAGAACTTTTTGTATCGTTCTGAGTAAATAATAAAATATGAATGTGTTGGAAATATCATCCAATCAGTATAACTTTTACTCAACTTGAGAAAGACAGAACCATCGATAGAGGAAACGTTAGACTTTCAAATTTTTAACCAGGGAAGAAATCAGTCACAATGTTTAACCTCAAAGGTATGATTACATGCTTATAAATTTATAGGACAAACATGAAATACGATTAAAACTAATCAGTATATTAACATTCTATACTGTAAATTACATAATATAATTTATGATATCAATATTACTTATCGAGCGGGCAAATATACAAGCATTTTTTAATATATAAAAAAAAATTATTTTTGGAGTTCTTTGAAATTATAACTCTATATTAATGACATATAGATAATAATTTTTTTAATTAACAGAATACCCTTTATTGTTCATAATTAAATATTTATTTAATAAAAATTTACGAAATGCTTTGGCTCCTGGCCATTGTTATAGTTGAAACAAAAACCTATCCTTATATTAAAATATTCAAAATTATAATGTATGTGAAAACAGATGATTCTTATATGTAATATAGTATAGAATATTAAAAATTCTTGACGTTGTTTTCTTGCACATGTCTCAACTTTTCATATATTTGATTTTTCGTTTCAATATGAGTATTTATAGGTATCGGGCTTCTTTTTTGTAGCCTCGATATATACATCATAATTTTCTTTTGATTTTGTCCTATTTTACGTATAAAATATACAAAGTTATTTAATTTCCATAGTTTCCACGCAAACGATTACAAAGCTACAGATTTAATTTTAATAAACCCAAAAAATATAAGTAAAATAAACATGCTGTAGAATAATGAACGTGAAATGTTTTTTAGTGTAAAATAACAAAAGTTGAAAGAGTTGAAATTATACAAATCTTCAGTAAATGTAAATTAACCCTTATTGTTTTTTTCAAACAAGAAAAAGTTTAGGAAACATTTTATGAACCAGTGTCATTTTCCTAAGACAGGACATAGCGGTGTTTCAAATAAAAACAAAGGTTTTGTAACAATGCCAAGTTTTCAGGATGCAGACAGCGTTTTCTTCTTTAGCATTACCTTTCACCGTTAAGCACTATCTGGTTCATATTATATACATTAAATACCCCGTTGCGGCAGACCTGTATATTCCGCGAATTTTGAATGATTAAATAAATCATTTAGACAGAGCCTCAAATTAAGTAAAATTAACTAAAACCCTGAAATACGCATACTAAAACGTTTTGAATAAGAATAACATGGGGAATGAGTATGCAAGTTTGCTGCAAGTTGAATGTGAAATTAAGAGCTTTTTTGCAACACTCTAATAGATATCTACTAAATGAGGCCTTATATCAAGTTTTATTCAGATATTTAAAAAATTGAGCGAGATGTGACAACGTACTGTGTTTACCACTTTCAGTATTTCGGTGACCCATTGTTATTGATGTATAACAATGGGTCTAAATACAAATTTGTTACAATTCAGTGTTATTTATCAAATTAATATCTTGACAAATATATGTTGCTAGCAGTAATGTTTTGGTCCGGAAGCGCCTACAATTTTGCCCGACGGCGCTTTGGTATCGTCTCTCAACTTATCTAAAACAGGAAACCAAGGACATATTTTAGCACAAGAAACATATGGCTAGGCAAGTAAGGATTTCATGTCACCGCTTAAAATATTTTTATTGCTGAAATATTTTATTCCTAAAAGTAAAAATCGGTACCTAACTTAAGATTTGCCTGCAAGCCTAAATTGTCAAGGCTTTATTAGTTTAAAAAATAGTTCAAAGAATAACAAACACAATCCAAAAGGAGAATTCATACCACTTTGAAGGTAAAGTTAATCATGATTGTTTTACAATCAATAATTTGTGAGTTCAAATAGAAACTTTGAAATGCTTAAATAATTATAACTTTCTTATACCAACTTTGGTTGACCTAAAAATACTTTCCTCTTACCTGCCATTGTCACTTGAAAGTTACGATTAGCAATGCATTTTAGATACAACGTATTATGATAGAATAATAATTGAGTTGAAATTATAAGTTTATTTGTCATTCAAAAATGTGTAATTACTTAAAATTAAAAGCTATAAAATAATAGAGCGTTGCATTTGACGTTGTTAGGAGTAGGGATTAGGTTTTAGTGATTATTCTAGAATTTTTAAAGAGATCTTAAAACTAATTATAGCAATTGTTTTTTTTTTGTTTCTTTTCTAAGGGGATAGTTTATTGTACCTTCTATTTCTTAAGTAAATGATGAGTCTTACAAAAAAAATAGTATAATAGTGCTGGATTAGTTTTTATTATAATTTTAGTGATCTATTTTAATTTTAATTCATGGACATGTATTACTTGATCAATTACAGAGGTATGGGCTGCTATAGTAGTAAGCAATTACATCGAAAATTATTTTTAACTGAAGGCATAGCCATGTCCACGTGCTAAGTATCGATATTCCTGATAATGCACTCCACTATTTACTTACTGTCATATTATTCTATAGTTAATTTAATTTGAAATTACAATTTATATGATTATTATATGAGTAGGGATTAAGGAAATGTCGTTAATTAAAATTATGTTAACAAAGAGTTTTAGCTTTATATATATTTCTATGTAAGTATCAGTAGAACACAACTGATCAGACTTTGGATTGTCCGGCCCCGCACTTAGTCCGACCATGCTAACGGAAATCAATCACACATAAATAAAACTTGTCGTTTAATCTTTGGAACCTCACTAAGACCTGCATGGAATATTTTCTGTTTACGTTACTATTAAAAACAGTTTATACATAACAGTACAAACTTCATATTATATTTTTATTTCTACATGATATTGTATATCTTCAAAAACTCTGTCTTCTAAAAACAGGTTAAATTTTATTTTTATTCAAAGTGTTAAAACTCTTTGCAAAACAACTTTGTTTTTACAGTACTAAATTTTCAGAGTAAACCTCGAAGAAGGGTTGTATGGTTGTAACGGATAATCTCAAGAGAATACAAACTCGACAAAATCAAAGATGCGGGCCGTTGGATATTTCGCCCTTTTATTTCTTATTTTATCAACACTGCCCTTATACAACACTTCTTCTGTTGTTTTCAAAAATGCAAAAGTTTCTGACAAATATATAGTTTCATTACCTTTGTCATTATTTATTTTGTTTGTGTATTTTACATAATTTCTTATGCACATTATATTTATCGCCATGTAAGTATTTTTACATCAGTTGTCAAGGTATTTTTTATCAAATTCTATTTCTTTATTAAATATTTACGGGTTTTAAAACCTGATTTTTCCTACCTCGATAATTTATATAATGATCTTTACGAAATTCGACGTTGGGCTGTATTTTTGGTTTTTAATATTACTTAAACGGAAGACTGTTATTACATCCTTCCTATTGCACACTGATACGTATTTTAACTGATATATTTATAAATAAACATTATATATACACAGTTATTTCACTAAAAACTTAATAATATTTATTTTAAGGTTTAATATTTTAAAACAGTTTTCATAAGACAACAGTCTATAATATATTAGGTTGCATAATAGAGGATTTCTTAAACTTCCTGGATATGAAGTAAAAGCTAAATAGTTTTATTGTGAAACTATTTTTAGAACTATGCTTAACTTTGTGGGAACGTTTTGTTGAGAGATTTGGGATCAAATCAAAGACTGTTCATTTAAAAAAATTACTCTATAATTTAAAAATGATAACCAAAGCACAAAATCCTTTTAGGATAAAATTTAAAACAACAATGGAGTGATGACCTGTATGGTAAGAATTAAAATCTGAGTTCTACAAAAATTATATTATTTTTACTTTAGGAAAATCAGACTGTGGAGTGTTGAATTGAATTTGATTTCCAATGAATCAAAAAGACTGATAAAGAAAAAATCCTTTAATTTAAATCTCCTTCAAAAGGAAGGGACTTTTGTTTCTATAATTTTAGGAAAACATTATTCTTGAATGAGCAAGCAGGTGACTATGAGTAGGCTATTACAATTTTAAAATAAAAAACTACATACATTAGTTAAAGCACTTGACACACACAAAAATGATTTACTCTGCCATAATTGTTAACAGGCCTTTAAAAAAAAACACAATACATTCACTACACTCGCGGACCGACGTGGCGACTTATCGCGGACGACCGGTGAGACTATTTTTGAGGTTCCTAGGAGACTAGGCTTTTCGTGATGTCCCAGTTTCTCCCCCACTAACCGAAGGTGGCCAATCAGATCAATTATGAGTAATTCAGCGTGCATCTGATTGGTTGAGACAGTCCACGCAGACTTGATGTGCAACTGTCAATTTTTGCATTGTTTTCAGTAGTTAGCAAAAGCATAGTCGGACTTCGACCAGTAGAAGCATAGTCGGCAAGTCCAATATTCCATAAGCTAGGACAATAAATGGTATTGAGTTACACCCGGCCGCTCTAAATGAAGGGCCAGATTAATTAGGAATTAATTTGAAAAATATAACTTGTAATGTTGTTACACTATCGTACCTGAAAGTATAGTGTAGTATTAGTATATCACCTTTTGTAAAACATTGTTAGTTATTATTGCTATCATTATCTTAAAAATTTAAAATTACTTAAATATAAGAACAAGTCGTACATCAAATTACAACATGTGGATCGACTAGAGAAGCTCCAGCGGCGCTTTTTGAGAACAATTGGCGTCAGACTCGGTTGTGAGTACCTTACTGTTCCTCTCGATCTTCTCACTGAGAACCTGAGACTGGCCCCTCTCGCCCTAAGAAGACTACAGGCAGACGCAGCGTTTCTTCGCAAAATTGTTGTTGGAGAAGTCGACTGTCCTGCTCTTCTGGCCCAAATCAACTTTCGAGTTCCTTCCCGTACCCGTGCCCTGGATATTTTTTTCCGCCATCACTGTCCTACTTCTTACATTTACCACAGCACCATTCCATGACTCCATAGAACTGGCAATGTGATATCTTCCAGGCACGACTTCTTTCACGACTCTGAATCTTCGCTCAAAAAACTGTTTGCCCATTAACTTGTAGTTTTTTCACTTATCTCACAGCATAGGTATAAAATTATTCATCCTATGTGTATATGTTTTTTTATTAATAACTGTTAGACTGTACTTTTGTTATTATTACTTGGTAATCCTTAATGTATGAATCATAATAACACCTAATATGTAACTTGTTTGTTTTCGAGCACTCAGATTTTACGATCTAATCATTTACCACACTTTTCTATGCATCTATATTGTTTATTGTTGTTGTTGTTGTCTATCTTGTTGTTGATAATTATTTTGGTGTGACACCTATCTATTTCAATGCATTATTTTGTTGTTGCTCAATGTAGTAGTTTATTTCTTTGTTATCATGTTAATCATTCTATGTTGTTGATCATAATTTACACTCTTAATGCCATCTTGTAATGTATCGATATTGTATGTTCATATCTGTAAAAATGGTGTTTACCGTAAATAAATAAATAAGAACAGATAACCATTCTATGATAAGTGAAGAAGCTTTATAGCTAAAACCCTATCCTATGACTGAACTGTTTTCGATTTAAATTTCCCAATATCAAAACTCCTAAACTTAATGTATAAAATTAAAACATCACTGATTACAAATGTATTCGTAAAAATTATTTATTGAAGAGGCGAATGATAATTAAATACATACTCAAACCGCAGTGTGACAGAGTTTCGCTCAATTGAACTTATTGTTTTCAGAATATATTTCAGTGTATGCACGAAAAATTTGCGGGTTATCAACTTTGTCAATGATTGCTTATTAATAAAATAAAAGAATGATTCTGATTATTTACGATCATGTCTACCTAATCTATTGATAAAACCAAAACAGTTGTCAATTGTACATTACACACAAAATATTGTGAAGTCATTATTACACGACTATACATTTAATTTAACTAACACATAAGTACCAAATTGAAATGAAACATTACCATTTATACCTATACTTGCGTAATTCATTATAAAAGTTTTGTATAGTTTTCTGGATTTTCGGAGATAAGAAATTTTTTTATAACTTAAACCTTAAAGTCCTCTGAAATAAAAATGCGTTGTAAATTAAATGTTTTATTGTGTTTAATGATTTCACCACACACTTCACATTAAACACAAATAAATAAAAATGTATTTAAAATGACAGTTTTTATGATTTTACTACAAAGAATTTACTTTTTTAAAGACATTCAGGGTTTTTTATGATTCCTTAAAAAAGGAACTTCAAATGAAAGCAGATTGATTTACATATTCCAAAGTCAAAGTCGAAATATAAGAAAATTCATTTCCCCAATAATATAATATTTGACAACCACCTATTTTGACTGTTACATATTCCTTTGACAGAGTTTGACAGAGTTGTCGGATATAAATTAGAACAGTATGACTAAACAAATCAGACGCATTGCTCAGTAGCTGAATCGGACCCGGATAAAGTTTCCCTCCAATAATTGTAACTGTCAACTATGAGATGACGAAATGCTAAAAAATTAAATTATCTTATTACTCAACTGATTTTTTTTTTCTTAGTACCAATATAGTTATTAAGATGTATTTTGATTTGGATTTTTGTGGACATTTGCCATCACTGATTAGTAAAAAACCCAAGTTTCACAAAGTTTTGGGATCAGATTCCAGATCCCGAAACGTCTTGAAACTAGTGTTTTTTACTAATCAGTGATGGCAAATGTCCGCAAAAATCCAAATCAAAATATAAAATTACCATCACCAACAATGAATTTCAAACAAAGAATTAAGATGTGTTAACCTATCCCACAAATATGATGTTCTCAAATATTGATCACCTACTTTTATAAATTATTTATCTTTTTACGCCTACTGTTAACTCATGTCTTGTTTTTAATGGAATTTTATAATTTTTATATTGTTTATCAGAGTGAGTTTTCTCAGAAGGGGAAGTCTTTGTTTTGGTATGTTCTGAATTCATGATGTTGTAAGAATTCAAAACGTTTGAATAAAATAATTTTCTAAGATTATTTTATGATAAATATGTATATTTTGTAAGTGATAAAATATGTTTTCATTTTATTTTCAGTGGGAAAATATTTCTTTATTTTTGGGCGATATTGGCGTATTGTACATTAGCATTTTTTGTGAAAGATACTTTTAAATTGAAAGACGTATCCATCGGTTAATCCACGTGTATACAAATTTTTTATCCAGCAGCAAGTAATAAGTTTTTGAGGAATCGTTTATATTAAACGTAAAATATTAAAATATCCTTAGGCATTGCAATCACTTTGTATAATAAAAGGTAAAGTAAATTATATTCAATTCTTAAAAGCAAAAACTTATTCTCTGCTACCACATTATAACTAGCTAGAAATTAATGTTCGCCACGTTAAAATGTCAGTTATAGATTATGCCTTATCAATGTAAAAATGCAAATAATGTTTCAATCATTATATTGAAAGCATAAGTAGAAACCTTGAAATGAATGGTCTTTTTTGGCTCTGGACCTCACTTTAGACTTCAGATTAGCTCAGGCTTTAATAATACTACAGTTTGTTAAAGTAACGCTGATTCATTAATCCAAGCGCGTGTATATAGTATATCTTCAATATAACTAAAGAATTGTTGGTCGTAATCAAATCTAATTAGATAACACCGTGCATTAGCAGAAAATAGTTAACTTTTATCTCCTAAAAAACTAGCTCAGTTTTTGTGATTAATTTTTACACTGAAACAGATTAGAGGTCCATCTACAATAATATACGACTGTTAAGTGAGGGTACAATTAAAATATTTTATAATAAATAAAACCTTTTTTGGGGACAAGTATTAATATTTGACGATAAAAAAACACCAAGGAAATAAAGCGATGAGGTAGAGATGAAGCTATTCCCGAATAAACATTCATCAATTATTCCGTCTGTTTTTGACAACCCCATTTTGCCTTATCTCTGTACGCACGGGTAGATGTTGCCAGTAAGTTCTTGTCATTTAAGTTCTTTCGGTTCCGAACTTTACGTAATGCTGAAGTTTTCATTTTATGGTTATGTTAATTTATAAAATAATATTTTAATCGCAAAACAATATTTTTCACCATTTGTAAAACTGAAAGAATATAACATTTTTATACTAGGTATTCCTTGACAGCCCCCCCTTCTAAGATTGTTCTATATTTTCTAACTATTAATTCCGCACCACCGCAAAACATTGTAGGGTAGCTAATACTTCATTTTGAGTGGGGACCCAATTTAGGCCACCATCTTGGATTTGCCAAATTGGATCCAAAATAATTCAATATTTAAAATTAATAAAATAGGTCCCTTTGCACAGAATAATGTTAGATAATGACGATTAACCACCGCAGTCATTGTTGAATTCATTCATTTTCGACCGTGTATATTTTTCGGCCGTCATCATGGATCCACCGTTTTGAAATAAGTTTTTTTAAAAACGAAGATGGCGTTGTGACCTATTATTCAAAACAATTTTTTTTTGTGAAATCCGAAGCCGCAACCCATTACTGATAACACCAATTAATGTTTGTGAAAATCGTATTTTATAAGATTTTTATTTACACACAACAACTAAAAACGGCTACGGCATTGAATTCAGCGTTAGAATTAGTTCTATATGACGGGTCAAAGTAGGCCTGCCATATCCGTATTCGACAAAAAAATCCTATTTTCAAAGGCTTATCCGAAATGGCAGTCGAAAAATTTGCATTAGTAAAAATTAAGTCAAAATAACTCAACAATGACTGGTGATTGTTAATCATCATTATATAACATTATGTTGTGGAAATACACCATATTGCTAATATCATTGACATACATTATCATTGATATAACTAATAAATATTTATCAGTTTGTAATGTTGCAATTGTCTAAAACATTTTGTGTAAAGAGTTCCTATATTCTGTTAACCGATCAATATATAAAATGCGGGTTGTGGCGTTTTAATCAAACGAAGAATATAGTTTGAAATGATATAGTTACATCACCAATTTTTTATTTGAAAAAAAAAAAAACTTTGGAGCCACTATGACCTGAGTTTTTTGGATCCAATTTCAAGATAAGGCCTACAAATTAAAGGTTTTTAACTTTTTTCTTTTCAATTTTTGTGTAAGAATTGTGTTATGATATATTTTGTCTTCTAGATTTAAAAAAATGCAATGTACTTTGATAAATCATTTGTAGCTTGATCAAATAATATTTCAAAGAGCCTTAAATACTTTTGGTATAAAACTGTTGTACATACTAAGATAAATTAAAAATATAAGTTTTCAGTAACTAGATGACGCCACATACTTATCATAAACTAGCATAAATACTATTATGAGAATGCCAAAAGTTACCAAAATATAAATTTTCATGATTCCCCCAATTTTATTTAGTTTCTCCCCTAAAAAACATTGCCACATCAAAAAGCACCAATAAATTGATATATTATTGATCTGTATCAATTTATAGTGGGTTTGTTAAGGCATCAACTTGATAAAAATTAAGTAGTATTCACTGTGACCAAGCCTTAGAATATGTAGCAAATTAAATAAAATAACCGTAGGCAATCACTGTTATATGAAGGACGACATATTTAGTACCTCAAAACTTCATCAGGTCTTTTAAGTATGCAGCCATATTAATCAATGTATCATTGATTTGTGACAAATCAATTGAATAAAATATTGTCGTAGTCACAATAATTCAAAGTAGTTGTAAAAATAGAATGGTTAAAAACTTGTTAAAAGTGTTGCTTAGTGCAGCTAAAATCAGCATTGTTTAGTCAGTGGCAGTGAAAAGTGCTGTCAGCACCAATCCACTTTCACATCTACAATTAAAAACACCCCTGTTGCGGCAGATCTGCATACTCAGCGAATTTCAAATGCAAAAGAATGAATTTCAACCAACATAGCATGATTTGACATGTTTTTGTAAGCTCCATAAGAATAACATGAGCAATGAGAATGCAGGTTCGAATGAGTGGAGTTTTTCGCTTCTGGGGGCCCCGAAACGAAAAGTTATTATAGTCTCGGGCATAGGTCTTACCAAGATTACTACGGTAACATCTTCTTCTCTATAGAGGAAATTCGCTAAAAATACAGCTTTTTGCAGTAAATGACAAATGTGCTTTGAAGGTTGTCCCAGATTTGTATATAAATCAGTTATATAAAAATTAATATAACTAGTCCGGGACGTTTGGACTCACGGTCTTCCTTTTATCCGTTTAATTTGTAACCTATACAATCACCTTGTGTTTGTAATCAAGTGCTTCTGTCAAAACTACATGACATGTCAGAGAGTAATAATATGGTTGTGAAAAATTAGGCTTGGGATGTCTTGATTTCCACAACAGTTGATGAGTTTCGTTAGGGCGTCGCTATCGGACCGTTGCAAAGTAACCCACGCCATAGCTGTTGTAGCGATCTGCGTGCTCTGTGTTTATATAGGACCATATTATAGATTTGGTTCGAAATAGTTTTAAGCTCTTACTCGTTTGACTAGGTCAACGAGATTGGCAATGTAAACCAAGCCAGATGCAAAGGTTATCTGTACACAGTAAGCAAGCCAGGAAAACCTGCGACGATAGTACTGAATAACTGTACCTCATTATCCTGTTATACTTTGCATGTTCAAAATAATATTTTACAATTTTCGCAATATTTACGGTAAAAACACATTTAACTGCAATAATGTAAGGGAATTTAAAAATTTATATAACCGATTTTATCAGTGTTGAGGAAGGCCGGGATGGATACAGTGGTATGTAAACATGATAATTATATTCTACATTGCTAAATATCACCCAGCATACCAAAAAATATACATAACCTTACAACGCTTGCTAGAAAATTATAAAATATTATTGAATTTCAAGGGATATTTAGGTAAATAATATGCTATGACCTGTTACGCTTACAACGATACTTACCGAAGTTTAATATTTTTGTTGCCATTAGTTTGGTTTCAATCAATATTTTTTTGGTTTATCCCTTTGAAACAATATTTAATAGTTTTCTATGTAATCACACTTATTATATGGATCATACATCACTGCCGCAGTACAATCTTAATGCGAAGATGGTAAACGAACCTGACAAACGCAGAAGTGAACTAATAAATTACTCTCACCGAGGGGGAAACAATCTACGGCTGGACATCGCAATTAGTTGTGGCAATCTACCAGGACTATTCGAAGGTACTGATGGAAGTGATCACTAGAGGTAACTTCAAGGCTGTGTATTAAATTACTTTGGCAGAGGCTAAACATATGGAAATACATTAAATAAAAATTCTTTGAAAATGTTTAATATTATCTTCAAAACCATTAAAAGTAAGAAAACCAAATAAACTGTAAAATACAATTTGGAAATTCTAGATATTGCTAGTTTTTTTAAATATATAAACATTTTCTACTTGGTTTTTTTATTGGAAAATCATATATAGAGCCATATATTAAAAGCATTAAAGGCGAATACGCTTAGAATAAATAGCTTTCATTCGGGGTGGATAGTGGACAAGGTTACTTTAATGAAGCATGTTAAAAAGATGGAAACAGTTTGACTCAAATACAAAACATTTCAGTTCCCTTATCATAGGTTGAATTCAATCAGCTATGTTTTTTGATATGGCAAAAACACATTAGCTGATATAATAATTTACTCAACTAACCATTTAATATGAATTGCTACTGATAATCCTAATACTACCGCAAACCACAGAATTTTCCCTTTGATGAGAAATGAAATTTTTAATTGTAATCACCTACACACACTTAAATACAAAACTTATCTTACGTTATCAACGGTATTTGTAAACTAGGAGAACTGGATTAGCCGTCTTAACTCCAACTACTACTAGTATCTATAACGTAATTCAAAAATAAACCATAAATAAACTAAACACGATTCGGAATATTTCTCGTAATGGGCGACAATTACCCTATTTAAATGGTCATTTTCTCACAATCGGCATGGAATCGTTAGTACTCGTGTAAGGCAGTACAATCATTATTAAATGTAGATTACATCAAAACAGGTGTCTGAGCAAGCCAACGCACAGGCAGCTGTACAGAAAACAGGATAATTAGCTATAGCCAATGTCAGGTTTAGGGTTTACTTTATTAAATGTTTAATTTCACTGCAATTCATTCCATCGGGAAAATATTGATTCAAACACAATATAAAAAGCTAAAAGATAACTATGTCATAAATTTTTATTATTTGGTTATATAAAACGTTTAAAAGCTGTGAACCTTATATGTTTTAGTTTAAAAATAAATTTGAGAGTGTCAGTTAAATTTTCACTTATATTATTTTTCACAACTAAAATTAACAAATGCGTCTCACCGGTTTGTTTACACTCTCATGTAAAAATGTGTAAATTCAATCTTCCTAGTTATATTTTAAGTACGAATAAACCAATATCCTTCGAAGAAGCGAGCACAAATTGCCTCATCAGCACCAGGATTCACCCGTAGCAAGGGAAGATGGGAATTGACATTCCCATCCCTCAACACCCCCCCCCCCCCACTTACAGACCCCCTTGGACCTTTATCGTCATCTCCAAGCGCCGCGCCGGAGACCCTTCTTAATGTCTTTATCTGAAATGACGATGTTTAAATAATTACGTTAGCTGTAGTAGACGTACGTTGTACCTCCATTCATCCCATGCATCTCCAATCAGTATCATTATGCTCACTGTAGGCAAACTATAAGAATTGAAAGGATGTAAGGGAGTTATTTTGCCTTAAATTTCATAGAAAACAAAAAATGCCCAAATGTTCGGAAACACAAGTTTTCCAAGCCGTAAGAAACTACGCCACTAGTTATAGGATGCCTTTAAGTTGCAGAGCTTCTCAGTTGCTGGGATGTTTCCAAGGACCAAAGGTCATCACGAGTTACCTCAATAGATTTACTAATAACACAACTCAGTTAACTTTAACACGGTAGGTGTTCAACTCATAGATGGCTTGTACCTTATAGCCCCTGGTATGGGACAATCAAATTGACTACTAAACTTTACAGGTTATTGAATCAAAACACGCTCGAGACTCCAACATAAACCGCTTAAGACACGTCAAAGCAAGCAGAGGATCGCTTAAAAATTAATTTAATTTAAGAGAAGCCACGTTGTTAGGTTAGAAGTCAGTGATTTTTTTATTAAAAAAAAAGTAAAATAAATCACTCTTTGGACATTTGTAAAGGAGGTATGTCCTCCTAAGAGGGTGAATTTGGAAGGCAACAAAAAGTATGTTTCATCATAAAACGCCTAGTAAATAAAACATGAATTATATTGGGAACGTATGTTTTATTTGCAACGAAGAAACCTTCTTAATTTTTAACCATATTTGCATTCAAAATTAACAAATAGCACACTAAAGATCTAAGGAATTTCGCATTATTATCCTTACCAAAATAGGGTTTCGGAGGACAAAACAAGTCCCACCGCAAGTTCTGTGAAAGGAGCATCTGCGGTAGTCGTAACACGGGCCGGTACGTTCCATTAGTCCTTGGTGTGGCGACTGTACCAGTCAAAGCATCGCTGCTAACAACTCCCCTGGGGCATTACCGCCTGTAGTGATACATATAGTATATATCATTAAACGTTCACTTCTAGGGCTACTAATATTGTAATTAAAGATAGAAAGAAATTCCTCAAGTATTTTTATGCAAATATATGTAAATTTGTATGAATACCAAAGGGTTACTTTTAATTATTTTATGGTAAATTAAATAATAATGTACCTTTTTGTATGTAAATTAAGTTCACTGCTACATTTAAAGTTGCCTTCAGTATCTCGTTAGTCATAGAATTTCTTAGTGTATTTATGTTCATATCAAAGAAGCAACTTCGAATTTTAGAATATATTTTTAAACAAATTAAATATAGACATAATTTTTTTTTATTTCCTTCTCAAATACGTTTCAAAATGGATTTGCAATTTAGCTTTAACACCAATCTAAGTCATTAAATCGTAACCTAACAACTATACATATTAAAAACGCACAGTACTACTTGAAAAAAATTTCAAAATGCTAAATAATTAATGCCATTGAAAATCATTATGAAAATAATCTTATCTCGGTATGGATATAGTCTTGGAAGCTGGAAAAATCATGCCATACTGAATTTATATGGTACATCTCCCCCTAATTACTGATATTCAACTGAACTCCCCATTCGACCATATTTGTATGCTAAGCCTCATCAACTAACAAAAAACATCCTTAGATGATTGCTAGTTGAAAAGTAAGAGCAGAACTCCTTAAAATATCCATTGTATGGACTTTTTCCTAATTATCAAAAGCTTTGTTACAATGGGAAATAAAACAACATATATAGGAACTCAATAAAACGTCGGGTCAAACCAAATCATTTTCACTGTAACATTTCGCTTTATCACATTTGTATCATGAAGTCAAATTCTTTGAATGTGTTATGAGGGATAAAATGAGAGCGATGTGTTTGGTCGGAAATCACATTTGTTACACCTTCACCAGAAATCGACACCATTTATCATGGAGGATTGAAACTTATGAGCTCCAGGTGGAAGCGAACCTAGACCTTTACTTTTCTTTTTCCTTTCTAGGAATTTATTTCCCTTGTTATTTTAAACTGTAACCTTGTTAAATATATATTCTTTATTTGGAGCTCGTGATTAATTATGACAACCAGATCGCTGTTAGTAATAGGAAGCTAAACAATTGTTTCTTTACTATAAAAACATGTTTAAAACGTGTGCAAATATTTTGTCAAACTTTTTTACAATGATTCTATTCTGTATGTTTCTTTATTCATGATTGCTTTTCAATAGAAACTAAATTTTATGGGCTACACATGATTAGAGTTAAAATTAAAACAAAACAATGTTTTAAAATTGTCGTTTTATTCTTGTAATACTAACACTAATGATGTGTAGCCAATAAAGTTTTGTTGCTAATTTTTACATTGCAAATTTTCATAAGCGATTTAACATTTTTACATTAGCAAACAAGAGATGAACTCATTTCTACGGTACAATCAAATCCACCATCAAACAAACTAGTTAGGCATCATTATATTTAATAACATTTATTTATAACGTATTTATAAATAAATGTGTAAACTATTAAAATTCAAGTTCTATGGGATGGTTTGTGTGGTGCACATAAAAATAAAGCTTATTAAATGCAAGGTTTTGCTCAAAACTACAATCATATTATTTTATTATTTCCTCTGCCCAAAATCTATAAAAAATTACAAAGAAAACATTTTCCAATATATTATCTAAAACTGGTAAAAGTGTTATAAAAGTGATATTCATTAAGAAGGGCCTTATACATAATACCAACGTGTTTGCATAATTAAATAACGTTTGTTTTTTCACATGCTTGATGGTTCCTATTAGAGATAATGAAAATGTTTATTTGGTTCTCTAAATAAACCTATTCTACCCTGATAAAACATTAACTCAGTGATATTTCCAAAGCACAATGCCATATATGCAAATCAAAAAAGGTGAGAGAATTTTTATTCGCCTTAAGGTGTACCCAGACTAATATATCTATACCAATATTAATGAGTAAAAATTAAAAAGTAACAAAGATTCTGTACAGTTCTGTTCCTATTATTTATAAGTAGGAACACATTTATTTATAAAATAAGTCTTTAAGACCGAGTTATTTATACAATTGCTATTAGCAAATATGATTTGTTAGATTCAGTGCCCTCGGAGGTCTAGAAGTAGATCGCTAGATTAAATTCCAGAAAACCCGAGTCATGTGAGGCGGATTAAATTCTCATTTGGAAAACTCAAGGAATCGAAGAACAGCGTGTTTGATCCACGTAAAACTTGGCGCAACTTGGTCAAAATCAATGTATTTCAGTGAAAAAAGGAAACAAAACGAAAAGTATAGATCGCGTGACTTGGATTATTTCTTCAGTAGCGAAAGCAAACTAAAATATGAAAGTGTATGCAATTTTATATGCAGGGTGTCCCGTAACTCTCTGGACAAATGTATATTGCGTTATTGCATAGGTCGAGAGAAACGCATTTCACTATATCAACATGGGTCCCTGGTGCCTATGTTTCCGTCTGTCTGTCTATGTGTTCTACAAAAACAGTCATATCTCATAATAGGTTTGAGGACCAGCGCTGAGATTTTGCACAAATGTTAATCTAATTAAGATCTATTTAGTTGAAAATTATACCTAAATTTCTTCAACCGTTTCTAAATAGCAGCCATTAAAAATATTTGATGTCAAATTTTACAAAAACAGATAACATGAAAAATTGAAAATTGAATGTTACTCCATTTAATGATGTTTTCGAAATTATGCTTTCCTGTTAGCATAAGTTCGGCTGCAATTCATTCGGAATACGCATAAGTTTTTAAAATTAGATTTGTTTTGGTGTTTTTCTTCTGTGATTTTCTTGTTAATTACTTGAAATTTATTGTTTTTGGTTCTATAATTTATGTTAAATTTAGAATTTGTGAACGTTTTCCTGATTGCTCTATTGAATCACGCACAGCTCTATTGAACGTTTTTATTGCTTGCTCTATTGCTCTTCCACGCACAGGCCTGAGGCCCATATGGGGAAGCAAATGTAAGGTAAAAAGAGGTCGCCACTCTCTTTTTTTAAAAACACAAAAAGAAAGAATTTACTATTGTTTGGGACGCATATAAAGTCATGCAGCAAACTTGCATACTCATTCCCCAAGTTCTGTTTGTGTTATGTTTTTATTTTTTGTTTGTTTTTTCCTAATCATGTCCTTTATTATTTGAGAGCTGAAGCCATTTTTAAATGCCAAGTATCCTATAGCATTCTTCTCTTTATCAGAACTTAATCTTTCATAGGTATGTTGATTAACCAATGAACATACAGGAAGAACACAATTAATTGGGTTCCTCGGTGATCGTGAAATATAGACTTTTTGCATCCACGGTTGGAGTCTGCTGATAAAATAAATAAATAAATAAATAAATAAATAAATAAAAATTTTGCTGTCATTCGGCCATACATAGCAATAGACAAAGTCAGGTTAGCTTAACACTTACAGTTCTACATAACAAAATGTAAGAAAAACAATAATCACAAAGTTTACCAAAAAACATAAGCATTACACTGAGGTTAGTTACATTCATCTCAGTCTTACAAGTCTAACAATCCTATTTACAAATTATATTACACACAAAAGAGATATAAGGCTATTTACAACATAACAGATTTGCAGTCAAAAAATTCAGAAACTGTATAAAAAGGATTCTTGAGTAACCATGAGTACACCTTAATCTTAAATACATTAATAGTTAGTTGTCTTGTTTCTAGAGGTAGCCTATTGAAAATTTTTAAACCTATCAACTCATAACTATTAAATGATTTAGACAACCTGTGATAAGGAATATCTATTTTGTTGCTGTTTCTAGTATTGTGATTGTGTATGTCTTGTCTCAAAATCTGGTTTGATATATTATTCTTTGTGTGTATTAAAACATTGTAAATATATAAATTTATTACTATAAGACATTCTAATTTAATGAAAAGGGGTTTACAGTGTTCCAATTTGTGTGAATCAGTTATTATTCTTACAATTTTCTTCTGTAGAATAAGAATTTGTTGAACATGACAACTGTTTCCCCATAGTAATAATCCATATGACAATATGCTTTGAAAAAATGCAAAGTAGGCTCCTCTTACACAATCATATGGCACAAACCTTTTTAAATTCCGTAGTAAGTAAATAGTTCTTGAGAGCTTGGTGGCAATATAATTTATATGTGGTTCCCAAGTTAACTTATCATCTATATATAAACCTAAAAACTTGACACTTTTTTTACAATCATTATAAGTGTGTTTTTTATCATTAGTGTGTTTTCAGTCAAAATTCGAAGTTCATCAAAGTCGGAGCTACAATTAAAAAAGGTAGTGTCATCAGCATATAGTATTGATTGTGTATTTAAGAATGATGGTAGATCATTTATCATGAGAATGAACAACAATAAGCAATATTATGCAGTCTCTTGTAGTTGGTTTCTTGTAAATTTCAAAATTTTGTGATCTATTTTCTTTTAAAATTGTTACGTCCAGAAATTTAATTTTATTCTGTTGTAATTCTTGAAAATGTATTTATTTTATTTTAAAATATCTTACAGTTTCTCGTCTAACACTAAAATTCAAGCCTAATATAAAACCTTATGTTTGACCATTTTACAAATAAATTGTTATCAAAGTTTAAAATAAATTCTAAATTTGACGCTTTTGAATTTAGTAATATTTCAAATCAAGATAGCAGAAGAAAACATATGGTTCGTCTAGAATTCTGTGAACGGGAAGTCCCCGCAATATGGCACAACGGAAGCGTGTATCCACATCTCAAACAGGAAACCAAACACCTTCATCAAAGAGAAATATTACGTCTAGGTAGGTCACTTTTTTGTGACAGCAGAGCTGACATCAATCCATGGTTATCCCCAGATAGTAAAATATATAAATTCCTAAGTAATAATATATAAACAAAAATCTATTATAGGACTATGTCTTGTTTTTAATTAGCTACTTCTCTACTATTAAATGAATTATTTATATATATTTATTTATTTTACATTCCAGTGGATAACTTTATTTTCATGTGAAGGAGGGCTACAATAAATAATTACTAATTTTCATATGATAATTCGTATTCGTATTCGTATTTCGTTTGAGGTAGCGAAATTAGTAGATTAACGAGAAGCAAATGTACAAACCATAGTGAAATAAAAGCAGGCAACTAAACACCGATAACAAAATAATAAATACAAATTTAATTTTATATTTTTCAGTTTCTTAAAAATAAAATCATACTGTGACAGTCCAAAAAGTCTACAGGGTTCTTTTAAGCTGCTTCAAAGTAGATTTTGTGCGTTCACTTTGCTGGAATCGTTTGCCGCCAGTGAGAGAAGTATTCTTCCCTTACAATTTTCATACTTAAATCAACACCCTACTGACCCACCCGAACCTGGATTAAAACTTTTAAATGCCAGTATAAGGTACCCTTTTTTCATACATCAAATTAAACGGCATTAAAAAATTATCGTAGAAAGACAGAATCAAAATCGGATCATGAGATCTTCAGATAATATATCACTAACTGGTAGACCGAGCCTTTCTCGGTGTTGTTTCAAGTTTATCAGTTCATCCAATTACTAAAAAATATTTCCATCAAATAAAATTGATAAATAGCAACCCTTTTATTGCTCCATTAACTCTTCAGCCTACTCGCTGTATTTTTACTTGATGGATGTAGATTCCAAACAGCTGTTATGATTACTTCATTAATTTGCTTACACTTTCCATGTTTATTTCGTTCCTATCATGGCAACTCATAAGGCCAATGCAAACATTTTACAACTTTAAAATTAGTTTTATTACGTTATTAGATTTTCTCTGGCCAATTAATCTGCATAAAACACGTTTTTGAGTCATAAATAACATATTTTCAGACTTTGAAGGAAATCCTCGGAGCCGTTTTCAAGATAAATTGTGCAAGCAAGCAAAAAATAAATACTCAAGATATCATTGCTCATATAAGAGTATATGATTTAAAACACCAAAGATAACATTTGTAACCTTTTTAAAATTTTTAATAATACCCTCGTTGCAGCAGACCTACATACTCAGCGAATTTCAACCGAAAAAACAGATTTCAATCCAACATGGCGAGCTTTAACATGTTTTTGTAATCTCCAGAAGAATAACACAGGAATGAATGCAGGTTTGCTGCAACAGGTATGTTAAAACTGGGTGGTTTTAATTCAATATGTAGTAGATCCTACCTGGAAGAAGCCATAAACCATTTTTTCAAGATAGGTTAAGACGTAAGGAAGATATCAAATGTTTTTTTATTTTCCATAAGGATAACATAAGGAATGAGTATGCAGGTTTGGTGCCGCAAAAATGGAAATATCGTGGATTTTAGACTATAATACATTATATCTCATCTAGATGAAGCCACAAACCATGTTTTATTAATTTATGTTGAGAAATAAGTGAGAAATAGAATGTTACTTATTTCCCATAAGTTAACATTGGGACAACGTACTGTGTTTATCACTTCACTTTCAGTATCTCTGTGACCAAAGGACATAGAGGAATGATTCAAAATACCAAATTGTTTGTTTTTTTCAAGCTGAATGCAATGGTGATAGCTAAAATTCGATTACTTTTATTTTTCGATATACAAATATCCAAAACCCCATTTTTGGAGGGATTTATCCCTCTTTTCTTTACCTCCCCTCCTTCCGGTAGTCTGATCGGGCTGGTTTACGAACTCGTCCGAATAACTACTACTTTACACGTCCATGCCAAATCTAATTAAAATCGGACCATTTGTACGGCCGCTATCATGCTAACAGGCACTCACATCTAAGAATTCGAACAGATTGTGTTTTTTGCTTTTGGAGGCAGTAAAACGAGAAGTTATCATGGTCTGGGTCTTACTGTAAGACCTACGGTAATAGCTTATTCCCTATACGGGAAATTCGCTTAAATTAGGTCCTGGTATTATGATTAAGGGAAACAATTAGCATCACTGGGGCAAATGTTTTACATGATACAATTTTCATTATAAATATTTTTCAGAAAGAAAATGTTATATCCCATCACATATTCTCAATATATTGATTAATTATAGAGACAAGTCGTTATATACGTTAATTGATTGATCTTTCTTTCATTAATTGAACGATGTATTATCTCGTGAATGCATGGTGCGATTTTAACTTTTCTTTTACAAAAGTTTTCTTTATTATTTGATGTCATGTTTTATGATTATATTGTTCACTTTTTTTAACACAAGTAAGATTTCATCATTACTAATTTTTAATGAAGCAGTGTGGGCAAGTACTATTTACCCCAAAGTCAAGAACCTGAAATTGGGGCAGCTTTAAAAATTTGGAGGGCATTTAGAGAAGGTTTTGGGTTGATGCTCGGATGAAATGTTCATGAGTAAAATATATCTGCGATCAGTGATAGACGTTACCGGCAAACTGAATACTAAAAACTTACTTTGGGTTTTTGATAAAGAAATGTCTTCAAATGCCCTTTATGAACATATAACCAAAAGAGTAATAAGTACCCCCTAACTAATCAACTAATTTATCACAGTTAATTACAGTTTTTAAATACCACAAGGCCTTAGTTGGACTACGAAATTTGGCACAAATGTTATGTTTTAGGGAAATACGCATGCAAAGAAATGATAAAAAAACTAAAATAAGGTAAGGAATGGAATTGAAAAAAATTTGGCTTTTAAAGCTTAAAATCTCAAAAACTACATTGTGGGAGTGTAAAATACTATTAACAGACAAAAAGATTATAAATTTAATGTTGTAAGACATAAATTGTATTAAAAAGTATAAGTTACATATGTACGTTTTTTTCAAATACTAAAATTGGAAATCTACCCCGAAAAATAAAGATATTATGGTCCCGCGAATAGGCCTTCCCATAGGCCTTACAGTAATTGCTTATTCCTTACAGTATGAACTAGCTAAGAGTATTAAAAAGTATACATCCATTACATGCAACTAACTATGTACACCTATATTAAATGGAAAATGTATTTATCATCATATAATCATAGTTTACATCATATAATCATAAATTCACCAAGCTATATACTTACCATTTACTGTACTTTCTAGGAAACAAAATTATTGCTTTGAGACTTCTTACTCAAATGGATTGGGTGCACAAATTTATTTTTGTATAAAATAGCATATTGCAATATTCTCGACAAATTTTGTAACTACTAAACGTATTCGTAATTATTTTTAATACATCACAGTTTTGGGTGAAGGCATGAAGTCAACTTCAAAAAAATTTTAGAATTTTCATACACATAAGTAATCACAATTTGAAGAGCATCCAAAGACTCAAATTTATTTTCATGATAAAGTAGGTCATTGACGAGAACGTTTTCCTCGAAGCTACGTCACAAAGCCAATTGTTTGTCTCTCTCGCCTTTTATTTACAGTACCCTCATCTGCTTTGCGTTTTGATAAGCTTTTATATATGATTTAACGTTGGAAGTTACTGAATTTACTGTCTCCCCATTTTCAAACTTTTACGTATTTACATAAATAAAAATAAAAAACAAAATAAAATAAAATAAATAAGAAAAAATAAAAGTAAAACTCGGGTTATGATATCTTAAACGTCAGTAAGAAATTAATTGTAAGATTGTTTTTTGTTTTAGCATAAACTCATTAGTTTTTCCTTATGAGATAAAAAATTATATTTTTACTTTAAATGGCAACTAAAAAATCTTATTTTGAGCAACTCAACCTTGAAGAGCGATCAATATTCATTCCAAAAACAAGTCTGTCTGTTATGGTTTTACATATAAATGTCGTAGGCCAATCAGTACAAGATTAATAGCGACCAAATTTGGAAATAATGATTGACATTAATTCTCGTAAAAAATGCATTTTATTTTCTTGTAAACGTTTTATGATCTATGAATTTGGCATCGATATAATAAAAAAAAAAATATATATATATATATTATAAGCAAAGTTGTTATGATTTTATCTCTTGATCTCTATAATATTTATGCATTGGGTCTAATATTTTATTTTATGTGCGAATTTTGAATATGGCAATAATATTATTGAGGAAATGAGGGTTTTTTTTCAATAAATATAAAATGGATACATCACATTAAACTGTTCAAAATAACATTTTCGATATATTTTCATAAGAACTCAAATCAATTTTTTCTTTTGTAACATCAAATATTAAACCAAAGCAAGAAGCGCTCGTTATAAAGCTGATTTTCATTTATATAAAAGTGTTACTTAATATTAATTTTTATCATAAAAGATATTATAAAGACATTACATATGTTGCCATGGTTACTTAGTCCTATTACTTTAAATAAGCATATAATCTAAACATTACAGTTACAAATAAAATCCAAACAGAGAATTTTCAAGTCTCTTTTTTATGAAATTGGCCTTTAAGAAAAGTTGAAATTTTCATTGTCCATTACAATAACATAAATATAAATTTAATACTAGGAACATAAACTAACGCTTAAACCTATCTCAGAGCTATTAGTTTCCATCATGGATGATGAACGAGCTCTTGCTTTCAGTGCAAGTAACAACAAATGTGGAACCAAACCCAATTTATGATGAGATAATCTAGTTGTTTATTTTTTCCAGTAGCCAGAACTTAAAGATATATAATATCGTTTTTTATGTCACATACACACACACACACACACACACACACACACACATGTATATATATATATGTGTGTGTGTGTGTGTTTGTGTGTATGTGTGTGTGTGTGTGTGTGTGTGTGTGTGTGTGTGTGTGTGTGTGTGTGTGTGTGTGTGTGTGTGTGTGTGTGTGTGTGTGTGTGTGTGTGTGTGTGTGTGTGTGTGTGTGTGTGTGTGTGTGTGTGTGTGTGTGTGTGTTTTCGACCGTGTATATTCTTGTTTAAGGAAACAATTCAGTTTAGTATACGAAACTAGATACTCGTAATCCCTCACGGACCTGAGTAATATTGTATTTTTTTTAGCCTTTAAGATACATAATAGTAATACTATAACCAGTGTCCGTGTATTATTTAAAAAAATTAACTGTAAATCCTATTTTTTATACTAAGAATAAATAAAGTTATTTCAATGTTTCATATTTGACTATTTAAATAAAGTCAATTAAATTCATCTTCTGAATCACGACTTTGTTTGATTTATAGTATAAAATGAGAAATTGTGCACTACCTCAGTATATCCAAGACTACTTATATTACGTAGAGAACTTCCAAATAAAAAGAAGGGAAGCTTAAGTGGGTTTAAAGTAAAACATATAAAATGGAGAAGAGGAACGCTGACACAGAGACCCGACGGTGACACTCCCTCGCCCCATTCCCAGTCGAATTTCAAATCCAGGATCAGATTGTGGTTCTCGCTCTATTGTATTCAGTGGCTCGAAAACTGCATCTTTTTTTTAATTAAACATCATCAAATAATCATAAAATTCGTTGATCGAATCTATACAACTAGTTAAGTATACTTACAAAAAACTGTAACTTATTATTATCATAAAATATTCATTAATTCATCACTTTAGCCAGGAAATTTAGTTATCATGTATAATAGCCGGTAATTATGCATTATACAGCCGGTTTAATAATTTGGCTATAACATATATATAAAAGATGGAAAATAACAATCGATTTTGACTGGTCACATCTACTAAATTTTTAATAATTCAATTAGCATTAGTTCAACCATAATCCATTTTATTTAGAAACCAGTAAACAATAACAAATAAATAATCACATGTACTAATTTGACAATCAGCTATGTTTCTTCTGCAAGTATCAATCTGCCGGGTGCATCAGAAGTAGTTGTACCTTTTGTTTTCAGTATGTTGAGAGTTCTTGTAAGTTGTGATTTAATTACGCCTCTTTGCCGCCCTAAAACTTTTAATTCATGTTTATTCTTTTCTTCCAACGTCGCCATTACTACATTTGTAATAATTCAATTAGCATTAGTTCAACCATAATCCATTTTATTTAGAAACCAGTAAACAATAACAAATAAATAATCACATGTACTAATTTGACAATCAGCTGAAATATATATCAACATCATTCATCGTCAGTCCATATGAGAGACTCTCTACTATCAACAGTTTTTAACTCCAGGAGAAATGTTGTTACATATTGATGGTCGTAGATAACGTAGTGTGAGCAATGATTGTATTCAGTCTTTAAGCCCAGAGTGGCTTAAAGGCGTTCATAATGCAATAGCTGCATATATTATTATTCGGTAAGCTGAAGTAAGGAAGTATGGTAAGTATGAAGTTCCTACTTTGAATTATTTCAGATTACAACAATTATAAGTTCAAAGCTAAACACCGTAAAAATAGTTATTATTATCTTGAGTTAATAAAATTATTTTTAACGATAAAATAATGGACTACACTCCAACGTTTCTCTATCCTAATTTTATTTTTTTAGGGAAAATTACACAGATCATTTAACAGTCTTAGTGACCTGAGGTCTCTTTAGTAGGTAAAGTCAATATAGACCAGGCAAAGTAAGTCAAAATAAGCATTTTTCATGTCACTGTAGACATTGTAAGCAAAATTAAAATAAAACTCCAACAAATCTTACCGTGGCAACATCCACTATTTCGTAGGAGCATTACCTGTCTATATTTTTAACATTTCTTTGAATTTAGATGTAAACCATTAGTAATTATCAGAGGAGAAAATTAGTTTTTTACACTTCTTTTAAAATTATTACATTAAACGTGATTTATGTCACTGATGATAGCTAATATAATACGTTTCTCACATTTTGATATTATTCCTATAACGAATACATTTAAATTCATCAGGCAAAATAAATACCCGACAAGGTGAAGCCAGTTGATATTCTGGATTATTTTATATTGTAATTAATTTATTTCTGGAGCATTTTTCATGGAGGTATCACACACGAGAAGGTATAAGGAAAATTCAGGATTTGTCTGTAAATAAATCAAATATATCTAAGGTAATTTTATTTGAAGATTTATCCCGGATAAAAGCTAATCACTGTAAATATTATTCAAAGTTTTTTCTTTAAAAATATTAGAATTTTGTCAGTATTGAAGTTATGTTGAAAAATTTTAACATAGTTGTGGTTTTGGTTAAACATTTTTTTTGCCTCGTTTGTTATTAAAAGGTTCTTCGATAATGTGTAAAATGATTACGAGAAATCCGCATAAAACATCGATCAACAAATAGGAAATTTCAGTATACTCTACGAATTACATAACACTAATTTACACGAAAGAAAACATTGCGGAAGTGGAGGTGGTACTTGACATTATTCTTAATACAAAACATACGATCATTCACATGGTAAACTATAATGCATATATTTTATATAATTTATTCACATAAAATACAATTTCATTTTAACTTTTTAAATTTAAAAAATTGACTTAAAATTAATTTAAGGGAACTTTCTGTGTGTGTCATAATATGAAAAAAAAAAACGGAAGTAAAATTTAATACCTAACCTTTACGTCCAAAACGAGTGAGAGAATGTCCGAGAACATAAATCTCTAACTTTTTCCCATCTGCTAAATATGTATATCCCTGCTGTCGTACTCTAACTTTAACACATTTGTTCCCATCCCCAAAGTGATACTTGTTCTTCATACAAATGCAAGAACTTTCTTTTTGATTGCGATGGAATCAAAATTAAAACATAATAATTTCTTGGAAATTATTGAATGACATGTTTCTGTAATTTTAAACAAAGTACATTTTACTGGATTGTTTATGTATAGGTAAAGGAAGTTTCGAGATAAGTATTAACAATTTTTTGCGCGATTCCTCTTATCAAGACTAAAAACAAATTTAAAAAATATATAAGTCGATAAATTGTTCCTAATATATTTAACTTATATTTTTTTCAGAGACTCTGTAAAGTAAACAGAGAAATATTATTTTAATATATAATATATAACTTGTTTGCATGTATTTTTTGCAATAATTTATTAGATCCTTGATATTGCCTATTTGGAATTTCGCAGGTTTGGTAAGTGAGTATGCAGGTTTGCTACAATGGGGGTATTTAATTATTTTTCCACTAAAATTTCAGGTAAGTAATGAACAGGGATTTTGTTTGTTTTAATACTAAATACTATTCAGATTTTTTAATTTTTTCGGTTTCTATTGGCCTCGAACCCAATTTCCTTAATTTGTTAAATTTGTAGGGATATTAGTCCAGTCAAAATAAAGTTTTGTGGAAATTTGTTGGGTTAAGTTTGATTTTTTTGTTTCTTATTTTTTTGGGGCGCTGAATCCGAATCCGATGTTTGTTAAAAATATTTCCTGACCGGAATATTGTCAAAAATGCAAAATAAGGCAAACATTCAGATTTTCTTATGTATTTTTGTTTATAACTCAAAAGCCAAAAATTATTTGTGATAAACATTGATTTGCAAAAAGAAAGTATATAAAATTTCCTACAAGATACACTGATTGATTTTATTTCTATGACATAGTCTATGGGCAGCACTGCAAATTAAAAATTTACCATGTTTTCTATTTAAGCTAATTTCCTATAGTAAATAAGCTATTCCAGAATGAGTTATAGTAATACCTCGGCCCTACGGCTGGTATAACGTTTCATATTGATGTCTCCAGACCCAAAAAACACCATTCGTTCAAATCTTTTTACACATGCATATACATAAGCAGTTATTTACATATAAATTTTTACTTTTTTTCTTTTATGTTCGATAACTCTCGTAAACCTAGGTTGGTGAAGAAATTAAACATTTAATCTTATTAGACCTGTTAAAAAATTAGCCAGATTGGTCAATTCTTCAGACGTTAATGGATTAATATTTAATAGTTTATTTTTGAAATTTTGAGTTTAAAAAATGGGTGCTTTGACATTTTTACATGGAAAATTAGTTTATTCGAATTTTAAGTTTCGCATTTGAGTTTAGCTCACAAAATTGAACAATTTAGTTTTTTTATCATAACTGTATGTCACAAATTCAGGGAGTTAGAGTAATATGCTATAGACCGGGAGCTGGGAGGTCAAAAATTACGTCATAAGGTGCACACGTAAAAGCTGTGCCATTTTGAAGGGGAATCCTGGGGGTTTAAAAATGGTTTTGTGAGCCCTCAATCTGGGGGCTTTCTCTAAGGTGGACAAAATTGAATGTGAATTTATTGTATTTTCCATAAGAATAACATGGGGATTAAGTTTACAGGTTTTTTTTGCAACAGGAATGTACAAACTGAGTGGTTTTAAGTCAATATCCAATAAACCTCGAATAGAGGAAACCTTATGCCAAGTTTTATCATTATATGTTAAAAATAAGCATGATGTAGACTTTTCTCCCCATAAGAATAACATGGGAAAAATGTGTGCAAGTTTACTGCCACGGAAATGCAAAAATGGAGGATTTAAGGCTTATATACAATAGGTCTTAACTAAATGAAGCCACAGATCAAGTTTCATTAAAATATGTTGAGACATAAGCGAGTTATACGATTTTATTTATTTCCCATATGGTTGACATAGGACGACGTTTTGAGTTCATCACCGGCAGTATCTCAGTAACCAATGAACATAGAGCAATGATGCAACATACCAAACTGTTTGTTTTTTTAAGCTGAATTCAATGGTGTGAGCTAAAAAGTGATCTTTCAAATTGTTCTACACGAAAATTGCAAAAAAAAACCCTTTTTTATGGGTCATTTTTATGTTTGTCCACCTTGAAGAAAGCCCCCAGATTGAGGGCTGAAAACCCATTTTTGACACCCCCCAGGGTGCCTCTTCAAAACGATATAGCTTTTACATGTGCACCTTATGACGAAATTTTTGACCTCCCAGCTCCTGGTCTATTAGTTTACTTAGTTTTTATGGACTCATCATTGACGGATCACAAAATCCCCCCCTTAATGCAGTTACAATCAGCCGATGTGGCTAATTATTTAACTGGTGTAATTGCATCATATCTTTAATTTATTCACCAAGTTTGAATGTAATCAAACCATTTTTATGATAAGTATCTTCACTTAAAGGATAAGTATAAAGTTGTATGTAAAAAACCTACATGCATATGTAAAAGAATTTAATCGATGGTGTTTTTGGGGTCAGGGGATATCAAAATGAAAATTTATAGTAGCTTGGGGCTTAGGTTTTACTATAACTCATACTGGAATAGCTTATTCATCATAGGAAAATTAGCTTACATAGAAATAATTTGCGATTTGTAGCACGGATTGTTTTTGCGAATAGCAAGCGTTTTATTCTTGGATTTTCTTAACGAGTCCATGCGCAGAAAATTTCCGCGCATGTAGGGGAGGTAAAACCCCTCCCGTCATTCATATTTCCCCTTCAAACTAAGGAACAGATTAGAGGAACTATTTCTTTTTCGTATGCAATTGTTATTTAGAAACATGTTTTTAATGTTAACTGTTCTTTTACCGGTTGCAGTTGCAACAGTTTCTTTTCACTACTATTCAAAAGACAGCTGTGAAGAATTTTTTGGGTTTCTTATTTAGATCAGAGGATGAAAAGAAAATTACGAGTACAGAAAGGGTTTTTGTCGTGCATACTATATGAAATAGTGCATTTTAAGGACATATTTTTTCATGTTAACCACTTTTTTAACGTTTATCTAGCAATCATAGAGTGTTCGTGGTACATTTTTCCATCTCCGCAGTGGTGAAGAACAAAAATGTAAAGATTACTCACAACTGAACTTGGCACTGCGTGTTTACCAGGCCTAGAAAACATTCGCAACGAACATGTTAAAATTGAACTTTAGGTGTCTGCCTGGTGTAGGCTTATTAGTGAACAAATTAGGTAAAGTGAATATGAACCAATTATAAGATTTTTATACGTAAAATATCAGAAATTAGGATGTACTAAAACACACATAGTTATGATTACAGATGTAGAGCTTATTTGGGTTTTAAACACCGATTAATACTTTTTGAAAAAGCCTCTTTTGATTTATCAAACAAATTTTCAGCATGGATCGTTCCTAAGCGCTCTTTCAAGGCCTCAAACAACATAATACACCGAATATTTGCAGGGAAAGTCAGGTTCACCCTGGATCGACGATAGTGAACTCCCACTGCAACACCATTTTTGACGTTCACCCCTGCTCATGATAGATCGCATTCGCATTTATCAGCACTCGATCTAGTAGGCCTAAAGCCCTAAACATATAAACTAGAGTTTGCATCACGTTCCCGCACCGTATTGGATGTCAACGTTAATTTATCCGTTCAACACTGATGCCTTCTTTTATGTTTATTGGTTCGCGAGTTAATCGCTAAAATATTGGCACTTTACGTTGGTCTGGTGTGACTGCACCCTTTCTCATGCGTGAACGCTAGCAAACTCGCTAGTTTGAATAGCATGGGGCGGGTGTTATAAAAGTATATTAGAACCTTTAAATGTGGCTCAAAAATCTGTCTTAAAAAAGGGGTTTGGGAAATGTAGACGATACCCGACTGACGCTCTGTTTTCAGAAATATCTGTCTTTACAATTCGTCAATTATACCTTAAGAGTATTTTAATTAATATTTTCAAAAACCATGGCGTCATTTTTCAAGAAATCTCCCACAGTCACAACACTAGATATTCTTCAAAAATTGGAATCACGGTTTTGCCAATTTGGGTTTGTTGGCTTACCAGGAATTGCTGTAATAATGTATAGACTCACCGTCTTAAGCAATCCAGTTCCAAATTTAATCTATTGGACAGCTGTTTCGCCCTTTTGTCCTAAGGGCATCATCAGCAAAATCTTGAGGTTAAAACATTGCAAACCAATGGTTTTTGTCGATATAACTAATAAAATAAAACGAAGTTGGAGACACAACTGACATTTTCACAAACACTAACTTTAAAAGACATATATTTGTTGGGCTCGAGCCTAATCTAAACCTAACCTCACTTCTGGACATCTGACCGCGGTCAGCAGAACCGGCGGTTCTGCTGACCGCGGTCAGATGTCCAGAAGTGAGGTTAGGTTTAGATTAGGCTCGAGCCCAACAAATATATGTCTTTTAAAGTTAGTGTTTGTGAAAATGTCAGTTGTGTCTCCAACTTCGTTTTATTTTATTAGTTATATCGACAAAAACCATTGGTTTGCAATGTTTTAACCTCAAGATTTTGCTGATGATGCCCTTAGGACAAAAGGGCGAAACAGCTGTCCAATAGATTAAATTTGGAACTGGATTGCTTAAGACGGTGAGTCTATACATTTTGCCAATTAATCACACCTTTTCCACTACTAACTCATTTTACATCTCACACATAGTCTACCGCAATATTTGTAACTTTTTTAGTAACCTTAAGATTTTTGAATGTCCCTCTCTAAGTTTGTTTAAAATCCGAGTAAATGAATTTATCTTCAGCTTAGGTACGGACAATACCGATGCTATCATCATGGCCGATTATAGACGTGTCTGACCCGACCTTTGTACCTACTGTTTCTCCCCCCCCCCCCCACCCCCCGACCACACCTCTCTCTCCTGCTTGCCGGTACGATTCAAAATAGATATTTCCACCAGCTTTTACTCAAGATTTTTTGTATTTTAAGTTCTGAGTTTATTCAAGATTTTTTTCATAATACAGATATAGCAACTTTTCAATTCGCTACTCCCACTTCAACTATTCATTAACTTTTTTTTTAATTATTCCCAATTTTTGGTCTTACTTTATAATTTTTAAAGCAACCCAGCGGACGCACAGGCAGTACCTGCCTATGTCTGCTGATTTCCTTGTCCTTCATTTTCACTTAAGGCTACAACAATCATGTATTTTTTAGTTTTACTTTATCATATATAAACTATTTATGTATACTAGCACTTTGTTACTTTTCATGTATAGTAGCTTAAGTTTGTATGGGAATAAACTTTTCTTTCATTCATTCATTCATATAACTACATCGAGCGTCTGATAACATAAGGGTAGGCTACTGTTACTCTTGCCGAGTTCTAGGATCAAATACCATTAGTTTTAACCCTCTAGTTAACCTCATAATTAAAATATAAAATAAACTAATAATAGATTAATTAAATAAAAACCATAATATAACATAATATTTGAATTATGCTATAATTATTTTTGAGATAAGTATTGTAACAGCTATTTTGTACAAAACATTATCCCTTAAAAAATAAGCATTCACATATACAATGTGTAACTAATCCATTTTTTAACATTATTTATATTCGGCCATAGATATTTATTTTCTTGCCGACAGCCTTAATTGAAAAAGCTATCAACAGCTGTTTTATTTTGAAAACCATTTTATTCTTCTCCCGACAATATGAAAACAAACATTCGTTACTAATACAAGTTACAAAGTATTAGGTTCATGGATTATCGTATCAAAGTGACGTATTTAACAGATGTCACAAAACTGCTAGATAAAAAAAAAACAACAAAAAAACATATTTGCTTCAGCCAATCGTGATCGAGCATGTCACGTTGGCGGACTGTGATTGGTTAACACTTCCCCTCACAAGATTCTCCATCTCTCTCGCACAGTATCTCAAAAAGTGGTCCCGTTAAGAAAGTCCACATCTTAATCCTACATACTTACATCTCCAATCCTTTTTATTCAATGGACGAACGCATGTCAGCACTCTGGCCATCTTCAGCATCCTATCCTGCACACCACACTAACACATTCTTAGCTACTTGTGTTGCGAAGCGAGATGGGTCAAGTTTATAAAAAAATTATTACGCATAACGTTCAACATTGACACTATAAACACGGACACGAATTCGATAATAATTCGATATTTTCGTGTTTGGTGTCAATGTTGAACGTTATGTGTTATAATTTTTTTATAAACTTGACCCAGCTCGCATCGCAACACAAGCAGCTAAGAATGTGTTAGTGTGGTGTGCAGGATAGGATGCTGAAGATGGCCTGAGTGCTGAAATGCGTTCGTCCATTGAATAAAAAGGATTGGAGACGTAAGTAAAACACTTGTTATATAGAAAACACTGTCACTTTAAAATTTGCAGCGCTGCCCATAAAATTCGTCTTAATATAGAAACAAGTAGTGTATCTGTAGGGAATTGTATGTGCTTTCTTTTTGCAAATCAACGTTTATCAAATAAAATTTTCGACTTTGAGTTATAAGCAAAAATAAGTAAAAAATCTGAATGTTTGCCTTATTTCACATTTTTGGCAATGTTCCGTCACGAAATCTTGTTAACAAACATTTTATTTGGATTCAGCAACCCAAAAAAATAAGAAGCAACAAAAATCTAACTTAACCCGAATCTTTCCCGCGAAAGGGTTTTTGAAGATAATTTTACTGGACTATATCTTAATTTTTTTAAATATCAAAGATAAGGACATTTAATAGCATGGTTTAACTCACGATCGGTATTTAAAAAAAAGCTTTTTGTAATGTAAATACATTTTGCAAGTAGAGCGGCAGTGAAAGTGGCACATGACATGTTGATTGAACGCTGATTTTACTTTGCTCTCTTGAGAGCAAACAGAAAGAAGCGGGTCTCTTTGATCACGAAATTATTCTTTAATCTAAGACTAAAAAGCAGAGGAGAAGGGGATAGGAATCCTTCCACTACTTTTACTTCAAATGTATTTCCTTTAAGAGTACTTTAATAATAAAGGCCAATTGGGTCCCTCTTTAGATGGCCCTTTCTAAAGTTTTAATTATGTTTTATTTAGGCGTAATTCAATTGTAGTTTTAATTTTTTTTCACAGGAGGTAATTTAGTGATTTTAATATTGTAGTCCACAATTTCTGTAACTAACAATGGATGACTTACCTTTTTACATAGGCACACTGACGTTCTCTAAATTTAAATCAAATCTAAAATACATTGTTCAATCAAAAACTGAATGTCGTACTGGTCATACTGAGTATTATTGATTTTGTCACTGTTTATCAAATGTTAAGATAGGCCAGTAAGTTTTTCATTACCGGACTATAGTTGCCTAATTGACTATCCTTTATGCGGGCGTGTTAAAATCGCTTCTAATTTGTTATGCCCTCACACTAATTTTAATACTTTCACTGCAAAACGAAATCGATGTAAAAATATGTAAAAAAAAAACTCTGCAGCATGTACAACTGCAATAATCTTAATGAAGAATTATTTAAGTGCTAAAGCTATAATTAAGTCCTTAAAATTAATCATACATATATTTATATATATATTTACCGGTATGAATCGTTACAATCCGAAAAATCTAGCATTATCATGTATCATCATTTGATTCTTTTAGGAACGTTTTTGCGGTATTGTCAAGGATAAAAACAACAATTGCATTTCAACATCAATACTCCAAACCCATTTGCCCTGAATTGAGTTCACTCAACTGTAAACCTCAGCACAATGAAGTTTCTTTATGTAGTGTTGTTTGATCTGATCAATAAAGAATTTTTCGCTCTTCTATGTAAAGAATGATTTATTTGGTATATTCCAAATTGTTAATGATACCTTTATTGTTTACTGTTTAATTTAAGTGAAAAGATGTATTTAGGGGATTAAATTCTAATGCACGAAATATATTTTTGAATTGTTCTTCAGTTGGACAAATAATTGTTATCTTAGTCCAATAGTTAATGAATAAATGCAAACTAGTTTATAAGAAAGTAAATTTAAGTAACTAAATTTAAATCAAAGTATAAAGTATATTAATACGTATTGAGTAATAATTATTAAATTTTCATTTCTTATGACTTTCTTTTGTTCAATTACCTCATACAGTTTTATTTTCTATTTCTATTTGTATTTTAATTAAGAAATATATCACATAATGAGGATGAGAGTTTTTAAGTGGGACCAATCATACAAGAAATACTTACCAAATTTAGAAAAAGTATCCTCATTGCTGACCAGTCTCACCTGAAAAAATATGTTTTCAGTTGTTAATATTTTTAATATGTAGAATAGCTTATAAAGTTTGATTAGCTATACAAAATGCAGCATGTACACATTTTATATTTGATTGTTGAATAAAATTAACAACAGCTACTGCAGTTGTCCCTATCTTGGAGATAATTATTTTTAATTCAAATAAATCATTGAAAGGGTAATGAATGATTCAATGAAAACTAAGCTAATAACATTAAAATATAGTTTTAGGTATATTAATTGAGGAAACTAATAACTAGTAAGAGTCAGGTTAAACATCCGTAAGTGACCTACTCTAAAAATGCCATACTTAGGGTCCATATAATTTACCCATACGGTGGCCGATACACACACACACACACACACACACACACACACACAGAAGCTACTTAATTTCTATATACATATTTTAAGACAGACACCCCAGGTATTGAGTTGTTAACTACAAAATTAACTCAATTTAGGTGGTTAGGGCTACAATTGCGACTTAAGTTTGTGAAGTAACTCGAAACGCATAAATATTTGGGGGGGTCTAGTTAGTACGCTCCTTTGTGGCTGCTTTTTAATGATGTTAAGTGTAGATTATATATATGTATTATTTAATCATTTTCATTTCAAAATGCAGTACTACGTAATGTAGACAAAACTTCATCTGATCGGTAAATATTTATTTCATATGTACTACCAGAGAAATGCGGTGCAATACAAACCGTGTTACTCGTAACAATATGCCGTAAAATATGTCCGTAAAATATGAACCTTTAAAGTAACGCCTTCAACTAATGTCTTGAATTCAAATCTTAATGGATCTAGAAATTTGATAAAGAGGTTCCCTTTTTATAATAAATATTTGTTTGACTGATTCCTAATCCAAACTTAATTTTGAATTCCTTGACGATTTAATTTAAAAAAATGATTATGAAGATTGAAAAATTACTAGCAATTAAAATTTTGATAAAACACAAATAAATGGGCTCAAATCATAATTTTAAGGGCTCATTCCAAGTAGTTTTAGAATAACCTGTAATTGTAATTGTAATGGTTAAGTTCGGTAATTGAATTTATATTCAATGCTAAACATACCAAAGAAATGTTTATGGATCTGTTATGTCACACGTTAATCTTCTCAGCTAGGTACACTTCTTTTAAACCCGAGAGGTTATACAAAACGAAACCGTTTGATTGACGTATCGTTTTGAGAGCTTCCGGATATCCGAATCAAATTTAGGAGAGATCGATTGAACTGAAACAATCACTCCGATCATAAGTGCTGCAAGGCTGCCAAACTTGTTTTCCATCCGTTAGTTATTGTGGTGTGATGAATGATAATGATAGAATCAATATTCGCATTGCTATTAAGTGTAGGATTGTTTATTTATTATAGTTTTAATTTTGTTTTGCAATACGAACAAGCGAGTAAGAATGAATAGCAATGGGAAAAGGCCTCAAGTAGCTTTGTAACTCACAATGACCGGATGATAAATTCTTCAAGATCGATTTTCAAAAATTTCCAAAAGAAAGCAGTCCAAAATCTTTGATACACAAAAGCATACAAATCATATTAATAATTTAGACTAATATTTTTCAAATCAAGTGTTTTATTACACCGCGGAGTATAATCAAAACACCGAAAAATTCGAATTTTCTGCCTATTTTTGACAGCTTAACTTCGCCTCCAAACGCACGAATGAATTTTTGTCAAGGTGATGATGAGGCTCAAATTTTAAATAATTTTATATAATTTTGTCCTCAAAATGATCACAACTAATGTAATGATTCAAGCAAATACATGGATGATAGTTTTTCTAACTACTTCATGGAATTTGTGTTTTGATTAGGTAAATGTTTTATTTCGTTTAGGCAAACCTTTATTCTCATATTTCTGGTGGATCTTAAAACTATGTAGCTTGTGCAGCACATAGTAAAATATAAAGAAATTGGCCTATATTTTGACGATCACCAAAAATTGATTAGAACTAAGGCTCATAGACTTTTAATTTTCATAGGAATTTTTATTTTTTATTTTTCGTTTCAAAACAAACTACAAAGGGCTTATGAGATAATCCCTATGATCGGCGCACGGGCAACTCCGCAACATTCTTCAGATTGTTTTGTATCTTTTTCCCTCGGCTGTTTATATTTTGTCACATCAGACCCCCGTTGGGTGCACTTTGGGTTCTTGATATTTTTATATTTGACTAAAAACGCATTAAAACCCTGAACATGCTATAGATTTTTACTATACCCATAGAACAGTTATGGTGGAAATTCTTGTGTCTAAAAATTTCTAGAAATTAAGGGCAAAAGACTTCCATTAAAATATTGTTTAGGGTCAAATTGACAATGTGTGTCCTACAAATAGGTTCTTTGCCAATTATTATATTTTTAATTTTTAACTATGGAGGATAGCTATAGTTTTTGCTATACAGCTATAAGGTATTAGCCATATTTGATGTATAGCTAACTATATTTTTATAGCTATATTTTTTTAATTGTAAAGTGGATAAATCTTACGTCAGGGAAAAATCTTTCGTCAGGATAAATCTTACGTTGGAATAAGGTAGTTCCAATCACCTTATTCACAATAAGACATTTTCATTTTGACATTAACTTATGGTTAGTTGTGAAATGGATGTTAAAGATTGAAATTTTGGGAGGGTTATTTTTAAGATAACTATGAAAGATTGAAAATGCCATTCGATTTCGATTGGTCACCTCATCGATGTCGTTCGTTGGGCCTGATGGTGATTGGTGTGATAAATCAAAATCGATCTTCATTTTCCATGTTTCATGTTCAATATTTCACTGTGTTGTATGTAGTTCATATTAATGTAATTATAGGTTTTGTAGGAAGTTTTTCATTTATATTAAGTTGTACATATAAGTAAACACGCGCATTACAATTTACACTTCTTTTAAAATTCTTCAGTTAAAATCTCAGTAGGTAGTGTCAATAGGGTGGTCAGATTATTTTCAAATGAAGATTCCAACGCTAAGGTCTTTTAGTGCAGGAAAATTATGCAAAATTTAGCGTGAATGCGGAATTTAATTTAGTAGGGTGAAAATTGGAGGAAAGGTCGCAAATAAAGCTGGGATCATCATACTAAAATTCCCAAAAAACCCAATTGGGCAACATGCCGCCATATTGAAAAAACCATTTCCGGTCCGTGTTTCTATGAATATATTTTTTTTTATTGACACGAAAACCATAAGTGATATGAAAAAAGTGTAAACGACGTTTTTGTAGTAAATAAAATGAGTATAAATATGTACAGGAAGTATTGATTATTTCTGTTGATATTATTAATTTTCTAAAATGTTGTAATTGAAATATCACTGCCATAAGGAATAAATGTAAAATTTGATTTAAAATATACTCCCTAGGGGACGAATCCATTTAAACTCAATGAATAATAAATTATATCCATAAAATCCTGATGAAAATTCCAGTTATTTACCACTTCAATTTTCAAAATTAGTTCACTATAAAAGCGTGAGTAAGCTCACAAAAAATGATTCCTTATGATAACAGTTGTAAAAATTCCTTAAGGAATATCTTTTTTGCGAGCTTACCCATGCCTTTATAGTGAACCAATTTTGATGATTGAGGTGTCAAATAACTGAAAGTTTGATCAGGATTCTATGGGTATAGTTTATTATTTGTTGAGGTTAAATGGATTCGTTCCCTTGGGAATGTGTTTTACATCCAATTTTACATGTATTCCTTATGGCAGTGGTATCTGAATTATAACATTTTAGAAAATTAATAATATCAACAGTTATAAATAATATTTTCTATACATATTTTTACTCATTTTATTGGAAATTTTATTTTATACAAAAAATGCCATTTACACTATTTTAATATATATTGGGGGTTTCGTGTTAATAAAAAAAAATGTTCAGAGAAACACGGACCGGAAAAGTTTTTTTCAAGATGGCAGCATGTTGCCCAAGTGGGATTTTTCGGGAATTTTAGTATGATGATCCCAGCTTTATTTGCGACCTTTCCACCAATTTTCAGCCTGCTAAGTTAAAATTCCAGAATCCGTCACTATTTTCCTGCACTATTTACCCTCATCACTTAGGGTGTCAGTGGAGGAGTGTGCAAACAAACTACGAATATATAGTCATACTAGCAATTTCCCGTGGCATCTGCTCTTTAAAAATTACCTATCTGTAAAAATTACAGCTGATCTTACTTCTGCTCTTTGAACTGACAAATTTTAGTATTCACAGATGTTTAAAACTCAGTATTTGAATGTTTACATCCTTATAAAATGTAAACATTGAAGCTAAGGACTTTCACGGACCGTTGCCCGAGGGGATTTTGAGGAAGTGAATAGGCCTATGTCCTTTTCTGATATTGGGGCTCTATTCCTGCAAAATTTCACCCCAGTTGGTCCAGTATTTTCACGTGGTTGAAAGACAGATATTCACACAAACATCCATACTTTCAAATTTATAATATTAGTAGGATTGTAACTACAGTAAAAATTTAATTAAGTTTGATTGGATGTTGGAAATATTTTTGTTACTTCCGAGTAGTTTTTTTTTTTTTTTCTGGAACAGTTGCACCACGTAATACACACTTTAACAGTGCCTTTTCTCTTACGTCGAAATTTCTTTCTGTTGGTGATAAATCGTGCAGCCTTTGGAGGAAACAGTAACAAATGGGTTTTCTTTTTCCATATATAACCTTTACCTGCCTGGACCGTTCACTACTGTACCATCCCCTGAAATTCTAATAGCATAAATAATTGTAATCTATGTTACTTCGCAAAATACAAGTCAAAACAAAATAATTTTGGTAACAGTCATAGTTAAAATTATGACAATGTCTTAAGATATTAATTTTTACAGTATTATTAACTCTTGATAATTATACAGAAATACTACGTATAACATTTATTTGTGTTTTACTGGCCGTCTAGTTAGTTCTACAAGTGTGGGTGTTGATGTAGACCTCACTAAGGTGACGAACAGTTTTTGAACAAACTAATGGACCTAATTGAATGGATCTAAGTTATTACCTGGCAATTTTTATCCCAAAGAACTTTGTAAATATATTTGTATCCTCTATGAAATACGGATAAAATGCAGGGTTAAAAGGGATGTTCTTATAACTGGGAAATCACGGGTTCGAATCTCAGAATGTAAAAATATAACTGTAAGTCGTGTATGTATAATACTAAATATCTGAAAAATTCCTAAAAAAAATATCCTCATTAATTTTCATTATTTGCAGAATAACAGCATTTGTACAGGAAAAATTTGATTTACAGAACACACTGTCCCTCGTAAACCATAAAACACATTTTTAGTAAGATTTGAGATTATAAATCCTTGCAAACTAAGTCTTACTGTGACGTATTTCACGGCCATATTCGTAAGAAATCGTAATTTTAAATTTGTGTTTTCAAAATGTTTATAGTATTGAACGTTAAAATAATGAATAAAACATATGATAATATTTATTATAATTAATTGTAAAGAGCTCTTAAAGAGCTCATCTGCTTCTTAAAGTAGAACAACATTTAAATCTACATTTACAATCCTTCATATTTTTTAGACATAAACAGAAAATTGCATCTCTATATATGAAATACATGTTGTAACGTTAACAGTACTTAACAAATACCAAAGACCGATAATGTTATTGATCATTCAATCATGCTATTTTATATCATTATTTGACTCTTCACTACAGTTATTCTTAGTTCACTATAGTTATTTGTGTATTCAGGAAGTAAAGTTCATGATGTCTCCTGAGGGAAATGATTGTCAATTTTCCTGATGGAGACAGTTCACTTTACTCCCACGAAACACATTTCCCCACTTCAGTAAAAATTTTACATATGTTACAATACATATGGCATTATTTTATTGCAACGATTAAGCGATGACTTAACCTCAAATTCTTAGTGTCGTAAAACATCAGCTGTTCGGGTTGGGCTGTTGTTTCCTCACTGCCATTAGTTAGTGCCTGTAAACAACAGTGTGCAGCATATTTACATGTCTGCGTGGAAATTTCTAAACCCGAACTGATACACCAGGGCATGCTGATAAAATAATTTTGAGGACCACAATCAAGAAAAATGTATAAATTTAAAAATACTTAAAATCAAGGCTGCCTCGCTATTGTACTAGCCTGTTACGATTTAGTTTTATCGTTTGAGGGAGTTCTTTGAACTATAATTTGAAGACACTTAAATAATAATTTTGTGTATTTTTATGTGTGCTTTACATTTTAATAGGTTTCTGAGTAAAATGATTTGATTCAGTTAAGGGAACCGAACCCATGTATAATGCTTTCCTAACTTTCTGTTCAAAGCTGGATTATGCTGTAATGATAACAACTAAAATAAGAGTTAAACGTTAATATTTAATGTAACATTTTACTGAAAATAGTATGTAATAACAAATTTATAAAATTTGAAAGGGGATCTTACACGTTCACACTAAAAATACATGTATTTTTTACTCATTTATATTTTCATAACTGAAAGGACCACAATACACTATTACAACGGCGGTGTTTCAAGACGGAAACCTAAATTGTGATTGTTAAAAAGAAATCTTCTATAATAGATCATTAAAAATATTTTTTGGTTTAATGCGAGGATAAGTAATTGATATAAGATTTACTATCAGTCTTTCGATTCTGTAATATTAAATTGCATGTTATTACTTTCAGGATAGTTACACCGAACTAGTAAAGGCTTGAATGTTGACGATATAATCTCGTTACTTTACTCTCACGCCATTGGCTGCTCAAACAGCTGTCTCGCTTGAAATAGTCTGATTGCTCTACCAGTCCTAAGTTTGATCTCTAATTTCATAGAAAATTCTTAAACTACCTTCCATTAAATAGGTCGTAATAATTCATTTAGCTCCATACACCTTAGATTTTATAAAAAGTAAAAATATTAGTTAAGTTAGAAAATTAAGCTATTAACAGCAATTTTTAAATGCTAAAGTAGATACTTTATAACTTACAATTTCAGGGTTCTTTAAAGCCTAAATAACTAATCCAACAATGATGAGGATATTTTTAGAAATCTCAGAATTTTTGTCTTAAATTCATAGTTTAAAGTGATTCTTAATAATTATGTAGCCTTAAAAACAACTATTTCCATGATTTGAAACTTGTTTAGTTTTAATCGCACTCGTGTGCCCTTGAAAATATCATCCTAATGAGCATTTGTGTTGAATTTGCTTCTAAATATTGAAAAAAAAGTTTTTTTAATATTCTCGTGATATTAATTGCAAAATGTGTTTCAAGCAATGGATTTTTAAGTATTCGTGGTTGATAAATTTTCATTTTTTCATGTAAATCTTGTCTTTATTCAACTAATAAATATTATGGTGACAGAATCAAAATAGAACAAGATCAGCGTATAACAGATCTGGGTATTTTAATGGACGATAGGGTTATTCGGAAAGATGCAGATTTAAGAAAACTATATTTTTTACGAAGCAATGTATTATATGTATGTGTATTAATCTTTTTAAACTCAAAATAATACTGATGAGGTTTGTTGGGGGGAACTTTCTGTTCTACTATTCACCCATTAATAATATATCAAAGTAAATTAATTGCGTTAATCAGCTGAGCTGGGAGGCGTGATGCGTTCTTTTCTCATTACATTACTTGTTAGGGTTCTTTCACTTGTACATATCGTGTGCTCCAAATATGTTTATGTTTTGTTGCATACATTCTTCATATACCCACGTCAGGCCATTATTGAATGTTCTTGTATTATTATACTTTTTAAATTTTTTTGTATTAATTATATTGTTTATTAATGGAAATCATTGATATTTTCCTTTGTTACCGTATGTAGAAAGGAATACTGCGATTGAATAAACATGTTTATTTTTATGCTGTTTAAAGGGAGTTTTAATTATTATTTTGCTTACAGGGAGTTGCTGCCACATAGATACACTTGTGATATCTAAGTAAATATCAAGACTCTACACAGTAAATGCTTTCCAAAATGTACTTTTGGTTACTTTTTTTGTTAGTTATAGTATTATCTGTAAGGTTTGTAAGGTAAAAAGTTTTAAAACATCATCGTTATGCAATAAAATATGTAGCTATTTACATTATGAAAATGAATTATTCATTTATTACTGGCCAAAGTAAGAGGGATAAGAAGTAATTTTAATACACCAGGTGTCCCTGATTCATCGTCATTTCGAACTGGGTTTTGAACATAATCCTCATCAAACACTTACAAAAAATATGTCAAGGGAAGGGAATTACCTTTCAGGGAAGTTCTTTTTAGCGACCTAAAACTGTCAGCGTCACGGAGGGTAGGTGTACAACTTGTTTTAGGCATATTAGTTTTTACTGCGAACGATATTGGGTGTCTCGTATACTTTATTCACACTGTGGCAATGCATGTACATTCAAGTAGTTCTTGAAGTAATTGAAGTATTTGTACAATATAAACTTTGTCTCTAACCAACCCACAGAAAATGAATCAATCAGTGAGGAGAGAGAGTTAACCAGGGTCATAAGTAAAAATGAAATTAGTTGGAAGAGGAATTCAGTGTAAATGATCCAAGAAAATGTAAAACCTAAGTCTTGATTAGTTGATCCTAAGAATTTATAGATTGCTATTTAATACCTAATGCAGTTCATCAGTGTATCATAAAAATAAGATTTAATTGCAATCAAAACTTGATTATTCATTTGTGGATGCCCAAAGTAGCATGTGTTCTCCGCAGTCACAATATAATAATATCCCTAGAAATTTTAAACATGTATGTTGCTGTTGTGATCTTTTAGTATAAGATTACTAATTAAACACATTATACAGTTTATATTAGTTTTATCTAATACTATAAGATTTTAGGCATGTCTTAGAAGTAAAACGCCTTTCGTAACAAAGTATCAGTAGTCGTCAGAGGATTCGGAGATGCAAGAAAACGCCATCTGTCTAGGCCTTTTACCGACGCTGTAAATCTCATAAGGCTTACTGAGAAAAAGACAGAGGAGGGGGGTCGACGAGAACAGCGCTTTAGAATATTGCATTACCAGAAATGTATTAAAAATTCGTGGTAGTTTTTTTACTAACATTGCTTTTATATTTTCAATCCAATATGATTACGGGACTCTACCGGAATATAATGCAACGTGAATCTGGCTAATTATACAGACATAAAGCTCATGACAAATTTAATGGAATAATTTTATAATATTATTCCCATATTATCGGATTTGGATCATTGATGTCAATTTCATTCTTACGGGAGTACTTCCCACCGGGAGACAAAGTAATCACATCACTCCCACTGAGCAAAAACCTCTAAACATAGTAGGTGGGGGAATATAGAGTCTCAAGATACAAAAGGTTGTAATGTAGGCGCCCTTCTAAAAGCATTCGTCTATTGTGTGTTTGCTCTTATACACGTGATCTGGATATATTTTCTGAATGCTATTCTACGACTGAAATTGACGATGTAATAAATAATACTTAACAAATTTATACTTCCTCCTAGGAAATGTCACATTAATTTAACTATCATTTATTATCATTGACTTAAAAAATTGTCAACCTTTGAAAATTATGTCAAAGTATGCAAATAATTAGTAAAAACAATAACTAATATTATCACTTACTTGACTAAAATCGTTTTCTATGGAAATTCAGAAATAACCGCTGGTTTTAATCTTACTGCAAAACTCCTAGTTATATAGAATAATTATTATTACAATGTAGATATAGTAATAATTAACTGGGCATCGCGGTAAAATAGCTGCTCTTTCAATCTAGTGAACGCTCCAGGTAACTTGCTTACAACGGGTTATTCTTTTAGAATTATCGCACTAAAAAACCTCGGAAGTGGTTTTTTTTCTCATGTAGGCAAATTGTACAAAGTTTTGCTGAACATACTTTGGGATTAAGTGCAGAAGAGGAATTCCCTCAATGCATTGCTTATACTTTTAAATTCCACTAGCTAATGGGTCTGGCTTCGCAGGGAAAAAGTAAACAAATAATAAGAAGAATAAACATATGCATCAGATGTTTAACCCTTTTATTTTTCCTATATTTTCGCCCTTTAGAAAAATAATTTTATAAAATAGTTTTTTTCTAGGATTTTCTCACCGGCACCATTTATTCAAGTATAGGGCTGATGGTGTCTGACTTTGGGTTTCTCGAAATTTACAGGTGATTTAGACCTTATATATATATATATATATATATTAAATAGTAAAGCGTCATGTAAATAAGACTGTAGTATAGTAGGGAAGCTTTCTCACTGAATTATTTTGCATTTTACAGTGTCAAATTGAGCACTCTTACTTCTTCTTAATGTTTATCTTGTTTTACATCGTAAACTGTAGAGTTTTAAATTGATTTCTATTATAATCCCAAAAATATCTGCAGATCGTATTATATTTCACGTATGACCGTTTTAATAAGCGCCAACAATGATATTGCAAGTAACATCATAATGTAGTACATTATTATAGCAAATACTAACCAGTTGCATACAGTAAACAAAATGATACAGTAAACTCTATTATACACCTTGTAAACCAATTTAACGAAAGAATTGTGATAATAGCAATCACCCAATCAGCACATTAGCTGATTGTTCTACTATGATTCAAGTTCTGGTTTGTTTATGTGACTACCTGAAATTTGAGTTGACTTTATTCCAACCGCTGATTTTTTTCACTAAGATTTAAGGGTTAGTTTCTTTGTGTATGTAGCCCCAAAAGTAAGTTTATTTTTTCCGTATGTATGAAAGTAATAAGTTTTCTTCAACTCCGGAGGAACTTTTTTGTATACTGTTAATTAAAGATAAAATAGGGCATCCAACGGTTGTATTCAGCCTTTAAGTCTCTCATGAGATGTTCAGAACCATTGCAACACTTGAGTTCTAACTTATGTCTCACTCGTGGCTTGAATGTGTTCATATTGCAATCGTTATATAAACTATTATTTTTAATTTTTTTCGACACGATAAGATAATTCTCATAATGACTTAAAGTAGTAGAGATTTTATTTGTTTTCTAATACAGGGTGTTTTTTTAACGGAACCCATTTTTAAGATTGAATAATGCACATATAAATATGACATAAATATTGTTTTATGAGTTTTTACGTTTTATATTATCTATTATTTAAGTTTAACCACATTTAGTTTACCTTATAAGCACAAAAATCCGCCAGTGGCATTTGTATGAAGTTATGCTCTCTCCATCGAATTCCCGAACACGTGATTCTAGGTACCTCTTTAAATTTCCCGCATTACATTTGTTTTGTTTGTTTTGAGGTACTGAAAATGCTGTGAATTGTTTTTGTAGGCCTTTTTATGTATCCCTTATTAAAATAATATAGGGGGGTCAAATCCGGGGATCTTGGGGGAAATAATCCTTCACTGATAAAATAAAGTTTTGGGTTGCGTTAAAAAAAACACTCCGTATTTCTAAACGACGTTGCAGTTGTAAGGCTAGATAATTTAACTATATTCAAATAAAAAATAAAATCAATTGGAAATTGAACTTGTAGTGTTTTTAATTGCTGATTTCTTCTGTGTTTTGTTGTTTGGATTTATAAATAATTCCAAGGCTTGTATAACAACTGCAACTACATAGAGATGTGATTACAGAGACTGGTACGAGAAGGAAATAAAATTAAGTGCTGTTAAACAATTACACCGGAAAGGTCAACGCAAAAGTTAACTTTATACTGCTGATTGTTAGAGAAGATTTCTTACTCAGTTATTTATAAACGGAGTTATTATTTAAGATCACTTAGGCCATAAGTTAAAAACCTTAGTTCCGCGATTTTCATACCGTCGATCCTTTGATCAAGATAAACATACTTAAAGCAGTGAACATGGGCCCCCGTGCCTAGCTATCCGTCCATCGGTCTGTATGTATTTTAATTTAAATTTTAAAACCAATTAAGATTTTAACTTCAAAATTAATACATTTAAGTTCTCTAATAGTTTTAACAAGCAGTAATGGTCTAATGGTATCACAGATAGCTGAACAAAAATAATATCCATAATTTTATTTTCTCTGGTAAAATCGGGATTAAGGCTACAACTCAAATAATTAATTGAGAAATGCAAATTTTTTAAAGTAATTCTACCAACCTTTGGGCAGTTTCATTGTATTTACATGTAATAAGACAATTTTTTTTAATCTTATAAATGTGTAAATGGTTAAATAGGAAATCATATTCTGCAACCGTTTTATTAGTTAGCAGTATTTCAAACCATTAATTTTATCAATATTATAACTGTAAAATTAAATATAAATCACATTATTAACTGATCGTAAATTTTATTTTAATTTCGGTCAGGAAAAATAAGTTTAATTTTAGCCCTACTAGAACTATCCTTTTTGAGCTATGAACAATCTACAACCAAACAAGTATCAAGGGACGGTATGTTAAGAAGGGGTTTGGAGATGCAAGAAAATGCCATTCTTCTGAGCCTTTTACTCAGTCTGTAAATCTTTAGGATTACCGTGATAAAGAGAGAGGAGAGATACCCAACGATGAAAACAAACTCTTCAATATTTTATTCTTTCCTGTATTTTTATACTACATATAAAATTATGGTAAAACCAATCATTTTATTTCACAGCTTAACAGCCAATCTACTGTAAAAAAATTATAAATTATAAAATTAAAACCACGAGAGTTAAAGAAGCTGCATTTTATACAATTGGACTCCAAATTGTTGCTTTTATTTGAAGTTAAGTTCAACGACAAAATATGAAAAACAAACAACTTTGCCTACCCCTTGTATTGGACCTTTATAATACTCGGTTACTGAGCCAGACTTGCCTTCAATATGTTTGCGTTTTTTTACAGTTTTTTTTCAAAGGAGCAATTGAATTTTTTTGCAATCATTTATTTTTGAGATTATGCAATCAAATGTGTACATTCTCAGAAGGTAAAGCTTCATAATTTCGGGTGTCTCAGTTAGAAAGGAACAATTTATAAACGATTTTGGTTAATCTTTAAAATAAACTGCACTTGGTTGAATTTGTCACATACGTATTTGCAAGAAATTCAATTTTTGTAAGTGGAAAGTTACTTCGAAACGGAAGGTGGAGTGATTGTTTGTTTCCGCAAATGGATGTGACAGACACAATAAGGCTTTCGTTATTGAAAACAATTTCTAATAACGTTGATTGAATTAAATAATCTTTTTAAATTTATAGAAGTTGACGTTTTGGCTGTTAAAATAATGCAATCTACAAATAAATACTCTGTTTTCATGAAAAGGAATTATTTCTAATACACAAATTCATGATGATAAATTATTTTGGGGCAAAAAAACTACATATTAGTAATAATATTTTATACGTTTTCACCTCTCGTAAACGATTTATATTTAAAATCAGTACAATTCCTAAGTTTTCCAAAAAAAAGGAATACATATTACTCATTTCTTTTAAATGCAAGAATGTATCGTTTTCCAATGTCCAAGCATTTCGCCGACGTTGTAAATCACTTAATGTTTCGATACTTCGATAGATATTGAGATAAATATGTTTGTTGACAGCAATTCTTTTTCAAAAGAGAATTTATCTGGATATATAATAATTTTCGGTTTTTCAACTGAATTAACATTGGTAATTTAATTCTAGGATTTTGTCTTCAATTCAGTCATCCATTATTGATACCAGATTTTAATGAAAATGCGTAGAAAAAATTGGTGTAACTAAATATTGTGATGTGTACACATTTACAGGGTAAAATCACCTTATCACTTCTAAGAATTTCTTAGAAGTGCTTACCTCTGAATCTAAATATTTATCAACATCATTACTCAATTGTACGCTTCATCCTACACGAATTTTTTAATCTTGAATTTTATACTATCCACTTTACTAACGGCTTCCAAATGTGATAAAAAATTATTTAAGTTTCAAAAAAAAATATTGAACTGAATGTACTTTGACAACATTATTTTATGGTAAGGGATACAAACGTTGGTCCATAAACCGGAATAGCAAACTTAGTCATGTTTACCAGCATATCTCACTTTTGTCAGTGTCTACTATTTCCAACAAACCCCTGGTTTAGTTTTGCTTTGAATGCAAACCTTCACTGACGCTCGTTTAAATACAAACACAAATCCTCATCTACAACTTAGTTTGGTAAATTAAAAGTGTAATAATAGTATATTTCATTACTAGTACCGAAAGTGGCACTTTCCGGTGCGCGCCCAAGTTTCATGTGTGAGGCGGAGCCGAACACAGGAATATCGAATTTCACGTGTGAGGCGAAGCCGAGCATGTGAAAGTGTGTTTCACGTACGAGGCGAGCCGAGTACGGGAATAATTGGAGCAAGTGCCGGAAAATCACTTTCGGTACAAGTTATGAACGGTACTTTTCATCACGACGCAAAAATACACTCAATGCTGAAGAAGAAACCTCAGTAAAATGCAAACTATTATATTTCTCAATTAATATTTTTCTATAATAACAAATTTACTATAATAAGCCTAAATAACAACGTAAAAATTAGAAGTTCAAGGTTATGTTTATTGTGCAGTTGGTATTGGTTGAGAGATTTTAAACATGCGCTATAATAACAACACAGCAAAACTCATTTATACCTATTCCTGTTTTCGGTTTACATTGTTGAACAATAAGAACAGCTGATTTAAATTGTAAGAATAAACGGCAAAGCGACGTCAGAGCGCGTAGCGGGCAAATGGAAAACTAATTGAGAGCAAGGGAAAACAAATTTAGAGCAAGGGAAAATCAGCTGATCGTTTTTCCCTTGCTCTAAATTAGAGCTTGGGAAACGATCGTTTTCGATGCTACCAGCTGACATCGAAAGTAGCTACTTTCGGTACGGAGTGATGAAAATTACTTTTGTTTGCGCTTATACAACTCGGCTATTGGTTTTACCAAGAAAAAAAGAGCACTCCAACAAACACACCAAACAATTTTGTTACTCAATCTTTATAAGTTCGTAATTTTAATTTAGTATTCAAATTTAGTAATCAATAAATTATATTTTGGAGACTGGCGTTCAACAAAATGAAAAATATCGTATAGAGTCAACGCATTGCATAAATTATTGATACATTATCAAAATTTAAATAAAAACATAAATATCCTTATACCCCTTATAATCACAGTTATGATCGAACCGTGGGTGCGATACCCCCGAATAACTGATCAATCAAACAAGATTTTACTGTGGTTTTTTATATTTGTTTTACCATTTTCCACTATTAAATAACAACTTCAACTTCAAGCAGACACACCGCAGTGCCAAGCACACGGAAAGCCACTAAATTACTTTCTACGATTCGGAAACAATTTACAGGCGGGCAACACAATTAGTGGCGGCTGTGCGCCGTGCGAGGGTTCTCGAGGGGTCGGGCAACAATGGGAGTTAATAAGGCTTTGGCGTTTGGGGCCAGAAAGTGTAGACCGTCTTTAAATACAATTAGAACCTGCTTAATCCTGTCATCGTTAATTGTTAAACATTACTCGAAATTACAATTAAAATATGTTATCTGATTGTAAGTTTTAGTAATAATTCTACAACTAATATAATTAAATTATCGAAATGAAATTTAATTAATTTAATTTAATTTAATGTACTTAAATACATATTTGGTACATTAACTACTACACAAACTCACCCCGGTACCTATGATAAGGTGAATATGAATTAAGGATGATTGTAAAGTGGTTGCGACGATCGTTTAGCTGTGTTATATACAAATATTGGCTGTTACAAGTACCAAAATTGTTTATTAATACCCCCGTGAAATAGTAAAGCTCGGCCGAGAAACGACCCCTTAAAAGGCTATGGACTGCTATAATATCGTTCTGGCGAATTAAACAATTTTTGAGTAGGTACTGAACGAGTACTAATCCCAGTCAGTAATGTTTGTAAGCTCGAAAATGTATCCACAATTAAACAGTGAAAAAATAAAATATAGGCTATAATTTTATTTTGGATTCCAATATAAGTACTTAAATTATGAAATTCTAGGTATAGACTAAATTTATAAATACAATAATATATAAAGCTAGAACAGCATGATATAATATTTTACGAAGGCATTCCCAAAAAGTAAGCTTAGAATCTTGAAAAAATGCAAACCATGACCTGTTTATGGTGGTGGTGAAAATATTCTTTGAGCGTAAGTCTGGGAGTGGTGGCTGTGGTTGGTGGATCCTAATTTATTTTTGTTAGTCGTTTTGCTTAAAGATAAGTGTTAAAGTGAAAAGTATAATTAATGCTTATATTAGTTAGTCTGTAACTGATGGAGTTGTTGGTTGTTGGATGATGTGATAGGTTGTTGGAAAAATATGCTAAATATGGATCAAGGCCGGAACATGGATCCATGGTACAATAAGGTAATCCTGTATCCTCAGAAAGGGATTGGTCAGAGCAAAACTACTATAACTGTGAAATGGATAGGATAATTTATCTAGGTGGAAGGTTTAGCCTGAGGCCGATCGTGCCCATTGCCATATATCACCTAAGCCAGCTTTGATGAGCAATAATTAAGTAATTAATCCCATGTACAACTATATCTAATGCCAGTAGAGCCTACCTTGCATGTGACTGAGAATAACTGTCTGAATTAAGAATAACGGTCTAACCACTGATTACTATGATTCTGAATAAAGGTTTATTAACTATTGAGCTAAGTTATTGTAGGCAAGAGAAATATGAGAAGCAATATTTCCTGTTGAAGCTACATTGGTAATATTTTAAAGGCTCGCCTCTGGAGAGGCGAGACCCACTAAAAATTACATCTTGGAAAACCCTCCAACTAGAATTCCCCCCCCCCGGCACCCCAAAACCAAGCTAACTAAGACATAATGATTGGTTGAAGACCACTTTAGAGAAAACTATGTTGGTACTTCAGGTTTACTACTTATCGACTTGGTTAAAATTATGTTGACGTGTGGAGTTGCTGCGACGGAATGGGGAGAGACTTGAGGTTTCAAAACCTCAAGTCTCTTATTCCAGAAGATTCAAAACCTCTCAAACTTATTCCAGAAGATTCGGAAGGACTGGCTTTTGCAAAGGTACCTGATTTTGCGCTATATATATAAATGTGACGCGCACGGCACAAGTCATTTTGCTTACAGATAAATGTTAAAGTGAAAAATATAATTAATGCTTTTTATAGACTATTGTATAATGCAAGAAACTGATAAGAGTCAAAATGGTTCACTACCTACGCTAAAATATGCCTAAAACATGTACCGTGCGGTGCCATATAGTTCCCAGAATATTTTTATTTTATAATATACCATTGTAAAGATAAAGAGTTGATAGCAGATCAAAAATCGTTTATATTTCCAAATTTTGAAGATACCTTAAGTCAAATTTAATAAAATTTAACGCTTTATGAATAAATATATGCTATACATACATACACTAAATGAGTGGACTTAAACAATTTTGGAGTGGTAATAATAACATTCTACAACTCTTAAATTTTTTTCCACTAAAATAAATTTTATTTTGAGAATTTGAGATCTCAAAAATTACATCGAGTTTTTTCTTGCACCGTGGCGCCTTGCGCGGAGAACTGTTGGAGACTTTATGTGGGCTCTAATATACCCGCAGCTCGACACTTCCATAGTCACTGGTATTGCTGCAGTAAATCGAAAACTGTCGTGGGTTGGGATCCCTCTTAATTATTAGGAAAAGCCCGTATTTTCCTAGAAAACCCGATAATCTAAAAATCCTGATGATGTTCTCACAGCAAACCATACTCAAGCAGAAGTCTTGCAAGAAATATTTTATTTGCTTCGTTACTAATTCGAATACTTTTATTGTGGAATACAAACTAAATAGTGCACTTCAATGTATATATTACCAATCATATATATGTTTTTTATATTTTAGAGTTTTTATATTAAAAAGTGTAATTTGAATATTATTATTTATTAAGTATTAAGTGTTGAATACTACAAAATGTTTTAAATGTTATTATTCGACTGAATATTTTTATGCAAAAAAAGTCCATGAAATATAAATATAAAGTTCAACCTAGTGCGGGTTTTTTGAGTTTAAGAGCCAAAGTAACCTTTATCATCAAATATAAATCATAATAATTAATAAATGCTTTGGGAGCTAGCGCTTTTTGAATCGCTTTACCTTGCTGCGGTTTTAGGACCTTAAGGGCCAAACAAGCTTCTTGCAAATTAGTGCAGATCTACTTACTGCACCCTATTTTCCAAAAAAAATAATGATATTCTTCAGATGCCACTCTAGATTGTCCGTATAAAATCCCAGTTTCCTTTTTTAATTTAAGTATTCCTTTTAGAATTACACTAGCAGATAACCCCGGCTTTGCTCGGGAGAATATTTTTTCTTCTCGTATTATTGTTTCTTCTTAAAGCTGCATTTTCATTGTAACCATAGTAGCTATTTCTAATCGTAACCATAGTAACTATTCGAAGCACTCCCAAAATCATCGACATAGGTCCCCTTAGGACGATCCTGGGCCTAAGCTCTTAAAGATATAAAAAACAAACCACCATACACCAAGAGACCATCCCACCAAAGACCAGACCACCATACCATCGACATCATGAAATTGCAAGCTTTAATTTGACACCAAGCTTAGGTGTCTACAACATGTGGTTTGGCTGTGGCCTGAAATATACCAACACACAACTCTCTCTTAGTGGGTAAATGTTTTGTTCCGCCTTTGTATGTTAAGACGTTCGCCTGTTATCTGTTGTGGAGGCTTAGACTACTCACCCTGTATATATAAAATATACTGTGTGTCCCAAAAGTCCCGGACCGGTTCAATATCTTTTAAAGTAAGCCAGATATTAAAACAATATTTCGCATAACTTTTAGTACTAAAAAAACTACTTCTGATGTATGTGTCATTTCTGCCCCTGCCCTCAAAATTGGATTTTTGGGGGTAGCCAAAAATTTCAAATGTAAACCCCCATCGTGTGACGGCTTATTTTAAAGGGCTTGTTAAAAGAAACACAATGCCGCAAACCGGAGTTCGATATCATGCTCCAGTCCAAAATGGCGGCCATTCAAAAATTTAAAAATACCATGCGTCAATTAAAATTGAGTATTTTCAGTGTTCAGCAATTCACATTTAAATCGAATAAGAACTACTAGAACACATATTAACTACTTAAAAGATACAAAAATAATAATTTCTTGTTGTCATCATCAAGGCTCAACCCTCCAAAATGGTTTGGGGGGGGGGGGGGGGGTTTGTCCAACCAACTCCAATATCAACTCACATCGTATGACTACTTGTTTTAATATGCTGAATGAGTAAAAAAATAAGCCAAAGCTTGTTTTAATAAAATTAAAAAAATATAGTTATTTTTGTGGCTAATATTTGGTACTTCATGTATGGGGGTTTTCCTAAAAGATAACGCATAGACGACCCTCCGCAAGTATCGACCTTTGCCGCTGAGCCAAAGGTCGCATCAAGGCGGATATCTATCAGTAACGTTTTTTACTAAATTGAGTATTTTCTGTGTTCGGCAATTCACATTTAAATCGAATAAGAATCTCCAGAACACATTTTAACTACTTAAAAGATACAAAAATAATAATATCTTGTCATCATCAATGCTCAACCCTCCAAAATGGTTTTGGGGAGTGGGGAAACAAAACAAAATTTATAAGTATTAGGTAACTTTTTTGAAATTTCACTAAAACAAGCTTTGGCTTATTTTTTACTCAGCAAATTAAAATGAGTGGTCATATGATGTGAGTTGATATTGAAGTTGGTTGGACAAACCTCCACCCCCCCCCCAGACCATTTTGGAGGGTTAAACCTTGATGATAACAACAAGAAATTATTATTTTTGTATCTTTTAAGTAGTTAAAATCTGTTCTGGTGATTCTTATTCGATTTAAATGTGAATTGCCGATCACAGAAAATACTCATATTAATTGACGGACGGCATTTTTAAATTTTTGAATGGCCGCCATTTTGGACTGGAGCATGATATCGACCTCCGGTTTGCGGCATTGTGTTTCTTTTAACAAGCCCTTTAAAATAAGTAGTTGCACGATGGGGGTTTACATTTAAAAGTTTGGGGCTACCCCCCCAAAATCCAATTTTAGGGGCGGGGGCAGAAATGACACATACATCAAAAAGTAGTTTTATTTTAGTACTAAAAGGTATGCTGAATATTGTTTTGATATCTGGCTTACTTTAAAAGATATTAAACCGGTCCGGGACTTTTGGGACACACAGTATACATATTATATAGCTAGATAACTTTACCAACAATGTTCATGCAAATAAGATTATAAATTCTTAACTATTTTGTTTCATTAATGATTATTTCATTTAATTCCATAGTTTACAATTTAAGATAACGAAACGAAATTCCTTTTAAGAACGATAGTATTTTAATTTATGTTTTAAGGAAAGACGAACTCAAAAATAAATGTCGCTTGATAGTTCACTAACAGAAGAAAGGAACTGATTCTAGAGAAATTTCAAACTCCGGTGGAAACTTAAACAACGGAAATGTCTTTATAACTGATAATCACATTGAAATTAGGCGAACTTGTTATTAAACTAACTATGAATAACTTAGAGACACTGTTATCTTAGGAAATGATAAACTCTTCCATAGATAAAACTACTTCTATGAATGTTGCTGCCTTTTTAGCTGATTCCATTTTAACATTATTCAAATTTTCATAATTTTTTTGAATTCACTAAATAAACTGTAGTATGGCAACATTTCAATAAATATATATATTGTTCTTTGAATGATTCAGCAACAAATATAATAATAAATAATGCAAATAAGGAAGTAAAAAGTATTTATCAGGTTGTTTGTAAATCCATTGAGATGGAGTAATGTTCGGAACCTTCTCTTACTCAAATTAGATAAGTAATATATTTTCCAATCCTACATATATAAAAAGAGGAGTTAAATAAAAATTAAATCAAGGCATCTTTTTATAAAGTGGTAACTACATATTTTTTACAGTATTAACACAGAATGAACAATCTCACCCAGTAGCTTACAATTTAAAACCAAAATCATAAATATTCTCAAACATAATGTTTCTCTCTATAGAAAAAGATGTAATGGATACGTCTTTGTGAAAGCATAATCTATCATGCCTTTACTCAGCTTCAGATATCGTTTTCTGCCTTTACAGGTAGAACTCTAAAAGTAAGTGAAAATTCATGCTATAATTATATAATATGTACATAAAATACACGACATTCGTGTGAAACATAGTTATAAGTTACAAATCATAGAGAAAATATACTTTACCGGAAATAATATTTGAAGTTAAGGCTATGTTAGCATTTTTGCAGAATAGGTATTAACTGCAATAAATTCAAACTTATTTATTTAAACAACTCTGCTAAAATTATAAAATGTATACATTTTTAGAATTTTGTTATTCTTCAACAACTTTTAAATTTAACTTAAAAAAAGTTAAATGCAACCATGTCTGAATGGCAGCAACCATAAGCTGAAAAATTGTCTTAACTACAGTACTGAACCTTCTTAGGTTCCTAATTCTTAGGTTTCCAAGTAAAGAATCTTAAAAGTAGATATTATAAGTAAACAACAAGTGCATTCAGTAAGACGATACAATAAACACTGGTGACCAAGAGGTGGAATGTATCATGTTTGTCTTGGTTCAAAGAAAAAACCGACATATGTCAAGAAAACTGGGAAACATCCTGTATGATAGTGTTTTCGTAAAATAATGTGTAAAGCTGCAACCCCAAACCCACTCTAGGGAAAAGAGTTAAGTTTTTACGGTCCAATTAGCTCAAAGTGTCAATGTATTAATGCTGGTGAATATATATAATGTTTGGTATGTCTAACATACTCCGAATCAGTAAAAACGTAAGTGTTTTTGGGATGTTGTTTAGTTGATAAATTTGTCCAACACATCGCATCGATAGCAACCGAATAGCTGGGATTTACTAGTGGACGGTATAACTGCATATGTACATCCTCCATTAAATAATCTGACATTTATATCGTGACATACATGTTTTATGTTTGAATTCATATACTTTTAAAACCTAACATCAATAGCCATAATAAAATTAGTACATTAGTAATTAAAAAGTGATGGATATGTTTATCATAATTTGTAACTATATACTCTCACTTCGGTTATACTTTATACAATACAATCTTTAATTAAGTTTTTTGAAGGTTGAATAAGAGGAAATATTGAAAATAAAACTATTTAGATTGTTCTTTGGCAATATGTTTAAAAACTATACTGTATAAAGCTTAAATGCAAAATGGAAAAAATAAACTGAAAAAAATCTCAGTCTAAAGCAACAAAATTCATCTCAAAATTCGATAGTTATTGTCTCGTTGCTATTTCATCGAGGGCATCATCAGGGCATACAGCTTGTCGATTGGTTGAATAATATAATAAAACAGCTGCTAAAATTTCTATTTAGCAGAACCTGTTTTGCATATTATCATATTTTGGTAAACCATGGATACTGTAATTTAAATTATAAATTAGAAAAAGGTTCGTAGTGACGTAATCTGTCTCTAGATAATTAACATTAACTTCTGACCTGCTACAACAGTTTTTTTATAAAGGGGGGAAAATTTATCTATGACGACCGTAATTTTTACCCTTTATGGCATCAGGACTCAATTTAATTTTCAAGTTCAATGTAACAGTCAATAACGTAGCCAATCGGCTTCGATAGATACCAACGTCATTTTTCTCTCATAATTTCAAAAGAGCATTTTGAAAAAGACACGTTATCTTACTAAAAACGTCAGTTCCGAAACTCTCAAATAGTAAAAGAATCGGCTCATGGTAAAAGGGGACTAGTAAAAATATACTATATTGAGATTTATGCTAAAACGGGATCAGTCAGTGACTCTACTCCTTCTAGCATGAATACTTAAAAATTATATAGCAGGTACTGTGGTAACAGAGCGTCTGACATGTCTCTTTTTAGCATAAATGTTTAAAACGTACCTCTTGGATCCCAAAACCATTGTAACTCAAAAATGTGGTATATTATTTTTACTGATCCTCTTTTAGCATGAGCCGAAGGGCCATGCAAAGAGGATATGAAGAGAGTTGTGTTGGATGGACAGAGTGTGAGGGGGGCGCTGGCTTCATTTTAGTGGGGTGGTTCCGGCGTTTGGGGGGATTCGGTAACCTCTGGGCCCAGAAATTCCTCGCGACCAAGGGATACGGCCGACATTTTCAGGACACTACTCTCCTATTCCTGCTAGACCCTTCCAGAACAAAGCTGCGCCCTACGTAGCCCTGTGCTACGTAAGGGTGAAAGCTGCCCTGCGTAACTTCCCTTAGAGAGTGTCAGTTGATGTGATTTACTGTTTTTTCTCAGGCTACCCAGCTCTCTGCATAGTCTACTTTGCATGCGGTGCAAGAGGATGAAGGGGCAGGTAAATAAATCAAAATATTTAAACTCAGCTTAATAAATCAGTGGATAACTCAATTAAAGCGTTCTGAAGGAAAGAAAATCAAGTGAAACTGTGAGAAGCCACGAAAATAATAGTATTTCAAATTTAATACATTGTTAAATATATTTCTCCTGGTATAATTCACTATCTGCGAAAATTAGTGGTTATATTTTATGAAAATAAGCAAAACGAATGTAAAATCATATAAAAAGCCACATGAATGGTAAAGTTTTAAACTGACTATATTTGAAGGGGAATCCTGTTGAGCTTGCAGCCAATCAGATAAGGTCAGTAAAATTAGAAACAGAAACACCCAACCTGCTGCCTACAACAACGTGTAACTGCCTTAAACAATGTAACCTTTTAGTATTCATTGATGTACGACTCGAAAGGTGAAACTGAGAGCAAGTTAAGAGTGCCCTGACAAGAGAATCTTATCTAAACTTATATTACTGGTGTGAATGGTAAATGAATGGAAATATGTATTATCGATGTTTTATTGTGATTTAAATCCTTAAGATTGCCAAAACAACCTAAGAAAGGAAATATTTATAAAATTCTGGATGAAAAATGTTGAGCTAAATAAATCATAAACTTATAATTTTATAAACTAATCTAGCTTAATAAATTGTAAACTTGCACACTGGTAAATTGTATTTGAATTATTTTTGAATGGTAGTGAAATTTATATTAGAACAGTCGTGCAGTTGCAGTAAAGTTTATATTTTACAATAGAAAATGGTTTTAATTGTGATTCCATATAGATTAATATTTCTTTGTAAATTCAACATGCGACTAAAATTTCAGTTATAACAAATCAATCGCTTTCTTCAATACTACTGCCATTTTTCTGACACCTCACATTCTCTTATAGCCTTTCAGCGATAAAAAATTGTTTTCTCAATGGAGTTTTGTTTTGTAAATATATCGGCATGATCGAATATTTGCTCAATATATCAAACGTTGTGATATTTATATATATCCGTACCTCTGTTATTTTACAATATAAACAGTCCATGTTACGTCCGTGTAACTCGCTGCAGGTAAAGCCACATGGGTTGTCAACATCACTCATCATTTTATGATAACGGTTGCATGCGATTGGAGTATAAACATGGCTACCTCACCGATCTAATATATACAGCTCTGATTTTTTACCTCTGTTTTGAACTAAAAAAGCTCCTCAGTAGTATGAAAGTTATTTCATCTTTAATTTAGAATATTATTTGTTCCACGTCAGTTTACTTTGTTTCTTTTTAATTTTAAACAAACTCATCGTTTTTTTTACCAAATTAATATGATAGGTTAAGTTTAGGCTTCATTTTGTTTATTACAGGGACATTTCTACAACAATTAAATTTTTTGAGCTCTCTAAGGTGTAAATCAGGTATAAATGTTTACTAAATATTGAAAAAATCATTAATCTTGTTTAATTTCAAAGTAAAACTGTATTTATAAAGAGGATGAAAGTTTAGATGTTCTACATCCACATAAAATACAAACAAGATTATGAAAATGCATCATTAACTGAAGGTTGGGGAATATATTTCACTGAATTGATACGCTACTTATGGTCATTTTGAGTAAGCCTTTTATTTTATACGTCGTAGTTTTTTTATCGTAAGCAAAATATTTATATAGTTTTCTTAATATGTGCATGAATTGTATTAATGTATAATTTATAGGAAGAAGTAAAGTTATATTTTATATCCTGTAAGAGATATTTTTTACCGGAACACACATGCTGCCTCCGCTTACTTTTCTGTTGTATGCGAGATGATATCCAAACAATAAAGTCTTTGTTATTTGTTCCTTGTGAATACAGAACGTTTTGCTTCTAGGAAATATTGATAAATATATACTGGACCAAGTAAAACTGTTCCTATTTTAATCTGCTTAGTATTAACATCCTTTTACCACAAGGAGAGAGAGCGCGATTACAATTAAGTTTTGATCATTTTTTTTAGAAAAGACGCACTGCTCTGTTGAATAGTGACTTAATTTTTAGATACGTATTTCTTGTATCATTGATGTTTAAATCACATCAAAAACTCTTTAACGGTTTTTATTATTAAAAATGCTCCTACCTTTATTAAATTTGAAGAGGAGAAAGGAGATTGAATGGGGAAAGGATCAACCTCCTTAAGTAACATTATCAATTTCTGATGTTTATTTTTTAGGGAAACACAAAACGGAAACCTTAATCGATATTGCATAATTAATTTGAATAAGAATCAAATAGCCTAGGGCCAAAAACGTCAGTTGTATTATTGCGTTATATTTAGCATTAGCATAATGATTCATTATTGGTAAGACATTCATGGAACACTTTGACCTTTGAGCCTGACGTCACTGGTTTCCGACCACCGGCACTTTTCACCGTCTCCGATGTTTCCCGACTCTCATTTAACACCATTAAAGCAGGAAATAATTGCGAAATAATACCCCCGTTGCAGCAGACCTGCATACACAGCGAATTTCAAATGCAAAACAACATATTTCAATCCAACATAGCGAGATTTGACATGTTTTTGTAAGCTCCATAAGAATAACATGGGGGATGTGTATGCAGGTGTGCTGCTACAGGTATATTAAAACTGGGTGGTTTTAATTCAATATTTAGTAGATCTGAACTAGAAGAAGCTATTTACCAAGTTTTATTGAGATATGTTGAGAAATAAGCGAGATATAGAATTTTACTTATTTCCCATAAGGTTAACAACGTACTATGTTTACCACTTTCAATATCTCGGTAACCAATGGACATAGAGCAGTGTTTCAAAATACCAAATTGTTTGTTTTTTTGAGTTTAATTCAATAATTCCCACAAAAATTTTATTTTTCTATGTAAAAAATTAAAAAAAACCCATCTTTGGGGGAGTTATCCCTCTTTACCCCCCCTTCCGGTGGTCCGATCGGGCTGGTTCACGAACTCGTCCAATTGATTACCACTTTACATATCCGTACCAAATTCCATAAAGATCGGACCATGTTTGCGGCCGCTATCGTGCTAACAGACATACATATATATATATATATATATATATATATATATATATATATATATATATATAAATTCAAACTAATAGTGTTTTTTGCTTCTCGGGGCCCCAAAACGAAAAGTTATAGTGGTCCCGAGCCTACCATGTCTTACCATGAGACCTACGGTAATAGCTTCTTCCCTATAGGGGAAATTCGCTTAAACTATAAACCTCTTTTCCCCTCTTTTAAATTAAGTGCAGTTATTATTTTATTATCTATATACTCAGGGCTATTGTACATAATACATTGCTTGAAATGGCGACCTACCCAGGTAGGTATTTAAATCCAAGTATGAATGACAGATGAGTAAAGGATGATTGTGGTGCGATCTTGTAGTTTTTTTACTGTAGTCTACCTCACTAAGGCAGACAGGTTCCTTAAGCCTATGCCACACTACGCTACTTTACTAGCAGCTTGCAGAGTAGCAGCTACTAAGTAGCCAATGTGACATAGGCAGTACAAACACTACTAAAATGAATCATTGAACACCCTGCGACAACTATGTTTCCTAAATTATCGGCGTTTCCGCTGTAAGAAGAGGAAATCATGATGGAAGACTCAGACAACTTTTGTAGCGTTATAAATAGTTAATGCAACTGCATTTATAAAATACATGTTAACTGTTATATACATTTAATAATTGTACATATGTAAAAGTATGATGAAAAACTTTAAGTATTAGATAAAAACCAATTATATTAAAAATACTGTAGGTGACGAAGGTATAATAGACCAAAACTTTAAATATACAGTTAAACACTTAAAGTCATCGCCCGATTAACATAGGGCAAACACACAATAGTTAGTTTTTTGATGACTAAAAATATAGTATAATACTTTTTCTCAGGTAATGCATCAATTACATTTTCAGATTTATCCCTTACATTTCCGTTTTTAAGCGGCGTATTCGGCGACGCGTGACTAATGGGATTTACTCGCCGGGCCTGCTCGGCCATTGTCCTAGTCAACCCCTCCGGTCAGGTAGCCTGCCTCAACTTCAACTAAACCTGAGACACCCTATACTAGTGAAATTTTATATGCGTGGAAAGTTGAAAATATCCAACTTTCCTTGCTACTAGCAAGTAATACTAGGTAGCTGCTAGTAAGTAGCCAAGTGTGACACAGCCTTTAGACAAGGCTGTTAATTAATAGCTCGACAGCCAATGGCAACTAAAGGACCTATGTTTTTATGTGGGATCCGGAGCACAATTTTGTCTGGTTTAAAATTTACGAACCGGTCTAATTATGAGGACGGCCTTATGAACTAATATTCAATAGTGCGGGCGTTAATCCCCACTAGGGAACATCACATCCACAAGCCATCGCTCACAACTATCTACAATTCGTGACCGTCAAGTAGCTGTATTACACCACCACCCTCCCAGGCCGTAGTCAATAGTAAATAGTAAATATTTTTTATGTTCAAATGCGATTGCCATTTTATACCTCGTTCTTTTTAATTTGATTACTGTCAGTTTTTAGTCGTAAACAAATATGTAAAATTAACACAATAAAATTATATGTCTGCCATTCCATAATAAAAGCTGAACTGTTTTACCACCTGAGTAGTTATGATTAAATGTATTAAACAATAATTATCTCATTGACTAGAAAAGCAGCTGAGCTACAGCAGAATGGAAACTGGACGGTTTTTTGGACCACCCCTATTGCACCTGTTAATTAGATTACGATGTATATTATTGTGTTTTATATATTGATTATATTTTTTAATATATAAAAAAAGGTAATCAAATGACCGGGAAATTTACATTACATAAAAAGACGTATTGCGAGTTCGAAAATATATTGAGATTACAAAACACAAAGTGGAGAGAGAAAATTATAGACTTTATATTGCAATTTGAGACCTGGGGTAGTAATAATAAAGCAAACAATAACAAGTGTTATATGGTAAATAACTAAGTTTGACATGTATGGGACAAATCATATGCTATGGAAAGAGTTTTTAAGAAATAAGTGAAAGAATGGAACATTTATCTTAATATATCTAAATACTAATGAAAAACTAACGATCGAAAACTTAAGGTATGCTATAAAAAATTCAATAAGAATTTTGTTAAACACAATTAATTATGACACAAGAGAACTTGACAAGGGCGTACTTATCACCAGGTATTTTATCACATGCGTTATTTTTAATTTCTAAATATCGCCTACGTAGGTCTTAAATTTTTTTCATATTTTTTCTCAGTAAGAAATACACTTCGACCCAATATCAGGATTTATTTGTATTATTTCTTATCAAAAAGATCCGGTCATCCTGTCCTGAAGTCTCACAATTCATAGCGCATAACGGGAGGCAGCTCGTATACATTCAAACGCCAGAGAGATGAATCCCACCCGGTAACACTTGTAACACTGATTGTTTTGTTTGTTTGTAAATGGTTTTCCAGGCGACGGCCTTTTGTTTTATTTTAAACCTTTTGAATTAATTAATGCTGCTCTAAATTTTGATTGCCAAGCTAATTTTGTAGTTCAATAATTCGAACTATTATTTTTATACTTCATTGCTGAATAAGAATAATTTCACTTTTTTTATTTTAATCAGTTTTGGGCTGTTTGACGTTCCTAGCAAGTAATTAGTCTTGTATATGATTTTATAACCTTTTTTGCTAAGGATCTCTCGTGAATTCTGAACAAATTAAGCATTGGCACATTTTGTATAGGACCCAGGAATCAAATCAGGGGTTTTTCAAGTTTTGCTGCAATATTATGCTAAGATATAAAAATTTTCAAAGAACTTATTATTGCACTTTGGTGTGAAGTTTTCCTCAAATCCAATCTGATGGATCTATTTGAACAACTTTTTAAAACGATTATCATTTCAAATTTTATTTGTTTTAATTTTACGATGGAGTTTTTTAACGTACGTAAAAAAAGCCAACGTACAATAGTACGATTCTGTTTTAATACGATTTTAAGTGTATAAATCAAAACATTATTTTATTTAAGAAGGGTTAAACCAAAAAAGTTTATTTGCCCCAGCGACGATTTGCCCTGCACACTGTGAGCGATTCAATGCCTGGTCTGTTGGTCTGTGGCACAGTTGTAAGAGTTATATAACGACAGGTTTTCCGTCTTTTGGCCAGAAAATATTATATACTTAAGTTTTAATCCACTTAAGGTAGCTTCAAACTTTGAATAAAAAACATAACATAGAAACAATGTTTGTGTAAAAATGTTTGTGTTTATACTTAGAATTGTTTTTAAATGGTTGCCATTTTTCGTTCTTAAAGCTTATTATGTCAAAACCTAAAATTTTATACAGGATTGTCAAGTGACAAATAAGATGCAAAATTATATTTTTTTCGGTAATGTATGGGTATGTTTGCTTTATAACCCAAAAATTCTGTTTTTGCGAAATTGATGGTAACATTTTGCATTCTTGCATAAAGTGATAAAAATGTCTTGATTTGACAGAGGAATCAGTTGTCAAAGTTTTTCACAGACAATAATGGATTTTCATCAACAAAAATTTTCAATAATTTAGTAAGTTAGTAACACTATAAACAGTCAAATATGATAGTTTTAATTTGTTTTCAGCTGTCGCTGCACAGGAACCTTATTCGAATCGACCACTCCAGTTGGTTGACTGAGCTAATTGGATTGTTGGTTTGATTAATCGTTTTATGTTGCGAAAAAACGACAAAGATAAATTGCGCACTCAGGCCGTTAAAGGTAAGATAAATTAATTGCCCAACCGTAAACTTGACGTTCAATGTTTGTTTTTGCTTCACTGTCATAGTCTTTTTTTCTAAAGGGGTACTTTTTTCTTTTGAAATAACATGTCAGGTCTTTTGGTAAAATTGGTTCAAATAAAAAAAAGCCATGAAATTTACTAAAAATTATTATAACTCTGTTTTATTTCCTTTTTTAGTACAGCATGAAATGCACAGTTTAAAAAATTAATTTAAAAAATTAATGATAAAACCTGATAATTATTTAAAGATGGACTCAATTGACTTTGAAACAATAAAAGGTTAAACAAAGAAAAAAAATTATCGATATAGGGTTTATATATCAATAACACAATAACAACAATCAATGTAGTAGAGCTTTTTTTCTAAGATGAGATTAAGAAAAAGCTATACATCAACCAAATGGTTAATGCTAAATAAATAAAACAAAAACATGCCTAGGATTTAATTTTTTTTATTTAATTGATTTTACATAATTAAGTTATTCAGCAAATATAAAATAGACCAAAATATGGAACAATTTTGTAATAAGAAAACACTTAGGTAAGTTGAAAATATCTTTACCGTTATCCCACTGCGGAAACGACAGATTTCATTATGTGTGTGGCGTGCCTAAAAAAGCACTTTTTCGCTCTAGGGAAAATAGAATCAGCTGATGACGAGGACGTCAGCTGTTTCTTTATAATGTACTAAAACTCCAAACGTGTGCATTCGTCAGCGTCGATAGTGAGCTATCGATTTCATCGAGAGTGGTTATCGGACTGACTACCACCGGTAATATCGATTATTATTACAAATTGTAACTGAATGTTGCATTTTTGCCGGTTTGATCGATTTGTGAAATTCGCACTCTTTCCATCAATCGATAGTTTAATGCGTTTGATACATTGATAGCTTGTTCATTGTTGTCAGTCCAATGTAACACAGATGAAACAGACAATCAGCTAATTGTTTTAAATGACAAGATCAAGATTAAAGCCTCTTTGGAAGATATCTTTAAAGGTAATTAAAAAAGCTGTAACATTTTGGTTTTCTTCAGTAGTTAACGTGTTTTATTGAACAGTATAACAAAAAAATATGTTCATCACACAGATCTAAGGCTTTTTCGTCGCTCCAACATTTTTATAACTCGGCTCAAGAGCCTCGGTCGAAAAACTTGACATCGTACGAAAAGCACTACTTTAGCACCTAGAAATGAAATATGCTACTATATCCTGGACTATGCCAAAAGTAATGATATGCTATCGAGAACATATAACAGTCCTGGAACAAAAGAGTTGTGGGCTTAGGAAGCAATATTCAGAATAAAATATGTGTTTTAAACGCTTAATTAAGCAGCAATATCCAAAATATTGGATTGATTTATCACTTTAGTCACAGAATAGGAACGTTCGGACATCGAAATAATAAAATATTATAATGTTTCCTATTATTGTGTGTAATTTTTTTCTCAACTGTGGGTTTTGGAATTTCGTCAAGAATATTATTACCTTACTTATCTAACGTTTAAGGCACCTAGTAGATTTCAGTATTCTCATTTCTCAAAGATTGTGGCATATCTTATGTTATAGTTGGCATTTTCGTGTGATAATTCGTACGATAAAATTTAAACATTAATATCCTGCCAGGCTAGAATGTGATATCAACGAAATTCCGTTTCCAATCCTTGCTTTGTGTATGCGATGCAATATTAAAATAATATGATCTCTGTTATTTTCTTTCCGGGAAAACATATTCTCTAAACAAAGAGAAATTATAACATAAAGTACACAAAAGTATTTATCGTTTACATCAATCGGAAAAGCAATAATAATACAAGTATTTTTCGAGATCTCAACAAGGAGTAAATAGAAAGTAAAGGTTTGTCTAAAATTTGTATCCAATATTGAAAAACTTCTAATATTTAACCAGAACTGTTTGCAGGGATTGAGTTGTGACAGAAGCTATATTCGTAACTCTCCACACTATCGTAACGGTAATACCGGTTTGGTTGCAAACCGTACATGAAAATGCTGTTAACATCTGCTGTCTTACTTTTCACACCAAAACTTTTATTTATTTATTAAGTTGTAGCGTGCACGTTATAATGGCTGGAGATCAAATATTTTGTCTTGTATCTGTTGAAGTAAAACATTTCTATCAATTTGAAAACACAGATATTGGATGGCTTTATAACAAAAGGGTCTCTAGATTAACCAAAGACTACACCATTTACATCTTACTTTATGAAAAACGGTAGACTAAACTGTGTACTTGTGTGTAATAATTTATCTTTAGATAATTTATACTTGGCTTATCTCTGTTTTTTTGCTAACGTCATCTGTTTCTAATGATTCTTCACTGGTAAACCTATAAACAGATTACTAAGTTCATAAAACATGTTGATAAATTATAAGTTTTATACGATAAAATTAGTATGGAAAACAATAAAAGTATATCGATTCTAACAATACCATTATATTCAAAACACTTAAAATACTGCTACAACTGATCATTACTTATAATATGATATCTGTAAAACGTTTAAATAAAAATTTTTATAAGGGGACTCAGTTTATAATTTTCATTATTAAATATGTCTCAGTTGCCTATGTCTACAAAGTCTGTTATGTCATGCCGAAACGAGCTTTGCCTTTCAGTGGTTTGAGCACTCAGTGGTTTGTCTAATGGCACAATGATACGAATCCAAAGCAATTTATTATTTATTTTTAAATTAATTTTTTTGGAATATCTTAATGAGATTGTTCATCACGTGTTTGATCAGAGTACTTATGTTTTATGAAGAATTGATTCTCTATTCTATTTGTGATTAAGATTTGGGACTCATTGCTTTCGTAAACTGCAAATTATTGTTTCAAACAAATCCCAATTAAATGCACTGCAAATTTTTACAGTTCTCCAGTAATATTTTTTGTGTACAAATTTTGTTTATTTGAAAATTATCTACGTAATCACACTGATAAACAAGGCTGTAGGATTAATTAGATCTCATTAATAGGTCAAATATACGAGTTTAATTCATTGTTATTTCCAATTAAAACCGATCATTGGAACTAATGAACGTCAAACCCGCTGGCTTATCACCTTAATTCTAAACGTGAATCGGATTGTTACCAATTTAATTACCGCTTTATATTAAAATATTTCCCCTTATAACTTAATGGTTTTGTTTGAAATTATACCTTTAACTGTCAAGCATGTTTAAATAATCGAATATAACTGTTATTATTATCATTTCATCAATTGTGATTGGGAATCTTGAAAGACCTTAGTTATATATTATACAAAAAATGTAGAAAGGTTTTAACATTAGAGTCATTGATTTGGTCTATATTCTTTAATACATTATATTTGATTATGTATTAAAAGTATTGAGAAATTCTCAATACTCATATTCACAATTCAGTATGCTGAATGGGAATGACAAACCTTCGCTCCGCTTGGTTCACTATGGCTCAATACTGCTTGACTCACACTGCAAAGCCTCTTCAAATTGGAAATATACTTTTTTTAGAGCTCTGAACGTTTATTAAATATGAACATGTTTTAAGCTGTAATACCCGTATATGTTAAAGATAGTTACGAGAAATACAGTAAATACATAAGGCCATGCCAAAAAAATAAACATTTTTTTAACGAGTAAGAGACTAACTGTCCAATTGGTTTTGATCGATTGTTTTAAGCTGCAAAACAGAACAAAGATAAATTGCTTACACGGACCGCTATACCAGGATGAATGAACTCTGACGACCCATAAACTTGATGTCCAATCCGCTTTACGTTGTATTGTTAGGGAAATCAGTTTCTTGTTATTTATAATATTAAAAGCTACTAATGAAATTTCCGTGAAATTTTAATAAATAATTTTGCTTCTTCAACTAACAAATAAAAAATTAATTCTATGAAAAATGTTAGTGGTTAAAATCAAATTTAGTTTCATGAACTTTTTTATGAATTTTCATTTTAAGTGCTATAGATTTACATAGAACAATTGCTGTAAGTTTATGATTAGCTTCTCATTAGTATAAATTTTAGACCAAAATTTATTAATATATTTATGTTTTTAATACCTTGATTTATTTACTTAATGGTTTTTTATTGTTTTTAATAATTGTAATATATATTTTTAATTTAATACAATACCATGTTTCTATAAGGTGGTATATCAGCTCATAGTTTTAATCTGCTTAGTTTTTTCTTTGTTCTGCTATCATTGAGTGTCCAGAAACGATTGAAAATATAAGCACATTCACAAGGTAGTCCTGTTTTTTCTCGACTATGAGCAAGTTGGAGCAGAGATCACATATTAAGTTATTACTTAAAAAATATACATACGATATAAGTATTTATTGTAAAAACATACTTCTCCCATACCTTTTCATAAGTAATTTCGTTTGGTTGAATATATGATGGCTACTTAGAAGCATTTTATGGTTGGTTTTCATATTGATGCACATAAACCTTACCACCGATATCTATGATCACCTTTTTTAGGGGTTCTAAATGATTGTGGTAGATTAAAAGCCAGCTATATTAAAGATAATTATTTAATTTTACCCTTCGGTTAGAAAATGTCTTCTAATACGTGGTCATGGAAAGTCGTCTTCAAATTTATACCACAAGATCTCGATAATAGTACCTTTCATTTAGAATATATTGTGTCAGAAACCCCCTTAAACAGTTCAGCTGCAACAGTTTAAAATGTAATGCATCTAGTCCAGATATACGGTATAATTACTCACTACTAATTAAGTAATATTTGTACAAGCGACTTAAATAACAAATTTAATACCATAGTCGTGTTTGATTGTCACTCCACCAGCATGAGGAGAACCCCTACTAACACTTTATAAATGGAGCAAACTGATTGGATTGTTTGTTTGATTAAACGTTTTATTCAAAGCTAACAAAATTAAGATAAATTTATCTACAACAATATGAGCCAAATACTGTTGACTGACTGATCACAGTTATGAAAAAAACTAAACCGTTTTGGGCTAAGAAGCGTTCCACGAATATTGTTTACCGATTAAAAATGCAAATTAAGAAGGGGTATTAAAATTTATTCATTGTGAAAGAGCCTCCAGAACTGACGTTTACAACAAAAATGGTTCACAAACCTGTATCCGTCGCAGTTCTTTCAAATCCTTTGGTGGATGACCCGGGTTTCGGTCTGTTTCAGACCATAGTCATATCCTTATGCAGGGAAATTAAAATCCATTATTTTGATTTCGTTACCACAAGCATTACACAAACACGACACAAACACATTTGAAACATTAAAAACGTTAAAAACAATGAAAACACGGCGCGCGACTAGGCCTAGCCTGTATAAGGATATGACTATGGTCTGAAACAGACCGAAACCCGGGTCATCCACCAAAGGATTTGAAATAACTGCGACGGATACAGGTTTGTGAACAATTTTTGTTATTAAAATTTCTCCGAAATAATGAAAAATAATAAATATTTGTTTTTAAAATAACGGTCATTTTCAGATTTAAAATTTGATATTACTCAAACTAAACATTTTGTAAACCTATGAAATATTGCCAATAGAAGAAATTTGCTAAGATGAGTAACCGACCTTTAATCAGAAAAAAATACTCAATAATTTACTTATTGGATCTACCATGTTGGATTTATTTTTTTTTTCAAACGTAAACTTAATGTCGTGACACATCACTACAATCTATATTTTCACACTGATTGCAATGTCCAAGTCCGTTTTTTTATCTTCATTCGTTTTCAGCATATACCCAAACGAAGAATTTTCCCTGTGCAATCCTTATGTATGTTTCGAGCTTTGAATATTCTTAGTTGCCATGGCGGATCCAAGATGGCGGCGAAAATTCTTTACCCAGTCAAAGTGAAGTTGTTAACCACATCTCAATTATCAGCAGTTATAGGCTATAAAGCCACAAGATGCAATCATATATCACCTCAGGCAATAATTTCCTGAATCTCGAATGCTTTTGACATCATTTTCAAGATGGCTGCCCTAATAATTTACTTTCTGTGGTGATACAGATGTGTATTTTAATGTGTCTATTATGAGTATGCTACCTACCATTTACAACCGGAATCATTTTTTTCCAATTACTTTCACCTCCTCCTATTTTTCACTTATTTATACTACACTAAATTAGCTTAAAATCTGTTTACACCATACGTATACACATCTGTTCTAAATTTCTTATTGTCCGTACGAAAGTTACTCTTTACTGGTATCAGTCCAAAAAACTGTGCTGCCTAGGCCGGAAAATTGTCCGGACTAAGATTAATTATATACGGAAGTAAAAAATCAGCTGATTGCAAGGCAATTAGATTTAGTGCATGTCTATACATTCCTTACGACAGAACTATGAAGTGGCAGTCCTGGTAACAGTAGCAAATGTTTACGTTTGTATCTACAGGCTAGGATTAATAGGCAAGGTAAAAAAGAGGCCACCACCTTCTTAAAAAATAAAATAAATAAGAAACGTAATAGTTCATGCAAAATATGTTAAGACAGTTTTTTTTTCATAACACTGACACAGCCACGTCTTTTCTTTTCCTTTTTATTGGCTTTTTATCTGTTCTCCTTTTTTCTCGGCCTAGGCCGAAAAGTTTTCCAGACTTCGATTGTAGGAAACGAAGGTAAACAATCAGCTGATTTTGCAGCAAACCGACGTTTAATGCGTGTTTATTGGCAGCGCTGGCAGCAGTAGCAAATATTTGTTTTGTTTATTATATGTTAGGTTTGAAGGATTTAGAGACGTATTGGTTTATGCAAGGAATACTTTATGATTGAAGTATGTTTTTTTTTCTGAGTTGCACAATGAAAAGTATCATTCGTTACACGGCCGGTAAGTTTTACATACTCTCATGGAAATCCCTCACTCGCTTCCGCTCGCGCGGAAACTGTCATACTCGTCCGGTAAAACAGTACTTTCCGGCCCAGTAACGTAATATACTATTTTTGTGAGTATGAACATGTAACGTATCGTACGTAATACGCCAGGTATGTTTTCCCGTACTCTCATGAAAATCCCGCACTCGCCTGTGGCTCACGCGGGAACTATCATACTCGCCCAATAAAACAGTACTTACCGGCCTAGTTACGTGTTGTACAATTTATATTTCATTTTAATTGAAAACCTTACATGTAATGTAACACCGCAAAACATTATCTAAAGCAGCTTTTGGTAGTGGTTAAAAGAAACGGACAAAAATATATAAAACAGTTTATGGAAGAATTGGGAGGTCAATAAGCTGGTCAATCCCGCAGCCTCTTTTGACAACCAAAGGATTTTCTCATATTAACACACGGCGACGCTTCTTTTATGGATGATATCCTGGCTGCTCGCAAAGAGATAATATTAACCACATTGCTGTTTATTTCTATATGTTTTTTCTTCCTGTTGAAGCCATATTTTGATGGATTATATGTGTTATTGGGCACAATGGATATTTTATTGTGTTCATCTGCAATTACGTATTTTAATCTAACATGCATGAAAGACTATTGTTAACTTGATCTTGGGTACTTAATCTTGAAAAACATTATTTGGAATTTCTCGTTTATATTTTCTAAATCACTTTCCACTGTGCCAAAATTTCGTTTTATCAATAATTGTCGTAATATTGAGGATATTATAAACGTTGATAACATTTTCTGATGAAACTAATATCCAATAAATCAAGTACTTGCTTAAAATCTCGTTTAAAAAATATATTTCCACAGACAGTTTTGTAAGTTTTTTTCTGTGAAAATTTATTTTTATATTTAGATTATTTTTTTTACTTTCAATTATAATTGAAAACTATACCACTGAATTAAGAATTAAGAATATTTTGATTGGACCTCAACTGCCAATAGGCTTGTGCAGCAATGTAGCATATATAGCAATACAGCAAAATAGCGTAGACCATGTAGCAACAGTCAGGTGGGGCAGCCAGAGGTGACCACTCATGGTGGAACACGAGTCGCTCGAGGTTACGATCGGGATCTGAACAATGAAGTTGCACTTACTGGGACAGCACCTTTTTCAATGGTAAAACACCATTGAACAACAGCTTTATGAAATTATACATAAAACTACAATTTCCTTACCGCGTATGTTCTCCCTTTAAAACACAAATCTTACAATAAAGCTTTTTTTCGCAAAACTCCAAACGGGAATTATTTTTAAACAAATCAGATTACATGAAAGATTTAACACACTTTGAATTGAAAACTGGCTCTAAGGCGAATCCCCAGAATATTTTCGTTTGAGGGAATATAGGATAGACCTCGGTTTAATATCCTGCTAAAGAAGATGGTGTTTGCCTCCAACGAAGATGCTGTGCCCGATCCTCCCTTTGTGTAAGGCAGATGATATCCAAACAATAATATCTCTGTTATTTGTTCCTTGTGAATACATTTTCCTTGCAGAGTGAATAGATAAACATCAACTGAACAGAACAAATAAATCTCTTTATATATTGCACAAGAATCGTAATGGGTTGTCATTCGGAATGAAACGCTTATGAGACTCGTTTGTAACATTCTTGATGCACATACAATTTTTTTAATAAATAACAATAATAACCTGATATTTCATTTTTCGCTTGTACGAATTTTTAATCCCTGCCTTCGTTGGTTTCTACCTGATTAGTTATTAAGCGCTACCAGTTTGAATATTTTGAACTTTCGCTGTCCCAAAATGTATGTAAGTTCGTAATTTATTTTAAACAAATAATTAAAGAGCTATATTGAATAAACAACCAAAGTCTAAAATACTGAAAAATAAACCTATTTTAAAACGAACTCTAAACCAATAACACTACACTTCGAGTAATGGTAAATTCCATGGATATGAATATAAGCCATAACACAAATACTATACTTCTTAATAAAATTTAATAAGCATTTTTGGAACCATAGTAATAATTAGTTTAGCGAAAATTATCAGGAGTAGTTCATGAAACTGATCACATGGCATGTAAAATCACATATCTTGCTTCAAATCTAATATTAATTCGATCAAATCATTAAGGCAAATCCTGATTAATCGAATTGAATAAGAAATGTCACCATAAAAATGGTTTACAGTGGTGAAGTAATTACTTTACTAGACCTGTAAGGTCTCTTTTACCGGACGAGCATGATAGTTCCCGTGCGAGTCAGAAGCGAATGCGAGATTTTCATGCGAGTTCAGTAAAACCTACCTGGCGTGTGACGTACGATACTTTACATCATATACTACTTAGAAAAACATTTAATTATAGCGTACTTTTTGCATAAACCACTACGTTCCTCAATTATTTAAGCCTATCCTACAATAAACATAAATTTCCCACTGTTACCAGTGCTGCCACGATGTTTCTCTAAAGTAACCTATTAAAACATGCATAAAACGTCAATTTGTGCAATTAGCTGCACATTTTTATTGCTTACTTCCATTATTTCCGTTTCCTAGTGCACGGTAAATTTACTGTACACTCCAAAGAGTAACTTTCCAGACAAGAGTAAGGCACAGAAAACAGATGTTTCTGTGTAGTTTTTGATGTAAGTAACTTGATTAGCCTGAATTTTTTATTATTATAATTCAACACCCTTTAATGCTCCTGAGGGTCATTTTTTATGGCTTGCGATTGTTAAACAATGTAAGGCAGCCTTTTTTCAAATCATTAGTAGTCACTGTGTGTATTTTATGAAAGATTTTAGTAGTATTTCTGTGGATTTGTTTTTTAGAAAAATCTCAAATGTATGTATAAGTTTTACCCTGTTACGATAACGTAAGTCAACCATAATGCCCCTTCATAGCTACACGTAAAGTGAAAAATCTTTAAATATTCAAACTAGTACCTTTATTAACTAATAGTGTTAAGATCACTTTATCTACCTTAATCAACCAAAATTAATTGCTTTAGAGCCTTGTCAAAGTAAATAGAACAAAAAACATTATCTTCAGCATAGTTAATTTTTGAAACGTCTGACGCCATTTACCCTTGCATACAGTACCAGTATAGGATTTGTACGTAACAGTGCCTTACTTTCAATTCTATATATTTCTGTATATTTTTGACAGTAAATCATAAACTAGCCAGAATTATTTTGTTATTCTTTCTAGCTTTGACATACGTCATTTACTCATTTTCCAACTCTTACCACTTCATAGCTCAATGATGTTTCCAATGTTATTTATTTATTATATTATTAATGTAATTTTCCCAAATTTTGAGGACTTATAAGGGGATTTTAGTACTGGGGATTCAATTTCTTGCCCTTTTGACAAATCTAAACCGGTTTATGCATTTATTTTTCATTAATAATATTTTAGTATCATGATATAAAATATTAATCACCTTCTGTTTTTTTTAACATAGTATATATTTAATAAAAGTAACAGTGTAAAGGCCTCATGAGAGTTCACGATTTTACAAACCTTGTAGGGTAGGCTTAATATTGGCAATATAGTGTTAGGTAATTCATTATTAAAATCGTGATGCGATTAGACCTTGTAGCCGTAACTAGAATATTGCCGTTGATAGTATATGGGTGTTCCAATTTAGTGGTAAATACCCCCGTTGCAGCAGACCTGCATACTCAGCGAATTTCAAATGCAAAAGAACATATTTCAATCCAACATAGCAAGATTTGACATGTTTTTGTAATCTTCATAAGAATAACATGGGGAATGAGTATGCAGGTTTGCTGCAACAGGTATGTTAAAACTGGTTGTTTTTACTTCTATATTTAATAGATCTTAACTAGAAGAAGCCAAACCCCAAGTTTTATTAAAATATGTTAAGAAATAAGGAAGATATAGAATTTTTTATTTAATATAAGGATAACATGGGGAATGAGTATGAAGGTTTGCTGCCACGAAAATGGAAGTATCGGGGATTTTAGACTATTAAACATTAGATCTCATCTAGATGAAGCCACAAACCAAGTTTTATTAAGATGTGTTGAGAACTAAGCAAGGTATAGAATTTTACTTATTCCCCTTAAGGTTAACATTGGGACAACGTACTGTGTTTACCACTTTCAATATCTCGGTAACCAATGGACATAGAGCAATGATTCAATAGACTAAATTGTTTGTTTTTTTGAGCTGAATTCAATGGTGCCAACAAAAATTAGATAATTTATATTTTTGCATATAAAAAACTCAAAAAACCCATTTTTGGAGGGGTTTATCCCCCTTTACCCCCCCCCTTCCGGAGGTCCAATCGGGCTGGTTTTCGAACTCGTCCGTTCGATTACCACTTTACATGTCTGCACCAAATTTCATTAAGATCGGGCCATATTTACGGCCGCTATCGTGCTGACAGACACACACACACACACACATATATATATATATATATATATATATATATATAGATAGATAGATAGATAGATAGATATATAAAATTTTGAACGGATGGTGTTTTTTTGCTTCTGGTGGCCCCAAAACGAAAAGTTATCATGGTCTCGGGCTTAGGTCTTACCATGAGACCTACGGTAATAGCTTCTTCCCTATAGGGGAAATTCGCTAAAATTGAGTCAAGTTTAGGTTAGCATGAGCTACTATATTACAAACCGTTTAATTTAAATCCAATCAGCACTTGCAAAGAACGGCATTCTATATTTAAATATGTGGAGGTTGCTTTTCACGTTTTTTTTTTTTTATTAGAGACGTTTTATTTCAAACAAATATATCATCAGCAGCGGATTCATATCCCACTAAGTATTGGTTCTCACATAACACATTCAACACTGAGCAAACTGTAAATATTTTGATAACATTTCTTATGTTTATGTCCTATCAAGGTCTGATGCTAAAATTAGGAGTTGGTTGCATGACATTGAGCTCAATACTTCCTCTAGTGTTAGTTATTTTCTAGTGTTTGTTACACTCGAACCCCAAACAAAAAATTTCTTGATACAGATACATTCTTTGAAAAAAAAATTATTTCAAGCAATCTTGATTACAAATGAAAAAGGTTTATACCGGAAAAGCTACTTCTTTTCTGACTTCTTAGCAGTTTATCTTGTGCGTTTTTGCTTATTCGGGTTATTTATTTGGCAAAAGGGGCGGACGCCATAGTTTTGGACCTGGATTTGCGATAATTCTTTAAGGATAAATGACTGAAACCTAAACTTATATTGCAAATTGTATTAAGAAATACTCGTTATCGTTGAATGTTGATGCCTTTATATACATTTATGTATTCGAAAAACCTTTAAAAATGGTTGATATAATCTGCTCTAAGGGTGAAAATTTTTAGTAAAATTTTATTGATATTTACACTTTTACAGGAATACACTATGACACAGAATTTATACGTCAATAAGTTAGGAATGAAATTAAAAACAACCTACAAATTATAAAAGATCATTACGATTTCCCTCAATCTATTGAAGTAATTAAATTAAAATGTGTGAAGAAACAATATTTTATTTCGTAAATTTATATTAAACGTAAATATTATTAGCCTGTTTAAATAGTAAACGTTTTTCAGGAATGTAACTTTTATAAGATTCAGGACAAAAATATCGTTAAAAGTTATAAGTTTTCCCGATGGAAATCATCTGTAAGAGTTTAAAACTGCAGCTCTCTTCGTTTTCACGCTTGGCTGAGCCCAAAGCGTGTAATTTAAAAGCCCCAGCCTTTTTGCGTTAAATTGATTAATTCAAACAAATTGCGCATACGCCTTCTTTAACTACTAATCACTTAATAAAAACGCACAGTCAGAAACATTTTCTCACCTATTAATTTTTAGATGACACATAGGCTCTTAGAATGTACACTTTGATAAAAAGGTCTTCTATGTTCTTATATCTAGCTAGACAGAAAGTTATTACAAAAAAAATAATGACAATAAAATCGGACGAATAGTCTTTCTGACATATGGGTCCTACAGACGAGTCCTAGTTAATAGCTTGTTCCCTATAGGAGGAATGCTCATTTCAATGCAGGCCTACATTATGAGAGATTTTCTTTATCTAATACAAATGTATTAATTGCCTTTGTTTTACTGCTACAAAACTTTGATATTTATCTCAAAGGCTACAATAAGGAATCAGGAACTATCTGACTCATTATTATTATAATAACTGAATGTATTTAAATAAGATCAACAGCAATAATTGAATCATGCATTTTGCTGATGAGTGTTTTATTCTATTCAACCCATTATTAAAAACACTTTCTTGAACTCCTCCTTAACTATATTGATGATTTGAGGTTCAGAATTATTTCCTGCAGTAAATTATTCACCTTCTTAAGAATGGTTATTTCCTTCTTCTTTATAAATGATGACTTCGTTAAAGTGTGATACAAGTTTATACTGTCAAAAATCTGGTTTTAATGTTTCTTTGTCGATTTTTCATGATTAAGTGTATTTTATGTTAAGAGTGATGTAAGCTAGATTGTATAACTTATAGAAAAACGCAATATTGTACCCTGTCCAATCAGCCAACTAATAACCTAACGCTGTTAAAATCGTTAATAAATTATCATCCGGCCGATTTGATTTAATCAATCGAAAAAATAAATGGCCTGTGTGTAAGCCCAAACTTAAACAAAAACAAACATTAGGTTACAAAATAAAACCAACCTTGTATAGAAGAAATATCCATAACGAGCAGAAAAACAGCAATGTTGGCCGGCAGCTTCATATTGACACTTGACACAGACTCCTGTCACCCACCGATATCGGCAACCATCAGTTAGCACTAACGAGACGACACAGTTCACTGGACTCACTGCACACTACACTGGGGTACCACAGGATCACACACTGGGACGTCGCCGCTGCAGGGCACGGGAGGCATGACAACCGCGCCGCCCGCCGCCTCGCCTCGCTCTGCCGCATCCCCGCCGCCCAGCGCGCAGGCCCGCCCCACTCGGGCTCATTTCACCATTACACTCGGAATTGTATGTTTATCTGTGTTTGCACATTGGCCTTTTATAAACCTCTGTTCATTGCCTCACGGCTTATCTGATCGTCATCTGCAGAGGCCGTGTGTAATCGATGGAAGCGATCGGCCAAAAATGAATTACTCGTGAAACGGCCGTGTTTGTTTTGAAAAAGGATTAGGTGATATTTATGTTATGTATGTGCGATGTAATTAATGAATTTAAATTGGATTTTTTCGTGCAGATGGATGTTTTATGTGTTTAGAATTGCTTATTTACATTACTTGATTAGTTTTTTGAAGTGCTACATATTGATTTATAAAGTTGTTAATGTTTTTGATGGAAAGATTTGGTAATATAACTAATGTAATCACTGTCCAGGACCTTCATTATATCGATTACCTCTGCAAAACATGTTATCTTTTATATTATAGTCAAAATTATGTAATCTTATGTGCCTGAAAAATGTATTGGATGTACAACTACGAACGCAATAATTAACTGTAGCTGGAATTAAACAACGCAATTATCCCTGAGAAGTAAACCTCTATGAGAGGACCTAAACCTGCAAGAGAGCAATTACCCCCTAATAAAATTACCCCTGTGAGTATTATGAAGAAGTAAGAAAAAAGTGTTTCACAGATTTTATTTTAATGTATTTCTATACCCTAGTTATGTGGATCTTGTTATGAGCGGGAAATGTTAGCTCTAGAGAACGTATGTGGATCTAAAATGTTAACTAGGAACATATTCACTAAAACGTTTATAGAAAAATTCGAGCCGCCATACTAACACAGAAAATTTGATTGTATATGAGCTACGGTTGATTCGGGTATCTATAATGTTTACGATAAAAGGTCCATCAACTGTCAAAATATAAGTGAAAACTTCTTAACGGGCGGATACTTCCTTGCAACACTGTAATGTTACCATATCATACATTTTTAAGTGTCAAAGTATTTGTTGACAAATTAAAATTATCAAGTTTCTGGGTTGATTTTTTAAAGTGTTTGTCTAGTTACAATTAAATCTTCGGAAACCGAGAAAAATTAATAACACCTTTGTAGTCTACCTTTACCTCTACTACTTTAGGGAATGAAATGTTATCATATATATATATATATATATATATATATATATATATATATATATATATATATATATCGGTGTTAAACACTTGTGCAGGCCAGGATGAGACCGCGAGGAGGTTGGTGCCGCCAACTGTGCCTATGCATTATTTAACGCTAGTTAGCCGAGTGCAGCCTGGTTAACCTGTTTACCGATGGTTTCAGGTTAGCCACTCTTCTTACGAATAAAATATTTAGCCTCTCACTCTGAGTTAGCTGATCCGTATACTCTGCGTAGTAACCATATTATTCACCTTGGAAGGCTCAAATCAAGTTCAGTTTTGTTTGTCCTGGCTATTTTTCTAAATACTGGGTGTCTTTAAAAATGTTCCAACTCCCCCTAGTTATTTTTTTATCAATGAAGTTAAAAGGATACTCTACCGGCATTCTCTTTATTTCAGGAGGAAGTTTTTCGTGTGTCAAAATGTTCACCCTTTCCCCAAAATAGGGTAGTTTGGCGGTAAGCCAAAATTTTCAAACTGTAAGCCCTATTTTGTGTCACATCATTTACAGGTCTTAACAAAATAAGAATAATGATATATTTAGAGGTATCTGGTTTGATTTTAAGCAAAGTAATAGCACCACAAAATTTAAATTTTTATGTAAGATTTTAACATAGCACATCATTAAGATACGCTCCAATTATCTTGATTTTATCTTGACATATCAATGAGCCACCAGGGGTCAATCTTAAATCATGTTTGCCGTCCTCTGTTTGGTTTAAGATTTTCGGCCGCCATCTTGGATTCGCCATATTCAATACGAATTATATTTTTCAAAAGTAAAGTTGTTGTTGTGACCCATCATTTCCAACTGGGTTTTCATGCTGCTTACAATCCTGCAGCCTCAAAATGGAAACCTTTTTCCAGACCTGAAGATATTAAGAATTTTACTAAAATTACTTAGAAAAGCTTTTATTTTATTTTATAATAGAATAAGAATTTGACTAGACGGATTTCGGCAATGTAATCAGTATGAAAACCCAGTTTGATAGTGTGGGTCACAACACCACCTTTATATTTGAAAAATAGTATATGTATTTAATGTGGCGGATTCAGGATGGCAACCGAGAATTTTAAATCAAAGACAGTTCGGCAAACATGATTTAAGAATGATCCCTGGTGACCTATTGACATTTAAGGGCAAAATCAATGTAATAGGGGCTTATCTTAAAGGAATGCAATGATGCAAAACCGTACGTAAAATTCAAACTTTGAGGTGCCACAATTTTTTTTAGAATCAACCTAGAGACCTTTAGTTTGTGTCAAAATTTTTATTTTAAGCGCTTTAATATTATGTGCCTTAAGATAGGAGTTACTATTTGAAAATTTTGACTTACTCCAAACTACCCCATTTTGAGGGGAGGAGGTAAACATTTCGACACACCAAAAACGTCCTCCTTTGATCATGTAAACGTTGCCAGAATATGATCTTTTTAACTTCATTAATAAAAAAAAAATTAACTAGGGGGATTGAGACTTTTAAGACACCCAGTATAATTAAATAAACAAATTTGAATTAAGATTGTATTTGGTGTTTGATACTACTCTGCAAATATTATTGATTAAGGTGGATACCTATAGTTATAAAAAGTATAATATGATAACCTAAACTATAGGACTTGAGATTCAGGCTGGGTCCTTCCAATGAAATGCAGAAACTGAAAATAAGATTATAATTACCAGTGTTGCCAAAGGCAAGATGTTCTAATAAACTGTATATAACACAACAGCTGATGGTTGGATTTATTGGTTGCTAAGAAATTAATATATTATGTTTTTGTTATGAAATGTAGGAAAAACTGGTGTAAATGAATTAAAAAACTTAAAACTAAAACACGGTCTCAATAATTTATAATCAACTTATTCGTCACTTCGACGACATGGTAGCAGAGCGTAGTTAACTTAACGAATCAGTCAAGTTTGAAAACGGGAGATATTCTGTTTCATGGCCTTGGAAAGAGTATCCACCAACTCTGCCGAATAACTACAATCTATCTCTTGGACGCTTGAAATCGTTGACAGATAGGCTTTCGAGTAAACCGAATCTTCTCAACGAGTATGACATGGTAATTCAAAACCAACTTGACGCTGGCATCGTTGAACGTGTACGTGACTGTACCAGCGAAAATTCAGAGAACGTTATTCACTACATACCTCATCATCCAGTAATAAATGTAACAAACAACTCCACCAAACTAAGAATAGTGTACGATGCTTCAGCCAAAACTAGGATGAGTAATAATAGTCTAAACGACTGTCTCTACCGTGGACCAGTCATTTTGGAAAACTTGTGCAGCTTGTTATTTAGGTTTCGAATTAATGCTGTCGGACTCACAGCGGATATAGAGAAGGCGTTCCTACAAATAAGTTTACAAAACTCAGACAGGGATGTAACTAGATTTTTGTGGCTGAAAGATCCATTTTCAGCTGCTACTAAAGATAACATTGAGATTTATAGGTTTTGTAGGGTCCCATTCGGGGTAATATCTAGTCCATTTCTACTTAGTGCTACGATTATGCACCACTTATCACATTCTGAATGTGATAATCTTACTGCTAAGCTGAAATCGTTTTTTATGTCGACAATATGGTTACGGGTTGTGACACAGAAGAAGAAGCAACGTTACTTTTTAAAACAGCCTCAACTTTATTCTCTAATATTAATATGAATCTCAGGTGTTGGTGTTCAAATTCTAAACAGCTGATGTCAAATGCAGTCATCGATGAAAATTGTAAATTCCCGACACTTCTACCAAAAAATAATGCCTTTACTTACCTGGTTATACAAGAGTGTCACTGCAAACTTTATCATGTAGGAGTCCAACACACCCTATCAGAACTGCGAAAAATTTACTGGATAATCCATGGAAGATCAGAAGTGTATAAAGTTATACAAAAGTGTTTGGCCTGTAGGAAGTATGAGGGTGGTCCTTATAGACTACCTCAAATGCCTCCTCTACCTGCGAAACGAATTACGGAAAGCGTACCCTTTCAAAATACTGGATTAGACTACTTTGGATCTCTCTACGTAAAATCATTTCAGGGCTCCAAAAAACTAATTTCAAAAGTGTATGGTTGCATATTTACGTGTCTGGTCACAAGAGCTGTTCACTTAGAGGTTGTCAACGACTTGACTTCACGAGAATGTTTACTATGCCGCAGAAGATTTATTGGAAGAAGAGGTGAACCGATGGAAATTTACCTTGACAATGCCACTCAATCCAAAACAACAGCTTCATTTTTGGGAAATCCTAAACTTAATCCCCACGAAACCAGCGAAGTGTTATCCTATACAAAAGAAAACAACATAAAGTTTACTTTCATCCTAGAACTTGCTCCCTGGATGGGTGGGTTTTATGAGAGATTAATATCTCTCGTCAAGAGATGCCTCAGGAAAGGTCTTGGTACACTAACTTTGACTAAATCTCAACTTGATACAGTCATGGTTGAGATTGAAGCAGTAATTAACTCTCGGCCCTTAGTGTACGTTTCTTCTAACGATGACAGCTTGAATGACAACATCATCACTCCCGGTCACTTTCTCAACTTCCATGGGATGAATGGTTTCATAAATAGTAATTCCTACGCAGAAGACCAAAACTTAGTCTCCATTCCTCAAACGATACGTGGAACCAAGATACATCTTCTAGATATGTGGAGAAAAGGAAACAATACTTTGAGTAACTTTTGGAAAATGTGGAAGGATAACTACCTTCTAAGTTTGAGAGAAAGAACTCAAACCAACATAAAACAAAGTAAAATCTTAGCAAAAAAGTTTCCTTCCGTTGGAGACATAGTGCATGTCAGTGGTGACTTTCCCAGGGGAATGTGGGGACTGGGAAAAATATATGACTTAGTAAAAAGTAATGATGGAAACGTAAGAACCGCAAAAGTAAAACTAGGAAATGGTAACTGCATTTCAAGGCCGATCAATTTACTATATCCGATGGAAGTCAATGAAACAAACTAAGAAGAACCCATTGGTACGCCGGCTTGTTTCCTGCGGGAGTGTTGCCAAAGGCAAGATGTTCTAATAAACTGTATATAACACAACAGCTGATGGTTGGATTTATTGGTTGCTAAGAAATTATTATATTATGTTTTTGTTATGAAATGTAGGAAAAACTGGTGTAAATGAATTAAAAAACTTAAAACTAAAACACGGTCTCAATAATTTATAATCAACTTATTCGTCACTTCGACGACAACCAGGGTATGAATGATGGTCAAGTTTGAGATTTGTTATTTGAGTTTACAACACAGCATGTTACTTTAAAACGTCATATTATTTTATTATCTTTCATTTTCCAGGTACACATAAGTCTTGATCTAAAATAAAACGTTAGCTGTTTCAAAATTGTAAAACATTAATCTACAATAATACCTGTACCTTGTTGTTACTATTAAAAATTGTAATATTTTTAATACTTTGTTTTCTGACTCTTCAATTTTACGTTTTTGACTTGATAGTAGTTATTTCTACCTTTCTATAGGCGATGTGTTTCACAAATCTTAACTAGAACAATATTTTTTGTTTTATTTCCATTTTACTTCTACATTTAGTTTTTTATTAAAAGTTAACTATGTTTTTGCCATAGAACATAGAAAAAGATATATTTTTTTTCCATTGATAGTGTCGGACTGGATCTCTCAACAGTTTCCCACCTCAGGCAGTGAGACATTAAATGTTGAACGATTGGGCCCCGTGGAGTAGCAAGATATCGTAATCTGCTGCTATGCATCATTTAGTGTTCGGTTCTTAAAAATAATAACCTTGGAAGGATAAAATATAACTATATATTTCAATTATATCATGAATTAACAACAAATAATCGCAATATATTATTTTCATTATGGATAGCCTCTGGATAACTGATTTATATGATGAAGGTTTAAGTTACCTGGTCTGTCAAATGATCATTTTTGTGGTAATATGACTACAGCTGTATCGTGTTGTAATAAATTAGCACATCTTCAGGTCAAGAATCCATTTTCATGGAAGTCACTGAGTTAAAATTGTTCACAAACATAAATAAACACGGACACGGACAAGACAAATAAAACATTTTTGGCCAAAAAACACAAAAATAAACGATTCTCGGACACGTGCGACGTCGCTAACTGATGCATAATGACACATTTTTCCATTTTCCCGCAAAAATGTCCTTGTCAATTTTCTACTTGATTTTTTTTTAGTAAACTATATCTTAGAAATAGCTATCCTAGGTATTCTTTTGACATTAACCATACGAATATGTTTTCTAGGTTACATAATTATCTTTATTTTTCAGTGACGCAAAACATATTATTCAGGGTTTTCATTCAACCGCAGTCTTAAAAATCAGGTCGCATCGACCGCAATAAGGTTAACTTCCCTCATAACATGCTTTACCCTCCCTACCGTGCCTCGAGTAAGCCTTCAGTAAATCTATTACCTTATGGCTGCAATATGGAGGGAAATATCTGGTTTTATAGCATGGTTGCATTAAAAAAACTAAGTTTTATTGCAACAAAAATAATGTAAATTTCATTCAAACATAAAAACTTTTATTTAGAATTTTGATGCTTGATAAGAGGAAAAAGTTCATAAAAGGATTACATAAGCAAATACAATCAGAGATTTTTACGTCATATTAAAAAATTATAATTTGCTTCAGTTTGAAAACATTGTCAACGCTTAGCTACAAATACACAAACTAGGGTTACGATTCCATATTTTATTTTAAAGGGCCCGACTATAAATGCATAACCAAGAGGTCTAAGCTGCAATATTTTACTATAAAGATCCATATTTCTTTGCGATTAATGTTATTGAATATTGAGTGGAATGTTCTATAACAATCAATAATAACGATGTTAATGAATAGGGTCTGACTTATTAAAAATGAGATCCGAATACGCCAAGGTTAATTGTATTTAGTATAGTTCAATTATTTCAGATTAAGCCTCAAATCTTTTGTTGAGTTGTGGCGCATTACTGCGAATATTCGAACTTTAAATTTCTTCGGGATTTCATACATCAACACGTGTTCTCCGTTCCCGAAATTTTCACTAAAATCTTTTCTAAAATATTCAAATATAGGAAAGAATTGATAATAGTACATTAACAATATTACATGTGAGCTATATGATTTAATCTGTTTTAAAGTAAATAAATCTGAGTCCTATAACATCAAATTATTTGTTCCAAGTCAAAGGTACAAATTACCGCTCGTTAGCTTTTGCACGTTTTTCCATGATGCGGATTTAAATGGCAATTAAACTTGAGCACAGGTGTGGCAGCGTTTAAATAATGATGAGTGCTAATGACTGCTATTTACAGTGTTTTGTCAATTATGCGGTAAAAAAAGAAAAAAAGGTAACATCGTAACTTTTTAATGTATAATTATTTTACAAAATAATAATTTTTTATTAATAATTACATTACGTTAATAGTAAATCACGGTCTGTTTTATCGTGAAACTTTCTAGTTTAAAAGTAACGAGCAAAATAATGAACTAATTTGTTGATTTGCAGCAGTAAAAAAAAATTGATATTTGTAGTAAAAAAGAAAAAATAATAAAAAAACATAACATTGTAACTTTGTAATGTATTTTACAAAGGAATACGTGTGTATTAATAAACACATTAGTTTAATAGTAAATCACGGTCTGTTTTATCGTGAAACTTTCTAATTTAAAAGTTATGAATGCAAAATAATAAACTAATTTGTTGATTTGCTCTTCTCCCTTTGCATTAAAATTGCCAAACCCTTTATTTTCAATTCTGTAACAAAATAATACCTTGGATTCCTAAATATGACAGATGAAATAACATTCAATTATGAATAAAACTTACTATACAATTTAAATGCCTAAACTAAAGAAAACCGTTTGACATGTAAATTTATTTAGTAAAATTATTTATTCGTATAAAAAAAACTTTTAAGCATAAGAAACCAACAAGACCTGTTCACTAAAAGAATTATAAGATGTGATAACCAGAAATCAATGAGTAACCCAATTAGGAAGGTGAAATCAATCAAACTTATTACTGAATTCATAGATATGTTCGTAAAAATAACAGCTTTGATGTAAATGCTGTTGTTGACTATAATGGATATGTAGCAGTAAATCCAATGTTTGAATACGTTTACAAATCAAAGCTTATTTTCTGAGTACAGTATAATGTCTTTGAAGAAACTTAGGTATTTTCTTTAGTCTACGGTTCTTTTGGCCATGGGTTTTCGAGTTTCTTGTCCTATTGTGATTTTAAATGGTGTTATTTGAGCAATGTGGTAGCATTTCCTTAGGTAGTTTTGTGATTAATAATATTAATGACTACTGTAATTTAATTTGAGAACGAAAACTATGCTTATAACTAATTGTATTTGGTAATAATACTAAAATTATAAATAATACTAAAAATGTTTAAGATATCCTTGAATTTGTCAATGGTCCTCTTACTGGTAGGCTACGCATAGCGGGTATTAAAACAGTCATTGACGGATGCAATGTAATGTTATTGCATTTTAGTATTTAAAACGTAATCCTAGGTTGATACAGTAACTGCAAAATGGAATATAACATATTTTTAAATATAAAAATATAATGGTTTTAATTTTGCAGTGCTACCCGCGTCCACTTGATGAGCCTTTAAAGAGCAATTAAATGTAGAGCACAGGTGAGGCGTCCAGCAAACGATAACGGCCCCTAACGACCGCATAAGTATGGTATGCGATTTAAATTTAAATTTAAACAAATATATATTTTTGTTATTTTTTCATTAATTATATGTTGTTTTTATAAAAAAAGTAATATGATTATACTAAGACTATCAGTCTTACTCATAACCAGTGCAAGACGTACGACTCTTTTTAATTTTTATTTTTTGATCAAGACATGATATCTATAAATAGGGCTGGGCAACCCTATTATACGAAAAGTGATGTATTAAAGTATTTTTACATGCAAAAAAGGAAATCAATAATCAGGTATCAGTGATATCAAGTAATCAGGTGTTAGTGGGGAACAATTTAATTTAAGTTTTGAAGCTTAAAAGGTCATTATCCATTTCAGAGTACTTAATAGTTCTTATAATTATTGAGTTATTAATCCACTTTATATTTTATTTAATAGAACTTTTTAATTCACTTGTGGTTTTGTCCAATTCTATGTTATTTATCAGTAATGAAATATGTTGTTTACATAATTTTATGTGCATTTTTTGTCGTAAATTTAATTTTAATTTTTACAATGTGAAAACTTTGGAAGTACAAAGTTTCAATCACATAGCTGCTGTGCTATTTACTTGGAAAGGAGGTTGGAGAGCCGAGGTATTCTGAGAATGTGCAAACTTTATTTCCACAGACAATAACCCAGGAATTTGAAATTTCCAGGGAAATTCTTATAATAACTTAATCTTCTTAACTTTACAACACCGTAGTGTTTTAGTCATAAAATGAAATATGTGAACTGTAAACTGTTTCTGTTACAATATCATATTAATGTTTTTGATACTTTTTCTTGGTTCCAATGCGAGGCAGAATCTGATTGTTTATAACGCATTATTGGAACATGAACACAAAATAGAAAATTAAATTTTGAGGAAGACTAAAAAAGGAGACGATTATAAAATAAATAATGTATGTGACGAATCATAAACAATATTATAACAATAAATATGAAACATATTAACAAACCAAAATATCTGCCGTGAAAAATAATATATAATAAAACTAAACCATCGCAATATGTACCTGAATATTAATAAAATAATAATAGTATATATAACCTGAATGACTTACAAAAATTCATTTTAGTATCACACTGATTGTAGAAGATGCAAACTCAATGTTTAATTTCTCATTAAAAAAAATTTTATAATTGTGAACATAAAATATTTTACGGTTCATACAGTTTTTAATTAAATGTTTTTGGTTTATTTTGTTTTATGCACTCAGTTACTAACAGTGGCTACAATGGGTTAATATGTTAAATAGTTACATTAGTAGACTTTATATAGGACAGGGGACCACGTTCAGTTGTCCTTTCTCCTCTTTTATCATATGCATTTTAAAGTGTCAGGGCTACCAACTCGTCCAAAGAAACCACAATAATAAAAACTAAGACCATTTTAAGGACACGAGATACGTTATAGTAAACATGGGCTCACTAGGATTCAAATCTTGTTTTTTTCTGCAAAGCGTCAGACTTGTGCGCATTTTATCGTCGGTCACCATAGTAGTGGTAGTCTAATAAAATAACACTAAACAATATATTTACACTTATACTGTATGTAAATACAGTATAAGTGTAAATATATTGTTTAGTGTTTAAGACGTTTTTTATTTACATCCAGTGAATACAACAACACGTATCATGCTAATCAAGAAATTAATAAAAAACAATCAATTAAAATCCGAACTCTGGTGATTTTAGGATAGTTTTACGAATTGGTTTGACACCATCATGATGATTGAATGATGATTGATCGTTGGATTTTTACATAGAGGGACCCGTAAAGAAGGTAAGTAGTGTGCGAGCCACTGATGATCCCCATTACCAAGCCTGCAAGTGTAATTAATTAAACGACATGTTATTTGCCACAAAAACGTACTCTTCAGCTATTATGGCGTTCGAAAAATTTCAGTTCGATTTAACCTGCTCTTAGTAAGTAGAGAGATTAAAAATAATGCATAGTACGCTAAATGTTTAAAAATTAAACTCTGAGAATATAATTAGTGACCTGCAATTTCAGGATGCACTATATTCTGAAAAGGGTTAAACATCTTTTCACGTAGGTTTTTTGTCATTAATAAGTTGGAAAAGGTTATACGTTGTACCGTTCGTTTATAATATGTTTGGGACATATTCAATTTCGCTTTGCATACACCCAATAACGACTCATAATTAAATAATTCTTTCTCTAGATATCAAAGCTGAGGAAATCTGGTTTTTAAAAGCAATTTTTTGTTTACCCTCACATTTAAAACTCGTTCCTGTTTTTCTAAGATGACGTAATGGTGATCATTCCATAAGAACTCGCAATAATCACTAGTGTACTTAAAATTAAATCGAGTAATATATAACATACCAAAAAATTAATGTTTGATTTAATGTATTCGATGATAAATACAATTCTGAGTTCAAATGCTTATGTAAGCACAGGATGGAAATACACATCATGCACTAATGACACTGCATGATAATAAATGTCAACCATAAAGCTCCTTCTCGAGACGACAATGGCGCCGAAACGGAATTGTCAGTTAATGACCTTCTTCATTAATCATTAAGTCGGTATTCCCTTAGTTACTCATGGTGTAATTATGTTAATGAGTATTCTTTTAGATTTACCAACACTTCTAAGATTAATTGATTAAACCAAAGGTATGATTGTACTTCATACGACGTCGTTATTAGTATTTTTGTATTTTTTTGTGAAAATGTAACATAAAAATAAAAAAGAGTAATTCAGTTTGAAACAATAAGTAAAACTCTTAACAAAGGAAAAAAATTAAGACATATCATAAAAAAAAATTTAATTCCAATAATTCTATGAAACGAAATATTTCATTTACATTACATGAAGAATAATTAGTTGTTTATGAATATTATTTTATAATAAAAATGTTATGGATATTGAGTCGGTGGTGCAACAGGTAGCGTGTAATTATGGGTTCGAATCTCCATGCTGCCACTTACATTTTGAGTAATGTTCGTCTTATGATGTAATACCTCCCGGCTATATCTTTGCTTTGTTGTTCTTAATAACGTCTGCATAGGCCTAGTACATATACACAAGTCATGTTCTAGAAAGGAGTCAGCTAACCTCTTTAAAATGTTTTTGGCGACGATTTTTAAAAATTACTATGTCACGATGGATTCAATTTAAATTGGTCTTTTTAGGTAGTATTGTGTTTTAATAAGAATATTAAAACTACTCAAATGTTTTTGAAAGCAGTGTAGACGTCATAATTTACTTGTTAATTATCTACGTAATAATTCTTTAATGATTGTACCATTATTTTCGGAATCTAATTCGACTCATTTGGCTATTAGTTTAATGCCATACTATATTAAATAATAAACAGAATAGGCTGTTTGATGGATAGCAGGCAAGGCCTCATGTCTAATGATACCGTTATCAATATATTACAATGTTATTGATGACACCACGATCATCAGTCATGAGCGAATATACTGAATGACAATACGGTCTTTGTTACGCAGCATTTAAGTTAAAAGTATAATGTGCGTATAAACAAAACATTTATTAGTCGTACGTCATTGCAAAAATCGAAAGAAGTACATTTGACCTTATTCCAAACCCGATAACTTTCTAAGACTCCAATAATAATTTATTTGCAGCCTTGGGGGGGAGGCTGTTTGAATAATCGTATAAAGGATACAAAAAAAGCTTGCACGTTGCATAAGGGCACGCTTAAGAATGTGAAAACAATGGTCATTGTCGATTTCATAATAAACCGATGGACCCCCAAACTCTCTGAAGGAAATGAGAGTAATTTTGTAAGCTTTGTTGAAAGTGATAAATAAGTACGTAATGGGATTTTATATTCCTTATATTGTTGGTATAATAAGGAATCAGTTTAAAGACATTTCATTGGATTACTATATTGTAGTTTTTTTCTAACAACCATTAAAATACATTTATTTTTATAGTTTTTCCATTAGAATTTATTGTTTAATTTTTTGTATTTAACTTTCATTAATAACATCACAACACTCCCCCTTTGAAGAAAACTGCATTCGTCTTAACAGTTATGGATTTTAACAAAACATAAGAAATATATTTAAAAAACCATAATAAGGTAAAAGTGTAGGAGGTTTTCATTTTTAAATTCGGTAAACTACGTAACAAAATGATATTTAACTTAACCTCAAGTGTGATAAGTTAAAGGAGAGTTTTGAGGATTACAAGCTCTTGCATAGCCAGCTAGACTAATCTCTCTCTTTTCGGACGTTGTGCTACTTAGTGAAAGAAGTAATTGCCAGGAAGGGAAGATAAGACATGGACGGCAAGCCTCGCCCCTGAAGAAAGACAGAACCACTCTCATCTCGGCCTCTGAGCCCCGGGTGACCTCCGTGACATTAAATCTCCAGCCCGACGATCTTCCACTGACAGGACTGATAACTCGAAGCCCTTCATCTCCAAACATCAATCCTCATTTTTATTGCACCTATATTATATTGTTTACCATAACCATACCACGTAAATTACACGTAAATAATAATTTCTAATTAAATGAGGTGTTTATGGTTTTACATTTAATATGGATAAAAAATGTACCCTTATTTTAATAAACATAAAACAAAATAAGCATAAGGAAAAAGAGGTGAACACTCCAATTCAATGTTGAATGTACTGAATAATTTTCTATTTTTGCTTTAAAGGGAAGTAGGATGCTGTGACGTGAAAGCTAATCCGAAACTTAATTTTCCCCTTTAATAATAGTGATATTTTGAGTTCACTAAGAAATTTCCTATTTAATTTCTTTTATATTTTAAGTGTAATAAGGATGTATTTTAAGTGACAATCCATTACAATTGATGTATAAACGAGGGGAGACCGTACAGTATGTTACAATACTTATTATAGGATCTCTTAGAGGAGAGAAGAAATTTAAATTAAATTTAATCCTCATTAACTTTTTAGTGCATTTTTCTTCTAAATAAACTTAAAATTAATGTCCAACTTAATCATTTTCATATGTAGAATATTAATTTTTAAACGATTTGAATTCTTATCCTAATAAACAGTTTACAAAAAATGCTATATATTTATCATGGAAAATAGAAAAGAGGAAATGTGTTTTTGAGAAAATGTTTTATAAAATATAAAATTAGGTAGTACATGAATGATTTATGTAATGTTTAGATAATAAAAATACATTGATCTGTTTCTGGTTCTAACAAGTCTTACCTGGCTTCCAATTACGATATTATACATCCATCCACTTTATCGATGGACGCCACTTTGACTGATAGATATTGTCAATCTAATGAAGCTTCTACCCACATGATCCATTTAGATTGACCTATAAAGGTCACACGTAACATTCAAAAGAGAGTTTTTCAAAAACATCAATCATTCCCTGTATAGATAACGCAAGTGTTTCATATAAAATCGGAAGTAAATAAAACTTTATTCGCACTTACTAAAAGAAATATATGTTATTGCCTGTTGTTAATTATTGTTAATTAGTATGAACATATATCTTGCTCGAAATAATCAGCTATTCTGAAATTGTTCCTACGAAATTAATGTTGGGTTACGAAGTTGTAAGTAATTGCATGAATAAATACGGAATAAATACTAAATAATAAATAAGTCAATTCTACCCTATCTATTTTCATAAAGGTATTGGTGTTGTCCTTAAATTTTAATTCGAAACACATGCTAGAACTACAAAATTTAGAAACAATAATAAACTTTTTTAATATTAAATAATATTTTTTTAAATATTTTTTAATATTAAATAATAAAACAATACGCGATTGCCGAGTTCCAGAACGAGGACTATGCTATGAATATTTATTAAGTTTGTCCTAATGTCTTTGATATCTGATTCCATTACCATCGCAAAGACCTGCAAAGCTTTGTGGGTATGAATGCTTAATGCACTCCCTAATAGAATTCTCAGTGAAAATAGAATTAAAAACTTAAGTGGAGATTTCGTGCTCTCGTAAGCACAAAAAGATAATGTTCGGTAAGGAATTGCTAGTCATAATTGGTTTTAATCTAGAGATTTTTAAAACTGTTGTTTATAAATTGGAAATCAAATTACTACTCTAATATTTATTTTTAAGTTTCTTTCTCAGGATTATTACATTTTTTTATCATGCTTCTTGTGGTCAAACTTTGATGAGCAAGAGGAATTTTACATCCAAAGGTTACCTACTATGAAACCTTGATGTATATAATCTAAATACTAATTATTAAAGTTTCTTATGTTCCACCAAACAGTTTTTTAGACAAATATTTTATAAAATAAGTTTAACATTTCTAAATAATTATTCGTTTAAAAATGTCATTTTTAGAGTGTTATGTTTGAACTTTAAATACAACAAAACTATTTTTGTGACTGTATTCAACAATATGTGGTTGATCCACCAACGAAACTTATGTTAGCAATTTCAAAAAGGCTTAAGATTATTAGTACACTATATATTTTATAGTCATTGTAATGATTTATTATTCTAAAACAAATGAAAAACAGGTACTTGCCAAGTTAATAATGTTTAGGTAATGCAAGGAAAAACTTTATTTAACGCCCGTATCAGTGCTTAGTCAGTCACCCTATAATATCGTTGACGCAATCACGAGCAAAAACATATTTCTAGAAAGTTTTTGGTCATACTTTAATATACAATTTTTTATTGAGTTAGTTTATTGGAATTTTTACTTTATTGTCATTTAAATAGAGGAAAATGAGGATAACGTTATTGATAAAATTATTACTCTTTAATAATAATTTTGACTGAACAGATGGTTAGGTGAAACGTTATATTTTGCGTTAAATATAAAAGACAATTATCATCAGAAATTTATAAAATGTATTAAAAAACTTATATATAAAATATGAAAGCGAAATCTTCCGAAAGAAATTGTAGATTAGTTTCATTCCTCAGGTATGTCCTTGACTGCAAAGAGCGCGTGCCTTCTCTCAAGCTAATAAGTTGGGTCGAACAAGAAACTGTAAATTTCTTGGATGCATGATGCTGACTTTGTCAAGCTGAGTGCTATTTTGGCTTTAACTTTAAAATTATAATGAATTTAAATTGTGGATACGACACAAATTATCACCAGTTAACAAAACAAAGGACGGAAAAATAATTAAAAGCAATTATTTCAAGTTATTAACAGGGACAATTTTTGAGACCGAATTAGTAAAAAAAAGAAAACTAGTGTTGGCACTGGTAAGAACCGAGTGATGATGAAGTCCACCTCACCAAGCCATCTTAAAAATTGGCAACATAGCTTAAGAATCTACCGATTCATCGTCCTTGACACTCTCCATAGCTGGAAAATCCGGAAGTGACTTGGACCCACAGCACCCTTGCCGAATTTTCTTTGTTTCCAATAATTTGACTCACTCCTCTCCTTTTTAAAAGGGCTAAAGTAGGCTGACCAGTGATCAAAAGGACGCTGTAATTTGAAACTTACAACTAGATTAAACACACAACAAAATGTGCTTGACAAAAATTCGTCTGCACTCATTTCAGTTCCATAACGAGCAGGAATGCAGTCATAAACGATTTAACGAGCGTCTGGATCTATACCTTCGACACCAACATTGGCCAACAGTTAATTAGGTATTTAGCCACCTAGCAGACTTCTTATTTATGCAAAATATTTTGACTTCACAGACTATGTGTAAATGAGAAAGTAAGGAAAATAATAAGGGTTTTACATCTAATTTACATACACATCTCGAGTCACTTTAAATAAATTATTTATCATCGTAAAGCGAGGCAATTTTTTTTAACAATTCAGATAGCTCTGCCTCTCCTGGTAGAATTATCTCGATGGACATAATTGGTTATTGTTTGGTTAGGCGGCTCTTGTGGCTATCTCTGTCGGTATTGCAGCCACTTCAGGGTGTCGACGTTATTGTATTGAGTATTGACTGAGCTGGTTTGATTGTTTTGTATTTGTGAGCATGATGCCCATCATTTCTGTTTACATTTCAAAACAAAAATAATGTTCTAAGTTTAAAGTGCCTGCTTGCTTTTTTAAACATGAAAAGCTACTCCCTTCATCTACAACTATAACAAAAATTAGTATTGTTTTACGAGGCATAGCTTTTTTAGTTGTTTGTTTGAGCAGCTTCAACCTCAACATGTTTTTTATAAAATATTATTATTTTTTAATTTTTTTATCAAACAAATCCTACTTTGTGATACAATGTAAATGGTATTCGAATATAAGTGGGCATTGCATTATTGCGACAAAAATATTTAAATAACAGATTAATCTAACACGTATAAGTTCGCTTTGGGAATTTTGTGAGTAACATTATTCAACATGTGAATACATGTTATAACGAAGGTTATTAACATTTACCAGAATATACGCTAAATAATGAATTTAGTGGAATTATTCTACGTTAAAATTAATTAAGTAAAATGTGTATGATGCATAAAACTGTTCTATTTATATAATGTACTAGATTAAGGATATTTTCAACCTAAATATATTTGAAATGTAATTGATAAATAATTATAATGCACACATTCAATATTGGTAATTCACTTATTTATTTTGTTGAGTTTATGGATTTTTAAATAAATAGTTGCTTTAACATTATAATATTGTCTTTATATCAATTCAACCGAGGTGGGAAGGTAAAATGAAAGTAATTAACATGTGTAGAGGGCGACAAGGGTACTGTAAATTCCAGTCTTCCCACACCGAGGGATAATAATGAACGGTTAACGTTCTCGTCTTAAACATGGATTTAATGTTGTGCTATAAACTGCAGGTAACTTTTATTCACAACCCTATTCCAAATTGGCTTAGTATGTTTCCACCAAATTCATCTAGCCAATATTAAGGATGACGGTCTCCAATTTTAAAACTTTTATTTGTCTCTATGTCTCTGTCCAGATATATAAACTTCAATGGTTTAAAATAGTATATCCCGTACCTTCAAAAATAAAAAATAGTTAAGTTTGTATTAAAATAGTGACCATATTTGTTATATCGAGTTTTATTGTCAGATTGTCATTGTGAAAATAGATTAACCAAAAAAAGAAGATGCCAGTCACACAGTATAGAATATTATACAAATGTAAAGTCTCTGAATACAATTAGTGGTGAAATTTATATTTAATTATGTTAGTAGCCAGCATTAGCATTATAGAGGGTACCATGAAAAAATATCAAACGTAAAGGCAATATTATATTTAGTTTGAATAGAACTTCAAAATAAATATATTTATTATTTATTCTATGTTGATATTTTATGAATGAATATTTTCTTATTTCCTTAGCTGTCTCAAACTTCCTACATAACTATGATAGTCTGGGTTAAAGGATCTAGTAAATTATATAATTAATTGCGTCATTGCACATACTAGTCGCTCCACCTCATAAACTAAAATCTCTCTACTGACAATCGATATTAAGTTTCCAAGTGTAAGATCTCAGTTAAACAGATATCTTAAGAATGGTAAAGTAAAACATAAATTTGTATACTTATATAACAATATGGAAGTCTATGGAGCCAATGAAAAAGGGGCCATAACAAACTAAAATCAAAGCTGGTTGAGGGTGGTGAATTGTGTGATGCGGGAGTTGATGTTTAATTAATGTGGTCATCAAAATCGTGGAACACTACCACTTTATAGGGAATGGGAAAATTTACAATTACCCAAATGACCCTCCTGCGTACGGTCCATTATCTGCTCTGATTGTTAAAGTACTGCAAATGTTTGAAACAGATTCAATTATTAACTAAACAAATTCTCTCCACCGATACATTGAGGACTAACTTTAGTTTCATCATTATTCTTAATCATATCCTCAATATCCTCAGATCAGTCAAACTACAAATGAGACGGGGGAAAATAAGTATTTACTTTTATCAGACGTTACAGTAATCAAGGCTGAAAATAGATTGGAATTTGAACATTACAGAGAGGACACGCAAACTGATCTGGTTATTTCGATTTTAACCATCCCATATCCTTAAAAATAGCTTCCTTTAAGTATGGTAGATAGGCAAGATACGTAGTGGCTGTCCCTACTGAGTTTCAAAAAAGTGCTAATAAAAAAAAAGGTAAATCTATAATAAAGCAGTTCACACGTATAACGGTTACTCAATGCCTTGGTGGGCAGCTTGATATTAATCAATTTCATGCATATAACTAGCATAAATACCTGGATATATTGTGAATAAACACTTCAAAGAATTTTAGCAAAAAATGTCAAATTTTATTATTTCTTTTGCGTAAGTTGTATTTGATACGGTTAACTCAGCTAACAATAAAATAACATGAAAACAGAATGTTTTCAACACAGTAATTGACCTTTATTATTCTTGTATGTTTTTTTACTTGTTTGGTTTTAAAAAGAAGCCCAAAATTAAAATACCAAATTGATATGGACATAATGGCTGCAATTTCGTATGATACACTTGATTTAAAAAAAATATGTAGCCTAATTATATGAACTTCTATATTGTTCTTCCAAGATTTTAACAATAAAGTATATTAATGTGATATAATATAGGCTTTTATGAACCAATACATTGTATTAAGATTCGTCCTTACAAAACGCAAATAAGGATTAATGACAGATTATATTTTAAGAAAGCCCTTTACAAACTTTAAAATGGGAGAGAGATTGATTGAAAATTAAATTATCTGGCACTAATGTGTTTCTTATTTGATTCCATTATCCATTGCAAGGACTGTCAAAGCTTTGTGGGTATGAATCCTTTATGCAATCTATAACAGATTTATCCATTGAACCTAAATATACAGGGTTGGCTAGGGCTAAAATGTATTAAATATCTTCCGAAAAATTAAGAAAAATATAATGAGACATTGGTAATGTGTAATACTAACATAAATGTGATCATACAAACATAAAATACTGATGTTTAAATAGACGTTTAAAATTACCTTATACAAAACAATATCAAATATTTCGGTTTGAAATAAATAACAGACATGTGCATGGCCAAGGAACGGTTCAGGATCGGAGTCCGCAAAATTCATAATTAATTGTACGCGTACAAAGTACATATTAACTTGAATGTAATGTACCAATAATAAGAATAATTTTAAATGGAACACAATGCCACAAACACGGTCAAAAAGGAGAATCCAAACAGAAATTTATTTCAGCTCCTCAAATATTTTATTACTCTTTAGCTGCGGAAAAAGCTTAGAATATTGTGAACTGCACCGATATTACTAATCAGAATATAACACAAATATTAATGAACTGTATTCTTGATTAATGTTTATTAAAATCTTTGACGACCGGTAAAGTTTGACTTTATCCACATTTTGCGATTGTCTTCCACTATATAAAAGCATTTATAATATTTAAAATGCAGTACAACCTAAGGTATGCTTACCATAAAAAGTTCAAGAATTTCATCAAGGGCCGTTCCCTAATAATACAACAATATACAAAAAATCTTTGGTTTCTTTAAAACAATATTTAGAAATAATAAGAATAAATTTAGCTATATTCTCTTGATGCTTTCGGATCTTATCACAATAATCCAATAAAGAACCTACATTGAGCGTGCAAAAAGGCTGCCCACTGCTTCTTGTGCAGTGAGTCGCAGCCATAAGTTCAGTGCGACTACATCCACGAGGCATGGCATTATCGAGGCATGCCACGTTTTTTGGCTTGCCCTCGAAAACGCCAAATAGGAGGGAAATAAACGCAAGTCCTAGTAATATTTCATTATTTTTCGATATTTTAGGATTTGTTTAATATATACCTGTCTTTAACCCAATCATAAAACAATTGTTTGAGATTTATTGTTTTTGTAGCTAAACTCACCTTAAAACTACTACCACTAATTAATATATCTTGATATATATCAAGTATGTACTTTAGAGTCATTAAAACAATTTTTTATTTTTAAGCAACGCTAGTGAAAGGAATGTGTAATAGGGTCGGTTAACGTTTTTCATATATGTTTTAAGCTTAAGCATAAAATTATTCTAATAGGAATTTTTCCTATTTAGAATAAACTAATACCGCAGGTTTCATGGTAAGGCTAGCCTTCCACTACCATAACCTTTTGTTTTCGGGCCCCCACATCCCAAACCTCTGTCCCATTTTTACTTTTCTTTTTTAAGAAATAACGAATAAAACAAATTTTATATTACCTGTACATTATCTCATAGTAGAGTTTATCATTTAGAAAAACCTACAAAACTAAGTGTCAGGCGTTTTACAGGGTTTGTTTTAAGAATAAAATCTAAAACATTTATTTTTTGTTTCGCATTACGTCAATTGAGTGTCTAAAGTGTCCTATATGTAAATCTTAGTTAACAACTATTTAAAAAAAAATTGCCATAATTTCGAAATTTGTGTCATTCTACTCTTCACATCCTGAAAATTTTAAGAATAGTCGTTATTGCCAACAATGATTACGAACGGGTGGGTTGTCATCCATGAACTAATGAGGAGTGATAAAACAAGAACCCCAATCAGTCACTGGGAACTTTACTCGCCCTCCGAAACTAAGATTTATTTCACAAATTTATTTAAGTTAGTTATTCATTCAATAAGTTAAGTTATTTTGATGTTTTGATTACTTAAGCCGATCCTTATTCTATAAATAACTGGGTGGTAAAATAGTTTCTAGGTAATCGTTCTATGTACCATAGAAACCTATACACATGTACATGTAACAAACTTCCTTTTAGATGAGTTAATTCATTAAATTAATAAATTAGCAAATCACCCTTTAACACACTTTTCGATTATGTAATGATTAATAAAAATAAGTAAACTAAATCAACAAAAACCTGTAAAAGGAACTTGCACACGTCAAATAAATGTAAAAATAAATAAAACTCAACACAAACCATTCACACGGTAACAGTAAAAGAAATATTTTTCAAGGAGTTTATTAACACAAAAGTTACGTTTTGAAATTGTTTTCTCCAACTTCACATTTTCTAACTTATCACGTCTTACTGCAGTCAAGATTCACTTTATGAAACTTTCATGCTTCAGAGAGTTCACTTTTCACCCCAATGAACACTTAACTGTGTTATTACTTTATCACCATATCTGTATATTTGTTACATCATAGAGTGAATTCTTTGATTAATATATTTTACAGTTTTAATTGACTTGTCACGTTAATTTAATAAACCGTGGTCGATAAGAGATACCTCATACTTTTAAAGTAAACATTAAGAAATTCCTCATCGTACTTTTTATTTACTACAGAAAAACAGGGTGTCTTTATTGAGTTAAAATTATTTATTATAATAGGCTACATAAATCATAAATTAATCCGTTTCGATATTTATATTATTTTTGAGCCTTAGTATTGACCATAAAATTCTGTTTTGTATTTTACCTATATATTAATAAAAACAATTTAAACATAATTCAAACAAAGTTTTGGTAAAACGCCTTTATGCATCGACACACAAGACAGAAAATCTTTCACTTTCAACACTTTACATTACATTTATATTATTATTACTTATCTAATTATATATTTTTTGGTAAAACAAAGCTATTTCAATCCTTCAAAGGAATTCATAATATTTTGGGGAAACATATTCTACAAACATAAAAAAACGCGGTTAAAGAATACCTAACTCCACACCAAAGGTCGTATTGATGAACAAAAGCAGAAAAGGAATAGGATATAACCTTTAATTTGCCTCTTGGTTTATTACACCAAAGAAACGTAAAGGGACTTAACCGCTCGGATATATGTTGCTGATCCTTTTCCCTCATTACTTACCTTCCGATGGAATGTATAAAAAGGCGCGAATAGCTCTAATAAATACAATGTCATGTAGTCAAACATGACGTTGTATTTATACTAGACATGTATATATTGTCTAGCTTCTCTACCTAATTAGGTATTTTACTTCTTGTGCCATATTTGTTTTTATAATAAATGATAATAATAAGGCTACTTTATCTTTGATTCATTGAATAATATATCATTTATATAATAATAATAATTTATCATTTATATAATAAAAGCTAATCGAGGATTTTTGAGAATATAACGCAATCAACATTAGTTGTTTCTAATATATCACTTACTTTATATAAACCTACCAAATAATACTTCGTAGGTCAAAAATATAAGTAGTATCATTTAAAATAATTTATTTTTACCAGTCGGCCGAAGGCTTAGACGGTATATTGGTATAAAACATCAGAATACTTTTTTTAAGTAATTTTTTCTTACCTTACTCCAACGTGCAAAACAAAATGTTAATAACCGAAGTTTGTACTTCGTACTAACATTAGTACATTAGTACTTTTTACTACACTCAAAACTTTATTTTCAAAGGCTTTTTCCCATTAGCAAAAAACTTCTAACATTGCAATAATAAATTAACTTAATAATTTTAATCGTACCGCAATAGATGTGTAGATGTTTCGTTATGCATTTTAGAGGTATAAGTTTTATTCTATACACACAATATTGAGTAATCGGCCCCAGCGGGGTGGAAAGTTATCACACGCTGGAGCCATGCATCACTTTGCGCTAGATAGCGATGTGACCTGCTTCGTCCCGGCTCCTACTTTGTGCATCCATTATGTAGCAAGTCATATGTGGTTATGGTTCTCCTAATGAGCTAATGTTTATTGGATAGTGGTTTCTTTGTTGTTTTATGCACTTCATGGATGAACAAACATTCGTGTAGTCAAATTCTACGGGAAAATGACGATACAGCAGTTTTCATTTCATTGTAGTAATTAATAAATTAGTTTTATTTTATTATTATAATATACTCATTTAAAATTACATTTTTTGACACGCCTTAAATGTTTGACTGAGGTTAACGCTCTTATTTAATTTTTTACTTCTTAACCACAGAATGATTCTGAACTATTTTGACAGACTTGGTGTGATTGTTCTTTGGACCAAGCAATAATTTTTTTATCAAGACGTAGGCCTTCGATGCCTTTTGAATTAGTCTGTACTTTTAATTTTCTTGTCGATACTTTCACTATAGATAAATTACACTACAGTAGCTTAATATACAGGGTGTCCGGAAATTATGGTAAAATACTTTAGTATATGATAGTAGAGGTAGAAATAAAAACAAGTTTATATAAACATAGGTCTTCGGTTTCCGCCTGTGTGTCAGATTATATTTTTTACATATTTAATTTTATCTCACAAACCTTTTATCATATAAACATCGAACTTGGTACATGGATGACCACTACCAAGAACTATTATTGTAAGAAGTATCACGTTTCTACTTTCAAAATGGCGATTTTTTTTGTTTCCAAAGCTAGATAAATTAAAAACAACAAATTTTAGAAAAAAATATAGAAGAAACACAAAAGTTGCAAAAATTGATCTGATTAACGCTGATGTGAAGAGTATGAGGTCGAACTACTAATAACGGAGAAATTATAACTTTTCTGAATAAAAAAATTTTTTCTTTAGAAAGTACTGCCTGTTTTTATTTCTAAAATGTACAATTCCTTCTTTATTAGTTAGTTGTTCGATCATTATAATCTTAATATCAGCGTTAATTGGATTAAATTTTTGTATTTTGTGTAATTTAAGATATTAATCTTTGAAAACAAAAAACAGTCGCTTTTTTGAAAAAGGTCTTTGTAGAATTTTGATAGTTCTTACAAAAAACCCATGTACCAACTTTAAAGTTTGTAATTTAAGAGTTTCGTGAGATATAATTAAATATGTAAAATACACAAACAGACACACAGACGGAAAACGAAGCACTTTAGGACACATGCTTATTAAAACTTTTTCCTTATTTTTACCTCTAATTTATAATACTAATATATTTTAGCATTATTTCCGGACACCCGGAATATTAGATGATAAGAAATATCATCTAATAAGTAATACAATCTCTACATGCTAAATTATGTATAAGTAAATCACTTAGAACAAGATTAGTTTTATTTAACACATTATATTAATTAGCTAGATAAACATAGTAAGCGAAAAATAGCATAGCATTATATTTTTACTTTTCAGCTGTCGGGTGTAATTAAAGTCAATCTTAGAGTGATATATTTTAGCGAATTTCCCCTATAGGGAAGAAGCTATTACCGTAGGTCTCATGGTAAGACTTAAGCGCGGGACCATCATAACTTTTCATTTTGGTGCCCCCAGATACCAAAAACACCATTCGTTCAAATTTGTAGATATATATATATATATATATATATATATATATATATATGTGTGTGTGTGTGTGTGTGTGTGTGTGTGTGTGTGTGTGTGTGTGTGTGTGTGTCATGGTACCCTCGCAAAAATGGTCCGATCGGAATGAAATTTGGCACAGGTGTGTAAAGTAGTAATTATTCGGATGAGTTCGAAAACCAGCCCGATCGGACCATTGGAAGGGGGGGTAAAGGGGGATAAACCCCCCCAAAAATGGGCTTTTTGGGGTTTTCTCATAGAAAAATAAAAATTATCAAACTTTTGTTAGCACCATTGAATTCAGCTCGAAAAAACAAACAATTTAGTATTTTGAATCACTGCTCTATGTCCATTGGTTACCGAGATATTGAAAATGGTAAACACAGTACGTTGTCCCAATGTTAACCTTATGGAAAATAAATAAAATTCTATACCTCGCTTATTTCTCAACATATCTTGATAAAACTTGCTAAATGGCTTCTTCTAGTTCAGATATACTAAATATTTAATTAATACCACCCAGTTTTGGTATACCTGTAGCTGCATTCCTGCATACTCATTTCCCATGTTATTCTTATGGAGCTTACAAAAACATGTCAAATATCGCTATGTTGGATTGAAATATGTTGTTTTGCATTTTAAATTCGCTGAGTATGCAGGTCTGCTGCAACGGGGGTATTTGTTTTTAAAGAGGTTTTCAGCCTCTACTTTACATTGCCTCTGCCCCGCCCACAAAGATTATTGATCTGGGCGTGGACATTAACAAGCAAAGCAAGGAGTGAGCCGGCACAGTAAGAATTAACAGTCTTTACCGTTAAAATAAACTGGCGGTGCGGCGGCCGGATCGAAACTACGACGCTGCTACCGCGATTCCGAGGTGCGGCGCGCTACCTTTTGCGCCACCGACTCACTGAACATGGTTTAAGATATGGGATGGTATTTATATGTTATGGAAATCGTTTTTTCTCTTAAACATTCATCATAAGGATTTAAAAAAAAACGTTATCAAGAAGAGCTAAGCAGTATAAAAAATTTTCAAATAAGAAAACAATTATACTCGTAAGTACATTTTAATACAAAATTGTGCTAATTATTCAGTGTTAAAAATATTAGATCGTTTGCATAGAAATGTGTAGAAAATCATCAGTGTGCACGTAATATTTTGTTGCTTGAAAAAACATAACAATTTGTGATAAGAAATTTCTTGGTAAACTTGAAATATCTCTGTTATTGTTGGTGAAAATGAAGTTTCAGAATTCCTCGAGTGCCGCATTTCTTATAACTCTTCTTTAGAAACCCCTTACACAGTTTGAACAACATATTGCGTTTTCACAGTCTATTTTTACTGTTTTCACATTACAAATATGTAATAAAACATCTCACCTTCTTTTGATAAGGAACAGGGATTCAGATCAAAAAATATTGTAAATTATCATATCCTCTTTTGATCACAACTTGTGAATTTTCGTTTTCTTTTCATTTAATTGAGGTAAACTGATATTTTGCAACCATTTGTTTTTAATTATATGTATGCAAAATATTTATAATAACTAGTTCATTTACAAAAGGTTCATGTTAGATCCGCGTCATTATTAAAACTCAATATAAAGTTATAACTTGTATCTCCTTGACTGAAGTGCTCTGTCCATGGTTATTCTTGGGACTACAGCTGTGGAACATTGAATTATCTTCAGCAACACTTAAATAGTACTAAAAGTACTCTAGCAAGTACTTTAGTAACTGAATTTGGAAACGCACTGAAACCAAGAACCCGCGTTTCAACCACCGGGCAGTGTGGAAGACGGACGGCAACAGTCAAGAGGATAGTAAAATTTGCGCGCGGAACTTGCCATAATTAATTGATTTCTGACTGTCTTAAGTACTAAACTATTTGTATTTATCACGAATGAAACTTGTACATTCTAGCTAATTATTCAATCTGTAAATTTAGTACGAACTAAATAAATTCACAGAGCACAACCTCCACAATGAGTTATTCGCCACTGGCGTTAAAATCCTCAAAATGTCAATAGAGAGTACAGTTGTAAATTGCTTATTTCAGCTAATAAATTGAGACTTAAAACCGGTGTATTCTATAAAACAAAATTTACTTTATTTTTTACCCTAGACTATAAAAATATTGAAATGTCTCTTCTTGAAAACATAATTAATAACTGTCAGCAGAGTACTGTGTTGGAGAATACTATACTGTGAATACGTCCTCTTTCAAATTCTGGCTAACACTAAAGCTGGGACATTTTCTACAATGGCAATAGAAAGTATGTGGTTCTACCCTATAAATGTAGTTTAATAACACGAAATAAAAACTATTAATTGGCCATAAGGAATGAAAAATTGTACAACTTTTTGATGCAACGTTCAAAAAACCGTCGTGAGGAAGGATGCAATCCTTGTTTCAACATTCACTTAAAACTAACCAAATCAATTTTTGTACAGGAAAATTAAATTTTTTCATCCTAAGAAGTTATTATACTTAACATATTTTCATCGATACAATAGATCTTTATAATTAATGAATTACTGAACATATTCAACAGCAGCTTAATTTGTATCCAGCCTATTTGTATTTGTAAAATATGAAACTCCACCAAAGTAAAACGCTTGTAAAACAAATAAAAATAAGTTCTATAAGAAATCAAGTAACCTTGCCCATTTTATAAGAATATAGTACCAAAGTGTAAAATATTTTTTACAGTTAATAACAGTCATACAGTACAACATATTTAGAGAAGTATAACATTTTATTAACACCAAAAGTTCGTTTAAGATTAAGCGGAAAAAGTAAAACTCTTGTAATTCCCATTAAGCTTGGTTGCCATGTGCCTCACGTAAGAATACAAACAGTATTTAGGATGAAAAGCGTTAACAGTAAATTATTAGCCCTCAGTGTGGGAGGACCGAAGTTTACAATACCCTCGTCGCCCTCTTCACATGTTAATTAGGCGCCTTTTCCAGCTAACCACGGTTAGGATATATAAACTTCACTAATTAACTATCAATACAAATTTAATATGATAGATTTTAGTCTTAATATGATAAACCTCGTTTTATGGTTTATTTGTAGATTTTGAATGGCTAATTATTTTAAAAGATAATTGAAATTATTTATTCTTACTCTCATGAAAGGAGATTATGGCAAAAAAAACTAGAAATAAATAATAATAATAATGCCTTTATTCATACAAGCGTTTCACTAATAAGAACAACTTAATATTAAAAAGTAAAAAAACATTAAAAAATAGGTTAAGCCTAGCTATGCTCTATTAAACTTTCTTTTATTTTAATAAAAGAAGCGGAACTTATTTTTTTAAACCATCGTGGAGCCCATTGGTTAATTCATAGGATTATAAAAATATAGGTGTATATTTTTGTAAAGTTTTCATATATGTAAACATCTCATCTATCTTATGTCTGTCTATTAGATGTTTCTAAGGAGGATTTATGTTATTGAAAACTATTCACTTAAGAAATAAATCTGTTTATGAATAGTCGCAAATGATATTAAAGTATTATAATAATGCGTTACAGTTATATAATTCTATCTGACAAATAAATATACAGGGTAGGGAAGTCTGCAATAAATTAAATTTCTCCTAAAATACTGATCAAAATATAATGAAAATTTCCGATGTTTACTCTACTTGATGCAAAAACAACAATTTACCCAAATAACTTTGCCTTTTCAGAGAGCCTAAGATGTCCAGAAGTATTGATGATGCTTTGGTACGCGCGTTTCGGGTTCATTACAACCCATCCTCTGTCGCGGGATTGCACAGGTTAAAATTGCCCATCTCAGTCACTCTGTGGGCAATTTTAACCTGTGCAATCACGCGACTGAGTATGGGTTGTAATTAACCCGAACGCGTGTCACATCATCATCAAATACTTCTGGACATCCTACGCTACCTGAAAAGGTAAAGTTATTTGATTAAATACAGGCGTTTACAGGCTACAACAATAAATACAAATTTACATATGAACTACTGACTTTTTAATGCGCAGGTTGTTGGAAAACAACACCTCAATTCCGGAATCAAAAAGGGGGATCCAACTAGGAATTACGGTTTCTCAAAGATTTTAACCCTTTCCTACTAAAATGTGGAAACAAGTCTCGTATAGTGCAAATATTTTCAAATGTATCATGTAGAATATGATGAGACTTGCGAAGAAACAAACCAAGTTAATTTTCTATTTTTGGCAAACATAAAAAACGGTCATTGGCGTGAGTCTTGAAATTCTCAATATATAAAATTTCTCCTAAAATACTAATCAAAATATTATGAAGATTTATATTGTATTTATAAATCGTATTAAATTCATTTTAATTAGCCTCCCCATTACGAGGAGGGTAATGAGGTACCTCGTGATATACCTCATTTTAATGATATTACAAACCATATCATTTCAGCATTACAAACCTTGTCGCTAAAGGGGCGTTCAGTCCAAAGTACATCTGGTCAAATAAATTATATTGGTTAACATACTAATGAAATCTTTGTTGATCTGTAATTTTAATCTGCTTTTTTGCGATTTGTTTTTAATTTTTTGTTCTACTTTAAAAAGGCTTTTAAAATGTGGTGTAACTCAAAGTACGCTCGTCCATAAGAATCACAAGACTTCGACCATGAGCCGCCTCTCTAGAATTGCGGAAAAAGGGACAATCAACCAAAACTGTTAGGTTTCTATGAAAATGTAAAGATTCAAATTTTTAACAACATGATTCATTATTCTTTCATAACTATTAACTATATTCCTGATTTCTGAACTCAGATGATACAATATTAAAAACTTTTAAGAGCCGTAATTTATTTTATCCTTATTTTGTGACTGCGATTGCGGCGTCATGATCCAATTTCAATGATTTTTAATTAAAGGGAGGTTTAACTCAAGATATACTTACGTTTAGGAATCTCAATGCCAACGTAGACCTTCCCCTGGGCATGAGAAATGTCGGTAATTTTTGTTTTCAATTTTTATCGCAGCAAATACACAACTGCAAAGTTTCATTTTATTTTAATTTTACTGGATGTATTTTATATATTGCAAACTTTCACCGAACCCTGTAGTATCGCTTTTGGTAATTCCATGTATTTTTAATTTTTTGTAAGAAAAGTATTAAAGTAAAGTAAAGTATTTTCGGCAGCCATTAATAATGTTTATTAATTTTGTTGTTCTAATTTCTCCCTCATTTTACTTCTAAAGGTACAGTTATAAAATATTTAAAAATAAAATAATCTTTTTATAAAAAGTTATAAAAAGTTTATCACGGTCTTAAAATAAATAACCATCACAAAAAAAACATCACATTGATAAATGCAACTGTACTTTCACAAACTAGTGTTATATTATGGTCTGTGTTCTTCACGGTGATTTTATTTATGAAATAAAATCAAAATTAATCGTAAATAATGTCATGATTGTACAATTTTATGTTTAGTTTTTGGGAAAATAATTGATGCAGATAGTTGTGATGTTTCTGAATAAAAGCCGTCTGAATTTTTATGTTTATCTTTGATTTCTTAAAGTTGAGTTAAAAACCAAACACAACCTATTAAGTATAATTTGAACTGTATCATCATATGTATCATAAAGAAACTTTGAAATGGTAGTAGTAATTAACAGTTACTTTATCTTTAAAAAGACCGGAAATTGCATTACCCAAAAGCGGCTCCAATGTTAATTACAGAGCCTTTCCTCTCCCCAGTAAAGCCAACGTCTACCTTTATTCTCTTTATTGTTCTTTCTCCAGAAACATGGCAGTTTTGTCCTCGTTGCTTGTGTAACAGTATTTTACCACCAGTCACATGTATGAATAAATTGCAGTCAACCCGTGGCACCCTGAGCCTTAATAACTTGAATTCTTCGATAACTCGAATTATTTTTTTATCTCCTACAGACCTAAAAATATAGTCAAAACAAGGCTCAAAATGGAAATTCTGTTGATTTTGAAATTTTTCACACTTTCTTAGAAGTATCTAAATATGAATATACCTGAAATCCCTAATAAATAGGAGGTGAGCTCTAGTGGCAATCAGCGGAGGCAGGGGACTTCTATTGGTTTCCCGTAAAACTTTTCAGTACAGTTAATTGCAAGTAAATATTCAAACTTAATAAATAAAGTTTATGAAAATTATAAAGTTTATTTTTTACTCCTAAGGCGATTTTTCTTTAAAAAGGGACAAAAACTAATTATTGAGTTTTAAACGTTGAAAAATCAAAATAATCAAATTTTGGTGGGCACCATTAAATTCAACTAAAACAAAAATTTGTGTGTTGAATCTTTGCTGTTTATCCATTGGTTACCAAAATATTGAAATTAATTGGTAAACACAGTACATTGAACCTATATGTTATGGGTAGTAAGAAAATATTCTATATCACGATTAATTCGTTACATATCTCAGTCAAACTTGATTTTTTGCCTAATCTAGGTGAAGTATATTGTATAATAGCCTAAAATACCCAAATTTTACTCCTGACAAAGCAAACCAGCATACTTATTCACCATATGAATCTTTGAAGGTTATAGTTTTCAATATCTCGGTATAAAATGGACATAAAGCAATGATCCAACATTTATATTTTGGTGACCGTTTGTAGTACGAGAAAATGTGCACGCTACTCGTAAGCTTTATTTGTCATAATGGAACTTTTTCTCGACCAACGGTTCTCGATATTTTTACGGAATACCAAAAGAAGTGCCCTGTTTCTGCCAAATGCCGTCAGAGCTCGTGACATATTTACGGGGACTTGTGAATAATTGTGCAAAGCTTCAAAAGTAATGGAATGTTTTTCCAGGTCAATCATATTTTAGATTTTTTGACTGGACTACCAAGTCGAAATAAAAACCATGCCTATCTCGAAGCATCTCCAGCAACACCATCATCTACCCACGGATTCACCAAAATCGTAGTATTTACCTCCCTACGAAGGTCCGTTATATGCTATTCAGTTTGTTTCATAGGTTTTTAGCACATACCTAGCGAAAACCTTATTCCCTGAAAAAAGTTACATTCTTCTCTGACAGGAAACGTCCATAATTTATTTTTACAACGGTGCTGTATTATTTTTTATTTGTCATCCTCATCTTAACACACAAAGCTATTAAAAAATATGAATTTCTTGTTTACCTAAGCAGGTTAAGAAAATGAAATCACTGTAATTTTTATTAAATTTATCTATGAAATATAAAATATATTGCTGCATATGAATAATTCTTAATCGCTGAACATAAATACGCTGCTAAAATGATTCCTATAGCCGATTTATGCAGGGAACTGACCTGCTGCATGGTTCACAAAGTGCTCATGCTGGGTGAGCCTCGATACCTCTGCGAGAGGCTCTAATGCCGAGATCAAGTCTCTAGCCGGAGAACACGCTCCGACAAATCACTTCACTTCCTGTTATGTTTATATTGCATTAATTTAAATTTGTTACAATCAGCTGACCTATGTTGTTTTGGGTTATGTTCAATTTCTGAATAAATAAGTTTTCATAATGTTAAAATAGTTTTTACTTTTAAATATTAAAATGGCGACAAAAAGAAATCGAAGGATGCATCAAGAAGATGTGGAGGAACCCATACAACCTAGTCGACCTGTTTTATATTCTCAATTTGATAAGTTTGATGCTGAACATGAAAGTTGGAGCAGTTACCTGGTAAGGCTGAACAATTTTTTTGACCTAAATGGAATAAACAGTGAGATCAAGAAGAAACAATTTTTATTGAATTTACTAACTCCAAAAACCTTCCATGATCTTAGAATTAACTTAAGTCCAGCTAATCCATTGGATAAAACATATGAGGAACTGTGTGAAACGCTCGTAACCATTCTTGAACCTAGGGGTAGTAATATAGCACAACAGCATAAGTTTTCTAAACGAGTTCAAAAGGCGGGTGAGTCAATACTTAGTTTTACAAATGATTTAAGAACGCTATCAAGCAGATGTGAATTTAAATGTTCCAAATGTAAGGCCTTCACGGCCGATGAACACTTGAGACAACAGTTCATATCAGGTCTTTCTGATGAAAGGTTATTATCTAAATTGATCGAATGTCATTAAAATAAAACTTTCAAGCAGTGTTTGGACATAGCCTGTAGCTATGAACAAGCCAAATCTGAAACAGAACACATCCATAGATCAAACGTGTCCTCGACAAGTGAAGAGCATTTTCAAATTAGGAAGAAGAATTTCGCCTTTTCCAATGGACAGAAATCTAGATTAATCTGTTTCAGGTGCGGAGCAAACCATCATATTAATAATTGTGCGATGTCACCAGACGTAACATGCTGGAACTGCCATAAAAAGGTTCACTGCAGCAGGGTATGTAAAGGGAGAAAAAAAACATGCGACAAACGGCTCAAGTGTCATGTGAGTCAGATGAGGAAGGAGTCGATGAAGGTCAAAATGTCTCTTATATAAATATGATCTCTGTATCAGGTAAACCCACACATTCCTTATCTAAACTTTCAGATAATGCTTTTAAACCAGAGATGGTCGACAGACCTGGTAAGATAATGCTAGACTGTACTATCGATGACAAGCAGACTTCTTTCGAGCTTGATACAGGAGCTGCTGTAAGTACGATGTCTTTACACGTATTTAGAAAGTTATTTCCAAAAAAGGTTCTGAATAAAACTAAACTGCCTTTAAGAACATACACGGGTGAAATAATTCGACCAGTTGGATTTGCCACGGTTGAAATATGTTACAAGGACAAAATTTCTGTCGGTAATTTGTATGTAATAAGGGGAAATGTAGACAGTATCTTTGGTAGAGAATGGTTAAAGCTGTTCAATGTATGTTTTCCGACCTTCAATCAAGTCAAGGATTCTTCCCAGAGGGAAAGTGATGACTTTGTTGATGAACTCAAGAAAGAGTTTCCTAACGTTTTCTTACCGGGAGTAGGGAAAGTTCCTAACTATGAGGCTCATTTACACTTGAAACCAAATTCTAAACCTGTATATCTACCACCTCGCCCTGTACCTTTTGTAATCAAAGATAAAGTAAACAAGGAAATAGATCGATTGGAAAAAGAAGGGATTATTTCAAAGTTAACCTACAGTCAATGGGGCACTCCTATTGTTCCGATAGTTAAACCGAACGGAGATATTAGACTGTGTGCTGACTATAAAGTATCCGTGAATAAGGTCCTACAACCAGATCACTATCCGATACCGACCCTGGATGAAATTTTCTCCAGCATGAGTGGCTGTAGGTTTTTCTCTACCATTGACATTTCTCAAGCATATTTGAATATTGTAATGGATAGTGAAAGTGCTAAGGTACAAGCAATTAGTACCCAAAAGGGAGTGTATGCTGTTAATAGATTAATGTTTGGTACAAAAAATGCTCCAGCTGAATGGCAGAGATTTATCTGCCAAGCTCTTGAGGGTATTTCGGGGGTCACAGTTTTTTATGACGATATTAGAGTGGTGAGTAGAACTTTGGATGAACACAAAACACGACTGAAAGAAGTTTTTAAAAGATTGTCTATTAATAACCTGAGAGTAAACTGTAACAAATGTAATTTTTTTAAGGCTAAGGTAGCTTATCTAGGACATGAAATTTCGGAGAAAGGAGTTCATAAATCCAAGGATAAAGTAGAGGCAGTAGTAAATGCTCCGAGGCCGAAAAACAAAGATGAACTAAGGAGTTGGCTAGGTTTAGTAAACTACTATGGCAGGTTTGGTAATCAACTTTCAAGCTTATTACATCCATTGTATGAACTATTAAAAAATGGAAAAACATTTATTTGGTCAACAGAGTGTGAGACATCTTGGTTGAAGACGAAGATGGAAATTTCGTCAGATAAGGTGTTGATTCCATATGATCCTGACTTGCCACTTGTTTTAGCGGTCGATGCGAGCCCGACAGGTATCGGAGCTACTCTATCTCATGTACTTTCGGATAGATCAGAGAGACCTATATGTTTCGCTTCTCGGACTCTTTCGGCTGCTGAGCAATCGTACTCTCAAATTGATAAAGAAGCAACCGCTATATTCTGGGGAGTAAATAAATTTTCCAGTACATTTATTCAAAAAAGTTCATTTTGAGAACGGACAATAAACCGTTATCATCAATCTTCAACCCTTCAAAGGAATTACCACAAATGACCACCCAGAGACTGTTGAGATATGCGATATTTCTGCAGGGATTTGATTATGAAGTCCAACATGTTTCTTCTAAGGATAATGCTACAGCAGATGCCCTCTCACGAACACCAATTTTGGCAAAAAAGGGGGAAAACTTCATGGATGACATACATAAAGCATGTCTACACCAAGTCCGTCAGATGAATGAAGTTTTACCAGTGAAAATAGAAGAGATTAAAAGAGAAACTGCAAAGGATGCGGTTTTAAAAGAAGTATACGACTGCTTAATGAAAGGAAAACCTTTGATGAATTGTGAGTATAAAAAACACAATGATGAATTAAGTTTAGTGGATGGATGCATACTACGAGGTACACGAGTTGTTATCCCGCAATCACTGAAGGAGAAAGTTTTACAGGATCTTCATTCATCCCACATTGGAATAGTTCGAATGAAATCTCTCGCCAGGAGTTATGTGTGGTGGCCTGGAATGGATTTGGACATTGAACAACTTGTGAAGAGTTGTTTTTCTTGTCAAATAAACCAAAAGAACCCTGCAAAGGTTTACCACTCTTAGGAACCAGAGGATACTCCGTGGAGTAGACTACATGTCGATTTTTTGGGACCAATCTCAAATAAGTATGTATTCTTGGCTGTGGACGCTTTCTCAAAGTGGTTGGAGGTTATCCCTATGACACAAACATCGTCAAAGAAAACCATCGATTTCTTAGATGATATATTCGCAAGATTTGGGTTTCCTAAGATTATCATAAGTGATAATGCTTCTGTTTTCACATCAGAAGAGTTCAAGAGTAACTTAGAGAGAAATGGAATCTCCCATAAGACAATTGCACCGTACAATCCACAAAGTAACGGTCAGGCGGAACGATACGTTCAAGAAATAAAAAGAAACCTTAGAAAGGTGATAAATGAGGTTGGTACTATCAAGGAAAAATTAACCCGATTTTTGATGGTACATCGTCGGACCCCTTCAACTTCCACTGGGAAGAGCCCAGCAGAGCTAATGTTGGGGCGAAGTATAAGAACATCACTGGATTTAATGATACCGGATAAAACCCGAGCAAGAGATATTTTAGATCCAACAGCAAGTCCTAAGTTCACAAACAAAGGAACATTGTTGAGAGAATTTAAGGAGGGAGATAAAGTGTTAGTATCACAATTCCAAAAAAAATGGAAAGAAAGTTTGGACAAGGGGAGAAATTATAAAACGTATTGGGAAAGTTATGTATAGCGATAAAGTTGAACACATGCTGTGGAGACGCCACGTGAATCAGTTGAGAAAACTATGAAGTTATCTTTGCTGGTATTTTTGGGATCAATCTTTGTTCTTTATTTTATGGGGGAAGAGTTGTTATGTTTATATTGCATTAATTTAAATTTGTTACAATCAGCTGACCTATGTTGTTTTGGGTTATGTTCAATTTCTGAATAAATAAGTTTTCATAATGTTAAAATAGTTTTTACTTTTAAATATTAAACTTCCCCAAGGTGAGGTTGGAGGTTGGAAGGCGTGGGTTTTCGTACTTCGGCCCGCAGTTGTACAACGGCCTCTCCAAAGAAACTAAAAGCTGTAATTCACACAACTCTTTCAGAGTTGCTATAAAAAGTATAGAAAACTGTAAATATTGTACATGTATAACTAAGTTAGGTTAGTTTAGGGAAGATGGCTTGAGTCGGTTTGTAAAACAACTTTGATGAAACACGCTTGTAAATAAAGGTCTTTTTTATTTATTTATTATTTAAAACCAGTCTTTGCCTCCAACTTACTCAGGTTTCCTGGAATAAGTCATTTTTTGGGTTGTAAGTCTGTAGCCACAGTTCAAACTCATCCTTATCGACGAAGGCTACAAACATAAGCTCCAGTCTTAATACATGCCATAAAAAAGGGACTGCCAGTCTATATACAAAATTTTTTCAGGATACAATATTGTCCTTTTTGTAGAGAACGAGAATATCCGTAGCCTTCAAGATGAGTTCAAATAGCCTATTAAGTTTACCACAAATATCACGGTCTTTTCACTGAATAAATTTTCACTGCTTTGAGAAATATATATTATAACTCAGAAAACTAAAAGACACTTTTTTCTGGCACTAAGTCATAAGGATGACTGGCAGTAAAATGCATAACAATAGATTAGAATTAGAGGGCTATTATAGGCATAATGATAACACGGTTTCAGAGTGTTCCATAAAAGACTCATTTATAATAGGCACAGAGAGAGGAGGTGACTTTTTTTCAAACAGATCATTACTAGGGTTATACTTACCATAACGTTCTCAAAGAGATCATTAACAGAGTTATACTTACCCTTGCATGCATCATAACAGCTATATTTCGGTATGAATTACAGTTTTTGATAAATAGTACAATGTATTTGAATAAACGCTCGGTTTTATTCTTAATCAGCAACAATTCCCTTTCACATTCATTTACGGAGTATGCATAGAATCCGAGGGAAATCTCAAACATTGACGGTGAAACCGAACAAACAACATAAATATTCATTTTTACTCCCACTTTCAGTACGAACCACGGAGCCGCCGTGGAATCTTTATTCATCGCATACAAAATCTCATAAATTTAATAAAAATTATGTTTATAGCTGAAATTGCAGTACTAAGATCGTACTTTATACACTAATTGCATTCGTCCAGTGAGGCTATTTATGAATTGGGAATCATAATGATACTTTTTAAAAATCAAGAAAAAAGTCAAACATTTATAGCCGTGGAATGTCAATTATTTTATAAAATATACTAGTTTTTTGTATAAAAGAATTTTTACTCAGGTACGGTAACTAGAATTTTTCTCTACAGATCTATCGCTCTGTGTGTTTGATCTACAGACGCATTTTTCAGACCCCAGATCAATGAAGCTGTATTTAGACATGTTAATTAAAAAGACGAAATTAAAGGCTTCATCTGCCTCCTGGTGTATTCTTCACTGGCTGGTCATCTGATCTGTGAATTGACAATACCATTAGTACTATTATCTTGTCCGAAGGAACAGCCTTGAATTTGTGTAGAGCCCCCCTGTATCATTCATTAAATTAATGATCTCTTGATAACCCTTGTAACAAATTTTTTTTATCATAATGAACCTTTTTGTTTGAACGTTGAATTTGTACCTTTACGTTTTTTGTTTTTTATTTAATAGTTTTTCTTGTACATTTGGAAAAAAGTAACGTTACATTATCACACATTTTAAGAGTACCATCCAATTACTAGGAAAAACGTTATGTTTATTTAACAAAAATCAATATCAAAACGTTGTTTGCAAATCCAAAGTTCCAAAGTTCGCACTTTTGTCCTGATAGTTGTTTGATATTCTTGAAGAAATAAACAATATTTACATTTAAAAGTTAGCAGTTTACTTAAATTCAAAAGCAAATCATTTCAATGACAGTTAGAAAAATATAGAATCTGAGTAGCCTGAAACTTATCGTGATTGTTTCGTTAGAAAAATAACTATTATGTTGAAATACTCACATGGGGAACGGGGACGAGACCCCTTGGCCCTCTGATAACACTATATAAACCAAAACTATAATTTGCGCACAAAAATCCAGAACATTAAAAAACCTTATAAAAGAGGACGGGTGAAGAAAGTTTAGTGGAATATGGACTATTCCCAAATATGCGTATGCCGTTTGCTGCAGCAATGTTTTTTCTTTATTTTTTTGTACCAGTCTTACGTTAGCAAAACTTCAAACCATAAACTTAAACATATTTTGGCAACCAAGAATTTCACTTTCGTTTTGAAAATTATTTCCCTAATATACAGCCTCTTGGCAGCATTGAAGGGGCAGGGCTTGAGAAGGAGAGCAGACTTCCCTTCTTTCCCCATTCACAGTGCGTCAAAATTCTTGCCCTGAACGGGATTTTGGTGCGCGAACTGTAGATAAGTGATCCTTACCTCTTACTTTGAAACTTTTAATTGATGTTCGAATCAGCTGAGTGCTCGTAACACAACTGATTGGTATTTCTCACCAACAGTGTTTCCAAATAATATAAGTTTTTGTTGGTAATACAATTTGTTTATTGAATAAAGTTGTTCTCTACATTTATGAACTGATTTAATTATCTTTCGAACCATTGGATTTGTGAGAAAACTCTCTAAAAACAAAATACTTTCCGTACCTTATAATATTTAAGTTTTATAGGTAACTATCATTCGAAAATTTTAGGCGGCTTATCATTTAAAATAAAAATCGCTAAAATTAATCTTATTTTGTAATGTCTTAAGCTAGTAAAGCTATACACTATTTTACATTTCAAGAAGAAAATTATAAAATTCTGATTTAGGCCGTCGAATTCAGCTTAAAAAAAACCCCAAAACATTTAGAATTTTGAATTATTGCTTTATGTACACTGGTTACCGAGAAATCGCTAGTGGTAAATACAGTACGTTGTCCCGATGTTAACCTTATGACAAATAAATAACATTATATATCTTCGCTTATTTCTCAACGTATCTGAAGAAAACTTGGTATAACTTAATCTAGTTAACGTCTACTGGATTATTGCATAAAATCTCTCAGTTTAACATAACCTTCAAAATCAATTTCCATGATACTCTTACGGAAAAAATTGTTGTATAATCATTTTTGTCTAAATGATGCATTAGAAATTCGCTGACTATGCATGTCTGCTGCAACAGGGTTATTATTTTTAACTTCTCACGTAGTGGTTTTAAAGCTTCACCCCCAGTTTTGGCTCTATATATTCGCTTTTTGCTTTATAAGCTACTATTCACCTTAAAATTCGTATCAATTATTATGTTTTACGTCTCTAAAAAAGGATTTTCACTGAACGCAAGCTAAAACTAAATTTTTTGCATCACGCTTTTGAACATTTGAAACTTAAAAACACATCTACGCAAATGTGAGGTACTCTCATTCTTGATAAAACTTTGGCTACACATCAAAGAATGGCCACAGGAGGTTGCTCAATGACTGAAAATAAAACTTTACATTTTGATCTTTCAAATAGCACAAGTTTCATTGGTCCACGGCCATGAATATAGTAACTATGTACATTTACAATTGGGATATTATTTTGGGACACACGGTAAATTATTATTAATTATTACCTTTTTAACGAATTTCCCCTATAGGGAAGAAGCTATTACCGTAGGTCTCATGGTAAGACTTAAGCTCGGGACCACTATAACTTTTCGTTTTGGGGCCCCCAGAAGCAAAAAACACTATTCGTTTGAATTTATATATATATATGTGTGTGTGTGTGTGTGTGTGTGTGTGTGTGTGTGTGTGTGTGTGTGTGTGTGTGTGTGTCTGTTAGCACGATAGCGGCCGCAAAAAAGGTCCAATCTTTATGAAATTTGGTAAGGACATGTAAAGTGGTAATCAATTGGACGAGTTCGTGAACCAGCCCGATCGTCCCACCGGAAGGGGGGGTAAAGGGGGATAAACCCCCCAAAAATGGGTTTTTTGAATTTTTACATAAAAAGATAAAATTTATCGAATTTTTGTGGGCACCATTGAATTCAGCTCAAAAAAACAAACAATTTAGTATCGTGAAACACTGCTCTATGTCCATTGGTTACCGAGATATTGAAAGTGGTAATCACAGTACGTTGTCCCAATGTTAACCTTATGGGAAATAAGCAAAATTCTATATCTCGCTTATTTCTCAACATATCTCAATAAAATTTGGTAAATAGCTTCTTCTAGTTCAGATCTACTAAATATTGAATTAAAACCACTCAGTTTTAATATACCTGTAGCAGCAAACCTGCATACTCATTCCCCATGTTATTCTTATGGAGCTTACAAAAACATGTCAAATCTCGCTATGTTGGATTGAAATATGTTGTTTTGCACTGAAAATTCGCTGAGTATGCAGGTTTGCTGCAACGGGGGTGTTTAAATTACTATTTAATCATTTTAAGTAACTACATCTACAATTGTTCGTGTACTGACCTAATTATATACATAATCATAAGCCTATCCTTTGTATTAGGCTTGTAGTAGCTGATCACTATCTGTGGCTAGCACATCTGAACATAGATAGTCGATGGCAAACACATCTTAGAAAAAAGAGTAGCATTTTCCCACTAAAACTAATATGACCGTATTGGAATTTATATACTCCTGAAAACGCCAAGTAGGACTACAAGTATTTTTGGCCTAGGCCTTACTTGAGACTCTAGAAACCGGTTCAGCTTAAAGCTCTAAAGAAATGTATTTCTTGGCTTTCTTCATCATGTCGACTCCCGATGAACCCATTTTCGAGCAACCCTCCAACACCTTTATTTGCTGGCAACAGAGAAATCTCGACGGCCTTGGTTAGCTTAAGGTATGATTCCCGAAGAAGTCTTTATTTTGCATAGGAGTATGCTTACCTACGACGCGATCCGAAACAACACCATCCACGAGGTTACCAAACTCGTTGTCTATACTTTTGTAAAGGAGGTCCGTTACAAACTCGTCAGTTGGTTTCACAGATAATTGGCACTTGGCACCAAACCAGTGAAAAACCTACTCATTAAAACAAAATTTATATTTGCTTAGGCATAAAATTATCTAGGCTACATGCGTTATAGAAAATATAATTAGAGCTTAGCTAAATGTTTTTGACGAATTGTAAAATTGATTTAAATATATACTCAGGTTTATTCCTATCTTACATACAATTCCCTTCTTCCCATTTACAGAGTATCCATAGAATCCAAGGGTAATCTCTAACATTGACGTTGAAACCGAACAAACAACATAAATATTCATTGTTACTCCCACTTCCAGCACAAACCACAGAGCCGCTGTGGAATGTTCCTCCCTCGACTTGCAAATTTGAAATCGATTTTATATAAAACATGTGTTTATGCAGTGAGAATAATATGGGTTGTAACTAATTGTATGTTAATCATTATGATGTTTATTGAACATTTACAAAGATGTAAATAATGTGAGTATTTTAAGGCAGAACACAGTGATTTAAGTTTTTTATAGTATATAATTTTTATATACTAATTTTATTTAGTACAGGTATGTTTATCTAACTAACAAGAATATTTGATCTGAAAATCTATCTCTGTGTCTTTGTGATCTATAGACGCATTTTAGACCCCAGATTAATAGATTATAGCTGTATTTAAATGAGTTTATTACGTTTTGTAATGAAATTTAAAGTTTAATTTTCTGTGTTGTGTAATCATCTCTGACTTTAATATTATGTGTGTGTTGACGTTTTGACAATATCAGTGGAAGTAGTTTTGGTTGAAGAACCATCCTTGATTCTTGTAGGACGCCCCTATGTCATCCATTACATTCATTAATGGATCATAGCCCTTGTAACAAATATTCGATCATAATCGACCTTTTGTTAATACATCGATTTTTTGACACTTTATATTTAATATTTTTCTCAAACCAATAATTTTCTGCGTACATTTGAGAAACGATACATAATATTATTTTAACATGCTAAGTGTAACATATACGGTTGCCACCAATAACGTAATTTTTTATTCAAAAATACAAATCAATACGTAATTTAAAAATAAAAGTTCATAAGCACAATTGGCTCCGATAGTTCTTTGATTTTCTTGAAGGAATATACCAACTTTATTATAAACATAAACATTTTACTTTAATTCAAGAACAAATCACTTCAATATCAGTAAAAAATCAGTCTCTGAGTAGTCTGGAACATATCGTGATTATTTCTTAAGGAAAATAACTGTTGAAATATTCACGTGGGCCACAGGCCCGAGGTCCCTTGGTCCTACGAAAACACCTCCAAAAACACCAACTATTTCTTTAGACAAGTGACCTCTGAACCTCTTACGACATTTAAACTGCTGATCCAATCAGCAGATCAGAGCTTGTAAACGTAACACCGCTGATGAGTTACTCACCAGCAGTGGTTTCACATAATATCAGTTAATTTTGTTAGATTTGTAAGAGAACTTTTTGAAAACAAAATGATGACTCAATTCCTTATAATATAATTTAAGTTTTAGAGATGTTTATGTTTGAAAATGTTAAGCGGCTAACATTTCAAAAATAAAATTGGAGAATGTATCGTTTATAAATATGTCTTAAGAAAATAAAGCTATATATTATGTTTAATTGTGTTTAAGAAAATTTTCTTACTAATTGTTTAATCTAAATACAAAATATTGTTATGAAACAAATAGTAATTATAAAACTTTTCTTGGATTTTTTATTTTATTATTTTACTTGTTTATATACGAAGAACAATACCAAAAAATAATGGTAGAGAGTCAGATTTACATAAATCTGTAATTATAAAATAAATTTGTTGCTTTTCAACTTACGTTTCTCTCATGTAAACACTTATTTTTTAACTAGCTCAAAAATTTAATGTTGAATATAAAAAAATCATGGTCTAATCTTTTAAACCTAAAATGGAGTTGATATTGTTGTTAAATTTTGATATAGAACACTTTAACAAAATAGATACAAAAGATAAAATATAAAAGGGTTAAATATATTGTTTTCATAAGTTAAGCTGGATCAGCCAATGTAAATTCAATGCCAGTATCAAAAGATTATCTTTATTATCCATCAAAAGTATTTCATTTGTAACTGCCAATCCCTTGACAATGTGCTATTAAGCTAGCAAACAACATTGTCCTTCATAATCTATAAGCCAGACAAAATGGTATTGATGATAAGATAAAGAACTATATTTAACATTAATACAATGTTAAAATATTCTATCCACTTTTTTATCCAAAGCATATTACATGGATTTTAATTGGTTTACTTTGTAACTTTATATAATAGCAGCATATTTTCTTAAAAACCTCCTTTTGTAATTTACTAAGCGGAACCGCGTACATTGTAAGCATATGCTCACAATTTATTAATTACGAAAGAAATGATTGCACATTATATATGAAAGGTTTTTTTAACTTGACTCTTTGGTATGGATATTAGGACAATTTTAACGAAAAATTCGATATTGATCCTGGTTTAAACTTAAAACCTACGCGCTACATATTCTGATGAGACACTTGAAGTTTCAGATTTCTATTTGTTTCATAGGAACCAATAATTTTTTAGCCGATACGAGTATGGCTGTGGTTGGAATCTTAATTAAAATAAAATAAGTGAAGATTTTGCCAGTGAAAAAGACGTACACTATCATGTGCACAACCTTTATGAATATAATTTTTTTATCATTTTGGTTTTCGTAAAATAAAAATCATTTATTATAACAAATTAAGAATGTAGTAACTGTATAGAAGTTAAGTGTAACCATTTCAAAGACGACATATGGGTTTCGGGTACACTTGTTTTATACAGTAGCCTATCCCACTAGGGTGAAAAGCCATAATAAACTGGGGACATGAATAATTTACCCTAATCAGCAATGTGATCTGCTTAATCCTGTCTTATTTGTTATTTTTACCTTATCTTGCAGTTAAATTATAAATAGTATATTATTTTTTTTTAATATTAAAATTTTTTATATTTGAAGATATTACTCTATTATACAACATTGAAATTATTATTATTAAAATTTTAAATCACCTCTTATTCTAAAATAGCCGAAACAGTCTAACGATATTAACAGAAAATAATTAAAGTTGTAACCATAAGTGCTCTTCATATTCGACTTACATAATATGAAATACCCCCGTTGCAGCAGACCTGCATACTCAGCGAATTTCAAATGCAAAAGAACATATTTCAATCCAACATAGTGAGATTGGACATGTTTATGTAAGCTCCATAAGAATAACATGGAAAATGAGTATGCAGGTTTGCTGCAACAGGTCCGTTAAGACTGGGTGGTTTTAATTCAATATTTAGTAGAGCTGAACGAGAAGAAGCCATATACCTAGTTTTATCAAGATATGTCAAAGGAAGATATAGCATTTATTTAATTTCCCCTAAGGATAACACGGGGAATGAGTATGTAGGTTTGCTGCCACAAAAAATAGAAACTTCGGGGATGTTAGACTACAGTACATCAAATGTCACCTGTATGAAGCCCCAAACCAAGTTTTATTAAGATATGTTGAGAAATAACCGAGATATAGAATTTTACTTATTTCCCATAAGGTTAACAATGGGACAACGTCCTGTGTTTACCACTTTCAATATCTCGGTAACCAATGAACATAGAGCAATGATTCAAAATGCTAAATTGTTTTTTTCCGAGCTGAATTCAATGGTGCAAGCCAAAATTTGATTATTTTTATTTTTCTATGTGAAAAACTCAAAAACCCCATTTTTGGAGGGGTTTATCCCCCTTTACGCCCCCTTCCTGTGGTCCGATCGGGCTGGTTTACGAACTCGTCCAATTGATTACCACTTTACATGTCTGTAACAAATTTCATCAAGATCGGACCATATTTACGGCCGCTATCGTACTGACAGACACACACACACACACACACACACACACACACACACACACACACACACACACACACACACACACACACACACACACACACACACACACACACACACACACACACATATATATATATATATATATATATATATTCGAACGAATGGTGTTTTTTGATTCTGGCGGCCCCAAAACGAAAAGTTATCATGGTCTCGGGCTTAGGTCTTATCATAAGACCTACGGTAATAGCTTCTTCCCGGTAATAGGGGAAATTCGCTAAAACTAAACATGCATATCAGTTTATTAATTCACAATGTACATGGTGGAACGTAAACAGTGTTTAAAATGTTAATATTTTAAACTGCTAAGTTTTAGTGACGAAATTACATTAATTTACGCTGTCAAACCCTAAAATAGTAAATAAAAGACGAAATAAATTTTTGTAATCTATGTTTTTTTTGCTTAGATGAAATAGCTAGTATTAGGAGTTATTTTTTGAGGGATTTAAATTGTCATTAAAAAAATTCCTATGAAATATATGTTAATAATAAAATAGAAACTTTAGATTAAACATCTTTATAGAGCTAAGATTTTTTAAATCCCTTTTATGTCACTCTTGGTAAAAAAATGCCTACTGAATGTAGTGAAAAGAAAAGATAAAGTAAGAAAAGCTTACTTAATGGATAAGTATGTTTAATAACTGGCGCATGTTCAGATCCAATTTGATGCTCAACTGCTGCCATAAACATGATATGTAATTGTTTTAAAAACAAATTCAAACCTTGACACACAAAAAACCATTACGATGTTTTATCTTGAATTATTCGTTGATATTCCTAATTAAAACTGGGCAAACATTTTGAAAGTGATGACAATGTTTGTAAAAACCTAAGTTTAAATGGAGTTATAGAAATTTTATTGAACAAGCACTTATATTTTTAACGTAAAGACCTCTAAATCCTTAGCATATTTTCCACAGAAACACTTAAATGAAGAATGGATAATCAGGGAAAGACGAAGATCTTCATCATAATTTCATAAGCATGGACGATAATAGGTAGAAAGGAATGGCATGAAGTGATATTTGTCACTCTCTACAGTACAGTGTAACATAGAAAAAAATCGTGAACCTTTTACACTTTTCTAAAACATACAATCTTAGTCAAGATTAGTTCTTTTAAGATTTAAAATTTAAAACTTAAAGATTTCATTATACCCCAAAATTTTTATAAGATGTTTAATGCAATGGATCTGTGTTAAAATTATCAAACATTTCTTAAAGCATTTTCAAACGACGGTACAATCCCAAGAAAAACACTTTTAATGCACTAATGGTAAGCAAGATTAAAATTTTTTTTTCTCCTTAAATTACTTACTGTAAGAGAACGGAAACCTAGATTGGTGTAATTTTGTTGCTAATTCATAGTAGTTTAACAGATAATATGTTCAACACTAACTTCGCTTCACTCTGTATACTACATTTATAATAATAATAAAGGAGATTTATTTATGGTTTTAAGGTATTAGCAATATTCCGACAGCTAAATCTCTAAAAAAAGTTTCCATTGGCGTTGCCAAATTAAACACTTGAACGTTGTTAAGCAGTTTTTAACACCTAATTGGTGCAAACATTTACTTTTAATAACTTTTCCGATGGTACAACAAGTTATTTAAACGATAAATATTATTCTATAATACAGTAAAACCACTTTCCCAATTCACGATTTTAGGCCTATGCCTAAATTTCATCCTTAGCAATATTCAAAATAGAATGCTGCACGTGAGGCTCCGATAGAAGGTTTTAGGCTTTTTTATTGTAATTATTTTATCATTACAAACGGGTGTATACAAGAGCAAAATAAATAAACTTATTTATATTCTATACTTTTATATGAGCAATATTTGCTTGATTACTTACTTTTTAAAGTCTGGAGATAACTAATTTATGGTTTAATAACGTGCTTTATGTAGGTTATAGCCGTCGATCAACTTAAATACTTTTCAAACAGTAGTACCGTCAAGTGACACTATATACACAATCAAAACAGGTTTTTGGTGAAAAAGTATAAATTTTAATCAATTACAAAAAACTGGATTTTTCTCAATTTTGTTCATATTTTAATGCAAAATTTGTTTTTTTATTTTAGCATAGAAATTTTAAATTTCTACACACATGTATATCATTAAAATCTGAGGTACCATTGTCTGCCAGTTGCGAGTTTCTAGTTATGTAGTTTCAAACTCGGGACAATGTTAAAGAATTTCGAATAGTTGTCTCTTGGTTTGTATCATCACTTAACCCGAGCTCTCCATGTGAAGGGTTTCTTTTACGTGTAGGAATTTTTATCTGAAATTACCCAGTAGCCTCAAGTCCAATCATTTTATTATTAATAATATGAAATACATTTTTTTTAAGTATGCAAACCTGAAGTGTAATTATACAAAAAATATCACATAAATTGCTGTGGATCTTCCCTAATAGGGAATAAATATCGTTTTATTTTCCATTATTAATTTATTTGATTACCCTTAAGGACGTCATCTCTAACATGTTCATCTAAAACAGACATTAAATAATCAATTTCTATGACAAAAAAGTCATTATAAAATGTATCTTGTGTGTAACTAAAGAGATTTGATTTCAATTATTAACATATAAATGATAAATATAAATGTCCAAATCCTTACGAAACTCATTTGACAACGGCAAAAAAGTAATGGGTGATCATTATTAGGATAAAAGGATTTTTTCAAATCTTTTTTACAAAAAAGAGCCCTATCATAATGAAAGATCTTCAGAACTCCAAAATCAAATATATATTAATTAATTTATATATACTATACAAAAAAAATTGAATATATAACATCAATAATAGTTTCAATTATTAATTCATATTACAGGCTTTTAATAATTCCACCGTTTAGTTTAGTTGATTTTGGTTAAACGACCAATACATAAATGCATTATTTTTTTATCCGACAGAGTTCGACGCCAAACACTTAAGAGTGCTTCTATGTGAAAGTGTTTATACAATTGTACTAAATAGCGATAACATATCATATACTCCATATTTTGTTATATTGTTGATCTTGCTATCTTGTTATTTACCATGAATAGGCTAGGGTAGTATTCTTGGTGGATAACTGTTAGCCTAGACGTATATACTAGACTATAGCCTAACCTATATAACTATGGATCTTGGAGGTGATTAAATTTAACATTGAAAACTTCCCAATATTTCTATCATTTTAATGTGTGAGCTCTTGCACTACGCTGGCTTCATCAAGCAGATACCGGTATCTAAACTGAATGGTCATGTTTATACGCATTTCAAAATGTAATTCTACCATAAAATAGTTAAATATTACAAATTTTCAAAGGTTTTTGGTTAAAAATAATGTTTTAAATAATTGAAACATATTGTATAAGAATGATACAACACTTATTAATTGTTGTACATACCTTATAAACACCTGTCAGTAACAATTTCACAAAAAAAAATTACTCAAAGGACATCAGGCGTACTGAAGTGCATAATTTAATTGTTGAAATCGATAGGCTCATTCTATTTAGCCAAATTATACTGAGCTTAAAATTAACTTGTAGTATCCGCATAAAAGTAACCTACAGTATACAATATTACACTATATATATAATTATTATTACACTATATATATTACAATTACACTATATATAATTATAAACAGATTCAAATGAATATTTTGTTTACTAGTAAAGTCTATGAGTTGCAAAACCCGAGTTGTAAAGTTTTTTGTTTTACCCTTATATCTCGATAGTTATACTATTTGGCAGGAGTTATTTACGGAGGATTCGTCCCGTCAGATCATGAATTCCCTTTTGTCTTTTCCGAGTATTCATACAATCTAAATCTCAAATATTGACGTTGAAACCATTAAAACAAACTACATAAATATTCATTATGGTTTCCCCTTTCAGCGCAAACCACATCGCAGTTCCAAAACTTTTCCCCTTGTTTTCAGAAGTTCTAATTGATTTAATTCAAAGTCTAACTTACTCGTATTTTTAGTATTTTTATTTTTTTATCTCATTAAAATGTGTGACTTGAAAATTAGCATTGAATTTTTTAAACTTTGAACACTGAACTCAAGAACAAAGTATCTAAAGCGGGTTTTTTTAACGTATACATCTTAAAAACCACCAAAAGTTCAGTTTTTTTAAGCTATATATGAATATTCTCTTGTAACTTATAACATTAAATAGATCAAATAACTTTATAAGTGAAATATTGGGAATATTCCTAAAGCTATTTTACATTGTTAGCTGAACGCTGCAGAGATTGTCATACCTTTGACTACTTACAAATCACCACCTGCTCATGTAAACATGTTTTAAAATGTCATGTCAAAAATATCTTTGCATAGGAATAAAGTGACTACTTTGGAAGCCAGGGGGGTGAACCATAATGGAGTTTCAAAATAAGAATATTCCATGTCCATCTCTTATATTGGCTCTATTCCTGAAAAAATGTAAGCTAAATCGGTCAAGTAGTTTTCACGTGATGGAACATCAGAGTCACACACAAACATCCGTACTATATTTTACTGTTGGACCCCTACAGAAAAGTGATGCAATTATGTCATTCCACTGCACATTTAATAGATCATCACGCATTTCTGCAGTAAACTTTCACTCTATGAAATTTCCATTCTTTAGATAGATCATCTCTAATTTACAATTCCCACTTCAATTTAATGTGATTATACAGTGACCTGCTCTATTAATGTGTTGTTTGCAATATTAATTACTACTAGAAGGTGGACCTTGAAAATGAATCCTTAAATAAGTGTTTGAGTCGTTGATGACCATTTTTCGTAGAGTCTTTCATTATTGATCATGTGTTCAATGTTTTGTTTAATAAACAGTAACTTTTATATTTTCAACATTCAATGTTAAAAATAATCTTTGTGATATATTTATTTGTATGTAATAATATATATATATATATATATATATATACGTAGATATATATTATTGTATATATAATAGATATTAGTATACTCGTTTCGGTTTTATTCATAAAGTTGTTTATTTATAAGAGATAACTCCATAAAATACTCCATTTGTAAATGATAATAATTCGTTGATAATGTGCGAGAGCTAATCCAACATCATCGTACTTTGTAAACTATATAAGCCTGAATAGCTTTTAAACAGAACAAAGTGTGCAATCGTATTAATTAAACCAATTTATACTCATAGTTTTATTGTTAATATTCTTTTTCAAGAACAACGTTTTTCTTTTTATTGTGCATTAATGAAGATGTGATGCAAAGACGATATAAATTAAGTTGAAAATAACTGCGTTCATAATTTGTTTCGGTATAGAACATCTTAGACCTAGTATTTCATGAAAAATACAATTGACTTTGTATACAACATGCACATTTTGTATTTGCGTCTATATGTAATAATTTAAGAAAAGGTAAAAATTTTCACGATTTTCGAACGAATAGCTTAGATGTTGGAAGAATAAAATTATATTTTGTAAATAAATGTCCGTCCAAGAACTTGCAGGGCAAATCCTAAGCAATAAAGTAGTTTCCAAACCTGATAGAAGCAATTATTGATCAGACTAAAATTACCTAGAGGCTAAAAAAGTTCAGTTGATCTAAGGAAGTACTTGATTGTTTGAGTTCTCTGTTTAGTCTCTGCTCATTGGTTTGATTGCTTCCTTGATCCTTCAAAAACCGGGGATTATTTGGTATCAAGCACGGAGGGATTACTTGGTAAGCATGTAATAAACCCCTATGAAAAGTAATAAATGCCACATTACTGAATTAAACTTTCGGTTGATCCAGTGATTAAAGTGTTTACATTAGAATTATAAAAAAAGGCTTTTTACAGGGTTGACATATTAAAAAAACTGTTGAAATGGAAAAAGTACACAATTTACTTTCCAGCAAAGTAGATCGTTTTTGAGTGATAATAAGACGATTATGTTTCTTCTATAACATTAAAACACTTTTTGAATTTGAATATAGTTTAAATAAAAATGTCAAGAGATTTTAGGAAGTAAATATCATTGAAGTTTTAAGGACAGTATACATCGTGCTGAAATAGTCAATATTACAGGTCACGTCAAATGATGCACTCACATGTATAAGCCCAATGCCACCAACTATCAGTTGTCTTATGAGCAGACCAACGATACACACGACGGAGTTTACATCATTGTGGGGTACTGTACCATTTCACATTTTTTACCGTAGTAAAACAAAGGTCCTTATAGAATAGGAGAGCAATTAAGGTTACCCGACTTCTAAAAAGCCTTAGGAGCCAAAGCTTGTGACTTCATGGCGGATATCAATATTTATTGGGTAAAAATATAGCCTCAGTCGAGGTGTCTGTAAAGTACATTTTTGTCGCAGCTGGCAATAGTTGGTTAGTGCCAGTCTAACCTAAACACAAGTGAAAATTACATCAGCTGATTGTTTTAAATAACAAGAACAAGATGAAAGGAATGCTCGTCGGGAGGAATGTTTTAAAGGTAGACAAGATGTAAAAATTTGGTTTTTCAAGTAAATAACCTAATATATTTAGCGGTATAACGAAAAATATTGTTCGTTATACGGGCCTTAAGTTGCTTTTTACTACCCGGTAATTTTTCGAGAAAAACTTGACCTCGTACAAAAATCGCTCTTTAGTTCCTAGTAATGAAATAATATATTCTACATCGTATATGTGAACATATAAAACCCATTACAATTTGTTATCATTCCCAATTAATCTCGATGTGGCCCCGTTTAAGACTCTATATGCAAAAATTCAAACTCTAACTCTCGAAAAATATTTCTTGCTATTTCTTGAGTAACGCTCAATATAACCTATCTTATTTACTCTCTTGGGTGACTCGGGTTTTTTACCCTCCCTGAAAAAGCAAAATTCTTTGAAATGAATCCGAATAAATTCATTGGAGCTGGGCTTCACTACAATTTTATAGCCATGTTTGGGATGTTCTCTTTTATGAGAGTCAAAACTGGTGAATCGGGAAGGGAGGTCCGTTGCAGTGGGTAACCGTTTAGTTAAGACCTGACTCCAATGGTTTTTTCTTGTTGAATGTTAAGATTAACGTATTTTGAGAAAAAAATTATCTCAAACAAAACAATATTTTATTATAGAATTATTGATATAATTATAATCTAAAATGAGGTGTTGATATTTATCAGTAGAATGAATTATGTTGGTTGTTTTATTAAAAAGGCTGTTTATATTGATAAAAAGAAGAGGAAATAAAAAATCTTTTATGTATCGATTTGTTGTTTAAGATTAATCCTTTTTTCTTTTGTGTTGTAAGAGGTGCCGTAACAACATCATAAAACGAGAGGGAAGGAACTATTTCAATCTCGGTGCCAAATAGTCGATCGAACGGCATCATCAGACAGTCCGTGGGTTGAATAATGAATACGATTATTGAAGCTGGACATTGTAGCACAAATGTAAGCGTGTCTGTACTTACGATGTTTTGAACATTAATTAGCTTAAAGACCACATTAACATCATAGTAAAATAATATTCAGTAACCAAAATTATCAAAATTATACCAATATTCTGGAAAAACTTATTTGTTTTTAAAATTTGATTTATGAACTATTTTCACTTTAGGTTTTTTCTTTAAATGTTTAGTAGTCTTGGTTGAATTTGCATGAATATTTATATTAATAAATTTAAGTAAATATTCAACTATAAAAATTAGTATAAATCAAAGGCGAATTTTAAAAACAATCCTTGGAAATTACCACCGGTAAACAGGATAAATGCTTCAAATACATTTATTTGAATTTGATAAATAAATTCAAATTTGATAAATAAATAAGGTTAAGACTGTTCCACCTCAGTCTTACATAGACTAAAGCAACATAGGGGCACTCTACTTCAATCTCCACTAGAGACAACACTACACTGAGAGACGGTTCAAGAGTAAAGTACTAAGCTTTAATGTCATTAAGAGAAAATAATTTATAATGAAATTAATCTTCCTGAAAATTTATTATAAAAGAAATTCCAAAATCCTTTCATTTATATCGAATTTTATTTTCGTTTTATGCTTTTATTTTTTACTTCCCGATTTTCTTTTAATTTTTTTAGCTTCGTATTTTTTTATTATTATGTCAACATAATTGTCAATAATAGCATTCTCGATGTTATTCATTAATAAATAACGTACGTTTATTAACTAACTATCGTGTACTGTTTACTGAATACAAGTTTTCAACTCTACCTTTAGCGCCAAAGTTTAGCAATGATTGCAAACAACAATATTAGATAGTGAAAAAAACCTTTTGATAATTAAATGAATTAAAACAGCCGTGGTATTCGGTAGATGAACCAGACATGTGAGTTTCCAGTGATGTTACAGCTCCAAACTTGGAACATAGTTGTAGAGTTGTAGATAGTTCTGGCTTGGTTTATAACGCTTAATAAACATACCCCTTGTAGATGGTTTTGAAACATTACATTTATTTTAATTTTTTTGTCTCAGTTTATAAAACCGAAGCACCATATATACTTGGAGAGTACTTAAAGTGATTGAAAAGTAACAAAGCCATATTATGTTAATTATTTGCTTGTTTGACCTGTTAAATAGCTCGATAGAGATTGGTTAACTGAATCTAAGAGACGCTGAATTGAATATAATAGCTACATATTTTCTGAACGGCTGGTATGAATAAAAAAATACGAGAAATAATATCATCAGTAAAGAAGTTATTCATTAAATAAATGAATACAAAACTAACGAATCAAAATGAAATTATTTGTTAGGTCAACAAATTACTAACTAAAATGAAACGTTTATATCATTAGAAATCACATTTACATAATTTATTACATTCAATGAAGAATTAAGGCTTTTTAAGTGAGTTACTATTATTACTATAAATCACTATAAATGAACTATCAATTGTTTTTATTTAACTTGTTTTATAAATTAAGAGAAAAAATATAACTAAAAGTTAACATACGGGATCTTTAGTAACTTTTGGTTTCGAGAATAAAAAAGCCTATAAATCCAGCTATCACATTTAACAATAAAGGAATAACGTAGACTATCCAGTAAATTACGATATTTAATAGTGTTTATTTGTTAATAGATAGCCTAAACAGCGTAAACACTTGTAATTTCTCAACAACCCTTTTTGAGGAAGCAATTATGTAAACGAGTTCTGAGTAAAGGCTGAGTTAAATTAATATCTCCCTCACAGTAAATTAAGACTATTCTTTAAGTTTCGAGCACATAGAAAATATAATAAACTATTGTTAATACTTTAAGTTGTTAATACTTGTTGTTAATTGTTAATACTTGAGTTAAAAGTACGGTAAACAATGTGGTTATGCCTATTACCTATGAATATCTCTTTAAGTGCGGAGTACATGACATTCTAGTTATTTTTTACTACACATAAACAAACCTTTACGTTTTATTTTATCTATTTAAATTATATTACATCATACTACACAGAAACACCTGTTTCCTGTGCCTCGCTCTTGGCTGAAAAGTTACCCTTTACCGATCACTGCACGGTAAATTTACCGTGCACTAGGAAGCGGAACTAATGGAAGTCAACAATCAGCTGATTGCAGTAAACTGACGTTTAAAACATGTTTATTGGTTAATTCTGGTTACTTCAGAGGAATTTAGTGGCAGCACTGGTGACAGTAGCAAATGTTTGTTTGTTCATTATAGACTAGGTTTAAATAATTGGACACGTAATAGTTTATGCAAGGGATAAGTTATGATTAAAAATATGTTTTTTTCTGAGCAGTATGATATAAAGTATCGTACGTCAAACGCCCGGTAAGTTTTACCGTACTCGCATGAAAATCCCGCTCTCGCCTGACTGTTTACACGGGAACTATTAGGCTTACATGGTAAAACGGTACTTACTAGGCTAGTAACATAATTCACTACTTCATTATTATGATTAGAATATCTTAATCAAGTCAGAATAATTTAATTGAAACAATTTTTTAATGTTTTATTTTGAAATAAACATTGCTTGAGTGTAATTACTGAGTCGATGATTAAAGTGAAAGAAAGCTCACTTATGTATGTATGTGGTGTATATACACATACATGTCCTTATATGGAAATTATCAGGCGTAATAGAGACAATATCTTTCTTTGTTTAAATAATAGCTAAGTTTAGACAAAATAAATATTTTAAAGAGGTCAACACCTCCATGACACCTACAACCAAGGTCACTGAAACACTACTGATTGTGAGGTTTTAAATAAAATAAAAAATAATCGAAGGACCGAGAAATTTACATAAATAATAATACATAATGCGAGTTTGAAAATATATTGAGGTAAGAGAACTCAAAATAGAGAGAGAAAAGTATAAACCACATTGCAATGTGAGAACTAGAGTAACAATAATAAAGTAAACAATAACAAACGTCATATGATAAATAATTATGTTTGACATGCATGAAATGAATCACATGTTATAGAAGAGAGTTTGTGGAGAAATAATAGAAAGAACTGAACAACTGATGAATGCCTAACAATAACCGAAGACTCCAATACTATGGCGACCGACGACACCGAGTCAACGCGACCAAGAGACCATCATCAGCGACGCACGACGGACATGTTTCAATTAAATTATTATAAAAGAAAATAAATTATATGACGGGGTTACTGCTCCTGACTGAGGTTCGGAATGTGTTGCCGATTATTTTAACACAAAAAAAGGCTCAATGCGATGATGCAGATTCAATGTTTTAGTTATAAATTAATACATAATCGGTTGCGAATAGTATTGTGTGGTGTGGAGGCTACAATTAACTATCTACTATGCTGACGACATAATTAATTCTCATATTTCTTGCATTAATGTCTTTAAGGTATAATATAATCAACCGACTAGGTTTTTAACATAAGAGGTGAAATGTAATGGAAAATGCTGTCTAATGAAACGACATTGTAATACCAAATCCTATTATTTCAAATTGAATTAATTAAAACGAAATTTAGTTTTTAAAACAAGATATATTATGAAAATATGCAATGCCAGTAGATTCGCTTTAAAGATGCGAAAAACTAAATTTCATTCGCTTAGTGAATTCTGAAAAGTACTTGAACGTTCCGAAGAACTGCTTAGTTATCCAGATTGATTTGAAATCATCCATTCAGACTACGATAAGGAAATGAGATGCTAAAGAATTTGAGCATTGAATCGATGATGCTGTGGTTTTCATATTCAAATTAGGAGAGATCTCTTTATCAGATCAATCACTATTGTGACAGACAATATTTGATTCACTGTCAGGACAAGTCACTCACTACCTGTGCCAAGTTGTTCAAATAAATTATTTTTTTAGACACATGACAGAACTACAGAACTACCGAAATTTTAAAAGTAAAATTCTGTAAAATATTTAATAGTTGTTATCTCAAAACACGTTCCAAATTTCTCACCTTTTTGTCTAAATAATCTTTTTTTAGGATTTTACATAACTCTTACACCATTTGCTGTCTTACCATTTGCTTGTTGTATGAATGATACGGAATAAGAAATTATTTCATGCAGAGAATCAAGTTCCTATTTTTCTTATGTCAAGGGGATTTTTGGTCTAACATTTTAATGAATCAAAAACTATTTAATTTTCAAAGACCTTCTGGAAAACAAAGAATTTATTAAAGTTGGTTATTAATAATACACTGTGTTGCATAAACACACTTGAAAATTCGAGGCAAGTTTCGAGCATACAAAACTAAAATAATTAAAACTTCCTAGGTTGTCAGTCTTGTATCGCTAACCAAAGTATAAATCATAGTAAGAAATCAAATTACATTTCGGTTTTTATTGTTTAAATCTGTCTCGACACGATCCAAACAACTTTTTCCTTCAAGTATTGAAAACTACAAATGTATGTTTAACTAGCTGTTCTACCCGTTCTTCGCACGGGTTTAGAATGAAAAAGAAACAATGGTTTCCATGGAAACCAAATAAAAAAAGGTCAAAAACCAATAAATTGGCATGAAATATGAACGTAAGAAGCCCACGGGGCGGAGCCCGAGGGGATTTTGAGGAAGTGAATAGGCCTATGTGTTTCCCGGGTTCAAGATCTATCTCTGTGTGATATTTCAACGCAGTCGGTTCAGTATTGTTCGAGTTCACTTGGTACATACATACATACATACATACATACATACATACATACATACATACATACATACATACATACATACATACATACATACATACATACATACATACATACATACATACATACATACATACAGAAATCACCTCTTCTTTATAATAAGTACAAGCAATTGCCCGTGGCTTCGCTCACGATAAAAATTGCAGCTGATCTTACATCTGCTCTTTGAACTGTCAACTTGTAGTACTCACAGCTGTTTACATTTCGGTATTTGAATGTTTACATCCTAATAGAATGTAAACATTGAAGCTAAGGACGTTCACGGGGCGTAGCCCGAGAGGATTTTATGGAAGTGAATAGCCCTATATGTTTCCCAGGTTCAAGATCTACCTCTGTGTGAAATTTAAACCTAGTCGGTTTAGTATTTTTTGAGTTCACTTGCCCCATACACAGAAACCACCTCTTCTTTATAATAGTATAGATAGATTATTAAAAAGTACATTGCGTACTAATACAAGTAGTACTTGTATCATACCTCATACTTAAAACATAGTTCGGAATTGCTACCTTATATAATCATTTCCATTTTCCCTTTCGAACACATAATAAAGTATGTGAAAGGCTAAATATAAACACTCATAATTGATGATAAGCGTATTAACACAGAACGTGCTGTATTAAAACAGAATAATTTATAATATAATAACACAAAATCTGCGACAGGCTTTATCATGTAAATTAAATTTCGTTACGACTCCTTTATACAGATTCATTTAACAGCTTTTGCTATTCAAATTGAATCTTTTGGGATTACTCTTTCATTCGCTCAGATTCTAAAACAGTCTTAAGTTATCTTTACTGTTTGAAAATAACTGCAGAGCGGTTTTTAAGTTACAGTGTGTTTTTTTAAGTTCTTAATAAAATTGGTACTATCAAATTATTTGATATCTTAATGTCATAAAAAAACGATCATCTTAAAATACATCTTAAAAACAATTCCTATAACAGGTTATGTTATTAGACTTCTAGTGAACAAACTGAAAATAAATTGTAATTTTATGTAAATTTAATTTATAACAAACTAATTATATCAAATACTTCGATGTAAAAGTTAACAATTTCCAATAATGGCGAAAATTTGTCGAAAATTGTATATCCCTTGTACTCGCATGCCATTTATAGTACATTAACCTCAATTGGAGGGAAAAGACTATTATTCATATTTCATTAAAGTCGTTGTTGTTTACTAAAGACTGCGTGATTTGAAACAACTATTTAAAGATGAGAACATTTATGTAAACAAGCTAAATTTAAAATTAGAGCTATGGCTACAACTCAAATAGGCCTATCAAAGCTCTTGACTTGTTGGTTTGACGTCAGAGATATTGTTGCCACATAATGGATCTGTTGCGAGTTTTATAATGCTCCGTTAAATTGTAGTTTCCTCCACTGTAGTACCACAACTGCATTAACTGATTATTTCTTCCGTTATTGGAAACGTTTATAGCGTGCAATCTACAGGAGGAAGCTGTAACTCACTGGGAAAAAACGTTTAAAACGGCGCTCAAATACCGACTCACGCCATCTGACATTAATGCATTAAAAGAATAATGGAGCCTGACTCGTTACACTCGGCGGTAAGTGATGCAATGGCGTGTGATGAATGCAAGTGACACAACAAGTGATGTCCACTTCCTCTGATTGTTTTGTTTGTTCGTTTCAGAGTCGTACATCATTTGTCAATGTTTGTCCTGATTTGTTTTTCACTGGATTTCTAATTTGAGAATCAATTTATGTTAGAGTCACACGGCAAAAAAGAACTTGTTACTTTGGCCTGTGTTTTTTTTCCTGGAATAAGAATAATTATTAGGCTGACTTAATGTGCATACTTATATCTTATTAAACCTGTTTTTAGCGAATTTCCCTTATAGGGAAGAAGCCATTACCGTAGGCCTCATGGTAAGATCTAAACCCGGGACCACTATAACTTTTCGTTTTGGGGCCCCCAGAAGCAAAAAACACGATTCGTTAAAAATGTATATATATATATATATATATATATGTGTGTGTGTGTGTGTGTGTGTGTGTGTGTGTGTGTGTGTGTGTGTGTGTGTGTGTGTGTGTGTGTGTGTGTGTGTGTGTGTGTGTGTGTGTAAGCACGATAGCGCTCACAAAAATGTTCCGATTGGAATGAAATTTGGCACTGACTTGTAAAGTAGTCATTATGGACGAGTTCGTAAACCAGCCCGATCGGACCATTGGAAAAGGGGGGTAAAGGGGGATAAACCCCCCAAAAATGGGTTTTTTTGAGTTTTTTACATAGAAAAATAAAATTTATGGCATTTTTGCTAGCACTATTGAATTCAGCTCAAAAAAACAAACAATTGAGTATTTTGAATTATTGCTCTATATCCATTGGTTGCCGAGATATTGAAGGTGGTAAACACAATACGTTGTCCAAATGTTAACCTTTTGGGAAATAAGTAAAATTCTATATCTCGCTTATTTGTCAACATATCTTGTTAAAACTTGGTAAATAGCTTCTTCTAGTTCAGATTTACTAAATATTGAATTGAAACCACCCAGTTTTAATATACCTGAAGCAGCAAAACCTGCACACTCATTCCCCATGTTATTCTTATGGATCTTACCAAAACATGTCAAATCTCGATATAATGGATTAAAATATGTTGTTTTGCATTTGAAATTCGCTGAGTGTGCAGGTCTGCTGCAACGGGGGTATTTTCATTTGAGAATGGTGATTATTAAATACTATATTTTATACAAAACTATTTGAATGTAATGCTGGTAATTTTGTTATAATTGGTCTCATACTCAGCTATTTTGAAAACCATTGTGAAACACAAGAAAAGTTGGATACGCAATATTCTACACATTGTATAATATTCTTCGGATAAACAAAACAGGAAGATTCTAAGTAGGTTTCAGGGTTCCAGTTTGGTAACCAAAGAAAATAAAACAAGTAATAAGTACAGTATAAAACTCATTGTTTATTTAAGTTGAACTAATCGGTATTAGCTCTAACTCGCAATACGATACAACTACCAAATACGTAGACCTCACCTTATCTCATGCGTTTTACCTTATGACTATTCATGTGGTTTTAAGATGGTGTATAACGCAATATTAAAAAAAGTTGATTTCATGCTATTTCTCAGGCTGTTATTAAATGGCTCAAATAAGAAATTTACTAAAAGCAGAAAGCTTTAAAAAATGTATTTTGAATTCATAAACAAAAGCTAATTTAATATTATCTGTAGCATTGTCCAAGAGGCAATACAATATCCAAGAAGCATTAGTTAAAACTCGTCTTAATTTAAACTTCGCAAATCCAAAGGTCACGAGATGGTGACTTGCTTTGAAATAGCTTTTCAAAGAAGATCTGTTTTTATTAATATGAAAATTACTGAATAGATTATCAACGGATGATTCCACTTAAAGCTTTCTTTGATCTAATGTTTTCTGCTTTTTGCACAATCAGGAATAAGAGTCGTACAAAATTGACGTTTGTTCCCAAAATTTTCCATTAATATTATTTAGTCAGTTCTACAAATTCCCTTTCCTTCTCATATTTCCTAGATATTACAAAGCAACGGTACCTAAAATAAGCTTTAATAATAAAAATTAATAATTGACAGGCATATGTTGATTTAGTTTTATAATTTTATAAACAATCAATAATTAAATACTCAGTAATAATTCTTAATCCAATGTTTTTCTTTAACATTTTACTTCTATATAACATTGTTTTTTTTTCAATTATATTTATATAAATTAAATTTATGTTTAGGCTGTCGTTGTTCAAAACGTAAGTGAAAATATTGAACATTACCCTCAATAGAAAAAGCTGTCTACCTAGCACTAATCTTGCTGCTATATTAAGGGGTTGCGTGTGTACATAATCATACCCAAAAACACCAAGTGTTGAAGGGTCGCCAAGCCCTAAAAATATGTGATATCAAAGTGCATACCAAGTCAATTTAATTTCCTGTAGTCCAACAATGTTCATTAGAATACATAATTAAATTTGTTTGAATGCTATTGTTCTGAATACTGATTATAATTCTTCTACATGTACTTGGCCAGCAGCTTAACAGACACTAAATCAGTTATACGTTTGTATTTTCCAAAGTGACCTACATAGAAGACTTTTAACATAAATATATAAATTCGTAAGCTGCTGGCCAAGTACATGTAGAAGAATTATAATCAGTATTCAGAACAATAGCATTCAAACAAATTTAATTATGTATTCTAATGAACATTGTTGGACTACAGGAAATTAAATTGACTTGGTATGCACTTTGATATCACATATTTTTAGGGCTTGGCGACCCTTCAACACTTGGTGTTTTTGGGTATGATATCACTGTTTTTTTTAATAGATAAATATAGTAAAATATAACATTTAAAGTAAATCTTTATATAAATAAAATAAATAAATATTTAATATAGACAGTATATAGTTTGAATGCAATAACCGATGTATTCTAGTTGTTCTCACGGATGTTTTAGGCGGTCTTTTAAAAATAATATTGCGTAAACTTTCTTTGCGCCATATAGTAACTTCTTGATATTTAGGTACAAAGAAAGATTTAGAAAGATTTGGAAAGTCGTAGAAAGATGGGAGTAGGCTCAAATTAAAGGTACCTCTACCGTGATGGCGGGAAAGATACTGAAATTGCTTGAAATTTTCCAGAAAACAAGAAATAACGTAAAATATCTGCACTGGGATCTAAAAACGACAGCTTCGTTTACATAAAACATGTGATGCTGAAATTTGATTGAAAATGAAAACCATGAGCTATATCTAACAAATAGTAGATTTAAGAGCCAGTTTGCTATGAGGGTATTTCGTCCTAGTCGTATTCTATCCTATACTCTTATATGAGTAATGTTATTGTGCTTGTATGCTTGTTTGCTTGCTTGCACAATTATCTCAAAAACGGCTCCGAGGATTTCCTTCAAAGTCTGTAAATAAGTAATTTATGACTCAAAAACGTCTTTTATGCAGATTACTTGGCCAGAGAAAATCTAATAACGCAATAAATCGAATTTTAAAGTTGTAAAATTTTAACATTGGCCTTATGGGTTGCCGTGATAGCAACAAAAATAAACAAGGAAAGTGTAAACAAATGAAGTAATCATAACAGCTGTTTGGTATCTACAGCCATCAAGGGAAAATACAGCAAATGGGATGAAGAGTCCATGGAGCAATAAAAAAGGTTTATATTTATCAGTTTTATGACGTCAAAATATTTTATAGTAACTGGATGAACTGGTAAATATGAAACAACACCGAGCAAGGCTCGGTCCACCAGGTACTATATATTAACTGAGGATCGTTTGAATGTCTTCTTATTAGGGGCGCTTAGTCCCTTCAAGCCACTAGTGAAATATAATAACCACATTTTGTAGTTTCTCCTAAATTTATTATAGCATGTTTCACTTTGAATGTGTTTCCAATTATTCTAATTTCTGTATTTTTAAGCCCTGGTATGAGAAGATTTGTAATTTTCATGTTGAAAGAATTCCGAAGTTGTAATTGAAAAATCAAATAGTTACTTTTGCTTGAAATTATTGTTTTAGCGAATTTCCTTAGAAATAAGCTATTACCGTCGTTTTAACAGAACAGAATGGACAAAAAAATATCCGTTCAGGGTAACCTCAGCAATCATATTAATATTTATATTATTTGTCAGCTTTTTATGTGTACTTTCTGGATATGAAGTGAGTTTATTGTTAAAACGCATTTTTACCAGCAAAAATCACGATTTGTTTCAAAATTTAACATGAGCTTATATGGGAAATAGAATTTTCATTTTTTGAGTGTCTGTAAGCACGATAACTCTCGTAAATATCCTCCGATCGCAACACAATTTGGTACAGACATGTAAAACTAGATTCTCTTGGACGAGTTCGTAAACCAGCCAGATCGACATATCCTAAGTGGGGTAAAGGCTCGATTTTACCCCCCAAAAATGGGTTTTTTGAGTTTTTCAAATTGAAAAATTTTATTTATCCAATTATTGTTTGCACCATTGGATTTAGCTCGAAAAAACAAACAATTTGGTATTTTAAATCATTCCATTAAATCCATCATTCATTTTAAATCAAGTCCATAGGTCTCCGAGTTCTCATTTGTCCCCTGTTTTTATAGTAATAGGGCAGCAGAATGTTGGCTTAGTCAATTTCCCATTTACTCTCTACTGAGGTTTTCAAGGAATCGCTTTGAGTAATTTCTCAGTTTATAAATTTATTGAATAGAATTTTGGTTTTTAAACAATTTTATGTAAATATAATTTAAAAAATAAACATTCTTGCCTACTTCATTATATGAAATTTTTGTGTTTTGTCATCTAAGTCATCTACCAATATTTTTTAGAAAGGGTTTGTAAAACAAGCTATAATAGCTATAATTTTAATATATAAATATATCACTTGTTTATTTTTTTTTTAATAGCCTAATGGATTAATTACTGGATATTTTGTAATTGGAAATTCGCTGAGTATGCAGGTTTGCTGCGACGTGGGTATTTTGTAAGTAGTTGCGGTTGCAACAATAGGTACACTTTGAGTCCACAATTGGTTGCCATTTTTCACACTGACGGTTGAATAATTCTTCAAATTTGCTTTTCTAGTGTTGTGAGGAATTGAAATTGGAAAAATAAAGTTACTCGCATTTACATCCACATTGTGGTTGCAGTTTGAACATGTTGTCGTAATTTTTAGCATATATTTGAAATGAAATTCAAGGGGTTGATACAATGTTATTAGTTGAATGAAAAATTCAGCACAATCTTGTTGTTCGATTGCGTTAAAAGCAGGTCCGAACTGATTTCTGATATTTATTGGACTTAAAATTTGGTCGTTTTTTGGTGGGATATGGCTAATTTAATCATAGGGGAATCAATGGCATAGTTTGTTATGGAGGTTGTGATAAGTTGGCAGTTTAAAATACACTGTATTTTTGCATTTGCATAGTACGATACATTATCAGAATTTTAAAAACCAAATAAATATTATTTACCAGATGCTGGATCGCATAGGATATAAACAAGGCCGCACTAGTGTGGCCATGATAAGGCGCTGTAGTATACAGCCAATGGAATTGAAATTAATTAACTTGAAACAGCTGTTTATGTGTTTAACCAAGGCCACACTTAGTGTGGCCTTGGTTTAACCTATAAGTACAATATTCAATGAAACTCTAGATGCAAACGGTACGTAACCCTTGGCAGTTTGGGTATTCTTAGGACCAGGATCAGTAGTTACAATGGACAAGCATTGCAGATATTCAGCTTAATATGCATGCACCCGAAAGGTTGCGGTATTATCACAAAACAAATTGCTATTATTTATTGGCGAGATTTAACCCTGGGTGCTGGGGATCGATGTTCCTCGCTCTACCACCAGTGGACATACTTTGTGACAAAATCTTGAACCCTCAAACTTTGGATAATTCTTGAATTAGGATTTTCTTATGATAGACCTTATCAAACATTCGGCGCTATGACTATAATCTTTGACTTTTTCCAGTTTGTGAATAAACTCATCTTTTAAATATAAAATGATTAAGAGTTGAATTGCCGTTTTCTACCTTTGTAAGATTAGGCCTACTTGCGTCTGCAACCAAACTTCGTATTTATACGTGATAGAAGTCATTAATTATAGTTAATGTATGAATCTGTACTTTTTTACCTGACAAATTTTCCGCAAACAGCTGATATTGCTTCTGATCAAAGAAGGAGTGGAGGTACTGTGACGATGACTTTGTTGATGAAAACCGGCCCTTTAATTTTGGCAGACTTTAGTAATTTAGTAATGAAATACCATTCTTTGAACATAAATTTAAAACGATTCGAATCTTGAACATGATTTTAGGTTGGGTAAAACGGAAATAGACTATATAAGACACACATTCATTATAATTTATATAGGTATTTTGTACAACTATATAAATAGGTTTCATTGGTACAGAACCCTGAAATAATAGTTGAAAACATAAACCTATCACATTATAAAGAAATAATAAATTAAACAAATCAAGCGTATCTCCTGTCCTACCGTCCTCTCCAATACGCTTAAAACTTACCAGCTGATCAAAGTTTTACTGACGAAATAGTTTCTTCGTGGACTAAGCTTGTTTACATTTGAAATGTCAACGAAGATTTGAAATGAAAATTTAAAAAGTTACTAGTTTTGATATCTAGTGCTTTCAAACTTTGTTTAGACTATCAAAAGGCACTACTACGAGAAAAAATAGGAGTGAGTGTGAAGTTTCATTCAATTCTGATGAGAAATAAAGTCGCTAGGCTTTCTGAACAAATCGAGGTGGAGAATTCGTTCAAAAGTGCAAAACCGGTAACTTTTTTGGTGACTTTTAACGTTTATTATTAACTTAATAGAAGTATTTAAAACAAACTGTCGTGTTTTTTGAAGTTTTTTGGCCAGTTTATTATGTTGAAGCGAAGTTATATTAAATCAAGGCTCTAATTTTCTTTTTTGAAAAGTGAAAAATCGGCTCCTAATCTGCGCTGTTAATATAGTCACTCACGTCGTTCATTCGTCGTCTGCTGGTGGACTTGGCGACGAGACACGACCGTGCCTCTAGATACGCTATTTTCATGTTTCTAAAATGGTATTAATGTAATTTTTCGAAACCCATACCCTAGTAACATGTTAATTTTTTTCACGTAATTAAAAACAGTAGAAAAAATCAAATTCCAAAACAGTTACTCCTAAGTAGTTAATCAATGAATTTTACAACTATTATATCATATGATTCTCATCAATATGACATTTAGGAAGTTGACAGTGGTATCACGTGGCATCAATCAACAGAATGGTTCACCTCTGTGTGGACGATGGCGCCGTTGCGTAATGATGGTTGGCACTGACTCTTACGGGATTTGACTTGTATGGAAATGTCTAATGACGTACCAAACATCAATCTGCAACACCGACTTTAATAAACGTAAAAATAATATTTAAATTAGTGAGGTATATGTCAAAATAGTTTTGATATTCTTTTGTGCAATGATATCTTTATAAACGACATTGTATATTAAGTAAACGAAAATAAATTAATGGTGTTTTTGACTTTTTGGGGCCTTGAAACAAAATGTTATTATGGTCTCGGGCATGGGTCTTCTGAAAGGCCTATGTTAGTAGCATTGACGTTGTATATTTATAGTCAATGGTAACACCTTCTTGGTTATAGAGTACCGTCAAACAGCTGAAACCTGGCACATGGGTTCTCAGAAACAGCTGTTATGAGAATGGGAATAGTAAAGGATTTTCACCCCCTTCCCTTTCGTCCCAAGTGCCAGGTTATAGCTGTTTATCTGCAAAATCTCTACAAAACCATACAACTTTTTTTTAATAACTTAGAACTTAATAGTTTCAAAATTTTTATGTTTTTAATATGTTGCATCATAAGCTAAAAAGTGTTTCAAAACAGAACTGTGAAAAACTTGATTAATTCAATAAATATTAATTAAAAGGCTTAAATTAAGTCCCAGCAACGCTATGCTAATGTCAAATATCAGTAGGCGGTGGCGATATTCAACACTACATGATCGATGGCCCCAACTGTTCAATATTGAGATTGGGTCTCTGCCGAGCCTCCGCTGAATGCATCTCCGCGTCTTTGTCCGACTCGAAAATAAACCAACCTCTTTTTCTTTGAGGAACATATAACTATTCAACATATAAAACCTATATTTCATTGAAAGCCCTCAATAAACAACTTTTATTTATCATATTAATCAGAATAATGATTAGCAATTATAAACATTTCAAAATGAAAATCTAATGATATTACGATTTTGATATTGAAAACCTCTGCTATTGTTCTTTTCCATATACATCATCATTAAAGGTATTATAAGCCAAATTCAATAACTTTAAATTTCAACGTCTTTCCAATGGTGAAAACTCTCATATATTAAAGGACCTTATTGTTTTATCATACGATAAAAGCCACCATATCAAAGAAGTATAAGTATTTTTACTTAAACCTTGGTAGTTTTAGATAACTTTTTGTTCAAATATTAGCGAAATTCCCCTATACGGAATAAGCTGTTACCGAATGTCTCTTGATAAGACCTAAGCCCGAGTCTATTATAACGTTTTTCGTTTTGAGGTCCCCAGATACGAAAAACACCATTAGCTCATTTTAATACGTACATACATATTGGACATATATGCTTCAAGGTATAAGTATTTTTACTTCAACCTCGAAAGTTCTTATGATAAGTGTTTGTTTAAATATGTTTGATTACTTGTTGCATTAGGTGTGTAGACTGATTTGAAATATAAAATAAACTGGAGATGGTTTTGGAGTAAAATTGATAAAAAATTATGTTTCTTGGTTAACGTTTACATCATATTTCAATTTGTGAAAGAACAATTAATAGTCTAATAAAAAATGTGATACAGAAAATTATTTAAATGTAGCTCAGGAGTATTTCCCGTTGTCATATTGTGTCGTTTTGTGAACGAGGTTTCTTTTGACAAACCTCTAGTAATATAAAGTTTTTTGTTTTTCCGTATTACATTTTTATCGTTGGTTTATTGTACCTTTGCTAAAACAATTAGGACTGTAAGAAAAGTATAACTACAAAAGTAATGATCGTATTCATGTCCTGGGCTCTTTGTTTGTTATCATATTCTTACAATGATTTGACAGAGATGATTTATGTGCTTGCAATTGTTTGTTTCTATTTACTATTTATTTTCATTTATTGAAATCGAAACAAACCCTAAGCAAAACTTAAGTATATTTTAAACGATCCATTTACCATTACAGAGAGATAGAGAGTCACTGTATAGCTGGGGTCAGTTACAGGCTATCATTGCCAGGTTTACAAGACCATTACTAAGTGATCGATGATGAGCTACGCCTTTATTAAATCACCAAATACATTCCTTTTAAAATATACCAAAATATATTTAAGGAAATATTGTTATGTTTTACCTTGCTAAAGGTATGTAAGTATAATATTAAGGGAGAAAACTATACGTAAAATATTCAGAAGGATAAGATACGTGCGAAATAAAATGATGAGCTGATTGGTAGAGGAAAATTGGATCCCTTGTGAATGATCTGTAACCTTGCCCTTTGTTCCTTTGTTTGTATCGTTACGGGGTTAACCGAGCAACATATTGAAGGTTCATTGACTTTTGTATTTTATCTTTAAAAAATAACGCTTTATCCGTTTATTGCATTTTAGTTAAGTAATGGATAAAATAACAAATTATTAGAATGTGCTTTACTTAGAATTTTTTTTATCCACGTCTTTTATGATAGTCATTAAAAACTGTTTGTTGCCAACGTGTGCGTTTGCACAAAGTAAAGCTCTGCTTTTATGAAACAAACCATACAAAATAAATAAGCGTAAGTTAAATCAATATCATTATAACTGTTTTGGACTGTAAGACTGCCAACTCTAGAGAGAATTAAGCTTTCGACCGCCAGTCAAGCATTGGAAAAATTATTACTTGCAATTTTTATCCTGGTAATTTTTGTTTGACGGATGGGGATGGAAAAATCTGATCTATTAGTCAACCTTTTAAAGCGCCAGTTGATTGATAAAAAGTAAAATATTATTAAATTGATTTAAAATCATTATTATATACTAGGGTACAGCTGCTTACCCTCAAAACCTTAGGCAAAGTCAAATTCACAAATTCTTTAGTATCGTGGATAGGTCATAAAAATTGCCACTAGCGGTAATATAGAAAACCTCTCAAATTTTAGAAAACACGTAAATTGCTTGAACCTCATTGCTTAATCTTCTTAATATTTAAGAATATGTCATTTTAATTTAGGCTTGAACAATATAAAATAGCTTAACAATATACAGTTTGCAGAAAACTGTGTCCAATAAGTTTCTGTACTGCTTTTCAAGTTATTTACGTATATTCAGGAGTTCCTAGAAAGTTTTGTTTCGATCGAACTGGTTTTTATATCGACGTATTGATTGATTTTGTGGGTCAATCTATTGTTTTGCTTTATCTGGTATTTTTGTAAATATATTGATATTTTCGATGGTCAGTTTTTTTATAAAGAATACAATTTATTCATGTACCTTTAACTTAATGAATAAACCTCATCAGGATATGTTCGGAAATGGAACAAGTAGGTAGGGAATACCAATATGGGAAGTATAGAAATTAAGATATTATGAACATCAATTTTCAGACTAAACATAGTTTTCTGTAACACTTTAAAATAAAAAGACATACATCCAAGGATTAACAATACTACATGTTTAAATAAAATCGGATTTTTCATTAATACCCTCATTTAATGAACATTTATAAAATTAATACACTGTTTTTCTAAAATCAATATATTCAAAACGTAATAAAAGCAATAACTAAAAATCAATAGATTTATTGACAAACAATATTCTTTGTTTATTGTTACATATTGTCAGAGTAAAAAAAAAACACTTTAATTATATATTCACCTACAACACTTGAAGTATAAACCTCAACCTAATCATAAAACGTCCGAACTAATCGATTAAATCGATAATCTTGAAATTATCGATTTCAAATATTTTGTTATTTATAAACAATATTCGATTATATTTACTATTTTATTTTTAGGTGTAAATAATCTAATACTATAGCTTTACCCACGCATTCTTTACACTACGCAACTAGCTACAGTAAGTTTTATCAAAATACATTTTGTATTACGAGTTTAGCGTATTTGAGTATCAAAGATATTAGTAGATGTGGTGTGGCGTAATTGTACACCACTCTGTGATGAAGTAAAAGTAAAATACAGTGCAGATCTATAACAATCCAACCACATCTACTGGTATTACTTAAAAAGAATAAAATACCCCCGTTGCAGTAGACCTGCATACTCAGCGAATTTCAAATGTAAAACAATATATTTTAATCTAACATAGCGAGATTTGACATCTTTTTGTAAGCTCCATAAGATTAACGTGGGGATTGAGTATGCAGGTTTGCTGCTACTGGCATGTTTAAACTGGTTGGTTTTAATTCAATATTTAGTAGATCTGAACTAGAGGAAGCCATTTACCAAGTTTTATCAAGATATTTTGAGAAATAAACGATTTATTGAATTTTACTTATATCCCATAAGGTTAACATTGGGACAACGTACTGTGTTTACCACTTTCAATATCTCGGTAACCAATGGACATAGAGCAGTGATTCAAGATACTAAATTGTTTGTTTTTTTGAGCTGAATTCAATGGTGCCAACAAAAATTTGATAAATTTTATTTTTCTATGTAAAAAGCTCAAAAACCCATTTTTGGGGGGTTTATCCCCCTTAACCCCCCCTTCCGGTGGTCCGATCGGGCTGGTTCACGAACTCGTCCAATTGATTACCACTTTACACGTCTGTACCAAATTTCATCAGGATTGGACCATTTTTACGGCCGCTATCGTGCTAACAGACACATATATATATATAGATATATATATAGATATATAGATATATATATAGATATATATATATCTAAAAATTCGAACGAATGGTGTTTTTTGCATCTGGGGGTTGCAAAATGAAAAGTTATCATGGTCTGGGGCTTAGGTCTTACCATGAGACCTACGGTAATAGCTTCTTCCCTATAGGGGAAATTCGCTAAAATAGCCACAATAAATAAAACTTAAAAAACACTAAAAGATATTATAAACAATTAAAAGAGTCTACACGTTAATACACGTATAACTGGCAGACTACATTGGAACGCTTCATGTAGTACGTGTGAAATAAAACAGAAGATTTATCAGACAGACATTATATCTCCAAGTGTCAGAGAGAATAAGGCTTGACGCTTCGGTGAAGTCCGTGATTTTCTCAAAGCGGTTTCTTTTATTTTTCTATATTCGTGTTGGATCATATTATTCACGTACCGCTCTGGTTAAATACTAAATAACTTATGGTTTTGGAAAAGTAAATTATCACGAACTATTACGATAAATGGTGTAAGTTAACAGTAAATTTCTCTAATAAAGCTAGTATTACAATGATATAAAAAAGTATATTTAAATTTATTAATCACCACTATGACATTCTTCGAATTTTTTTTCTCTAAGAGGTCTTTATTATTTTTTCTAGACGTTTGATTTGGTCAGCGTACCCAAACTCTCAAGCACTGTTTTATCAGAGAGGCCTAGGGTGCACTGGGGCTAAAATTACATCAATGCCAAACACTTGGGGCGTACTTACGATAGTCCTTCCTGAGTGTGACAGGACTCTTGACCCCTAGGGTTCCCCTCATCTTCCGCTAACCAAGCCAAAGATCAAAGGTTGAATTAAGACTCAGGGGGGCCATAAATCAAATCGAATCATTCATTTTTAATAAGCATTTGTAGAAATCAATGACAATGTTTCTTTCTACCTTACAGCTGTCCTTATTCTAACTAAAATTAAGTCCCACAATATTTGAAAGAATAGGTCAAAGACTAGAATGGGTTATCAAGGGACCAGATATGCAATTTACTTTCAACCTCATCAAATTGATATTTCTCAACCATAGGCTGGAAGACGTTAAATATTTGTTGTTATATTGGAGAATGACTTTCTAAAGTTAGATAAATGGCAGTATTGAGATTCAGCTTTTGTTTGTGGTACAGCATCTGTGAACGCTATTATTAAATTTCTAGTATTTTAAATATTTTGGTGTATATACACTGGATATAAGATTATTACAGTCAAGGTTTGTTGTTTTATAAAAAGTGGCTTACAATGGTCGCTAAAATACGACCTAGCCATTATACTTATCACCCTCTTTATAATAATTATGATATTCTAAATGCATTTATGTTACCATCAGACTACTAAAGCTTACCATAAAATGTATACAAAATATGCAAAATATGAATACGAATAAGAATATTTTATTGTCAATCAACACCAATTGGTTACAGACAATGTCAACATCACCACATCTCACTTTTACATTAACATCACATATAGATATACAATATAACAGCTAATCATAAATAAATAATCTAAATCGAAATATCACTCGTTTGAAATTGAAAAAGTTTATGTACTGAATAAAATGGATGTTCAATCAGACAGTTATAAAGGCGTTTTTTGATTACATTTAAAGGTAGGGTAAAGATATACGTTGGAAGTTTATTACAAAGTTTTACACCTACTAAATAATGACTAGATTGAGTTTCCTTAATTCTACAATGGAGTATTTCAATATTTGATCGAATTCTAGTGGAGGAGGAGTGAATTTCTTATTCTTTGATTTATTATTATACACTTTCTACATAACTTTCTGGAATAACTTTGATGAGTCTATAACTGAATGAGATTTATAGGCCTAAATCGTTATAATCTTTTATTTATATAATTTTGAAATGGGCTCTTATAAAATTTGTTCTTAAAAAAAATTTTGACATTAAATTTTGACATTAAAAAATTCATAGTTGGGTTTGCTCAAGTTATTTATTAACGCTTAATAAATTTTTTTGGAATTTTTCCGTGTTGCGCGGGAAATCAATGATATGCCACGGATTGAAAATTGATTTATTTTTCAGCATCAGTTTGCTTATAACCTTCGTAACTAGTGTTATTAAAGTAATCTCCTTAAAAAATGATGTCGGGGGCAAAGGGCATATCCTAATTGTTATTAGAAAAGGCAGTAGTCCCAGGATAAACCTTGTGGGATACGCAGTTTACATATACCTCATCAGACCACCCCTCATATTAACCAAAAGTCTACGGTTTCTTAGATAGATTTCGAAAACATTTTGTGTTACTCCTCAAAAACCATAACAATATAATTTTCTATGTAATTTATATTTTTAAACACAATCAAATGCCTTGCTCTGCTCACGCAAACTGGCCTGAGCTAAGCTTTTATTTGTGATGGTCTAAACGATTTGCCTCAAAAGATGATAACGTATTTTTTCCTAGACGAGGGCCAGGCCTAGAAGTTTGCATGGACATGCACGGCAGCTGAACTAGCTTATTGTGCACCCTCGAGGCTACGGCATTATCACTTAGCAAATTACCATTGTTGATTGGCAGGATTCGAACGCGGGATCCGAAGTCTTGCGTTCTGCCACTACACCAGGCCGCTCCCTCCGTATTAACGTCTGCTCAAAACGCTATTAAATTTGAAAAAAAGTAGAAATTTGTCAGACACACACTGTGTATGATCGTGTACCGCAAACGTCATAACATCTCCTTAAAGCTGTACAATTATTCTCCAGAGGCTGGAGAGGTAAGCAAATAAGTTTTTATTTTATCTAATAATTTTTAGATGAAATTTTCAAGACTCGATAATTTAAAATGTATTTTTTCATTATATTTATATATAGTTATTTAGTTTTATTCTACATCCTGTAGCCCGTCTATTTAAACACATTGATTTAAAGTGTTCTCCCATCAGAAAATCCTACATTGTGTGTAAACGTAATAATTTTTACCTATGATGCCTTTCTAAGGCACGTTCTAGCAGTTTACCTTGTCGTACTAAGTAAAATAACTTGTACAGGAAAACAAAACAAACAACAACTTAAACAGCGGGAGGCTAATGTACAACACAGCAAGGGTGCTCGCATCTCTTGCAAGGAAGGGCCTAATTTGCATCTTTGATTTAGAAAACCTCTTTTTTTGCTAGAAAAAGCACTTCCTTAATCTTTTTCAAATTAAAAACGCACTACTAATTAAAAATGTATGTCTAGTTCGGCCCAAATATTATTAACATCACATTATTATTAAAGTTATAATATATAATTGTGAGTTATAATTATTCTCTGTGTAATTGTGAGTCCTTAGAGAAAGTAGACGTTTACAAATATTTAGGGATAGTACTTGACTCTCGCATGAAATGGAACCATCACATAAACTTTTTGAAAACTAAAATTAGAAAATATATATATGCTTTTAAGTGTCTTAAAAGAATTTTGAAGGAAAAAGAAATTAAACAAACGTATTATGCCTATATTCAATCTTTACTTTCTTATGGAATTGTTGCTTGGGGCGGTGCCTTTAAATCGATCCTGGAGCCTTTAAATATCACGCAGAAAGCTATTTTAAAAGTCGCTTTTCAAAAAGATAGGAGGGATCCGTCAATAGCTCTTTTCCAAGATACGGGATGTTTCTCAATCCGCCAACTTTTTATTAAAGACTTATTGATTACTATTTTTAAACAGTTTAATAATATTTTTTCTTCAATAACACATGACCATTTTACACGCTACGCGCAAAATGTTTCGATTGCTTCTTTACAACTAACTAGAACAATTTTAACAACCAATTCCTTCTACGTTTCAAATGTTTTGTACCGAAATATACGTCAACGATTTCCACAGTTTAACATACTGAATTCACCATCTTTAACAAAGTTAAAAGCACTAATAAAAGAGTTCTTAAATACGGTAGGAGTGGAGGGGGCCGAAAACATTATCATGACCACTACTTTCCGACCAAGACAATTAATAATGCATTCCCCTCCCCCCCCCCACCTTATGAAGACATTCAACCAATCCCCACTAATGACAAACAATACCACGAGCTGTCGTCCACATCGTTTTTTTCCCAATAACAGCTTCTTTTTTCCTCTAATTTCTAAAAAAATCTGTAAAATGTAGTCTTGTTTTTTGTAAAATAAGGTAAATCAGATGCCACATATCGCCATTAGGTTAAATAGATGCCACAAACTCATTTAGTGATCGGTAACAACTACAAGGCCTACGCACAGGCTACTGCCCATGTAGGCCTTCCAATGTAGGCTTGGAAAATTTACAATAAGAATTAATATATTGAGCATGCTAGGTATAGTACTATAAATTCTATTGTTTTTAGTAGGTTATTATGCATGTATTTATTGCTTGCTGCATGTGTACATTAATAAATGGAATGTTGCATGAATATTGGAATAAATCTATTTTCATTTCATTTCTATTTTCATTTCATTCATATGTTTTCGAAATACAAAATCAACCAACAAAATGCAGTATTTTCTGAGATAGTATTATTTATCGTGGAATTTCAAACAATTGTTACGCTGCTGAAATAATTATGCTCTTTTTAAAGAGATCCAGCCTTTAAAATAATCATGGAAAAAACTTTTAACTACCTATGGTTTTGGTTTCACAGTTTTTATGGTCCAAAACATACCTAGGTACATCAAACCCCTTTATCCTTGCAACAGGAGTCATCTTCAGTTATAACTTTGTCGAACGGTAAACTTAACTATTAGTAACTTCACGAATGCCCGCTAGGTATGCTTTCAGCTCTGAACCTTAGTCGTGACACGACAATGGTTTTGCAGTTTTACTAAAAACAAATCCTGAGAGGAATTGATTTCCTGAAGGGAACATTGCAAATCTGAGTTTTTTTACTTATTAAAACCCCAGGATTTTTCATGCATTTGCCAAAAATTTCAGTCAGCTGACTCTGAAAAATAAAGCCACATGGCACAACCCTAGATATATGTGGGTCATATGACCATAGATTTTTGGTCAAATGTTTTTATAAGAATACCATAGTTGTATCATTCAATTTTATTTGTAGCCAAAGTAAAGGTGTATAATGTTATATTTTATTCTTGGTGCAAATTAGAGAATGATTTAAGTTAGTGGAGAGAGAAAAGTGAGTATCACCGATTGTAAATTAGGCTATGCTGCGTTGTAAGCAATAATGGGATGGTGAATTATGCTTGAATAAAGAGTAACCGAGGAAATTCAAGGATTCTTATGTTCTTGTTCCCCTCTGTTAAATGTTGTGGGATTCTGCCTGTTGGAGGTCTGTTGAAAGCCGCAACCAGGTGTGTTAAGTTTAAGATGAAGGTTTCCAATTGAGAGGAAAACTAAATATACTCTATCACTATGGCTATATACGTTCGTGTTAATTAATACGACAAAAGCAAATTTCTGATTATCTCTTCACCAGCCGAAATTTGTCCTCCCTGGGGCAGGAGAGAGCTTCCTTCTACTTGCAACACATGCAAAGATTGATCCATCAGCAAAGACAGATTTCTATCAGCTAAACCTAGAGGTAAAACGTATATCAGTGTAACTAAAGTTTATTTTCTCGTATTAATTTACCTTAGACCGAGTGTGATTTTGTATGGTGTAATTTCATTCAATATAAAAATGAATATATATTTATGCATTCCAGGTAAATTTAAATGTACTATATTTCGATATTACCAAAACTACAATTCAATTGTTTTCCTACCACTGCATGGAAATAATCACATTGCCACACCTGTAAACAGTACGAAAAATGGTTCATTTCCGCTTTCATTTCATTCCCGTTTGCTAAATCACGGTTACTGTATTTGAAATGTAGAATATATTAAGGTGGCACACAAGAGAGATAACTATGACGTCAAACACCACAGACCAGTTTCTATCGGTCAGAAATCCCATGAAATTCACCGTATTCTAAATTCTAGTTGCCTTCTAAATCAGCTGATATTGTCACCGTTTCTATCTCAACTCCCGGTTCGTTCCAATAGAATAAGCAGACATAACCTCAATGAACTTTTGTGTACAGGTTAGGTAATAAGTTAAACTGTGGAAATAATAGTGGTAGGAAAAATATTGTGTGTATTACGAGCAAAAATAGTCACTGCCGCTCTCGAAATGACAATGACATACTCGAATCTACAATTCGAGCGGCAATGACATACTTTGCGCTCTTAATACAAAAATAACTATAGGAACTCCAAAATGAAACCAAAAATTTGAATATAACTTTAATAAGAACATCTGTTTATGTGCATTATATTGTTAATGCATACATGGTGATTCCCTATTTGAAAAAATACCCTCAAGAGGTTTGGTTTAACATAAAAATTAAAACGCTCTATGTTAGATGGCATATTGTTTCTGGTAAAAAATCACTTCGCGCTAAACTACGAGTGAGACAGCTCGCTCAGTGATGATTGGTTGGAAATACACCTTGATCGATGGTTGACATGAAACGAACACATCAAAAGTGTTACAAGTACATGCTCGCAACCGCATCCATGAGCATCTGTACGGAGCATCTGTACTTGTATGTATATATATGATCAACAGCCTCCCAATATATTGTAAAGACGAAACTAAGCCCAATGTTCTCAAGGATCGTCTCAAAAAGGTTTTTACTGAAGAGCCTTTCACAGTGTCGGAGAGTTCCAAAATTATTGCAGAACACAAAGTATCTGGACTGGAAGGCATAGAAAATCGGGAATTAATGGGAAGTGGGTACATGACATAATCGTATGCCTGAATGAACAGCATGAATGGCGAAATTTACATTGAGTTTATTTTTAATGTTATCTGTAATAAAATCGCAAAAAAATCAAGATTAAGATTTTATTATGATACCATCAATATGCTTTTCTAACGGCGAATATTTTTACACAGGCAGAACCTGCAGCGTAATATTTTCGAGAAAATTTGTTTTAGATCTTGGCTTATTAAGTCTAACTGCTTATTAAATGCGCTTATGCAGTGCATTGCACGTCTGGGGAACAGTAGCTTTATGTTGACTTAAATAAAAAGTTTGTTGGCCACTTGATCCGATCTTTTGCAGATTCCTGCTTAATTCACTTTATGTATATGGGCGTAACACACTTGCATGATTAAAGGTGTTGGATTATGACAAAACTTATATGTTTTTACGAGCAAATATAGTCAGCAATTATGTATGAAGCTTTTAGTATGAAGAGGGCCATCTTTACTTGCAATACATAACAATTTGACGTTTCAGCTCCAGATTTGTTTAGTAAACAGGTTTTTATTCTGCAAAGTTACTTATTTTCATAATGAAATTTAATATTTTCATTGTAATGCAACGTTCGTGTACACAATTACTACAAAAACCGAACTCCCCCAAAATACTCGTCATACCCTTCTAAGTATGATGAACACCCTATCAAAGTGTAGTTTTCAGGTGCTTCCTTATAATACATAACAAAAATTTGCGTTTTCACTCCATATTTTCATGAGTTAGTAAGGTCTACTTCCTATAAAATTGACTTATTTTCTGAAATATTTATGTTTTCATTTCAAACACAACTTACGAGTAAACAAATATGAATATATGTATAGGTATCATTTAAATAAATAATTGCATAGAAACGTTATACCCACAAACTACTTGACCCTTAATGGTCCTACCTGTTCACTTCAGTTAAATGATCTAAAGCTGCAAATCCATAAACCACTACTTATGTGCTCTCTATCAGAAAATCTAATGATCATTCGAACTCTGATGCAGTTTTGCTCTTAGGATCAAACCAGTGGCGGCCGGCCCATAAGGACTCTCGGACGCCGCCCCCCCCAGAAGATTTTCAAATATACTGAATTAAATTAATTTACATATGTGTCCGACAAAGAGTGGAAAACCACTAATTTTCAATATACTGACCATTAATGATGAATTCATTTCAACTATAAGCATCGAAATATTTTGCAAAAGCATTTAGGAGTCAACTGCTGTTGCGCGTTTATCTCGCGGACGCTGCCCGGAGCGTCCCAATCCTAACGCATGCTATCTTATGGCAAATCCAGCAGACAGCGGATAGGGTGCTCTGACGTCATTGCCGTGTTGTGTTATACGCAGTCTGAGGCAGCGTCCGAAGATGCGCGCGCACATCAGTAATCAGTGCAGCCACCACAATCTGTTTAGGGCATTAAGAAGCTGAACCTTTGCTGCCGTTATGATTGTACGATTCATGTTGGTGCAACTGTTGTTTATTCGTTTTAGTAACCATAGCAACCTACCAATCTCTCTAACCTTTAAACCGTAACCTAAACGTTGAGGGATGGGAGCTAAAGTGAGGTTATTTGTTTACATTCTGTGTTTCATGTGTCTCTTTTACTCCAATGAGTCGGTAACCAGGCTTGGTGATAAGTGATTGGTATTATTTTAATAGTGAATTCAGCGGATATTGGTAGACCATGAAATTGTGAATAGCAATCAAAGGTAAGTGTAATACACAAAATCCTTAATGCTCTTTTAGTAGTTAGTAGTAAGTGAGTCCTCCTGTTCATTTAACCCACCAGCCGCCACTGGATCAAACTTAATTCGCATAAGTTAAATCCTATTAAATAATATATTCGTGTAGTATATGTGTGTATACTCGCAGAAAATTTAACACGACGATATGGCTTTCAAAAGTCCAAACATATCAGTAGATGAACATTTTTTAGCAAACAAAGGGTAGTCATGTAGTTTAAACATTTTAAATATATATTTTTATAATGTCAATTAAAATATATCTCATGCTAAATATTCCTTCTTCACGATTTTTATGATAAATAGCATTTCATTCATCGCATCTAAGTTAGCATATGAAATTTTAGAGCGGGTAAAATGAAGGGAACGTGACAGCTTAGATCCTTGGTGACTCATTCTCATTAATTATAAAGCTCACGTTGACAGTGCAAACTTTTACATTTATGTTTGAATAAATGCTCGCATTATATATTATGCCGTAACAAAACTCAATGGCTGAGAAGGCATTTCATAAATTGTTACTCTTCAAACAATATTTGCAAATGGTTTTGTTTCCATCCGTGATCGAGGGAAAATCCTATAATGCCATTAGATAATCACCATCATTTATCAACTGAGATAATTTGTATCTGTCTAACATTGATGCCTCGGTAACCTACTAAATTATCAGCTCAAATTAAAAATGTTACTAGTTGTTGAATAAATCCAATGATAAATAATTCGTCAATGATTCGACTATAAAAAAGATTACGTAATTGTTTTATTTGATTGCCTTAGTAAAACTATGAGCACATTTAGTTTTCTTTTTTGTTTACTCGGTAAGGTGTATTTTATTGGTTTCTAGAGTCATATTTTCAACAGTAGGGGTTCAAATAATCTTATTTTTCCTATATTACTTAACTATTATTCATTTTATATTTAAATACGCTTTAAATATAAATGCAGATATGTTTTATGTATAACAATCATTTTAGCAAATTTCCCCCTATAGGGAAGTAGCTATTACCGTAGGCGGCATGGTAAGACTTAAGCACGGGACCACCGTAACTTTTCATTTTGATGCCCCCAGACCCCAAAAACACCGTTCGTTCATTTTCATATATATATATATATATATATATATATATATATATATAGTGGTTTTCACCGGAGTTCGAGGTCATGGCCAGTATATCCCGATGACGCAGTATTCCAGTGAACTTAAAATTATTCGCCGTTTATACTTTTCATTCTCACGGCATTTTGGAGTCACGGTCAGTATAATATAGAATAATACTAAAATGTTGGTGTCCTGTGTCGATTTTATCATTTATTTTTTTAACGAATTCTCTTAGAAATAAGCCATTTGTAGCATTTGATTTTATGAAAATATTTATTGCTTTTTAATATTTTTTTGACAATAATTGACGATGATACAGGCGTTCAAGTCTTCACTTTGTTCATAATTACTGCCATTTTCAACCCTTTTCAGTTCCCCCCGTGTTTTTGAGGATGAAAAAATACATCTCTGTGAGATTATAGCTCTTGAAAAATCGTACAAAATGACTACATTGGATTACTACATTACTACATTAGATACTACATACTAATTACTACATTGGAAACACTACTACCGGTTCAGCTGTTCGTTTATATTTTAAAAATTGTATTTAAATAATTAATAAAATTAATTTCTTAATCCTATTACTTAATTCAAGCAATTATTGTATTTAAATTTCGCAAATTTTGAAAACGGCTCTTATTTCTTTTATTTAGTTTTATTTTTTGCCCTATGCGTTCGTGTGAAAACGCAATATGAAAAAATTAAGTTTATAAGTTAAAAATTTTTTACTTGGGGCCTTATGGGTGTCCATGTTTTTTTTTTTAAGAAACACAGATAAAAGTTAACAAAGAATCAAATTAGCCGGTTAGCCACAATGTACTGTTTTAGCATGTTACAAAAAATAGAGTGGAAATGAACATGAGATAATACAATTGAATACAGATTTCTCATGGAATAAACTATGCTTTGCTTCAAAAATCCAAAATGATCAAACTGATTTTTCTTGGTCAATCAGATACTGATGAATAAATAAATACTCATGACATTTAAAGATTTTTTTAAAGTTGATTTTCTATTTAAATCTGCAATCAGACACATTTTTGGGATAGGGGTAGTTTTCAGACCTGTAAAAAGCGATCCTGACGCTGGTTCAACGTTGACAAAATGTGTAAAGTAGAATCCGAATACGAACTTTCATATGAATCCGCGATATTTAGTCGTTCCAAAATGCTAAAGAATATTTTAAAGGTATTTTTTCAACTACAACTATTTTAGGGGTAGCTATTAGGAAAGATGGTGTAAATTAATTCATAAATCGTTTCCCTTCATCATTTACATTTATTTGTTTTTAAATACAATATTATTTTGATTAAATTTTCGCTGTAATCTGCAATTAAATATATTTATTGGAATAGCGGTATTTTACCCCCAAAAAAATAACAAAAACAACCCTTGGAATATTTTTAACTTTGAAGTAGAGGGAACTTAGAACCTAATTTGTCACGCAAATCGCTGATGTATTCTTTCAAATTATCCAGAAAATGGTCAGTTACTGGTCGAAAAAAACGGTTTACAATTGGATTGTGGCGCCGACTGAGTTTTAAGAAGTGAATATCTTAAAGGAATCTTAAGGAAGTTATGTTAAAATTCTAAAGGCCCTTAATAAATCATAAGGATAACATGTGAGGTGCGTATGTAGGTGTGCTAACTCGGGAATGTAGAAAAGTGGTTTAAAGCTTTAATCCGGTGGATCTCGACCCAAGATTTTAAGAATGGATGCTTCATGCTATGTTTCTTCATGTTTGAAGCCACATACATCTACATATGTTGATAAACAAAGCCGATGTGTTGTGTGTCGGATGTTTTATAAGCGAGATATAAAATTTTATTTATTTCTCATAAGGTTAACATTAGGCAGGTTTGCTGCCGCGGGAATTTAAAAAAAGTGGCTTAAGGCTATAATTCCCTGGATCTCAACCAGATGAAGCCGCCTAACAAGTTTTATTATAATATGTTGAGAAATAGGCAAGATAAAGAATTTTTTTATTTCCCATTAGGTTAACCAAAATACAAATAATTATGAAAGTTTGTTTTTGTTGTGATTTATGGTGAAAAAGTAAAAAGCACATGTTTTCCATAAAAAATACATTGAAAACGGGGTTATACACATTTTTTATTTCAAAGCAAATTTTGACTGCATTTATTCAGTATTTTCAAGAAATGCATATAAGTGTAGGAAATTTTATTCTCTTTCAGAATATCACCGTCATTAGATTTCTTCACCATTTAAAAGTTGTTTGCAAAAAAGCTAAGCAGCCTCTGAATCTATAGTGGTAAGAAAATACCGAATTAGAGATATTCTTGTTAAACTTCGTACAACTAAATCAAGAGTTCTACCTGGCAGATTTTAATAACTAACGGGTCGTTGGAAAGCTTCACCCGTGTATATTTGCAAATAATTATTAAAGCTAGATTTTTTTAATAATTATGGTGAAAACGTAATAACTCATATTTTCTATAAGAAATACATTGAAATAACAGCTTCAGTTTCTTTTTGTAGCCAACTTTCGCTGCCCGCTACCAGTATTTTCAAGAAATGTATATTACTAAATTGTACGAAATTTTATTCTCTTTCAGAATATTACCTTACACTTTAGCCGATTTCCTCACCATTTAAAAGCTATTTGTAAAAAGGCTAAGCAGCCTCCGCAATTATGTGAGAAAATACTGTATTAGAGATATTTTTGTTAACCCTTGTACAACTAAATCTAGAGTTCTACCAGACAGATTTTAATAATTAACGGGTCGTTGGAAAGCTTTCTCCCTTTAGATTTACAAATAATTGTGATAATTTAATTTTTATTAGATTTACAGTGAAAATTTATAGTGTATTTCACGGGAGAAAAAGCATGTATGTATTATTTTTCTAGAGACCGTTCTATTTAAACACAACGGGCTCTGAAGCTAGTGTATATATAATGCGATTGAGTTAATTTATGCTGACTATATCGATTAGTTTATAGCAAAATCAACACTTAAATAATTGTTTGAATGCTGAATGCATAAATTCAACCAATTGACAAAATGCACTAGAAAATACTACCGATCCAATAACCTCAGTTGTTGTAATCTGAACCCTTTTTTCACAGTAATTTCAATATTTTGATTTCCAAAAATAATATGTGAAAACAAATTTATGGATCCGATATTTTTGTTAATAAACATATTTGCAGTTTCTAGTTAATAAACTGGTTTGTTTACTGATAATTATAAAAATTAAAATTCTGTCGGGCATGATTTGTCTTGACTTTAACTTAAACATTTTCAAAATGGGATTGTTCTTGTAATCTCAGTTGAACGGAGTGATACCACGAAAGATGGGAAAATTGGTCAAAAAGCCATCACGTGTAAGGTCAAATTACTGATCGCGGGCAGGTGACATAAGCAGTTTTCCATCAAGACGCAAGGCAACATCTTGTTTTTTTAGAAGGTGGTCGACCCTTACAACCCTTGTAAAATGAGAACTGCGTGATTCTTTTTCAGAATCATTTGATTTTGAACAATACAAACCAAATTATATTAGTGCAACAAAGAGTACCTCCAATGAAATATTTACAGAGACAATAAAAGTTTCCAGCCAAATGGCTACTTTACAGGCTTCTAGGATGTGCAAGATATGAAAATATAAAACACTCAGAAGAAAATATAAAACATTATTTTTTTACACTCAGAGAATAAATTACTGACATCTCTGAAAACACATAAAAACCTAAATAATAAAATAAAATTGAAATGTCTACTTTATAGCAATTTCTGTAACCTGTAGTTAGTATAATTTTAAATCAAAATAACAGTAACATGATAAAGACCTTTCAAAATAAAGTTTTTTATAAAAAAATCTGGATCTAGGAGGGGGGGCCGGGCCCCGCTTTCCCACACTGATGGACGCCCATGTAAATATATACAGGACAATGGACTGTGTTTGCCACTATCAGTATGCGTTTTTTTGTTATGCGTTTTTTTTATCAGTATGGCTGCATTTTACGTGGTATTTCATATGTGACTTCAAACTGCATGAAATTCATTGGACCGTCTCGCTGTATTTTGAAGTCCGTTGCCTAATAGCACAGTTTATAAATTCACATAAACTTTATGTGTCCTAGTCTCTTACGATACTTAAAAGCTATGTAAATTCAAGATGAATCTTTAAAATAGTTTAAGAATAATTATTTAAATATGTATTACGTACATCTCAATTTGTCTTCAAACTGTATGAATTTAAATTAACAGACTCGCTGCTTTTTGAAATCCGTTGCCTAATAGCACAGTCAATAAAGTCATATTATATGCTCTTGTAACACACGTTGCTCAAATAGTCTTAGTTTTTCAATATAATTTGGTATGTGAATGTAAAAATTATAATTCAAGCAGACGTCAAATTGCAGCGCAATTATTAAACCACTACACTGCATTTCAAAGTCAATAGGTCTGAAAGACTGTAAATTATTTTAAAGCCCAAACTTTACTTGTCTTAGTCTCTCTCAATACTTAAAATATATGTAAACTCTAGATTAAACCAACAAAACAGTTCAAAAATAATTATTTATCTCTGTCTTACGTGCATTTTATATTTGTCTTTTTTTCAATTTATTGGTATCCGGAGCCTAAAATTCCAAAAATGATTCTAAATCAAAAACAAAATAATTTCTAATAAACCCTCCTTGCAAAAGTTTTTTTTTATAATTTTAGATGTAAAATGAAAAATTAAAGGTGATAGTGTCAAGTGCGAATTATGCGAATTCGTTTCTCCGCATTTTGAAGTCACAACGTCAAACAGACTCACCCTAAGCTAACTTACAACAATGCTTATTTTTTCTGCAATGATTGCCATGACTCTTCCCACAGTCATATAAAAAAATCTAAGCACGAAAAAGTAAATAAAAATGTTATAGTATACTTCAACACATAGATTCTGAATCAATAAAAAATTATTTCATATTGATTTCTAATAAGCCCCCGTTGTTAAAAATACTGTAAATATTAGATATAAAGAGGAAAAGCGAAAATTGTGATTTTCTCACAAAAGATATCAGTTTATTCAATCAAGCAGATGGCAGTTTTCTTCACCAATGGATACGTTGTTGCTTATTTATAATTTGCTCCCTTTAACCATGGTTTTATAGTTGTTTAAATGATTTCTTTCCAGGTAATATGTACTGTAAAAAGGCATATTTCGTTTATGTTAAATCCATCATTAGTTTTTGTACGTTTCTTGTTTAATCGTAAACTCATAATGTGGTTCCATCTTTGGTTCGGCAGCGGAGTTATTGTTTTTTTTAAGTGTCCCTAATGTTTTTATTGTTACAATCATTGTCACAACAATTTGGCAAATTCCTATTTTATGACATTCAACGTCTACAGGATACATCCTGAAGAATTTACTGGCTTCTGTTTTAATATTCTTAAAATAAAATCCTAGTGTCAAGATTAAAATGGAAATTTTGAAGTTTTTAGTCACCGACACTCTAATACTGTATAGCATAACTGTTCGGTCTATTTGAAAATTCCTTACTATTCAAATCCCAGATTGCAAATAATAATTATTATATTGATCTGATGATCGGTTCATACAGAGGAATTAAGGGGATTTTTTTGTCCCGCTACGACGTAATCACCAGTTTTACAAACTTCATATGAAGGCTGAAATAAACTCTTTTCCACCATAGGGCTCAACGTTAGCTGTACGTTTATTTGCTTGAAATAACGTTAACCTCATGTATAGTTTTCTAAGGGGATTACGACAAAGTAGTGGTAAACCGGTTTTTATTTTAGACGTTGTTTAGCAGCCATTGATAATGGCTCCTTAACATAATATACCACAACCACAACTTTTAAGTGTATCATCGACGAATTGTTTTTCCTGTGAATTAGTCGTATTTTGTTGCGTAGTATTGTGAAAAAGTAACGTTCGCACCTCGGACGAAAGGTTCCATCGGCTCTCAATGATCAAAACGCAGCTCTTGATCATTTCAAATTCTTAACCACTTTAAACACGATATCGAGCTCGCAAAACCTCTTTTTCAGCCCTTGGTGCGAAATATACTATAAAAACAAAGAAAAAATATTCATGATTAAATGTTTTTTCACGGCCAGCAAATTCTAAAAAAAAACTTTTAAGAACAAAAATGGACTTAGAAAAGGATTATCAATGATGCAGTTGATCAAAGATTGAATATTATATTTTTTTGAGAGGTTTTTATCTGTGATTTCACTGAAGGAGTGGTATTGGAAATACTACAGAGAACAGTCACAGATTTGTTCGATATTAGTGCGAGAGTAATAGTTATATGTACATCGAGGGACTATATAAAGTGCAACTTTTTCTACGCGAGGGAAAACTTTAGTCGCCCGATGGCGGAGCCGAGGGCAACAATTTTCCCGAAGGAGTAGAAGCACTTTAGTCCCTTGATGAACACAAAATGTTTCCTCCACCTACACTATCAACAATAACTGTGACAATATAGCTTTCCCTTCATATGATCATTTTCTCCTTTAAACTAGGCTAAATTAGAATCACATATAAATATATAACATAAGCTACTTAGGCAATTTAAACAAGCATTTATTCACACTTTCACACTATTTTTAACTCAATTTTTTCTAAAGTTTATTAATTAAAAATACCTCCCAAAATTTGTTGGGACATTTAGGTACATGATGTAAGAAACAATCATGTTTTTAAAAAAGTTCGGCATATTGGTAATAACAAACTCTAAATCAGGTGTTTTTCATTCAGGGTTGCCAACTTAACTCAAAAAAATAATATTACCTGGCTATTAAATGCATACGGTTTTGTTCTCTTAAGTTCAAACACTGAAGATCTTGAATTTAATTTAGAGTAAGTAAATGAAAATCGATAGTTCTGCCACATTTTCTCACTGTCCATCGCGGCGTTGCCGGATTTCTCCCTAAGTATTTCTTATAAGATTACTTTTAGTCCCATGGGAAAAAAGTAGATTACTTTTAGTCCCCTGGGGAAAAAAGTAAGTCAGTAAATCCCATAGAGTATAAACTAGTTCTTTAGTATTCTATTCCCAGGGACTAAAGACGACTTTAGAGAGTAGGTGGAGGAAAAATGATATTGAAGTACTGAAAAATTACGCAGAAACTAAAATAATGCAGAGTACTGCACAATCTTTGTTGACAAAAATGTTCTAAACTAGTAAGAGACCCAAGCAGCGAGGACGGACCCAAGTCTAAAAGTTTTTTTATAAACGTTGTAATAGGGCTTATGACTCAAGAAAAATGTGTTACAGTACATACTTGATATTAAGAACTTTCATTTAAAATGTACTAGAGATTGCATACTAGTTGAAATTAGACCCTATTTATATTTAGTTTTCACTCCCGCAAAAAATGTGGCTTCAAAAAGCATGTGGCTGGATTTTACATTTCATTGTAATTCCGTAACCAATATGGCAACTCAAGTCCCGTGTTGTTATTTTTTCATTTTCAAATTAATTTTTCTACGTTCCCATAAAACTAATATGACTGTTCACATCTACAGGAACATAGCTAAGAATTACTGCTTTTTATTTTATTGTTTGGAGGGGAGAGGGAGGAGGGAGGCTTCGCCGCCGTGTTGCGCGGGAATGAATTTGGCGGGAACATCTGCGTCTGCGGCTTTGGCGCCCGAGAGCGCTGGATGTTAGGCGGGAACTGGTGAAACGTATATAGTACAGTTGGATCAAAACAATAATTCGCGGACCGCTTTGGACCTGTAATGTGTACTCCATTTCAACAGCCGTGGCAGTTGACGGATTAGTGGACCCACGGTTTCGTAAGAAGCGCGGTCTTCTAATCTCAAGTATAGTAGTTTGACGCACGGTGATAGCATATTTATTTTCGAATTAACCTACCTTCCTGAATTAATGGGTCATCCAAAGTGAAACACATAATGAAAAATACTCCTTGATGAACAGTACGGTTTGCGTTTCTGGATAAAAAATACGTACTTTAAAATTTAATTTAATATTCATCGATTTTATGGCCCGCATCACATCATAAAATATTTTATAAAAGATCTAATATAAAACCTTTGAATTTAAAATTCAGGATTCAAGTTTTAGGTTGAAAATAATCTGTTACTAGACCTTTCATAAAATATTAGATTAAATTTTGTTAGGATTACAGTACACCTCGAATTATCCGGACCCCACATTATCCAGATCCCGGATTATCCGGACTGGTCCGTCCGAGAAATGAAAAAATTAAAGTCACGGAAAATACATGATTTTAGCGAGTTTACGGGCGAAATGCGTTTTCTAAAAGTAAAATGCAAATGCAATTTATAACTGAACGCATTTGGAATCACGATGAAGGAACCGCATTGTCTAAACAGTACAATACACCATTTTCGTAAACATAGTTTTTTGGATTTCTACTTGGGGCGCTAGCAGTAATTAACAAAGACGTAGCCTACGGCTATTTTGCGAGTTTGTTTATCGCTGTCATTTGATGTGGTGTGTTAAGAAATAATTTCTTAAGAAAGAATTACTGTAATAAATTTCGAGTTACTTTAAGTTTCGTCATGATTATTTCGATTTTGAGCTATGATTATTTTATCTTAATAAATTAAATATTTTAATCTGGCGTTTTTTTAACTTTAGGTTAAAAAACGCCAGTATAAGTCCGGTAAAAGTTAACATTATATTCGTATGATTAATATAATGAAGTTTAGTTCTTAAATTTGTTTCAAAATTAAACCCCCGAAAATTTTGAAAGATTAACTTGTTGTACAGTCTTGATACACCGTTTGCAGCATCAATTTAGCAGGGACTAAGGCATGCGATCGTTATTTAGGCAATATAGTAATGACCTCGGACTATCCAGATTTTTTTATCCGGATCGATGTTCCGCCACATTAATCTGGATGATCCGAGGTGTACTGTATTAGATTAATTGACGTCCTATTTAGTCTTCACCATTGTTCACATTAAACTAAAACATCAAGTGAATTTGGACGGTGGTCATTCTTTTATAATAATATAATTTTAATATACCAGGGTGTCCCATTCCGTCCTTTTATTTTTGCACCGATATTCCGCCGCATACCAAACTTACGAAAAAGGTTCACTAATCCCTTAACCAATATTCCGTCTTAAAGGATACAGGTACCTGAGAATTGCAACACCGCGCAATGACTCAGGAATGTTACCCTCCGCCCCCCTCCTGCACCCAGCTAACGAGTTGATGAACCACAAAATATTTTTACTCCAAAAATATTTGTCAGTTTTGCATAACACGGCTAAGCTATAATAAGTAGCCCCATTCTCAATTTTTCGGAGATTTTTCCCAGCCACATAAAATTAGGCTTCTTGTTGTTTAGAAAATTATAATTTACCAAACTGACCTATCTAGGTAACTAGGTCCTATTTTAGGACGTTTAACAAACTAACAATCTTGTTGCAGCATACGATCCCGACCGGGTCACCCGCAAGTAAGGAAATTGCCTGTGATAAAAATTATAAAGAAAACATCCCAAAGGGTCCTGATAATATCTTTGGTTTTCCGTCGGCCTCTAGTGGCTGAAAAAACATTGAGAAAAGCGTCATAATAATGAGTTTTTGGCTGTATCATATTTTATGATGAAGTTTAGAAAAAATATGTGTTCTACAAAAAATGATTGGTTTAAAAATTTAGGCTATAAATAGTATATTTCGCAACAAGGGCCGAAAATGAGGTTTTGCGGGCTCGAGATCGTGTTTCAAATTCGAGACGAAGTCGAGAATTTGAAACGATCGAGAGCTGCAAAACCCTTTCGGCCGAGGTGCGAACGCTATTTTTCACCACACTACACAATGAAATATACCCTAAATAATTAAAAAGTAACTGATTATTAATTGACTCACTTGAAAACAAAACACATCTATGAAAATCACATGATTGCAACTATCCTATCTTGAATACCGTATAATTTTGTAATGTTCTGACATTTTTTCAAGCAAATAAACGATCAGCTGACTTTCGGCCCTAGGGCCCCAAACGTTTTCGGTCCTGTGGCGGCAAACAGTGTGTTTCGGTCCGCGTTTGACGTTTGTAAAACAGGTGATTTCGTCGTAGTGTGGTGAAAACTTTTTTTACATATTGTTGTACAACAATTAACACACCCGCTAAATTAAAAAAATGTCTGCCAAAAAGTGCTTTTTGGATGGCTCAGCTAAATATTTTCTATCTTCCTTAAAAGTTTATTGAAGACAAATTACTAACATTTTAAAGTAACTTCAAATTTTATATTCAGGCGACTTTCTTATTGCAAATTTGCCATCAAAGGCGCCATTTTGAAAAAAAATTACCAAGAGTAAATGACAACAATGAATAATTAATTTGTTATTGATTTTATTTGAATTGTTTTGGTCAAAAGATTCTTTCTGTTAATAGGCCGGTCATTCTACGAAAATTAACATGGGGAACCTCAAAAAAACTGCAAGAAAACGATTTTCAATGGAATTATACTTTAAAAAATATGAATTTTAACATATCCAAAGTTTACCAAAATCGGATCATGGGAACCTCACTAAAATCACGTTTCAAAATGGCGGCCTTTCCCTCTGTATTTCGTAAACTGATTCACACACCCAGGAAATAACTCCTCTGTGATATTTGTAGTTTCAGTGGCTACTTATGTACACGATGTACAGGGTTATAATTATGTTTAGTTAAATGTTACAGGTTTTATCTCGTTATATAAAAAGCGGTACTTTTCCGTTTTATACATATTTTTTAGCCTTTTCCACTAGGCATTCGTAATTGAAAATATATATTATTTAGCTTTCAACTCGCCTAATATTCGACTTGTTCTGTTTATACTAGGCGAGTTGACGGTACTAACTCGCTTTCCTACTCGCCCTCATCCTCGGACTATTTAGTCCGGCATTAAACGAGTTTAATAACTCACATAAACACAATTTAAAAATTCTTATGACTGATTACAGTTTTAAGAACACTGAGTTACAAAGACGTTTTACGAGATTAACTCTGTAATATTAATCTGCTTTCGCAATCGAAAGCTGTACATAATCTGCTTTCGTAGTCGCACTGCTAATAATTGTATGGACATGGACGAAGCAGATTTAAAACTGTGCATCCAAGAAGGGTAAGTCACAGGTCACTCACCCCCGTGCCCTCGTCCACCTCGCCTGTCATTGAAGAAAACAGGACATACCACCGCCGAATCGCGCGAACGAATTCCCCCCCCTCCCACCGTACACCCTGCGTCAAAGCCAGGCCGCGCGAAAATATTTGTTGTTCCGTTGGTCCGTTAGTAGTACTTTTCGCGGCAGTAAAGAATCCTCCCCTTTCGTGGCGACCAGGGGACCCCCAAAAACGCATCGTGATTGAGCCTCACGGCACGTGCGGCAAATAATAAACACACCCAAACTGTATGAACAACAAAATTTTACATAAATTGTAAGAAACTATTTTAATTCGGCTAACCACGCCTGCAGACCTGATATATGCAACCATTCATGCAACAGTGATGAGCTGATTGGCGCGACATTTTTGCATGTATTACAGGTGATTTGTCATTAATTTTGTTCATGTCGTAGCCAATTGCTGTAATTGGCCATTTCGTGAAATGTCCAACGCAGCCTAGGTGCTGCAAGAAGTGCCCAGCGCGGCTGGGCTTTTAGTGTCTCCACTAAAAGAGACACTAAAAGGCAAAATTGTTTCAATCAAAATTACAGTATTTGTCCAACGAAACTGGACACTTCATTAGGTGCCCAACGCTCACTGGGAACATGCTGGGAACATGTCCGTTCATGGACATGTTGGGAAGTTTTGATTATATCTTTGTTAAGTTAAAATTTTTGGCAGTTTATCCCTCTTCACCCCCAATTCCGGTGGTCTGATCGGGCTGGTTTTCGGACTTAACCGGTTGATTACCACTTAAAAGTCTTTACCAAATTTCATTTTTTTCGCCCCAACCCTAAACTTATCATGGTCTTTGGCTTGAGGTCTTAACATGAATCTACGGTAAGAACTTCTTCCGTGAAATGTAAATTCGCTAAGAAAAGATTTTAAATATTTTTCGAATGTAAAAATGTTGAATTGTTTTTATTTATTTACGCCTTTTGGATATATAACCTGTCTTTATGGTGTTTGGGTAGCGATTTTCGTGTTTTCAAAATAGATTTTGTTAAGGAAATACTTAAAAATAACTTTAAAATTAAACGAAAGTATAAAAATGTTTCATTAAAAACAAAAATAATAATAATAGTAATAAATTAAAAACTGAATATTTGCTAGCAACTTACTTACATTTGAATTCCAACACTTATTGATTACATCTTTATATAGATTTTTGTCACATGATATAAACTTTGATATTTAAACTGCTGGTGTCAACAGGAAGAGCATAAACAATTTAGGCTTTAAAAACATTGATGGAAAGGTGTTAAGTAAACAGGTAACTAGAACATAAGGTCATATGTAGAGTTTTTTTTATATATTTTATATACAAATACTAAAAAATATTACAATAAAAAGGCTTGATGTAATGATTCCGTGTTTATTCATTTGTACAAACATACAATAAAAACTTGACCCTCAACTTTCGTTAATATTAATAAAATTAAAACATAAATACAAAGCAAAATAATTTAATATTCATTTTAAACATTCTTATACCAAAGAAGTAATCGTTTGGTTATTTCTTTATTTGTGCACGGAATTCTTGTTGGCACTTTCGAATTACAAATATGTAATTCTGTAAATTCGTTTTGTTTGCTTTGTTTCGATTTATCATGTTTTGTGAGGGTAACTAAGTAGTAGAAAATTAATTAATACACTAAATATATGTTTAAAGGTTAATGTCAGTATTGATGTGTTACGTTAAATATAAATATGTTAGGTAAAATGTTTAATATTTTATTTTCTTATTAAAGCATAAAATTTAAATTGACTGATCTGTCGGGATTGCTGGTAGACAATGTTATTGACAATGTTCTATGATGTTCTTTTAAAATGTTGTTATTTTGCAAATAACACATCGGATAACAATAGTGACCTAAACCGTAGTTTGACGTTTTTACAAGTGTCCAGCACAGTAAATGGGCAATGAGCGTTAGGCACTTCATTATTGCCCGATTTTGTTGGTAAGATATGTGCCCAGGTGAGCCTGGCACTTAATGAAGTGCCCAATTGCAGCAAGTGACTACAACATTCATATGTGGTTATTCCTGCTACTAGGGCTGTAACCTGTAATCCGTTGAGCGGCAAAATATGTCCATTTCTACGAGGTAATTTTAAGGGTGCTCAATATTTCAGTTGTTATATAAATTTTACTCTCATGGGTTTACTTTTTCTCCCACAGGAAGATTGTCTTCCTCGGCGGGAGGCACAGTATTACAAAAAGCAGGTGGGGGAAACGGTGATTGTCTATCAAACGTTTTACTAGGAGTAGGATCTTTAACCGCTTAATTTGAAGAACTAAAAAAATGTCAAGCCTATTTCATTGCCATATAATTTACTTTGGGAGGCAGCGCTTTCATTTAATACAAATAAATATAATTTAAATTATCCAAATAATTACTGATCACGCAACAAATTTATTTTTCCGAAAAAAGAACATTAAATGCGCTTTGGTTAACAATATTTCAATTACACCGAATTAGATTTTATTGCGAAAACCCCAATCTTGCACTTAAAAAGTCCAGAGGAAACGTTCCTTTAGTATATTTTCCTAAATCGTAAACAAAAATCCCGCCAGGGAGCAGCAGCCGATCCCTAACCGACTTTATACGAATATTCATGAAAAAGAAATAGGTGTATTATGATTGAATTATACCACATAGGCTTCACCTATTCCTGGATAATCGCCTAGTATTTTACTAAATTACAACTTAAAAACTACGATGTCTTGGCTCTGATGACAGTGTGGTTTAACGGTTTAACTGTATTTTTTTAGTATAATTCCACGGACTAAATCCACGGGGAAATATATATCACCGTCAAAATGACCCCTTATCAGGTTTTAAGAACAATCACTAGGAGAACCATATATAGTGGTTAGAAACAATTAATTATGTTATTATTCGCACTAAGTGTGGAAATAAACAACAGACGTCGAAATGCAGCGTGCCTTTCCAATGAACACGCTGGTATTTGAAGTCAAGTATAAGTATAAGTGTAAATATATTTTTAAGTGTTGTAAAACGTTTTTTATTAACATCCAGAGAATACAACTACACGTATCATGGTAATCAGGAAATCATTTTTAAGTTCAAAAAATCGTTTTTATAATGTTTTACGAGTTTTGATTCAAAACCATAAGTATTCCATAACAAGCTATATTTTTAGATGAGAAATATATAACGAGAAATATGAAGAATATACTGCCTCAAAATGCACTTTTTGTATTATTATTATTACATTGATTGGGAGTCTACAATATTGCTGTAAAATTAATTAAAATTAAAAAAATATAAAATTCACTTTATAAGCATATATTACATTTGAAATATAGCATAAAGGTATGCAAACAGGTGCTTTGTCAATGTTAAAATAACCCTAGCCTACGTTATATACTACCTAAAACAAAAACAAAATTTCTAAAGTGTAAAAAAATCTTAATAATTAAAAAGATTAGCCTAAAACCTTTGATATCAGTGGCCAGTGCAGGGCCACAACCTAGTTCCTTTGACCCACTGGATTTTCATCAAAGTAATCTGAAACTTTGTAATACACCTTTCCTAGCAGAAATTGTTTAAATTTTACTATAATTGCATTTGAAGATTCGCTCCTTATTTCATTGGGCGTGCTGTTTAAAACTTTTAGTGCCATGTACAATGGGCTTTTTCAAAAAGAGATAGTTTATGAATCGGATAGTCAAATATATACTTTAATATAGTGTTATATATGCCGTTTGATTTTAATTTATCAAAAATTTCAGGATTTTTACCACAAAACATACTAATTCTAATAAATAATTACAAGGAAGGGTTAAAATTTGCAATTTTTTGAATATAGGTTTACAACTTTGACGGTTTTTGGCTTTCACCATGTATCGGACAATACTTTTTTGGGCTTTAAAACATTTGAAGAACGAGATGCTGATCCCCAAAGAATTATGGTATATTTTATTATTGAGCTGATTTGGACAAAATAAACAACTTTTACGGTGAATAATGAAGCAGAATCAGATAGAATTGAAAGAGCAAACTTAACTGAATTCAACTTTTTTGTAAGAAGTTCTGTTTGCACTTTCCATTTTGAGTTATGATCAATATGTTCACCTAATTTACCTTATTGGGATGACAGAACCAAAAGTTTCTGTTATCCATCTACTTATTATTTAATTTGGACCTAAATATTTGGATAGTGAAACTCATAACGAAAAATCATTAAAGTCACTGACGTTATATGGATTGTACAATTTATCTGAAATTGCTGCACTTTTTAATCATAATAATTATTTAATATTAACTCTGGGGTTTTCATTTTATTTCTTTTATTTGTGATCAATGAGGATTAATGTAAATTGTTAGTAATTAGAGTTTCCTCTGAAAACTATTAACTACTAATATAATTTTTGTTAAAAACTCATTGTTGATGATGAAGATTTTATATTTTGATAGTGATTTTTTCGGACATTTGCCATCTCTGATTAGTAAAAAATGTGGGGTTGTTTTCAACTAACAAAAAGTTTTTGCGGATCGCAGATTTCCGCAAAAATCAAAATCAAAATGTGGTTAACTTGTAATCCATGAACATCGCGGATCTAGGTCACTTGTTCTTAAAACTCACCTTAACTACATGGGAAAATCTCTGCGATTTGAAGCCAGAAGTTTATTTTACTATAAATACAATTCTAACAACTGCCTGGTTTTTTAAACAAATTCTTATTTTTAACGTAGATTAATTGAAATACCCATTTACAAGTTTGTTTGTAACGTACTAATCGGGATTATTCAGTAAGAAAAAACGGGAAATACCGGGCGATTAAAAAAAATCTTTAAAAGGGTGCTTAAACACACCTAGAAATTGTAGATTGGATTTGGATTTTTAGCAAAATACTTAAAGTTATTTAAAAAAGGCCCAAATGCAGTGATACAAAGCATACTCCATCCAAAGTACATTTTACATTATATTTGATGCAGTCCAATTAATTCCTCTATTATAATATTAGGTAGTAATATTTATCAAATTTAGCTCGAATTTGAGACCATCAAGTATAATTATCGTCGTTTTTTAAGCTCAAAACTTTAGAAATATTGTCGTCGTTGCACTTGTTATGCTGCAGAAATAATACTGAAATTTTACCTTAAATTACCTGAATATTTTATTACAAATTTGAGCCGAAGTCGAAAATTTGAAACGATCGAGAGATGCAAAACCCTTTGGCCAAGGTGTGAACACTATTTTTCACCAGACTACACTATGAAATAAACACTATATAACAATATATATATATTATATTATTATATACTAATTTTGAATCATACATATATTATACTACATTGTGCCCATTTAGGCATTGGCTCTTTGCTCCAAAATAAAACAAAAATCGTCAGGAAGTCATAATATGAGTATGAACAGGCTTTCCAAACTCTCAAGGCATATATATGAAAAATCCAGAATAATTTTAAATATTTCATCAGAAACCAATTTTATCCTATTTGATTAAAGCATTCAATCTTTTTGAATGCTTGTTTTCTTTGTTGAAGCATTAAAAACTATGTAGATTTGAATATCAGCACAAAATAATTGCAAAAATTACATTACATTTTTTAAACCTTTTTTTTAATCCTATTAACACAAAAACCCTTCCGTGTCACATGAACTAAATAGGTAACCGGCATGGCACATGACGCCGAAAGGCTATGGCAGTTCGAAGTCCGTTGATATACGGCAAAGTAGCGTCATTGGCATTTTGAAGTCTGACTCCGAAAGAACGTGAAATAATGTGAGTGTGGCAGTTCGGAGTCTCAGTTCGGCGTCACGATTTGACGCCGAACGCCCGTGTGAGAATGCAAAATGACTTCGAACTGACGTGTATAAAAATCTATATATATATATATATATATATATATATACCTGTCCGTAGGCGCGATAACTTTCGTAAAAAAGGTCCGATCGCGATAAAATTTGGTACATACGTCTAGAGTAATATTTATTACTTCGAGTTCGAAAACCAGCGCGATAAGTTAACTAACTCTAAGGAGGGTTTTTTGACAAAATAAAATTTATTTTTAGGATTTGATATTTTTATATTATTTTCTTGTAAATTTAAGTGTCAAAATTGGATTCAGCTTAAAAAAATGAACAATTTAGCATTTTGAATTATTATTCTACGTCAATCCGTTGCTGAGATATTGAAAGTGCTAAACACAGTACGTTGTCCAATATTATTTTAATTTTACCCTCCAAAAAGTATAGTTACCCTGATTTGACAGATTAAAAAAAAATTCTTAACATATGATCAAATTTTCAGGTGATGAATATTTTATTTGTGTTTATTTTGAATAGTTAGAGTTCCTTGATCAAGATTTTTTAGAAAATATATACTATATCAAAAAATATATAAATTATTTTTAAATTTAATAATGAAAGTATGAGCATTTGGAGGGGGGATGTGTCTTGGTCTAAACTGCCTGAAAATGTAACATAATATTATGTTATGTTTACAATGATGAGGATTGATGATATGTTTTATTGAAATTGGCTGGAGATCCAGGTCTGCTATAACAGGGGTGTTTACTGTAATTATAAAACTGACCATATGATTGATTTGATTTTTTTCATGAGATTAAGTTATTTGTTTGTTTTGAGTGTTTTGAATTTATTGATTATATGTTTGTTGACATTTATATACTGTAACAAGATTACTTTTTTTTAATTAAAAGACTAAGAATTATATAAAATACAAAAGTGTATGCGTTACCGGTACAAATGAAAACCAATGTGGTCTCCTTGTTAATTTTCCTCATGTTTAAAGCTCATGAATGATTAAGTTGCTCCCAAATACAAAATAAATCCTATGGAAATTCGCTGAGTACGCAGGTCTGCTGCGACGGGGGTATTATATTCTACCACGTGTCCAGAAATTCCCGGACCAGCTTGAATACTTTTAAAACAGGTGGATAAATTATCACACATACTTTAACAGACAAATATTACTTTTACCTGTTCTTTTATGTGCCTTGTTAACTGATATTTTGAAGGGGCTGTCACAAATCTCAATAGGTTAACACATGCACTACATGAACATTTGTAATATTATTAAAACAAATTTAGGAAATCATGCAGTCATTGCAACCATGCTTCATTTGCGAATGGTATCGATAAAAGGAATATTTTATGAATTGTTCCTAGAAAACCTTTAAATTTAATTTTAGTGTAATATTATGATTACTTTGTAGTATTTATCATTATCTTCTTTCAGATTTGTGCTTCTTTTTTGTTATAAAGTGAACCACGCGCTTTTCTCGCTTTATCGCTATTTAACGACCTTATAAAAGTTTTAATTCAGGTAGCTTTAAGTTTTTATCTGTCCTGGATTGAAATCTTCGTAATAAATCCCTAGTCTCATTATATGTGAATTGATTGTTTATTCAAGATTAAGATAAATATTTTTTTAATATGAGTAATTCTTGGCAAACTATATTTAAAAATCTGAACTAATAAAACTTGAAATTGAATTTGATATGAAGCTGAATAAGTCATTGCTTAGAATTTATTTATTGTAAACCAGGTATTTTGAGAGTATAAAAAACACCCCCGTCGCAGCGGACCTGCGTACCCAGCGAATTTTCATAGGACTTATTTTTTATATGTTAGCATTTAACATACGTAAAGGGGAGTATCGTTTTAATATTTTTGTAAATAATATATTAAATACATATATTTAATCATTCATGAGCCTCAAACATGAGGAAAATTTACAAGGGGATCATATTGGTTTTTAATAGTAATATATACACCTTTTATATTTTATATAGTTCTTAGCCTTTTAATTGTCAACAAATGTAGTCTTGTTATAGTATATAAATGTAAGAAAACATGAAATCAATGAATTCAAAATACCGTAAAAAATAATATAATCTCTGAACAAATTAAATTCAAGCATATGGTTAGTTTTGTAAATAAAACATCACTATTAGTTGCAGCAGACCTGCATCTTCAGCCAGTTAAGGTATACTATCATCATAAAACAAAATTTAATTATTATCCCTTCGTGGCAACTACTTATAAGCAAGTTATAAACTTCAGCATTGTTCCCATACATATGTATCATATTGTGCTAATGCATTTTAACCAGTTGCCACATAGTACAAGGCTCCTATCCTTTAGCGTATTATTAAAAAAAAAATTCATGTCTAGTGTAGTCTATACTGAGCATTTTTAATTTGAAGTGATCGTTACCTTTTAAAAATTCGTATACTGTACGAGAGGATATCTGCTCAGTCTCCTTAGCAATATCCGTAAGCTAAGAAGATTCACTGAATTGAGAAAGTTTCTATTTAAGAGATCTCAAGAGTTTACTAGTTAATATGACTCTTCTTATACAGGGTGTTTTTTAACGCAACCCAAATCTTTATTTTATGATTGAAGGATTATTCCCCCAAGATACCTAGATTTGACCCCAATATATAATTTTCTTTGGGGATACATAAAAAGTAAGGCCGACGAAAACAATTCACAAGATATGCAGCACCTCAAAACAAACACAACAAATTTAATGCAAGAAGAAAATGACGTACCTTGCAACACTTGTTCAGGAATTTGATAGAGACAGTACAACTTTGTAAAAATGCCAATGGCGGATTTTTTGAACATATAATGTAATGTAAATATGATAAAACTTAAATAACAGGTTTAGTCCAGTCGATATAATGAAAAAAGTGGGGGCAGCTGGAAAGTATTCCGAAGTTATGGAATTTTTACATGTTGTCTGGGGGTACTCTGGGATGTATATCCTGAGTTTTCAACCTCTAGTACCCTGTGCTAACTTTGGGAGGGGCCAAAAACTTCAAAATCTTCGGTACTTTTTATGTTTTTGTGTATATGTTGTAAATTAAGCATATTTAGTGTACCATTGTGCATTACAAAGTTGTAGAGCATAAGATTTGCCAAATTTTGGTTGGTAAAACATTTTTTAGACTCAATATTAACTGGAATACAGCCCACCAAAGTTTTATTTTTTTTTTATTTAAATGTAAAAAAATGTTTAAATCTGACGTTTTCGGCCCTATAACTATTTATTACTATATTTGCCATGTAGTTATTTTAATAACTCATCAATATCAACATCTTGGAATACCTATTACCCACCTTCCCCCACCCCCCCTTCATCCCTCACTCACAAAATACTTTCGGTGGAAATTGGATCAAAATAGGTACAGAAGTTTCCATTATATCTCTGCAAATATACAGATAAATATTCCGTAAAAACAATTTTGGACGATATAAATCAAAAAATATAAATTAAAAAATGTATTTCTTTTAAAAATCAATATACTTCCTCTATATAATAGCAGTGGAAAATATGTTGATATTGATGAGTTATTAAAATAACTACATGACAAATATAGTAATCAATAGTTATATGGCCGAAAACGTCAGTTTTCAACAATTTGTTTACATTTAAATAAAAAAAATCAAACTTTGGTGGGCTGTATTCCAGTTAATATTGTGTCTAAAAAAATGTTTTACCAACTACAATTTAGCAAATTTTATGCTCTACAACTTTGTATCGCACAGTGGTACACAACATATGCTTAATTTACAACATATACACAAAAACATAAAAAATACCGGAAAATTTGAAGTTTTTGTCCCCTCCCAAAGTTAGCACAGGGTACTAGAGGTTGAAAACTTAGGATGTACATCCCAGAGTACCCCCAGACAACATGTGAAAATTTCATAAACTTCGGAATACTTTCCAGGTAAAAAGTGTATATCTACTGGACTAGTTGTATAAAATTTAAAGATGAACAAGACAATACGCATTTCATATTAATATGTGCATTATTCATTCTTAAAAATGGGTTACATTAAAAAACACCCTATTCTTCAACAATATTCTCTTTTATGTGTATAAAAGCTAAACACCGTTGGCACAATAAGCCTTAAGTTTTCAAAACAATAAGGCCTTGAGCCATGAAATTTAAAACAAGTATTCTATGTAGGTTCTCGATGGGAACTATGAAATTATTTAAAATATTATTCCTCAAAAGATTTAAACAGGATTGATTCTAAAATTAAAATATATATATATATATATATATATATATATATATATTTAACATTTAAGAATATTTTGATGGTACTTCAATCATTTTAATAATTTAAACTCTTCATTCCTTAAACTGACTCACTAGCCTCCTGAGGTACCAGTCTGGTTATAAACAACCTTATTATTATCAACAACTTTCAGCACAGTATGTTTCGCCTCCGACCCAATAACAGCAGGCGATTGAAGCCTCTTTCAGCCCAATGCGTACTATTATCGCACAAAGCCTTCTGGATTCCATCAGGTTGTTGTGAGTTCAAACGCCTTTGCAGAATTCTATTTTCTCCTGTACTGTATCTTCATAGCATGTATGACCTGAGAAACTTTTACATTCTTACTATGTCTAAAGTGGGGGAGATATTGCTTGTCGTCTGTCTAGACTAGACTTGACAATTTAAAATTAAATTTCGCTATCGGTTTGTAGGTTGATTGACTGATTCAATAAATGTCAAATTTAAGTTTGGAGAATTCTGTAGAGCATCGATCTTGATTGTCCGAGGTTTATTTCCGTTCACCGTTGATTGCATACGGCTTGACTGCTAAGAGCTAATTTAAGGTTAGTCAACTCGCGCTGCACTTCAGGTAGTTTTTGTGAGAGTGAGTTATTATTATCAGTCAAGGTGTTAATTTTACCCAACATCTTGGAATTTTAAGGAACGGTTGCACTTTTTATCACATTCAGTCTCTGAGGTCTTAATGTTATCAGGTTGGTTACATTTTTTACATAACTATGGACTTACATTTACCTTATCATCAAGGTAACCAAATTTCTGCAAACATAATTAGTGATAAACGCACAATTGCTGTGAAACAATAGTTTACAAGATCCCCTGCACTTTACAGCTATATTTTTTTTAAAAACTACTTTTGAGCATCCATCACATCATGAGCTCTTTCTACTAGGCGATATCTTGATTCCAGTCCTTATGGTATCCATATCATACAATTTCCTAATTAAAGGGAGACTGAGTATTTTTAACGTTATAAACGTTACACCTTTCCATTTCAACTTGGGATAGCATCCCCAACTACCATCTTAAGGGTGCAATTGATCGCTTAAAAATTACAGTAGATATACAGAATGTCTGTAAAGTCCGTCACCAAATCCCATGACATGTTTTTTGGGTCAAAATTAGCAAAAATGTTTATGTGAAGATATGTCCTATAATGCATATTCACCTAGATATCCGCCATTTTGTATTTTTCATATAACATTTTTCTCCGTATTTTTAAATTGATTTTTTTAAACTCGGTATATACCTATAACTAAGCAAGGATAGTTAATGAATAAATAATCAGCATGATCGTATTGTAAATTACAAAATGGCGGCCGTTTAAAGTCTTTAAATGGAAATATCGAGAAAAAAACGGTGCGTGGTGCAAAACAATACAAGGAATGACAAATTTTCGGAAATTTAATTTCCAATCTAATGGTATCAAAGTTATTAAAATCAGTTAATAAATAACAGAGTTACGGTCAAATCTATCTAAAGAGGCAGTATAATTGACCTAAGTCAGCGCATGTCTCAATGCAACAATGGGCCATTTTTCTCTCCAAATTAAGTTGCCTCCTTACCTAAATTTGACGATAACTCAGTTATTTATTAATCGATTTTCATCATTTTGGTATGATTGGAAATCAAATTTCCTAAATGTTGCTATCCTTTGTATTTTTTTGTACCGCGTAATGTTGCGGTATTTCAATTTAAATATTTTAAACGGCCGACATTTTTTAATTTACCATTCGATCATGCTGATTATTTTCCATTACTTAACCTTGATTAGCTATAGGTACATACCGAGTTTCAAAAAAATCTATTTGAAAACTTCGGAGATAAAAAATATTTTATGAAAGATAGAAAATGGCAGATAGCTGGGTAAATGTGCATTTTAGGGCATACCTTCAAATAAACCTTTTTGGTTATTTTGATCTAATAAGCCATATCATGAAGTTTGGTGATAGACCTTATAGACACCCTGTATGTTACTAAAATAATTTAGTTCGTTTGTAAATTTATAAAAATTGCACATTGTGTAATGTATTTAGTCAAAAGTTGACCATGCTTCTAGCGGGCGAAGCCACAAGCACCCACTAGTTATGTGATAATTACTAAACTATTTCAATTAATTCATTTTTGTACAAATTACCTTCAATTTTTCATTAAAAGTTTAGTTTGATTTTAGATTTTTCAATTTTTGTTTGTATTATTTTATAAAAGAGTCATGCGAGCAAACCTTGCCTCAATATGAGATGCCAGTTAAGTCCTCGTGATTGATAGCTAATGATAATCCTCACTGTTGATTCTCTGTCTCAGCCATTGCAATTGTCTGTAGCATTGAAATGCTCGTGACAGAAACTCCATTAAGTGGAGTATCAACAATAAGACATGTCATAATTTTAATTTTAATCCCAAAAAATTCGACTAAAGATATCTACTATTACATTTATTTTCTATTTTGTATTATTTACTTGATTTATTTTGAAGGCACGAATTTAATTTTAATAGCAGTAACTACAAATTTTAAGTAGTTAGAAACAATATTATGATACAAATTTCTCTTTTAATAAAAAAAATTAGTTACCATCAAGAGGTATTATACTTGCGAAATCCTCATATACCGAAGATAAATTTATGGTTATTATAAACATATAAAATTATGAATTTGGTTTTTTACTAGCCCAATTTAAAAGTTATGGAGTGAAAATATCAAATTGCGGTTGGGTATTAGTACCCAAATAAAACTGGGCATTACTTACAACCATACATAACATCCAAACTTAAGTGGTCTAGAAGTGATATATAAAAAATATGAAAAAGGAGTGGAGTCATTTAAACTCATCCTCTTATTATTTCAAATGAAACTGATGAGCCCCACAACTTTTTTAGTTAGGTTAGACCCTTTCTTAAAAGTTCCGATTGTTGACCTTCTTATTCACAACAACAGGTAAAATGCAGCCTACAATCTGCTTATATTTTCTCTTGGTCATCCACCTAACATTACTATTTTTAGACAATTAGTATACATTACTCATCAAAATAGATATTGATACAAAACTGCATCCACCCCGAATATTTTGCCCTTGTTAAAAGACGCTGACATCCATTCCAGTCTTGATTTAAGCAACGGCTGAGTGCTGTCTTTGTTCTCTAAGTACAATGGTTTATCTGTATCTTCTAACAACACGCAATCAATTAGCAAAAATCTACAGTTTTGTTTCTTGTCAACTAATGAGTAACATTATTTGGACTTATTCTACCGATGATTCCGGGAAACCGACGCGACTCAGGTTTAGGACGTGAATTATTTAACCAAATTTGTTTCTTCGATGCCCACAAATAATAAAGGTGTTTCCTAGGGCTAGTTTTATCACAAAAACTTGTGGTGAAACCACCAAAAAACTCGGGGGGTAAAGATGCGAAAATTTATTTTAGCTATTAAGTATCCCTTCTTAAAAAGATCCCATCAATTAAAATTCACTATTTATTTTAATATTCCTTCCCTATGTTGTTTTAACGATAATGTCATTTACTAACTTATAAACTTACTTAATATATATAATATGCAGTAATGTGAAAGTAATATTAAATTGTAATTGATATACACCCTTGACACCTATGATTATTATTAGCGAATTTCCCCTATAGGAAAGAAGCTATTACTGTAGGTCTCATGGTAAGACCTAAGCCCGAGACCATGATAACTTTTCGTTTTTGGGCCACCAGAAGCAAAAATCACCATCCGTTCGAATGAATTTTTATGTTTATATAAATTTAACAAAGTTAAATGTATGAGGGCAATTAATATCATTATTTTGAACATTTCAAAACGTTAAATAATTTTTTAAACAGGGTACTGTGTTTTGAAATGTTAAAAATAATGTATATAAAAATTGGGTGTTAAGTAAAAAAAAGGTTTGATAGTATTAGAGAACTAATTATTGATAAAAATCTATGGGCCAACCTTTGAAGATGGAGAGTGGAGGATAAAACATGATGTGGAGTTGAGGCAACTATATGTGGACCCAGACATAGTGGCCGAGGTGAGAGGTAGAAGATTGTGATGGGCTGGCCATTTACTAAGAAAGAGGACGACTCCTTAGTCAAGAACGTCCTTTTAAATAATCCGGAGGGCAGAAGACCACCAGGAAGGTCCAAGTTGAAATGGCGAGGCCAGATCAGAAGAGACTTAAGAAGACTGGAAAGAAGGGAAGAGAAGGCAATGGATAGAGAAATCTGGAGGCAGTGTGTTGACGAGGTAAAGTACCATCTTGGGTACCAAGAGCCACGGCAGAAAGTAATTATATATACATATGTGTGTGTGTGTGTGTGTGTGTGTGTGTGTGTGTGTGTGTGTGTGTGTGTGCACAACAGCGGTCATAAATATGGTCAGATCTTAATGAAATTTGGTACAGACATGTGAAGTGGTAATTAATCGACGAGTTCGAAAACCAGTAAAGGGGGATAAACCCCTCCAAAAATGGGGTTTTTGGGTTTTTCTACACGCTAAAATATGAATTATCTAATTTTTGTTGGGACCATCGAATTCATCTAAAAAAAAACAATTTTGTATCTTAAATCATTGCTCTATGTCCATTGGTTACCGAGATATTGAAAGTGGTAAACACAGTACGTCGTCCCAATATAAACCTTATGAGGAATACTTAAAATTCTATATCTCGCTTATTTCTCAACAAATCATAATAAACCTTGGTTTGTGGCTTCATCTAGATGAGATCTAATGTTTAATAGTCTAAAATCCCCGATACTTCCATTTTCGTGGCAGCAAACCTTCATACTCATTCCTCATGTTATCTTTATGGAAAGTAAAAAGATTCTATATCTTTCTTATTTTTTAACATATCTTAATAAAACTTGGTGTATGGCTTCTTCTAGTTAAGATCTACTAAATATTGAAGTAAAACCAACCAGTTTTAACATACCCGCTGCAGCAAACCTGCGTACTCATTCCCCATGTTATTTTATGGAGATTACAAAAACATGTCAAATCTCGCTATGTTGGTTTAAAATATGTTCTTTTACATTTGAAATTCGCTGAGTATGCAGGTCTGCTGCAACGGGGCTATTTTTCCAATTAATTTACTTACTTACATCTTATTGCCAACAGGTGTCAAAAATTTTGTTTCTTCATGCAGGACGCGTTTCAGGTGAGTGACCGCCTATCCTCAGCAGCAATGAAGATCATTAAAATTAGTCCATTGGTTGTGAAAAGCACGAAAAGTACATACACATATTCGACACAAAACACTTACATATAGGACGAAAAACGCAAAATTGCGGCATTCCGATACACCGCGGAACCCCGCGCTAGTTTATGTAGGCCTAATTACATGATGTACGTGTTTTGTATGTACTTTTCGTGCGTTTTGCCAACCGTCAGAATAACAATGGACTAATTTTAATGATCTTCGTTGCTGAAATATGCGTTCATTCACCTGAAACGCGTCCAGCAAGAAGAAACAAAATGTTGACATCTTTAGGCATTAAGATTTACGTTGGGAAATTGATTTGAATAAGTTAAATTTTAATCAAAGAACATTATTGTCATAATTATTTACACCGATTGCCTCGATCGCAGGTAGCCTACTCGTTTTTTTAAGTAAGACGATTTTTTTTATTTCTCTTAGTTTTGTACCTAAGGACCAATTTAGTTAGTTACCACTCAGCACATTATTTCCAAATATTATTTTTGGAAATGCCGAAATGCAATGGTACAAAGCCAGGCAGAGGACTAACATATATAAATAGGTAAAGTTATGTTTTGGCAAAAAAGTGGAACTTAGTATGCAATAATCAATATTTACTACAAATTACTAAAGATAAAAAAAATTAGTGTCGAAGATTATTTAGTTAACAAATTGTTTGAATCTATTTAACTCAAACATCACTGTGTTATAAAAAAGGACTAATGACTCTAGTAAAGTTTGCGCTGCCATGCGGAATATCCCTCTATGACTGATGATCGGTGTGTCATCAATAACATCGTAATCTATTGATGACGGTGTCATTAGACATCGGGCATCCTCTGCAATCTATCACAAAGGCCGGAAGCTTACTGAAGACTTTGATCTTCCTTAAGTAAATTTTACTGTGCATTTTAACAGCGAAATACATTTTAATTCATCGTATTTATTAAGTTATTCATTGGAAAAAATATACTTCAGGATATGTTGTAGGCAGGTATTTGATTACAACGGTTTGAAGTAAATATTTCAAGTTATTTTCTAAAAACACCACTTTGTTATATATTCTATAAACTTCAAACTCCACAGATAGGCGTGGAGTAGGCTAAAAGTAATAAATAGTACAAATACTCTCAGGAGTGTAAAATATTCATGTGATTTTATTGGTGTAATTTAAATTGCATAATTACTTAATCTTATTACTAAAATTTGGCATATTTTTTTATTCCAAAACTGTTAGATATTATTTTTTGTTTTTTTTTTTTTATTAGTAGTCTAACAAGTAACAATAACAGAGAAAAACCAACATTGTGTGTATTTTGAAATCGTAAATACGATGGGTAATAAACTTAGGAAGATTCCGCAAACAAAACTTTTTCCATCCCGTAAGTTTCCAAGGATTATTGACTTATCTGCTAAACGTAGTCAAGGTTTGTTTACTGAAGGACAGTTTATCTTTCTGCGTTCTTTACAGTCTTATTGACTCCATCATCTAGTATTTGACACCTCTTCAACAACATATTATCAGTAAAATATAAAATGAATAGTTTTCCTTTAGAGCTATTTATTAAAATTGATGCAGAGAAATCTTATTATAAGTTTTTTACAACACTAAAACTTTGGTAATAAAAATCATAATTAGGTGCATATATAAAAGGTGTTTTTTAACGCAACCCAAATCTTTATTTTATCAGTGAGGGATTATTCCCCCCAAGATCCCCGGATTTGACCTCGCTATATAATTTTCTTTGAGGATACATAAAAAGTAAGGCCTACGAACACAATTTACAGGATATTCAGAACCTCAAAACAAACATAATAAATGTAATGCAAGAAATTAAAAGACGTACCTTGCAACACATGTTCAGGAATTTGATGGAGAGAGCACAACTTTATACAAATGTCAATAGCGGATATATATATTATGTATGTATTTATTTATGTATTTATTGTGGTTATTCATCATGAAAACAGTTCGGTTAGTAATATCCTGAGTGATTGTTTTCCAACATATCTTCCAACATACTCGTATAAAATGTTTTAATCGATACTTTATACTTCAATCTAAAGAAAACCACCGACTAGTCAAATTACTATGTTATAGGATTAAAATTTCCAAATCACACATTCCAAATTTATTTTAATTTCAATAGGAAATAGCTGTTGGTTATACGTTTATGTTTTTTCCCGACAAAATGTATCTAAGTTTTAGTAATGGAACACGAACACCCTTTAAATACTGTCTGTATGGAACAGTATTTTAAAATCCAAATACAAATGCTCTTCCCAATTCATCATTTTTATAGAATACTCACTTTTAACTGTATACAATACTACAACACCTAACCGCTTTTTCATGAAATTCAAATTCTTTATAAGTTAGAACACTTTTAAAATATATACCTTTCGGATATCTTTAAAAGATGATTTGAATTAACTTGTAAAATTTAAAGCAAAACTTAATTATTCAACTTATTTCCAAAAATATTAAACATCAGCATAGTTAAAGTTTCACTTAAAAAGTAGCCATTATACAAAACCAAAATTTTACTACTACGTATTAACGTATAAACATAAATACACACACACACACACACACACACACACACACACACACACACACACACACACACACACACACACACAATATATATATATAACATTATAATGAACAAAGCTCTTAAGGGTTTAAGTTTCACAAACGTAATCCTGGCTGCAGTAAGACGTGATAAGTCAGCAAATGTGAGTTGGAAGAAACAATTGGACACAACTCCCTCGCCACACTTTGTGCAGCGGTTTCAGTTAAAAATTGGTTTTTCTTCTCTTCCCTAACGGATTAATTTATACCGTTCCATTGCAGGCTTATCTCGCACGTTTATTACTTATATCGTAATTTATTTACATTTCTATAGTTTTTATTGATTTTACTCGTATATGAATGCGAATAACCTCGTAAATAAAAAACCTATAAACACACGATTAATATAGAGTTTTTCCAATAAAAATTAATGTATTTTCATCACATATTAATTAACATATTTACATTTTATTATAATGTAGTTTTATTTAAACGAGTTTAATACGAATTATATATTTTTGCCAACATTCATATGAACACATTACCATGGTAGATATTTACAATGTCATCAGGGGTAATAGAAGGTACAATGGTTATTTGACATAATTTATTATATTAATCCTTTTTCTATTATTAATATTGATTTTTCCTATCCCGATTCAGCAATATTATCTTGCATTTCTCTATCTATTACATTATAATTTGCCAACTCAATACATGTACAGAAATATGTTACTTTCCCATCCAATTTTTTACATAAGCAATTACTCATTATAAAAGGAAATAACTTCTTCTTAGCGATTTTTTTGCATATATTTATAGTATATTGTTACGTATCGACCCTGAAAATTGTATGAAATAGATAAACAAGGAAAAACAGCTACCTAAAACAATTTTAATGCAGTATAAAATTAAGTGGTTATAAGGTTAGATTACCCACTGAAGTCATAAAAGAACCTTTAAAAGGAGTGGTAGGTCGTCTTTTGTAAGCAAAGGCAATGTTTAGAGAAACAATACGAAGCAATTTGCCTCGTCTCTTTTGTGTCGAGTTTGAAGCCAGTTCTGACGTTAGCGATTCTATGTTAGGTTTTTGAATTTTTTTCTTCTTCTTCATTTAAGCACTGGTAAATACTGTTTTGTTTGTTAAATCATGTTGAGGAAGCGAGCAGATTCATAAACATATTATATTATTTATAACTGTTCTAGTGCTGAATTAAGAAAATTTTCAGTATCTGCACAGACAACACTGATCATTTAAGTGATATAAAGTTTTAGTTGGCACTAAAAAAAAATTTAAAACACAAATTAACATAAATAAATTTTGAACAAATCATGCAGGCCTTTTTATATCAAGAAGGTCAGTAACGGATTGATCAATGATTTGAAGTTACATTAATCATGTTGGAGTTTTGGTGATTTCAAGCAAAAAAACAGTTAGAAGCTGTTTTGGGGTGTGAGTGGGAACAGATGAATTCACTCTTTGTATTCATGATCAAATAAATTGACTGATGTTTTGTTCCTCAACAATCCAGTAAAAACAGCTTGTGTTTGTGAAATCCTAGGCTTCAATATGATTCTCTTGAAATGTATCAAGTAAAAAAGTCAATATAAAACTATTAGTGTAAAATGCAATAAGCCCAAAGCTTACAAAGGCAAACATGTTTGCTCTGTCGTATTATTTTATATATATTATTTGATCAAACACATATCTCTGCACACATTCACGTGGAGCCTGCAGATAAAATGAACCTAAGGGATAACGTTAATCCAGCCTCACTGTGTGATGCAAGCTGAGCCCCTGTGATTGATAACTGATCACAAGCCTCTCTGACGCGTCCCTGTCTCTTTTTCCGTTTCTGTGCACAGCTGAAATGTTAAATGACAAAGACTACCTTGTTCTAACAATATTATTGGTTTTTATTCTGGATGAATTAGTTGCCACACAAAGCCGTAAAGATCACTTAAATATAAAAACATAATGAAATAATTAGGCAAACCATATTAGGCTTCAGGCTGTTAATGGGTAAAAAAGTCGCAAAGGTGCACCGTACATCTACAATTGCTTAACAACTGTTAACCAGTAAAAGGTTAACAACTGTTAGTCAAAAGATGTATTGGATGTATGCAGATCTTTTGTGATAGTAAGGCAAGGCCTGCCAGCCATAGCCAATAATGAAACACCTTCAGTCTCAAATTTAGAGACAAAAGGGGTTTATATTATATGCTTTGAAATAAATGTATATATTTTTTATTCAGAGTTCAACTAGGAATGCTAATGTTATCTTTAATGCAATTAAAATTATATCTGCAAATTTTCCTTTACATAGTTTTTATTTGGTCTCCTTTTCATTAATATGAGATGTAATGTTGACATTATATAAAAAAGGGCCTTGTAATGGTAAAGACTTCCTATTTAAAAAATAAATGAAATGGTTAGTTGTTATGTCAAAATTGAAATATAAATATAAAATTGAAAAAATGCAAAGGTTAATCGCTCCCCATAAATAGTTTAAGTAGAGTGACGACCTGTAAAGCCTCTGTTTTGTGATCAACTAACCTCTACATTGTTTTTACTTAATTTATGTTACATCTTGTTGAACTATTGCGAGACTTATTACTTTACAAATTAGTCGATGCCTTGGAAGCCAAAGGAGCCAAACCAATGGAGAAATTTTAGACGTGGCTGGTGTTAAGTCTAAGTTTTAAAAGTGAATTTCAGAAATTAAATGTGTTATTTATTTTACTGCTTCAAACAGTAAAAAAATCAAAACTTGCTTGCATAAAGTAATAATTTGTATCTACACTTGTAAAGCATTCTGCATCCTTAAATATGCTAAGGCTTATTCCACTTTTGTTCGTAGCCCAAAATAGGTTTTGAGGGTATCACTAACTAACTAAATGTAACAAACCGATCAGAAATTAAGCTGTTTGTAAATATTAGGTGTATTTAAACAACAAATAGACGGTTGTACAACACAAAGACTAATTTGTGAGAGAGCTTTTGTGATAGACCTAATGCTGTTAATGGAATTAACGTAAGGCGCTGTCATCTACACCACTTAGACCTGGCTGAAAGAACGGCTGAGTGCTCCTTTTGTTTTGCACTTACTTTGGTTTCTTTTAAATTATCTTAAAACATTCAATTAATCAATGCAGTTCTCTATTCGTTGTACCTTTTTTCTAGATTGTAAAGATTCTTTGAACTTGAATTTAATGATAAGTGTTGTTAAAAGTATTTTCAAATTAACTTCGATATTGCCTTGAATTTAACATCTCTATTTAATATCAAAATATGTGTTTGACATTTAAAGATATCTCACTAAATTATTTTAAAATAAATACAGTTTTCTTGTCTTACTACATTATATATTATATTTTTATTTCATTCATTCGTCGTTACCCCTTTATTAGTGACGAGTAGGCTACATTTAATTCAAAATGATTGTAAAATAAACATAACCATAATCAAATTTTACAAGGATTACTTTCTCTTTTTCTTTTTTAAATTTTTATGTATAATTTTTAAGGAAAACATCAATAGCTTTGGACTCAGTCTCTACCGTTTACGGCTGTTAAGTCCACAACCAAAAGTCCATATTTATAAACATCTACTACTGTCATGTTCATTACGATTTATGTCCATGTGACGAATTGCCCATATAAAATTTATTCATATTCAAATTTCGCAGTAAAATTTGTTTCTGAATTGATTTATTTTTCCAGATGAATTCTCAGTATGTGTTTAAATAACTAAGGGCTTAAAAAGCCCTTCTATCGCTTATGAGATTTGACAGCATCTTTTAATCACACCAAGGAGTATATCACACGACCAACCAAAAGGAATTTGACAGATAAAAAATTCGATTCAGCAAGGTTATGATAGGGTATTTAAAGTTTATCAATTGCAACCCAAGTTCTCTTTAATAGAATGGACCTTACAGCCGAGTAAGACATCTACAATTTCTTAATTTATGGTTAATTCCTACGTCTAAGATTCTTGTTCTTCCTTACTACCTACTCGTGAATGCCAAACAAATCGTGTTTTCCCCAATGCAATTTTTGTTATATCGTAATTTATTAATAGAATGACAGATTTTGGTGTGCTGTGATTGCTGGAGTCAACTATCATCATTTGGAAAATTTTCTCATAAAAAACTTTTTACACTCCCTCCAACCCCTACTTACTGCACGGCTCAACCCTAATTTAAAAATTTCATATAAAAGGTTAACTTTTTTGCATATAAAATTACGAAATTAGAAAAGCCACGTTTTCTGAACAACATTAAAAATACTACAATAGGTTTGGTTTTTAAGATATCCCCTGATTAATAACGTGTTATTTGGATTTCTACCAAGTAACATGACTAAACTGCTCTGCGATTTCAAATTTGCTTTCAGAAAAATTTACTTTTTCATCACTTTTAATTGTACATATCACAAAGGCATTTGTAATTCTCAAGTTGGAGTTGAGGATGAGAAATGAGTTGAAGAGGGTGTAAAAGGCTAAGAAATATTTACTCTTGTGGTGATAGCTCTTCCCCGTAGTTAGCGTCTCAAAATAATTTTAACATTTTTACTAAATAAGATCAAACAAAGGTTGCAATTATGAATACACGCTTTCTCTGGCGTTTTAAGTAATACAGTATCAAAGAACAAACAAAGCAATTAAAACTTTTTTTATGTCTTTTTTGTTTTATGTATCAGAAAGGCTCAATCAAATTCGTTTATCCAAAAAAGTCAATGTACAATATTACAATACAATCATTATACGGAAATAATTCCAAGAAAAGATTAGAAGTCCGAGTTCGGGGAAGTCTTTAACAGCGCACATCGTATTGGAAAAATTGTGTCGTTCACACACACAAAAATCTTCGTTTGTATGATGTATGACTACCTTCAGCCACTCAGCCACACGGCGATACTGCCTCCAGCCACTCAGCCACACGGCGATACTGCCTCCAGCCACTCAGCCACACGGCGATACTGCCTCCAGCCACTCAGCCACACGACGATACTGCCTCCAGCCACTCAGCCACACGACGATACTGCCTCCAGCCACTCAGCCACGCGGTGATACCACCTCCAGCCACTCAGCCACACGGCGAAACTACCTTCAGCCACTCAGCCACACGACGATACTGCCTCCAGCCACTCAGCCACACGACGATGCTGCCTCCAGCCACTCAGCCACACGGCGATACTACCTTCAGCCACTCAGCCACACGACGTTACTGCCTCCAGCCACTCAGCCATACAGCGATACTGCCTCCAGCCACTCAGTCACACGGCGATACTGCCTCCAGCCACTCAGCCACACGACGATACTGCCTCCAGCCACTCAGCCATACGGCGAAACTGCCTCCAGCCACTCAGTCACTCGGCGATACTGCCACCAGCCACTCAGCCACACGGCGATACTGCCTCCAGCCACTCAGCCACACGACGATACTGCCTCCAGCCACTCAGCCATACGGCGATACTGCCTCCAGCCACTCAGCCACACGACGATACTGCCTCCAGCCACTCAGCCACACGGCGATACTGCCTCCAGCCACTCAGCCACACGGCGATACTGCCTCCAGCCACTCAGCCACACGGCGATACTGCCTCCAGCCACTCAGCCACACGGCGATACTGCCTCCAGCCACTCAGCCACACGACGATACTGCCTCCAGCCACTCAGCCATACGGCGATACTGCCTTCAGCCACTCAGCCACACGGCGATACTACCTTCAGCCACTCAGCCACACGGCGATACTGCCTCCAGCCACTCAGCCACACGACGATACTGCCTCCAGCCACTCAGCCACACGGCGATACTGCCTCCAGCCACTCAGCCACACGGCGATACTACCTTCAGCCACTCAGCCACACGACGATACTGCCTCCAGCCACTCAGCCATACGGCGATACTGCCTCCAGCCACTCAGCCACACGACGATACTGCCTCCAGCCACTCAGCCATACGGCGATACTGCCTCCATCCACTCAGTCACTCGGCGATACTGCCTCCATCCACTCAGTCACTCGGCGATACTGCCTCCAGCCACTCAGTCACACGGCGATACTGCCTCCAGCCACTCAGCCACACGGCGATACTGCCTCCAGCCACTCAGCCATACGGCGATACTGCCTTCAGCCACTCAGCCACACGGCGATACTACCTTCAGCCACTCAGCCACACGGCGATACTGCCTCCAGCCACTCAGCCACACGACGATACTGCCTCCAGCCACTCAGCCACACGGCGATACTGCCTCCAGCCACTCAGCCACACGGCGATACTACCTTCAGCCACTCAGCCACACGACGATACTGCCTCCAGCCACTCAGCCATACGGCGATACTGCCTCCAGCCACTCAGTCACACGGCGATACTGCCTCCAGCCACTCAGCCACACGACGATACTGCCTCCAGCCACTCAGCCATACGGCGATACTGCCTCCAGCCACTCAGCCACACGACGATACTGCCTCCAGCCACTCAGCCATACGGCGATACTGCCTCCATCCACTCAGTCACTCGGCGATACTGCCTCCATCCACTCAGTCACTCGGCGATACTGCCTCCAGCCACTCAGTCACACGGCGATACTGCCTCCAGCCACTCAGCCACACGGCGATACTGCCTCCAGCCACTCAGTCACACGGTGATACTGCCTCCAGCCATTTAGCCCCACGGCGATACTGCCTCCAGCCATTTAGCCCCACGGCGATACTGCCTCCAGCCATTTAGCCCCACGGCGATACTGCCTCCAGCCACTCAGCCACACGGCGATACTGTCTCCAACCATTTAGCCCCACGGCGATACTGCCCGCAGTCACTCAGCCACACGGCGATACTGCCTCCAGCCACTTAGCCCCACGGCGATACTGCCTCCAGCCATTTAGCCCCACGGCGATACTGCCTCCAGCCACTTAGCCATACGGCGATACTGCCTCCAGCTACTCAGCCACACGGCGATACTGCCTCCAGCCATTCAGCCCCACGGCGATACTGCCTCCAGCCACTCAGCCACACGGCGATACTGCCTCCAGCCATTCAGCCCCACGGCGATACTGCCTCCAGCCACTCAGCCACACGGCGATACTGTCTCCAGTCTCTCAGCCATACGGCTATACTGCCTCCAGCCACTCAGCCACACGGCGATACTGCCTCCAGCTACTCAGCCACACGGCGATACTGCCTCCAGCCATTCAGCCCCACGGCGATACTGTCTCCAGCCACTTAGCCATACGGCGATACTGCCTCCAGCCACTCAGCCACACGGCGATACTGCCTCCAGCCATTCAGCCCCACGGCGATACTGCCTCCAGTCACTCAGCCACACGGCGATACTGCCTCCAGCCACTCAGTCACACAGTGATACTGCCTCGAGCCACTCAGCCACACGGCGATACTGCCTCCAGTCTCTCAGCCACACGGCTATACTGCCTCCAGTCTCTCAGCCACACGGCGATACTGCCTCCAGTCTCTCAGCCACACGGCTATACTGCCCCCAGCCACTCAGCCACACGGCGATATTGCTTACAGTCTCTCAGCCACACGGCTATACTGCCTCCAGTCTCTCAGCCACACGGCGATACTGCCTGCAGTCTCTCAGCCACACGGCTATACTGCCTCCAGCCACTCAGCCACACGGCGATACTGCCTCCAGTCTCTCAGCCACACGGCTATACTGCCTCCAGCCACTCAGCCACACGGCGATACTGCCTCCAGCCACTCAGCCACACGGCGATACTGCTTACAGTCTCTCAGACACACGGCTATACTGCCTCCAGCCACTCTACAACATGGCGATACTACCTCCAGCCATTCAGCCACACGGCGATAATGCCTCCCTCAGTGTCTACAATATCCGGTGGAAGATTACGGTTCAATACATGAGCAATGTAAAATGGAAATGCTATTTACAGAGCTTTGGATGGATTTTGGAAAACTGTATCCAAAGTTCAATCTATGTCTTGTTGAATAATTGTGCTCAATGTTGTAAAAAATTGGCACTTTGTTATTTTTTATGAAAATAAGTAATTTCGATTTCAAATTCAAAAATCATTTTATTTCCGATAGATACAGCTTGTTACATACATGAAGCGTAATTAACTTAAAAATAAAAATAAAATGGTACAGTAACAAGTATATCTTATTTGTTCATTTTCCTAGGGAAATGTACCCACATGGGCCAAAGCCTGTGAGTGGGTACGAGTCGTTATGCATTGTTTTGGATAAAAAAATAAAAAATAAAAATTTGCGGAAAAAGGTATTGCTATTTAAAAATATATAAAATTTTATTCAAGTATTCGGAGATAGAAAAAAAACATTTAATTTATGATTTAAGTAATTAATAATTTATTATCATTTAAGTAATTCATGATATTGAAAATCATTTCGGAATGGAGTTGGTCTGTTGAATATCGTATGAGCTTCTTGAGAGTTTCTTTGTAAGAGATCTTAGCGTTACAGACAACAGGTTTAATACAGCCGACGAGACGCTGGCGCCGCGCCGCGCCGCGCCGCCCCATGCCAAGATACCATATTTTATCACCGACTACACGAAGGCAAAATAAACAGTCCTCCAGTGATCCACCGTCAGCACTCGGCCCAACTGGGCAAGAGCAGAGACTAGTGTCCTAAGCCTCCTCATGACGTACCAAACGTGTAGAGCCCAGCAAAGTTTTAGGTCAAAAATTATTTCTAAATATCTATATTGCGTCACACGCTCAAAAACGTCACACTCACATGCGTGTGACAGTGGAACACCAAAGGAATGCAGACATAAACGTCTCTGAACAGTACCCAGTCAATTTTGAAAAATATCAGCATCCATTTTGTTTTCGAGACATTTAAAGTCAAAGTATTATGGTCAAACCAGTTTTTCACTTTGATCAGGTCACAGGATACCTTGTCATAACTATTATCCTACGTGCAGCCGGTGGACACCAAGGCCGTGTCTTCCGCAAAGAGGAACAACTTTTTTTGTAGCGGGGTGGGGTGAGAAAAGGGTTGATGAGAGTATACAATTTTCTTTTGAAAATACTTCCCCAGTAGGTTATATTTGTTCAGAAAAGTGATACATTACAGTTCAATTTTTTACATTTCTTAAACAAATATAGATCCAACTTAAAAAACGCCCTAAATCAAAGAGAAGGGGTTTTCTAACTGATATCAAAACTCCAAAAGAATTCCTATAATGCTTCAATTTAAAATTTACGTGCTACGTAGCCAAAGATTTGATCGTTAAACATAGGGAATATTTTATAGTTGTTTGACAACCTTTTTAATGAAACCAAAATGAAAGATAAGAATGACATATCCCAAGTCCAAGAAAGAACTCTCTCGGGTAAACACGGTTGATCAGCTAGTATTAATGATAAAAAGTGAAAATAAAACTCAAAAATACCATACAACTCAATTTGCTTACGAATAGGCTGGTTTGAAGATAGATATTAAGCTTTAACTTAAATAATAGTATTAATTATTTAATATTTCCAGATTATTAAGACTAAATTAACAAAGAAATAAAGGAACAATCCTGCTGTTCTTGAAATCAAGACTAAGAGTTGAAGTACAAAAGTATTAGGATAATTCTATTGAGAGCACGAGGAAATTTGTGTAGCTCGTATTTCCCTTTTTTATTATTTTTATTATTGTTTATCAGAATTATCCAGCCTTTAATTCAATCTTTATTGATAAATTTGCTATTCGATGGAAAAACTGTAAAAATGGTTGCGCACAATTTTGTCTTCATACTTTCTTCCAAGAATAGAATAATTCTTATATTTTATATAAAATTATGATAATACAGCAGTTGGCTGCTTTCATACACATATTTTTTAATTGTCATTACGTTAAAGGTATCTGAGGACACTTGACGAAAAATTGCTAGTGTATGATCTAAAAACATGACCCTAACTTCGAAAATAAATCTTCAATACATCATTACTTATAATACGCTTGAACTGAATAATTATTTAAAAATTTTCGTTTGAGATGTAATATAATGTTACTAACGTTACGGACTAGTAGCGTGGCAGTAAACTCTGACTATATCCAAAACCAAACTTTTCCCATATCGTCAATCTCACCGCTCGTGTGTATCGTCAATTGCACTGACTTGGTATATCCGCACAGCCTATACAAGTTACGACCTTTAATCTTTCTTTTCTCTTAAAGTTTATAAAAATTATTATCATTACAACAATGTTATTACATAGAAATATCATATTTAAGTACATTAATGTGATGTGCCTCATAAAAATTACAACTGTATTATTCATAAAATTAAGATTAAAAGAAATGAATGAAGACGTTATATATTTAAGGTAGCGCAATGACTATGTAAAGTGTCGTTATTGGGTATAACTTAAAGCTTAATTTGTTGGAAATTGTTTTTCAGAATATTAGGTGTTTTGCAAGTCGCGGGATGATGAGAGATAGAGAGCTTAAGTTAAAGGTTTTGATGCTTGGGACATGGGAAAACCCCTGAAATAATTTCTTGAAATTCGCCAGAAAACGAAAAATAACGTAACATATCTGTAATTTTAAAAGGATTGGGATTTGAAACGTCAGTTTTTTTTACATTCAAACATATGGTGCTGATAGTAAACTATAAGCCAGTTAAATATAAAGGTATTAATAAGAAAGTATTGTTTCAATTGTCTTTCCCCCCTTTAATAATTGTAGGCTTTCAGCTCCTTCGAGCCCCTAATATGAAATATTATATCAACTGTTTGAAAAACGTTTAACTTCATTATTAGTTTTCTGATATTTTTATGATTTATTTTAAAACCAAAACAACACTCTAAAACTGCCAAAGTCGTTTAATAATAGACCAACGTTAGTTTATAAATAATCAGAGATAAAGCACAGCAGATTTATCTATGCGGTGAAATCGTATATTTCGTATTGTATTTGCTTTAACAAAATAAGAAAGTCTTTCAATGATTAGCATCATCAAACTTGTGCGCTCGCTTAAGTTTAATCGTGTTAACACCGAGTTTTACGTGTGAGGCGTAGCCGAGCACTTTGCTAACAACACAGCAAAACTAGCTTATGCCTATTTATGTTTACATTTAGATTATTAAACAGTAAAAACCGCTGATTTAAATTGTGTAAATAAATGGTAAGGAAACACTAGTGCGTATAGCGTATAAATGGAAAACTGATTGAGAGTAAAGGAATGTAAATTTAGAGCAAGGGGAAATCAGCTGATCGTTTTTCCCTTGCTCTAAATTATTAAAGCTTAGAAAACTATCATTTTTGATGAGATCAGCTGTCATCAAAAATAACTACTGTACTTTTGGTACGGAGTTATGCAAAATCAATGTTATTCTTAAATGAAAATGTATGAGGTTTCAACAACATTTCAACAAAAGTATAATGAGTAATATGATTGTTTCCACTCTTACATAAAATTTCGCTAGGCAACGATTAAACACAATGTAATTTAATGATTTGTATACTTTTTTTGAATCGATATATATATATATATATATAAAGAAAGTTGTTTGGTGGTATATTTAAGGCTGCGACCAAAACTTGATATTGATTTGACACAAGCTTGTAATCTCACGATGCGCACTATGATTTAATATTTAATATTATGAAATGATAAACGTGTTTGCTAATGTTTAAAATAATTCTATTTAATTTTAATAAGACATTTGTCAGTTTCGTGCAAGGAGTAAAAATTTTGTTTAATATTTTCTTGTAATAATGAGAAATAAGGTAGAGAAAATTATACGTATTTATGTATGGTAATGTCTGATTGTATATACAAACCGTTGTTTAGATGTGTTTTGAATGATGCATTCATTAATTGTTATTAAGAACTAAGTAATGTATGAGGATTGAACTATCCAAGCATAGATAGATAGTTTTAGATAATGAGAAGCTTACACCACAATCAAACGGACGGTTTCATTTGAGGACGGTATTTTTTGAGACTATGACTTTTTGCAGTTCACCCAATAATTGCTTCTTGAATTAATTAGACGGGAGTACATCATTAACTGATCCCTGGGCTTCACTTTGATAAAATTTCTTTCCTCTTCTAGAGTAAGTTAACTGGCATGACTAGTACAGCAACGCCTGCGTAAAACCGTTCAATTGATTATTTTACTGAATACAAGGCTTGACAACATTTATTGAAATAGCCAAGAACTTTATAATTTTTGTTAAAATTCTTCTCATTTGAAACTATTTAATTTTAAGCGAATACATCATAATAAGATCAAAGTAGAGTAAGTTAACTGAACGTCCTCTTCTAGAATAAATTAACTGGCATGACTAGTACAGCAATGCCTGTGTAAAACCGTTCAATTGATTATTTTACTGAATACAAGACTTGAAAACATTTATTAAAATAGTTAAGAACTTTATAATTATTTTTGTTAAAATTCTTCTCATTTGAAACGTTTTAAATTTAAACATACACGTCATAATAAGATCAAAGTATAATCTTTGTACAAATCCAAACTGAATTTTTAGTTTAAAAATATTCTTATCCACCAATTTCCTGACAGGAACTCTAACTGCCAAAAGACCTTGGAGGACCAGATAGCAGCTCTAAGGCAAAGTCATGCAGGGGGAACTCATTGCTGCCTATTATGCAAGGGAAATCATCTTTATTTTCTGATTCGTAATAATGAGTCTAAAGTAAAATTTAAGGATGACAACTAAACTTCAATCAATAAAGAAAGTATGAGACATTTTTCATAGGAAATTCATACGTAAAATATGTCACAAACTTTACCTTTAAAATCATAATTTTTAACTAGAAGTATTATGATTACCAATGTATTAAATATTAAATAAGTTATAGTGAAAGATTAACTGAATTAAGCAGTATTTTGTTGGGTGAAACTTAACTGTAGTAAGCATGAAAGTTTCATAAAGTGAACCCTGCTGCAGTAGAACGTGATAAGTCGACTAACGTGAAGCTAGAGGAAACAATCGCAACACATTTCTGTTGTTACATTTATCTTGCGGTTGAAGCAATGAACGTTACATTTGGACTTCTCTCCGTTACAATTTTATTAATTTTTTATATAAAAAGGAAGACATGATTATTACGTGGCATATTATTACGTAGCTCATTTATAACATATGGGACGAATTAGCAGTACAAATTATTTAGAAAGGAACATTGTATTTTTAGAATGAAAAACTTAAAATAGCTCTTATGTTGATCTTTTGATTCATAGCTCATGACACTAAGGAGAAAATCGAATGAAACAACAAAGTTGCGCTATTTTTCTTGCGATCTATATATAATTTTCAAATGCATGTGCAACCTTTTATACACTTTTTTGATCCTCAAATAATTTTTTACATCTTACATACAATTTTGTTGTTGTTGTTAAGTTAATATTTGTATGGAATGGTTCTGATAATATTGACTGTAATAATATAAAAGGGATTCGTTTCAAACATTTAGGGTTGATTTAACGTTGGAGTGATGCATTTATTGTACGTGCAAGAAAATCTATATTTCCTTTAGGAAAATGTTTGTTCAAACAATAATTTTCTTAAAACTGGTATTGAAATGCAAATCGTTTTAATAATTTTACTAAACTGCCCAAAGGTTCAGGTACTTAGAATTATAAAGCGAAGTGTATTACTGCGTTTTTTTAATACTTTTTTGTTTCTTAATTCTTGAAAGATTTATGAAACTACAATAATAGTAAATGTCTACTATAACTTTTTCGTGAGAGGTAAAGCTGTCCGTGACTAATTACGCTTTTTGGATAATCCCTGCACCTCATTTTATAGACGAGGACAAGAGTGTCAAAAGGAATAGTAACGGAATTCAAAATCAAAATTTCAGTTGCCCAGTTTAAAAGAGAATTTCATAAATTATAAGTATCAAACATAATAAGTTAATTTCTTATGTCCATTTAATTGTTGAAAAGATAATCCTATTCTACATATTGAAAAACTATCAGTAGGGTGGGTGCACCATCCTGTGAGTGACTAGCCCCAGTGAATGACCGTTTTGATACAAAAAAAACTGTACTTTCCCTTAGGATACCTAATTATCAATGAGCATATAATCAGCCTTGGAATACTTTTCAACATTTATATTTAATTGGTTAAAATTGGTGGAGTCAAAAATAATTTTAAACATATTAAATATCGAGCATCCAACTATCTTCGATTTTGATATTTCCTGATGTGACTGTCCCTGCAATCGATACTGTTTAAAAAAAGTAAACCCACATATAAAAACGGTGCCTATACAAAAAATAAATTAAAACCTAATTAAATTAAAAATTACACTGAAAATATACATTTATTTCTGTGAAAAAATATGAAATATTTTCTCATTACTACTGCCATTTAGAAAAAATAAACTATATCGCCTTACAGCATCCCAATGTTAAAACTATCATAAAAATTAAAAAATCGAAGGGGAAGCCTTAACAACAAGGAAAACATATATACATTGTTATGGATTATTTAGAAACATTAATTTTGCCATCATACATATATTATATAAAGAATTCGTAAGTTTAAAATAACATTTTAAGATGCCATGGTAACTGAGGATTCTATTTGAGAGTGCATTAAGCATTCATATTCATACCCACAAAGCTTTGTCGGTCTTTGCGATGGTAATGGAATCAGATATCAAAGACATTAGGACAAACCAAATAAATATTCATAACGCTCCTTTGTCTCAAAACTCTGGAAACATCAATTATCTATCACAAAATGTCTACGATTCACTGTTTTAAAATATTGTGTAAAGTATTTTAACAATTACTTTAAAGTAATGGAAGGTAGTTTTGATGACAAAACAATTTGGAACAATGTTTTAGTTAACAGCACAAATCCAGCACTACATACTGCATAGAATGAATTATTAGAATGTATGAATGTATGTATATAGCATTTATCTACGACCATTGCAATAAGCACCAATTATGGTATTACAATAAACATTATAATGATATACATTAAAATCTTGATAATCATTCCTGGTACGTGTTGTTAAGCACAAATTAACAATAAAACACAAATTTACGTCATACAACACTTTTATTTCACAAACTAACATTACACAAATCAACAGGTAATATATTTCGGCAATCTATGTTGCCATCTTCAGACCTCCTACGTGACTGAAGCACAAGATGGGTGAACGACACTGGTGGTGCAGCCGCTCGGAGCGCTGGCGTCGCTACCCGTGGTCCATTGCGTCGCTGCCGCTCGGAGCGCTGGTGTCGTTGCCCATGATTCTTTTCGTACAATATGTACAAGGATTTATAATAGGATTTATAAATTGATCAATGAACAACTAAAATTTCAATCTGATATAATATACAAGAATATGAATATAAATCCTTCAAATAAGGAGAGGACATCGCCACAACATCAGCAGACGCCATATTGTACGAAAAGAATCATGGGCAACGACACCAGCGCTCCGAGCGGCAGCGACGCAATGGACCACGGGTAGCGACGCCAGCGCTCCGAGCGGCTGCACCACCAGCGTCGTTCAGCCATCTTGTGCTTCAGTCACGTAGGAGGTCTGAAGATGGCAACATAGATTGCCGAAATATATTACCTGTTGATTTGTGTAATGTTATTTTGTGAAATAAAAGTGTTGTATGACGTAAATTTGTGTTTTATTGTTAATACATTAAAACACCAAAAACCAAGCAGTTGCATAATGACGACTTTATGATACTGAAGCACTTTAGAGTACTGGTTCTAGACCAATGTGAGTTCGGCACTTGACGGAAGTAGTGTCATAATAACAATAACGCAATTCGCACATCAGCTGATTGTTGCATTACGATTCATGTTTGAGTTTATTTTTCCCATCAGCTGATTGTTCCACAACGATTCATGGTTCAGTCTGCTTATTTGCCTAACCTTAAATTTGAGTTGACCTATTCTATCATTAGTAAAAATCATGAGTTTTGTTTGACTTCGGGGGAAATTTTGTCGTATATTGTTGGTCGTAGATAAAATAGTGTATACAACGATTGTATTATGCCTTTAAGCCACTCGTGAGATATTTAGAACACTCGCTTCGCTTGTGTTCTAACTTACATCTCCCTCGTGGCTTAAAGACATTCATAATACAATCGTTGCATAAACTATTATTATGAAGCATCTTCACTAAAGCTTTGTTGTCGATCCAAGAGTGCACTCTGCTAAACTGCCCTTACTCTTTGAAATTAAAACGGAATCCACGACTACAATAAAAGTTGTTTTGTATTAAAGCAATAAATGATAAACAGATTGAAATCTTACCCTCCTGATATCAGGTTTGGGCGGGATTTACTGATTACGCAGTGCAGTTTAGGACTTCTTCTGTTTTTCGTAGGCCGGTCCATGCACGACTCCGACCGAAGACTGATGACATGACAATAGGTTGCATGGCTAGCGATAAACTCCAATCGTCAGCCACAGCAGCATTATATGCAAGGGAAAGAGAACTTTTACATCATAGATAAGTGGTTCTTATGATTATTATTTATAACTCTGTTTAATTTTCCTCGAACTTAGTCAAACGTGGTTCAGCTCTTATTTTACTTTACAATTATTTTGAAGTTCGGTACTTCACAAATTCCAAAATTGAAAGGGAATGTTGGATTTTATCACTGTAGGGGAGGACTTAAAATAATGGTCAAATTATGAGTTGAAATTAATGGTCAGTGTTAGTTCATCTCGTATGCTTTAATAGAGAACAATTATTTTTTTATATACAAATTTTATCATATACTTTAACAGAGAATAATTTTTAAATTATTTTGCATATGGACAAATTCTATTAAATAGGAACTTTAACCACTAAAAGCTACTTGTGTATCATTAATCTCAGAAAAAATGTCTTCAATAATACTGCGTTGATATGAATCAAATCTATCCTTAATTTATACTTCAGAACGAACATTGAATACGTCGGTATTTATTGTCAAATAATCTAATTGCATTGCATGTTTTGAAAAACTCATTACGACCTTTTATTTTTTATATAAAAGTTTGCAATCTAGATTTGTAAAACTCATTCCGACCTTTTATTTTTTATATAAAAGTTTGTAATCTAGATGGTATAGTTTGCTTCCGTAATGGTTTACGATGAAAAAGGGGAATTTTGTTATGCCAGTAATTCGCTTACCAATTTTTGTTATTTTTATTTATTTCCAACGGCAAAACGTGTATTCCCCGTGCAGTTTAAGCTTACGACTGTAATTGTAACCAGCAGCTCAAGGGAGTGCCCATCACCCCGGGCATTTCAATGTTGCAGACAATGATGATGACAGAGACAGAGACCCAACTGAGAGGCTATCATCATTATCAATCATAGGGATCCATCTTGTATCACAAACAGAGGCTGTTGTCATTCCTTTGAATTCACAGAGAAGTGGTCCAGTTTTCACTTACTTTGTGATCTAAAACTATTAAACGTTTCTCCAGTAGCGATTACATACAGTTAGTAATTTTTGTTGCCTTAACTATACGATATAAAGGGTTTAACAAGCTATACAATATAATTATAGATTGTTATTTAATTGGATGATAATAAATTATCCAGAAGAGAATATTCTTTATAAAGTGTTTTTTTTCTCAATAATCCTGGCCAAGGGGGGACGGAGGGCTGTACAGGTGTGAGCACATCGTGTCTAACTCTTTGCTGCCTCCGGACGATGAACCGATTCTTCATGATTTTTTATATTATCAAAGAAGAGAACGCTCAGCGCGGCGCCGCGGCCGTGAGTTACGCAACAATCCCATTAGTAGAAAGGTCCCCACTTGACCGCTAACATGGGCTCTTATGGGGAATAGATTTAACATGGGCTCTTATGGGGAATAGATTTAACATGGGCTCTTATGGAGATTATATTTAACATTGAGTCTTATGGAGTAATAAATTACTTGAAATGTAACAGTATTGTTAGGTATATAGTGTAATAAATGTGTTTTTATCTTATAATCAATTGTAAATGTTGAGTTGTTGTGTCTTAAATGATCCTTTATTATAGTACAAAATACATTCATAGCAATTTTAATTTACCTTTAACTTTCCTACCTACCTTCAATTAAGTATCAGCATCTCATGTTTTATGTAATCAAAGCAGACCTTTCATAGATCTCAGTGCTTTTTAAATGGTAGATATTTTACATTATTTCTTGTTTTCCGGTGAATATCAAGTAATTTTATTATTTTTCCCACCATCATGGAATTGAGACCTTTAATTTGAGCCCTCTCCCATCTTTCTATGACTTGCCAAACGTCTGCAATTTTGATGGCAAACAATCGCCTTATGAAGTTAAATATATGATTATTACTACTTGAGGTAAAATTTTCCTGGTTATTGCTTGTATCTTTTAAAACCACTAAATTATTTTTATAATTTGTTTTATAATAAAGTAGACTGATTATAATGAGTGATATATTTTTGTTATTGGATCCAACAAGTGCTAATGAGAACAAGTAGTCTACCCTGAGACTTAGAACCGGAAACAAGATGGCTGCCGTTTCCCGCCAAAATGTCACCGGAAACAAGATGGCGGCGCCCATATGGCGGGAAAGTACCTAACCTAACCTCAAAATGGCGGGAAAGTACCTAACCTCAAAGTACATAGAGTATAGTACATAGAGTCATGCCAACCCCCTATAGGCATAGAGTATAACCCCATAGAGTGCTATATGTCATGCTACCCCTATTACATATGTACATACTATGTCATGCTACCCCTATTATATACATTTATATATGTATAACGGTATATTATAATGGTTTATGGGCGGACATAACCTCACTTTTGGTTCCTGCTAAAATGTGGCGGGAAACAAGCAAGATGGCGGTGCCAAAAACCTGAAAAAGTGCGCCAAAACGGAAAAAAGCCCGCCAAACAGTGTTGCCAACAGCATAGAGTAAAAAGCATATACTATAACAGGTATATAGTACATATAACATACTACGTTACCTCTATTACATACGTATTTGCATATGTACTTCCTATGCCATGCTACCGTGGCGGTGGTGGTGGTGGTGAGTCTTTAAAACAAGCGAGCGAAAAACCGAAACACTGCACTAAACACCACATCGCGTTCAAGACTGACTCAGTTTTGATTCAGCTATCGACAGGAAGTATGGTATCCTGTTTGGTGGTTTTGTTGACTGATAAGCCATTTGTTCTTGCTGTACTTTTAGCTTGCATGATATTTATTAAAAGACATACGGGAAGTATGTCGTCATTGTCCCCCGTCCCCCGCCCCCCTGTACTGTAACCAGTGTTGGCAACTGTAGACAGTGAAAACATTCATATTTATAATACTATATGTTATGCCACATTATCCCCCTATAATATAAAGTGTAGTTAATCACATAGAGTATTAAAAGACATGTGTATACTATATGGTATGCTGGGTATGTTACATTAGTCCTTTGTAATGTTATAATATTATATGAAATTCTACCTAAAATTAAATAACTCTGGAATGGGTAAGTTAATATAGCTAAAATTTGGTATTTAGGTACTTCTTAACCTCTTCTGCCTTTTCCAAAACCTTACACCCCCCTCTTACCCCGCCCTCTCCCTCAATTTGTTCTTTTTCTTCTCAAATTTGACAAAAAATATATAAAATCGTCGATATCTCAAAAACTGCTAGTCCGAATGCAATAAAATTTGGTATTTAGGTACTTCTTAACCTCTTCTACCTTTTCCAAAACCTTACACCCCCTCTTACCCCGCCCTCTCCCTCAATTTGTTCTTTTTCTTCTTAAATTTGGCTAAAAATATATAAAATCGTCGGTATCTCGAAAACGGTAAGTCCTACGTCATTTTTGAGGCCAAAAATCACCTACTACGTAGTGTAGGTGCCCCCCAGGCGGTACTGACACATATGACAGGTCTTAACTAGGATGTTGCGGGTTGCATCCTGAAAAATGAAGGGGCAATTATCATGTAAAAACTTAAAATTTAATAACTCAGGAACTACCGGTCCGAATTTGATAAAACTTGGTATGTGGATACTTGTTAACTTCTGCTACAATTTAAATCATACTTATACCCTGTAATGCGGGTGAGTATCTAGAGAATTGAAGGCGCTATGTTTAAAAATTAATATCTTAAGAACTAGTTGATGGATATTGATGTAACTTGGTATATAGGTACATGTCAACTTATGCTAAGGCTTAAGCTGGGTGATGCGGGTTGCATCACAGAAATTGAAGGGGCAAAAAATAAAACACTATAGCTCAGAAACTAATTTTTGAATTTTATTTAAAACTTGTATATGGGTACATTTGAGTCTTTGCTACCTTAGTCTGTACTTTTTTATTATATATTGAGGTATTAAGACATCAATTTAAATATTCATGGGAAAATTAACATTTATTGACCAAAAGGGAAATGGATATTTAATAATTAACTTTGCTCTTGTAGCTTTTAAATGGTTGTTCTTTTGATTTGTGTAGTCAGTTTACTAGCATTGACATGTATAGTTGTTCTTTTGGATTGTGTAGTCACCTCCTTGTATTAATATGTACAGTTGTTTTTTTGACTTGTGTAGTCACCGATTTCTGTACGGTACGTACTACCTCATATACCTGTTACCATTAGCTCAGTTCGTCATTCTGCTCTAGACTTCTGTTCAGTGTAGACATTCTTTGCTCTGTTCTTGATATTGAGATAACATACTAACTTTTGAGTTGCATAAATTTAAGTATATTTTTAAATTTGACTTTTTATAATCTAAGGTTGGTGTATTTGCCTGATTTTATTAATAGCTGTATTTGTTTTTATTAACTTTAAATAATGCAGTCTGTTTCTGAGAAGAGTTCTCCAACTAAGGAACCAATTGTTTTTATTGGCGAAGAACAAACTTATAATCGAAAATTTAGACTGTATGGTCTTAGTACTACTTTTAAGTTTACTAAGCCTCCTAAAGGCGTGAGTGAGTTTGACTGGATACGTAAAGGGCTTGATAAAATAGTTGAAAGGGAGAAATCTAAAGCTTCTCCTACAGACTATCTTGGCTTTAAACTAATGTCTATCAATTTGAAAAGTAAGGAACCGGGGTATACTAACATGCGGCTAGCTTCTGAAGTAACTAGTAATGACATTTGGCAGATTTTTGGGGGAATACTTCAAAGTAACTCTGGAAACATTACTTCATCTGATACTTTTAGAGTAGATGTTTCAAGGGTAAATGTCCCTGTAGGAAAAGGTAGAGTAAGACCAGGCCTCTTCAATACCTTCGATGAAGAATGTAAGGCAAGGCGTGGTATAGTTGTCATTAATAACAGAGATAACCTATGTCTCCCTAGAGCTATAGTTGTAGGTAAGGCTTATGCTAAAAATGATCCCCAATATAGTCTTATCCGTGATGATAAAGGTAGTCGGCAGAAATTTAGAGCTAAAAAACTTATGGCTAAGTCTCAAGTTGAAATACCAGAGGGAGGAGCTGGCATCCCTGAGCTTGAAAAATTTCAGAACCATCTAAAAAAGTATATAATAACAGTATATAATTATGATAGTAAAGGTAGAGAAGTATATTTTGTTGGTGGAAATGATGATGCAAAATTTAAAATTAACCTATTGTTTCATGATGGTCATTATAATGTAATCACTAATTTAACTGCTGCGTTTGTTTGCAAATATTTTTGTGAAGCTTGTCATTTTCCTTATGATCATAAGGGTGCGCATAGGTGTTCTAACTGCTGCTCTTCCTGTCATTCTATTTCCCCACCTTGTAAGCTTGAACATGGAGGCATAACATGCCGGTTTTGCAAACGTTTTTTCAGAAATGAACGGTGTTTTATAGCTCACCAAGGGCAGATTTGTAAGACTATACAGCTTTGCCAACATTGCAAAAAGCTAGTTTTCCCGACTAAACGTAAAGATTTTCATGTTTGTGGAGAGGTTTATTGTAAGCCATGTGGTGCTTTTAAAGACCCCAAACATCAGTGTTATATACAAGTTGACCGGAGAAGTCCAAAGAACCGAGACTTTCTCTTTATTTTCTTTGATTTTGAAACAAGACAGGATGAGACTTTAGCCTCAGATCCTAGTAAAAATGTTCACAAGGTTAACTTATGTGTGTCTCAACAGTATTGTTTCAAGTGTATCAATGGAGGAGAGTGTGAAATCTGCTCAGAGAGACAAAAAGTATTTGAAAAAGACCCTGTTAAGGAGTTTATGAACTATGTAATGACAGTGAGGAAACAGTTTAAACATGTTTGTGTAATTGCTCATAATGGACAGGGTTTTGACTTTCAGTTTATTTTAAAGTACATCATAGAAGAAACCAAGTTTACACCAAACATCACTCCCCGGGGAACAAAATTGATACTAATTGAAGTAGATAATGTAAGGTTTGTTGATTCATTGAGCTACTTTCCTATGTCTCTTTCTGCACTCCCTAAAGCTTTTGACCTACCTCCAGAGAAAAAGAAGGGTTATTTTCCACATTTGTTCAACACCCTAGTAAATCAAAATTATGTTGGTCCTATGCCTGACAAAAAGTACTATTGTCCTGAAACTATGTTTGAGAAAAATTACAATGACTTTGAGAAATGGTATGATGAAAGAGTAGCAGAAAAATATGTGTTTGATTTTAAAAAGGAAATTTTGGAGAATTGTATCTCAGATGTGGAAATCTTGGCTCAAGCCTGTATTAAATTTAGAGCTTTACTTCTTGAACAGTGTAATGTTGACCCATTTCTAGAATCAATTACGATAGCAAGTGCATGTAACTTGGTTTTTCGCCGAAACTTTTTGAAACCAAATACTATTGGCTTGATCCCTAAAAATGGTTATAGACTAACTGACAATCAATCAGCATTGGCTTTACAGTGGCTGACTTGGGAAGAGGAAAAGCGTGGGGTAAAAATTCAACATGCAGGCAGAGGGAGAGAAGTCAAAATTAAGGGGTTGAAAGTTGATGGGTTTGACGGGAAGAATATTTATGAATTTCATGGGTGCTATTGGCATGGGTGTCCAAAATGTTATCCCTACAACAGAGAGGCTCCTTTGAAGGAGGATCCCTCTGATACTTTACATTTGCGTTATGAGAAAACCAAATCTAAAATTGAAAAGCTTGGGGAAGTTGTAGAGATGTGGGAGTGTGACTTTAACAATTTAAAGAAGGAACACAAACTAAATCATTTGGATAAACTTTCTATTCTAAACACTTTACCATTAAATGCTAGAGATGCATTCTTTGGGGGTAGGACAGACAATATAAAATCATATTACAAGTGTAAAGAGGGAGAGACAATCCAGTATGTAGATGTTTGCTCTTTGTACCCATATGTAAATAAATATTGTAAATATCCTGTAGGCCATCCAAAGATTTACATTGGAAATAAAGAATGCTTAGAAAGAGGTCTTGAAGCGGATGGTTTAATGAAATGTAAGATCTTACCTCCTTTCAATCTTTATCATCCTGTACTCCCGGCTAAAATGAATGACAAGTTAATGTTTGTACTATGTAGGACCTGTGAGGAAACTTCAAATCAAGGTGATTGTGTTCATGAGTGTGAGGAGAGAGCTTTAGTGGGTACCTGGACTATGGATGAAATTAGAAAAGCAGTAGAAAAAGGCTATGTAATATTAGACATGTATGAACTGTGGGAGTATCAGATGGTGACTTTTGAGGAAGCAGGGTTGTTTACTGACTTTATAAATAAATTTCTAAAGTTAAAACAAGAGGCATCAGGGTTTCCAGAATGGTGTAAAACTGAAGAAGACAAAGACTTGTATGTCTCCAAGTTCTTAGAGCATGAAGGGGTTCAATTGGAAAAGGACAAAATTATTAAGAATGGGGGTTTGAGATCACTTGCGAAGCTTATGCTGAATTCATTTTGGGGAAAATTTGGGCAGAGAGAGAACATGGAAAAAACTTCACTTGTTAGAAACTCTAAAGATTTATTTGCATTGTGTACTCAGCTTGGAAGTGTAGTTAGATTTATTGAAGCTATTAATGAAGAAGTAGTATTAGTCAACTGGAAAAACTTAGATGAGGCTAGGGAGACATTGAAAACTGTTAATGTTGTAATTGCAGCCTACACTACAGCTCATGCCAGATTAAAATTATATGAATATTTAGAAGCTTTAGGAGACCAGGTCTTATACTATGATACCGACAGTTGTATTTATTACTTCCGGGAAGGTTTGTACAGAGTCCCTACAGGAGATTACCTTGGGGAAATGACAGATGAACTTGTAGAGTATGGCCCAGGTTCATATATAACTGAGTTTGTCTCTGGGGGACCTAAAACCTATGCCTATCTTGTCTGGTCAACTAACAAGCAAGCCCTTGCTCAGTCTGTAAAATAAAGGGTTTAACATTGAATTTAAAAACATCTAAATTACTAAACTTTAAGACATTGAAAGATATGATTCTTAGTGAAGTTCCTCAAATTATAGAAATTCATGAGAGTAGAATTAGGAGAACTAAAGATAAAAATGTTGTAACTACCAATGAAACAAAAATGTTTAAAATTACTGGTTCAAAAAGGAAATTAGTTGATGGATATGATACAGTGCCTTATGGATATAAAAAACAAAGAATACAGTAACATAAACCAGGCATGTACACCACCAAACATAGAGCTCATATACCTCTTAACACATGCTCCAAAATATTAGTCTGCTTTTTAGCCGTGGTACTGAGCGGATGTACTAGAGCTGCTCTGTTGCTATAATAATATACTTGTATTTGCTATGGCAGTCTTTTTGAAATTTTTGTCCAAGACAAAGCTAAAGGAAAACTCTAAATTTTGTTTGACCTGTACAGAATATAAGTTTCAGTTAACAGGTTCAATAGATGTTTTTGAATGGCCTTTGACATTTTCAGAACAAATAGTATGTCATATAACACAGAATTTGACATCTAAAGCTTTTATACAAATAACAATCAACCATGGTGATACCTCAGGAAATATTCCATTTTACAGCTAAACAAACTAACACCGGCAGTTTTTGATTATCATTTTGAAAAAATATTTTCTCAAGTTAAGACGTTATCAGATATTATAACTTTGGAAGTAACTGTTGTTACTGTTCCTAGCTGCTACCTACACCTTAGATGAGTGCGGTAACCCTTAAATGTAATGTATAAACATCTTGTTCTCAATACTGAGGTCATTCTGTCTTGGACAGTGCTCCTGAGCAGACGTGTTGACAAGGTATTAACAGTTTAAGTGTCTCCTTAATTGTTTTATAATGTCTGCTAAATATTGTAATCTTAATGAACATTTAGTCTTGGTATTGTTTGATAGTGAAGGTAACCCTTGGTTTAAAGCTATGGATATAGCTAAAGCCTTGGGGCATCTTGAGGTTAGACGGGGGATTAAATCTTCTTTAAATGGTAACAGTATAAAGATTTTTAAAGAATTTTCCAGAAACCCAAAAACAAGGACTCAAAAAACATGATGGTAGAACCTATTTTGTTGATGAATTTGGATTACTAACTTTGATTTTACGTTCTCCTAATCCTGAAGCAAGAGAGCTGGTAAAAAGACTGTTTCCAAAGAAGTTTTATCTTCCATTTATTGATATTAAAGATTCAAAGTTATCTTAAACAGATCTAATGTATCCCACTGTATGAGTGTGAGTGTGTATGTGAGAAGTTAGTAAGGCTTAGTCTTGAAAGCTTCTGTTCTGTGGACAGACACCCACATTTTGGCTGGGCTAACCCCTGGTAAGTCCATATGTGGATGGCGGGTTGGCTTAGTTGCCGTAGAAAATGATTTCCCCGCGTCTGCCACAGACAAGGGCCTAGTAGATTGTGGCGCCTAGATCCGAGGAGGATCTAGGCTACACCTTTGAAGAGCCCGGTGTGTATGGAGGTCACTGGCGCGGCGTTAAAAGCCCGTAAACCTGAATGAAGGTCCCTGGCGCGGTGTAAAAGCCCGTAAACCTGAATGGTGTGTGAATGTAGGGCAAAGTTAATAGTTTGGCTCAGAACTTGGCTGGGTCATTCAATTAATATGCCCGGTGGGATATTGTTAGATTTCAAAGATAATGAGTAGCTCTCTTACTAAGCTTTGTTAGGTTTATAGAATGTAAAATCAATTGTTTGAGTCAAAAAATATAAAGATCCTCTGTTGGTCTCAGTAAATGGAGAGAGATACAGGTAGAGGACAAAGTCACTACCTTAAACCTCATACACAATGAACGGACCAACAGAGGGCAAAAAAAATATAAAGATATAAAATACAAAAAATATTTCGGAGGCAGCAAATTGTTATGGAATGGCTGTCACGAACCACTGCGATGGATGGGGCAGTGGTTTAAAAAAGTGAGACTAGGCCTACTGGGGAACTCACTATAATAAAAAACATGCCGGCGTCCATACGGCCTGGTTACGACCTACCGTGGTGTGGAAATTGGACGTTTAAAATGTTCAACATTACCGTGAGAGATAGAACTAATGGTTCTATCCTCACCCCAGAGGTTAGGCCTACAGGGGATGCTCTGGGTTAACAAAAAGAGCGCGCCGAGGCCCCTACGGCATAGCCATAAAGGCTTACCGTGGTGTGGAAACGTGGGCCCTAAAAATTTGTTGACTTAGAATAGTTCAGTTAAAGTTATTGTGGGATGGCTTTAGATATTGCTTTTCTGAAAAGAGCACTGAAAGTTTGCATGTTTGTTTGCGTTCGCATATGTGTTTGTATGTGTGTTTACGTTTGCATTGCGTTTGCTTTGTGTATGCTTTACGTTTTTATTGTGTTTGCTTTACGTATGGTTTATGTATGATTTGTGTATGCTTTATGTATGCTTTGTGTTTGCATTGCGTTTGTATGTGCGTTTGCGTTTGCGTGACGCGTTTGTGTATGCTTTGCGTTTGCTTTACGTATGCTTTGCGTTTGTTTGCATATGCGTTTGCATGTGAGTTTGCGTTTACGTGCTGCGTTTGCGTATGCTATATGTATGCTTTGCGTTTATTTTTACCTAACTTGACTATGAAAACCCCGTTTATCAGACGGGGTTGAGAGATAATGAAAAATTGTTCATTTTCAGTTTATGATCATGTAAAGGAGGAAAATATCATTCCCCTTTAAACTATCAAATATATTTATTTATTAATGGACCTTATTTGTGTTGTCACTTAATGTTTTCATCTATCCCCAGACGAGTTCGTTTCTGACTCGAACTGAACCAATAGGGTTGCAGTTTTCCGACTTGTTGACTCGTTAGGATCCGAGTTCGTGTAAGTTCTGTAATCTCCGTACGAGTTCGTGTCTAACTCGGGTTATGTCATAGCGCCCAACCGGTAGTCATTGTGTTTCGTATGGACCGGAAGTAGAGAGCACCGATTCGGTGCTCTCTTTGAATATCTAATCTCATACAGTACTTGCTAAAGAACCAGGCTCATATGAGTCTATCTACCAATGGAGTTTTGCCTCTAAGAAGTATAGTATAAAAGAATTTATCTATAATAAATAAATGTTTTAAATAAAATACAATAGTCAGGTTAAGTTAGGATAAAATAGGTCAGGTTAAGTTAGGTTAAAATAGGTCAGGTTAAGTTAGGTTAAAAGAGGTCAGGTTGAGTTAGGTTTAAAATAGGTCAGGTTAAGTTAGGTTTGACGGCGGCAGTCGGTCAAACCGAGACTTGGCATTGAAGCCACCAATGAAATATTAATTAGTATTGCTGTTATTGCTGATGCCAAGTCTCGGTTTGACCGACTGCCGCCGTCAAACCTAACTTAACCTGACCTATTTTAAACCTAACTCAACCTGACCTCTTTTAACCTAACTTAACCTGACCTATTTTAACCTAACTTAACCTGACCTATTTTATCCTAACTTAACCTGACTATTGTATTTTATTTAAAACATTTATTTATTATAGATAAATTCTTTTATACTATACTTCTTAGAGGCAAAACTCCATTGGTAGATAGACTCATATGAGCCTGGTTCTTTAGCAAGTACTGTATGAGATTAGATATTCAAAGAGAGCACCGAATCGGTGCTCTCTACTTCCGGTCCATACGAAACACAATGACTACCGGTTGGGCGCTATGACATAACCCGAGTTAGACACGAACTCGTACGGAGATTACCGAACTTACACGAACTCGGATCCTAACGAGTCAACAAGTCGGAAAACTGCAACCCTATTGGTTCAGTTCGAGTCAGAAACGAACTCGTCTGGGGATAGATGAAAACATTAAGTGACAACACAAATAAGGTCCATTAATAAATAAATATATTTGATAGTTTAAAGGGGAATGATATTTTTCTCCTTTACATGATCATAAACTGAAAATAGACAATTTTTCATTATCTCTCAACCCCGTCTGATAAACGGGGTTTTCATAGTCAAGTTAGGTAAAAATAAACGCAAAGCATACATATAGCATACGCAAACGCATCACGTAAACGCAAACTCACATGCAAACGCATATGCAAACAAACGCAAAGCATACGTAAAGCAAACGCAAAGCATACACAAACGCGTCACGCAAACGCAAACGCACATACAAACGCAATGCAAACACAAAGCATACATAAAGCATACACAAATCATACATAAACCATACGTAAAGCAAACACAATAAAAACGTAAAGCATACACAAAGCAAACGCAATGCAAACGTAAACACACATACAAACACATATGCGAACGCAAACAAACATGCAAACTTTCAGTGCTCTTTTCAGAAAAGCAATATCTAAAGCCATCCCACAATAACTTTAACTGAACTCTTCTAAGTCAACAAATTTTTAGGGCCCACGTTTCCACACCACGGTAAGCCTTTATGGCTATGCCGTAGGGGCCTCGGCGCGCTCTTTTTGTTAACCCAGAGCATCCCCTGTAGGCCTAACCTCTGGGGTGAGGATAGAACCATTAGTTCTATCTCTCACGGTAATGTTGAAAATTTTAAACGTCCAATTTCCACACCACGGTAGGTCGTAACCAGGCCGTATGGACGCCGGCATGTTTTTTATTATAGTGAGTTCCCCAGTAGGCCTAGTCTCACTTTTTTAAACCACTGCCCCATCCATCGCAGTGGTTCGTGACAGCCATTCCATAACAATTTGCTGCCTCCGAAATATTTTTTGTATTTTATATCTTTATATTTTTTTTGCCCTCTGTTGGTCCGTTCATTGTGTATGAGGTTTAAGGTAGTGACTTTGTCCTCTACCTGTATCTCTCTCCATTTACTGAGACCAACAGAGGATCTTTATATTTTTTGACTCAAACAATTGATTTTACATTCTATAAACCTAACAAAGCTTAGTAAGAGAGCTACTCGTTATCTTTGAAATCTAACAATATCCCACCGGGCATATTAATTGAATGACCCAGCCAAGTTCTGAGCCAAACTATTAACTTTGCCCTACATTCACACACCATTCAGGTTTACGGGCTTTTACACCGCGCCAGGGACCTTCATTCAGGTTTACGGGCTTTTACGCCGCGCCAGTGACCTCCATACACACCGGGCTCTTCAAAGGTGTAGCCTAGATCCTCCTCGGATCTAGGCGCCACAATCTACTAGGCCCTTGTCTGTGGCAGACGCGGGAAATCATTTTCTACGGCAACTAAGCCAACCCGCCATCCACATATGGACTTACCAGGGGTTAGCCCAGCCAAAATGTGGGTGTCTGTCCACAGAACAGAAGCTTTCAAGACTAAGCCTTACTAACTTCTCACATACACACTCACACTCATACAGTGGGATACATTAGATCTGTTTAAGATAACTTTGAATCTTTAATATCAATAAATGGAAGATAAAACTTCTTTGGAAACAGTCTTTTTACCAGCTCTCTTGCTCCAGGATTAGGAGAACGTAAAATCAAAGTTAGTAATCCAAATTCATCAACAAAATAGGTTCTACCATCATGTTTTTTGAGTCCTTGTTTTTGGGTTTCTGGAAAATCTTTAAAAATCTTTATACTGTTACCATTTAAAGAAGATTTAATCCCCCGTCTAACCTCAAGATGCCCCAAGGCTTTAGCTATATCCATAGCTTTAAACCAAGGGTTACCTTCACTATCAAACAATACCAAGACTAAATGTTCATTAAGATTACAATATTTAGCAGACATTATAAAACAATTAAGGAGACACTTAAACTGTTAATACCTTGTCAACACGTCTGCTCAGGAGCACTGTCCAAGACAGAATGACCTCAGTATTGAGAACAAGATGTTTATACATTACATTTAAGGGTTACCGCACTCATCTAAGGTGTAAGGTAGCAGCTAGGAACAGTAACAACAGTTACTTCCAAAGTTATAATATCTGATAACGTCTTAACTTGAGAAAATATTTTTTCAAAATGATAATCAAAAACTGCCGGTGTTAGTTTGTTTAGCTGTAAAATGGAATATTTCCTGAGGTATCACCATGGTTGATTGTTATTTGTATAAAAGCTTTAGATGTCAAATTCTGTGTTATATGACATACTATTTGTTCTGAAAATGTCAAAGGCCATTCAAAAACATCTATTGAACCTGTTAACTGAAACTTATATTCTGTACAGGTCAAACAAAATTTAGAGTTTTCCTTTAGCTTTGTCTTGGACAAAAATTTCAAAAAGACTGCCATAGCAAATACAAGTATATTATTATAGCAACAGAGCAGCTCTAGTACATCCGCTCAGTACCACGGCTAAAAGCAGACTAACATTTTGGAGCATGTGTTAAGAGGTATATGAGCTCTATGTTTGGTGGTGTACATGCCTGGTTTATGTTACTGTATTCTTTGTTTTTTATATCCATAAGACACTGTATCATATCCATCAACTAATTTCCTTTTTGAACCAGTAATTTTAAACATTTTTGTTTCATTGGTAGTTACAACATTTTTATCTTTAGTTCTCCTAATTCTACTCTCATGAATTTCTATAATTTGAGGAACTTCACTAAGAATCATATCTTTCAATGTCTTAAAGTTTAGTAATTTAGATGTTTTTAAATTCAATGTTAAACCCTTTATTTTACAGACTGAGACAAGGGCTTGCTTGTTAGTTGACCAGACAAGATAGGCATAGGTTTTAGGTCCCCCAGAGACAAACTCAGTTATATATGAACCTGGGCCATACTCTACAAGTTCATCTGTCATTTCCCCAAGGTAATCTCCTGTAGGGACTCTGTACAAACCTTCCCGGAAGTAATAAATACAACTGTCGGTATCATAGTATAAGACCTGGTCTCCTAAAGCTTCTAAATATTCATATAATTTCAATCTGGCATGAGCTGTAGTGTAGGCTGCAATTACAACATTAACAGTTTTCAATGTCTCCCTAGCCTCATCTAAGTTTTTCCAGTTGACTAATACTACTTCTTCATTAATAGCTTCAATAAATCTAACTACACTTCCAAGCTGAGTACACAATGCAAATAAATCTTTAGAGTTTCTAACAAGTGAAGTTTTTTCCATGTTCTCTCTCTGCCCAAATTTTCCCCAAAATGAATTCAGCATAAGCTTCGCAAGTGATCTCAAACCCCCATTCTTAATAATTTTGTCCTTTTCCAATTGAACCCCTTCATGCTCTAAGAACTTGGAGACATACAAGTCTTTGTCTTCTTCAGTTTTACACCATTCTGGAAACCCTGATGCCTCTTGTTTTAACTTTAGAAATTTATTTATAAAGTCAGTAAACAACCCTGCTTCCTCAAAAGTCACCATCTGATACTCCCACAGTTCATACATGTCTAATATTACATAGCCTTTTTCTACTGCTTTTCTAATTTCATCCATAGTCCAGGTACCCACTAAAGCTCTCTCCTCACACTCATGAACACAATCACCTTGATTTGAAGTTTCCTCACAAGTCCTACATAGTACAAACATTAACTTGTCATTCATTTTAGCCGGGAGTACAGGATGATAAAGATTGAAAGGAGGTAAGATCTTACATTTCATTAAACCATCCGCTTCAAGACCTCTTTCTAAGCATTCTTTATTTCCAATGTAAATCTTTGGATGGCCTACAGGATATTTACAATATTTATTTACATATGGGTACAAAGAGCAAACATCTACATACTGGATTGTCTCTCCCTCTTTACACTTGTAATATGATTTTATATTGTCTGTCCTACCCCCAAAGAATGCATCTCTAGCATTTAATGGTAAAGTGTTTAGAATAGAAAGTTTATCCAAATGATTTAGTTTGTGTTCCTTCTTTAAATTGTTAAAGTCACACTCCCACATCTCTACAACTTCCCCAAGCTTTTCAATTTTAGATTTGGTTTTCTCATAACGCAAATGTAAAGTATCAGAGGGATCCTCCTTCAAAGGAGCCTCTCTGTTGTAGGGATAACATTTTGGACACCCATGCCAATAGCACCCATGAAATTCATAAATATTCTTCCCGTCAAACCCATCAACTTTCAACCCCTTAATTTTGACTTCTCTCCCTCTGCCTGCATGTTGAATTTTTACCCCACGCTTTTCCTCTTCCCAAGTCAGCCACTGTAAAGCCAATGCTGATTGATTGTCAGTTAGTCTATAACCATTTTTAGGGATCAAGCCAATAGTATTTGGTTTCAAAAAGTTTCGGCGAAAAACCAAGTTACATGCACTTGCTATCGTAATTGATTCTAGAAATGGGTCAACATTACACTGTTCAAGAAGTAAAGCTCTAAATTTAATACAGGCTTGAGCCAAGATTTCCACATCCGAGATACAATTCTCCAAAATTTCCTTTTTAAAATCAAACACATATTTTTCTGCTACTCTTTCATCATACCATTTCTCAAAGTCATTGTAATTTTTCTCAAACATAGTTTCAGGACAATAGTACTTTTTGTCAGGCATAGGACCAACATAATTTTGATTTACTAGGGTGTTGAACAAATGTGGAAAATAACCCTTCTTTTTCTCTGGAGGTAGGTCAAAAGCTTTAGGGAGTGCAGAAAGAGACATAGGAAAGTAGCTCAATGAATCAACAAACCTTACATTATCTACTTCAATTAGTATCAATTTTGTTCCCCGGGGAGTGATGTTTGGTGTAAACTTGGTTTCTTCTATGATGTACTTTAAAATAAACTGAAAGTCAAAACCCTGTCCATTATGAGCAATTACACAAACATGTTTAAACTGTTTCCTCACTGTCATTACATAGTTCATAAACTCCTTAACAGGGTCTTTTTCAAATACTTTTTGTCTCTCTGAGCAGATTTCACACTCTCCTCCATTGATACACTTGAAACAATACTGTTGAGACACACATAAGTTAACCTTGTGAACATTTTTACTAGGATCTGAGGCTAAAGTCTCATCCTGTCTTGTTTCAAAATCAAAGAAAATAAAGAGAAAGTCTCGGTTCTTTGGACTTCTCCGGTCAACTTGTATATAACACTGATGTTTGGGGTCTTTAAAAGCACCACATGGCTTACAATAAACCTCTCCACAAACATGAACATCTTTACGTTTAGTCGGGAAAACTAGCTTTTTGCAATGTTGGCAAAGCTGTATAGTCTTACAAATCTGCCCTTGGTGAGCTATAAAACACCGTTCATTTCTGAAAAAACGTTTGCAAAACCGGCATGTTATGCCTCCATGTTCAAGCTTACAAGGTGGGGAAATAGAATGACAGGAAGAGCAGCAGTTAGAACACCTATGCGCACCCTTATGATCATAAGGAAAATGACAAGCTTCACAAAAATATTTGCAAACAAACGCAGCAGTTAAATTAGTGATTACATTATAATGACCATCATGAAACAATAGGTTAATTTTAAATTTTGCATCATCATTTCCACCAACAAAATATACTTCTCTACCTTTACTATCATAATTATATACTGTTATTCTATACTTTTTTAGATGGTTCTGAAATTTTTCAAGCTCAGGGATGCCAGCTCCTCCCTCTGGTATTTCAACTTGAGACTTAGCCATAAGTTTTTTAGCTCTAAATTTCTGCCGACTACCTTTATCATCACGGATAAGACTATATTGGGGATCATTTTTAGCATAAGCCTTACCTACAACTATAGCTCTAGGGAGACATAGGTTATCTCTGTTATTAATGACAACTATACCACGCCTTGCCTTACATTCTTCATCGAAGGTATTGAAGAGGCCTGGTCTTACTCTACCTTTTCCTACAGGGACATTTACCCTTGAAACATCTACTCTAAAAGTATCAGATGAAGTAATGTTTCCAGAGTTACTTTGAAGTATTCCCCCAAAAATCTGCCAAATGTCATTACTAGTTACTTCAGAAGCTAGCCGCATGTTAGTATACCCCGGTTCCTTACTTTTCAAATTGATAGACATTAGTTTAAAGCCAAGATAGTCTGTAGGAGAAGCTTTAGATTTCTCCCTTTCAATTATTTTATCAAGCCCTTTACGTATCCAGTCAAACTCACTCACGCCTTTAGGAGGCTTAGTAAACTTAAAAGTAGTACTAAGACCATACAGTCTAAATTTTCGATTATAAGTTTGTTCTTCGCCAATAAAAACAATTGGTTCCTTAGTTGGAGAACTCTTCTCAGAAACAGACTGCATTATTTAAAGTTAATAAAAACAAATACAGCTATTAATAAAATCAGGCAAATACACCAACCTTAGATTATAAAAAGTCAAATTTAAAAATATACTTAAATTTATGCAACTCAAAAGTTAGTATGTTATCTCAATATCAAGAACAGAGCAAAGAATGTCTACACTGAACAGAAGTCTAGAGCAGAATGACGAACTGAGCTAATGGTAACAGGTATATGAGGTAGTACGTACCGTACAGAAATCGGTGACTACACAAGTCAAAAAAACAACTGTACATATTAATACAAGGAGGTGACTACACAATCCAAAAGAACAACTATACATGTCAATGCTAGTAAACTGACTACACAAAATCAAAAGAACAACCATTTAAAAGCTACAAGAGCAAAGTTAATTATTAAATATCCATTTCCCTTTTGGTCAATAAATGTTAATTTTCCCCATGAATATTTAAATTGATGTCTTAATACCTCAATATATAATAAAAAAGTACAGACTAAGGTAGCAAAGACTCAAATGTACCCCATATACAAGTTTTAAATAAAATTCAAAAATTAGTTTCTGAGCTATAGTGTTTTATTTTTTGCCCCTTCAATTTCTGTGATGCAACCCGCATCACCCAGCTTAAGCCTTAGCATAAGTTGACATGTACCTATATACCAAGTTACATCAATATCCATCAACTAGTTTCTTAAGATATTAATTTTTAAACATAGCGCCTTCAATTCTCTAGATACTCACCCGCATTACAGGGTATAAGTATGGTTTAAATTGTAGCAGAAGTTAACAAGTATCCACATACCAAGTTTTATCAAATTCGGACCGGTAGTTCCTGAGTTATTAAATTTTAAGTTTTTACATGATAATTGCCCCTTCATTTTTCAGGATGCAACCCGCAACATCCTAGTTAAGACCTGTCATATGTGTCAGTACCGCCTGGGGGGCACCTACACTACGTAGTAGGTGATTTTTGGCCTCAAAAATGACGTAGGACTTACCGTTTTCGAGATATCGACGATTTTATATATTTTTAGCCAAATTTAAGAAGAAAAAGAACAAATTGAGGGAGAGGGCGGGGTAAGAGGGGGGTGTAAGGTTTTGGAAAAGGTAGAAGAGGTTAAGAAGTACCTAAATACCAAATTTTATTGCATTCGGACTAGCAGTTTTTGAGATATCGACGATTTTATATATTTTTTGTCAAATTTGAGAAGATAAAGAACAAATTGAGGGAGAGGGCGGGGTAAGAGGGGGGTGTAAGGTTTTGGAAAAGGCAGAAGAGGTTAAGAAGTACCTAAATACCAAATTTTAGCTATATTAACTTACCCATTCCAGAGTTATTTAATTTTAAGTAGAATTTCATATAATATTATAACATTACAAAGGACTAATGTAACATACCCAGCATACCATATAGTATACACATGTCTTTTAATACTCTATGTGATTAACTACACTTTATATTATAGGGGGATAATGTGGCATAACATATAGTATTATAAATATGAATGTTTTCACTGTCTACAGTTGCCAACACTGGTTACAGTACAGGGGGGCGGGGGACGGGGGACAATGACGACATACTTCCCGTATGTCTTTTAATAAATATCATGCAAGCTAAAAGTACAGCAAGAACAAATGGCTTATCAGTCAACAAAACCACCAAACAGGATACCATACTTCCTGTCGATAGCTGAATCAAAACTGAGTCAGTCTTGAACGCAATGTGGTGTTTAGTGCAGTGTTTCGGTTTTTCGCTCGCTTGTTTTAAAGACTCACCACCACCACCACCGCCACGGTAGCATGACATAGGAAGTACATATGCAAATACGTATGTAATAGAGGTAACGTAGTATGTTATATGTACTATATACCTGTTATAGTATATGCTTTTTACTCTATGCTGTTGGCAACACTGTTTGGCGGGCTTTTTTCCGTTTTGGCGCACTTTTTCAGGTTTTGGCACCGCCATCTTGCTTGTTTCCCGCCACATTTTAGCAGGAACCAAAAGTGAGGTTATGTCCGCCCATAAACCATTATAATATACCGTTATACATATATAAATGTATATAATAGGGGTAGCATGACATAGTATGTACATATGTAATAGGGGTAGCATGACATATAGCACTCTATGGGGTTATACTCTATGCCTATAGGGGGTTGGCATGACTCTATGTACTATACTCTATGTACTTTGAGGTTAGGTACTTTCCCGCCATTTTGAGGTTAGGTTAGGTACTTTCCCGCCATATGGGCGCCGCCATCTTGTTTCCGGTGACATTTTGGCGGGAAACGGCAGCCATCTTGTTTCCGGTTCTAAGTCTCAGGGTAGACTACTTGTTCTCATTAGCACTTGTTGGATCCAATAACAAAAATATATCACTCATTATAATCAGTCTACTTTATTATAAAACAAATTATAAAAATAATTTAGTGGTTTTAAAAGATACAAGCAATAACCAGGAAAATTTTACCTCAAGTAGTAATAATCATATATTTAACTTCATAAGGCGATTGTTTGCCATCAAAATTGCAGACGTTTGGCAAGTCATAGAAAGATGGTAGAGGGCTCAAATTAAAGGTCTCAATTCCATGATGGTGGGAAAAATAATAAAATTACTTGATATTCACCGGAAAACAAGAAATAATGTAAAATATCTACCATTTAAAAAGCACTGAGATCAATGAAAGGTCTGCTTTGATTACATAAAACATGAGATGCTGATACTTAATTGAAGGTAGGTAGGAAAGTTAAAGGTAAATTAAAATTGCTATGAATGTATTTTGTACTATAATAAAGGATCATTTAAGACACAACAACTCAACATTTACAATTGATTATAAGATAAAAACACATTTATTACACTATATACCTAACAATACTGTTACATTTCAAGTAATTTATTACTCCATAAGACTCAATGTTAAATATAATCTCCATAAGAGCCCATGTTAAATCTATTCCCCATAAGAGCCCATGTTAAATCTATTCCCCATAAGAGCCCATGTTAGCGGTCAAGTGGGGACCTTTCTACTACTCCCATTGTTGGCTTACTGCATTAGATTATTAGATTTTTTACCAGACTTCTTTAAATTTAAAAGGAACTTATTGATTCTTGGATTTGTAGTCACAATAGTATTTTATTACTCTATAGCATAAAATAAATTGTAAAAATAAATAAGCTTATAAAAATCTTTATGAATAACGGATTTTCCCGTTTTTGGCCCACAGCCCATTGATAATTATCTAGAATCGTCCGTCAAAAGGCTAGAAAGGAATAAATTATTCGTTTACCAAATAATCTGAATAAAAAACGGCTGTATTGCAGTTGTGAACAGATAACGGGAGTTGACATCATGTTGTATATAGGATATATACAACATGAAAAAAAATCCATCTAAAACATAAACTTAATAATATTTCGAAATAAACATTTAAATACTAATAACTATCAATATAGTTAGCCGAGTTGTAACCGATTAAATTATGACAACAGATAAATCTAGATACTAAATACAATTTAACATGCTTAATTTTATTAACATCATTATATTATATAGATTTAGGGAGAATGTAAACTTGTTTTCAAACATAATGTCAAAGGGGAAGGTTAAGAGGCTTTCATTTGTAAAATATATAGGGCTTCAAAAACATTTTAAGAGTTTTTGGAAGAAGGGCCATCCAAACCAGTAAACTCAGAAGATCTCTTAAACGGAAACTTTCTCAATTTCGTGAATCTTCCCAGCTTATGGATACTGTCAACTGGACTGAACAGGTATTTCTTGGAGCTTGCTTATTTTCTGACGTCCTGTAACTTTATTATTTCTGACCACTAGCCATTGCAATTTATTAACTAACTGTTTTCAATTTCAAGTTTTTGTTTTATGATTCAATTATGGTTTGATTCTTTCTTCCTTGGCAAGGTCAAACAACCTACAAAATACCCTTTTCGTAAAGTTCGGGCCCAAGTAATTAATGGCATACCACGTCCCCTATTTATATGCTTTTATCATTCCGGTTGTATTTTATCATACAAAACCTCTAATTTAGAAAATAGCTCAATTTTTCCTATTTTTATTATTTTTTTCGTAGGAGACATGTTAAAAACGTGTTCATAGTATTTTTAAAAGTTCCTGTGTTGTAAGCCATGGATAACATTCTAATTTCAACATACTAATTTGATAACAAAGTAATTTCAAACATGATAATTGGTCTCGACTGTTGATTTTCTGTCTGTCTGGGTGGCATTCGTTGGTTATAAACTAAAGCCTTATTAAATTAAGAAATTGAAAACTAATTGAAACAAATTTCCTTAAACGTGTCAACTGTACTTTCATAATACAGGAAAATGTTTTTAGAAATTCGCTAAGTACGCAGTACTGCTGCGACGATGTTCTATTCCTATGTAAAAGGAAAAGGTCTTGTCTATACTAAAAATGCGAGCATATTCAACGCCAAACCGAGAAGGCCCCCAAGGGTGTCGGTGCCCTGGCTAGGCTCATGCCCAATATCGGCAGTCCTCCTTCTTGCAAGCACTGTTTTCTTGTGTCGTCTGTCCAATTAATCTTGCTATGCGGTGGAGAATATTGCGCTCACGCACTCGAGAAGCGAGTTACCGAGGCTGGTTTGCTCAAGTCAAGCGGCTAGAAGCATTTAAAGGATGATGACAAGGTTTGCCATTGGCAAACTCCACCACTTTTATTTTGACCATACCCGCAAAGTCCACCACCGTCAAGGTCTACCAACGTCAAAAAAATCCACATTTCAGTCCACATTCCTAAGAGGTAGAAATTGTCGTGGCCTGTCCCGCCAAACTGTACCACTTTTCTTCTTTATCCAGTCGTGAAAATATTACCGACAAAACTACCACTTTTTTACGCGTGGCCTTGGCCGCTCGCGCTTCCTCCGGCAGCCACACCAAGGGTGAATGATAAATACTCTACATTTCGTTCTTTGCTTAATGTTCTTTGCTTCGTACTTTTAATACTGCACAATTATTTCGTTCTGCAGTAAAGTAAGGTGTATAATTAATTAAGAACGAACTCGAAAACCTCGATGTTATTTGATTTATTTACATACTGTTATTAACTTTCAGGAAGACTTATTATCAGTCAAATACCCCCGTTGCAGCAGACCTGCATACTCAGCGAATTTCAAATGCAAAAGAACATATTTCAATCAAACATAGCGAGATTTGACATGTTTTGGTAAGCTCCATAAGAATAACATGGGGAATGAGTATGCAGGTTTGCTGCTACAGGTTTATTAAAACTGGGTGGTTTTAATTCAATATTTAGCAGATCTGAACTAGAAGAAGCTATTTACCAAGTTTTATCAAGATAGGTTGAGAAATAACCGAGATATAGAATTTTACTTATTTCCCATAAGGTTAATATTGGGAGAACGTACTGTGTTTACCACTTTCAATATCTCGGTAACCAATGGACATAGAGCAGTGATTCAAAATAATAAATTGTTTGTTTTTTTCAGCTGAATTCAATGGTGCCCATAAAATTCGATAAATATTATTTTCCTATGTAAAAAACTCAAAAAACCCATTTTTGAAGGGGTTTTGCCCGCTTTTCCCCCCTTCCGGTGGTCGATCGGGCTGGTTCACGAACTCGTCCAATTGATTACCACTTTACATGTCCGTACCCAATTTCATAAAGATCGGACCATTTTTGCGGCCGCTATCGTGCTAACAGACACATAGATATATATATAAATTCGAACGAATAGTGTTTTTCGCTTCTGGGGGCCCCAAAACGAAAAGTTATAGTGGTCCCGAGCTTAGGTCTTACCATGAGACCTACGGTAATAGCTTCTTCCCTATAGGGGAAATTCGCTAAACTAGGCTAATGGTGTGATTTCAAATAATCACGTGTTCTAGTTTAATAACTGTTGTCAAGTGATTCTATAAGTCCTTCAAAGGAAACCAGTTTCGACCTTCAAAAGTTCACTAACAGGAGAACCTTTCGAAGGTCGAAACCGGTCGCCTTTTAAGGACTTACAGGATCACTTGACAACAGGTATTTAAAACAGAAAACGTTTTGAACAGTGATTCGGAGGCTTAATCATTATCAAATAATTATCATGCACAACGCTGTCGCCGAGATTCCGAAGTCCGCCCCGCTACCAACCGCGCCACCGACTCTACAATACTATAGCAATCAGTTACATTCACAGCATATTAATATACTGTTGGCATTTACTGTTTTATTCGGTTGGTTTAGCATTTTTATCTAATTAAGACCAATATCAATTTAAATTGAATGTTCAAACGTTTGTTTTATTTTTTATTCTTAACCGACATCCGCACATTGGAATTTTATCTTCGTAGACCCTATCACGTTGCACACTGTGATGTAGAGACTTTTGGTATATTCACATCCAAAATAGTCCAAACTAAGTTACACCGTCAAAAACTTGTTTCACAAATTTTCCTCTGTATCTTGTCGTTGCTTGGATACGTTGTTATTTATTTTTATAAATAAAAGTATTGCTATAATTTTGCTTTTACATTATAGATTTAAAATCAAAAATATAATAAATAGTATTATGTTAAAAGAAAATAGTTCGTAATTATATTTCAATAAAATTAACATCCATGCAGGCCTAACAAATTAAATATTCTAGAAGGGAATTTATATGAATTATCAATTTGTAAATAAAAAAAAGTTTCTGGTTGTTAATATACTTTATTATTTTTAACTAATTTTCAACACTGACTACTAATCTGTTCTTAAAATTTATTATAGAGTGTAGAAGAATATTCTACGACCTGTTTCTATCACCTCAAGTTGGCAAAGGATTAGGAATACAGAGTAGTCATTCTCACGTCATTTGTTCACACAGCATCACTGTTCACGTCACGTTAAATTTTAACTGCAGAAATGGACTCTCCGACCTTGACTTTCTTCTGCGGAAACAAATTGAATTTGTAGTCTTTCGGAGCTTCGAACACCAGGACCAAAGTGGAGCCCATGTTGAAGTTGCCGATGTTCTCGCCCTTGGCCCACGAGTGGCTCATGACCTTGTCCTTGTGCGTGGTGCCGTCCCGCCACTTGGGCGTGTTGGTGGTCAGGTCCTTGTCCGCGTAGATCTGCACGGAGCCGACACTCGTCGCCCCGACCGCGGTCATGCTGAAGAAGCCGTACTTCCACTTGCCGACGTAGACGACCCTCTCGTTGAGACTGTACAGTCCAGGCAGCCACCCGGCGATCAGGGGGTTCACACTCAGCAGCTCTCCCTGGAAGTGCCTCCTGAAGACGACGTTCCACGACACGGGGGAGTGGAACCTGTGGTAGTCTCCGGGCGCTAGGTAGATGACCGCTTGGTACAACTTGTTCTGTGGGTTCATGATCAACTTGGCCTTGAATTCCTCCCACGTCTCGCCGATACAGTCAAAGTCCGTTTGCCCTGTCTCGGCCACGTTGGCGACGAGCTTGACGCCGTCACCGCTACCACCGTCGCTTTGAGATTGAGGATTTTTCCACGTGGGTTTTCCGAGGAACGTTTGAAGGTTGTATTTTACCCCTTTCACCTGCTCCACGTGACAGTGGTGGATGTTGCCGGCGTTGAGGACCCTGCCGTCCGCCGGGGACACGATGGGGTCATCGGGGTCGATGGGCCTCGCTCCTTTTTTCAGTTTACGGATGAAGAACTTGCCAAGATTAGGAAAGTCTGTGAGTTTTCCGGACATCTCGTCGAGGTTGCATCCGTAGAGAGAGGAGTACGCGCCGTAGACGATGGAGCGCAGTGGCGTGGGGATGTAGATGCTGCACAGAAAACCCCAGAATCTTGACCACAGCCGCAGCGGCATCGTGAGGTAGACCGCGATCTCAAACTCTTTGACGATGCCCTCTGGGGGATACTCCTTCTGTTTTTGCAGTCTTCGAAATTGAATTATAAAAGCGAGACCGATACCGATACCGACCGTGATTGGCACCCAGTGAAAGAAATGGTGGTGCTTTTTCACCGAGACTGGTTTTGTACTCTGCCCTTTGTGTTTGTGGTGAAACTCCCGAAGAAACTGATTGGTTCTTGATGAATGATTAGGGATGTATGATAAAATCGATGGCTTATACAACAAATTGATACTGCCATGTCTAATATTAGTTCTGGAAATAAGTTTTGGATGAATGAATTTTAGGGATGGATGATAAAATCGATGGCATCTGAAACAAATTGATACTGCCATGTCTGATATTAAATTTAAAATTTGTAATTGACGTGGGAAATTAGTTATAAAAATTTAAAACTACATAATAATAACAATGTATTTTGCATGTCCATGACAACAAGGCAATATAATTTCCTTTTATGAGTATCGACTTTTTCTATAAATTTTGGTTTTATCTTAGTATTTAGTTTAAAACTAACTATTGAAAACTAACTAGTTTATCGTGGTTTTGATTCAATGCTTCCTTGTGGTACACCACCAGGTTTTTTATCATTTGTTGCCTCTAGATTAAAAAATTCAAAATGTTATTAGATTTTTAAAATTTTTGTCTAAAAAGTAAATTTTAAAGAGATTTAAATGCTACTTTGGGTTTCAGTGTTGAGCGTGGCTGAAAAAGGGAGTTACATTTTTTTTTAATTAATATTTAAGGTTCTAAAAATATTTTTTATGTTTCATTAACTATAATGTCAAAACCGTTATAGTGAGTAGCCTAAAAGTTTACCAGATGTTGAGTTTAATTTAAACAAAAAAATATCCACACACAAATATTTCAAGTCTTAATATTAGTGAGTTTGTTTGCTTGAATATTTATGGCTCCACGTTATAAATCACATTACAAGTCAAACGGTTTTTTTTTAATTTTAAACATACATCTATGGTAATAATTATTACTTACTCAAACATTCGATGACCTGTTACAGAGGCTAATCCCATATATGCATTAACTGGTGGTTATTTCCCGAAGTAGATTATCTGCATAATTAAAAGTTATGGAATTTATCTATTTTACATAAAACTTGGATAAGTTCCTTAAATCTCAAGCCGAAGTTCGTCTTTTTTGACTGATGTAGATATTGTCACATCCTCCTCTCTTTAGTTGATAAAATTCTACTTTGAAGTAATCTTGTGTTTTCTCTATCCAATCTTAATTGTGATAGTATATTGTTCTTCATTCAACATTAAATATTTTAATTCAAAATCCTTAGGAAACCAATAACTACGGACGTTATTACGCAAATGACTCTAACCATTCAATCAGATTGCCTACGGCTAAGAAAAGAGGCTTTTTGGAAATTGTCAACAGTCTCTGGATAAAAATGTTTAAGAAAAAATATTTATCAGGGGAATAACTTCACCCAAAATAAAATCTTAATTACCTCAGCCAACGGCTCACACTTCTTTGTGCTTTTTGTCGTTTTGGCATCATGCAAAGTTTCATCATCAGACATAATATCCCCCAAGTACTATGTCGATGATATTTTACTTGTATGCTCTTTGATGCCAAGCTATTGTAGTTCAGCATTGGAATGCGCTTTTCGCGTTCCTGCAAGACTATATCGTCGATTTTTTGAAAAATGGCATTTCATGAATAGCGCGCAAACATAAAGTTCTGTGTTTTACTTAAAAATCACCTAGTGAGACTTTTGAGTTGTTAATTCAAGCTTATGGAGAAGAGGCGATGAAGAAAGTCAAGTTTATTAGTGTCTCAAGCGGTTCCGTGAAGGCCGTGAAAGCATTGAGGATGGCCCTCGTAATGGACGACCTTCAACATCAGTCATTGACAAAACGTTGTGCGAGTAAGACAAGTTGTGCGTGAAAATCGGAAATCAACAATCGACGAAATAGCATTTCAGGTAAATTTATCACATGGAAGTGTTCACACCATCCTTCATGATCATTTGAACATGCATCAAATTTGTTCGCTCAACAAACAAAATCGACAACTTCGACTTGCAGGTACACGAAAAGCGCTTTCCAATGCTGCACTACGGCAAGTCAGCTGTAGCTGTACCCCCACTACCGACATGCCCTACCCAGGAGTCGTTCCAACTACTCCAAGGCAAATTTTCCTCTGGCAATCGCGCTAAAAGTCTACAAAAATTCATTCCGGGAACTTTTTGACTCTACCTCGTAGTTTTCAGTCCTATGAACATGAAAGAAAATCGCAGTAGTGCGCCATTTGGTATTGTTACGATCATATTTTTTAAACTTGTTGGTTTTTTTATTTGCTATTTACTGACATGTAATCCACTTAGGTTTTGTTCAAAATAATTGAATGAATCATAACTTTTGTATTTCACATGCATAAGCCGATTTACAAATAGTTGCAATTAAAAAAATAAACTAAGCAAAAATATTAGTTAATTATTTACTAAATTTTAAAGTATTTTTAACAGTTTTAATTTAAATAAATGCATGTTTTATTATTATTTATTACATTTAGAACATTTCATTTATATATAAACATATTTATTTATTGCTATAAGTCTATATTTATGTGGAACATATTCATCATAGTTATTTATTTATAAACATAGAAATACATATGTACATACAGGAATAAGTTATACATCTATGCGTATAAAAAACACGGACTGTGATTATCCGAACATTATAGCTGATTTTATTTTCTAAAAAAATAAAAGGAATATTAAATTACATAATTATCTACAACTCATTGTACGGCAATCAGTTTGTCTTTAAAGTCTGTTTTTCGTTAGAGAGTAAATGATGAGTCTAATCGATCTTCAATTTGTCTTTCAGCAATCCACTGTAACCCTAAAGCCACAACCTCTGATGGGAGAGTTTGGACGAGAAACTTCATTACTCCTTGATTACTCGTTCTTTGGTATATTTATCATCATGCTTGATCTGACAGAGTTAATTGTCATTCGTGCTATTTATTTTGTTTTTATGTGTTGTCTTATGATTAAAGTTATTTTATTGAGGGCTGGAATTTTATTAAGATCACGTACTAATAAGTTAAGTTTACTTAAGTACTTAACTTTACTTAAGTGATGTTAGGTTAATCACGTACTAACAGGTTAAGTGTACGAAAGGGCCAAGTTGCCCTAACTTTGCCTGTATAAATAAATGATTTTTCATTTCATTTCATTTTCATTTCACTTAATTTCATTATTACTAATTCGCACGTAAGTTTGATATAGCATTTCTTTATATGTATTACCTTAAGAGCTTTAAGCTTATATGAGATGATACGAGAGTGATTCAAATTGTTCTTATGATACATTACTCGTTTCGAGGATATATCCTCAGTTTTATACAAAGAAACTTCAAAAAACTCCTCGACTTTAAGAATTTAAAACCCTCTACGCTGAGAGACTTTTTATTTTGTAAACCACTTGAAGTTTAAAAAAAATTAACCAAAAGAGTTCAAAATTAACCAATAAAACAAAATTTGTTGTATGACGTTTTCTTTGTTCTTTTACATCGTATGATGGTCAATAGTTGTATTAAGCTGGGTAAACACTCAGACAGTCTATTTTAAACTTTCTTTAACCGAAGGCTGTTCTTTGTAAACTGTGACAAGGTTTTCCATCTATCTGTGCAAAGGCATACAGCTGGGCATTTGTGAACTTACTAAAATTAAAGCTAACCATATTATAAAGTTGTAACCAATAAGTGAGTGGTAACATTTCACCACTCCGAAGAGGTTATTGAGTGGGTGAAATGTCCAAGAGGTTATTGGAGCCCATTTGTAACTCCAAGTCATCCATATTTGGAAAAAGATTAAAAATGAGATGTTTTAGTACAGTGCGATTAGCTTTAATTAAGGTGAAACTTGACATAAAAAGGTTGCCAATTGAACTGTATAAACTTCAAAACCAAATTTTTCAGTACACCTTCGAACACCTTTAAAATGTTACACTGATTAAAGTGTTCAGTTTGGATTGGAGACGATTTTAAAGAGGGAAAACGGTTCTTCTTATTATTTTTTTGAAAAAGGCATCGATTTTGTCAGATTTCATTTGCAAAAATAATCTTCATTATATTGTAGACTCAATTATAGCTTTACGATGAGGAGTAAATTTGAATTGTTGATTTAACTTAAATATCTCTGAATTATCACCCCTTGAATGACTTTAAATGTTTCATTAATGTAAATAAAAGGTAATGTCAGGTAATCATCATAAGGGTGAGTAATGGGTAAGCACATTATTTTCCTTCGAAATATATCCTACTTCCCAATACAAAGTAGGGAGAAAATAGCTTTAAACAGAAACCCTGTCACATGTGATACATTATTTTATAGGTTATGATATAAGAAAAAGAACTGTGAAAATTTCAGGTCTCTACGTTGGTCCAATGCAAAGTTACCGAAAATCAAGGTTTTAGCTTAACAAAAGGGTCGTTATCTGAATCATTTACATTAGATAGCTGATGCATTAAAAAATAATTATACGATAGCAAAATCTCACAGTTTTCAAGATATACGAGTATGTTAAAGGAAAGTAAAAAAGTACCATTCCCACTTACAACCCTCTCCACCCAATCCTGACTCTCAAATCGCTGCGCTGTGACGTGTTTTGCAGATTAGTGGAAGTTTATTGAACTACTTGGTGCAGGGTGGAAACTTTTTTTAACCAGGATCAGGTTTACCTGCACCATAATATTTGTAAAATTATGTTTATCGCTGTTGCTCCTATAAATATTCTAAAATATCAAATGAAATTAGGACGTTTGTTAAGTATGAGTAAACACATATTCTACTAATACCCTCCAAAAAGGACTCTATTGATTACCACATATAAAAAAACTTACAGACTTACAGATAACTTACAGATTTCCACATATAAAAATATGCCAAGCTTCCAAGCTTTCGAAAAATGTAACTGAATATCATAGGGCTATAACATCGCCTTACTTGCATTGTGAATCTATCTTTGGGACTATGATTACAGGTCCGCTGATATTAAAACAAAAGAATCGTTTTTACCAGTTTATATCACAGGCATAAAGTCATTCCGTTATTGAGGAGTTTTACAAACGTGTGAAAATGGAAATATTAAGCAAATTTCAACAATAACACTTTCATAGTACTCAAGCACTATTTCCGAACGCAGCCGACAAATATTGACAAAATAAATGTGTTTGATAACAACAAACAACCCAAATATTTAAGTCAAAAATCGTTTTTTAAGAGTTATAATTCAATTATATTTATCAGCTGGACACTATTTAGTTGCTATCTTTCGCTTTTGACCTATATTGGTCAAGATTAATATCGAACCCATCTTCTGTAAGACCAACAAAGCCAATTGCACTTGAAATAAATATAATATTTGGCTGAGGCATCCAAGGACTAAGAAAACACCAACAAAGTTTGTGTGACAACATCAATAAGTTGTGGAGAATCACGAGATTGGTAAAGTTTTCCTAAGAGAGATCTTAACAGTTTATTGGTTTCCCCTGCAGTTCAGAGTAACCGAAAAAACTTAAAAACGTCTAGATCATCAACTTTTATTTATTAAACAAGTTTTGAAATATAAACTATATTTTTCAACATTTAATTTTGTCCTACGAATTAGGACCGTTCAACTCCTTCTCAACTGAATAATAATGGTACCAACAATTTAGCAAAAATCATACCTGTTCATGAGTTGCTGACACAGACCTGGTAATCTTAATAGTAATATTATTCCATTAAATAGACATGTAAATAAGCAATTTCAAAACCTTAGAAAAAGGGAGTTGAAAGACATTACCAACTAAAATGGAACTGAAAACTCAGTTTTGGCACTTGTGTTTTGCTTCTTTTATTCAACTTCAGTTTTGACACGTAATTTATGATTTTTTCTACAACTAAAAGGTAATGCTACTAGATTTATCCGTGAACCATTAAATATTTATAATTATCACATACTTCATTTTTGTTTATTTACGGCGGCATTGGTATGATTCGTAGTTTGTAGAAACAGAAGAGGACCGTATTTTGACGTAATTTACAGAATTATTTTACCCATGAACTGGTTCCAGCACAAGCGTAAATTTTGCTACATCACCCTCCCCTTTCGGTTCTTATATACAAATTAGCCCTTTCTTGCGAGCGCCCGCTGTGTTCTACATTAGCCTCCCGCAGTTTCACGTTGTTGTTTGTTTTGTTTCTTGCGATACCTGCTGTACTTTACATGACAACAACATCATCTGAAAACTCATTGTTTCAGTTTGGGGGGCTAGGATCATCAATTCATATAAAATATGTGTTTCGAATTACATAAGCTTATCCCGTCTTTTAGTACGGTATGGATTTCTGACCATCAAATGTCATACAATACGGCAATTTCAAATATTTAATTTACGGTCAGTGCTACCTGAGATAAGTTTTTTATTTAAATAACAAGAAATCGTGAGCAATTAATTTCTAACCTTGAAAATACTTTTATAAAGACTTTTAAGCAAGTGCAGGATAGCCGAAATATGCCTAAGAGCTGCAAAGTAACCAAAATATGCCCAAGACTTTCAACCAAATTACTTGCCAGGATTAAACGAAACAATGAATACAAAACTTCAATCAATTTTTGTGAGAAAACTTTTATGAAATGTAAAAAATTTTAAGATTTTGGTTGTTTTCAGAGGAAGGTTAGCTTTTTTATAGATGTTTACATAGTAACATTTGTAAACATTCTTTATGTTCAGACGTTAAGTTATTGGCTACTCGTGGTAGTTATAGTTATGACAGTAAATATTATCCGAGTTAAAAATTTAACTAATTTGTCAATGTTATAGTCAGTATTCTTGACAGTAGTTGGATTTATTACATTCTGATTCTTAAATTAAAGTTTTATAGAAATAAAAAGAGTCTGGTTTTACAAGAGGATTTTCCACGGTGTTGTTGCAAAGGGACTAAATGAAAAATTAAATGGTACGTGCAAGAAAGAAGCAAAGAAATCTAGAAAAACAATTACTAGAGGGACGTGAGTCTAACCGAGACACGTTTAACCTTGTTTTGGATGGCTTATGTGCAACATCTGTTCTGAGGGCGTTCTTAGATTGTCTGGAAGCTCGGAAAATTAGGTTAGTGAATATTATTAGTGATTCATCAATAAGGACTTCAGACATACAAAGTCCTCTCTCTTTAATTTAGTTAAATCATAGGTTATTGAGTTAATTTTGCACGCTTATGTGGATAAATAACAACGTCTTACTGCGTATATCATTAAAACGTTTAATGGTTTGGCGTTGTAAAAGTTTTTATTTGTACCACTTATAAACTTCAGCATACATTGTTATTTTCATTTGAATTTTGATCACACAGACTATGCATGTAAACCAGAATTTATTTCCGCATATTTGTCGTGTTGATATTTTACTAGAGGCAAAAGTTTGAATTACATTTGTCTTTGTAAGTCAAGTGTTTGGCTGTGATGGTCATTTAGTCCCCAAGCCCCCTAGGTCTCCCTTGAGCAAACACAATTACGTACTTGCCTAGTAATCGAATGAGCTAAGCACTGCGCGGCCAAAACAGGGAAGTATAATGGGATTTATGTTACCTTTATAACGATCAATGTTCTTTAATATTTAAATGCATAAACCGATGGTTTATTTTGATGCAGGCACTTACAATATACTGATGATGATCCGGTATTATAGTTTGATCAGATATAATATACTGTTTGACCAATTGCTTTAACACACCAATTATTCATAGTTAGTTGTTTATAAGGAAATGTTGTCGAACAAATTTCCCGTACAGGAATGTAAGCCTTTTTATATTATTCTAAAAATAAAACGATACATCTCGGAATGAACATGAACAAGCTTAAGAATTCCAAAAAAAACTGGTTCTAACCGTTTTGTTTGGTTTGGATAGAAAGAAAATTATATCAATCTATTGATATCAGTTGATGTCTATTGATATCTAATGATATCAGTTTATTAACTGATATCATTGACCGCTAAAATTTGAATCAACGAATGAATATCACAATTTGTTCTCCCTCGACCCCAAAAATCCGGTTTAAAGAGCCTACTTTGAAAGCACCCAAGTTTCTTATCATACGGTTTTTTGTTGTTGACTTGAAAACAACAAAGAAACTATCTTGTAAGTCGCGACTTTACATTATAAGCCGTAGTTCAAAAACAAACGAACAACTGGATAAATACTGTAAAGAAATAAATTTTCTCTTATAATTTCAGTCAGAAACTAGCAGTTTCAATAATTAATTAGTTGACCGTTCTAAATATTATCATGATTTTGGGGAGTATTAGGGCATTGGGCTTTAACACACTGGCAAAATAGGTAAAAGGTGTCCGGGAAAGAACTCTCTGATTTTGATGAATTCTAAATTATAGTACAAGAATCATGTTATTATAATTTATATATAAACGAGAGGTTATCAGACGTTAGAATTTACAAATTTTCTAACATAACTTTAAACACTTGCACAATAAATCAAATTTTCCCAGTGCATTGGTTGTGATCGCAAATTACCATTTTTTTTTTTTTTTTTTTAGTTGTTAACAGTAATGCATTATATGAAAGAATGCATTCTACAGAGAGTACTCAAATTACAACATTAAGTAAAATTAGGTTTCCTATAGTTTAAGTGTTTTTGTAGATCTGTAGCTTTTATGGAGTCTAAGATGTAAGATTATGAAGGAAAGAAACAGGTATTTGTGATTTGTATGTCATATTGCCAAAGTTAACCAATACGCAAAAACTATGTGAGTTTTTCTTTATTTATTTGTTTTTGTAATATGTTTATTATAATACAACTTAGATTTTATGATGGAGCTCTCTTTCGATCACCCGGTATTTTATATCTTACTCAAGTATTTTCTTTGTAAAAGTTATTAAAGTTGTACGAAAGTTTTATATTAAAAACCATTAATTATATAAAATTTGTCCTTGCATTTTTTTAAGGTTGTTTGTAATTTTTTATTATTAGTTGAATAAGCAGATTACTTCACAACATAATTTTAATTTATTTATTTAATTTTAAATTTTATTTCATTACAAGGGGCGAAAGTGACCGTTTTCACCAACCAGGCGAGGTCGTAATTTTAGTGAGTAACGAAAAGGCACTTTTGACCCGTGCTATGAACTATATTTTTCGTCATACTGCATAAAATATTGAGCTAACTACTTAAAAAGCAAAGGCTTTAAAGACGATAGAGTTGTTTCCATTTTTTCTTGCATTTTAAAATCAGTTGATTATCTGTCAATTGTTTTGATGTTATGTCAGCTGATGATAACGATTGATATATCGAAAGCTGTGTACTATCGATTGCAACAATGAATATTTTAATCTACTGTTTCGTATCATGAATCAGTCTTACCACTAACATCGTTATCGCTAAGCTTATCTTGTCACTGAGGCAAAATTAAATATTTACTCAGCCTCTTGGCCCGTGTAATGAACTATATTTTTCATAATATCGCTCATACAACACGCTAACTACTTAAGAAAACCAATCTATTACCTTACATCTCCCAAAGATGCTTCCATCTTGTTCTTGCTATATAAAACAATCAGCTGATTGTCTGTTTCATTTTGTGTTAGGTTAGATTGACAACCATTAACTACTATCAATGTATCGAACGCATTTAATAATCGATTGGTGGAATGAGCGAGTTGCACAAATTGATTAAAGCGACAACCATGCAACAATGAAATGCAATTGATAATAATAATCAATAACCATTTTCGATACGATCAATAACTTTCCATTGACATGCACGAAGTTGCATCTGTCCTACATTGTAATAACGAACAGCTGATGCCCTCAACATCAGTTGACTTTTTCTCTCCCTAGGGTGGGAAACCGCTAGTTTCGCCACGAAACGCTTTTTTTGAAAACTCAGCAGTATGATGAAAAAGATTTTCTATTATCTTATACACGCTAATACTAAAATTTAAGCTGAATATGAGTCCACAAAAACCACTTGTGTACTTTATGGATTTATATGGTTCTCCATAACTTGTTCTTTATTTTTACTCTAGTTTCTCTGGCCCCTGGAATACCAGCGACAACTTACCTATATGTTTACAAATATTTTGTTTTACTAAGCCTCAGTAAAGACTTGGAAAAAGCGAAACCCTAAGCAGAAGTTCTTTATACAAATTTGCTCCCTGACGGCTTACAGATAATACAAGAAACAGTGTAGTGCAAATCATGAGTTCCGCTTGAGCGTCAGGGTGTATTTTCTCTGACACTTGAAAATATATATCGCTTGTCTGACATATTTTGTGTTTCATTTCACACGCTCTACCTCTAACGTGCTACTAATTCCATTATTTAGCTAAATATTTTTCATTTAATCACCTTATTTTTTGTTCAGTTATAAAAGAAGAGTTAAGATGGTAAGACCAATGCTTATAAATGACAGCACATCGTTTAAGTTGCATAATTTTACTACTTAATATTAAACATTACTTAACACCTCATCATCATACAGGCCTAATATAAATTCTTTCAATGTAATGAACTTTGGCAATAATAATGAGGTACTTCAATTAATAATATTTTCTCAAACAAATTAACAAATTAAGAGTTGTAAGTTAATATCTGTAATATCAATCCTTAAAGCTCCTTGATATCAAGATTAAGCCGTTTCTTTTTTCCAACCCATCATTCACAGTAAAACAAAAAAAGACCCTAATCAATGATAAGGCATTGTATGAATCAAATTATAATCACAAAATGAATTTTTTAGTTTACAATTCATAAATTGTTCAGTTTAGGAGAACACTTTACATTTTAACCTTCATTTATTCACGTTGAAACGTTTTTCTTGAATTCGCCTGATTTCTTGAAATGTCTTTTCAATCATAATTTAACTCTCAAAAATGCGATACATTTATTCAATAATTGCTTAATATGCGCTTAACTTAAGCAATCAAGCGTATATTAACCTATTTAAGATTCTGACCGCAAACAACTTCTGCGGTGTGACAAATTCACGCTCTTGTTTTTTCTACTTTCATTATATTTGTGCAGGACGAAACGGAAAGGAAAAACAAAACTATTTTAAGGTAAAAATTAAAATATTTCCACAACTGCAATTGGTTAACGTATATTTCACAAACATATCATGGACCTTTTTCAGATAAAGCATTAGAAGCATTCTTGAAGATTGTTTTGTTTAGGAAACACAAAATTATTAGAGGCTGTTGATGTTCGATCTTTGTCGTTGAAGCTTTTGAGTCTATCCCGTTTTCCTTATTGCTTCCTTTGTATATTTTCTTTTGAAACAATCTAATGACAAAACAAATACAAAACAGCTTTTAAAACACTTTGACACTACTTTTACAATGCTATTATAAATTACTAATAATGTTTGCATGATGTGAGTAAATCACAAATGATATTACACACGTTCTTTGTTTATGAAGTATGTTTAAATATTATGGAATAAATATTTAAACTCTTGGTTTTAATTTATTTTACATTATACCTAATCAAAACATTCATATTAAAATGTTTTTACACAATAAATTTAGGATTTTTTACAAAAACAAATGTAAATAAAAACAAGGGCCTAAGAAGCTCAATACAAGACTTGATGGGAATTAAACCCAAACCAGCTGGATGTTGAACGAGTTCTCTACCAATTGAGTAGACCATGCTGCCAACTTTCTCACACACAGTTCAAGTTTTTTTTATGATAAAATGATTTCCTTAACAAAGTAACATACTTTCAATTCCACTTTAAGGTCCCGAGCTCAGTGAATTGCCTAGCGAGTTTTAAATTACCGAGTCGTTAATTAGAAAAACTCAGGCTTTCAAAGTTCAACTTCCGGCAGACATTACCTATTGGTGCTGAAAGATAATTAGTTTACAATGAGTTTGCAGCTTTCTAAACATTGCAATAAATGCTTAAGATCTATTCTTTTAGTATTGTACAGTTACAAAGAAGGCATTAGGTTGAATGAATCTCATCTTTAAATATTTGTGGAATATTTCCGTTTTAATTATGCCAGGATATTACTACTAGAGACCAATTCGTGGGATCATGGTTATATATACAAACTGGAAAACTCGTCTCAGGAAAAAAATAAAATTACCTTTATTTGCAATAAAAAATAAATAGTTTGAAATGTTTAATCTTGTTTTTTATTCTCTAAACTATACTTGACATTTTTTTAACTAAAACCCTGTTATTTTTTATCTATATATTTTATGATTGTTAATAGTTCATTTTCTCATTAGATAGTTGTAATGGATATTATGTATTTTTCCACGGATTCTAATACAGCTCATGATACAGAGTTCTTACTGGATCTCAATTTTACATCTTTTAAGAACAATAATTAATCTGTAAGATATTATACAAGTATACTAACAATTTGGTTCCTCGTTGTGCCTCTGAAAATATTATGTTTCTAAAGTAAATTTCGAAATATGGAAGCCTCTTTCCATAGCCAATTATAGGTGTGGTATATTTTTTTAACATTTATGGGAGGATTTATAAAATAATGATCAACGACAATTCCTTCAACCTACAGGAGCAGAAATATTATTACCTATAGTTATTTTTTTAACTGAACTCCTTCTGATGAGACTTCCTAGGGCAATATACATTGTTCTTCTTTTTATAAGACATTACTGAATTACCTCTAATGAGTTTATAGCTTATGATAAGAAATCAATAAAGAAACGGAATTAAAATAATGGCTATTGAGACTTCTTAGAGCTCCTTAAAGCTTATAAGATTACAAATTTAATTGATTTCTACTCGTTCTTCAATATTTTTCACAACCTTAATATTGTTAAAACTTTCTTCACAGCTAAATATAGAAAAAAATCATTTTGGTTGGTTATTTTCAATGTTTCTTTTTAACCATACTTTTTGATCTAATACTACATTTCAAGTAGTAAATAAATAATCTTGTTTTACCTCGAAGCGTTGGGAATGTGGAAGAAATACAACTTCAGTTTTTGATACAAGGTCTTTCTCTTTACTACTTTCCAAATTTGTAAGGAAATACAACAGCGATAATGATGTCAAGGCCCTTTGTATATAAAATATCAACGTTCCTTGTTTATTGGCTATAGGAATGGCAATGCCACTTGTATAATATGGTGATGTAAAGGCCACTTACAGTGATGTCAATGCACCTTGTACACTGTGATGTCAAGGCTCCTTGTATATACAATAGCTTGATAGCTCTTGACAACGCTTAATAGGTTGTTAATGTAACATAGTACATAAAGGAATAGCTGTTAAAAACCACGACTGTCACCACGACCATTGCGATCGACCTATCTACATTACGAATGGCTGCCTCTGTCCCTTGCGATAATCTTTTATTTGTGATCTCCCTCTTACTGTCCTCCGGTCCCCAGATCGGATAAAAGTGGTCCCAACCACTCCAGACGTTTCTCCTCACTTGGTGCAGCTCTTGCCGCCCTGCAGAATCTTCCCTACACTGTAGTCCGGGAGTTCACCAGTGCAACTGTGCTTATTGGTGAATTTCTTACAAAAGATCTACCTAATTTCTGGACGAAGGATCAAAACCATCACTAATGGAAAATAGGCTTCACTTGTAATAGTGCCTAAAATATACTAAAACTAATTTCTTTGTTTAAAAATTTAATTACGTATACAAATCTATTTTTATGGAGATGTATAAACAAAATCATATATTTATAAGAAACCTAGGATTGGATTTTAATTATTTTATAATACTCGTTGTTTATTAAAAACTGGATGTTTTTATTACATCAATTATTGACATTACTTCATTTAATACAGTTCATTTTTCACTCACGCTGTCATAATTGTCGTTCATCTTTGTTTGAATTAATTTGTACACATGGAACAAAACATTGATTCTAATTAGGTTTATCAACGAATAATATGCATTCAAATCATAATTTTTTCTCTCGAACAAATGTTGTAGATACAAGAGTCACTATTGTATGTAGCTTCGGATAAGACAAACAATTTCCGGAACAAGTTGAACGCGAGGTAAACATTTACCTTGCTCTCGAACCTTGACATGTCATTGGTATTGGTGATACACGGCCTCGGGATTCTCGTTATCATGGCTACTTAAATGTCAATCAATGTTTGATAGAATAATCAAATTACATAAATATATTTAAGACCCTAATACGATAAAATAAGCAATTAGTGATGTAGCTTATCCTCAGTCATATAGTAATATGGTGGTTTGTTTTGGTTTATAGAGATTGGAACTCGAATCACATTAGAGATGTTTATTCAAATAATACGTCAAAAAATAACAAAAATTGAGCGAAATAAAAAATAAATATGGCAGTGTGATTATAGCCTGTGTTATAGCTCAAATTGTACCGTTTAAGTATGGATGATTGAGTTGGACTAGTCTTGAATTCAATTTTTTATGTAATGTTTGTAGTCACGCTGCACAGTACACAAAAAAGGGGTTCGAATTTCGTACAAGGTGTAGCAAGGGAAATGCTGGAGAAATCATATTTAGGGACCTCATAAATATATATATTGATAAAATATAATGTGAATAAATATTCGAAAACACTCAAGTAGTAGTTTTAATCAAAAGGAGAAAAGTTGCAATCGCGCTCCTCACTTTTAAAAAGGATTAAGCACCAAAAAACACTTTTGCTCCGTCTGTTGAAATTCAATCACACTGAGGAAATGAACTTTTATTCGTAGAAATTCTTACCTTAATCTGATTCTTTAAGTTTCAATGTAATTTACGATGTTTACATTTCTGTTGTTACAAACAACACTGTTCACCTTGCTATTAGCTATTTCACCATGCAAAAATGGAAAAATGAATGTATTAATAAGCATTTTGGAGGTTAGCACACCAAAAATAATTGCAAAAAATAGCGAAAAACTAATCACTAGTACAATAATATTGCACTCGAATTAGGGAACGAAAAACGACTGTTTTCCGTGTAGAATGACAAAACTCAGTTTTCTGTCCACAGATGTAAAATACAAAACTATCCTTCAATCTTTGCTCTTTATAAACATATTGTGTGGAAATAGCTTCAACAAAAATTTTGAATCGTTGAAAAATGTTTTATACGGAAAGCTTTAGTGAAAATGTAATATGTAATATTATTTCAGTTCTCAACTGTTTCAACAAGAAATAATACAAGAACCACACCTTACATAGACAACATGCCGAAAAATAAAACTCAAATAAAATATAAAAAGTATTTTGACAGAACGGAGATTGAAAAGGTGAGATAAAACACAAGCAACTGGCGTCACATTTCCTCCTACCTGCCAAAACAAAGCCCATCACTCAACGGTCTCCAGTTCGCTAGGTACATTTTTAGTGTTTCAGCCAATAAATGATTTACTGTATGCATCTTATGTTTTACTCTTTCCAAAGAAGGAAAAGGTCGGACAATTAAATTAAAATAGTGACGATTGGAATTAGAATATTAATTAATTAGCTCCTAAAAATATAAGTTTATGTTTTTATAGTCGCTATAATTATTGTCAATGTAATACTTTGTTTTTACTGACAAAGTTTTTCTTCCACCGATTGGACGATTTTTACTCCTTGTAATTAGTGAACAAAATAATTCTTTGTCTCCCAGCGAGAGAATAGTTATTAATTATTCTCCCGGTGGGATAACAATAGCAATACTTCCAACATTAGGGTGCCTTCAAATTTCCACGCGCTTATGCAAATATGTTGCAGCTCTGCGAATTCAGGTGCTAACAGCTGATCAGAGGCTTTGGCTTACAGCGGACTCAGAGGAGAACACTCAGCTCGTGACAAATTTTGATTAGTATTTAAAGAGTACTGAAACATCCCAAACGTTTACCCAATCCTGAATTTCGTACCAAAAAAGACTTGGCTTCAGGAGGACTTAGTGGACACCCATAAAAATAAATGGTAGTTGGTTTTTTAGATTTACATATTATTTATTTAAAACGTTTCTTCAATAAAGTGAACTGCCCGTCGCCAGTTGGCGTGTGTGGAGAGCTACGCACAGCAAGGTATCGTAATAATATTGTCACATATTCAAGTCAGAGTTGATCGAACAGCTCATGCTTGAACCGCACACGGCCACGGCCGAGTTTGCAAATTGTTTTTCAGAAAACTGTGTAATAAATTAAACTAGGCTGGATGTAAAGGTTTTTATTTTAATTAAGTTCATGGTTGTTTCTTAGGTATAGCAATACAGGTGCTCTAAATACTTTGTAAAAATGTTTAAATTTTTATTTTAGTCTCAGGGAATTATACGTAATCATTAACTACCAAAACGTATAATACACATAGTCCGCCGGTTCTGGCTGATAAAGGACTGTTTCAACAGGATTAGTCGTTTGTTTCATCGGGTCTATAATACCGTGTCAAAGGTTTGACAGTTACAAATGAAATAGATGATGAATGAGAAAGGTAATCTCTTGATACCGGCATCGACCCTGTTTCCGACCGTCTCTATTTTAAAATATGCTTAAGTAATAATCAAAATATTACGATAAAACTTAACTTATGAAGTGTGCATATATTTTCTTCTAGATTTTAATTTTGTTAATAACAAAGTGAAGTGATTGGAGATGTAAAAGGAGTCATATCAACCTTCTTTACGTTAACTTTGAATCTATTTCCCGTTGCTTATTAGCTTTTCTTGGATTATGCAAGATAATAATTTAGTCAGTAGTATGAAAAACATACAGATAAAGGACAAAAGCTACAAACTGTAAACCGCAATATTTTGCAATTCTGATTGTCTCACATAAAGGAAAGAAGAGGAAAATAAATATTCATGATTTATTTCAATTAAAATTTAATTTCAAAATACAGTAGTAAACATCTTAAGCTTAAATGTCCTTGACTCATAATATTGGAACTCTTCCAATTAATTATTTGCCTGCTTTAAAAAGAAGAGAGGGATTGAGCTTATGTTTTTTCATTGTTGTTCTTTGCAAAACGTTTAATTTTGCATTTTGATCAAATAAACAACCCATAAATATTATAACAATCTTTGAGTTCTAAAATATATCGTAGTACAAAGGTTGCTGCTTATGCAAAGAATAGTTCCATCACCGATAAATAATCCCGTTGTACTTCCAAAGACATAAATACCGTTAATAAAAATAGTAAAACTTTTAATTTTGTATTTTGATCAAATAAACAACCCATAAATATTATAACAATCTTTGACTTCTAAAATATATCGTAGTACAAAGGTTGCTGCTTATGCAAAGAATAGATCCATCACCGATAAATAATCCCGTTGTACTTCCAAAGAAATAAATACCCCCTTTGCAGCAGATCTGCATAATCAGCGAATTTCAAATGCTTAAATCATTAATTTAAATGGAGCCTGAAATGAAGTAAAATTAACTTAAAACCTAAAAATATCATTCATCAATTTTCTCCATAAGAAAAACATGGGAAATGAGTATGCATATTTGCTGCCATGGAAACGTGCAATTCAGTAATATTTGCAATAATCCAGTAGATATCAACTAGATGAAGCCACATACCAAGTTCAGAATAGATGTGTTAAGAAATAAGCAAGATTTAGAATTTTATTTATTTCTTAAAAGATTAACATTGGGACAACATGCTGTGTTTCCAACTCTCAGTATCTCGGCAACAATGGACATAGAGCAATGATTCAAATTATCAAATTTGTTTTTTTAGCTTAATTGAACGGTGAAACCTAAAATTATATTATTTTTATTTTTCTGTGTAAAAATCCAGGAACCCCCAATTTTGGGGGGTTTACCACCCCCCCCCCTGTCCCACCCTTGCGATGGTCCAATCGAAAGGTTTTCGTGACTTATAGGTCAGTAAGATTTTAAAAAATTGTGACGGATCGTAAAAAATATGCTACAAAAATCTTTTTGCGTTGAAGGCTCTATCTGTGACCCAATATTAATATCCTAGTGTTTCCCCCTCGGTGGATTTGTACTTAAGTCTAAGAGGAGGGGGTAAAAAGTCTCTAATTTTTTATTTTTTTAGTTCCAACATATATATCAAAAGCATCCTACAGAAAAGTACCCAGATACAAATTTAAAGAGGACTGACTAAATTCCTTACAATTTGAGAGCTCTTACAAATCTACAGCTTTGATGGATTTTATATACGGTCCTTCAAAGATAAACCAAATTCTTCCACTTGATTAACATCTGTCTATTTGATTAACATGGGAAATTTTGAATGTTTCGTGGGCCACTGGGGCAGAGCCTTGAATAATTAGGTTGAAATGGATAGCTTAACAATTTTCCTCTACAAATCTACATATAAGTATAACAAGTTTTAGGTAGGTAACGACCTACCTATTTTAAGGAACAATTAATTTTTGCAATGGTCTTACAACATCTGTCATTTCATTAGAATTTACCTGGCCTCGTATTCATATAATGTAATTTCACTGGAATAACTGTAAACATTCGAGATCGTTTCATGAAAGTGTTTGATACGTCAAAAACACCATTGGGACGCAGTCTCAGTATTGGAACTATCAATATGCAATGACCTCATCACTCATGCTGCGCCTTCGACTGCCTTCCGCTTGGTTACTGAAGTTAAGTTTTATTGTGAGATGTATATTGTTATAAATGGTCTACGGACTGTCTTGAATATTTCCTCAGAAAAATTTAAAATTTATTTGTATTGAGACAATAATATAGAAAGTTTATAATAACAGTGATTAGTTTTCACGCATAGAAAAATACTGTGGAGTTATTCATAATTCGAGTGTTTTAACACTTCTAAACTAATTATTCTTAACCTTAAGCATATGGAGTACAGCCTAAATAGTAGATCTACCAATTCTTTCATTGTTTATTTCAAGTAATGGCTTGTGTTGAAGCACATGTCTTTAGTGGACATGCATGATGATTTAATTGCTACATTTCCTTTAAAATATAAGTTCTAGTTATTCATAAATCTTATGAACCTTCATCTTATGCTGTAACAGTTTTAGTGTAAAACACCATTATTTGACAAAAAAGTTACAAACACAAGTATAACTGGCGCCAAATCTTAAGGCCCAGTCCGTCCGTAAGAATAATGATAATTTTAGCATTGGGTTTATGGACGGCGTGGGCCTCAAGATTTGGCACCAACTATAAATTATAGTTTTTATACTCAAGGAATAGCTGAGCTTATTCAGTAGTCAACGTTTTCGAACCTGGCATATTTCCAAGTTTTTAAGCGCGTTTCGTAAGGAGTTTAACACTATCGTACTAGCCTAGCGACAAAAAGTTATATATGTCATGCGTGGTTAAAAGCTTGCCTGTTATAAAAATTTGGATTCCCTGGAAAGTCCACCGTCCAGTAAGCTAACGTAAAACTCTTGGCCTACTCTTAGAGTACTTCAAATATTGTCACACACATCAAATAATATCTTTATGGTCATTGCTGTCAAACAGGTTTTCCAAACACGCTATGTTACACAATGTTGAAGCAAATATTGTTTACTCTGAATGAGAATACATAAAACGTGTTACATTGTTTTGTTATTGGCCAGTTAACGGTTCAGTTAGGCTTCGATTGTTTTTGTGTTAGTAAGTTTATTTTATATATCTTTACTGGTCTTAAATCGCTTATCAGATTTTAATAATTCTATTGTAGTATAAAATTAAATCTTTTTCTTACCAAGCATTCATGCTATACTGGTATTAGACGTAAAAATAAATAATAAAAAATTAACATTTCAAAATTTAAAATAAAATATTTTATTTTTTGTTAGGAAAAAATAAAGCCTATATTACTCCGTCACAACATGCCATTCGATTTGAAGCTGGGTTTTAAATTAGAGTCTTTTGTCTCTTCGCACGCAGGACTTTTATGATCGATGCGACCACCTCTCGTTTGTAGAAAGCGCTGAAATGCTGTGTCAGTATGAAAATATTCATTCTATTTGAATTAATTTATATTTGATTATAATTTTACATAATATTTATTTTGAAGTAGACGTGGTCATTGTTCAATGTAAGGAATCGTTTTTGACAGTTTTAGAATATAAATTTAAAATATACACAGAAAAATGTACAAGTAATATATTTTATAGCTATTTGAGAAGTAATTTATTCGGTTGGAAACGGAATACTATTAGTTTTATCATACTGCGTAAGGAAATATCATTTTGAAATATTTACAAACTTTTTTTACACAATAAAACACAGGTTAGGTCAGTATTAACCTACCATAGGTTTAAAAGCAATGCCATACTTAAACTGCCATATTTCAATTTTCCTTATACCGGTCGTTTGACGCCGCAAGCGATAGATACAAAGGAGCGGAGAACGAGGTTACTGATCATACACTACAGATCCAATTCCACCCTTAACAATCGACCAATCCACTTTCCTTCATACGTTTGCTCATCGTTGAAACTTGTATCACTCACACATTTATATTATTCATATATATATGTAAAACATTTTGGATTAAAAATTAATATATTTAAATTTTATATTTTAAAAGAAGACTTATTTAAGAGTTTGGTAAGAGATGTATTCCAGTAAACATAATTGACTCATTCACCTCGGTTTATTTTAATATATTTGTGTTTAATAGGAGTGTTCTTTACGGCATATTCCAGTTATTTAAATGCACCTAGCCTCCCCGATCTCCATTATGATAGTTTTACTAAGGGTTATAGCTTTACATAGAATTGCAAACGTGAAAGTACAAAGCCTCTTTAAGTATCGTTTAAGAGAGACAGTAAGTGAATTTGGGGAAGGCAATATAGCATGTAGACAATATAGAAATGTTTATTTTTTGCAATTACATTTAAAAGACATAATTAGTCTAAGCCAACTAATATAGTAAACAATTTTATTGGTAAAATCTTAAAAAACAAACTCTTATTACGTATTTTTTACATAAAGATAAGTCCTTTACGGAAATACAGAGTATTGCATTTAGTCTAAAAATAGGTGCACATGTAAATGTTTCGTTGGAGATTGATTTTTACGATTTCAAACTTTTTGAATTGATATTATATTTTGTTGAATATTTTATGTTACTTAATATTTTTTTATTTTAATGCTTAGTAAAGAATGGAGAAATAAAGGAGATTGTCTATACTGTGGGCTGTAAGCAGGGATGTATTAATTAAACTTATCTTCATCTTGGAACTCCTCAGAGGCCTCGGGTCAAGAGATAATTACTTGCTCAGGATGGCGGCTTGGAAAGTAATTTCAATGTTTTCCCTTTATTGTAGTTGTCCCAAAAAAATTTAGATACATAATGTCAAAAGTGATAGAAAATTTCCGTCAACAAAAAGAAACGAGAAAATTAATTCAATCATTTTCTTTGAGATTCTAGCATGGGTAGTAAGTTAAATACTCTTCTTAAATCGAAAAATAAAACTGTTTTGCGACTTTTTTTATTACATTTTTTAGCTCAGAGAAACACTATACCTACAAAGGGACACATAGGGTTTCGGCTTGTTCAACATGTGCAAAAATTATTCAAGCACGTTTTCAGAAACGAAATTCATACAGCGTGAACTGTAGGTTCTACCTCGCTTCGTTTACTGACTATCGGAAGGATAGGGTTTTTCGTGGTTTACGTAAAATTTAAACCTCTTGAGGTACAAACTTCAAACTAAATGTGTCCATTATGATTATTATGTCTTATTTTGGTATGTAAAACCTTGTTTCCATTTTGTGTCCGTTCAAATAGAGGCCAAACTGAATTTATATATATAAAAGCCAAAACGGTTGACTGACTGACTGACTGACTGACTGACTGACTGACTCACTGATCACAGTTTCTCAAAAACTGTAAGGCTTTGGGCCACAAAACTTGGCACAATTAATTATTGTAGGCTCTAGATGCGTACTAAGAACGGATTTTAAAAAATATTCTCTCAAAAGGCTAAAATTGGTTATGTTATAAAATTCAAAATGGTGGCCATTTTTAGTTGTTTAGAGTTTATTTTATAAAACATTATAGAGATTTGGGCCATGAATCTAGGCTCATATATTCATTACAGGCTGAAGATGCATACTAATGAAGGATTTAAAAATGTTTTCTCTGAAAAGGCTAGTAGGGGGTATTGGTAGGTTCAACCCCAGCAGGGTGGTGGTGGTTGGTCTAAAAATAGAACCCCCCCCCCCTCCCCCCCCCCCCCCCCGATGGGACCACCCACGAAGCCTAGCAAGTTTTTTTTTTTTTGAGGTTATGTAACCTTTTTTTTTTTTTTTTTTTTTTTTTTTTTTTTTTGAGCTTACGTAATCTTTACCTAACCTAACCTAACTTAACCTAACGTTCACTTTTTGGTGACGTCATAGAGGTCAATGACCTTTCAACCTTAGGCCCCCCCCCCCCCCCCCCCGGCTAAAAATAGATTTCTAAAAATAGCTAACCTAACCTAACCTAACTTAACATAACTTAACCTAACATTGCTTCAGGACAATATTCTGTGCCAATTCGATGAACTTTTCTTCTACAGGACAAAAATGATGGAACGACATGAAGCAATACAATCAATATACCAAGCATATCCCGCTGCTGACTTAAATGAAATAGAAAGAGCTTTTGATGAGATGTACAAAAAGGAAGAGTACAACACTGAATATGTAGAATTATGGATATCATTCGGCGCTGATCAGTTGTGCCTGCATGAAATCAATAAATACTGGTCAACGAAATAATACTTACCTTGAATCCTCTCCCTCCTTCATCAGCAAAATGGCCTTTTTTAAAGGGCACCATAAACTTTTAGATTAATTAGAAATAAGGCGGAATATGGCGCTCGCTTGCGGTCGCTCTGACAGCCTTCTGCCAAGAAAAACTTCAGGTTGATGGCTTGTTACATCATAGTACTTAAGGGTAGGTGGCTTATCTAAATTAAAAAGTCCATGCCTAGCGAACACTACTTGCAACTAGGGAAAACAACCTTTTTTTTTTAGTCTTATGGTGTTAGGAATTGAACTTTGATATGTTAATGAGCAAATTAATATGTAAATTAGCTTAATTGATATGCTTAATGAGACTGTTTACATAATTATCGTATCCGTACAATATTATCGTATTGCGTACGGGATTTCTACCAAAATTATGGTACTGGAAAATTTAAATTACCAAAGCTGAAGAGTGTGTTTGTAACATCTGATTGCTGTATGGTGACACAGCTTTTATATACATGAATCTGCTTTTTGTTGATCAGTCTAGTCTTGGAGCTCAGTTAGTGTGGATGTCTGAACTAGAGCTGTACTGCTGTGCTTGGTGTATAACATAACCTCACTTTTACATTTGAGGAAATATGTCTATCCTTATTGCTTATGTGTTTAAAAATCAACCAATCACTATATTAATTGATAGTGATAATAACCCCTGGTTCAAGGGGAAAGAAGTTGCTGAAGTACTTGGTTATTTAGATACAAATAAAGCAGTTAGAAATCATGTTGATGATGATGACAAGCTCACATATGAAAATATAAACCCTGCCGTTTTGGCGGGGTTAAAAGGAAATGAGAAATCGTCTGTTTTTATTAATGAAAGTGGTTTATACTCATTGATTTTATCATCGAAAAAACCTGAGGCTAATGCTTTTAGAAAATGGGTCACAAAAGAAGTGTTACCTTCAATCCGTAAACATGGAGAGTACAAACTAAAACAGCAGAATAGTGAACTGTTACAAACACTTACAAAGTCACTTGAAACCAACCAACAGCTGACTCTTGTGAATAAGCGGTTGGAAACTACTGCAGACATATTGAGAAAGACTCTGTCTGAACAGTCATTGAAGGTAGCTGTATTACCTCAAGATGAAGACTTGAAACATGTCTTTTGTGTATTGTTTAAGGAAACCCTCTTAGATATCTATGGTTTGAGCGAATACAAATGTATTCGTACTGAAAAAAGAAACTTTAAATGTGCATTGAAGAAAGCTAAAGAAAAAGGGTTTGAAATATGTTTCTTCAGGGAAAATGTTCCTAATAGCATAAATATCTTGAATAAAGCTAAAGAAGTGATGCGAAAATTTGGTATGCATTATGAATCCAAATATAATCAAGTCTTGACTCGCCATAACTTTGTAAATATCATTGAAGATATAATTAATAAGAAATGTGGAGGGAAATAATGTACATTGTAAAGCAAGAAGCTTCAAGACTTCACTAAAGAATTGTAAATCTGATAGTTTTTGTAAGCAAATATACATCAACAGATTAAACTGTCTTTTTATTTATTAAACCTGAATCCTTGTTTAAGAAACTATGCTTAAAGTTTATAAAAGTGATGGTAAGTGTAGTTGTGTTCAGTTGACAAAATGGACTTGAGGTGGCAACATCCATTTTCAACCATAGTGGCCGGGCCTTCTGGATCGGGGAAATCATATTTTGTAGCCAGATTTATTAAGTATTTGGATTTTATGTGTGATACAAAGTTCAATAATATTTACTGGCATCATTCCCCGGGTTTAAATCCTGGTGTAAGTGATAGTGGTAATGTGCAATATAGGGAAGGGTTACCAAATATGGAGGACTTTGATGGTACACCCACTTTGGTAATTGTTGATGATATGATGCGTGAATCATCAGCCACCTCAGGATCCAATACAATAGTGGACTTGTTTACTAAGGGCTCTCACCATAGGAACTTGAGTGTATTTTTTATAACACAAAACATTTTCCACCAAGGGCGAGGACAAAGAGACATTTCACTAAATGCTCATTATATAGTGCTTTTTAAAAATCCAAGAGACCGGGCTCAAATAAAACATTTAGCCCGACAAGTGTATCCGGAAAATACAAGGTTTATTGAAGAAGCGTATGCTGATGCTACACGTACTCCGCATGGTTATTTGTTGTTAGATTTAAAACAGTCCACACCAGACGAGGTGCGTATACGTACGGGTATATTACCTGATGAAAAACAACAGTATGTTTATCAACCAAAAAAGTATAAATAAAAGGGGTACACTAGAGACCAGTCACTCAGTCGTAATGTCACAGTGTGTGAAGAAAGACGCTGCTCTGTTAACGGCACTGATACACGCTACACCGAAGGAACGTAAAGCACTGTTGAAGGCTTGTGACGTCAGTCGTATCAGATCAGTGTGCGAGTGCGCATACAACTTGTTACGTGGTAATATCCAGTTAACAGACAAACAAAAACGACAATTGCGTAAACATAAAAAGGTGCTCAGACGTCTAGTGAAACGTGGTGAGAATTGGAGCAAGAAACGTAAATATCTTGTACAACACGGTGGTGGATTTCTATTACCACAGTTATTAAGTACTGTATTACAAACAGTTCTTAATAGTGCGATTAGTTAGAAAAATGGATAGATCAAATTTGGAATATTCAAAGAAGATGGTTGTTGTTCCGCAAGAGCTATTTGATCGAATACATAGTGAGCCAACACCTGCTGCTACTGCTTCACAATCAAAACTAACTCAATCATCAACGGTTAATACTAATAGTTTGGATGCTGAAATGCAACGTATATTACAAGACAAAACAATGGATGATAGTGAAAAGTGGAAACAGTATCAACAAGTATTACAGAGGTTTTTATATTTTAGTTCACAAAAACGCAATCCTATCATTTTACCAATTATACAAGAAGAGGATAATGAGGAGGATATTGTACAAACATTTCCTGCCACGTATCAAAAGGATGTACGCAACTTGTTAAGATTTATAAAACGTAACAAACAGATAATCAAATGGGACCCTGATGGTACGGTTATTGTTCATAACACTAGAATACCTGGTTCGAACATTATTGATGTGTTACATGCAATTGTACGAGTGCGAAGACTGGAAAATGTACCCACAGGCTGGCATGAAGTATTGGATGCATTAAATGAAATGAACGTACCGACCGAGTACGTAAGCAATGCACAAGCTCGACAGTATATTGGTCGTGAACCATATTTGGAAGAAGGTTTGGTTACACCTTCACCATCAAGACAGCATACTCCTTCACCACCACACCACTTGTTATATTATCCGCCAACACCGAGCCCAACGCCAACAGCCCATAGATTAAGGTCAAGGGCAGGAGCACGAAGAGGAAAACCTTTACAGTGGGATGCATTCACTATAGATTAAAATGTATAAGTATAGGTGTACTTGGTATGTGATAGTCATTTACACTATAGTCATGAACAGTGATGGAAGAGAAAGTGTATTATGATCCTGCAAACCCAGGCTCGTTTGGTGGTATTAGCCCACTTGTCAGAGCATTACGTCGAAGTAAGAAGAAAAAGAACAAAACAAAACGACAAGTTATCGAATGGTTACGCACCCAAGACACCTATACATTACACAAACCTGTTCGAAAACGATTTCCACGTAACAGATATGTTGTGTTTGGACCTAATGAATTATGGCAAGCCGACCTGAATGATATGCGAGGACTTAGTTCATATAATGATGGCTACAATTACTTGCTAACAGTGATTGATGTGTTTAGTAAGCGGTTATATGTGGAACCATTAAAACGTAAGAGCGGTAAAGAAGTGGCAGCAGCATTCGAACGAATTTTTAACAGTCCTTACACTGTACCACCATGTTGTTTACAAACTGACAAAGGAACAGAGTTTATAGGTGCAAAAGTGAACCGTGTGTTTAGAGATTATCATGTGAAATATGTCACTACACAAAACCCCGATGTTAAAGCGGCTGTTGTCGAACGAGTCAATCGCACACTGAAAACACGTATGTGGCGATATTTAACATATAAAAATACATTTCGTTATATCGATGTGTTGGATGAATTGGTTGATGCTTACAATAACAGTGCACACCGAAGTTTGGGTAATGGTTTATGTCCGATGGACGTTGTGAAAGCAAACAAAAGTACAGTGTACCAAGTATGGAGTCATATGTACAAAGACAGCTCATTACCAAAACGTAAAAAACCAAAGTTCAAACCGGGTGATACAGTGCGTATTGCTAAAGAGAAAGGTACATTTGCAAAAGGCTACGAGACCAATTGGAGTAAAGAATTTTTGTTATTGATCGAGAATATGGATCACAACCACTACCATTGTATATAATAAGGGACTTGAATGGTAAACCCTTAGTTGGTCGTTTCTATGAACATGAGCTACAAAAGGTGACAATAGGACCGGATCGATTGTACCAAATTGATAAAATACTTGACACTAAGGGTAGAGGTCGCAGTAAGCGTTACCTCGTCAAGTGGGTAGGTTACGGAGACGAATTTAATTCTTGGATACCTGCATCTGAAGTGAAACAAATAACCTAACCTAACCTAACCTAACCGTCATGTCACTGTCTAGACATAATCAGTTTTATTTGACACTGCCTAGCAATAGTTCGATGGACTACTATCCGAACAATACAGTGACTCATTATGTGACACATTTTCCATCAACAATACATTTGCCTGGTGGTGACGGAGCAGATTGGGAAATAGCACTAGTTGAAGCACACTATCCATGCTCGTTTTTAACAGTTGGTAATGATGCTAACATATATATTTACACAAAACCAACTGCTGAAATTGAAGATAATGAAGTTACTAATACAAATTTGACTGTAGCAAAAGTGGAGTCTGGCAATTACAAAGATATCAATGAATTGCTAGCAGCAATTAACGGGAATACAAAACTTAAACTTAACAGTATTGAGTTCGAGTATGATAGTGATACAAAAAAGGTTGAATTGATTACAATGACAGATACACTAACACAACTTGAACTTAGCCCCACTTTAGCGTTACAGTTAGGATATGATGTAAATAATGTGGATGTGAAAAGACATAGGAAAGCTACAAGACCACCAAACTTATTGGCTGGCATTCCAGCAGACATTTATGTCTATTGTGACCTTGTAGAACCACAATTAGTGGGTGACACTGAAGCACCACTGTTAAAAATAGTCAACATTGACACCACTGACTATAAATACGGGTCACATAAGGTTGTGCATTTCACTTCACCGCACTACATGCCTGTCATAAAGAGCTCGTTCGAGAGTGTGGAAATTGATTTAAGGGACGACAAAGGTCATCACTTGCCATTCGAGTTCGGTACTACGTACATGAAACTTCACCTCCGCAGAGTACCAGCAGTTACAACAGTATAATGAATATTAATGATCCCTACCTCAAATACTACCGTGATCAACAACTTGGCGGTAGTAGTGGTATTGTATCAGTGTATAGAGGTGCACCGTATCAACGTGGACATGGGATTGGAAGTTTTCTTGGTGGACTTGTTCGTTCAGTCATGCCATTAATCAAGTCAGGTGCAACTGCTGTGGGCAAGGAGGCATTACGTTCAGGTGTTGGGTTTCTCAGTGATATAGCTGATGGTACTATGAACCCACGAAATGCAGCGAATGATCGTCTTAAACAATTTACTGGTGGACTTAAACGTCGAGCTGACGACAAACTGGATCGCATTCTACATGGCGGCGGATACGGACACGGCACTGGCATTGGCGGTAGCGACAGCAGTGGAAGCTATAAGAAGAGGCGCATCACACGAGTAACACCTCAGTCTTTGGCGAAACTCCTTCGAGCACGAACGTCTCCTGCAAGGAAGTGTAAGACAGCAGCAGTAAAGAAACGTAAAAATACAAAACAAAAACTCAAGCGACAAGAGCAAAATAAAAAGAAGATTACTAGAAGTAGAGAGATTGATATATTTTCTTAAGCAACAAAGATGTCATTTATTCACCAGAAATCATGCGAATGTACAAAGACGGAATTGGACTTATTCTCGCTACCACCGACACAGACCAGCATTGACAGTGGTAAATGGGTGCAATATAAACCCATATCGTCATTGACGGATGACTCACCTATTGAATTTGTCATACCCGGACATGGTGATGAATATACGGACTTATCACAAACATTATTACACGTACAAGCCACTATTGTCAAAGAAGATGGAACAAAATTTACAGCTGCCGATGCGATTAAGGAATTTGGTCCGGTTAATAACTGGTTACATTCGCTATTTAGCCAAGTGGATTTACACTTGAATAATAAACTAGTGTCACCGCAAAACAATACCTACGCCTATCGTGCGTATTTGGAAAACCTTTTAAACTACGGACATGATGCTAAAAAGTCACACATGACAAGTGTGTTATTCTACAAAGATGACTCTAATAACATGGATAATTGTAAAGAAGAAAATGAAGGACTAGTACAACGACGAAAATTTACTGAAAAGAGTCACTATGCAGACATGATCGGTCATCTACACATTGACTTGTGCAATCAGAACAAGTTCATGTTAAACGGTGTAGAGATGCGTTTACGTTTGATCAGATCGAGGAACGCATTTGCCATCATGTCGGACAATAACACAACATATAAAGTACATATCAAAGAGACAAATCTGTTTGTTCGTCGTTGTAAAATCAATCCGAGCGTACTGTTGGCACATAGTAAAACACTCGAGAGTGGTACTGCCAAATATCCGATCACACGTGTTGAAGTGAAATCAATCACATTACCCGCTGGCATACTGAGCAAAACATTGGACAGTGTGTACTTGGGTCAGTTACCAAAACGTGTAATTGTCGGCATGATTACTAATCAAGCATTCAACGGAGATTACAAGAAAAATCCATTTAATTTCCAACATTTCAAGATGAATTATTTCGCACTGTACTTGGATGGTGAACAAGTGCCGATGAAAGCATTACAGCCAGTGTTTGGTAATGATACGGATGTTGCCTATGCGCTATCGTATCACACACTGTTCAGCGGTACCGGAATACATTTTGACAATACCGGTAATGATATCAGCAGACAAGATTTCGAAAAAGGTTATTGTCTGTTAGCGTTTGACTTAACACCTGACTTGAGCGCTAACGAGTCCAGCCATTGGAACCTGGTACGCAATGGAAATCTACGCATCGAGATTGGATTCAGCGAAGCATTGACCGAATCAGTCAACATTATTGTCTATGCAGAACTGGACAATGTCATTGAGATTGATCGACATCGTAACGTATCGGTGGACTATGCCGGCTAAATGTATAAAGCACAGTCAACTAGTGCATTACAGCCAGTACATCACTGACAGTGTTATAATATACAGTTTCACAAGAATGAATACCACAACTATAAGAAAATATTTACTACAATTACCGAATGTACAACATGTCGGAGTGTTTGCATCAGATCGTCTACCGAGACATATTGCTCCGTCATCTGCATTAGTGGTAAACACCCAACCGCATACACATAGTGGAGAACATTGGGTGGCATTCTACAGACCTGGAGGACAAGATAACAGCAACAACAACACTAATACTGTCGAATATTTTGATAGTTTTGGCAGACCTCCGTATCATGGTGATTTTCAACAATTTCTGAGACGTAACATCAATGGGCATATGTTGCATTACACCTACAACAAGTACCGACTGCAAGGCTTGGATACTTCGGTCTGCGGTCACTACTGTCTGACCTACCTGTACTGCCGTACCAACTACGACATGAAGATGAATGATTTCGTCCAACTCTTCGGTGACTCCACTGCTGAGAACGATATGCTGGTCCAGATGCTCTTCGCAGAATTCTACATCTAATTTTTGTATAACCATTATTGTTAGATATAAGGTTTTTTTGAAAAATAAAAATGTGTATATCATTAACCACTGTCTTGTCATTGTACCTTGTTCTTTATAGTCTTAAGAGTCCAGAGTTAGTTACTTTTATCACAATCCATTACTGAAATGAGTCTTCCTTTAAATAATCAACCTATCATAACTTAAGTAGATGTTTACATTTATATTTTAAACAGAATTGATAGACCAAAATGGTACTATCCTGGAGAAAGAAAAGCAATCATTGTTATAAAGTTTATACTTTCTCATTTAAAAACAGTATGACTGCATGTCAAGTTATAAATTAATCAAATTTACTCTTTATCAATCTCTGGAAATTGTATTTCTTATAGACAAAAACATGGGTAAATAAGTAAGAACCATTTATGGATATTTAGAATGTATATTTATTTACATTCATTAGTGTTTACACTCATCAGTATGTACACTCATCAATTTTTACAATCAATTATTACAAACTTCACATTTCAAATTATAACCATTTTACAAAAGGACTAACTTTATACATTTTGATACGTCTAATATTTACATTGGTTTTTAATACATTTCATTATGATAAATAATTACAATGGTCTGACTTTATACAAATCAATAAGACTAATATTTACACATTTCTGCTTTTACGCATAAGGTCTGCTTTTACATTTCATTATGACAAATATTTACAATGGTCTGACTTTCAGTACAAACCGCTTAACCCGCCAAAACGACGGGGTTAGTATTTACATTACAATGGTCTGACTTTATACAATTCAATAAGACTAATATTTACACAGGTCTGCTTTTACATTTCATTATGACACATATTTACAGTGGTCTGACTTTCAGTACAAACTGCTTAACCCCGCCAAAACGGCGGGGTTGGTATCTGCACCCGTCGAAACGACGGGTTAGTATTTACATTAGAATCATAACTTCTTCCACACTAACACATATTTACATTTCACATTACATATTTACATTTGACATTACATATTTACAGATACATATTTACAAATCAATTTGATTGAATAACAAACTAGACTATGACTAGAGGTATTTATTTTTAAAACACGCATATATACGGGACATGGATGCGAGACGCTCGACGTTGGACACCTCCGATGCAGGCTGCAGAGCACACTCGAAGTCCGCATAGATGGTGAAGCGGTCCTTCCTGCTGAACTCCGGGTGGCTGAACTGGATGGTCTTCTTCGCAGCGAGGTCTATGCGAAGCGGCACCTCCACTCCGCAGTACCGTCGATGCTGCTCCATGTTTTCGCGATCAAAATGAAGTGATCGAAACACCGCTTACATAGATACAGTTTTCGCTCACGTCGTGTCAGCGGATACACAGTGTACCGGGAACACCCTAGCGCTTCTATATACATAACCTCGAGTGCATAGACATTCACACTAACATTAAGATTGTTTCGTTCAAACCATGCAATGTCTTTGGGTGCAACGGGGAACTAGAGTCCTTCAAAATTGTAGCGGGCAAACAAGGCCTGCGGGTAAGACTCCGGCCGCTCGGGGTGTGACACAACAAACTTGCTTAGCATAGCGTAGGCGAAGCACTTGTCGTCCTTGTTCATCACATTCACTACACTTCACGTACCCGCGAGCGATTTGGGCAGTGGAATGTGTCACACTCAACCGCCCAATGGACTATACGCGTTTATTCGCACTTCCAAGTTCATCACGCGCAGGTATGTCCAACCGGAGCCTACCATTTCGCATTGCTCCTTCTCATGCACGAGCTTTTCAAAGGACAGTTCAACAAATTGTTCAAAGTCGCTCGTGCTTTCGAGAGGAGCATTCTTGGTCTTGAATGCCCGCTTACACTTATTCTCACCGGTAATATCAACAAACTCGCACTCGAGGAACAAGTTCACTTTAATATTAGGGTGTTCCTCGATCGCGTTCCTTAACAGTCTAACTAAATGGCACCTTAAGTCTCTCATCACCTCGGGGATTGTCCTGAGTGCCGGCATAGGCTCCTTCAGCGCGAATGTTTGGAGCCTACTGCCGTACCCGACCTCCACAAGCACAAAGGTCGGGCCGTCGTCGTCGTCGTCGGCGACACTCACCACGCGAGGCTGAGGCTCTGAAGACGGTGCCGGCTGCGGTGACTCCTCTTCAGGCTGAGGCTCCGAAGAAGAAGGTCCCGGTGAAGGCACTGAAGAAGGTCCCGGCGAAGGCTCTGAAGACGGTCCCGGCTGCGGTGACTCCTCTTCAGGCTGCGGCGACTCCTCCAGCTGCTGCGGGTGCGGACGCTTCACCCCTGGCCGGGAAGCTGAGAAAGACACTGACGGACCCCACTCTGCTTCCCTCTTCACGGGGCAGTGAAACTCCTCATGCGCCGCATGGTTCCCACGCCGAGAGAATTGCCGTCCACAATACTGACAGCGGAAGTTCCTCTCGACGTCCGGGTCATGCTGCTCCCGCATATGCTGCTGGAGGTTCTTCTCCAGTGTAAAAGAGGTGCTACACACTCCACAGGCGAAGCGAGGCTCTGGTGGAGGCGGCTGCACCCCTGTAGATCGCTTTTGGTGTCCCACTGTCGACTTGTGCTTTTTCATCAAGTCCCTACGAGTAGTGGAGTAGCCGCAAAGCACACAGTCCAGCTTCGGAGCATTGTGCTCCGCCTGATGACGGAGAAGCGCATATCGGCTATTGTAGGACTTGCCGCAGACATCGCAGTGGAACTCCATCCTGAAATCACAAAACAAACCTCGCTGTACGTAGAAACCTATGCGACGTGACACTCTCTCTACATTGTCTCAATGCAGACTGAACACTTTCATAAGAACTTATGCTATTTATTAATTTCTATCATGCACACAAGTTTGTAAAATCCTTGAACTGACCCGAGCTTGACCTGAGCCCAACACTGTATAGTAGTAGTTATTTAACTACAATTTTGATATAAACATATCCAATCTATACAGTGTCTAGCCGCTCCCCGGTTATATGCCAGCCGGATTGTACAAACTTAACTTAAAACTATCATGCAACTATATAATACAAGAACAGCATTTCAAATCTGAAAATTTTTACAAGTCCTGATTCTATTTTTACAGAAGGGGGGGGGGGGGGGGGGGGGGAGGTTCAAGACTAATTATAACCATGGAGGTCAATGACCTTTCCTTACAATTGAAACTTAACACTATTACTACTTTATATTGTTAACCTTTGTTTAACAAACTACTTTTTATCAAATTTGCATTATAGAATCTTTAACTATAACCTAGCATCTTAAGTTATTCATTTATTCACAACTAAATCACTTTAATTCAATTAAGTTAAAGTGATTTTTCTACATTTACTTATATTTTTTCTATTTCAAACTAACATTTAAAGTTAAGCATGATTTTTCAAAAATATTAAATTATTAATATTCATTTTTAACAAACTAACAATAAACTCTAAGTCATTTACTACTTTACAACTAAATCCTTTAATAAATTCTTTTAATCATTATGACAACTATCATTAAAACTGAAAAGTGATTTATGAAACATTTAAACTCAATTAAGTTAAAAGTGATTTAAAAAAAAATATATAAATAAATAAAAAAAAAAAAAATAAATAAATAAAAATAAAATAAATTCTTATTTTATTTTCAAACTCTTCAATTTTCTTCAAAAATTCAAAATTTTCTTCAATTTGAGTCAAATTACTTTGTGAAACATATGAAAGTAAAATTAAGCTAATCGATAGTTAATCAAAAATTAATATCATCATTCACACATTTAAAAGCCACATTGAAAGTTTAGAATTAAAAATTTATAATAAAAGAAAAAATAAATTAAAATAAATAACATAATAACTTACGCAGTGATTGAAGAAATAAAGATGATGTAGCACTGGGTGTTGTGACACAAAGAGTACACAGCACAGAACACATGCACACTTGCTGACTGACCGTCGCAAACTCCCAAACTAAACTGAGCTAGAAACAGTGAGGTCAGTATACGGTGAAAGCAGGTCTACGTGACAAAACGGTCATTGCCCAGCAGCTATGCAGCGTCAGACTTTCTCCATTAAGCCAGACTTTCCCTAATTAGTCTAGCTTTCTTGACCGCATTCCACAGTTAGCTGAGCGGCGCCGGACTTTCCCCGATCAGTCTAGCTTTCTATTACATTCTTGTCCACATTCCATTGCTCGGAAATACAGTCCTCAGTTTAATTTTGTCTTGTTAACCTCATTTCTGATTTTGTAACTTTCCACATCTCTCAGGTGTTTCAGCCAATCTTTTACGTTTCACCACCACCTTTTTTGTCTCCACTCCTTAATGTTGCGCAGGGGGGGGGGGGGGGTTATTGCTATTTCTAACACAAGGAAAGTCTAACCAATCCCTCTGATTATCTCATCCTATCTCGAGCTATTTGTCGATGTTTATCTTTAGTCACTTTCTCTCTTACAAACAGTTATTTGTTGACTTACTAGTTTCCCTTTTGGAAAACCCTTCTCTCAGAATCAATCAACACTCTGCCGGTTGTTTTCCCTAGTTGCAAGTAGTGTTCGCTAGGCATGGACTTTTTAATTTAGATAAGCCACCTACCCTTAAGTACTATGATGTAACAAGCCATCAACCTGAAGTTTTTCTTGGCAGAAGGCTGTCAGAGCGACCGCAAGCGAGCGCCATATTCCGCCTTATTTCTAATTAATCTAAAAGTTTATGGTGCCCTTTAAAAAAGGCCATTTTGCTGATGAAGGAGGGAGAGGATTCAAGGTAAGTATTATTTCGTTGACCAGTATTTATTGATTTCATGCAGGCACAACTGATCAGCGCCGAATGATATCCATAATTCTACATATTCAGTGTTGTACTCTTCCTTTTTGTACATCTCATCAAAAGCTCTTTCTATTTCATTTAAGTCAGCAGCGGGATATGCTTGGTATATTGATTGTATTGCTTCATGTCGTTCCATCATTTTTGTCCTGTAGAAGAAAAGTTCATCGAATTGGCACGGAATATTGTCCTGAAGCAATGTTAGGTTAAGTTATGTTAAGTTAGGTTAGGTTAGGTTAGCTATTTTTAGAAATCTATTTTTAGCCGGGGGGGGGGGGGGGGGGGGGGGGCTAAGGTTGAAAGGTCATTGACCTCTATGACGTCACCAAAAAGTGAACGTTAGGTTAAGTTAGGTTAGGTTAGGTAAAGATTACGTAAGCTCAAAAAAAAAAAAAAAAAAAAAAAAAAAAAAAAAAAAAAAGGTTACATAACCTCAAAAAAAAAAAAAAAACTTGCTAGGCTTCGTGGGTGGTCCCATCGGGGGGGGGGGTTCTATTTTTAGACCAACCACCACCACCCTGCTGGGGTTGAACCTACCAATACCCCTA